>OY986991.1:3532268-4799065 GCA_963920545.1 Lepidium didymum
AAAAACATGTTTTTACAAATCTGTAATTAAAGGTCTTGAACTTGTTAAAAGTATTTTGATCATTTATATTATGTCCTTGAATCTTTTTCTGCAGGTTCAGCATGCGCACATGACAGATACTGCAGCTACGGACACTGCAACTGTTGGACTTCTAGTGAATACCTTGCACCGGATATTCCATCATTTGACTACAGGTGAGACTCTATCTTATACTGCTCATGTGCGGGTGGTTGTTAGACGAAATGAGTGAAAGCTTACCAAAGGATGGTGTCTTTAGTTAATTTATAAGTCATAGCATATATAGTTTTCGTTGATAGATTTATACAGACTTGTAAGTGTTTATCTGAATATTATATACATCTGTCGGTGTGCTTTTCATCAGGAACTAGATTTTTTGGTTGAGGCGAGAAACAGTGAAAAATATTTAGATAATTTTAGGAAGCTGTCTCCCCATATTGCAGAGTACGTATATGCGCCGACAATCTATTGGAATTTGAGTTCCTCTTAAGTTGTTGACGATGGAGTTCATGGATGGTGCTCAAGTGAATGATGTGGCTATGATCAGAAAGCTTGGGCTTCAGCCGTATGAAGTATCAAAACTAGTAAGGTTTTTCATATTTGATCTTTAAGATATCATGCTTTTGTTGAATTCGGTTGAATAGCACTGGATTGAAAAAAATAAAAATAAAAGTAATTAAATTTCAAGTAAAATTTTGGTGTTTCTTAATACCTATACCTTAAACTAGTACAGAGAAACAAACTCTGATATGCGTAAAATTCTTCTTTGCAGGTGAGTCAAACTTTTGCAGAGATGATGTTTAAACATGGGTTTGTGCATTGTGACCCACACGCTGCTAATTTGATAGTTCGTCCAGCTCCTTCTGGTAAAAGGAACATACATGGCAAGAGAAAACCACAATTGGTGCTTCTTGACCATGGCTTGTACAAGGAGCTTGACTTCAACACAAGATTCAACTATGCTGCACTCTGAAAAGCCTTGGTCTTTTCGGATGCTAATGCCATTAAAGAACACAGCACAAAGTTAGGCGCTGGAGACGATCTCTATGTGCTTTTCGCCGGGATTCTTACAATGAGACCATGGAAGCAAGTGATTGACACATCTGTGGATCATTTAGTCATCCAAGGCACCAAAGAAGATGTATCAGAGCTACAGATGTATGCATCACAGTATTTCTCTGAAATCTCAGAGCTTCTCAGGAGATTACCTCGGGTAATCCTTCTAAAGCTGAAAACAAATGACTGCCTCCGGTCAGTGAACAATGAACTATTACAAGGATCATCACTTGAGTCGTTCTTGATCATTGGGAAAGTATCTTCAGAAGCGGTTTTAGAGGCAAAGAGGTCTCAGAAGAAATCGTTGATGAATTGGTTGAAGGTATGGCTTGAAGGATTCTCTGTTGAAGCAAGGCTCTGGGTGATGCAATTCGCACTTTGGCTCTTACAAGCCAAAAAAACCTTAACTCTATGATATAGTATAATGAATTGATGAAAATATTGCAGCCAGATTATATACACATCTCTCTATTCTTTGACCTGGGTATTGTCCAGGATTAACATTTCATCATTCTTTGTATACACAGGCTAATTGTTATGTGCTAATTTAAATCTACTGTGAGATTTGTAATGTTTATTAAGCTGGGAAAAGCTCATTATTCTTCTTCTTCATATATATATGACTAACTTTTGAGTTTTTTAATCGGAATCAGACGTGGAGAATAAAATTTCCTTCCGGTATAATCGTAATCAGATGTGGACATTAAAATCAAATTGAACCGGGATGGTTCGGTTCTATTTTTGGTATTTAATCTGGTTTAATAGATATAACCTTAATTAAGCCGTGACCATCATCTTCTCGTTTCAGTGTTTTCCACACTTTAAAAGACTCAAAAAGAGTCGAATCTGTCTCTCCTTCACTGCGGCGACTCCTCTCTGTCTCTTTAATCTGCCACCGATCGTTAATTACATAGTCTCCGGTAAAGTTTCTCTCTTTCTCCGTCTCTATCAGTTCTCTTTCTGTTTTAATTCGCCTCATAATCTATGATAAACCCTAGAGAAATTGAGTGGGTTTTCTCAAATTGCAGAAATCACATTGTTTGAAATTTGATTGATGGGCTTATGTTTTCTCGATTTCATCAATAACTCTTGGTGAAAATTGGTCAATTGAAGTAGTGATTTTCGTCTTTGGGATCTCTCTCAGTTTTTTAAAAGCTTACAATTTTTTTTGTTTAAAATTTGTGTCTTTGTTGTAGATGGAAGAGAATGAAGCTGTACCAAAACCAGTTGTTGTCGATCCTCCGTTATACAACGAAGCTCCTCCGTCAGCTTCTCAGCGCCGGCGGGTGGTGCTCGCCGCTGCAGCTCCTCCGGGAGAAAATCATCTCGTTCAGCGAATTCAAAGAGCTCTAGTGGAATTACGAGAATTGAGAAATCAGTTTAATGCCATTCTTAGGGAATTAGAACGCGAAGGTGTGTGCATGTCTCTTTGTCTTCTTCAATCCTCATTCTGTTTACTTTGCTTGTTTTTTAAAAAAAAAAAGAAATCCAACAATTTTGTGATGATGCAGTGGGAGAAGAAGATCAAGCAGAATCATCAGTGGAAGATCCAGATCCAGAGGATTCTGATTCGTAGTTATTGATTAGATGTACCTGTTTCTTCACTAGCTATTTGTTGTTTCAATCTCTAGCTATGATGGTTGGTTTCTTGGTTTGACATTCGTGTGCGTGAATAGCTTTGTCTCTCTGAATCAATCAACCATTGTCCTAACCTTTTGCTCTTTAAGTTTTTTTATATTTAAACCGGTAAATCTTGGTCCAGACTAAACCGAACAAAACCAAATCAAATTTAGATGGGAAACACCTAATGAATAAAAAAACACGTTTAGCCGGAAGACACCTACATAATCTCTGATTAAACTAGAGAAGTTGGAATTTTCCCGCCTTTATAGATTATTTCCGCCGGGAAATATTTTCACCACACCAGTCACCGTCGGGTAAGCTCTCTGTTTCCTTAATCGTCTTCCTCCTCTTTCGTCTCAATCCAATGAATTTTGGTCACTGTAAGATCGATGCCGGATTTAGAAATTTTGGAATTTGAATTAGGGTTTTGCCTTTTCTCCAGTGTACAAACTCAGGTAGAATAGATTAATGGTTAGGCTCATAGGGTTTTAGGCATTCGGATATTACTTTTCTATAAAGATTATATTTTTACACGACTTTTGTGCTTTTTCTTATAGGCTAATCCAATCTCAAGCTTGGCTTTGGGAAACTAACAGCCATTAGAGTATGGCCAAGTACTATGACATTGAAGACATTCTTATAGAGGAAGAGGTTTACTTAGTCTTCTCCTATAGATTCTTCATTCTTCTCTTCTCTTTATCAAGAGAGATAGCTGATCACATCACATCTTTTGCTTTTTACTTGCAGTTTGTTCCTGTTATATTCCATAAATCAGCAAATGGAGTGACTGTTGATCCAAGTGCTGAGACCAACCATGTCAGTGTTCTTTCTTATTTACTGAAGAATTTTTAATTGATAATGTTGCCTTGTGATTTGAGTTTTGTTATGTTTTCTTTGTGTTACTGCAGGTTGAACAAGGAGCCAAAGTGGAGTTACCCTTTTGGCTTGCTCATGAGTTGTATTCGAGACAAGCTGTATCCATAAACCTTCCTGCCTGTTTTGACCAAAAGTAAGAAAGTTTACCGTAATGTTTATTCTAGTATCCATGATAGAAAGTTTGATTAGTTAGCTTTGTGATGTTTACTTTCGTTGCCTGCTTTCTGTCTTTGTGTTTATTTGGCTTCATGAATTGTTGAAAGTTTGTTTCTTTTGTCCCTGAGAAGTATTTTCATGGTTTTCTTCACTTATGCAGGACAAGGTTGGGAATTCAAGCTAATGCAGCATGTGTGGATCTTAGGTCGCTCTGTCCGTACTTCTATGAATTTGGATGCAAGTTAGCGCCATTGTGAGTCCACATCTGAATCTTTCCACTTACCTCTCCATTTTGATATTGCTCTTTCTCTTGATTCCTGGAGTCAAATCTGCTGGTTGATCTTGAGAAGCCGGCTTAAGTTTTGGCGCACTTAGCTCTTATTTCAATATTTCATTACTTTTCAAGAGCTCATTCTAAGTTTAATCTGGCACTTGATAATTACAAGTTGGTGGATTGATTTGTGTGACATATTGAAAGAGGCTGCGGATTTTAACTGAATTGCCAAACAATTAATGTTTTCATCGTCTCTCATTGGGGTTTTACAATAACCTAGATTTGTAAATTAGCCCTTCTTCAACTCGTTGTTAGTAATCCCAATAGTATGGTCTACGTCACTTTGATTCAAGAGTCTGTATATTTCTTTGATCTGGAAACAGAGTTACAGATAGGACGACTGGAGTCTTGCTCGCGACTGCATTCAAGATCAGATACAAGGAGACACTGACAAAATTATACACTGCAGCTCATATAACAGCCTCCAAGTTCTTATCACTCCTAACAAAAGAAGAAACAAACTGTAATTAAAAGCCTTAAACTCTTGGTTTTTGAATCTAGTTATCATCTTCTTCACCTGAAACTTCTCGTTTCTTTTGCAGTATATGAAGCAGCTCACTTGTCTATGACAGCTTCCAAGACAAGTGAGCCCCAAACGCAAGGAATCTAATTGAAGTAAGCCCCATAATCTCTCATTGCTTCAGCATCTTATCCTCTTTGATGATTCGAGTTGTTAAAGCATCTCATGTTTTATAATCATTTATGCAAAACCATCATCACATTTATATATTATAAAGTAGTGTGATTGTATAATATAGCATTTCAAAGATGATGTAACAGCATAAATACAGTTTGGTAAGATTCATTAATCTAGATAAGATATTTATCGTTAATGGTTTGAAAAAGTTCATCATTTGGCCATTCATGTTCTTGAATGGCTCTTGGTAGAGATATGGAACAACGTCAAAAAAGTGCAATAAAGGTGTGCTCTTTTTGTAATGGAAGATCAAAAGTGAGTACTTTTGAATTTTCATTTGAAGTGCCAAGGTTCCGGGAACCAAATTCTGTTTTACGTCCTGAAGCTAAGATTGGATTTACGATATTTTGTCTGATTGATTATAAAATATCTAATGAATAAGATATAAAGTGTTAGTAGTAGAAATTTTAGTTAGAAAATGCATTTGTTCACCTTTCAGGTAATTTTTCAATAAAATTTTGGATTTTTGTTTTCATACATTAAATAACGTTGACTCAATCAAACACAAATTTTAGACACAAAACATGATGGGTGTGGGAATTTGGTTCTGCACCGTGGCAAGTCATATACCATAGACCTTTTTCCTTATTTTATTCATATTTGTAATTAATAAATATCTTGAGATATTTCTGCAATAAGAGAATCACACAGATCCTTATATCTCTCTCCCATCTTTAATCTAAAAAATATCAACAAAAGTGCAAAAAAGCTCTGTGCTTTATTCCCTTATACATCCAGTCACTTCTCAATCTCCACTCTCATTTCTCCATCTTCCCTCACGCGCCTGTGTTAGATTCTTACACGTGGGTCACACGCGCTGTTTACTCGCGCGGTGATGAAACCGAAGTACTTGTCTCGGTGTCTCATTTATCGGAAGATATTTACTATAAATATCTGATTTTTCTTGGGTGTCGAAATAACAAATATCAAAAAATTAATTGGGATTAATTTTTATTATGAAGAGGAACGGAGATGCGAAACGGCGGAGAAACGTGGCGGAGGAAGCGGCGGAAGGAGGAGAAGATCCGGCGATGTGGGAGACTTTAGACCGGAATTTTAGACAAGTACAATCGGTTTTAGACAGAAACAGATCATTGATTCAACAAGTCAACGACAATCATCAATCGAGAATGGCTGATAACATGTCGAAGAACGTTGCTTTGATTCAAGAGCTCAATGGAAACATCTCGAAGGTTGTGAATATGTATTCTGATCTCAATACTAATTTCTCATCGGCGTTTCACGGTGGAAAGAACGGTCATGATGGTGGTGGAGCTGCAGGAACCAGAGCTTAATGAACCGGAAATCTAATTGCTTCTTATATTTAAACCGGCCGGTTTGAGAATTTTGAATTAGTCGGTTTAAGCTATGATATAAAGGTTTAGTTTTATTGCAATGATTGTCGTTAAAATAATCCGTGGGAGTAAACCCATTTATTGGGTTATTTTAATTATGGTTTCGACTCTTTTTCAATGTGTCTCTAATGCAATTTCTCTAATGATAATAATAATTAATACTATTAGATTAGTTAAATCTCTATTTATGGACATGTTATTATGTTGTTTCGACATAAATGAAGGTTGTTGTTAAAGTGTTGCAACTTGGAGTACTTTCGTCTTTTTGTGATGCAATTTGGTGTTACTTGTAAAGAATTGATAATTTCAAAAACAATAGTTTTCTATTGAACCCTCACAATGATGTGTATTATATAAATCTAGTATCGAATCCAAACATATATATGATTGAAATAATTAAGAAATTAAATCATCTAAATGAAGAAAAATCCAAAACATAAAAGATCAAACCTTTTTAAGTTTTTTTTTCTTATCACAAAAAGATCCCCATCCTTTTGTAATTATAAAAAGATCAACCCATTTTTTCTTTGACTAAAAAAATCCCCATCAAGTTTTTAGGGTTCTATTTAAACACTGTCTTGAGATTAAATAAATGTCTATATATCCAATATTTCTCACCAATATTCAATTACAAATAATCGTACATTTTTTCGTGATTGAGTTTACACTATGGATTGAGTCACAAAAATCTAACTATTTTAAAATAATGTAGTTTAACCATAAAACAGATTTTTAACTTGTACCACGATATATTTCTTTAATAAATAAATAAAAAATCTTCTCTTTGTATGTATTATCTATCATACAGATAACTATATACCAAAAGTTAGAAAATTTGCCAAAAAGCAAATAGTTTGTTAATTGTTCTGGTTTATGTTTAGTTCGTTTGCTACTATGAGCATAAACCATAAAAACAAGCAATCATGATAAGTGAATTGTGGTAGACACAATTGTGTTTTGATCATAAACATTAGAAACAATGATTACTATGTGTTCTTATTGAGGATACATTTTCATTAATTTTGTTGACACTTTAATCACACAGAAGAGGATAAATTCCTTTAAATCAACACAATCAATTTTTATAACATATTATGAAGATGAAGTTATACTTCATTTATAACACCTTGACAACTACTAGCAATGACTTGAGTCCAAATACTTAGTTTTCAACATAATGGTGTTCATATGGTTATGTAATGGTGGTGACAATGACATAGTAACGTGCCCTTAACCATATGAATCTTGGGAGATATATCTGTCCTTATTACCATTTTATTTGTCTTATAGGACCATTAAGTTTTTGTTTCTTTCATCACACTAAGTAAATTGTCTAAACCTTTTTCTTTATAAAACTTCTTAAATAGGCTATAGAATTTAGTTCGTTAAACTATAGATAGTAAGACTTATGAGAAAGATTTTGCCAGACTACGTTATCTTTTTAGATTTTGCCAGACTACGTTATCTTTTTAGATTTTTCTTTTTCTATATGTAATTTCTCGTCTCTTGAAGCACAAAGATGATTTTCTCGCGTGCAATATTAAAGAGATGGCTAATGCTTCAAGCTTTGTAATCAGCAAAAAAAACTATAGGTAGCAAGTTAGCAATATCAACCGTCAATTCTAAAGCTAGGATTGTGGTCTAAAACTCTCCACAAATGTGTTTAGAAACCCATTTGAAAACCAAACCCAATATGGTAATGTTGGGGATATTAGTTTTAGTCATGGGCTTCAAATTTGCTTATCTTATTGGACAATTAAGGAAAGTTGTGCTAGTCATCGAACACGAAATTTGTTAACATTTTTGGTCGATTATATCTCTCATCTTTCGAAAATGATATGATGTAATGATACCAAAGTGATTTGTGTGTTTGTTCAAGCACTTTTGCCAACAATTAGATATATAAGTTCCCATTCATAATATAAATTTCCCAAACTCTAAATTTTGTTATGCAATATTAGACAATTATTTGAAATCGAATTTTAGTAAAGAAAATTTTAGATATGAATCTTGACCAAAAAACACTTCCTAAATTATTTGCCAACTATCACAACATAACATAGTTTCTTTGTAACCACAATCAATTAGCGTTAGGCCCCATCTTTGGTTCAACCTCCACAACTAATTCTTATTATGTAGTGAATGAATTTGTACTAATTGAATAATATAATCCAAAGTGCCAACTTGTAAGAATGTCAACCTTCCCCAAAAGTCCCCTGTGTTTGCAGCCAATGATTAGCCATTAAATTTATATATTTAGAAAACTGCATTCGTTAATGATTGCCCAAACTAGATACTTTGTGACGTATACCTAATAAGCAGACCGTAGAGTTTTACATTAAAACAAAAAAAAAGTAGACAGTGGGTGATTAATGACAAACTAAGACCTAATGATTTGTGGAAACCACATTAATTAATTTTAATAGTTAGATTTATGGACTTAATTAATAATAATTGTTTTCCTAATTTTGAAAAATAATTTCTTTGGTAAGAGATTGAAACTAAATCAATCATATTTTCGAGTCAAATACAAACTATAATATAATTGATTTTATTCCAATCTCTTACAAAGTTTTTTTTTTCAAATAAGGAAAACAATTATCAATCATGCTATATATATTTTCTTAAAATGTTATAATCAGAACTCAAAAGTTTTACTACTACGATCAAAACTGGGCTCAAAATTACAAAGACCTATGACAACAGAATTTTTTTTTTAATATTTGTTTTATAACGTAATATAATATAATTTTAAAATAACACACGACAACAAAAAAACTAAATTCCCAAAATTCTCATTTTCTAACTAATTTTATTTATTTTTGTAATAACTAAGTCATTTATTTTTGTGATATTGTTGATTGCAAGTAAGATTTTATTGGCTTCAACTTTAAAAAAATCTTTCAACCGAGTGTTTGAAACTAGAACAAACATAATTTCTAAAAAAACTATTTCCGAAAATAATTTATTACAAATATTGAAAATTAATGGTTTGTATAAAATAGACCCCAAAAATCATTATAGTACATCATATTTTTTTAAAAAAAACTTAGAGGTCTTACAAAATACAATTATCCTAGAATTCAAAATTTCAACATCCTACCTTTTACATTTTGACATTTCAAATCAATAATTTTCTCTTCCACCTAATAAAATGTTTGTTATGTATTATTTATGTGGCAATGTGTCTTCATTATTCTATTTTTAATATATTGAATTAGTCTATCTCATTTCAACATCCAATTTCAACATTATTATTACTTTTATTCAACCATTTAGTTTTTAATTTAACATTAAAAATTGTGCAACACGCCCGTGCCGATGACTATGGTTCAAGCAAACGGTCAAACGGATTATACTAATGGTTCAATAAACAATTTCTTTTAGATGTGAATTATTTTTATATTTGTTAAAGAGAAAACAAATTAGACCCAAATAAAAAAGAGGAAACAAATAAAATATTTCATTACAGAAGTCTGACAATAAAATCTTTAAAAAAAACAAACAAAAGACATAGGAATAATCGTTACAAAACCAAATAAAATAAATAATTGAGAGATGAGAGAATCCTTAGGCTTCAAGCGATAGAAACAATTGAGAGCACATTAGGTACGAGTCCAGATGTCATGTCCCGTCAACATGAACTAATTTTTATTCAAATTTTTCTCATCAAACCCCAAATTTAATTTTAAACATTTTTTTTAACTTATACTAAATTTCCATTTTAACCAATCTCAAAGCTCCATAATTACACTCTATGCCACTCGTCTCCACACTTTCTCTCTTCTCTCTCCCAATTCATCCCTCGATCTCCAAAAAATTCTCTTTTTTTCCTCTCTCGCTTCGTTAGGTTTTTTCTGCTTCTGGGTTTTTATCTCCGTTAACTGTATTTAACTAGGGTCTTGAGCTCCGTTCCTCGACAATGGCGGTTTCTTTGAGAAAGCTCGTGTCTTCCTTCTAAAAAAGAAGTTAACTTTACCCTTCTTTTTTTTTTTCTTTCCTTCCCTCCTTAACTTTCTGCTTACTTTCAAGCGGCAAAATTAGTGAAAATGTGTAGCAAAGTAAGGTTTTTAAGCTTGTGAAGTTCGATTTTTCGATTTGGGTTCTTCAATTTTAGGACTAGTTTTTAAGTTTTATAGTCAATAACTTAACTTTAGATTAGGATATTATTTTCCGTTTGCTGTCGTCGTGGGGAGTAAATTGGAAGCTAAGTTAGGTTCTTACACACTTGATCTGTAAGTTTGGTGAGGTTTATTGAGACGATGAATCGAAGTTTTAGGGCACAAGAGTCTCTATTGCTGGATTCAGCAGAGAGGCAAAGGCAACAGCTTAGGGCTTCAATGATGGCTGATAAAGATGAAGAGCTCTCTATGTTTCTTGAGATGAGAAGGCGTGAGAAAGAACAGGAGAATCTCCTTCTCAACAACCCTGATGAGTTTGAATCTCCATTAGGTATGTGTATCATACGTTTGTTTTCTCTTCTAATTTGTCTCTGATTTGGTCAAGGACATTGATTAGTTCTCAATGGTTTTTGGTCTCTAGGTTCAAAGCCTGGAACTTCACCGGTTTTTAACATCTCAAGTGGTGCTCCACCACGGAAGGCACCTGCTCCTGATGATTTTCTCAATTCTGAAGGAGATAAAAATGACTATGAATGGTAACTTTTTTACTCACGAGTTTATCAAGCTAACATATTTACGTATTGCTAATGGTATGGCTCGTCACTTCATTCTGTGAACGCATACCTGTGTTGTTTCTTCGCATTTCATCAGGTTTGATATAAGTAAGGCATGTGTTGAACCTAATAGACTCGAATTTGGTGTTGGAATATGGAACTCTTTGTTTGTAGTGTTTGTCTTGCACTGAATACTTACTAATTTTAGAAATTTTCTGCATAATGTGTTCATGTTCTTTGTGAATGATGCTGAGAAAGGTTGTGGAAGATTTGTATCGTATCTGTTATTCCTTTTTAACATTTACACACGCTTTATTGAACAATACCATTTCTGTTTTTATCATTTCTACACTGACTTCTCTTTGTCTCTCGAAGGCTTCTCACCCCTCCAGGTACTCCTCTATTTCCGTCGCTAGAGATGGAATCACATAGGACTATGATCGGTCAGACTGGTGATTCAAAGGGTCGCCCGACTACTTTGACTTCTAGGGTAAGAGTGCTATTGTTTAGTGTTCTGACCTCTTTTATCAAATCCTGGATACTTGATAAACAGCCAAAATTAGTGCAACGAATGTTAAAATAAAGCTTCTTGATATCGGTTTTTATATGCTTTAGGCCATCACTACTGAGGCGTTTCATGATCACTTGTAGATTGAATATATTCTAATTGTTATGGGGGATATTCTGGGTTTTTTTAGAGTAGCACATTTTGAATAGCATAAGGTTGATGCAAAACATATATATCTTCAAGAAGTTCCATTGTGCTATCTTTGAACCTTTTCTATAACTGGAATCATTACTTAATAATGACAACCTATGAATTATTTGTTGTAGCTGGCGAATTCCTCAACAGAGCCTGCTGCCAGGAACCATCTAACATCTAGACAACCAACTTCTTCTCCTGGATTGAGCTCTTCCTGTGGAGCAAGTCGGAGACCTTCATCATCTGGAGGACCTGGGTCAAGACCTGGCACACCCACTGGTAGATCGTCTACACTGACAACAAATTCAAAACCCTCGAGGCCTTCAACACCCACTTCGCGAGCCACTGTCTCCTCTACTACTCGACCTTCTATGACTAATTCTAGGTCTACTGTGTCTGCTACGACTAAGCCTACGTCTATGAGTAGGTCAAATTCATCATCTAGGCTCACACCTACTGTATCTAAACCAACTACTTCAGCTCCTAGATCTGCTGGTCCAGCTGCTAGACCTGCTGGTTCAGCTACTAGATCTGCCCCCAGCACCACCACAAGATCTGCAGGTCCTTCAAGGTCCACTACACCTCTGTCAAGATCTACTGCCAGATCTTCAACACCAACTTCAAGACCCACACTTCCTCCATCTAAAACCATATCGAGGTCAGCTACACCAACTCGCCGTCCAATTGCTTCTGCAAGTGCTGCAACTACAACAGCAAAGCCAACAATATCCCAAATCAAGCCTTCTTCTCCAGCGCCAGCAAAGCCTATGCCAACACCATCTAAGAACCCTGCTTTATCTCGTGCAGCATCTCCTACAGTGAGGTCAAGGCCATGGAAGCCATCAGACATGCCTGGTTTCTCATTAGAAACTCCTCCAAATCTAAGGACTACATTACCCGAAAGGCCAATTTCAGCAACAAGAGGCAGACCTGGAGCTCCAAGCCCTCGTTCTGCTTCGGTTGAGCCTGGTCCTACGGGAGGAAGGCCTAGAAGGCAGTCATGTTCACCATCAAGAGGAAGAGCACCAATGTACACAAGTGGTAGCTCTGTTCCTGCAGTTAACCGTGCATATTCCAAAGCCAATGACAATGTTAGTCCAGTGATGATGGGAACAAAAATGGTAGAGAGAGTAATAAACATGCGGAAGCTGGCTCCTCCTAGATCAGATGATAAGAGTTCTCCTCATGGTAACTTGTCTGCAAAGTCTTCCTCACCAGACAGTGCAGGATTTGGAAGATCACTTTCCAAGAAGTCCCTTGATATGGCAATAAGGCATATGGTTCGTAATCTCTCCTTTTCTTCCTCATTATGGTGGAAACTGTTTTTAACTGACGTTCAAACGTTATGATGAAAACAGGATATACGTAGAACAATTCCAGGCAATCTGAGACCACTAATGACAAACATTCCAGCATCATCAATGTACAGTGTGAGATCTGGACATACACGCGGCAGACCAATGAATGTTTCAGATTCTTCTCCACTAGCAACAAGCAGCAACGCAAGCTCAGAGATCAGTGTCTGCAACAACAACGGAGTTTGCTTAGAGGCAAGCGAAAAGGAAGATGACGCAGGCAGCGAGAGAGGTTGCAGATCCCCTACAAGCTTACAAGGGAGATGAAGGGAGAACTAAGATAAGCTTATTGTAAAACGACCTTTGATTTGAGATTCTCTTCTCTTTTTTATTATTTGTGAGTTTTTATCACACGAGTTTGATGATGATATGTGAAGTAGCGTTTTAACGTTTTATGTAAACCTCTCCACTCTCGTCTCTCTACTTTTTAACCCTAAAATCGATGGATCCTTTTAACCAGACTAATTTTTGAGATATTAACCACTTTACAAATGGTTTCTGATTGAATTTAAACATGAAAGTAACATAATTATGTTAATATTTATAACACACATGACATGACCAATACAATCTCTCAGCTGTTTATAACACATAATGAAATGAAAAGACTTAGTTCACAGATGTAAACAATCAATAAGAAAGCCAAAGATGGTTTCAGGCAGCAGCTACTGGCTCGATAGGCTTGGTTTCCGGTACATTCTTCGAAGAAGCTGGAGGAGCAGCCGCCTCAGATGGAGGTTGAGAAGTGAGTTTCAGGTGAGCAGGTGGGTTGTGTTTGAGCTTCACCAAAATTTGTCTCATCCTTGTAAGATCGGTTGGCTTACCAGGCTTTGGACCTTGAATCACAGAGATTGTTGGCTTCTTAGGGTCTTGCTCTTTCTTCCCTCTTCTTTTCTCTATTGTTGGCACCTCTTTAGGAACTAGGTCTGCTATGGCCTTCCAGTAGTTCTTGCTTGCTTCTGCGTAGAAGTTCTCTTGGTTCTCCAGATAAAGCTTAAGTGTTTAAAGACGAACAAAAACGTAAGCAAAAGTTTAACCAACGCTGTAACATATTAGGTCGGTTTTAGATTATGAGTGGTAGCCCACAATTAGGAAGAAATGTCAAAACTAGCAATGCATCAAAGATAATCTATCACAGTTGATTAAAGACTACGATGGTCAGAGTTGACTAAGACTAATTTCTATAAGTCATTGACTTCCATTGACAATTTTCCACAAACCAAATGACAACAGCAGAGACTGAGAAAATATGACAAAACTGCAATCTATAGCAATGCATACACGTAAAACATATTAGGTCGGTTTAGGTTATAAGTGGTAGCCAACAGATTAGGAAGAAATGTCAAAACTAGCATTGCATCAAGATTATCTATCACATTTAATGAAGACTAGGATAGTCAGAGTTGACTAAGACTAATCTACAAGTCATTGACTTCCATTGACTCCACAAACCAAATGACAACAGCATAGACTGAGAAAAGATGACCAAACTGCAATCTATAGCAAAAGCACAAACCTTTTCCTTCTCCCTGTTAGCTGCTTTGTTGTTTTCACAAGTTACTTCCACCTTCTTATGGAACTCCACTTTGTATTGATCTGCTTCCTCAATTATTTGGTTTCGCAATTCTTTTTCTCTCTTCTCCTTTGCCTCAAGTTGAATTGCATTTTGTCTGCACATAACATAAGCCATAAGCCATAGCACAATAAACACTCACACGAACACATTGATCGAGTGCATATAACAGATAATATTACAGGATTTTCATACAGGAGATCAGATCTAAGCATCCAATCAACTTCACAAGAATTACAAACTATACAATGACCAGGTAATTGCAGAACATCTACGAAACAAAAATTACAAAACCATGACGAGTTGAGCAATAACTAAAAGCGATTACTTTGTGACATAGCTAAAATCCTGTCAATTCGATTCCAGATCCGATTTTCGATTACTTATTAGAATAACGGACACTAAAGGTTCAATCAACGAGCAGAGAACTTCGATTATGCATCTAAAATCAGAAAGGGGAATTCCCAGATTAATAAAGAGATTCGAAGTTGTCTCCACTGATTTGAATCCATTTCTCACGCAGAAGTAAACCGAAAGCAACAAAGATCAAATCTGGTAGATCTAACCTTCTCCATTCTCTAAGAGCCAATCCCTCATCTGATTCCATGTCTGACGGTGGTGGTAAGATAGGACCGTCGTGTCCACCGTTGGATCCGAAAACGCGGTCTCCATTCGAGTAAGCTCCGTAGTCAGAAGACGGCGCCGCAAAGACATCGTCGATGGAGTCATCGACTTGAACTGAGGGGTCATAGGCTGAGAAGGAGTTGTTGTCAGTTGTGTCAAAAGAACCTGAGACCGGAACAGACTCGGACGCATCGTCTCCAAGTATAACAAAGGAATCCTCCTCAAAGACAGACGACATCTCTAGAAAAGCAGAACGAAGAATTCGCGAATCTGTCTTTTCAAAGTTTTCGAAGCTTATAACGAGAAGTATGAGAGATAGTGAAAAAATACCTTTTTCTCTCTCCAAAAAAGCGACTATAAAAAGGCGATTAAGGTCTTTTTTTTTTCTTTTTTTTTCTATTGCAGGTTTCTGGCCTATGTTGCTGGTAGCCACCAAAGGCCAAGCAAAAAAAATCTCCTCGTAAGAAGCGTTCTCCAAATCTTCTTTCTCCAAAACCTTTCCCCCTTCTTCCTCGTAGTTTCCCCTTGAATCGAACCCTCCTCCGCTATCGAGCCTCGTCCAGACTCTTATGCAGGTTACCCAACCTCCGCAAGCTAAATCCCCTCCATCTACGGAAACCCTAGCCTCCGATTCTGTTCAGAGCTCCCAACAGTATGTTAGTGCTACTGAGTTCTTTGCTCTCGAGGCGAACTCTGCAAGCTCCCAAGGTGTTACTTTTGCCGCTACCTCTAATGCCCCTTCGTGGGCGGAGCTAGTTACCAGTTTAGGCACTCGTATGCAACGCAAAGGTAAGGCTTTCCTTCTCGACTCTGGTGAACTTTTGTCCGGATTCCATATGAAGTGATTCATAAGAACAACCATCGTTCGGAAAGCTTTATCCTAGCCCAATTTGATAGTTCTGCTCCTCCACCAGGAGCTCTCCACGCCATAGTGAACAACATCTGGAGTCGGAAGCTCTGTGACATCACAGTGAGCCAACAATCTGAAATGACCTATCTGATTCGTATTCCCTCACAGGAGACTCGTAAGAGAGTCTTGGCTCAGGGCATCTGGCATGTGGACAATCATGCCATGTTTGTAGGCAAGTGGGAGCCATGATCCTCTCATTCTCTGCCAAAGCTAACCTCAGTCCCTGTATGACTTGAGTTTACTAATGTCTCAGCTTACTTGTTTTCCATGGAAGGGCATAAACACATTGCAAGCCTCAATGGTAAACCGATGCACCTTCACCCCTCAATAGCTACCATGACCAATCTTAGTGTTGCAAGAGTATTTACAATTGTTGATCCCACAAAACCTATTCCAGAGGCGATAAACATCCAATTCAGCTGTCGTTAGCTACCTCATACTTGTGAATATTGCAGTCAAGTTGGCCACAGTCTAAAATGATGCCCCTCGGCTCCAGTAACCTGCACCTCATATAACTCGACAAAGCATGTTACTTATCTCTGTCCTCGTGCAAAGAAGTCACAGACTTCAAGCTCCAAAGCGTGAATATGTCAAAAATGTGGAAGTTAATGTTCCCTCTTCTCTAGTCAGTCAAGGCCAGTCAAGTTCCCCACCAGTTATTGCTGCAGCCCTTAGTTCACCTCTACCTGGCCCTTCCAAGGTTTTTACACCTTCCGTGACTGCTGAAACTGGTCAGGATACCTCTGCCCCTACTAAGCCTTTGGTTGAAATTAAGAAGTAGAAGAGCAAGCTACTTAAGAATCCTCCCTTGGTCATATCTGAAGGCTCTGCAAAGCCTCCAAAACTTCCAAAAAAGCCCTCTGTGAAGATGCCTTCGTGAAAAGGGAATGAGCTAGAATACAATGCTTCACCTGAATTCACTTCTTCAGAAGATTATGACTCTGAGGGACTCTCTGCTGATGGTAACGCTGAGGCTGATGAACGTTTTATGCAAGTTATCTCGAAGAAAAAACAGAAGCAGCTTGCTAAGAAAGGATCTGACAGGGGCTTTAGCCCCACCCACTAACCTTATTTATAGTGGACATTTTTTGTTGGAATGTTAACGGTTTTTACGACCCAATAAAGCGTAGGAACTTCATAAGATGGTTCAAGAAAAATTATTCTCCTTTTGGCGGCTTGATTGAAACTCGTGTGAGGGAAGAAAATTTTGAATGCATTTTGAAAACAACATTCTCGGATAGAGATTTTGTCGGTAATTATGAGCACGCTGAACTTGGTAGGATCTGGATAACTTTGGAGACGTCCACCTCCGTATCGGTTATCTTCAAATCAAGCCAAGTGATCAGCTGCATAGTAAAGCTTCCTAAAGCAAAGCACTCTTTTGTTGCAGCTTTTGTTTATGCTTTGAACTGTAAATATGGTATGCGGCAGTTATGGCAAGACAAGATTACAATTCAAAAGGACCCAAGGACTATAAACAGGCCATGCATGGACTATAAACAGGCCATGCATTATGCTTGAAGACTTTAACCAATCTCTCAACCCAATTGATGATGCAAGACCATCTGTTAGAGTCAACAGCGGTATGAAAGAGTTCAGATCATGTTTGACATGAGCTAGAATTTTTGATCTGACCTATAGAGGTAACCACCTAACTTGGTGATATTTTCAAGAGGATAATCTGAGTGCAAAATATTGGATAGAATACTAGTGAATGACATTTGGATCTATCATTTCCCTATGTCTTATAGTCAGTTTCGAGACCCCTTCAAACAGACCTTTCCGCTGCTCTAACTTCCTCCCACTTCACGAGGAGTTTCTGCCAGCTTTCTCTGACCATTGGTCACAGCAAGATCACTCAGGCTTTGCCATGTATAAGTTTGCGAAGAAGCTTAAGAGCTCCAAAAGTGTCTTGAAAAATCTGAACAAAGAACACTTCTCCAACATTGAACAACGAGTTGCTAAAGCCAAACAAGTTCTCATCCAGTGCCAGTTTGTGCTACTACGTGATCCAACGCAAGTCCGAGTACAAGAAGAGAGAGCAGCTCACACTAAGTGGTATGCCTTAGTTGAGGCAGAGGAGAGGTTCTTCAAACAGAAATCTAGAGTTAAATGGTTAAGGGAAGGGGACCTTAACACTAATTATTTCCATCGTATCATGTCCACAAGAAGAGCATCCCATCATATACACTATCTTCTACATGATTCGGATTGAGACTTGAAACGCAGTCTGAAATTCAAGAGCATTGTGTTGCTACTTCTTTGAGTTTCTAGGCGGCTATGTTACTCCCTTATCGGCTACTAATCTGTCCAAAATTTTCAATTTAACAACCTTTCGATGCATCTCTGACATCAAAACTGCCATGGAGGCTCCGTTCTTGCCTTTTGAGATCAAGGCTGCGGTCTTTGCCCTCCCCAATAACAAAGCCCTCGGTCTGGACAGCTACACAGCTGAATTCTTCAAGCATTCTTGGAGTATTATTGGCGGCGAGTTCACAGAAAAAGTTATTGAATTCTTTTAAAATGGTCAGATACTAAAGCAGGTGAATGCCACTGCAATCACATTGGTTCCTAAAAGAAGAGGGACGGATAAGTTATCGAACTTCAGACCTATCTCTTGTTGTAATGCCATGTATAAGGTCATTTCAAAACTCGTTGCACAGAGATTACAACCCATCCTCTTGGTGGTTGTTAGTAACTCCTAATCGCCTTTTGTTAAAGGAAGACTTTTGGTAGAAAACGTCCTATTAGCTTCGGAGTTTAGTACATGGATTCAACCGGAAGTACATATCAAGTAGAGGGCTCTTAAAAGTCAATTTTTAAGGACGACTTTTGACATGGTAAAGTGGGACTTCATATTGGAAATCCTTAAGATAGCGGATTTTCCTCCTTGCTTCATTAATTGGGTCAGCCAATGTCTATCAACAACCTCGTTCTATGTCTTGTTCAATGGCAACCTTTGTGGTCACTTCAAGGGTACCCGAGGTCTGAGACAGGGAGACCCGCTTTCTCTTTCTCTCTTTGTGATTGCTATGGAACTATTTGGAAATCTTTTGGATGCTGAATTTTCTACAGGAAACATTAGGCTTCACCCACTAGCCAACGATCCTAAAATCATTCACCTTGCTTTTGCTGATGATGTTATGGTGTTTTTTTTATGGCTCAACTTCTTCCTTGAGAGGCAGCACCGCCGCAATGGAAAGTTTTAAGGAGCTCTCAGGGTTGGTAATGAATAAAGAGAAAACATCTCTATTCACGGCATGATTGCAACCACCTGAGCTGCTAGCTATCTCACATCTAGAATTCCAAGAAGGAAATCTGCCGGTAAGATACTTAGGGATGCCTTAATGCACAGAAAGCTCCGCTTATCAAAATATTCCCCTCTATTGGGCTCTATCTCAGCTCGGTTTAACAATTAGACCTCTCGAACTCTCTCCTTCGCTGGTAGACTCCAACTGTTGCAGTCTGTAATATACATCCACATTAACCTATGGTTCTCAGCTTTTGGTCTCCCTAAGGGCTGCATCAAGCGCATTGAACGGTTATGTGCCCAATTTTTATGGTCAGGTCGTATCTCATCTCGCATCAGTGCTAAAGTTTCTTGGAAACAAGTTTGTACTCCAAAAACTGAAGGTGGTTTGAGTCTCCGATGTCTCTCTTCCTGGAATAAATTGCTCCTTCTTAAGTTGATTTGGCTTATATTCTCGGCAAGTGGATCTTTGTGGGTAGCATGGGTCAAAAAACATCAGCTCCTAAGGGACTCTTTCTGGACAGTGGATGACTCAAAACCTTCCTCATGGATGTGGAAATCACTACTCCACCTGCGACTTCTTGCTACTCGTTTTGTTAATTGTCAAATTGGGGATGGATTGACAATAAGGTATTGGCATGACTCTTGGTCTGCTCTTGGACCCTTAATCAATGTCACGGGTTTTAGAGGTTCTCGGCTTACAGTTATACCTTTAGATGTTGTTGTTCAACAAGGTTGCATTAATGGATCATGGATCCTTCCTTCTCCACGCACTCGACATCAAGGCTTGAAGGCCCTCAGACTTAGTCTTCTTAACTCTCCGACACCGTCTCATCAGAAATTGTGAAAGTTCACTGAGTAAGCTATGTCAGGTCTGGTTATGCTAGCAACCACCAAGAATGCTACGATAGAGATGTCTTGCAGCTGGCCAAGACACATTTATTTGGAAGACAAATGACTATGCCTATAGTTATTTCTCCTCTAAACATACATGGAATGCGATTCACCTAAGAGATGACAAGGTTCCATGGTCCATCTCAGTCTGGTTTAAGGCAATATACCAAAGCACTCCTTCCATTTCTAGGTTGCAACGTTCAACAGATTACCGTTAAAAGCTCGCTTGTATAAATGGAATGTCACTAAAGGCCCTACTTGTATTACCTGCAACTTCTGCCATGAGACAAGGGATCATCTCCTTATCTTTTATAACTACAATTCACACATTTGTCGTGTCGTCCAGCTTCGCCTTAGTGAAAACTGCTTTGACTTCTGTGATTGGTCACACCTACTTACATGAATGCGGTAAGGAAAAAGCAAACCAACAAGAATCCTAAAGTGCATTGTTGTCCAGGCTACAATATATGCGATATGGAGAGAGAAATCTCATACTATACACAGCCACATCTCGCTCACACTCGCAGGTGTTCAAGGAGATCGATCATGTCGTTAAAGTGCTGTCAAGAATGCATCAAAAATCATGCAAGAATCTATTGTTTTTGTGGTTCACTTTTAAATGAAATTTTATGTTCCTCGGAAATTCATGTAATTGTAGGTTTTAGGAGTTTATTTTTTCTCTTATAAGTTGTAATCTGATCTTGTACTAAACTATTTTTTTTTTTTATATTTACATTTTATCCAAAAAAAGTTTTCGAAGCATGGCAAATCGGTAAACGAAGATTAAATTAAATAATTTGCGATTTGTGTTTATCTCATTCGGCCTTTGTTTTTTTGTAATGGGCTTTCTTTTCTCGAGCCCAAATATTTCAGTTCATAATGACTCATTGATTCATGAACATTTCGGTTTAAATCTGGTTTAGGTTTGATTTGAATAACAGTTTACCCAAGTCAATTTAGAATCGAATGTTGGTTTTCAACCCGATTTTTCATTCGGCTTAAGACTTAATTTTTCGGTTTTATATAACCAAAACACATTCTGGAGTCTGGACCTTTTCCGTTTGGTTTAGATTAGATCAATTTGGTTTATCCAGAACTTAACAACTCCAAATTGAACTAGTTTTGGTATTTTCTTTAGTTTGATAAAAAAAACATTCTTCTTACATAGCTATTATACATTTGTTTGGTAGTCTGGTTCAATTTAGTATAATTTGGTTTGAATTACATGCTCGGTTCAATTTTGGTTTAGTCTGGTTAAGAGAGTGAGAAGAAATTATGCATTGAAGTGAAGATCTTCAATATTCAAAGGTAAGCTGGAAATAAACTTGAACAAGATGCAAATGAGAAGGCAAACGCATTGCTCAATAAATACTTAAATAGTCAATGTCAAGCATCACTAAGACGCCGTTAAGACTAAAACTAAACCAGTCACTGGAACCTAAAACTGATTTTAGGACAATGAACGTGTAACTAGAGAACTGCAATTAATCACATTGTTTTGCAGCTTACATCAGTCTTCTAATGAAAAAAAAACCCGACATTCTCTCCACTCTTTATGTACATCTCAAAACAAAACAGTGGATCATGGAGAATGGTTAACTAACCGAAAAGAGTTTATGTCTGAGTCTGAGTTGGAGACTGAGACTGAGACTGAACCTGAGTCTCAGAGGGAGACTGAGCTTGTATTTGAAATGGAGACCAAGACTGCGACTGAGATGGAGACTGAGCCTGAGTCTGATGCTCTTCACCTCCATTACCTACAGACTGCGTCAGATGCTGAGACTGTTCTTCCCCAGGTGGTGTGGCATTCTGATTAATTTTGTCTTTAAATTTCGGAAAGTACTTATCAATGAATTCTTCAGCGCGGTTGGGGTATTTCTCCATCAAATAATTGTTGAGACACTTCCTGTATGAAAAGTCCCGTTTGGCCCCATCAGTTGAGACAACAAAGAAGCACCTGCTTTCCGTGAACGTGGTGTGCTTATCAACCTACAATGTTGTTTCACCAAAAATTTCACATCAGAATTAACGCTAAGGAAGCTTTAAAAGAGAAGCCAAATTTGTAAGGAGAATGCTGTATACCGTGATGAATTTAACACCAGAACCAAGCTTTGAGTCTTTTTCAGGATGGAAGTTCAAAATCTTCTCCAGGACAAACGTCTTATCATCATCCGATATTGGTTCTCCATCAGGGTAACTTCATTGAAAAAACACGGTTTTAGAAAGATGAAGCATAAATTATACATTAGTCTGGAAATTAGATTGGGCGAGCTTAAGAACTAGAAGGCATACCTAGTCGGACGCATTATTCTTCTGAGAATCTTCATAACTGGGTCAACATCTAAGAGAAGCTCTTGCTCCTCAGAGGTAAACAAGTCGAGGCGCTGTCTTGTTACTGTAAACATGGGAGCCAAAGAATCCTCAGATCGAGGTGGCCTAGGAGGACGGTTCCTCTTCCAGTCTGCATTACCATTATTAGACCAGCCACCATGTGAGCTATCAGATGGAAATCTCTTGGTTGGATTTCCCCACTGGCTTCTCTCTTTCTCATCATTCTCTCCGCTTTTGGTCTCCTTCAAGGATACCCACGGGTTTCCATCATCTTCATTGGCACCAGGTTCAGTTTCAGAATTTTTATTATTCCAAGCAGCCAAACCTGATTCAGATTCCAAGTTCTTGTTGTCCCAAGAACTCCATGCAGCAGCACCAGGTTCATTTTCCGACTTCTTTTTATTTTTGGAACCCCACGCAGCAGGATGTGATTCAATTTCAGAAGTACTTGTGTTCCCGGAACCCCAAGCAGCAGCACCTGATTCAGTTTGTGATTTCAACTTGTTTTGAGAACCCCAAGAAGCAGGAATTTCAGTTAACGTTCTCTTTTCTCCCCAGGAACTCCATTCAGCCCCACCTGGTTGAGTTTTATTTCTAGAACCCCGAGTTGCAGTACCTGATTCGGTTTCAGCATTAGAATTTTCCTTTGAGCTCCAACTAGCACCACCTGACTCAGTTCCCGAGCTCCTTTTATTCCAGGAACCCCCAACACCAGCACCTAGTTCAGTTTCAGTATTAGGTTTGTTCCAAGAGCTCCAAGTAGCACCACCTGACTCAGTTTCCGCACTCCTTTTATTCCAGGAACTCGCAACACCAGCACCTGATTCAGTTTTAGAATTCTCTTTTTCCTTCAAAACCCAAGCAGCAGCATTTGATTCAGTTTCTGAGTTCTTTTTCTCACTAGAACCCCAGTCAGCTGCATCTGTAGAACCCCACGCAGCAGGAGCTGATTCAGTTTCTGGCTTCTTTGTCTTACAAGAGTTTTCTGAAACAGATTTGAGCCCCCAGACATCAGAAGTAGGCTCCTTATTTTCTGGGACAATAGAATCAGTCTGAGCTGGTCTTGTTTCCCAGTTTGGTGTTGTATTTGCATCATCATCATCATTTGTCTTTAAGCCCCCCCAAGCACCCCATGAATCTGATTTGGAAGCATTTTCCTTCTCTACATGTGTAGTCTTTCCCCAATCAGACTGCAGGTTCACCTCACTTGCATTTTTCGAGACTCCCCAGTCTGAGCCACCACTGCAGCCATTGTCCCACGCAGAGCTTTTTTCCCAATTGGAATCTGATGGCTTGCCTTCATCATGAATATGTTGGAACTCATCACTGTCCTCAAATTTGAGCTCTCCAAGAGCAGCGTCTCGCTCGGGTGATTCAGCCCATTCAGCCATTTCTTCCTCTGTAACATCAAAACCAGGGGATGACACAAATGTATCTGCATTTTTCGTGGATCTGACCATCTGAAGAAAGCTGTAGATATCGCTTTCTTCTTCATTATCTAGACCAGTCTGCAGATAGGTTGACAATAACGAACATCAAATTGCAGTACAAGTTTATATGAGACAAAGCCAGTTAATTGGTGATTTTCCAGTGAGAATGTCTACCTCTTTTTGGTTCCACAGGAGCTCAAACTGTGAACCTGTACCCACATCCACGCGTTTTCCCCATGAGCAAGAACCAACGACTGTTGCTAGAGAATCTGTATGACATTTCTCAGCCGCTTTCTCAAAACATCTCCTTGGGGTCTAAAAACACAAAATGTAAACCTATTAATATGGACCGTCAGTATATATTCTTAAGAAAATATATGCATTGGAGATTAGAGCATTGGACTACTAACAATCAGAGTTGCTTCTGTGAATGGAGCCTTGATGTTCAAGGATCGGGTCAGAACCTTGTAACCTCCAGAGTTGAAACCCAACATATTCCCTGAACAAGTCATGTTGTTTGCTAGGAGAATGATATGTTCTTTCAAAACTCCTTTGGAGACCATTCTCACTGAAGCTGATAGACGCTGCAAATGAAATCAACATATTACATTAACTTTTTATATACAAACAATGAGTAAATATGATAACAAATATGAAATATGACAGAACTATCATGATTTAAGTGTAAGATCCAGTGCGCGTATCAGGATTAAAGTTATTAAGTACCTGAACTGCTTGCTCAAAAGCACAGGATAACCCCAGCAATTCTTGTACTTGCTTTATGGAATAAGGGATTGACCGCTTTGTGTCTATCAGATGAAGAACTGAAAGACATGAGTCTATCACAACCCTCCATGCATCACCACTTTGCTTGACAGCAGATTTTTCAACGGTGACATCTAAAACCCATTCCCCTCGGCGGGATGCATGACGATTGCGGATCCACGTTGTCATGTCGGGACTATTCCAAATGATATTAGCTGAGAAAATCCGTGGATCACCTGCCAGTTTAGACACAGAAGTATCATTAAAAACATTTGTCTAGAAATCTTACTGTCGTAGGCTTTCTTTACAGTAGCACATAATTTTGACCATAACTTGGCGGACAAATCATTCAGTTCTGTACATTCTGGCAAAAAAACAAATTTTTGCAACCCGTATAACAAAAAGAATCTGAGAGGAAGAAATATACACTGCACCCCACACCGAAGAAGAAATTGATAGGTAAGGAAACAAGAGGATAAGCAAGAATGAAAACAATCGTTTTAGTACCTTTGATCACTGTTTCCAGCAGAACCGGGTATATTGTATTGCAAAGAACATCAAGTGTTCTTTCGAGATCAGAATCAGTGGCATTGTAGGAGAACATCAAACACGGCATATCTGAATTATTGCTCCCACAAGGATCTCGGAAAGAGCAGCACTCACTGTTCATTGGAGAATATATTAATTACAAACAGGCAACAGAAATCAAGACGCTTGAGAGGTAGACATAATGATATGAAGAACAAAAATGATGGAAAGGTAGTATTTAACATCAGACTTGCATTCTGGAGAAATTCCACATTCCATTCAACCACAGAGAATTTCCAGAAGAAAAGCAAATCATGTACAAACCTGACAGACAAATTTGCTCTCTTGAAATCGTCAGCTTTCTTCTTTTTCTTTTGTCCATGTGAATTAATTACATCCTCACATTTTTGAAGTATGTCCTGCATACTGATGTTCCAATCTTGCAGCAATGTCTAGTAAACCAAAAACACCAATTACAGGGCAAGAATTAAAAGGATAGCAGTTAAGTGCTTCTTTGAAAGGTAGAGGCTTCAAGAAAGATTCAAAGGTAAAGGAACCAGAATTCAAACCTTATTCAGGTGAATATGGCCATGCAGGCATGAATCAATTCCAAATATTTCTGATATAGTTTGTTGCTTTCTGTACCTGCATGCACATAAAGAAGAAGTAGATTGCAAAGAGATTTAGTAAAAGCATAAAACCACAAACACTAAAAAGATTATAAGAGCAGCATAAGTTTCTTAAACAATACTTACTCGACCAGGAATTCCACTGCACTATCTTTAAGATTAACTTTCTTCAGTTTGTTCCTGACTGTGAAAGCAGCATTTTCCTGGCAGAATTTTTTTCCACAGCAACATCCTTTTAAATAAAGGATAACACGCCTATCATTAGCTGTATTTTGGAAGTTGACTTTGCAGAGCAGAACTTCCTGGGAGAATGACAAAAAACATTAAGCATACAACAATACAGATAATCAAAGCTGTATTGCAGAGGCAGCTTCGAAAAAACTTTACCTTCATTAGCTCCCATGACGAATTGCTATTTGGAGTGGAATCAAGCACTGCCTTGTACGCAGGAGTTGACATAGCAGTAGCCGCCAATACTCCAACCGGTTCTCCCGCTTCAAACAGATCTCGATGTCCACCGTGAGAATCTACTCCATATTTGAACTGGACAATTGAATTACTGCAGGTGTTTCTTACGGTTCCATCATTTGTAATCACGATATCCCGAAGAACAGCCATCAGATTCTTAAAAAGTGTTCCAGGCTCAGCTAACCCCCTCGACGAGCGAACAATTACCTCCCTAGCTGCAATTGAATGAGCCATCTCTTCATAGGGATCCAGCCCGTGAAAAAAGCAGCCCTTCACTATTCCAAAATCACCAGATGAAGAAATCCTGCCGTACTTTTTCTTACAAAAGAGGGCCATATCTTCCACCAGAGTCTTCGTGTAGAACTTTTTCTTGTCAGAAAGTTGAAGACCCAAGAAGGCTATCTGCTGCACCAGCTTGTTGAGTGCTGAGTTACTTCTAAGGTCAATCAAATTCCGTATGGAATTTGACTTCGGCATGAAGTTGGCAGCCACTTCCTTCACTTTGTGAATGTTGTTCTCCAGCTGCAACTCGTCCTCATAAGATAACCTCAAGCGAGACACCATAGGTGAGATATCTCGGATTATTTGGTTATGAATTACATTCATGTCTGCCCTAGACATGGATAAGTCTTCCAGACTTACACTAAATCCCTCAGCAAATAGGCTCTCCATCAATAGCGGCTGCAGTGAATCAAAGAATCCAAGTGTCTCCTTAGGACCCTTCTCCATGAAGATCGAAGTTACAATGTCATTGATGATGGACATCATTGCCTCATCCCTGAAATCAAACCTCAGCAAATCGCTTCCATCAACCATGAACCTGTCCCCTTTGCAGCTCAGATGCTCTGGAAAGGCTAGCTGAAGAATCTGAAAAACTGACCAAGCAGGGCCAGACTTACTGGACTTCCTTAGTGCTGGTGGTGGCAAAGACAGAGAGCCATACATAGCTAACTGTTGAGCAGTTGCCTTGTCCAGAAACACCCGCTCCAGCATAACCCTCAGTGACAGCAAAGCATCACAACCTATCTGCAAAATCAGCTGTCCAGTATGTGAGCTCAGCAGTTGCTTATCCACAGAAAAGAGCTCCATAACCTCTGCCTTAGCACTAAGTGACTGGGGGTAAAAGAGATGGACACAGTCACCATCAAAATCAGCACTAAGGGGGCTACACATTAGAGGGTTGATCTTCACTGTGTTGTCTTCATGGACATAGACCTGAAGCGCTTGCAGAGAGTGCTTATGTGTTGTTGGGGGTCGGTTGATAAACACAACATCCCCATCCATTACCCTGCGATGAACAACCTGCCCAGGTTTAAGCAAAGTGTGCCCCTTCGAACCATCCCTTAAAGAATAAGTAGTAGACCCTTGAGTATAACTCAAGCACAATTTGTTGTCCACCAACCCTTGTAGATAGCCTACATTGTGAACACTGACCTTCTCCTCAAAAGTGATTCTCTGTGCTACTTCCACTGGGATTCCTACCTCATTCACACGCCTGTAAGCATCTCCAGTGATGACGCTACGAGAAGAAAAACCTGAACCCTTTCGGATGAAAAGTGTTCTCATTTTCTCTGACCACGCTTTTGAAGATGAACTATCCGACATCTTCGAGACCCCATACCTCAAATCTATGTTTCTTGCAGCTTTCGCAGTACCCCTCACCTGCAAATAAGAATCGACCACTCTGTACATGTCGTGAGCTTCAGCCTTGTGCGACTCAAAGTTGGTCTCTCCAGACCTGGAGTTTTTTATGGTTGCCACTTTCTTCAGAACATCTTTCAGCTCAATTCTTGAAGGATCCTGAAAATAAGAATGACACTTATGCATTGGTTACAGCAGAAGCCCAAGCATTTACTAAACTCAACACTGGATTTTAGTTTCAGCTGGCTTACCGCTGACATGGAGCTGTAACCATCGGAAACATCTGGTACCGACAAACAATTAGGGGGGACCGGAAGATACTCTAGTATGTATCCTTCTTGAGGAATATGTCCCTTTGCTGTAAGTTTCTTTCTTGTTTCTTCAGGAATCCGTCTTAATATTTCCTTAACCTAATAGTTTTCCCAGCATTTGAAAAAGGACACGGAAAATAAGTTATTATCTGTTTCAAAACCAAAACATATTCTAGAGAATGATTTCAAAAAAATGTAAGAACAGTTTCGACATTAAAATCTTGCTAGATCCAGTAAACTATAAGACCACATAACATGAGCCACTGACGCCTTGCAGAGACATAGAAAGGTATATTCATTGCTTTTTCTACTCAAATATTCACTAGTTATTTGAAAGTATAGCTACTTAGCTTAGAATGCTTCTAAAAAACAATGTCAAATAATTTAAAAAGGAAACCTGAAAGTAAACCTAAAACTTATATTCATTGAGGAAATCTTACAAACGGTTGTGCACATGTTAAATAGTTACAAAAGTAGGTATTTTTATGGTAACAAGTAAACATCCTACGATTAAGACAGAAACAGAATCATGCAGAAGAAAGTAAAAACCTCTCTTGCCAGCAGGGGCCGTGTATAATTGCTTCCATAGCGGTAACCATATCTTTCCAGGAAATTCCAGCAACCCGCCTGCAGTCTTGACCTAGATGGGAGCTTCAGTTCCAGATATGAAGCACCATCTGATGCTTTATCTCTGATTGAGATGTTCGACGCTTCCTAATGCAGTAATTAAGTAGTTAAAATCCAAGACGTTCAGCAACGATAATATCCAAAAACACATATAAGTAGTGAAAAGTCCATGGGGACACGAAAATACCAATAACTAATGATGCTTCACAAAGCATTAATGTAAAACTCATTGACGGGATCAAAAGACGCACAATTTGATGGTATATGACATTACTCACCTCACAACAGACACCACCTAACAACTGCTCGGCTAGACCACCAGTTTTCTGTAATCAGAAAGGTGAAAAAGATGAGTCGAGATTTTATAGGTTTATGATAAGTTTTGTAAATTTATGTGTAGATCACATGCAATCTAAGAGAACTCAATGAAATTTTATACCTTTGCTTTCTTTATCTTCAGACATTTCAAGCACAGAAGGCTCAACATTTGTTTCAGCTCGTTAACATGAGCAGGATGATATATTGGCACTGGAAGCTCAATATAACCAAAATGACCTGAAAATGAAGATCGATATCTGAATAAGTATTACAACAAACAATGTACGAACAAAGATAATGCAAAAAGGGAACCGCATTACCTTCACATTTATCTGGTTCTGTAGCACCGCAGGATTCACATTTACCCATTTCAAGGGGTAATCCCAAGAATGCGTTAGAGAGTTGAGTAGCATGATTTATTGGGGATTCACTAATAGATGCTATTTGCTGCAAGAAAAAATTATAGACCAGTCAAAAAAAAAGATGAGTGACAAACGATATATCGCAGACAGCATCTATATGCAAAAGTGTGCCAAACTTAACAAAAGTTGGCTATTTGCGAAATTCATGATGAACACTCTAGCTTAAAACTAGAGAAAGCTATAGATGCAATTTTGATCACTCTTGGAACCACATTCATCGATTGAATATGGAGGGTACAAAGTTGCAGCAAAATAGATCAAGTAGTCCAGAGATAATAACTCTTTTTTAACTTACAATTTCATGGTGAGTTGCGAGACCAAATGTGATTCCAGTAATCTCTCCTTCCAGTATTTGCGATGGACATTCTTCCTCCATAACGAAACCCTTTAAATTGAAAACAGACACCAAGGAGACCGAGTTAGCACTTAGCAGATGAAAACAAACAGCGGAACGAAGACATTTGAGCTCATTAACTTGAGAAAACCCCAGAAAATTTCAAAGAAAACTAAAGTTTTTAAAAAAAAAATTAAAAAGCGGATGAACATCTTCGAAATTCTGTAAAATAAACATGTTATCTGCTTGTTACCACGAAATCAAAGCTGTAGTAACACACGGTAAACCGAAATATCTAAAATTTCAAACCTACATTTGAAACTAAAACAAACCCAGTACGGAGAAAAACCCCAGAAATAGACGACGGAGTCATGATCGAGTTCTTTTCCCGGAAAACATAAAGAAATAAGAGTTGGGTCAGACGAAATACCTAAGAATCGACGGAGGGTTTCTCTGTACAGTAACGTTTCTGATTCCTGACTCAAAGAAGAAACGAAACAAAGAGAAAAGATGGGTTTTGCAGTCCAAAAGAAGGAGAATCTGAGTGAGTGAGAACGAAAATGGCAGACTTTTTCCGAAGAAAAAGAGAGAGACCCAGAAAGAAGAATGCGAGAGAATAATTGTGAGTGACACGCTTTTTCTCACACAAATGACAAATCCTTTGTTCTTCACTCTTTCAGCTTCCGTCTCTAAACCCACATTGCATGCAAGGGGGAAAATCTCAGTTTTTAGTTGACTGAAAGGAACCAATTTTAACTTTTTCTTCACTCACAATTTTATTACTTGGGAATATGCAATGATGCTTGGTTAAGATTGTGTCAAACAGTAAACAAGATTTTCCTTAATGAAAAACAAATTTTGCGAAATTAGTAGCTAAATTATTTATAATTATGCTAAATTGGATTTGTACCCGTGCAATGGCGCGAAATCATTTAAATAGATATTATTTACAGTTATGTTAAATTAATTTTATACCCGCGCAATGGCACGAAATCATTTTTACAAATAAATTTATTTGATAGTTGATATTTTAAAATATATATTACACATTTTCTGAACTTCGACCTAATTTCTCTCGAAAGAGTCTTCGCCTCTTTTGCGCCGCCATCGTGATTTCTGTTCCGGAGAGACGTCGGAGGCTACCTCAGCTCCGGCGTCGTCTTCTCCACCTCTTGGGTAATTAGATTTGATATTTTGTGAAGTCTAGCTGGATGAAGAGAGGCTTTCTTTGGGTTCGAGGTCATGTGAAGCTTCTATGGCCTCGCCGCTCTGCTCGCCTCATGAAGGATGTTCCACCGGAGTAGTCATCGGTTCTGCAGCTCCTTTGAGGTTGGAGGTCCAACCCAGACAAGTTTAACGGCTCTTTTGTTCAATAGTTTTAGTAACAGATCTTCATTGAACCTAGTTTGATCGATGGTGATACCTTGTTTTGGCTTAGAACAACGGTCTGCGAGTACTTGTACTCACCGGTTCTAGCTTTGCCCATTGTATCTATTTGGTCTTGGTTATCTATGTGGTTTCTAATTCAGCTATTTCTTAAGTTGCAGCTTGTTTGGTATGGTGTTCAAGTTTCCCAAAGATTCGTATTGTGGCTCGTCTTTTGGATGGTATTCTGTTGATGGTTCATCTACATTTCTCCTTAAAGCTTTAAAGGGTTTAAGGTTTTGAGATTCAGTGGTTTCGGTTTGTGTTCTTCTCTTGCGGTGCTCCAGTTCTCCTTCGACGGTAGATGGTTTTAGGAAACCCGCTATGTCCGCGTGTAAGTTCTGCAAATCCTTCTTGACGGTTTCACCTTGCGATGTTCAAGTTCCCCTTGTACTTTGGTTTGCTCGGACTTCCTTGTCTTCGGGTTGTTTGCTTGAAGTGGTAATCTGACTCTGGTTTCTCTTTATGACTGTGTTATCTCCTGCCCATCTTTGCCTTTCTGGTTGTCCTTAGTCTCGCCTATACCTTAGCTTGGCTTCTTTCCTCGGCTTCGTGCAGTTTTGGGTTTCATCCGTGGTTGCTACATAAGCCTTTTTAGGATTGCTCGCAGATCGTTTTGGAGTTCCGGTTTTAGATTTGTTCTTGTTGCCATGTGGTGTTAATCTTTTCTAGGTTCTTTGATTATTCTTTGTTCAGTTTCCCTTTTTTGGGCTTGTTCTTCCGGGAATATCTTTATCTTTCGCCGGTTTTGTTAACATTCTTCGTTGTAAGATTGTTGTATTCAACATCTAGTTTTTAAAACCTTTTAATGAAAAAAAAATATTATACATTTTCTATAATTTATTATTATTTAAAAAGCTTTAGATTTTATTTTGTTTTATTTTATTTTTATGTTATATTCGGTTTATGAACAAAAGTATAGAAATGAAAAATGTGATATTAATAATTCACACTTAGTTTTCATATAAATAGTATTGAGAGATTTTTTTTTCAACTTTGTTTACAATTGTATTTATGTTTCTAGTAAAATAGTCTTTTTTATATTAGAATAATTAGTTGGATTATATTAACTATTGATCGAAAAAAACTCGGCAATGAAATAATTATTTAGTTAATATATGGTAATCTAGATTATTTGTTAAAAATTACACAACTAGTATGAATTTTTTTTAAATGACTCCTAACTATTTTAAGATATTATGTATAAATTAATTGTTATTATATCTTAAAATTTATCTATTTTGTGTCGTTGTGTATATGTTGAAGATATTTCATTGTTGAAACTGGTTCTTTTAAGTAGAACATTAACTAGGCAACTTAAAAGTCCTTTAAATATAAATTATTAGTTTGTTACGGATAAGTGAAAACATATTAATTTTGAGAATTATTTTGTAAATAGACAGAAAAATTACATCCTAAATAGATTAAAAAGAAGATATCATTCCAATATTCCATATTAAATAGATGTTATTTATTTTATTAACAACTAAATCGGTTCTTTAAAAAAAGTTTTAATCTATTATTTTTAGTGAGGGGAGATAATACATTATACTAAAATTATTAGTTAAATTATTTGAGAAGAATTCAGCAAAATATAATGATATTTTAAAAAGTGAAATTTGGAAGAATATTGGAGATGAACTAAGAGTGCCTCATGTGTCTTACAAAAATAAATAAATTTGTTTTTTGTGCAAAAAACTATATTTTACATTTAACCCTCTATTAGTGTATATAAATGTAAGTCTATATTATCAATCGCAAAGTCAATACAATATAATTCTCTATCATGATTATTAAATTTTCTAGTTGTGATAAATAATATATCGAATCGAAATTTTGATAGTAACGAATTCAAATCTATCCTTAAAATTTTGAAAACTATTGTATGTGATTGTAGAAACCTTTTAAAATTCATATAAGAATTATATTGCGTTGAGTGATCGTAGAAACCGGAGAAAGCTCTGGAAAGTGAATGGTACAAACCAAGAAAAACAAAAGAAGAATTCGGAGAAGAAAACGGAGCTACGATCTCCGGAAGAAAAAGGGTAAAGCAACTTAAACAGAGAAGAGAGAAACATGGCGGAGATCACCGCCGGATGAAAGATGATTTCTTTGCACAAAACCCGATAAATTAACTCAACTTAAGTGGAAATTATTTAGTCCATTTATTGTGTAGTTGTAACTGAGTGAATGAAAAATCCTACTTTTACATAGTGATATAGTTTATTCCTTTTAGTTATTACAATCGCGATAGGTTAAAACGAAAATTTTGAGTTCACGTTTATATGTGACATATAACGCCAAAAAGAAGGAATAAAACATGCCAATATATATTTGAAGATCCACATAGAAATGTTAAAAGATGGGTTCTTGTATCTCTTTGACCCCGGTACTAGCTTACTTTCTTTTACTATATTTCTCTAACTCAAACTTCAATATATATCCAATTTTATCTACAGGAGCTCATGACTCCTTTATGTTCTACTAGGTCTCTTTCTTCCTCTTTTTTTGCCCACTTACTTCCTTAAGAAGTTCTTCAAGTTCTTCACAAAGAGGTTCAGGAGTTAGTTGAATCATCTCATCATCGTCGCCATCACTATCCTTCTCTGGATCTGTATCCTCCTCACTGCTTAGCCATCCACAGTGCATGCCCTCTACAATAATGATTTGACTTCAGTAAAAAAGATGTTTTATGTTTCACGACTTTCATGTTTATGAGTAAAAACTTTTACTAACCAACAGCAACAGAATGGGGTGCAAAATCTGCTGATGGTTCTGCAGAATGAAAAGCTACTGGTGATGGGTCCATGACTGCTTCGCTAGTGATTAACGACTGATCAGGTTGATCTCTGCCATCCTCAACATGCTGATCCTGTAACAGCTCTTGCTCCTGTCATACAAAAGATGGATCATAATGCAAGTTAAGTAACATATGGGTAAAATCAATAGTTTCTAATATGTAAGCAAACTTAATCTCAATTATGTAAGCAACAGATTTATGAAGGGTATAAGAAAACAATTATATGTGCTAGGAACATGCAGAGGAAAAGTGAGAGAAGAAAGCAAAGCAAAACTACCTTTTCATCTTGTTGTTCTTCCTGAGCAATTTCTTTTTGTTTTTCAGCCAATTCTTTGCCTAGTTCCTTTTGATTGTCAAGACAAAGAGCAAGAAGAGGCTCATAGCTCTCAGATTCAATCAGATACCATGGGTCCTCACCATATGCCTAAAAATTGAAAGTAAGTAGAAGTGTTGCTTTCAAGTAGTAAGGCAAAGTGTTATCAACAAAGGGAAAATGGAGAACCTAAATCAAAAGAACATACCTCTAGCAATTGCTTGATACTTGCATTGATAACACGTGCCACAAATCCATAGTCTTTCATCCGGTCTCGTGCAGCATCCTCTCGCGTATTTCCAGTCTTCTGCAAAACAAGGAAAGAAACATAACAATTTAAACCCCTACAAAGTAAAGATATCATTAAAGAAAAAGAACCTCCATCAGACTGGTTTGCATTTCTCACTGAAAATCAATTTGTAAAAACTAGAAATCCAAGAACAAAAGAAACAAATCAAGTCCAAAACCACCACCTCATTGACCAGTTTAATCATCTATGTAACAGTAAAGCTTGTACCTTTCTCTTTCCTCGTGGAGCCATTTAAATCCCTCCCAGTTCTCTATGGTTTCTGGAAAAATTGGAGGAAAATTATTAGTCTCAGTATTTGGATCAAGTCTAAGCATATCCAAGACAACTAAGAATGATCAGTTTCCAAACTCAAGCAACCACAAAATCAGCAGTCGACAAAAAAACTTGAAACATTATAGAAGATAACAATGAAGGTTGTGCTCATTTTCAACAATTTTAAAGGAAAAATGCCCTAAGCTTCAAACCCAAAGAGCACTAAACAAAAGTACAACAAACCCATAAACTTGAGTTACCACTTAGCAGTCGAATTAGCACTTAGCATACGAAAACAAACAGCGATACCAATACAGAGATATTTGAGCTCATAAACTTGAGAAAACCTAGAAAGTTCCTAAGAAAAAGCAAGTTATTGTTTACAGAAAATGAAGAGTCGGAAGAAAAACTTCGAAAATCTGAAAAAGAAACAAATCGTCTACTCATTACCACGAAATCGGAGCTGTAGTAACACTGTAACACACACAGTAAACAAATATATCCAAAATTTCAAACTGAGAAACCTACATTCGATCACAACAAACCCAGCGCGGAAAAATAACCCATAAACACGGCAGAGTCATGATCAAGCTTTATTCCCGGAAAACATAGAAAAGTAAGAGTTGGGTCAGACGAAATACCTAAGAATCGACGGAGGATTTCTCAATACTGCAGCGGTTTTGATTCCTTACTCTGAGAAGAAACGAAACAACGAGAGAGAGAAGAAGGGTTTTTACAGGTGAGAAGGTAATTAATCAAATTAGTGCTTACTCCTTAAATAAGAAAATTAAAAAACTAATTTTATCTATTAGGCAATTTAGCCCTTTTTATCAGTGACATTTGCTCTTTTAATTCTGATTAGTCGTGACTTGCACGTATATTTTTTTTATTTGTAGACGAGTAATCATCCAATCGACAACAAAATTAGATTCATAATTTAAATTCTCCAAATGGAGCAGAATGAGATCTGAACTCATTAATTCGTGCTTTAATACTTTTTAGATTTTTGTTTATAAATTTCCATGTAAATATAAATTTTTGTATTAGATTTTCTCATAAGACTTGACAGTGAAAATATTAAATATAGTAGCATGGTAAAACATTAGAAAACGAAACGATGACAAAAGAGTCCAACAATTTGGTGTCTCTTGTCCAATGTAACAGAGCAAATGTCAATGATGTGGCCGTGAAGGACACTGATAACATTTAGCAAAGAGACCAAAAGTATCAACTTGTTTAATGAAATTACTCATACTTGCCCATCCTCCTAATCCAAAACCAACCACCATAACCCAAACCACTACCACAATGTTCACAATATAAGCACCTCTCCAACCACCAATTATTGCAGGTGGCTTCTCTGCTGCGTTTTGACGGGAATAAGCAGACCGGTAAGTGAGAATGTGAGCTAGTGATGGGATTATGTAGACGGTGAATGTGACTAGGAGTGCACCAACGGCTGAGTTAATAGGACCGAAGAAAGGGAAGATTATAGCTAAGAACCAAATCGGAATCACTACTGGTAATCTTGTGATGGCTCGGACCAGAATGCTATTTGTCTCGTGCATTCCAACCACTTTCTCCCACACGAAATAGAGCGGTGTACATGCGTATCCGAACGTTATAAACTGCATATGTCAGAGAGTTTTATAGTTATTTCGATATTTAACCACTTTACCAAATGCACTTAGGATAAAGAATTGTCTAGATGTGCCTGGTGGATAAGCATGAGGATAACTGCAGCGTCGCGCCAGTGTGATTTAGGAAGCAAAGAGAAGGCATTAGAGTGAGTGAGAAGCTCATCTCCAAAGGCCCAATAGACAGACATTGCAGATGGAATTGTTAAGGTGAAGACATAAAGTGTAGCCATTAGATATATATACTTAAACTTTCTTGGGTTCCACATTGCATGCATTATCTCCCTTAAGATTCAGATCATTAACAACTGAAACATAAAAGCAAACTCAAACAAACAATCTAAGATTAGGAATACTCACACTGTAACAGTGTGACCACCAAAAGTGTACAGTATATTAGTAGCTCCAGTGAAATACAGAACCAACTTAGTTGGACCTGAATGAGTCACTCCTTGGACCTGACCGTGTACAAGAGCCGCGATGGTTAGGTACCAAGCGGTGTAAGTGGTCATTCCAAGACCAAGAAAGGACCAGATTCTATAGTTGTGAAAAGATGGTATGAACACTGTTGTTGCACAACATGCTCCAAATATGTAAGTCCATGTCCTCTTGTCCAGCTTGTCGTTTATATAGTATATGTTACTGTCCATTTATGTTATAACACAATCAAAATCCAAAATCAATATGGTCTTATAATCAAATACTCTATGTACTGAGAGTCTGAGATCTTAACTAACCTCGCACAAGCGATGAGTTGGATTACAGAACCAAAGAGAAGAAATGTGCAGTTGAATGTTAATCCTATTGCTTTCCAATATGAACCAAGCAAACCATCTAACACTTCGAACCACTGCGATTAATGTTTTAACAACGGATTAATTAAGATCTAATGTTGTGAATCACAGAGTTCTAGTGAGTGTAAACCTGAATGACATGATTGTTGAAGGTAACATTTTGTTTCTCTTTTCGAGTTCTGTACTCAACGTAGAGAACACTGATGATATAAGCAGTCCAACTTCCCATAAAACCATAGAAGATCTGTAAAATTACACCTGATGCCATTCCCATTTGTGAAAATGAGTAAGGTAGTGTCAGTAGAACTTGAGCAACCTGCAAAGAGATTAAGTTTGGTTTATAGTTCATAACGTGACTAAATATAACTGGTTTTGGGTTGTGAAATGTTGATTTGATTTAAACCTGGTTTGATGAACAGCTAAACCAAGCATCATAAACAGAACCACCATGCCATAAAAAGCTCTTCATGCTTAACTCATCTCCTCTCTCTTCAATCTCATTCTCCATTATTCCTTCTTCTGTTTCCTTAATCGACATCTTCAATATCTACTTCTATCTTCTCACAAAACAAAAAAATACAACAAAAACTTTAGCTTCTTCAAAATGGTAGAGAAAACATTTCTTTGTACCTTAAGACAAAGAAGAATCTCTCTTCTTCTGTGTCTCTGTCTTTATTTGAGTGAAACTAAATTGAGAAGAAAAAATATACACAAAGTTGTATTGTCATTATTACAATCAATTCAGAATAATGTTTGGTAATAATTTTTCTCTGTAAAGAAATCTGCGGATAAATATATGTTCTGATAAAAAGTGTCAAATACTTTCATGCGTTTATATATATATAGCTTTGGTAGCGAATCATAATCATTCTTCCCTAGAATCGTTTCTATGTGAGCAAATTTTACCAGATGGACTCATACTGATAATGGAAAATACAATGAGGCTTGACTAAATGTTATATACATTTGATTAAATGGCTATTTGTTCACATCATTTCCTATCAAAACTAAATTTCAGGTAACTGTGCAAGTCCACTTAATATGATTTAGAGTTTAAGAGAATTTGAGTTATGGATATTATTCAGATAAGACAAAAAAATTAATTTATATACTTTTTTATTGAATCAAAAAGTGGAATACAACATAACAATTGCAATCATTTGTATATATCATCATGATTTTCTTTTTCAAAAGGAAGCCTTCTCATACTTGGACCCTCCAATTCAAAAGATTGATCTCCAAAATTTCTTCACAAGAGTTTATAATTTTCCTAACTTTATCAGAAAAAGTTTATATAAATGAACATACATATAAAAAGTAGAGCCTTTTTACTAAAATCATATAATTGATTATCATATCCTTTCTCATAAAATTATTATAATTATAAGAAAGATATGGGCTTTAACCAAAATTATATGGGCAACTCATTCAATAGTTTACTGGGCTAAAATCACATTTAGCCCATATTTCAAGCTCAACTTAGAAATAGATCCAACAAATATGAACCGTTAGATTTAGGTCATCCAACAAGGCACGAACCCTAACCGTTATTCCTTTTCTTACCCGATAACTATATAAGCCCTAAGTCTTTCTCCTTCAGTCTTTTTGTGTGTTACGCAGCTTTTTTTTCTTCTTTTTACTCGAAAATCATCTGCAGAGGTTAAAGTGACGGCGCCAATTCGCTGTCCGCCTTGTACGAGCTCGCGCTTCGTCTAGGCCCTCGATTTTCTTACCTGTAATTGTTAGTTTCTTTTAATTGAATAGTACCAATGGCGGTAAAAGCAACAAAAGCAGAGAAGAAGATCGTTTACGATTCCAAGCTTTGTCAGCTTTTGGATGAGTACCCTCAGATCCTTGTCGTCGCTGCTGATAATGTTGGATCCACTCAGCTTCAAAACATTCGAAAAGGTCTACGTGGTGATTCTGTTGTTCTGATGGGGAAGAACACTATGATGAAGAGATCTGTGAGGATTCATGCTGATAAAACCGGAAATCAAGCTTTCCTCAATCTGCTTCCTCTCCTTCAGGTTCATTTCTTTTCTTTCTATTGTTTTTGGATTTGGATATGGATTTACTTCAATGAAAATCTGTGATTTGGTTATGTGGAGTATAAGTTGACCAAGTTTGTTTTTGAATTTATGTAACAGGGCAATGTTGGGTTGATCTTCACTAAGGGTGACTTGAAGGAAGTTAGTGAAGAAGTTGCCAAATACAAGGTTTGTTCATTTGAAGAAATTAATGTTATAGTTGTTGTTACGTTTGTGTATAATGCTAGTATGGATTTATAACTTGGTTAGTTTATACTTTTATCTCCTACCTCTTGCTCGAGATAATTAGCTCATTTTTCATTTGCAGTTTACCTTTTGTGTTTGGATTGGTTGAATTACTCATTAGCTTGTACTGTTAATTGACGGTTTATCTAGATTATGATTTTCCTTTAGCCTAATGCTCGAGCTTGTTAACTTTTAATGTGAAAAAGATTTCATTTTGGTACATTGGAGATCAAACATCTTTTGTTTTTGTATTGAAACCCGCCACATTCAATGTGAGACAATTGTAGTTTATTTAGTTTCCCTGCATGTTGTTTGATTGCTTGATTTTATTCAAGTTAACGTATACTGTTAATTGATGAGAAATTCCCTTGTCCTGTTTTGACAGGTTGGAGCTCCGGCTCGTGTGGGTCTAGTGGCTCCAATTGATGTCGTTGTGCAACCAGGCAACACTGGTCTTGACCCGTCACAGACCTCCTTCTTCCAGGTGCTCAACATTCCAACCAAAATCAACAAAGGTACGGTTGAGATCATAACCCCTGTGGAGCTAATCAAGAAAGGCGACAAAGTCGGTTCATCCGAGGCTGCGCTTTTAGCCAAACTTGGAATCAGACCATTCTCTTATGGTCTCATCGTTGAGTCGGTCTACGATAATGGCTCAGTGTTTAACCCTGAAGTGCTTAATCTCACTGAAGAAGACCTTATTGAAAAGTTTGCTTCTGGTGTCTCAATGGTCACTGCCCTTTCTCTTGCAATCTCTTACCCAACCTTAGCAGCTGCGCCTCACATGTTCATCAATGCTTACAAGAATGTTCTTGCTATTTCCGTAGCTACTGAGTACTCTTTTCCTCAGGCTGAGAATGTGAAAGAGTTTCTAAAGGTTTGGCCTTTTCTTGTCTTTCTTATCTTTTGATTTAGTCATGAAATTGTTTTACTTAAGTTATAAATATATGTTCAGGATCCAAGCAAGTTTGCGGTTGCGGCTGCTGCACCAGTCTCTGGAGGAGAATCTGGTGGAGCTTCAGTGGCAGTAGCTGTGGCGGAAGAAGCTGCGGAAGAATCTGATGAGGACATGGGATTCGATCTGTTTGGCTAAAATACGCCGTCTTAGCTTTTGCTAATTTACCCTTTTTATGATTATTAAAGTCGAACCTTTTTTTAATTTTCACTTTCAGACTTTCATCGTTGAACTTTATGGATATTTGTTTCTTTATCAAAAAATCAAGTTCTGATTTTAAGTTTTGACATTCTCTTCGATAAGAATCGCATCGTTACACCAAGTAGTTTGGTTAGTTATGGTTCAAAATTGTGGTTTATTAGTACCAAACTTAACCAATCACTACCGTTTCATACAATGGTTTAGGCAATTAGTTAAGGTTTAAATACAAAATGATTAGATAACCCTCCCTGGTTTCAATTTATAAGGTTTTTGAGAAAAAGAAAATAGTTATTTTATAAGGTTTTTGAGAAAAAGAAAATAGTTATTTTATAAGGTTTTTTACAGTTTTGTGTAAAATTAAATACATTTAATTTTTAGTGATTATTTAAATTCTGCCGTCTTTTATATGATTGGTGGAATTATATTAAATTTATATATTAAATAATTTTATTGATAAACATTTAAATTTTTGAATGTGTGTGTTTAAAACTGGAAATTCTTATATTTTAAAACGAATAAAGTAATTTTTAGGAAGTCTTCTTTTTACGTTGCAAGTCTTGAAGGTTATGGTCCAAATGGTGGGTTTGAAGTACCAAACCTCACTTAGTATAATATAATTTCTGGTTTATTATTTTAAACTATGCTCTCTTTATAGTATATAGCTACAAAATTACATCAAATCTTAGAAGATTTCATAGCTTATCTTCCTTAAAATCATATATCGATTTAACCAAAATTTTACGTTTCCTTATAAAACGTTTAAAGAATAATTAAAGTGGATAAGCATGCTTTTTCTCTTGTTTATACTTACGCATGCCTTTGTTAACAATTTGTCAAAAGCAACAAAAAAAGTTATGAAATATAAATTTTAGGCATTTCCCATGAAAGGTAGAAAACATCAGCGTGGGAATCGCGGAGCTGAAAGTGGAATTTGCCGTGCCATTTATAATAATAATCAAAAAAAAAGGAATATGGTGCTTCATTAACCTCATTAAATAAGATATTTTGTATATTTTATATAAAGAAAAAAAAGAATTTTGAAGCTTTTTGGTGGATAAGGACTTCCTTCAACGTATTTTTGATGACATCAAATAAAACCTCAAGTTGTATCCAATAGTGGTGAGTAAAATATCCGTAAAATTCGTTATGATCTGGTATTTACTTTAATTCAATCTGAAAATTTTGGATATTCGTCAAGTTTTAAAGCAAAGCATAAAGTAAAATGTAATATTTATTAAAAACAAATCAAATAACAAATATTATTTTTCAAAAAACTGGATATCTGCTCTGATTCGTATATCAATAAGTATGTATTAAAATATTAATTATGTATCCATATATTATAGTATTTACTATTTTATATTTATTTTTATAATGTTATCATTTTTTTTGTCATGTGATTTAGTATGAATTTTTTTTATAATTAGTTTGATTAAAGGTTTTTATCTTTTAGTTATATTTAATTTTAAAAAATTTTACTAAAAATTTTATCTGGAGTTTTAAAATTTATATTGATATTATTTTTTTGTTATTTTGCTGATTTTTTTTAATTTTATCTTTATTAATTTTTAAAAAACGGATCAGAACAAATTATTCACGAATTATTGAAAAAACGGATATCTGAGTTTTCTGATATCCAAATTTTTTTGGATCAAAGCGAATAATAAAATTAAATATCCGACTAAAACGGAATAAACTACAGATAATACAAATTTTTTCGAATATCCGCTATGTGTCCACTTCTAATATCCAATAATCTTGTAGAGTAAAAGTCAAAAAAAGAGTCCGACAAAGAAGAGAAAACAACGAAATGTTTCCAATTATACATCAAATTAGTAACGACTTTAAAAAAAATTAAAACTTAATAATGACACATTCAAACATCATTGTGCATTACAAAAATTTTACAAGTAGCTGGTTTACGTTTTTTTTTTTTTTTTTATTATCAAATAACCACAAAATCGGTAAAGTTTGATTCTTAGATATTGGAGTAGAGTAAAACTCGAAATTTTTTTTTGTAACCGGCTTTCTTTAAATAAAAGGTGAAAGGTTTACAGTCTTCCGACAGAAATAAAAGCCCAAGGCCCAAAATACACATAGAAGAACATAATTGAACAAGTAATAATTGCCATCAGTTTGTTAGGTGAGGAGTTGAAGTCGTGGAGCCGTAATAATTGAGGCGAGTGGTGAGTTTCATCGGCGAGGTCGTGTCTCTTAGTGAAGTGAAGAGAGCCAAATCTACATCATGAGGGAAGCCTGACGGGGAATTGAGTCTCTAAATGAGGAGATCCGATTGCGAATAGTAGAGTCAATGAGCTTAAAGATCGCATTCTCGTCCCGGAATACAGAGCGGTGTAGCCGTTGATTCCGTTCTGCCCGTAAGAGATAAATCGTGCATTGGAGAGCCAGCGTAGAAGTCTCGGCCTTGGATTAGCCAGAGGAAGTTGTTGCATGTGCAGTAAGAGTTGGTCCCAGATTCGTGGAGTGGTGGATTGGCACTTCATAGTAGATCTTCTCCAGATTGCCCAAGAGTAGTTACAGTCAAAGAACAAGTGATTACGAGATTCCGATGTGGAGTTGCAGAGGAAACATTGAGTGGGAGAGATTAGTCCCCAAGAAGCCAATCTGTCTGCAGTTGGGCATCTGTTTAAGACAAATAGCCACATTAGAAAACTATGCTTTGGAATTCCTCTCCAGATCCAAACCACTTTCTTCCAAGGAACCAGAGGGCCATGATCTTTCATTAAGTTTTAGATTTGGCTTGTAGAAAACAAAGCAGAGGGTTTGTTGTCGGGTCTCCATTCATAGTAATCATCCGTATCTGACAGTGTGATAGTAGTGAGATGTGCTTGTAGTGCTACTTGTTGGTCTGATCTAGCATGTGGTAATTCCCAAATACCACCTGAGTTCAGGTCTGCGAGAGAAGATGTTAGCGAGATACCAAATCTGCTAGAGTAGGGTGAAGTGATGAATTTTCTCAAGTCGCCAAATGGGCTCCAATTATCAGGTCAGAACCTGCAGGTGGTTTCACTCTCCACATTAAGTTTTATCCACGCATAAGCTGCCTCTCTCATCCGAATGAGTTTATTGACCAGCCAAGAGAATTTTTGCTTTTCTGTTACAGTCCAGAAGTGATTAAGATTGCCAGACAGAATATTGGACTTGAACCATGCAACCCAAATCGATCCCGAGCGGAAGTAGAGAAGCCAAATTAATTTCACCGCGCAAGCTTTGTTTCAAGAGATCAAATCTCTCACTCCGAGACCACCTTCCTCCTTTGATAAGGTAATAGATCTCCAGCTTACCCGTGCTGAATAATGGCCTTCAATGGACCCACTCCAAAGAAACTTATTGCATAATGATTCAACTCTTGTGATGCAGGCTTTGGGGAGTATAAACGAGGAGCACCAGAAGTTGGTAATACCGGCACTGACTGTTTTGTGCAGGAGGAGACGACCAGCAAATGAGAGGGATTTTGCATTCCAATTGTTCAGCTTTGAACTTACCACCTAACATCTAACTAAATAAGAGGTAAACCAACAAAATTACATGATTGGTTTGTCTTGATACTTTTCATTTTGTGGTTATAATAAAACTTATAAAAGAGATTTTAAGAATGTCACATCAAAGAATATAAATGTTATATTGTATGAACATTTATTTTTGTAAGATATATGTTTTTAATGGAGTTTGATCTGATCCAGATGGAAATATAATAAATATAAGCTGGATTTCGGCATTTATTGAGGCGTTTAGGTCGTGTGATGTGTTCCCATACCAAACTATATCCGAATCATGCCATCTTCTAGCTACTCCTCATTCTCTTCCTACAAGATCCATTATTTATGTGTTTCACATAAACTCTAAATTTTACTAGGGGAAGTTGCACAATTATTCGAAATCAAAATAGACATTTATCTCTGAATTTTACATAAAAATATCTACAATACTTTATACAAAATAATTTGATCGACAAAATTCGATTTATAATCCAAAACTCATTTTTTGATTTTTTACTCGTAGCAAGGAATATCGAATCTCTTATACTAAAATCTTTAGTTAAATTATTTAAAGTTCCAAACCATTAGATAAAAAAGAACTTGGTATAATATTTTATAGTTTAAAAACAAAAAATTCATTAAAAACACATTATGTTTTGAAACAAATAAATATTGTTTATCAAATGAAGAAACAAAATTGATTGAATTCGTATTTTATTAGTATTTTCGATAGATTGTATCTAAATATCTAACTTTGTACCTAAGTAATAGAGTATGGACAATCCATGTTTGGATAAGACTTCAACAAATCCTTATAGCTTCATCTAAAATTTTTGAGGTAGAGATTAACCTAATGGAGTACGTACGGGATACAAACATAATTAAGACCATATTTCAATTACACACAAATTATTAGTATTGAAAATTAATTAAGAATTGGTATAATGATTAAAGAAAAAAAGAAGAAAGGATAATGGTCGGATAATGCGGCCGGAGACATGCTTCATTCCCAGGAAACCTGATAGCTCAACCTTTGTTGACTCTTTCTCCTTCCCCAACTTTCTTTTATTTTTTTTATTAATATTTAATATATTTTATAAAATTATAAACAGTTTATTAATTCACAACCAAGGATCTTGACCCTTCAAAATTCCACAAACAAGTTATATCACCAAACTCGTTTATTTTCTTATTTGAACAACTAATTTAATAGTAACGTGAAAACAAATTTGACTATAATAACACGGCCAAATCGTTTTCTAAATCAAACACACTTGATCTGTTTTCACAGCTCTTCTAGTCACAAATCACTTAAAAATGAAAAGATCTTCTTCCTTTTTTTTGGTGATAAAAAAGATTCTCGTTAAGCTACAATATCTTAAAAATCAAAATCTTATTTCTTTTCTGTCATTTCGATTTTGATTAATAATATCAAAAAAAAACAAGTTTAATTACATAATCCGACAGAAAACAATTAAATTTTCGAAAGCAGAGCTCTAACAAAAGAAACAAAAATATTTTAACAAGAAAAGAGAATTAAATAACAATATAAAAAACAGTTAGAATATATTTGATCAGATAATAATTAAGTGTTCATAAATAAACCAAAGTTCACTACATAATGTTTAACTTTAGAAAATCATATTTATTTCATTAATATTATTAAGAATTAAAAAAAAATTGTTATAGCTTGTTAATTTAATTATGACAGAAAAATGTAATTATGTATAATTAAATTTGCAATTTGGATAGTTGGGTAATACAGGATATTGTTTATATGGAATTGTGGATTAAAAAATTACATAAAGGTAAAATTGTTGTTGGAGTTGGACCAAAATAAAATAAAATAAAAATAAAAGATTTGTTGGTGAGGGCCCATGTAATGGATTAATCAGCGGCGTAGATAAACTTAAAAGCCAATCAGAGATCCAGCTGTCTTGCCACGTGTTCTACTTGTTCTCGAACCGTTAACTTGCTCTTCTTCCAACACGTGGCAGTTAGATAGAGTTGGACCAAGTTGGTGACGCTGCACATGACTTTACCAATCCTACCTGTCATTTTCTTACGCGCGAGTCTTCCTCATTCGTTGGGCCAAATGCATAGAAGCCAAGTCCCAATTTTTTTATATTTTCTAATCAAATGTTAAGACTAATTTGTGGCCAAATCTCTCAATTTTTAATAATATAACGTGAAGCAAATATAATTTTATAATAAAATTTTAAATTTTTAAAATTATAAAAGTGGTATTCAATTACTTGATCAAATATATTTATCTGGTTATATATTTTTTAGTTAATTAGATCGATAAAATCTAATTTACAATTTGTTTTAATCTTTCACATGTAACAAAGAGGAATTAGTTTGATATCAAAATTTGAATTATCTAAATTACTATATAGAAAAGAATTAGACTCCACTTAATTTTTTTTGTCAACAGTTAGTTCAAAAGATGCAATCAATAGCCAAAATTTACACGCTAAATTTTTTTTTATTCTTTTACTCGTACCGGAAAGAAATCGAACTATGATGCGTGATGATTTATAAAGTGATCACTACTACTGAGCCACATGTCCTCGGCCGACTCTACTTATTTACTTATGAAATTTCATATTTCAAATTTTATTTTATTTTCTTTGCATGAAAAATAAAAATTAAAGTCGAGGGTAAAGTAATTCCACTTTTGGAAAAGAGAAAATATTCAGAAATCCTAATATACGATGTCACTGTTTTTCCCTTTAGTATTAATAATGTTTTGAGTAAGAAATATAAGAATAAAAGACTATGAATAAAGGTGAAAGAAACTTTATAAAAGAGTGGGAAAGACTTATCGTAAACGTGAAAAGAATTCTAACAAGTAACACAACTCCTTTTTTTTATTCTTTATTATGTAACAAATCCTCATATATTCTATATTATATGTATCCATTTCCTAATAAAGTTATGAATATTTTTCGAATAACTCATTATAAACGTTAATAAAAATAGATTACGTTTTAAGAAAGTTAGTATTTTGGAATATAGATGAGTTATAGACAAATCCAATTCCTCTCTACTACCTTTTTGATTATGTTTGTACGTGAAATAATACTAGACAAGTCCAAATGCTATGAGACGTATTAGTTTAGCCAAACATAGAAAAAATGGTTTCATATAATATAAAATGTTGATGTATTATATAATTTGTATGCATATCAAATTGATGGCTTACATAAAAGAGAGAAGATCATTGATATCTAAATGGAATAAATTTTGAGAGTCTTTGTCTATCACTAACCAGATATGTGGATGAGATATATTCTTATTTATCTATGGGTTCTTTATCTATTGATCTTTTATGCAGTGAACTTCTGTTTTCATACAAAAGTGTTGAATCGAGATGGTTTTTAGAATAATTTTTGGGTTTTGTTTTTCATAAAATATGTTTAAACCATTCAAGTTTTTGAAAAACTGGCTTTTAGCTTTTAAAAAACTATTTTTTACTACAATTCAACATGCAAAATTTTAACTTTTACATTTTCCTAAAAAATAGAAAAACCAGTTTTAGAAATCTAATGTTACTTTCTCCAAAAACTAAAAACCAGATATTGGAGTTTTTGAAAACCAAAATTAGAACAAAACTAAAAACTAAATATCAAAAACCAGAAACTGAAATCCAAAAATTACTTCTTTATTCATGGTTAAAGGATGACGTATTTTAGTTATTTGAATTGAAAGTAAAGTAAATAGTAAGGAAGCATCCAAGAAAATATATTACTATTAGCAAACAATCAAAAACTTATTTAGCATACTTTTCACATGTTTTTAAAAAGTTTGTACTAAATAACTAATTAAAGTGTTTTTGTAATATGTGTAATCAGAAATTCCTCGAAACATCCGAGAAAAAACATATTTGTTTGACAAACACCAAAAAAGAAAAGAATATCATGATTCATGAGTCACTAATACAACTAAGTCTAAACTGTTTAAGATAAGAGAAAACATCTTTACTTTAAAAGCTAATTTTGGAAATCTATGGCCTACACATAAACCAACCTGGCTTCGAAAACTTGATTATATATATCAGAGTTAATTACTCGCCAAATCTCTTACGAGTTAGAACAAATGTTTTGTGTAGTTAGAAAAACAGTTGGACGATCATCGATTGGTAACAAACAGTTTGTTTTAAGTAAAAAATTGAATAAATATAATCACCAAACAAATTATTTAACGACATGTAACATAAAATAATACTAAAACGGAAGATTATGGACCACTTAACTGTTGTTCCAGACAAATCATTAATCATTCATTTGTGTCCACTTGTAAATCGTTAGTCTCCAACTGCTTCCAACTGATACTATTTAAATCAAATTCATTATCCTTTAGTTTACCGATTTAAGACCATAATAAGCATTTAAAGTTCGGGTTTTTTGTCAACATTGGAACTACAAGACCCAATCCATAGTTAAAGTTCACTCTCCAATAATTCATTTTTTAAACTATCATAATATAGCGAGTAGAAATCTAACCCTGATGCCAAGTCATTAGCTGGATCATTCTAACCACCAGTTCGGTTAAAATTCATTAGTTTCATTCAATCAAAATTTATTATCACCATGTTTTAAAATATTGGTGAGATTCATGAAATACTGAACTTGTTTCAATTTTATTTTTTTTGAAAAAAAGACCAAACTCAAACCTGTCCTCACAATGAGTATGGATAAGGTTGGCATCTATTTTCCTCCTACTTCTTCTTCCTTCCATGTGCTTTCCTTTTTATTATTATTCAGACCACGGCACCGTCTAAATGCTTATCCACTCTTTAATTTATATCTATTTTTATTTTGGAGACTTGTGATTACTAAATTCTCTGCGTTTATAATTATTAATAATACGATGTCCGACAAAGAAAACACGGAAATAATACAATACTAATTTAGTATAGCCTGTTTTCATGTATCTCACATTAACTTGTTGACTAAACTTTATCTCTTTATTATCTCACACGGAAATAGTACAATGTTAACACTTCTTTTCATGTTCTAATTTTTTTGAACAATAACTTTATTCTTAATACTCTGAATTTTGAGCTTATAATTAATTATATACAGTCTTTACTCTTCCGTAAAGAAACATGTTTTTATGAACAGAATAATACGGAAAAAGAAAAAAAACATTTCTCCCATCTTTTACATTTTTTTAAAGATTTCATCCCATTTTGTACATTGCATGTGGTATCATAGTAGTATTTAAAATACCATGTGCATGATTGGTTGAGATTGTATAACTATAGATAACTTAGCAATTCTATTTTAGTTTATTAATTTATTCGAAAAATTACAACTTAGGCATGCAGTTTTCCCGAAAATTATACTAATGAACAAATATTGTTAGCGTATCATATTCTAAATATATAACAGTCTAAATTGAAATGTTATTAATATCAGCACATATTACATGAGTTATTTCTATATGATACATATCCCCTACTAATGTATAAACAAAGATAACTGTTTATTATTCTTTGAAAAGATAATTTCTTACCAAAAAGAGAAAACGTCTCAGCACAGATTCAATTAATAGGCATATTTAACTTTAGAAGAAATAGCATAAAAACAATAACTTTTTGCTACTATCTAATCATAAAAAAAATAGATATTTAAACTTTATGTGCTCTGCACCAGGGTTCGATTATTACTTATTGCATTATAATAGCTTACAAAATAGATTATAAGGATGAATTTTAGGCTATAAATCGAACATTATCGATCTAATTGTTTAAATTTTTTTTTTTATCCTTTGGAAAAAACAGCCAAATAAAGAAACAAGATAATCCTGAAATTAAAAATCCACAGTCCCACGACTGGCTTCTAATTTTTCTAAAAATAATTAATTAATTATCCAAAAAAAAAAGACCGCGTCTCAAACGCTGACTTTGAAATTAGTCGCGTCGGTATAATTCCACACGCCTTTTTTCTCTTCCCCTATATATATACTCTTCTCGTATCTTCTTCATTCTCATCAAAAAAATAAATCCAATTCAAAATTTTCATAAAGAAAAATCATAATAGAAATTTACAGAGAACGAGAAAATGGTTGATATGGATTGGAAGAGGAAGATAGTTTCATCTGATTTACCTAGCTCTCCTAAGCTTTCTTCAAAGCTTAACGTTACTATTCCTTCGCCGTTTAAAGTTGTTCCTGTTTCGTCTCCGATCTCTTGTTCTGCACCTGCTGCTTGCTCTGCTTATGAGCTTTACCTTCGTCTTCCTGAGTTAAGGAAGCTTTGGTCATCTCGTGATTTTCCTTTGTGGAAATCTGAGCCGATTATTAAGCCAGCTCTTCAAGCTTTGGAGATTAGTTTCCGATTGGTTTTAGCTATTTCTTCTGATACTCGACAGTATATCAATCACCGTGAATGGAATCGTCGGTTAGATTCGCTTGTCACGAGACAGATCCAGCTTGTTGCTGCGATCTGTGAAGAAGAGGATGAGGAAGATCAATCGGAAGCTCCAGTAGGTCATGGACGGAGTTCTCTCAGCTTGCTTCCGCAGTTAGCTACGTGGCGGAGATCGGAGGCTACAGGGAGGAAGATCTTGGCTACGATCGATAACGAGATGTATCGGTGTAAGTACACGCTCGGACTCGGAGAACAAAACATCACCGGAAAACGGTATCTCCGGTACGATGAGATTTGCCGACCTAACGAACTTTACAACCTCAAGGATAATCCGTTCGCTGATCATATCGATAATCAGGAGAATCAAACGTTATATATTCTTCATCAGATCCTAGAATCGTGGATTCATGTCTCTGGAAATCTCTTAAATCGAATCGTCTCGAGTATTGAAGAAGAGAAATTCGAAAAAGCATCGAACGATGTGTACTTGCTCGAGAGGATCTGGAAACTTCTAGCGGAGATTGAAGATCTTCACATTTTGATGGATCCAGAAGATTTCCTAAAACTGAAGAAACAGTTACAAATCAAATCCGCAGGGAAAAATGATGCGTTCTGTTTTAGATCCAAAGGATTAGTGGAGATGATGAAGATGTCGAAGGATCTCAGGCAAAAAGTACCGGCGGTGCTTGCGGTTGAGGTAGATCCCACAGGAGGACCGAGATTACAAGAGGCGGCGATGAAGCTTTACGGGACGAAGACAGAGTGCGATAAGATTCATTTGCTTCAGGGGATGCAGGCGGTGGAAGCAGCGGCGAAGAGTTTCTTCTTCGCTTATAGACAGTTAGTGGCGGCGATGATGGGAAGTGCGGAGACAAACGCGACGGCGAGTCAAGAGTCGTGTGACTCATTGAGTCAGATATTCATGGAGCCGACGTATTTCCCGAGCCTTGACGCGGCAAAGACGTTTCTCGGAGAATTCTGGAGCCACTTGGGATAAATATAAAAATAAAACAATTCTTTCTTTTCAAAAATTATTATTAATACCGCTTTTATTTATATAAAGTTAAATTGGTGGTTTGATTAATTAGACGTGTAAGATACTGAAATTTTGAAACATGTAACATGTAACCATTTATATATGAATACAATCCATTTTATATGATCAATGATGTTACTCGCAATATTAACGTAAAATTGCAATCCATATTTTTAAAAACTGTTAAATATAAGATATAGGGAAGAATATTGTTAAATGTCCATATTTTACTTTTTTTATTTATTTTAGAATTCGATTTTAAAAATCATGTAATTTTAACGTGATGTTGTCTAGGATTATAGATTCAATTGTTGGTAGAACAAAAATTGTTAATATGGTATTATGGATATTTGAAAAGTAGCCAAGTCTTACTCGAAATAATTAGTAGCGACTAATCTATGTTGACTAATCGTGAAAAATCAGCACCTATCCTTTGTTAGATGTTAGTGTAAGAGAAAAAACATGTGTAATAATCAAACAAACTACTACCGTATCAACTAAACTAAAACTAGTCAACTAGTGTGATCCAAGACGGTAATATCTAACGGGCCTATGTGTATTGACTTAGCGTTAGTCAAGAAAACAAATAATGGGCCTATATTTCTTTTTGGTTTTAATGTTAATGGGCCTTACGTGCCCAGTTCTCTTCTCTCTTCTTTTGCGCGCATTAGAAACCCTAAATCTTCAGTCTCGCTGCCTTTTGTCGTTCTCGGTTTCTCAGAATCCTAACAATGGCGGCGGCGAGCGAGCACACCGTCTTACAATTAGTGGCTCCTTCATCGACGGTGTCGACGACTATTTCTGTACTTACGGCGAGGATCCACCCGCTCGTTATCTTCAATATCTGTGATTGCTTTGTGAGACGTCCTGACTCGGCTGAACGAGTCATCGGAACTCTCCTTGGATCTATCTTACCTGACGGTACCGTCGATATTCGCAATTCATATGCCGTCCCTCACAACGAATCTTCCGATCAGGTTCGGCTTTGATCTCTGATTTCCTCTCGAATTCTCAGTCGGTTTAATCAAATTTTCAATTTCCTTTTCTTTCTGTTGGAGATTCTAGATATATCTCGTAGCTTTAGAGTAGGTTTAATGTATACCTGTAGACGAATTTAGCTCCCAATACTATTCCTAATTTGTATTTGTTCGTTCCATTATGCTTTTGCAAAGTGAACATATTGTTAGGTTTATTCTCTGAGAATGCAAACCTGTTTAATTTTGATTTTGTGGGTTGTGTCTTGTGATGCGTTTTGAGGTTATGGTTTCATATGGATGCAGGTTGCTGTGGATATTGATTATCACCATAATATGTTAGCTTCACACCTAAAGGTGAATCCGAAGGAAATTATTGTCGGCTGGTACTTCTTATTCTCTTAGCTCTCTTAATAAATTTCTTAACTTTGTCACACGATTCTTGTAGCTATAGCTTTGAAGTGTTGGATACTGCAGTGGTGGTAGGTAATTCTCATTGTGGAATAGTTGATAGAGGAACTTTTATTGATTTTTAGGTACTCAACTGGTGCTGGGGTCAATGGTGGTAGTGCACTGATTCATGACTTCTATGCTAGAGAAGTTCCCAACCCAATTCACCTGACTGTGGACACTGGGTTTACAAATGGGGAGGGTACCATAAAAGCTTTTGTCTCTTCAAACCTTTCACTTGGTGATCGACAACTTGCTGCACAATTTCAAGAGATTCCTGTCGATCTCCGTATGGTTGAGGCTGAGAGACTCGGATGTGAGTATTCTAACCTTTTTTATATATCTTTTATATCAGTAATTAACTATTTATTCATATAGTTCTCATTGTCTGATTTCTGCATGCTGCTTGATACGGTATCTAAAGATTGCCTCTCTAATGATTGTAAAGGAATGAACTGATTAGATAATCTCCGCTTGGGTCATTATGTTTGGATGAACTATATTTGTGTCTTTATCGGTTTTTGAATGTGACTGATTAAGAAAATACCAATTTGATTTGCAGTTGATCTCCTCAAATCAACAGCTGTTGACAAACTCCCAAATGACTTGGAAGGAATGGAGTTAACAATGGAGAGGTTGTTGACTCTAATCAATGATGTCTACAAATATGTTGACAGTGTAGTGGTGAGTTATCATATCCTGTCAAAGTGAAACAGTTTATTATCCATTGAAGATGCATGATCGTTGATACAGAGTTTGTAATGAAATTCTCCAGGAAGGTCAAACAACTCCGGACAACAACATAGGACGATCCATTGCAGATGCAGTAGCCTCCCTTCCTAAATTACCACCACAAGTCTTTGAAAAACTTGTGAACGATAGCCTCCAGGTTAGAAGATTGCAAAATTCGAAAGCCAAAAAAAGAAAAAAAGAAGAGCTTCATTAAAAAAAGCTAATTGATGTGTCTTATTGTTTTACAGGACCAGTTGCTTCTGTTATACCTATCAAGCATAACAAGGACACAGTTGAGTCTAGCAGAGAAGCTAAACACAGCTGCTCAGATGCTGTGATAAGCTTTGAAACACAAAGTTTTGCTATAATGTGGAATTCTGTTTTTATTTTATTTTGGCACAAGTTTGTGTAAGAATCAGCCTTTTGTTGTAGCTTTCCTAAATTGCATTTTAGAAAGAGACAAAAAAGGCACAGTTCCATCAGTTGAGTTCTAACGAGTTTTAGTGTTTGTGTCTAATCCTAAACAAGTAACATAAAATTGAGAATTTGTTCCAAATTTCTTCTTCACTTTGAATATTTTTATCTTAATTTATTGACAAATTCTAGTTTCCTGTTCTCCATTCCTTTTGCTTTCAAGACAAAGTTCAATAAATGTGTATTCCTCGAAATTTACTTGAAAACATTGTGACATTAATGGATTTTAAAAGTTTGTGTTTGCTTGGTATAGCAAATGTTAGTGTAGTATACGACTGGTTCACTTTCAAAATACGTAATAAATGAAAATGTATATAGTGTATATAAAATTAAGAAAGTAGAGAAGAATTACAAATAAAAATGTAGGACGGTGCGTAGATGAGTCAACAATAAAGACGTGCATGCACTTGTTGTAAATGTAAGTGAACAAGTTGCATACATTGTTCACAGACTAATCTAACTTATCATTCCACTTCACCCACCTTCGACTCTTATGTATGCTTATTGGTCTCTTTACCCTTTTTATTTATATATATATATACATTTTGACGTATCATCATACCTATTAACCAATTTATTAGTATTTGATTCCTTTTATAAATTTATATATTGTACCTGCTAATCTGCTATTGTTGTAGGTCTCACCGGTTCCCTGGAAGGAATCTTATCATTCACTATAATTTGCAATGAATCTCATAATTTTAATCAAGTGTATTCTTTTTGAATGTAAAATAATCAATACAGAGAATAAATTTTTTTTTTTTCAAATAGTTAAATATCTATTTCAACCATTTTTTATCGAAATTGAATTTTAGAAAATTGTTTAGCGTCATATAATCAAATTATGGGAAAATATTTTTGATCAAAATTATTTTTTCCATCTAAGTTTGATTTAAGTGAATCGTGTTTGTCTCATACGATATCATTAAAAAAAATTTAAAGTTTGGGTATAGATCAAGTTTTGTCCATTCAATTGTTTTTAGAAAAGAGTTTGAATTATGGATGAATTATACAGATTTGATTATTGACAAAACAGAAACAATACGGAGAAAACACGTTAAAGAAATCACTTTACACAATGACTAGTGACTAGCTACAACTATATTAATGACACAAAAACCTAATACAGCCTTAGGATATCAAAAATAATCAAAGCTCACTTAGACTTTTCAACAAGATCAACCTCATTCATAAGTCTAATCAAATTTATTTCGAAAACGCACGTTGATGTTATGTGTAACCAAAAGAACCACAAATTTATGGTCCCGTGATTTATTATTACTTTATCAAATTATCTCCTTACATGGTCCCTAACACCAAAAAAAGAAAAAAAAATTATCACATGGTCCAGTTTTTTTTACCTAACGATTCGAGGTAGTTATATTACAAGCAGAAGGTTGTGCGTGAGTACTTCGAATACAAAGCTACCGACAAGTCTGCTTTTAGTTTCGTGCCAATACTAAAGACAACACAAACGATAAGTATACTGAGAGATTGTCGAGAGACGGACTGACGTTGCTGTCTAGTGATTGGGACTTTGTTGTTACAAAAATTGATACATATTACAATTAGTTTTTACAAGCATATATAGAGACTAGAGTTTAATTGGAATTCGAAAAGTCAATTGCAAACAATATATTTATTTGCTATCAATCGGTACTTCATTTGAAAAATTATTTGCAAATGATTATTTCAAACTATATTTTGGATTTCGTTCTCGTCGTTTGAAAAACAATATATAAACGGAATTATTTATGATCCTCATGATTATTTTATATATATAAATCAAAATATGTCACAACCAATCCCATGGATTGTAAAAGTATTAATATATTTCCTTTTATTCTTTATTAAGAGTTTAGATCAACAAAATTGGAACCATAATTTAAATTTGTTTTCAGATTCCAAATAATACCACATAAGATAACATAGGTTTTTAAAGTTAAACATGACTCATAAAAATCACATAAATGGACATTTAACAAGTTAGCTAAAAATAATTCCCTATTTATGTTTATAATTTTAGTTATGGGCATCATTCAAAGTTATATTAATGCGTAAAACAATGTCAGCTGTCTTTAACATATATGATTTTTATTAATATCATTGGAGAAAAACATATAATATTATATCAGGTAGTTACTAGGGGGTTGAATTCTTAAATTTGTGACCAATATTTAGGTTTGGGTTCGATGAATTAACATGGCATAATGGGTTTGGATATTAAAAATTATTCTATAAACTAATGATCAACAATACAACATTAGTGATATTTTTAATCCGCCGTCAACCTAAAAGATGCAGCCGGAATGTTAGGTGAAATACGTAGTACACTGCATTGTTTATAGTAGCAATCATGTTGACATACTTCACCAATTAGATCATATGTTGCTTGCGATAGCACGAATAATTATTTATTGGCATAATTTATTTTCTTTTTAATAATTAGATTGACATACTTTAATTCATAGTATAAATTATGTAAGATAATATGATGATTTTGAGTCAAATTCTATAAATTCTTTCATTATAAAATAAATAATTAACTATTGGAAACAATAATTTATAAATCAAATTTTTATCAATAGTTTCCGAGGAAATTAATTAATTCCAATCTAATATTTCTTGACGGATTTTTCGAATCTGAAATCCATCATAAGTGGTTGTAAATTATAATTGTTTCTAGACAAAATTATATTCGTTGAAACCCTAGTCATAAATTCTCTACAGTTGCTTTTTTTATCAGAAAATTTAGAAAAATATAAATATCTTTCTTGTAGTTATCTAGATTCGTAATTCCAAGTTTTGTTTTACTCGAAAACATTCCAAAAGATCATCTATGCTAATACTGTTTTCGTCCAAACACTTTTATTAGTAAAGTGTTGATGGGATGTAGTGCATTAGTGTTGGTATATCGCACCCACGAATCCAGTTAATTTAGATATATTTTAACATATAAACATCTTTCTTTTCAACATTTTATTTGTTGTTGCATGGAGTCTAACGATCAATCATGAAAACACCCATATCAATTAATTTCTACAGAGTAGAGATAAGAATAATAATAATTTCACGACGACAATTGGAAAGAATTTATGACACTGATGAATGAATATATATAAAAAACAGTATTTGGAATACGAAAAAGGATAATTTAAATTTAATAAGCTGTATATCTGATCTGATGGAGGAAGAAGAATAGAAATAAATGTGACGGACACTGCCTTGATTCAAAGTATATTGCATTCATTTTGGTTTACGGTTCATGAACCAACCTTATTTGGATTATTATGTGTACATGCTTCTTTTTCATTATTATACAAATAGTATTTTTGTACCAACGAGAGTCTTGTCAAATGTTTGACTTATGTTTTGTGATAATATTTTTAAATATATTATGCGAGAATAATCAAATTCCTTTTGTTTTTATCAGAATATATAATTTTTTGTCAGCATAAAATTATCTAGTTTCAAATATTAATAAGTGGCCCGTCCATTAGCCAAATTTGTACATAATATAGACAGTATAACTTGACTTCTGGATGTGCAAGTGCATCTACCTTTAATAAATTTACTATTTATTACTAAATTAAATGCCACATACAATAAAAACTTTCACAAAGTTATTATTATTATTATTATTTTACATAATATAGTTATTATTATTATTATTTTTGATAAAAGGTTTGATAGTTATTACTATAGTGTAAATCATTCATTATACTTCGTGTAACTAGTAATGAACTAATTAACCCAATTTATGATGGAAGATTTGGTATGAATTACGTCGGAAATAGCCATTTTCAACGAATTTTAGAAGCTTATTTGTAATGTTTTATGCAATAAAAACTTTTATAAGTTTATTTGTTATGTTTTGTGCGATAAAAACTTTCTTTCTCGGATAGATTTTGATGAAGTCTCCATCAAAAATTGTTTTAAAGGTTATTTTCATGTAGAATTAAGATAAATCCAATAAGGAAATGATAGAAATATAAGGGGGTATATTGAACTATAAATTGTGAATAATTTAGATTTTATGAAATTTCAGATGATTTTAAACGAATTCAGGAAAGTTCTTATGATTTGTGATAAAATCCTCTAAAACTCTACCTAAAATCATGACATTTGGATTTTTGTGTTTTTAACTAAGAAATACTCTAAATAACTCTAGAATCTCAGAGAATCACCTAAAATTGCATCTTTGCTTTTTTTCCGATAACGGTGGATATGATTATGTTTTTTTTATAAAAACTAGTTCAATAACACTTAATTTTAGATAATTTTTATAAATTCTTGTTTGAATAACATATGATTTTCCACTTAAACTCAAATCACTTAAAATCTATGTTTTAATACACTCTCTAAATGTATAATACCTAGGGTACATATTACACATGTACATTTCTATCATTTCCTTATAAATCCGAACAATATATTGTTTCTGTCAAAAATCCATTAGCTTACAACGGAAACTAATCGTCAAGGATTTTGACAAAACTATTTACGATGGCCATCACTTCCATTCGTCAAAAATCGTATCTGATTTTTTTTGTAGTGATATATCTAATTTTGTTTTATATACCGACTCTTCTGTTTGAACATTTTGTGGTTAAGATTAAGAATCTGCATAATTATTTTAACATAAAATTTAGGGAGAGTAACAGAAAATGCATTGGCTTTTTGTCCATTAAAAGAGTATACAGCACCGGACAGTAGTGATGACGAGACAAATCGAAAAAAGTCTCTTTTGAGATAATCTTTTGTTGGACAAAAGTAATTTGTTCAAAGCATTAGAACAAAACATCATTTCTTGCTTCGTGTTTTTATGTAATGTAATACTTTAAATAAATAGTTAAATGTTCCATTTTTAATGTTAATTTTACTAATTCATAACTAGTATCTTCGTATAAAATTAACAAAATACATATCCCTAAAAAAATCTATAACATTACGGATCAGAAAATTAGTTTTATAGCTAAAGAATCTAAGAATTAGGAATAATGAAAAGAAATAAAACTGAAAACATTTGTGAATCTTTGCGTACGAAAAGAAAACTGATTCATCATCTCCAGTATTCTGCATGATCTATTACGAAGATCACTTTTGTGAACTAGAAAGAAATTATGTTGGACATTGCCTCCAACAAGGCTTCAACCTCAAAATGAAGAAAAGAAAGAGTAAGGCGGATCTCTCGTGTTCCTACACTAACGCCTCCTACATCATCAATAAAATAGTATCAGCCTAAACATGAAAAATATCCGGAGTACTCTTTCATTCCAAAAATAATCTTTTTGCATTTACTAATAATTATAATCGCGACAGTAATTGTTTTTTTATAGTTTCATAAAATAATTACTAAACATTTCGTAGTGATATCTAGTGGTTTAACCGTAGTTTATTGGATCAATAATTCAAGATAGTAATTACAGAATATAAGTAAGCAATCAAGATTTAAATCATTGATATAGGACAAAATTTACATGTTTGATGCTTCTCAATAAGTTAAAGGTTGTCATGTATAGTCATCAAACATTGAATTGATCTTATAATGAATCATCAAATCATATTTGTATGGGTTGATATGTGATGTAGTAGTGAATTAGTTATAGATTAACTTATGTTTCTGTGAATAGCTAAGATTCATTTTGAATGGGATTGATGTGGCCAATGTATGAAAATGTGGATATCAAAAATACATCATTTAATGGGGTTAGATGTGATCAGAGAAAGAAAAAAAGAAGAAGTTCTTTAATTGGAAAGAACATTTTCATTTTGGCCAACTATTGAAAACAGCTTTTAGTATTTATAAACCTTAAATAAAGAAAGAAAGAAAAAGGTTTTGTTTTTGTTTTGATAAGAAAAAGTCTAAAATAAAAACAGCTTTCATTAAATAAAATTATACTGGTTGGAAAGAGGCCCCCTTCGAAATTGGTGAATAGCCAAAGTGTGTACCTTTTCTGATTTATTATTGTGTTCCAACAAAAATTGATGATCTACACAAATCACAAAATAGCCAATTTTATGTTAAAAATATATATAGCCGACTAATTTATCTTTTTTGTAAGAAAATTTTATATAATAAACAGAATATTCACAAAACTAACAAATATATATGGTTGAATATTTTTGTCAAAGTAGTTAAGTTTGTTGTATTTTCACTCGAGTTTAATTGCAGGAAATTGTGTTTAACGCACATAACATTGTTAGGAGTTTGAGAGATTGACTATGAATTAAACCTCATCAATCCAATTATTAAGGAAAAAATACACAAAGCAAGCAAATATATATCGAAAAACTAAATCTAAATAAGAGAAATATGAATCCTTAAAAATGAGGCTAACAAACATATATAGATGTTAAAACCTCAAAATGGGTAAAACTAAACTGAAACTAGAACCATAACCAATTTATGACTAATATCACAAAACAGATTGACGCTGTACAAAACCTCAAAAGAAAATACCAAACACGGCTAAAATCATTATCAAAGATATTTTGATTGATTTGTTCAAACTGATTCAAAATAGAACTTGATTTTACGGTCCACTCTTATAGTTTTATGTGCTTATCAGCTTTAACAAAAATTAATAAAGCTTGATCTTATCTGTTTAATTGGTCCAACCTTCATTACTTGTATTGGCTATTGTTTTGGACTCATCAAAATATCCGATGATATTCATTGTATTAAGTCCCATATATCTTGACTTCGAGATAACCTAGACTGTTGATATATATACACCAACTTGTAAAGTGATGTAAATATCTAAAGTTATATTGGTTGCCAATACTGATTGTTATTTCATACATACATTCATAAATATCTTGCACATTCCTTAAAACTATTCCTCCTTCCGTTTCAAAATATAAAGAGTTTAAAGATTTTTGTTTTATTTCAATTTATCAGATATTTTGCATAATTCTATAAATTTTTTTAATGAAATTAATATATTTTGATTTTTAATATTTTGCAAAATCTTTGGAGCACAATGTATTAGACGTAGTCTTTCTCCTTTTAATGCGGAATTTAAAACATTTCTATGGGCTATGACCTGTCTCAGCTCCCTCCAGATGTCAGAAGTTGAATTTCTAGTGGATTGTTCCGATCTTGTGAAGATAGTGGAAGATCCTTCTGTGTGGCTCACATTCCTTCCTTACCTAACCGATTTTTCCAAACTACAGAGTTGTTTTACCAGTTTCTCCCTCTTCCTGATCCCGCGTGTTTTTAATCACAATGTCGACTTCCTAACCCGCAATGCTAAAGGGTTTTCTAGGAACTAAGCTTTTGTGAACAATGTACTAGCTCTGTGGTCCCGTTATTATTCGTGAATAAATAAAGTTGACAAAATATATATATATATTATGCAGAATCATACGTGATTGGTTAGATTATATTTAAATTAAATATTAAATCATTTTTAGAAAATAATAAATGAGTTCCTTAATATTTGTGTTTCTGGCTAAAATCTCTTATATTTTGAAACAAAAGGAGTAGTAGTTATTATTTTATGTTATATCTATAATATATTTTTTTCATCAATATTAGATTGACAAATCATGATTCATAAATTTAATTTATTTCAAAATCCCAAAATAATATTACGTGAAAGTTACGCAATTATTTAAAATCAAACCTTAGTGGAGAATATAGCATAAGTAAACTTAATCACTTGATCAAATTAATTTTTCTATCTAATATTAGGTTAATGATTTTAGTTTGTTACTAACAAAATCTGAACTTTTGATCCATGCTATTTGTTCAATAACTAAAACGAACAATAAGATTTATATGATTAAAACTGTCAGAAAATTATGGATCGAGAATTCTCATGTCTGGCTGGTTCTAAACTGTCAAAATGGCTCGGGTGTATCCACTTGTTATTATTATTATTTATTTTACTTGACTTAATACATTTTTCATAGAGCATATGTTAGTTTGATTATAAAATGTAATACAAAATACAGTCACGTACGTATTATATAAAATAAATGCTTTTCTTGATCTGTCATACACGTGTTAGATCTAAAAATTTCGCTTTGAATTATAGGACCCCTTAATTTATATATATAGCGATAAAGAAATTGCTATAACAAACTTATATATATTTCTGTTACTTCGTACAGCTAAATTATACTAAATATTTATCAACAACTAATTTGCTTTTAGATACATAATTGAAGAGAATTTTTTGTGTTTCCAAAGGACAATCTAGGATGGTATTATTTTGGTGAAGTAGACGAATTATGTATATATATATATATATATATAAAATTAAGGCTTGATTCATTATGTTCTCTTTTTTTTTCTTTGATAACAATAATTGATTATGGTTATAAGTATAGATTTAAAATTTGATAATTTCTGGCTCGATACTTATATGTGCTGTATATCTTCTTAAGTATTGTAGCAATTTAAATATGTCACCAAAGAAAAGTCATCGAAATCACTATTTAAGTATAATAATTATATAATTATTAATAGCAGAATAATTGAATAATTATTATTGGAGTGGAATAAAATTTTGTAAAATATTTATAAACGATGTCGAGTTTTTCTCAGTCTAGTAAATAGTGGTAGATAATCTAGCTAATTACATCAAAGGTTTTACTCTCCTTATGTAGATTTTGGGTTATAGATCAAATTTTGTCCTTCAAATTATTTTTTATTTTGCTAAATGCTAGATAATCAATTTATGTATATCCATCATGTTTTGCTTCTTCTAGCGAAATTAATATAAAAAAACTATGACTATGAATACGCACTAAATAATAAAACAGAATATTTAACATTTTTTCAAAACCTAAAAATGTGATACAGTTATTTTACAGAAAAAAAAAACTGTGATACAATTGTAAACCATCGATTAATAAGTTGCTAGATAAAAGATTTAAGATTTTTAAAATAAAATATTCATCGAGACAGAAAGAAAACGTTGAGGAAATTTTCGAAATAAAATCATGAAACAAAGAGGCCGTCAATAATCGCCAAGAAGAACGTTCCGAGTCAATACAGTTATATACTTATGTTTATCATGTGACAATCACAGCTCCACCAAACTCAATTAACGTAAGACTAACCGTCCGATGAAAATGTAAAACCCCAGAGTTCCAATCCAACGGTCAAAAACAAGAGTGGTGTTTCAACTATCGTGATCTGCGTCGCACCAGATCAGTTTAGTAGGCAGTTTGTACGTAATATAAAAAAATCTGAAGACGCCGACAAAACCGAAAATGACGGTTAACGAGAATCTTCGTGTAATAATTGAAGAAACCGACACTTTATGTCAAAGTTAGTTCAAACATAAGTTATGATTAGTATGTTGTAATAATTTAATAAAATAAAATAAAATAAATATATATATATTTGAAGTGTTGTGACAGTAGCCAAAGCAGTTGGAACTAGACTGTATCAATTGAATATGAGATTCTTCACGCCGACTTTTATCGGGATTTTAGGAATGACAACTAATTAACAGATTGATTTTTATTGTTTTAATTTAATCACACTTTGCTAATTGTCTTTATTTCGATTAACGAGGAGTATTAGTTTTTTTGTCAAATTGTGATTTGATTAATCTTTTACAGATAACATCTTTCGGATTTGAGAATCTTTGGTCTCATACGGTCAAAGATTTATGCAATTTATATCTTACTCTTACCTCAAATACACCAAACAAGATTTTGCTAGATAGTGATATGAATATCTTATGTGCTACTCTATATGTATCTTAATTAACAATACAAAATTATGTTATTACTTTAGTCCCCAATTTTAAAGTTTTCACTTACAAATGTGTTTTATAAATAAAATTTAATAATATTACAAAAATATTTAATATTGACAATTATAAAATATACTATAAAAATTTTATTGTCAATAATTAAATCAATAAAACAAAACATGATCCATATTCCAATCATATCACTAAAACTTCATATATACTTTTTAACTTTTACATGCAAAGAAATAGAATCGAACTCTAGATTCAGAAATACGAGTTATTAGTTAGAATATACAACCAAGAATTTAGCATAAGCACATTAACTTTTTGCAGAAAAATATATGAAAAGCAAAAAAAAGAAAAATATTTTTTCAATCAAACGGAAACCTATTTCATATATACGATAAAAATCTTAGAACACAATTGAGAGGACATTACATAGACTAACACTTAATCCAAAAACATTAAATGATCCACTGCTGCTTCAGTACAAATTTTCCGTCCGTAGAAGGGTTTTAATTCCGGCCACATACAGATTTAGAGTAACCTGCCACGAACGTTATATAAGAGTTCGCTGTCTTTTACATTCAGCACAAAACAATCCTCACCGACGCATGCAGTTAGGTCGTAACTATAAATGACTCTCGTCATATGTATTTATAGCTTTGAATGGTTAGCAGGAAAGATGCAAATTAAATATATTTGAGGTTATCTGTATTTAAATTTTGAAAGAAAAAAATAATTAAAAACTAAAAATTTGCATACAGATCAAAAGGATAAAAGAAAAAATGCATATATTTAATGATTTTCTCTCAATCTGCATATTAAATATATATAACAACTGATTTACATGTTAACACGTATATAAGGATAAATAATATAACGATGAATAAATAGTATAGAATCACATATCATTTTGACGCTTTCACACTTATATATATATATAATGTTTTTTCTTTTATTTTTATTTAATTTAGTTATATAATATCAAACTCTATTAATTTATATTATTATTTATACACTACAATTTAAAAAGAAAAAATATTTTTTTTATAAAATTAAAGTTTGTGTAATCAATTGAATATTTTGTATAGTTTCTATAAAAACAATTATCGCATGTTACCGTTCAATAATAATTCATTTACTAAAATAATATAAAATAAACATAAAATTTTGGTCGGAACAAAAATAATCTAACGTAATATAACGTGTAACTTTCATAAAATTAAAATTACATTTTGATTTTATTATAATATTTATGATCAATTGATTATAGTTTTTTTAATCAAAATTATAAAATTATAATATAAATTTTATAATAAAATAATAATATAAATATGTTATGTATGATTTCCATATGATTTGCTTGTATTTTTTTTATTTGTGTTTACCATTCGACAATACACTTTGGTTTGCTACACTACACAATTTGTGCATGTGTGCCATGTAACAAATGAAACTAAGTGTGTTCACGCCACGTGGATTCACTAGTCCCAAGAGTCGAGAGTCTGCAATAAACTTGGGGATTTCACATTACTATTCGTGAACTTCTATGCAAACCTCTTTCTTTCAGATATTGTCCTTGATTTGAAGCAATACATTAACACGAATAATAATACCAATATGTTAATAGTCAATACTAAATTACCATTTTCAATGAAACTGTATATCTTATTGTACGTTGGGTTATTGAGATTAATTTCAAATCATGTCTCATATCTTTCCAGTGTTTCATAACATTTGAAGAAAGTTCAAACTAAGAGAAATTAATTTTGAGTAATTTTCAACAAAATTATTTTATATTATAATGACCGTAAATTTGTTTGAATAACAATTTTTTTTCGTTGTATGTGGCATTTAATCTAATGGTACATGATAAGTTTACTAAAAGCAGACGTATTTGCATATTCAGAAATCGAGTCCCACTACCTACATTATGTAGGAATTTGGCTAATAGACCGACTAATTGTAATCCAATATTAACAACAACAAAATAATTATTTTCCGTTCTTCAAGATAATGTTGTATCTAGAGAAATAGTCGATTTTCTAATCATATCAAAAAACTTATAATATGTTGAAGTCTTTTTTTTCATTTATTTTCTTCATGTAACCCTCGTATCTTTAAATTAAAATAATAAAAAGTCAGTTAATAGTTTATTACGGTAAACGTTTCTTTTCGTCAATTATGTAATATTAATATTAATGAGTTGATAAAAAAATAAGAGTAATTCCATCAAATGTTCCTTTTCCCTCTTCAAAAATGTTTTTTCCCTTTAAAAATGAATGAAAGCAAAAATAACATTTTTAAAACAAATTTGGATAAGGGGAGCACTTTTGAAATTCTCCCAAAAAATAATAATATTTTTTTCATACAAGTCATATTTGAAATTATTTTATATTTGTAGTAGAGTTTGTTTATTTTCTAGCGCACATTTTTATCGTGAATTAAAAAGAAGTGGTAAGAATTACTATAGAAGTAGTGGAGCCATAAATGTTTTCTCCCACTAGTTTAACTTACCAATCACAGCCAATATCATTGTATATTTCATCATACCTAATTACGTTTAGTAACAAATAAAATCAATTTAATACTTTTATCTTTTAGTCAATTTTTCTTCTTTTTGCATGTCTATACTGGCCTCGCAGCAGAGAGATATAAAACGTGTTTATACACTCTAATTAACTTTACTTTCATGTGTTCGAACACACTTTTAGACAGACAAAACAAAACAACAAAGTTCATATTAATAGACAAATTAAGAAAAGAAAAGAAAAAACACTTTTCCAGAGTACAAGTGACAAGTTGAACTAATTTTTACAAGAAATCAAAATAATAATTAAAATAAAAAAAGATGAGTAAAGCCAAATAAATGTTTATCCACATCATCACTGATTCATGAACCTCTTCTCCTCTTCACTATAAATATATCATCTCTCTCATTCTCTTAAACATCATTCACACTCTCATCTCCACACACAAAAATCCTCTTGAGAGCTTACAGAGAAACCAACAAAATCCAAAAATGCCTTCTTTAGAGAACTCTGTAACTGTAATCTCAAGAAGCAGAGTCTTCCCTGATCAAAAGTCAACGCTCGTTGACCTTAAACTCTCCGTCTCCGATCTTCCTATGCTCTCTTGCCACTACATTCAAAAAGGTTGTCTCTTCAATCGTCCTCACCTTCCTCCACAAGAGCTTATCTCTCATCTCAAACACTCTCTTTCTCTCACTCTCTCTCATTTTCCTCCTCTCGCCGGACGTCTCTCAACCTCCGACGACGGTCATGTTTTCCTTACCTGTAATGACGCCGGCGCCGATTTCCTTTTCGCCGTCGCGAATTCCGTTCACGTTAGTGATGTTATCGCCGGAATCGATGTTCCTGATGTCGTTAAGGAGTTTTTCACCTACGACAGGGCTGTGAGCTACGAAGGACATAACAGACCAATCCTCGCCGTTCAAGTGACGGAATTGGCTGACGGAGTTTTCATTGGATGCTCCGTTAACCATGCCGTCACTGACGGAACGTCGCTGTGGAATTTCATTAATACCTTTGCGGAGATGTCTAGAGGAGTTAAGAATGTGACACGTCAGCCTGATTTTACGCGGGAGTCTGTGCTAATCTCACAAGCTGTGCTCAAAGTCCCTCCAGGTGGGCCCAAGGTGACGTTTAACGTGAACGAGCCGTTACGGGAACGGATTTTCAGTTTCAGTAGGGAATCGATTCTGGAGCTTAAAGCGGCGGTGAATAAGAAGAAATGGTTGACGGTTGATAATGGTGAGATAGACGGTGTTGAGTTGTTGGGGAAGCAAAGCAATGATAAACTTAACGGAAAAGAGAACGTTAAGTTGACGGAAATGTTGGAGAGTTTACTTGGTCGAAACGACGCCGTTTCGAAAACCGTTGCGGTTGAGATCTCGTCGTTTCAGTCTCTTTGCGCGTTGCTGTGGCGTGCGATTACTCGTGCGAGGAAGCTACCGAGTTCTAAAACGACGACGTTTCGGATGGCTGTGAATTGCCGTCACCGGTTGAGTCCTAAGCTGAATCCAGAATACTTTGGAAACGCGATTCAGAGCGTTCCGACGTTTGCGACGGCGGGAGATGTTTTGTCTCGTGATCTCCGGTGGTGCGCCGATCAGCTCAACCAGAGTGTAGCGGCTCATCAAAACGGAAAGATTCGAAGCGTTGTGGAGGATTGGGAAGCGAATCCTAGGGTTTTTCCTCTCGGGAATGTCGACGGAGCTTCGATTACGATGGGAAGCTCTCCGAGATTTCCAATGTACGATAATGATTTCGGTTGGGGAAGGCCAGTAGCGGTTAGGAGTGGACGATCGAACAAGTTTGACGGGAAGATTTCAGCGTTTCCGGGGAGGGAAGGAAATGGGACTGTCGATTTGGAAGTGGTTTTATCGCCGGAGACGATGGCTGGGATTGAATTCGACGACGAATTTATGCGATATGTGTTTAAAAACTAACGGAGTTTATGAAATAACGTTAACGGTCTGTCTCTGTTTTTTTTCCTTTGTTTGGCTTAAGAACCTTTTAATGATGTAATATTATTGTACTGTAAGTCTGTAACTCTGTAAGTTGACCCCATAAAATGTTACACATTGCTTACATATTAAACATGAGTTCAAAATTATTTTTCGGTGTGATTTGGAAAAGAAACGACAAATTAACAAAATTAACATGGATAAATTTGGTATTGACCGAAAATTAACTCAATAACCATTAAAAAACCTGCTTTATAACCATTTTAAGCTCAAAAATGAAAAAATATCCCCGCTTTTGTAATTTTTTTGGGGTGAAAGTGAACTGAAAAATAAAATTATCTTCAACCTCACTCTAAATTAGACTCTATAATAAAAGAATGAACAATTTTATTATATTATATATAGGGTTATACTATTTATTACTCTATTATAGAGTTAAACTTTATATATTTATAAATTGTTTTTTAACTTTTAAATATTATAATTATACACTTAACTAATAGAACAATCATTATATTTTGATGTTAAAATATTAGTTCGAAAATAATTTATTTTGTAAGAAGTATTTAGAATACAACATTTAATAAAAATACAACAACATAAGTAAAATTCTCGTAGATTACATTTGTATTTCTACTAAGATTTGACATTACATTTGTATTTCTACTCAGATTTGACAGTATGTTAATAATAAATTCTAAGAGTATTTCTAAGAGATTGTTCTCCCCTACTTCAAATTTGAAGGTTTTTAAGTATTATACTATAAGAATAAAATAAATAGATTAAATTGATAATTTGAAAAATAATAGATGTTTTGAGAAAATAAAAATTAAGGAAAAAGTATATTCGAAAAATATTCTTTGTAGAGGGAAAAATAGAATAATGGGTTAGAGCAAAACTCAATTATATTTTTGAGTTACTCTGTTATAGAATGAAAATAAAATAATGGATTGGAAATACTCTAATACATAAATACATAAATTATCATTAAAATTACTGTTTGATTGTCATGCACTTAATTTTTGGAGTTTTGATGGTCATTCATGCACATTTCTCATCAAACATCTTGGTTTTTATCCAACTTTTGATCCCATTTAATATTTGATCTGATTTAATATTAAAAAATAAATAATCACATTTATTATAAAACAATTACTATTTTCTTGTGAAAACAAAATTTATAAATTTAGATGAAATGTATAAACGTGAAGTCCAATTTCCTTTTTCCGTACTCCCAAAGTATTTTCGTTTTGTTTGTGTTCTATGTTTATTTTAACACTCCCCATTCAAATTTTATGTGGGTGAAACATCTACATCAGGTTTGTATCACAAGGAACATAAGGATGTACGAGGCAAAGACTTTAATAAAATGTCTCCGAGCTGAAGATAATTTGGGATGTGTTTGATTGTTAATGCGCTGAGGGCAACTCTTTCTCTTACATAGTGATAATTCATATCGAAATGCTTTAGATGTCCATGAAATGTTGGGTTTGTTGTGAGATATCTTCGCTACAAAAAATCAATGTCATCATCAGTTTTTAATTGATACAACTATAATTTACATCATTTATATAAATGATTTCTTAACGTGATAATTCGAATAATTAATGTCAATTTAAACAATTGATGCAACTATTTTCATCATTTACTAATAATTGGTACAAACTGAAAATTTGTAGCAGTTATTATAAATAATTTTAATAATTATATCAATTACTATAAATGATGTTAATTTTGTGACACTTGAAAAAATTACTTTAAAATTTTTATTACTTATTTAAAATGATGTTAATATATACATCATTTACGATAATTGATGATAATTTTGTATCACTAGTAAAAATAAAATTAAAATTTGTATCAATTATTATAAATGATATTAGTATTTACATCATTTATAATAATTGATGTAAAATTTAAGAAAATAAACTTTTAAGTTTTATATCAATTATTCTAAATTATAAATGAATAAATAATTTTCTCATTTATAAATGAATGAATAAAGTGTTACGTTTCATAAACGATATCAACTTTTTTTTGTTTAAATTAAATTATATTTAAAATTATAGATTTACTGGTAAGATAGTAACAAACTTATATGCTATATCATTAAAAAAAATTGTAACAAAGCGTATATGCTTTAACAAACGTATATTACAAGCTAAAATAAATAATGCAATACTAAAATTTAAGAAAATCATCAAAGAAAAATACTAATAAAAATTGTAAAATAAAGATAAAATAACTACAATTCTCATCATGGAGCATGTACTCTTGCTTCTAAAATTTGGTCTCTCTAGTCTCGTTCCAGAAGAGCATGCTTGAGTTAGTGCCAATCGTGTGAAGAATGTGACACAAGCACGAGACATGTGCTGTAAACAACTTTTGCGAAGCAATCTCTGGTTAATATGCCTCCATGACAAAACCTGAACAAGAACAACAACAAGAGTCAGAGCAGTTTTGATCTTAAAAATCGGAATCAAAGAATACCAAAAGACTTGTGTATAGACAAAAATAAGAACATTTAAATAAGGTTGGATTTGCTGAGAAAGATAGAGTTTTATGCTAATAACTTGTTGTAAGTAAATATGAGTTCCCCTAGCTCCTTCTACTAAAACGTTATATATATAGGGACACCATTCATAACAATAACAAGATTATTTTTTACCCAACCTAGTTAATCAATGCTTATCAAACCATAATTATATAAAACTTTCTTTAACCAATTCAAAAATCTCTAATCGGAATCTTTAAATTTTTTAATTATAGATAATTATATATATTCTAAAATAAAAATATGTAATAAACATATATATGTGTGTGTAATTTTCTAATAAATTAAAATAAACAAAAGATATTAGATAAAGATTAAAAAGATAAATTTTTTAAAAATTTAAATGTTATATTCGGATATTTTAAATATAAAAGATATAATTATCTGCGCCAAACAAATGTTTTTAAAATGATAACATGATACTGACACATAAGGTCTAAAAAAATCACTTCTCTATTAATGAGGTAAAATTTTTAAAAATATAACTCAATCTGATATTTAGATAATGTCAAGTAAAAAATATATTTAATCGGATTTTTTTTTGCCATCTTAGAATATATTAATAGATCACACAAAGGTGAAAAGTTGCATTACAACACTAAACCAAAAGCTGACTCTCTAATATTACGAGCGAGAGCATTCAGTTGTCAAGATAATTATAGTTACTTAAAAATAAAAGTATTAAATGTAAAAAATATTACATCAAAATAAACGTAAAACTAAAAAAAACTATGATCCCCTTTTTATAGACAAAAACTATGTCTTTTTATAATAATATTATAATTTGTTTTATTTTTAAGATATGCAATATTTTCAATAAAAATAAAGTAAAAAAATTAAGTCAAAAAATATTTATTTTCATAATTTATAGAATTATCTGTATCAAATTTTGAAATAATAAAATAGATAAAGTTAAATCTAAACAAATAAACAATATTATTCAATGTGATATTCGAATAATATAAAATTTATATTTTTTAATATATTAAATTACACTAACTTCAACATTATTCAATATAATATTTTAGAGTAACGAAACAAACGAAAAAATAAGTAATTCGACGTTTAATCTAAACTAAATATTTTATGTCAAAACCGGCAAATTCATCCTAATCTAGAAATAGAAGAAATAATGTTAATATTCTAGAGAATCTATTGGTCTGGTTGTTTTTAAATTAGATTTGTAGTATTGTAACTTTTATTTTTTATTAAGAGAACTTTTATTTCTTATTTATTTTTGAACTCGAAATATTTTTTTTGTTAACCGATTAATAATAAATTTTATAGATGTAATTTTTTCTTTTTTGTCTCAACTAACTTATATATTAGAAAAAAAGGGCTATGAACCCATTACAAACTTGGATTACAGACACATTAAGACGTAGACTAAGGCATGATACTAGTAGCCAAAGGATCGAACACAACTCTTAACATACGAACCGAACAGAAGAGAAACATAGAGACACACTATGCATAACCAACAACAAATGGCTATTATACCAAAAGGTTTTGACTTCATTGCTCAAAGATTTTTAGATTGAGCGAAACCTTTTTCCGGTACCCCTTGGGACTTTTTCTTCATTGCTCCGTTTCTTTTGGTTAAGGGATTGCCAGAGATAATCAAGGCATATAATATTGATTTTTTCCTTGCTCAAGACTTTGCATAGTTATATTAACAATTTAACCAATTAATATAACTATATATATAACGTCTGTTTTTATGGGCTTTTATTTTGTTTATTAATTATATATTAACTATATGGATTCGACGAATTTATATGTATCAATTTTAAAATTGAAACCAAGTTAACATCATTTTTTAAATTGATGTTAAAAATACTAATTAGATACATCATTTATTCAACTGATATAAATTTATATTTTGCGTCGATTATTTTTTAAGTGACGTAAATTAACATTAGATTGTATCAATTTTATTTAATTGATATAAAAGATATAATAATAATGTCGTTTGTTCTAAATGATGTTAAATGATATATAATATGTTATTTGTAAATAAATTACTCTATATAATGTTATTTATTTAAATAATATAATAACACTGATACTATACACTTGTTTATTTGTAGTGATTTAAGAGAGATTATCACTATATAGTTTCAAAGTTGTGAGAAGAAGAATACCACAAGCTCTGAGTAGCAAACTGAGTCATTTAAGTTCAGAAGCAATATCAGACAGACAGAGAATGATATTCAACTTGAGTAGAAAATTTAGAGATGGAATTCTGTTTTTTTTAAGACCAAGATATGATGTTAAACAACCAAATTTTATGTGAACTTATCTTTTATCAAAGGGTGATCAATATAGTTCCACCACAGAATTTTCATATAATTATGGATTTACCTAAAAATTGAAGTGTTTGTTAACTGTACACAAAACTAAAATTAAAACTCCAGTTCCATCCGAACTATCATATATTGTACCATAAATATTTGAAATTTCCCTCTCTTCTTAATTGCACATAAAATTAAAGTTACAACTCTAATTCTACCCGAGTTTGAATTTTGAATTTTTCTGAAAATAAATAGAAATACTGAATTCGAACCCGATCTATACCCAAACTGAACCCGATCCAAAAATTTAAAATACTCGAATAAGTCTTAAATCAATAGAACCAAAAACCCGAAAAATTCGACCCAAAAATGGCTTTGTTGACGAAAAACTATCTTGATCATTTGGGTGTTTTTGATGCTATTTATGTTAGTTTGGGTGAAATTAGATTTTTAACTTTAATTTTATGTGCAACTAAGAAGAGGGGCAAACTTCGGATGTTTTGGTATGAGATAGTTCAGGTGGAATAAAAGTTTTAATTTTAGTTTTGTGTGCAATTAACAAACGGCTCAATATTTATATACATTCGTAGTTATAGGAAAATTCTGGATTGAAATTAGACCGATCATTTTTTACTAAATTAAATGGTTTCTTATCTCAAAGTTTAGAACTAAATTAGTCGTTAGTATTGTTTTCTTGACAATTAATGATCCAAATTCTCCGAGTAACCTATCAGATTAGCAGATCTTTTGGAAGTTGATGTAGTTTATCATCGAATTCAAATGCAAAACTATAACTTAAATCTAGCCAAATTTTTATAAAGTTAAACCAGCCACGGAAGCAACTATTTTTAGCAATAATATCATAAGCGAAGCCTTCTTCAACATCATATATCATATATGGACCGAACACGCAATTCAAGAAAAAATGGCCTTATCCAACTCTATTGGGAAGGTAAGGCTCCGTCATATCACTCAACTGTTAGGGGTATATCAGTCATTTAACTCATCCGTCCAATACACTCCTCAACGGAAGTCAATCATCGTGCGTGATTTCCTTCTAAATGAACGAACCTCTGACACGAAAATAAGGTGAGATAAAAAAATAAAAAAATCTTTAAGTCCTTACGGGATGGAGAAGAAACTCCACCTACAGACGCCATTAACAATAGTCTCTTAAGCTTCTGTGATTCTCTCTGTTGATCGGAAGTAATTGCGACGATTTCAATCCTTTTCCTGTATTTGAAGAACCCGAGGTAATTTGAATTTCTTCGCTCGTGGCATAAGATTAGCGATTTCGATTTATTTTCGCTGTTTCTGCTCATAATTTCTGTGTGGAAGACTGGAATCATGTCGGACGCTCTGATTAATGGATTGGCTGGAGCTGGTGGAGGGATCATTGCTCAGCTTCTCACTTATCCTCTCCAGACTGTACGATTCTTTTGCCAGCAATTTTCCTTTGTTTTGCGTTTCGATAATCCTTGTCTTGTTTTGAAGCAATTGTGTTTGGTTTGAATAAGGTAAATACGCGACAACAGACGGAGCGGGATCTGAAGAGGGAGAAGAAGAAACTTGGAACTATTGAACACATGTGCCAGGTTTTTCGTTTCTCTATTTCTCATTCTCATGATCAAAGGAAGATTTACTTATTTGTTTTGAGATAGTTAGTCTTGATATTTGCTGAAACTAGCGGACTCTTTGTTATGTTACTTTTGTATGACATATTATTGAATTGCTTTGATTTGTATTGAAGGTTGTCAAACAAGAGGGATGGGAGCGATTATACGGGGGATTGGCACCGTCTCTCGTTGGAACAGCGGCATCACAGGTATATCCTCTCTAAATATTCTCTCATTTGTGTATAATTTCAACTTAAGAATCTGTATTTGTTCGCCATTTGTGGTGTGAATTTAAGAATATGTGATTGAAAGTGGTAAATCTGTTGATTTCTTTAGTCTCTCCTTCTGGATAAAACAGGGTGTGTACTACTACTTCTACCAAGTGTTTAGGAATCAAGCTGAAGCTACAGCTCTTGCACGAAAGAAAAAAGGGTTGGGTGACGGATCAGTTGGGATGCTTTCTTCACTTTTAGTGGCTGCCTTTGCTGGGTAAAACAACAATCCTTTATGTGTGTTTTCGATATGCCAGTTTTTGGCCTGTTACATTTGCGATTACCATTAGTTAGCAATGCAGTATGGAATTGAGTTTAATAGTTTAAATTCAACTTAGCTTTTAGATGCTTCACTTGTTTCTCATAATCTTCACATTGGCTGGCTCCCTGGACTATAGGCTGTGAGTGAAGGCATGCCGCGGTCACATTGCTAATTGCTTTCATCTTATGCTTTTATAGTGTTACTTGTTTAATGGAGTTTCTAGGTGGATGGTCTAACTTTTACTGTTGGTCCTACTGTCATAGCTGTTTTTTCTTTGATTGTAAACTTTGGTGGCATGCATAGTTCATTAGTATAATTTCTTTTCTATTGCTTCTGCTGTATCATCTGAAATCTGACAGCTCTTTCTTTGTACAGCTCGGTTAATGTTCTTATGACGAATCCAATTTGGGTGATTGTTACTCGCATGCAGGTATAAACGGCTTCATATAGATCACCTTAAAGTTCTGCCTTAAGCTGTCCAGTCATTTTCTATGTGTTTTAAATCCAGTTTTCTTTTATCTTTGGTAGTTTTAGTTTTGCATTTAGCATTGAATGTATGGGTTTTATCTTTATTTATATTCCTTCTCATGATTTTTCTTGAATACTTGTATATAATGCAGACCCACAGAAAAATGAGAAAAGATCAAACTTCTGCCTCCGGGTCACCTTCTTCTGATGCAGAAGCTGTGGTTGCAGTTGAGCCGCGTCCATATGGTACTTTCAACACGGTATGAGACTGTTTCCCGTATTTACAAACTAGAATAAGTTGGCTAGGATCAAATCTTGATGACAAACTATGGCTTTTGAAACTTATTTCAAACTCTAGAAGTTTCTGAAGACTATATTAAGGACATTTTCTGTGATATATGTTGAACAATGTCTTAGATTCTAGAGGTTTACGATGAAGCTGGAGTAACTGGGTTCTGGAAAGGTGTAATCCCAACATTGATCATGGTAAGTGAGCTTATGATATAGAAGCATCTCTTATATAGGCGCATTTGATAGTTATATGTGTGTTTTTTTAACCGGACAGGTAAGTAATCCGTCAATGCAATTTATGTTGTACGAGACAATGTTAACAAAGCTGAAGAAGAAGCGTGCTTTAAAGGGTAGCAACAGTATAACCGCACTGGAGGTTCGGACTCTAACGATTGCATCTGTTTCGTTTGAGTAAGATGTATTTCGCTCTCCAATTATTGTTCTGTCAATTTTTTCCATAGACATTTCTTCTTGGAGCTGTGGCTAAACTCGGAGCTACAGTCACAACTTATCCTCTCTTGGTTGTAAAGTCCCGACTACAAGCCAAACAGGCCACTACAGTGGACAAAAGACAACAATACAAAGGTTTTCCCTCTTGAAAAAATAAGACCATGAAATGTCCCAAAAAACTCATTTCTGAATTCAGGCACTGATGTTGGTTTTGAATCACAGGAACGCTAGACGCGATACTGAAAATGATTCGATATGAAGGGCTTTACGGGTTTTACAAAGGGATGAGTACAAAGATTGTGCAGAGCGTTTTGGCTGCAGCGGTTCTGTTCATGATGAAGGAAGAGCTTGTGAAGGGAGCTAAGTTGTTACTCTCAAGCGCGGCCTCTAGCAAAGTCAAGTCTACTTAAACGCTATAAAACCAGCATTTAGAAACAAGATTGAAAAATAAAAAATAGATTAAAGTTGCCAATAATCTCGTGATTAGTTATTAGATTATTGGGATTGTCGTGCATTTCCTGATGATTAAAATTAATTATTGTATTTTCTATAAGATTCCTGGATCTTCTTAATTGCATGAAGTCTCAACCATATTTGGCTAAGTGCTATTGAGAATATCATTCTGTGATTCTTTTCATACAAACTACAACAAATATTTCTACTGCCAAAGTTGATCTCTATAGAAAAAGATATAATTAACCTTAAATGTCAACATAAATGGGTCTAATTGAAAGAAATCTTGAGCATTTAATTATTTGACAAAAAAGTATAAATGTTATAGTTGACTATATGAAAAAAGAAGAAACAAATTAACTATGCAAGATTAAGTAAAGCCCAGGAAGGCCCAATAAATCTTATCTATGAAACGACATCGTAATAAACCAGTTTTAGTCTTTTGACTGAAACGTTTTCTAGCTCCATCCAATACATCGTCTTCCTCCTCCTCTAACCAAAAACATCAGTCCTTCTAGTCTCTGCGCTCGTGAAATTCCCATACTCAGTGTTCGAATTTTCGCTGAACCTTAGAGATCTGATATATTTCGGATCCGATCTGTTAGCCATGGAAGAGAAGAAGACAGAATCGACGAACAAGAATGCTAAGAAGGCCAATCTGTTGGACCACAACTCTATCAAGCACGTCCTGGATGAGTCCGTCTCCGAAGTGAGAATTCTAGAAGATTTTCATTATGATTTCTCCATATTTATCTGATCTGTGAGTTTTTATGATATATCTTTTGTCCTCTTTTGATGCGTAGATCGTTACGAGCCGCGGCTACAAGGAGGATGTAAGGTTGAGCAACCTCAAGCTGATTTTAGGAACGATTATCATCGTCGTCGCTCTTGTTGCTCAGTTTTACAACAAGAAATTCCCTGAGAACAGAGAGTTTTTAATTGGATGCATCGCATTATATCCTTTTTGTCGAATTCGATTGAGGCTTTCTGCTTGATTCTCATTTGATTCTCCTGACCTAGTAGTTACGGTTTATAGGTCTAAGATGAGATTTAAGTCTGACTTCCAATTTGAATCTTAGACGTTTATAGCTTTTAAATAGCTGTAATGTGGCTCGACTTCGTTGAAACCTCATTATCTCCAAAGTATGACCATATAAGCTGCTCGATACATGTTTTGTGTTTGGATAGTTATGAATAAGATGTTTGGTCCTTGACAATGGCACGTATGTAGTGTTGAATGGGGTGCTGCAGCTGATTCTGTACACTAAAGAGAAGAATGCAATATTGTTCACCTATCCTCCTGAGGTTTGTTGTTCTCTTCTCTGACTGTTGAGAAATTATATCTTATTTATTACTACTTTAGATTTTAGTGCACAATGTACATACTTGTTTATTAGTAATTTAGATTTTAGTGCAGATTTTAGATTTCTCCTGAGGCTACATTCTTGTTTTGCCTGTGATGCAACCATTGTAGTTCTGTGATTATAGTGCAGAATGTACATACTTCCCCGTTTACTTATGTTATATGGAACTATATTATGAATTCCGGTGTCAAACTTTTGTATTTCTTCTGTTTTTGTGTTTCTGGTAGCCTGATGGTTAAATAGAGGTTGTATATCTTAAGGCATCTTTGTTTTTGGCTAGGAAGAGCTACAGCTTCCTTTTAATGTTTTACTGTATAAGCATTCGACTCTGGCAGTTCTTTTATCTTTTCGTGAATTGTTCGGGAATATAAATCGGGTGGCTTTCCTTCTCAATCTCACCAGCCTGAATAATTGACTGCTCTCATTTAGTTTATATTTGAGAGCATGAGACTTGTTCTTAACATTTCAGCCTGTATTCATTTAGCTAGGTCTAGAATAAGCTACAAGAAAAAGCTCCAATATTTTGTCTTACTGAAACCATGTTGAATTGAAACAAATTTGGTTTGTGGGTTGCTTTACTTTGTTATGTCAAAACAGTTACGGATTCTAAAAGCTATCTGGTTAATATATATATGCAGACTTTGCTTTGTTTTGCTAAGGTTTGGAGATGATTTGTTTAGCTCATCATTTGCTCATAATTTGGTTCATACGCAGGGATCATTCACCAGCACTGGCTTGGTTGTCTCTTCAAAGTTGCCCAGATTCTCTGATCAGTACACTCTTACCATCGACAGTGCTGATCCAAAATCAATCTCAGCTGGGAAGTCAGTCCAATTTACCAAAAGTGTCACCCAATGGTCTCTCTCTGCGTTTATCTTACCCTCGCTCTATATCTACACATTATTATAAGCTCGTTCCTTGAATAATAAATTCGTACTTTGTATTCATTGTTTTTGTGTAATATCAGGTTCACCAAAGATGGAGTTCTTGTTGAAGGTTTATTCTGGAAAGACGTGGAAGCACTAATCAAAAATTATGCAGAAGAAGAACCAAAGAAGAAAAAATAAATCATCTTCTGGAGAAATATGTTCTCAAATGTTATGTTCCGTTTTAGAAAACTAAATCGATGGTGACTTTGCTTAGACATGGCAGTTATACCCAATGAGATTATTGAGGTCTTTATTATAGCCAAATTTTCGAATTAATTTGAGATTTTGGACAATTAAAGCTTGATCTCCATAATTAAGCCGATGGCTCACACCAAATGCATACTTTTGTCGTTTAATTTATTGTCCACACATAAAATACAAGTCGAATGCCACACGAATTGTATATTCTTTTATTTGTAATTTTGTATGATTGATGATAAATCATAAAAAGATTGAGTGGCTTGGATGAGTCTAGGCTCTTTTTAGGTAGCTTTTGCTTTCTCGTATGGCTTGTGAAAATTCAACTTGTTGATTGTATCTGTCCTCACTTTTTTCCTTAATATTTTCTTAGTGTTCCAATTAATTTATATTCATTATTTAGAGATCGTACGTCTCTGGTTCTTTATTTTTCTATTTCCAAATTTTTAATATAAAAAATCATACAATAATAAACACATCCAGATTCACATGTTGACAACCCACATTTGAACATTATAATTTTGTAGTATCCAAGACTTTTAAATACTTGTAACTAAATATCTTAAGAGTTTGAAAATATCAAGCCCATTTTTTTTGTTGGGGCCCATATAAAGCTGACGTGGCACCAGGTCTCAGTCGGTAACTGTTGCGGGACCCATCCTAATCTTGTAGGACCCATTGGGCTTGTTGAGTACGTGCCCAATCAAAAGAGTCCGGATCTCAAATGTAATCGAATAAATGATATTTAATAAAAATGTTCGGATCCGCCACAACATTACATAATAGACGCTGTTTTGAGTTTTCTTATCTTTCCATCTCCAGCTACTAAACTTCGTGAAGGAATCATAAAAAGGGCATTTGTTTTCAATTTGTTTCTTCTTTTCGCTCATAAAATTATTGAGTCTCTATCTTTCTCAAGAATTATTAACAAACCCTACCTCTCAATTGCATCTATACCTTTGGATTTGGATTTGAATCTTTGAAACAATCGACGAATTTCCTGTTTGTGATTTCTGGATCGAGTTTTGGTTCTGTCGTTTGTTTTTGTTTATCTCTGGTATTACGAACTAGATAATTTACCGATCCGATATTTGATATGGCCGATTCTAGGAAGCGAGATGCTGGAGACGATTATCATCACCATGATCAACCAAATGACGGAGAGGATTTGTTGGATTCTTCGTCGACCTTCAATTCTCGATCTAATGAATCCGAAGGAGATAATGAACCAACGAGGATTGAGAGTAGTGTTTCAGATCCGTTGACTGTCAGCGAAAGCGGCCGAGACTTTTTGGTTGGGGAGGATAGGGTTTTGCGGTGGTTGCAGGCTTTGGATATGCAAGTTATGGGAGCTTGTCGTGGTGACGAGAGATTGAAGCCGTTGTTGAAGCTAAATGTATCTAACGGTATGGCTGAAGATCGATTGCTTGCGCATCTTAGCCAGGTTTGATTGATTTAAATTATCTTCGAGTTTCTTAATACGATGATTTATGGCTTCAATAATCTGATTAGGTTCTTGTTTCCTATTCAAATAGCACTTCGAGCCTGCCGAAATTGGTATGTTGGCTAGATGCTTCTGCATACCTCTGGTTTCAGCTCGCGTCGGGAAGATTAAGAAGGAAGGGACCCTAATGCGACCAACTACCATAAGGTAATCAATGAGAGACCGAATTTTCATGAGTCCTGTCTTTGTTATTATCATGTTAATTGCTATAGATGCTCTGTTCATTCTAGCTCTGTAGTTAGGTTGTGTTGGCTCTAGATATGAAAACATAAACATGCCTGTCTTTGATTACGCTATTCTATTGAAAAATGCTCACTTTCAGGTTGATAATCTATATCAATCGTGATTTTGAAATCATCTGATGATTCAAAGTAACCTTTTGTATGCACATAGACAAAGCATGCTTTAGTATTATTGATACGTTTTCGTTGAATCACTCCATGTCTGGTCTCATGTTTTAAACACGTTTATCAAATATCATGCCTGTTTTCATATCAAAACATTACATCTCTGTTTTACTGACCCTTTGTAGTTGTAATTTGTGCTAACACTTCGGATATTGCTGTTTTTAGCCGTGTATATCTAACTCTCAGTAATTAGGTGGTCTATAATTTATTCATGAATTGCTTTGGTTTTTATTCAAAAGCTTTCAGAATCATAGGGAACTCAAAACAAGTCGTATGTTGGTACTGTTCATACTTCAAAATAAAATGTATCTTTTATTGTAGGTAATGTGGGCGTTATCTGTTATGATCTCTGGTAGATGATGAAGTAAAGGTAGTTTCATCTCTAATGTTGTGTAGTCTGCTCTTGATTTTTAGTCACATAGGGCATAAATGTCTCTGCTGTTTTGTCATAACTCATAACATCGCTGACTATATCTCTCTCTTAATTACTTATCATCTTGCTGTGCATTAGTTTAATTGATTTTTTTAATTAAGCGTTTAGTTTGATTTTTGTACTCGTTTTTATTTTACTTTTACTAATATGAAACGAAATATCTTTTGTCTGCTGGAGCCATTTTGTTCAAAACATATGCTAATGGATCTATGGATTAATTATGTTTTTCGGTCCAAGTTCGTCTAACTTCTAAGTTGCACACTGGAGGAGATTTTTTTTTGGTGATTGATGTCCTGAAACTGATGGGATGAATATATAGTTTCATTAGGCTTTAAACTACAGTCGTAATATGCGACCAGTACCAATTATTGACATATCTGTTCATTAAAACGACCTTGAGGTGGGAAATAGTATTTCCTTAAAATATAGTTTGTTGGGTGAATAGTTAATAGTAGCATAGCTGTTACGAAAGTAGTTTTGCATGGTTATGTAGTAGACCCTTTTCTTGTAACTCGAGTAGGGACAGCTGCAATTTGCGAGAGCATTTGAATGTTGTGGACGTGATCCAACTTCCTTGTTTGTTTTTCAGCATCTAGTGTTTATTTATTAGTACTTTAGTAGGTCTACTTTTGATATCAGAGATTAGTTTACTAACTTATTTACATTCTGTTTCTCATTGGTCAGGGGTAACTTGAGCCTAATGGTCCTACCAACATCTGACTTGCGACTCTCATTTATTGGAGACAATGGTCATTCTGAACAACTCTTTACATATAGTAGCAAATCTCAGTGCTCCGCGGTCTCAGTTGAGGAGATAACTGCTGACAGCTCTGGTAGATCCTTTGTTATAAGGATAGCAGATGGCAGTGCTTTTTACTATTGGTGCTCAGAGAAGTCAAAACTTCTGGGAACTGAATTGCGTAGGAAGGTTTGTGAGATACAGATGATAATCTTATTGCGAATACTCCTTTTTCATATCTAGATTTTCTCATTATTGCGAATATATATATATATAATTTATTTTTTTGTGATTCTCATGTGCAGATGAAAGACTTGATCAAGAAGAAGCCATCGATCTCGGAACTAACTGGAATTGAAGAATCACGTCTTGGCTCTGTTGCTTCTCATCTCCGTTTGTATCTTATGGGTTCAGTTGTACCTAACATTAAAGGATGTTCGGCCTCAACTCCTAATTCATTATCGTCTTCTGGCTCATCTGAAACAAGTAATTCCTCTCCCTCTAGTGTATCATCAAAATCTCTTAGAGCACGACACAGTGGGACTCAGCTGACAAAGGCCCAAGGAAGCCTCAGCCCTAGATCAAGCTCCTTCAAAGAAAACACACTGAGAAACTCTTCTCTACGTCTTTCCTCTAGAGATAAATCAAAGCGACGCAGTGAAGGCCATTTCTCGATCTTTGATAGTTTACCCATCACCTCTACATCCACCAATCTAGAGGGTTTTATCCAGTCAAAAGGAGACGGTGAAGAAACCGCTGAGGATAATATTGGAAGCAGTCAAATTATTACTTTCGAAGCAGCGGAGCTAACTCTAAGTACGATGACCGGAGCACCCCAATTTCCATCGAAGATGGGTCCACCAGTCTTTTCTCCTTATTACTGCTGGTGTCCTCCAAGCACCTCATCGCTTCACGCACCATCTGCCTCGTATCAGTTCCCTCCACTATCCATTGAGCTACCTTCACTTCCACCTCTTTCCTCCTTATTACCAGCATCGGGATCAGATGGGTTCTTGATCCCATCATCACCGCTCGATCTCTCTGACATCCCTCCATTACCATTAGTCCACCATATACCCATCCCGGGACCATCATCATCATCTCAGCAGATGATGATTCCTATGATGTGCGACCCTATAGTTCATATTCCAGTAATCGATATCTGCTCTTCAGGTCAAGGCTACTTGGTAAGCGCAGGACCCACTGGGATGATACCAACAGGCATCCCTCCGCTTCCAGTGGAGAATGATTCGTTGGTCGAGAAAGGTGCCAGAGAAACACTACGATTGCTCATAAGCGGAGCCAATGCAACAACAGCTACTCCTTTGAACCATCATGGAAGCAGAGGTCTATACAGTGGGAGTCGAGACGTGAGTGGTGTGAGCTTATTCGCACCTATTGGTCTTCAACAACCGAGTCAAAGTGATGGAGGAGATGTTGGTGGTGAGAGTAGTGTGAGCTCAAGCGAAGCAGTGCCTCTACCTCCCAGAGAGACTTCTGGTTAGTGTTTTTGCTCTTTGTAAGTGTGTTTCCGAAATGAAAAGTCAAAAAAAAAGTGTAAAGAAAGAGAGCTTGTGAAACTCATCTCTCGTTTTGTTCTTTTGTTTCAGCTGTAATTAGTTGGGGTTTTTTTGTAGCTTTGCTTTTTGCCTTTGTTATTCTCAGATTTCAAAGGAAGAGCTGAGAGATACAATATTAATAAGGGAAAATTAGAAAAAAAAAAGAGTCAAAATCACGTCATTTTTTAAAAACTAACCTTTTCACATTTTTTCAAAACTAAACCTTTCGTTTTTTTTCTAAAATCAAATATTTTAATTTTTTTAAATAATAATATATTTAATAAATTTAATTTATAGCCGCAAACTAAAACTATAATTTAATAAACTTAACAAAATTAATAAGAAAAATTGAATAGAGAAAAAAAAAAGAATTCAAATTAAAAGAACTGAAAAAACTACAATATATATATATATATGTAAATATTTTTTTTTTCACGTAATATATTATATTACGTATATAATTCAAAAAGATTATGTCATGTTTTTTTTTAACATCAGATTATGCCATGTTATCGTTGATAATTGACGACACATTGGCTGATTAAACGCCAGCACATATGTCACCCGACGAGAGTTCTAATTCCTAAAATCATATAATCTTACACTAAGTTATACGTGTTTTCTAGATGATGTGATGTAGAACACATATGTTAACAGTACGTATTATTGAATTCTAACTAGAATCTATATTAAGTAGAAAACAAATTCAAAAATACATATTTTAGAATCCAAAAACATATAGGCTGAAGACATAATCTATATATTATGTAAAAGACATTCTGTAGAAAATGTATTATAGATTAGGTAGAAAACGTCTTATACATTATGTAAAATACATCTTTTAAATTAAGTAGAAGACATCTTATAGATTAGATAGAATACGTGTTCTACATTAGCTACATTATGTAGAAGATATATTCTAGATTACATAGTTTGGAATCCAACATAGATTAATGTATTATGTATCATACATATATAAAAAACGTCTTTTAAATGATGTAAAAGACTTATTCTAGATTAGATAGAAGACATGTTCTAGATTAGGTAGAAAACGTGTTTTACATTACGTAGATGACATGGTCTAGATTACTTAGAAGACGTGTTATAGATTTCGTAGAATACATGTTCTACATTACGTAGAAGACGTGTTTAAGATTACGTAGAAGACGTGTTCTAGATATTACGTAGAAGACGTGTTCTACATTACGTAGAAAACGTGTTTTAGATTACGTGGAAGACGCGTTCTAAATTACGACATGTCCTTCTACGTAGTCTATATTATGTAGAATACGTGTTCTAAGTTATGTAAAATACGTATTCTAGATTAGGTAGAAGACGCATTCTAGATTTTGTAGAAGACGCGTTTTAAATTATGTATAAGACGCGTTCTAAATTACCAAGAAAACGTATACTAGACTATGTAGAAGACGCATTATGAATTACATAGAAGACGCGTTCTAAATTTGTACAGAAGATATATTCTAAATTTACGTAGAAGATTGCATTCTATTATTACATAAAAATATGTGTTCTAAAACACGTTTAAGATGTATTCTTGATTATGTTTTTTATCTCTCATAAATTTTTTAGATTTTAGTGTTAGAAGTTTTATATATAACTACGAAGAGAAGTCTTACATTGAAAATAAATAAGAGAAAATTTTGAAAAGAATACAAGTACTATTTTCGGGAAATATTAAATAAAATTTTATTACGTTTTTATAGAGATAAACTTGTAATGTAGTTTAAACGTTTAAGTTGGAAAACAGATTTAAAATGAAACGTTGTTTTGTCCTATTCTAATTTTCCCTATTAATAAATATGTTATTTTCCAAATTTAACTACTTTATATCTTTCCAAATTTAGGTACTTATATTCTTCACTAGTAGTATAATCTTTATTTCACTAGTAGTATAATTTTTATTTAAAATGCAGACATATGCCGAGTTGCTCTCAAGTGGTTAGAATGATCCAGCTAATGATTTGGTATCAAGATTCGATTCTTATCTGCTGCATTATGGTAGCTTAAAAAATTATTAGAAATAAATTTTAAATTATAAGTCGGATCTTGTCGATCCAATTGTTGACAAAAAAATTACAGGCATCTAGAATTTTATGATGTCGAATTCTTCGTACAATAAGATTCTCAGTCGTTCTATTTAGAAAATTCTTCTTCTATCATTTCCCTACTAACAGCGATAGTTAAAAAAAAAAGACAATTAGTAATAATTGTAAACTTATAATTTTCTCATTTTTTTCTTCATTGATAGTCTTTTTTTTTCCATTTGTATAATATTATATATAATATTTTTATATTCTTGGATAACGCATATTTTCCATGAGATTTTTTTCTATTAATAAAGAAAACTTTTGTTAGACATAATAATATCATTGTTATTTGATTCTGTTTAAATTATTGAAATCGAAATAGTTTCCGCAACAATATAAACATTGATGATTTATTTTTAACTGTTAACGATTTATTGTTAACTGTTTGAGATGATTTATTAAAAAAACGTGATAAACAACCTATAATTTTTCTGTTCCAGAAGTATCATTTGATTTTTTTTTCCAACATTTGATCTCGAATTTATACTATATCAACGTTTAATTCCTGGTACAAATATCTACTTTTTTGTCTTTTTTTTTGTTAATTACCTAAAATTTTGTTAATTGAGACATTTTTGAAAAAGTTTCTCTGAAAGATTAATTTTGTCAAATATGATACATTGTTCTTAACACAAAAGAGAAACTATCTTATATATATAATCTATATATAATTGAGGTTGTTATTCTAATAAAAAATTGGTTGTATAGAAATAAAGACATTAACGAAACAAAGACATTTGATTGGTTGATAGTCAGCGAATATGAACGAGATCGGGCCACTAATAAACTAATCAACATTAAGGAGAGCATCTTTTGCTAAGAAGCAGTGGCTCAGTTAGCTTAATTTTGATTTACTGAGGATTTTGAATCTTACGAATTTCAGTTAGAGCATCTTTACCGGCATCTTTTAATATATATTAAAAAATTTAAAATAAAAGACAATAAATATTCTTTAAAACCCACTTGATCCAAAATTATTATAAACCATATTTTTGATGCCTTCTTCCACTTTCTTCCTCCTCCCAATCCGCCTCTTCTTCATACGCGTGTCTTCTTCTCCCTCACTCTCATCCATCTCTCTTCTCTCCCTCCTTTTGGTTCTCCCGATTTCAGTACCATCTCTTCGAAGATCTCCTCCAGCTTCTTTCTTCTCTTTCACTCTGAGATCTGTTTCATTTCGTCTGAGATTTGTTCGATTTTCAATTCGAAATCGGAGTTTCCCTTTGTTGTTGTTGTCGAATAAGCTGAATAATACGAATCTTGTAGGATCTTTGTTGTATCGATCCGATGGAGGAACCAGATATCAAAAGATGTAGATTGAACAACGTTACGGTTGATGACGTCATCGATCAAGTTATGCCGTACATAACGGATCCGAAAGATCGCGATTCAGCGTCTTCTGTGTGTAGAAGATGGTTTAAGATTGATTCTGAGACGAGAGAGCATGTGACGATGGCTCTTTGCTATACGGCGACTCCCGATCGTTTAAGTCGTCGATTTCCTAACCTTAGGTCGCTCAAGCTTAAAGGAAAGCCTCGAGCTGCTATGTTTAATCTGATCCCTGAGAACTGGGGAGGTTATGTTACTCCTTGGGTTAACCAGATTTCCTCTTCACTGCGTCAGCTCAAATCAGTGCACTTCCGACGAATGATTGTTAGCGATTTGGATCTGGACCTTCTTGCAAGAGCCAGATTAGATGACCTTGAGTCATTAAAGCTCGATAAGTGTTCAGGCTTCTCTACTGATGGAATTTTGAGCATCGTTAAAAACTGCAGGTACACTTCTGAGTATTATCTACTTAGTTCTTGTAGCACTTCACTCTTTCTCTCTTTCCTTTTTCTCTTCGTATCTTGAAGTTTGTTTTTTTTGAAGACCTAATTTTCGTTAGCTGAATTGAGTAAGTATTAAATTTGGTGGGTACGTTTCTTCTTTGGTTAAACCTAACTTTATATGCTTTCTTACAATACACTTGTGATTATATGCATAAATAGCAGAAATATTCATTTCTGACATTTTATAGTTTCTAGGAGTTCAATGTTTATCATGTCGTTGTTACGTCTTTAGTCGCTGTTATCTCTACTATTTAAGCAGAAATACGAATGATCTTCTGTTATTTCTTAATTGAGAAATTTCTTAATTGGGGAAGTATATAAGTCTGCAACCTGTTTTTTCCTCTTTTAATGCATAAATAGCATTAGCAAAAAGAGTGATTTCTGATATCTTCAGTCTTTGGGAGTTCATGCGTATTTATGTTGTTCTTGCATCCTTGATTCGGCTGTGGCTGTTACGCAAAACGTTATTAATAGTAGAGAGTTCATGCTTCTGTGTGCTAATTCCTCCAGGAAATTAAAAACGTTATTAATGGAAGAGAGTTCATTTGTGGAGAAGGATGGTGACTGGCTTCATGAGCTTGCTGAGAACAACACATCTCTTGAGGTATTAAACTTCTACATGACGGAGTTTAACAAAATCAGCCCCCAAGACTTGGAAACCATAGCTAGAAATTGCCGGTCTCTGGTATCTGTGAAAGTCGGTGACTTTGAGATTTTGGAACTAGTTGGGTTCTTTAGGGCTGCAACCAATCTTGAAGAATTTTGTGGTGGCTCCTTGAATGAGGAAACGGAAAAGCCTGACAAGTATAGGAATCTGGTTTTTCCCCGAAAACTATGCCGATTGGGCCTCTCTTATATGGGACCTAATGAAATGCCGATACTATTTCCTTTTGCGTCCCAAATCCGTAAGCTGGATTTGCTTTATGCATTGCTCGAAACTGAGGATCATTGTTCGCTAATCCAAAGGTGTCCTAATTTGGAAGTTCTCGAGGTAAATTGTTTAACTTGCTTATTGTTAAATACATGTTTCGGGCTGCTTAGTGGTAAATGCTGCGTCTTTTTGTTCACGATATATCTTAATGAGTAATTCACTTCTTAATCTTATCGACTCCCTACTTTTGAACTATCATATATCTAGCACTGGATTGATCGTTAAAATGTGGTAGAATATGAATGCATGATCGGTTCTCTTTGCATATACATATATGACTGACAATTCCTGCTGTATTTATTCAGACAAGGAATGTAATTGGAGATAGGGGACTAGAGGTTCTTGCACAGCACTGTAAGCAGTTGAAAAGGTTGAGGATTGAACGGGGTGCAGATGAGCATGGAATGGAGGATGAAGAAGGCTTAGTCACACAAAGAGGATTAATTGCTTTAGCTCAGGGCTGCCAGGAGCTAGAATACATGGCGGTGTATGTCTCAGACATAACTAACGCATCTCTAGAAAGCATAGGCACAAATCTGAAAAAGCTCTGTGACTTCCGACTTGTCTTACTAGACCAGGAAGAGAGAATTACAGATCTGCCACTGGACAACGGAGTTCGAGCCCTCTTGATTGGATGCCACAAACTCAGACGGTTTGCGTTCTATCTGAGACAAGGGGGCTTAACTGACGTGGGCTTAAGCTACATTGGACGATACAGTCAAAACGTGAGATGGATGCTGCTTGGTTACGTAGGTGAATCAGACGAAGGTTTAATGGAATTCTCAAGAGGTTGTCCAAAACTACAGAAGCTAGAGATGAGAGGTTGTTGCTTCAGTGAACGAGCAATTGCAGATGCTGTTACGAAATTGCCTTCACTTAGATACCTTTGGGTACAAGGTTACAGAGCATCAGCGACGGGACAAGACCTGAGAATGATGTCTCGACCATACTGGAACATCGAGCTGATACCGTCGAGAAAAATCCCGGAAGTGAACGAGCTAGGGGAGGTAAGAGAGATGGAGCATCCAGCTCATATATTGGCATACTACTCTCTTGCTGGTCAGAGAACTGATTGTCCACCAACTGTTAGAGTCCTCAGGGATCCACCAAGAGGCCCAAGATGATGATGATGATATGACCAAAATTGGTTTGTACATAGAAGATTTGTTTTTTCCCGTTTTCTTAGCCTCGGATTTTTGGGTTTCCACGAACTCTCTACTTGTTTTGTTCTTTTTGTCTGTTGTATCGTGTCAAATGGTTTTGAAAGATTACATAGTCTTATTGTCTACTTTCTTTCAATTTTTTTTCTAAAAACATAATAAAGACCCGAAGATTTTGAGAGATTTGTGTTTTATCTTTCGTTATATACTTTGATTTAAATGACATTTGGAACTCTTATTGGAAAAATGAACCAATAAAAATGCAAACATGAACACATACATTGAAAAGTGATTTAATTACTAGAATAGTTTTGGTTTTGGAAAGAAAAAGAATGGAAGAATCATTTAAAGTTTTAGGAAAAAAAAAGTTGCTCGTTTGGTTGTATTCTTTCTTTCCCTCGCGACAGTTCTACTACTTCTCCATTTTTCATTTCTTCTTCTGTCTTCTTCTTTCTCGTTTCTTCTTCCTCTCGTTTCGTCTTCCTCTCATTTGGTCTTCCTCTCGTTTCGTCTTCCTCTCGTTTCATCTTCTCGCTAAATCGTTTTCTAGGTTCGAGTAACACTGTAAGGATAGATTTCGTTCTTCTTCTCTCAATTTTCTCGATTTCGAGTACATGCATTAGGGTTTTATGGCACTTTTGCATTAAGGTTTTATGTCACATTTATGGTCTTCCTAATGGGTTTCTGGGTTTGGAGAAGTTGTTGTGTTCACCGTTTCTGAAACTGTAAGTGATTTTGAAATGGGTTTATGTCTTTGGCGAATTTCTTGTGTGTTTGTGGGTTTCTGGGTTTGTCATAGTATGATAGAGATTGTCCCGGATCTCAGTTTACTTTGGTATAGTTCAAGCAAGATTGGTGAGGATTTGATTGATAGAGTTCGTCACGAGTTTTTGTTAGTGTAGTAGAGTTCGTTTTTAAGTGTGGTAAAGTTAGTCTCATAATTTAGGTTTGAATGGTAGAGTTTGGTTATATTTTGGTAAAGTTAGGTTATAGTTTGGACGAGTTTGTATTCGTATACATGTTTGATAGAGTTAGGTTTTGACTCTTTCTTGAATCTACTTAACAAGTATGGTTACGGCCAAGGATTATCCGCAGATGCATTTTGCAAATGGTCTTGTAGTAATGAAGAACCATAGCATAAACTACCCACTGGTTTTGGTTAAAACTCCAACTCCCAGAAACCAAAATGATTTCATCCATAAATCCTAAAAGTGTTAACAATAAAAATGAAGGATACGAAATGAGTTGGAGTAAAAATGGAACTTCAATGAAGTATATGAAATGAACATAAATGAAACTCCAATGGCGTCATTTATTGAGGAAGAAGGTGGGAAAGCGGCAAGTGAGGTAATAAGTTAGGGGTAAATTCGTCATTTAAAAAGACTAGGTTTCCACAACCAACTCTATCATAAATGATATCTTAACTCTACTAACCATTGTTCTTCACTCTACCAAACATCGAACGCAACTCTTCTACGAAGGTAGCTAACTCTACCAAAGGTAACTAACAAGACTTTCCACGAAGAAAACGAATTTTTCCATGGGTCAAGTGTAACTTTACCATTAACTACATTATGTACTGTCAACTCTACCAAATGTAACAAATTACATTTTCCACTAGGAAAACAAACTCAACCATGGTTCATTTGTAACTTTACCATACACTGTATTATGTACTGTCAACTCTACCAAAGGTAACAAATTACATTCTCCACGAGGAAAACTCTTTCATGGGTCAACTGTAACTTTAGCATTCACTACATTATTGTCATCTCTACCAGAGGTAACAAATTAGCTCATCGACGAGGAAAACGAACTCTACCATGTTTTATCTGTAACTTTACCATAAACTACATTATCGTAGTATCAACTTTATCAAAGGTAACAAATTACATTTTCCACGAGGAAAACGAACTCTACTATGAGTCATCTGTAACTTTACCATACACTACATTATTGTACTATCAACTCTACCAAAGTATGATCAACTTTTTCACCTAGTTTAGTAGAGTTAGTAAGAAATGGACGACTGACGTGACAAATTTCATTAATAACAGTTTCGTAATTACATTTTTGTTTACTCATTAAAAAAATAATATATTACAAATTTAATAAACTATTCTACCAATTTTAAAATATTTGCTATATTTAAATAACTTTTCAATATTTCTACTCTATTTCAATAAATCACTCGACAATAACGGAATCTATTATAAACATTGCGTGGGAATATATCTGGTGGTTGAGAGAGAGGAACTTTTTTACAGTAATATTAAATAATACATCATATAACGATATTAGATACCAAAATAATTTGTCGTATATGCATCTCATTCACAAGGCCTTCAGATGATTAGTGACTCAAGCTCAGCTGCCGTCAATTAGTGAAAGAAGGAGAATGATAGAAGAGTAACTGAGCATTGGGTACAAATTTGCATCTAAAAAGTGTCCATATTGCTTAATTGCTGTTTGTCTCTCTGGTAGACCTGGCGTTATGCAGTCGAAAGGACTTTCTTTGCTTGTGTCTACAAATGGCTCCCATCTGTATCCAGGCCTGTCAGGCAGTGAAACAAGTGTGGCTAAATGACTCGTGTTGAATGCCACATAGATTTCTCTCTTTACAGAATCGACCTGCATTTGAAAAAGAACCAAAGAGTTTAAACATCAATCACAAAAGAAGCTGTCCATATAAGAGTTGAGGTTCCTAGAGCCATATGGTACCAGTGAAAATGCAACAAAACGACTTGTTTCAGACCAATCTGGCGTCCCAGGAGCAAGACCATGCCATTGGAGACGCTCTGATGTCGGGAAATCGTTCAGGCCAAGTGATTCACATTCACTACAAGGTAATCACAATACCCATAAACCAAAGAAACCAAATGGAAGGAGAAACAAAGAATCGCAAATGCAATGTCAGAAGGTGGAAAGAAAGAAAGCAGGTCAATTATCAGATATTTGAACTATGTGAAGCAATCATCTAAGCAATTCATAGTGAAAGAAGCTTTACATACTCACGGAATTTGATAAGGAGACAGCAGAATCTGAAGAAGTCAGAATGTTCTTCTTCCTTTTTATCCCACCGAAAATAGTTTACCTGCGTCATGATTTTGTTAACACTCTTGGAAAGCTACAACTACAAAAGAAAAAACTTAACATAATCCCAGAAACTGAGCATTATGGGTTTACATAGTTATCAAGGCAATACGTGTTGTTATTTCCCATATTCATCTCCCATGTAGATCATCGGGACACCCTGATGATAGTTAGATCAGAATAGATGTTATAAAAGCAGAGGGATCACCATTTGACAAAGCAGTACCACAAAGAGAAATGAAACAGATCACAAATTCAAAATGAAGCAGGAATATAAATAAATGAAGTGAAATTTGGTTAACTTTACTTGGCAAACCATGAGGGTAACAAAGAAATTTCGCATCTGTCGTTTCCTTAATCTCTTCACTGAGATACTCACAAAATCTCCCTCCTGCAGCCCAATACCAATTCAATGAGTAACAGTCATTTTATTTCAGCTTTTCAACATTGTACAAAATATCTTATGATATAATAGAGACTGATTACACAACTGATGAAGGAGAAACATGATAATTCAATCACGTATTCTGACGTTTTGATATTTAGTGCTCATTTTATGAACGATGAGAATTCATCAATGAGAAACCTCCTAAAATAGTTGTTTTTAATGTAGTAAAACGAGCCTCAGTATTCTTCATTTCTCGCTTTAGTTAGACGTGGATGTACCAAAACTACTAATTTTGATCCACTATAGTTCTTTTTAAAGAAGCTGAAAGCTATTTCAAGATGAATTATTTCTTGTAATAATTCTAACAAATACTTTATCCTTCATACTAAAACAATTTGTGAAAGGAGCGAAAAACAAGTTCCACAAAAATATTCTCTTACCTCTCCACAGTTCCAGCTGTAATTGTGATTCTCTCCATCGTTATTCTCTTCTCCATTTGCCAAGTTATTCTTATTGTTGTACGTTACTAAATCTGCCAAAGTAAAACCATCATGCGCACATACAAAATTGATGCTGTGCCAAGGTTTTCGACCTCCCTGATGCACCAAAACAGTCAAATATCCATAAATACATAATATATATAAAAAACACTACAGAGGTATGTTATCTATGCAGATACCCACAGTCTAATAGCCCTTAACTTTACCTGGTACAAATTTGGGCTTCCACAAATACATTCAGCAAAAGCACCGGAAAAGCCATCAGTGCCTTTTATGAATTGTCTCACAACATCTCGGAACTGAAACGGATGAGAATGTCACTGTCCCATTAAAATTTACAAGAATCAACAGACAGAGCACATGAAATGGAAACTGTCACGACACCTGAACATCTATGTTCATCCCTAATAAAGCACATGCAGACCACAGAGGCTGTTTCTTCTTCAGTTGATCAAAGCAGATTCTAAGGTTCATAGATAGATAAATAACCGCTAATAATTACATCACATTCGGCTTGAAACCCTTGTACACGGTGACACTTACTATTCCCATATATTTTGGTACAACTGAAGGCATAGGTGTTATTGAATGAATATCACAGCAAAAAAGAAAGAAAAAGAAACGCGGTTTATCCTCACAATCCATTTACTGACCTTTCCATTCCACTCGGACCAAATTCCCCAGTGTGGAAACATGCCAACTTGGTATAGCCCACCGGCATCCCATGCTTCAGCTATAAGCTGTTTGAAAAGAAGAAGCATAACAAATAGAATATTTTGTCCTTAAAAGATTCAACATTGATGAATGTATTTACATCAACCCCCACAAGAAAGTGATTACTTTACAACAATCACCCATAGAACTGGAGATTGTGACACAAATTAGTAAATCACACAGGAAGCTCATTGCTAAAGTACAAGAAGAAGAAGAAAGAAACTGATTAATCTGCTGCAGATCACTAACCACATAGGAAGTTCATAAACTTACATTCTCAAACCTAACTCATTTGCATCTGTGATAGAATGGAAATTCAAACATATGCATTATGGCAACCATTAATGTGAAATAGATTAACCTCCCCAGTCTCGCTGCAACTAATAGAAAGGAAAACCGCTCACCGAGACCCATATATCTCCTTGATTCCTATCATGTTCTATGCCAAACATGCAATGATGCTTTTATTAAGAATTGCAGGCAAACGAAGGTGAAGTAAAACACGTTATGCACCAAATGATGGAAATCATAGTTATCTAAAGGGGAAATAGCAAGGGAATAAATTGATCACCTTAACACCATGGAGTATTGGATCATTACTTATCATGTCAATTACAGGAGGGCAGCTAACAGGGGTACCAGTTGTCAGCAAATCACCTTCTACATCAGCCCCATAAACATTGGCTGCATCCCAAAGGCTAACAAGAATAGAACAATAAATATTCCGGAAACAAATGGATCAGACAAGCATTCATTTGACGTACTCCAAAACATTTGCACCTGCTGCTCCTTGACATGATTGAACCAAGATCAAAGCGGAAGCCATCAACATGCATTTCTGTTACCCAATATCTGTTTAAAGACAGAAATAGCCATGGGCTTAGGTAGAGCTAACTGACGTGTAAGGCATAAAATAAATAATTTTTGCAAAATAACCAAGTGTAATTTATTTAGTCATCATAAAGCAGGTACATGTGAAATAGTTAACTTAAAGATTCTAGGGTGGACTATGATGGTTACACCATATTATCGATGTGATCATAAGAAAATTGCCTACACATATGAGAGCATGAGCGTTTGCAATTTAAACAATAAGTCAATAAGTATAACGGACTTAATTTGACAAACAGCCAGGCAATACGTTTATTTTTTGAACTACCTCAGGCAATCCACAATGAATTGACGCACCACAGGATGATTGCAGTTGAATGTATTACCACAGCCTGAATAATTATAGAACTCGCCCTGTTAAATAAATAAAAAATGCATAAGCGTTAGATTTATAAACAAAGATTCATCAGTATGAAAATTACAAACTAGACTTTCAAAGCAATGAAAGCATTATGAGCATTGACTTAGATATCATATGGATGGAGTATATTTTACTTTGCTAGTCCTAGCAGAGTTATTAAAGGTCATGCAGAAAACCCAAAAGTAGGTTCCTACTTGTTTCTGATGCATAATTACTGTACCTAAGAATACCAGAATTTCCAGTTAGCAAAGTGACTTAATTTATTGAGTGGAGTTCTAAATTCAGATTCATACCACACATAATTATTGATTGCCTTTTGTTCCGTAAGCAGTGAAACACTTTAAAAAGAAACACATGACTGCTTAATGAGCATTACCTTTGGAGCAAGCATGTAATAGACACTGTTATCAACTCCTCTAAATGAGAGAATGGGTCCTTTCTCATTGCCTTCGGCTGTGTGATTCAATACGACATCCATGATTACCTGCTTAAAATCTATCAAGAACTGCATCCATAACCTAACAACTATTATTTAGCTACTTGGAAACTAGTTGTAACCTCAATTCCTCGTTTATGTGCCTCTTTAATTAGAGTTTTGAACTCATTTATGGCTCGTCCAGCAAAGTTGTGAGAGTTTTCTGAAGAGTATCTGATCATAGGTGAGAAGAACCCTATGGTAGAGTAACCCCAAAAATTTACCCTGAGCATGCAAGAAAACCTGATTAGACATGCTACATGCAACCTTTAACTGAGTTAATTTGTGAAAATTACTGATGGTGTGTTTCATACAAGAGAGCTTGCTCAATCTATTCTATTATAATGTTTACAAGTTTTTTGACCTCTCATTTACTGGAAGTTACCTGAGGCAACAACAATCCTATTTAAAAATGTTCTTTGGATTATTTGATACATACTAGCACTCACATATGTTAAGAACAAGTGATTTTACTACGCAGTTTGCTCATCCCAGAAGTCAGTCACTAATAACCTGACAACTATCAGCCAGAAGTATTAACACTAATCACAGGCATCTGGTCAAATAGCATACCTATGGTCTCCCAAGATCGTATTGTAGCTGTAATACTCCAGCTCATTGAACTCGTGACATGGCATTAATTCTATACAATTTATCCCAAGCTCCTGTCAATATGTAAACAATTTACAGTTGACAGAACCAATCTCTAGATAATAAAAAATATAGATAAGGACTCCAGCTAAGTATACATTGTAAAAATGTGATAACTTTGTGTTGATTTTATGTACCTCATACTAAAATGAGTGAAAATTGATAAACTAGGTTATTATGGTCTTGTAGCAATCAGAAATAACGAATTTAGTGTAGAAACAAATGGATATGTTAACAAAAAATCTACTGATATAATAAGCTTGTTCTGAAAGAACAGTTATAAGTTTTCATAAGATTGTATATCTGAGAGCCAGCACCTGCAAATGGTCAAGCTTCTCTGCAACACCCTGGTATGTGCCAGGGAATTCAATTTTACTAGATTCATGCCTAGTAAAACCTCGGACATGCATTTCATATATAACAAGATCCTTCTGTGGAAGCTTCGGATGCATATCCCCCTCCCAATCAAACTGAAGAGCGGCAAAGGTCAATGAGACCTCTTGTTTATGAATTTCTTCACATCATTCAGAAGAAGCTATTAAAACAGCCGTATAAAAAACTCATGGTACCTCTTCATCAATAGCGGGAACCATACAGGCCATTTGAGGCCAACAATTTTCATCAGCTCCCAAAACTCCAAACCCATCTCTGCTTATAATTGCCTACAAAACAAAGGGAAATAGTTATAGCCTTTGAAATCAGGACAATATCAGAAGAAGAGAAAGAAAACTTCACTTTCTTACTCGGTTGTAAGTTCAATTTTCAATTACCTTTGCGTAAGGATCCAATAAAATGTTGGAGAAATCATAATAGTGACCTTCTTCAGGAGAAAACTTCCCATCAAATCTGTAACCATACACCATATCTTTGAAGTCCCCTTTTAAGAACACATGCCAGACATGGCCGGTTCTATTTGTTGATGGATCTAGCTTAATCTCCTCCGTCACTTTGTTCTGCAACGCGAAATTAAACCCAAAAAAAAAAAAAATTTACTAAATATGTTGGTCAGTTCGAATTAGTAAGAGGGTTGCCATGAAGACTAACCTGACGAAGATCGGAGAGAGAAATCAAGCAGATGGTGGCGGAAACGGAATTTGCAGAGTAAATAGAGAAATTGACGCCGTCGTCTCTGACGGTGGCACCGAATGGTGAAGGAAGTCCATCGGATACAAGAAATCTCTCAGATTTACGAGGTTTCTCCACTACAACGACAGTTTCAGCTTCGCTGCTTCGCTGCTTCTTCTGTCCTTGGCGGAAAGCGAAAGTGGCCGGAAATGGCGCCTGAGATTGGGCGCAGAGAATTTTGGAATAATGTTGTTTGAGAATAGAATGTTGAGCTTGGTACGATGGAGGAAACTGGAGCTGCATTTGATTGCATCCATGGATGATGATCTTCGAGCTTCCTGCGTAAAGTGACTCAGATACGACGAAGTGTTGACACTCGTAGAGTGATGATCACTTCATCTCACTTGATTTTTGCAAGGAAATCTTTATCAGCACTTTGTAAGTCCACGATCTGAATCCTCTGAATCTTGTCTTCTTTCTATTCTATTTCCTTTTAAACTATGTTAAAAATTAATTTTCTCTTATTATAATTTAAAAGTTTGATTTCATTCATCTCGAGTTTGTTATGTTAAACCAACAAACTCGTCATAGTAAACCATACCGCGTGAAAGTAAACTTCTTTGATAAACCGAAGATAATTGAAATCCGACCCGTAATCTCTTTTCTCCCAAATTGAGTATCGAACCCTAATTTCTGAAATCTCAGAATCGTGAATTTGAAATTGGACCACAATCTTTTATAATAGTTAATTTAGTATACGAGGCTTGGTTTGGGAGCAAGTGAGTCCCAAACGAGTTTTCCGGCGAATGGTAGATAGTGCGAAAGAGCTGAGGAAAGAGATGATTTGAGATTGGGGACGATGACTGAGTCGAAGAAAGGACGAGTTGCGTCGGTGAGTTTGTAGAAGATGACTCGTTCGACGGCGTGAAGTTTGTACCAAAGAATATCGAAGAAGGTGAGTGGGAGAGTGAGTGACTCGGACGAGCCAGAGTTTGAAGGTGTGACACGTGTCACGTCGATAATGTTAAGTGATGAAACCATTTCTTTGTGTTGTGCAATACTCATTAGATAATGATGATACATTTATATATACGTTTGAATTGAGCGGTGAAGAAGAATTCAATTTTGTATTGACAAGAAGGATAATATCAAGGGAATTTTGGGAGAAGATTTTGAGAAGAGATTAATGAAAATGTTTGATTTTGAGAGAAGATTTTCAAAAACGAGAGTTAGGGTTACGAAGAAAAACGAGTTGAGAATTTGAGGATTTTTATTTTGTACGCTTAAAATCTGAATCGGGTTTACCACAAGCTAAACAGATCAAAATCATGGTTTAGTATGATGAAATCGGGTTTAATCTTACGAAATCAGATTTAGTACACAATTACGGTTTAATTAGGTTTAGTTTATGTAAATGGTCTACAGTAAACCAAAGCTAATTTAATTTGGTGGGGAAATTGGAATTCAATGTATTTTTAAAAGGGAAATCAAACTTTTAAACTATAATAGGAGGAAAATAATTTTTAACATAGTTTAAGTGGGAAATAGAAAGGAGACAATAGTTCGTATAATTCTGATGCTATATGTAACTTTCAAAGGGATCCAGATCGTCGACCCGCACTTTTTCTACTTTCTTCTCAGGCAGCCACATCAGCATTTTCTACTTTCTTCTCGGGCCGCCACATTATAAAACCTATTCTCTATATTCTTATAGCCAATAGTTTTGGGAACTGCTCGAAGGAATATAGAAGGTTCATCCCAAACCCTAAATATAAACCTTCCGCGACGATAGATACTCTCGTGACAATTCACACGTCTATTGTTTTTCTTATGCTTGCGCAATCTCTGGTATTACCTTTTTATTGGGTGTCTCTATGATTTCTTCCATGGTTTTGTAGATTGGTGACCACTACTAATCTCCATGTTCATTTCTCATTGTTGTAGATCTCTCAATTTTTATAAATGTTATGTAGATCAGAGTATGTGTGATTTCTTTTGTTCTTAATTTGGGTTGAAATCTTCTCTTTGTAGGCATATACCCCATCTGTGCGGGACATGAGGCATTCTATATGATCTATCATCGGTTTCAGGTATTTCGTCGTCGTCGTCATCATCGTCGTCATCATCATCTCATCATCATCATCATCATCATCATCATCATCATCATCATCATCATCATCATCATCATCATCATCATCATCATCATCATCATCATCATCATCATCATCATCATCATCATCATCATCATCATCATCATCATCATCATCATCATCATCATCATCATCATCATCATCATCATCATCATCATCATCATCATCATCATCATCATCATCATCATCATCATCATCATCATCATCATCATCATCATCATCATCATCATCATCATCATCAAATTCATTTAGTGTCTTTGATGCTGTTGGATTTTCTTTAAAAAAGATTATTGGCTACCTCTAAGAATATATTCATGTTTGGTGTATCAGTTCCTTATTCTTGGAAGAAAATTATTGTTGTTGTTATAGGTATATACAACATGGAAGGAGAGATTTTTCAACTGGACAAAATTCTCGCCATATACAAATAGTACAAGGTGAGGCTTTACTGTGTTCTGATTATGAAAATCGTTAATAACTAGAACTATTATGTATCTCCACATACCCTAAAAAGTAACTTGGTTCACTAGCTATGTGCCTATCTCAACATTGGTGGATTAAAAAGTTTCGTTTCTTAAGTTTGCTTTCAACAATTTGTTAGATGTTAACACTACATAAAGCATTAGAATTAAAGTCACAAATATGCTTTCTTTCATTGTATTTTCTTTAGTTGTCTTAATTCATGAGACATTGTTCCCATACACGTTCCTAACTACAATTTTGATGTCAGAGAATGTATTTTTACTACAACTAAGCTGTAACACAAGAGTTTATGCATGACCTTGATTTATTGAAAGAAATAGGTGACATATACGTTGAGCATGATCCAAAGTTATACTCCAAGTGTATTGATTGTTTGAAATGTTAGCTCTAGCATTAGTAATATACTAATATCTAATATCGTCTATACAATATTCATGAATGTCTCTTACAAAGTTCTCAGGTCCATGAAGATATCACAAATCTGTCTCTGTTGTTGGGTTCTTTAGAAGAACTTAAGAGGAGATAAGATGGTGAGAACGATGATGAGAATATAACTCTTAACCATGGTTTATGGTCGTGTCCATGGGTGGCTGATGGTCTAAGCGAGAGCAATTACAAAGACGTTTTATGAAGCTGATTGCACCGAAATATTTAAAAAATAGTCAAACTTTGAGGTAAGTGTATAGCTTGATAAAAACTGCTCTACCACTTGATATTCCAATTTTTCATATAGAAATTAATCTTTTTGGTTTCCATCATAGATGATTATAATATGACATGAAGACTTTGATGTGAGAGCTTATTGAGAAGACATGAAAAATGACATTTAATATTTTCGTGAAGAATAAATGATGGATGTTGGCTTTGTCATATTTGAAAATGCAAAAGAATTGTATAACTATCTTGAAATTGCTCTATTATTTTGACTTATGAATTTGATTGTAGAACTGAATTTTGTGTCTTAATAGGTAAAATGTTTTTAGGATTTCGGATTAAATAAATATTGGGCGTAACCTGCCTCTAGTAATTCCAAAAATGGAACGTAAAAGCAAAAGAAAAAAAAAAACTAATTTATTACAAATGGGCTACACTATGGGCTTAATTCCGGGCCTTCATGTATAAGCCCAATAAGATGCTTTCTTCTACAAACGAAACATTCTTGTGGTATGATTATGTTGGGGACAATACAGTCGTCTGCGATTTTGGGTTTGGCCAAGCGAACGGAACAGAGAAGAATACATAACGCGTAATTCAGCAATGAGCGAGTAAGTGATGAAAAGTTTTGGGATTTATCTGTTTTCATGAACTAAAACAGATAGATAATTCTGGATTTACTTGGTTGAATCTTTTTTCTGCTCTTTTCCGTCTCATTACATTGTGGTGTGATGTATTCATTGATACTCCATGGAAGAAGGTCTAATGAGTTGCAGAAATGGCGTCATTTGAGTATTTCAGTGAACCATAATGTATCTGTTTTCTCCAATTCGTTGTCGTCAGCTAGTGGTGTTGATGCCAACCCTAGAGATGTACAGAAAGAGAAGAAATTTACAGTCTCTTACCTCGTTAATTCACTTGGTTTAGCTAAAAAGCTGGCTGAATCGATTTCAAGGAAAGTCAGTTTCGAGGACAAGAGCAATCCTGATTCTGTTGTGAATCTTTTTAGAAGTTATGGGTTTACAGATACTCATATCTCCAGCATTATTTCGGATTATCCAGTGTTGCTTATCGCAGATGCTGAGAAATCCATTGCTCCTAAGCTTCAGGTTCTGCAGTCCATAGGAACTTCAACCTCTGAGCTCACTGACATTGTTTCAAAAGTTCCTAAAATCTTGGGAAAGAAAGGAATAGGAATCCGCAGGTATTATGATTTCGTCAAAGAGATTATAGAAGCCGATAAGAATTCCAAGTTACAAAAGTTATGTCATTCTACTCCACATGGTATGCAAGATAACAAAATAAAAAATTTATCAGTTTTGAGAGAGTTAGGCGTGCCTCAGAGGCTATTATTCCCCTTGCTCATGTCTTACGGTGGCAATCCTCTCTATGGAAAAGGAAAATTTGATGCTTCCCTCAAGAAGATTGTTGAGATGGGTTTTGATTCAACCACCTCACAATTTGTCCTAGCTCTGCGCGTAATTCAGGGATCAACCGACAAAACAATAGAAGAAAAAATGGATGTCTATAAGATGTTAGGCTTCACTGTGGATGATATATGGGAAAGCTTCAAGAGGTATCCAATGTTTCTGGGACTGTCAAAGAAGAAGATATTGAACAACTTTGAAACATTAATAGGTCTAGGATTCAGCAGAGATGAGTATGAGATGATAGTCAAGCGTTTTCCTATGTGCATTGGATTGTCTGAAAAGACATTGAAAACAAAGACTGAGTTTTTGGTGAAGGAGATGAATTGGCCACTAAAGGCTTTAGTTTCATACCATGCGGTATTTGGATACAGCCTGGAGAAGAGGATTGTTCCAAGGTGTAATGTAATCAAAGCTCTCATCTCAAAAGGATTGTGCGATAGTGAATGCCCTCCAAAGATGTCTTTGTTAGGGATTACTGATCAAGCTTTCTTAAACAAGTATGTGATCAACCATGATGACAAGCAGCTAGCGACTGAGTTAATCACTATCTTTCACCAGAGATAGTGTTTCACACACTGATCACCTAAAGCAATGAGCAATGAGTTTTTTTTTCCTGTTCAGTTAGTTTTAGATTTTGTTGATGAATCTTTTGATGCATTACTGTAGGAAACAGATGAAAAGCTTTTGCTTATGAGTGTCTGGAACCCTTTTAAGACTTTTATCCGGATCCAACCTGTTTCATTCTGTATGCAATCTGATTTGAAAAGTAATGTGAAACTCGTTTGAGAGGGAAAAAAACAGAAAAGGATAATCAATCGTTAACATATGGTTGAAAATTGTTGTCGTATATATATGCATAAGAGTCGAATACATCCAGTTATAGATATGTATATTGAGAATAATAATGAATAAAAGACGAACTGTTGAGCTATCATTTATATAGATTATTTATGAATAAAGACATAACTGAGTCAATCAACAAAGTTTTGTTGACTCTTTCGTATCATTTTTATTGGTCGAAGTTGCATGTAGACTAAATTAACAAGTTATCTTCATTGATATTATTGAAAATCTAATCAGCAGTTAATTATTTTCAGTTAAAGCCTATTAAGATCGTTTTAGATTCCTTTTCATGTCTTACCATAATTTGGAAATGAAAATAATAGAATAGAAAGTTTGATTTGATCGAGAAAGATAAAGCTGAGAAGATCAAGTTGGATCTGAATGACACACACATAGTCACGTGTATGTTCTCTGTTTTCTTGTGACCAAGGGGCAGATCTTTTTCTGATCTTAATCCAATTAAATATTCGTTTTGGCTTTGTACGTTGTAGCTTTTTACAATATCAACAAAAAGATTCAAAGCAATATTCATAGAATCTACATAATTTTGGATCAAAAACACCAAACTTTTCTCCAAAACTGTTGATGATGTTCATGTTCTTATGATCATCAGTCTTTCTGATATAAGAAGGTAAAAATGTCGGCTTATGCACATCAGATGGAGAGGGAATTCTCCGGTTTATCCAGCCGAGGCAATTCCGGTATATATTCATAATCTTCTGGCATCTAACTTTGGTCTGATTCTTGTGTTAAATCTGGATTTTTTGTTTGCAGAATTAGGGAGTCGATATTCAATAGAGTCTGGATGTTACATGACATCATTAGCAGCTTCAATCTTCATTGGTTCACTAGTAACATTTGGAGTCTTGATGGTCACACTTCTTATAGCTTTATCAACCATGTTACAGACCTGTGAACACCGAAGCTCTGGACTCGTTGAGGTTCAAACACTTGAAGAGAGTTTCAGTTACTGCAATATCTTGTCTTTACACTCTAAGCTCAATAGCTTGGAAGAAGAAGATATTGAATTGCCATTGTTATGCAGAGATGTTGCTTTACGCAGAATCAAACAAGGAATTTACTTGAGAGAGTTAAACTTCACCATCCAAATGGCTCTCATTTTCTTCCAAACTATCAAACCAATGAATGATAACAGAGATGTAGTTGTGATCGATATCGATGAAATCAATCTGTAAGTGTTTTGTTTTTATCATTTTCATTCTGCAAGTGTTGAATTGGCTAATATGGTTTATTCTCTTTATGTAGATTAGAACAAGATAGCTATTACATGAAGTATATTGAAGAAGCTAAGAATCAGAAAAGCAAACTAATACTTGAACTATATGCTAAGCTAAGATCACAAGGCTTCTCAATGGTTCTGTTATCAAGAAGATCTGAAAGAGAGCGGAACACCACAATCAAGCTGTTAATATCTAGAGGATATAGTAATTGGTCACGTTTGATCTTGAGGTTTGAAATAAACTTCATTTACTAATTTCATTCACATCAAAGTAGCAACAAGTCATACATTGCTTCTTAATCCTCTTTATTGCAGAGAGGATACAGTAGAGAAGGAAGAATTAAAGAGAGCTTACCGCGTAATTGGAGTCATTGGTAATCATATGGATGTGTTAACAGACCAGTGGAATTGGCAAAGCAAGCGTCTGTTCAAGCTTCCAAGTCTTACCTATAATGATGTTTTGGATTTTTGTGAAAGATGAGATCTTGGAGTTTAAACTGGACAGGTTTTCAAGAGTTTGTTGTGATATAGTTTTAATGGTAATGTAGACACATACTGTAAGTGTTCAACATCTCATACATGTTCTTGTGTCTTTTTCCAGGTTGTCTGAATTAGGTCTGTCTTTAGTCAATATCACATCACACAGGCAAAATCTAGAGAAAAGTTTCAGTCTAGTTCAAGGGTCAAAGAACCAAATTCTTACAATGATTTAAACAGAAATTCGAGGACTAGCTAGTAATTACAAGCTAAGAACACAACATATAGTCACTGACACTTAAGCTGCTAATTTAACAAAGGCTCTTGAGATCAACTTGAGCTGGTCCATATATGTTCTCTAAGTGTAGTAAGATTTGGATCGTCCTGGTACTGACTCCACGCTGACTCAAACTGTAAGCTTTTACACCTGTGAGAAAAGAGGAGCAATAACTTAATTCACAAACAGTTTGTGACCAATCTCGAGCAATGCATTTAATAAACATATGAACATTACTTGCGGAGTAGTATCAAGATACGCAGGATAAGTGGTCTAATATCATCGCGCTCTTTACGCATCGATGATTCTTTGTACAAGGAAACAAGCTCCTCCACCAATCTGAAGATTCAAAAATCATGGCAAAATTGATGTTAAAGAGTGGATAAGAGAAAAAGGAGTTTGTCTTGAAGCCACTTGAAAGTTACTGCTCTTTAGTGTTTATAGACTTAAACCTTGGGATCACGAGTGAGTTTCTAATCCATGTCAGCCTCACAACTGTATCCAGTCTCTCAAGAACCTATTCGGTATTTGCAGGTAGTAAATTAGTCATCTTTATCTTATAGCATGTCAGAATGAGATGGGAAATCTTACATATCTACAATATATGAGGTGTGAAACTAGACCATACCAACAGAACAGTTTCTGCGTCATCTGAATGCATCCACTGAAAGAAAAGAGGGAAGAGTCGTCGAAAATGAACAAGTAAGAAAAGCCCTAACTTGTTCAAGAGTGGCTCAATGAATCTTAGCCAAGCAACACGTCGCTCCTTATTTCTTGGTTGGCGTTCCAAATGGCCAAGCATCTCATTCAATATCTTCTCGTACCTAAGAAAGAAATTTTTTAGCAAAATAAGAGCTAGAGCCAGATGGAGCAGTCAAACCAAATCTTCTGAATGTATGCAATTGATAAGAGAAAGAAAGATTTACCATGGGCTACGAGGATTATTTGGATGGATTTTAGTCAAAAGAAGCACAGATAATTCTATCACATGTATCCAAATCTGATCATCGGAAGCTATATTCTGGCGACAAGCATCAAGAACCACATCACCATACAGACCAAGATCAGCTGAACTCACGTTTTTACCGAGATGAATTAAGCTTATCATACCCTGTCCCTGTCAACAAGCAATGAGAGAACATCAGTCTCACTATACTTTAATATATATTAAGTAGACAAAGCTTAGAATTTCCAAAAACGGAAGCTTAAGCAGCAAAACGTAAATAAGACTCAACCCATAACATTTTGCAACTCAAAAGACTTACTTTGACTTCTGGAGACCAATGATCAAGTGCTGTCAGAGCACAAGGAACTACCAGGTTGCAAACTTTGGCCAAATTAGATTTCTCCACCTACCAAAAGAAAATATTGAACAAAAGACATCAAACAACTCCAAAACTATAAGGCTAGTTCACAACAGAAGAGAAAAAATCTCAATTTTTATGATTCAGACCTGAGTCACAAACCACCTGAGCTGGTGAGCCGCGAGGATGGTATCACCAACTGGTGTTCTCGCCATTGCAGCTGTAACATCCTCTGCATCACTGCTCTTACCTAATGAACTCTTTTCTATTCTATCTTTCAACTCTGGCAAAACAATAGGCAACAATTCGATCTTTTCACTATCCACCACCAGTTCCTTAAGCTTCTCATCAGTACCGTTGTTGGGAAAATCACTAAAATAATCCCTTGAAATCTCGCAGAATGTAGATTCCGCAACGACACAGAGCTTTTCTGGGATCCATGAGAGTAGTTCGTGATTGGAGGAACGAGAAGAAGAGAGAAGGGCACAAGCAAGCGCGAGATTCTTGATCGAAGCGTGACTGTCGTCTTCTTCATTGATTAGGCGAGCCGACGAAGTATTTGGTAACAGGGACAAAAGTATATCTTTGGTGGATACTTTGATGCTCGCTTGCGGTGTGTACTGTGTGCCTCTGAGAATCTCTGCTATTGGTTCAGATAATCTGAACTCTCAGAGCAAAATTAAATTAGGTTTCTTTAAGAAAACTCTAATGGGAGTAAAGCAGAGGATAAACGAGATAAAAACAGAGAGGTAACTCGCTCACCGGACAAGACGACAATGGAGGTTAGAAGTTGTGTTCAACATCTTTCAAAACCAAACCTTTTTGGCCTGCGAATCTAGTTTCTCTCTAGCTAATGACAAGAATAACAAAACGACAACCAAGTCACGCGTTTTAATAATAAAAACGGCTTCTTGCTTGAAAGAGGTTTTAACTTTTAAGGAACTAGTGCTCTGCAAAGTTAACGTCTTTCTGTTATCTTTGATCGATTTCAATCTTTTTTACTGGAGTTTTACAAAGCTACTTTCGTGTTTCTTACGCAGAACCTGACCAGACTTGACTAAAGAGATAACGATTCGTTTGGACTAACATGCCGGTTCAACCCATCAGAACAACCAAAAGTAAATTCAGAGAAAGTCTCAGTTATTATAAAAGTCAAATCACAACAAGAAACTACTCAGAGAGACCTCGGAGAATTTTGTGTTTGGTTCAATTATGGAAGACAGGGACATGAAGAAGAAGAAGAAGAAGAAGAAGAATACAGGTAAATAACTCATCAGACACAAAGACAAAAAGACTTAACTTGTTAACTTAAATTTGGAAAGATAAATGTGAATTCAAGATTCGGGAACCGCTGCTACAGCTGCAGCAGCTGCTGAAGCAGCAGCAGTAGCGCGTTTAATGGAAGCAGATTTGATGAGGTGATTGTAACTTCCTTTCTCCTTGAAAAGCTGAGCGAAATGGTGCTTGCAGTACAAAATTCCCTCAAGAGCTGCGTAGTTTGATGGCGAAATCGGACAGCCTCCATGAGAACACTTGAAGCAAGATTTGTGGTAACATTGGCTTTCAACAGTTACCTACAGATTTTAGAAAACAGCAACAAGAAGATATATATGAGAAAAAGGTATGAAAGGTCTCAAAGTTCCAGGTGACTTGCACATGATCAATCTCAAGTTTTACTGTTGAGTTTTACTGTGATTTTCCCCACAAAGGTGAGGAAACCACTTCAATAGGATACAAGAGTGAAAGTGGTATCAAGCTTAAATGTGTACTAACCTTTTCAATAGGATACACGGTTTTAGTGCAAGTAGTGCATTTGTCTTGCGTTCCAGAGAACATTCCAGCAAGTCGACTTGGTGTCCTTGTCTGAGAATAACCAAGAACCGAATAGAGTCGTCTATCTCAAGTCGTGTAACTAAACAAAAACATGGAGCGTTGATAAGAAGCGTTTACCAGCTCAGGGGTTGGCTTGTCAGTCAGCGACATTGCAGCTGTAAGAGTACAGAAAGTTTGAAGTGAGACCACAAGTAGAAATTGGATCAAAGGGAAAGAAAAGGTGAAGAGAAGAATTACATACGTGACTGAAAGTTCTTGGTAAAACTACCAGTCTCCTTGAAAAGCTGCTCAAAGTGAGGCTTACAGTACAACACTCCTTCCATTGATGAATAATTGCTCAGCTGTAAAATAAACCACCAACACGTTTTTACTTGATCACTTAAAGAAATACCAATCCTCTAAGTAAAAGTATCTCGGTTAAGCCAAAGATAACTCTCTCTTGACAAAAATCTTATGAATACCTCAGAAGCTTCACAGAACTAATAACTACATCACGAATTTCTAATCAGGAATTTAGTCATTCAGGCTCCATTGGTGAATCTTGAACTCAAAATGTCAGATATCCATGAATTGATCAAACTGAGTGAAGAGGGAAATCAAAAGAGGTTAAGAAAACCCCATAACTCCCTCTCTCTCTCTAGAGAACCTCTTCATAATTCCATTAAACTTCCACATAGATAGCAACTATTAACAGGAACTGCTTACGAAAAGTTTGGCCATTCGATAAACATTGATATAGTGATGAAGGGAAACAAAAGAACGAAACTCACTTGAAGTCTGCTTTTGCAGTGAGAGCACTTGAAGCAAGATTTGTGATAAGAAACTCCATCAGCTGAGAGAAGCTCTACAGGGTACACTGTCTTCTCACACGCCCTGCATTTCTGCTGGGTTCCTATAAACGACATCGTTTATTGCCTCGACGATTGTCCAAAGATCTCTTACCTCAAACCTCTTCGTCTTCCTCTCGCCAACAATACACCAAAAACCCTATAACATTTCCAAAACAAGAACAAAAAGTCTTGACTTTTCACATTGGCCACTTGATAATGCTTAGCTATTTGCATCAATTCAAGATATCCAATCAAACAAATCGATCGGTAAACTGAAAGATTATAAAACTGCATTGGTGATTCAATCACAAAAAGTCGCAACCTTTTAACAAAATAAAATTGTATAGAACTAAAAAATGGCGAATTCGTTACCTTTTGGTCGATCTGATCAACGCAAAGGAAGAGAAGAGAAAAATGTAGGTTGAATTTCAAGCTGGAAAATGAAGAAGGCTCAGAGCGAAGAAAAAGATGATGAAGCTGAAAGGTAATGATTATTGAGCACGATGGACATAATAATGAGATATATCTAACGTTTTCTTTTTGTTTCGTTTCATTCTTATGTAGAGCTTTTGTGGAGACAGTGGGATTCCACTTAGGCCGGTCTTAATAATTGTTAATTTGGAATGTAACAGCTAATCATACAAGATTATGTTCATAAATTAAACAATTAACAAAACAAAACCAAAATGCTGTTTCTTGACTCTAAAATAAAGAGCTTTTTAGCGATCTCTTAGAACTATTTATTGGATATTCTATTTCGAATTGATTGAGCAAATTGACTATTTTAAATCAAAGTACTTATGTATCCATTGACCTTTAGATATTAAAGGTATTTCTTTAAGATTACGTAACTATGAATTTTGTTATATTAATTCAAGCTTATGGTAGATGAGAGAGATATATGAATACAAGCTTAGGGTAGGCTAAAGAAAACTTGCCTAAGAATTATAATACAATGCCTATATATATAATGAATTACAAATCTGCAAAAACGTGGAAGTTTTTGGAGTCAACGGCGATGAGCCTGACAGCTGCAATGGCGGCAGCAACAGACATCAAACTGAAGAAGACAACGTTAAGCCAGTGCCACCGCTTTTGCAAAGAATTGAGCTTATTGTTCTTAGCCTTATAGTACATGTGGTTGGCTAAAATGAATGTGAGAGGGACTGTGCTCACTGCACCAGTGAGGCTCATGAAGTCACCGAGGAACGGTAAGAGAGCCGAGAGAAGCGTGCTAACCGCGATGTAGCCTCCTCTCGCCATGACCCTAAACAGCAAGTTTTTTAACGCCAATGGGTTTCCTTTGATTCCAAATTTTGTGTCCATGTACTCATATGTTGGACTAGCAAATATCTACGACAAAGAATTAAGTAAGAACAGTGTATTGTTGCTGTTGTGCATTCACACAGACTTGGGGATATGAAACTTACATGCAAAGAGATAACAGACTGAAGGATAGCAGAGATGTTGGCAAGGGCTTTGACCCAGAGTGGTCCATTCACGCTGTTTAGCAGATAAGACGAAGTTGAGGATCCATAAGCCCAATATCCGATGACTGTAACTGCGTACATTGGCAAAACACCAGCTGTGAATTGAAAGTACAGAGCTTTCATCATGTTTTTTACAACTGGTTGCCTCACTGTTGCCTAACATCGCAGAAAATATGGTATTAGTAAGAAAGATCATTAATGTGTCGGTTTTGTTTGTCAACTGCTTAATGAACAAATGAAGTTTGGGGAAGATGGTAGATGTTATGGGTTTTATATATACAAAATGCACACTAAACATTAAAGCAAACGCAAGGAAATAATTGAATTTAAAGCCTAAAACATGAAGCTGGAATCTTGAAAAAGTCACCTGAATTTCTGGAAGCATTCCTGTGTTGAAAGCAAAAACCAGATTTGCAGCTGCTCCAGTGATGGTAAAAAGTTTGCTTAAGGTTGATCCTTGTATCTCGTAATCTCTTGAAGGTGCTTTTACCCCTACAGACAAACAAACAAAAGCAAAAAAAATCAGTTTCAGTAGTTAAATCCAGTAGTATCACTGAGTTTTGATCATCATTTTGAGTTATACCATCTCTAACCGATAAAACGATTGCCACAACGATGTAGATGAGGCCGAGTACGGTTGAAACTCCAAGCCAGATCCCAAGAGCTGATAAATGAGGAATCCCAATCGCAAAAATGGCACAAATCAGACCAGCAATGGCTATACAATGAGGTAGTTTCATGACATGATCATCTCTGAAAAGCACATAAACAGCCTGCAAAAACAGAACACATTCCCAAATATTACTAACTTGGCTCACCAAATCAAGAATCACGAGAGCAACATGTATACTACCTTTAAGGCAGAACCAGCTAGTATGATGAATCCACAATTAATCATGAAAAGATTGACATATTGCAGTCCCCATGTAAGATTATAAGCCTTTTTACCTGATACAGAAGAGATTCTTTCAATGAAAAGTAACAAAACATATAGAGAAAACAGAAAGCAAAGAGAACTAGTTTGATCATTATACCGTAAACGAATCCAGCAAGATCTCTGTAGCGAATGTGTCTTTTGCCACCAAATTCATGAAGCTTGGCTATAAGTGCATTTCCATAAAGAGAGATTGCAGTAGCAATAATAAGACCAACCACACCACCAATCCAACCTAAAGGAACCATTATTGTTCCTGAATATCCCAACACATACGCACTGTTTATACCTGTCGTCAGAACGAACGCCACCTGAAACCATGAATCTGTAGCACATTCCCAAAATGTGATCTTAGATTACTATAATACCATATCTATACAGTAGAAAGCAGAGCTTAGTACAGGATCATTAAAGACAACTTTGTTGTAAGAATAGGTCATCATCAAATATTGTACAAAGACAACATTTTTCAAGTAGTTAACAGTAATCATTAGGAAAACAACTTTACAAAGAAAGCCTTTTTTCTTTTTCAACTACTAAATGTATTTGTTTAACATCTCAAATCTACAGAAGAAGCTAATGGAATTCTTAATTCATTTTTCCTGGAAACTTTTTATATAATCTTATTATATTAAAGAAATTGAAATTAAGCATCAGCCCCCACACATTTTCAGAGAAGTTGGATTGAAAAACAATAACAATTAGATTGAGTAAAATTCAATTAACAAAACCAAAAGAGGGATAATCAAATTACTAACCGCTGCTAATTTGATGAGCAGTGTCAGGGATTTCAACATCAGTATCATCATCTGAGACATTGATTTTACGATTCTTAGCTTCGGTGGGGTTCATGGTTAAAAGAAGACTCTCCCTTTCTTCTCCTTCTCCTCCTTCTTCGACCACATGAAGCAATTCTGAGAAAGCCAGCTTTTATAATTTTAACAAAAATTCGCTTTTTTTAGCGAATCTTTTCTCCTTCACTGAAAACGATAAATACTTTTGCTTCGGTTCAAAAAGGAACCAAGAATCCAGCTCGATTCGCAACTGAAAACAATATCTAGTCAGCCAAAGAAGGAAAACAGAGATTAGCAATCGAATCGAAGAACATAAAGCTGGTTCCTTTTTTTGATAGTGCTTCTTATACGACAGAAAATTTTATATAATGGTGGGTCTGAGCCGTTGAGATTACTTGTCTCAATTGTTGTTTTGTATTTAGATCCTATAAGAATGCCGAAATTTTAAAATTTTAAAATTTTCAAAAATTCATTTTATACATATAAAAAAAACATTTATCAGCCTCATTAATGTCTTTCCATTTTTAAGTTTTTTTTTCCAACAATTAGATCAACAAATATCTAATCAATAGTCTAGTCTAGTACTCACACTTTCAAATCCTTTTTAATCTATAGAGGAGAAGAATAGAAATGCCCGAATCAGGGTTATTTGATATTTTTGTCTACCTATGTTGTTTTTGATAATATATTAATTTTATTTTTCCAGGTTTGTTTGGTTATTTTATTTTATACAGAAAAAATAGTGAATTTATCCTTCCAAGAAGATACTTTTCTGCTGAAAAATAATAAATGAAAATGTACATGTAATGATGTAATACAAATTATAGAATTTTGGATATTTGTAGAATGATTACGTTAGTTATATTTATTTATCAAGCCACTAACTTTAGATACACTTATCCTAATATATTTTCTTGACTACCACAAATAATTGTGTGCTCTCAAATTACTTGGTTTTATATACAATTATATACTTTGTTTTTGTGGGGTTTTCCTAAATTATTTAATTAAGTTTGATGTGGAGAAAGCAACACGTTAAGTAAACTATCAAGAAGAATTTTTTATTAATGTTGATAGTGATTTGTTTTAAAATTTTATAGTTCAATAACGATTAGGCTAATATAATATACGTAGAAATCTTCTAGTTTTTTTTTCACTCAACTTCTTCCATTAATTAAATAATATTTCTAAATACATTAGGCATAATGAAGCAAAGAACAAAACTTAACAATGACCAACATAGTAATTGGATAGTCGATCTCGAACCTAAAACAGATTCTGACCTAATCCTAGTTTCATCACCAAAGATGGCAGTCGAACAAACAAAAGGGCTCATTGAAACTTCAATTTCGAGCTTTGAAAACAGTTCTCTATATTGGAGTAAACTAGATAAACAATACTCTGCCAAAAGGGGATGAAAACTAAGCATAAAATTATCCTAAGATAATTTAGCTTTTTATAAAGTCTAATAACTAGATGGCATATATATATACATTTTGAGTAAGGTCCATAAATTGTTTGACCTCAAAAACCAATATTAATGGGCTGGATAAAAAGAAAGTAACTAAATACCTTAGTGCACTTGAGACCCAAATACAGAACCCACTAGGTCCAAAATTTGTGGAAATCCTAAGTGAGATACACTCATTGCCAATGAGCAAGGTGCCGCCGCTGTCATCAACAATGCTGGTTACAAAATCTCGTCGGAATTCTCGCAAAATTAAAGAGTACAAGTATCAAGTTGGCCGGAGCAGCGAAGAGGCAAATCTCTTAGTCCTCCATTGATGTCCTCAGCAAGGGAGAGACGATGAAAGAGCATGGAGCTCGAATTGCTAGGCAAAAAGATTGATGAGACTTTCAAGCTTAAGGAGGAGGTCCAGTCAGAGCCTTGTCTGTTCTTGAGGGGATCCAAATTCTGAGATGCGTGGGCCGAGGCGGAGATAATAAGCAAACAAAGAGGTTGAATAGCTACACTCATTGCTTGATGGGGATGGAGGTGATCTCGCAGGAAAATTTTCGGCGGCGGAAGAGAGAGTTGGGATTCACCCAGAGAAAACCTCGATTCAGAAAGAAGAAGATGGTGGTGTTGATGTCGAAGGTAACCATGTCCCCGGAGGAAAGAGTTTCGGCGACCACCTCTTACACCAGCCAAATCTTCCATTGAGTGAGGTGAGAGGTGGAGAAGAGAGAAAACATAGACAAACGCAGAAAAATTAAATGCAGAAAAGAAGATAGAGTAAAGAGTAAAAAGAAATAGAAGAGAAATTTTAGATGCTTTGTCTGACGCCGGTGGCCAAAAACCTTTCTGGCGTCAGAGAATAAGATTGGAGAAAGTAGCCTCGATTGGACGAAAGAGAAATGCTCGCGAGAAAAAAGAATTAAATTAAGAAGGCCCACAAACCCCAATTTGTATATATATAGAAGATTTACAAAAATTAATTACTCTTTATTCAGATAAAAATCTGACTCTATCATTCAAAACTTCATTACACTTTCTTCTTCGAAATCAAAATATTTTTATCTATAATATAGAGTTCCTTTTATGCCTTTTTAATAGTAATGTTTCAAATTGGGTTTTTACCATATAGGAAAATATAAAAAATAATTCATACTAAATATATATATATATATATACACTTATATTCTCGAGACAAGTTGAGTGAGGCCATGCAAGTTTCAATCTATTGGCTGATGTTAATGGCAATAGGGCACAATTTCTTACAAATCTTAAACCATAGTTTGCCAACTCAGATTTTCTGCATTCTTCAACTGTACAAATTAATTAACGGTTTCCCTAATTGTTAAAAATAGTTGTCAAAAAGAAATGCTTTTTTGTTGTTGTTGCTTTTCCAATATAAATAATATGGAGTACCATACTTTTTATATTTACAATTTCAGTTTTGTGAATATTTATTTATAATTTTAGTGATTAAAGAAGAAACTTCCGCATCAATGTTTAAAGTAGAAAATGATAATGCAGACAATGAGACTATCTCCTCTATAATTTACTTTTAAATAGAATAACTCTATTATAGAGGTATGTTTTACTCCAATGTATTTTTCTATTTTTATTCTATAAAAAAATATTTTAAGTAGATTCTATATTATTAATACCTAATTATTTCTAAAAATTACAATTTAACCCATTTATTTTATTCTTTAAATTTTTTTCATATTTTTATAGTTTAGTTCGCCATTTGTGACTTTTGTGTTGTTTAATTTATGAAATTTATATTTTGGAGTTTAGTTTTATCTCATTCTAAGTGTTTTTTATATTTTCGTTTATAATATTATCATTTATAATATTTAAATTTAAAATTTTATTTAGAATATTAATTATCATTTGTAATATTTTAAATTTAATTAAAATTTAAAATTTAATTTTATTTATTTAATGATTATTATAATAGTTAATAATTATTTATATCATTTATTAAAAGCTAAGAATTGTTTTGTAAATAAAAAAGTTTACCTCTAAAATAGAGGAAAGAATAGCATTCCCTAAATATAAAGAAAAAAAATAGTATTTCACTATTTTAAAGATAAAAATAGATGTGGATTGGAGAAAATTTTACTCTATAATAATATTTAGAGGTAAATATAGAAGTGGGTTGAAGATGCTCTAGCAAAATGAACGATAAATCAATATATATGCATGTTCGACTAAAAATTATTAATCTTGCATTTATAATGTGATCGTTTCTAATGTATTATTTTTAGGCTAGAGATGTAGGAGTTTGATCAATATTTATGCAATTATTCCTCTATAGCCTTTAACAAAAAAAAATATTTTTCTATAATCACACATAATTTGCATATAACCACAAAAAAAATTCAAATAGTCACGAATTTGAGATTCAAATAGCTATGTAGGTTTGAGTAATGCATATAGACGTATTTCAAGACTAAATTTATTGGTATGTAGGTTGTATACCACACAAAATAGACGTCGGTCTTTTGTGTTTTAATTCTCATAATTATAACATAATTTTGCGTATATAGATTCGTTTATACAATTATTAAAAAACTTAATGGTAGTGGTCATTTTACGAATCCTCATATACTGAGATTTCTGGATCTTTTCATAAATATACCAACGACAGATAACTTAATGATAGTGGTCACTTACAAATGAGTTTGATCCATCTCTGATACAAGTGGAAGAAAAAATGAAATTTAGTTATCTACTTTTTGGGTTTTGGGTTTAGTAATGGAATATAAAGGTGTCTTAGTGTTGTGGACGCAATTAAATTCAAGGTCACTTCAAAACAAAGTCTCTACTTTTTTTTCTTATTCCTAAACTTTGAATGCTTTTTTAGCAAAATAGATCTTTCAATTTCTTCTAATAGACAGAAAAGAGAAAACATCTTTTGGATCATCTTTATTTTGGAATATAAATATGGTAAAAAACTTGACTAACAAAAGTTCTGAATACAATAATTGATTACATAAGATATGAAGATGCCAATCTTTTCGATCTCAAACGCTGTAATATCATAATGTGAAAAAATCACAAGACATGCATAAACAGAAGGTTTTGAATCAAGATTTGCATGAGTAAATCGACTACAAGGGACTAAATGGTAACATATTATTTTGGGATCAATAGAACTTTTACCTCTATTTTTTTCCTCAACAATTATATTGGCAACAACGACAATATTTCATTCATAACCGAAACCCTCTCAGATATCAAATATTATCACACAAAATAACACAATTATCTGAAATCGAATTCCAATAGAAAATATTGCATATGTGAATATTTAACACTTTTTCACGCATTTTCAAATGTTTGTATTATGCCTGTATATGTTATTGGTTTATACAAAAATATCATTTTCGATTATGATGCTTTGGCCACGTGAGGAAAGAAATATAGTCATTAGTAGGCTTTATGGATTGAAGGCTGCAAAACAAAGCGTATGGGTACTAGACTTCCTAAGTTGAGCCCATATATATAAACTGAAATTTACGAACGGGTCGAGATTCATAAGATAAGAGTTTTACATTCAAGCCTGTCTCAATACAGTTTTGGATGGAAAAATTATAGGTTCTAAAACTGAGAGAGTTTTTGTTTTTATTGTAATTTTCAGTGAGTTATGGGCCAAATGCATACATCTTCCCGTTGTTATGTAAGTTTCACTTAAATCCTTTGCAAGTAGATTGGAAGAAATAATCGGCCATGAAGATATATGCTTCTCAGATTGAATTCAATTAAATGCATCTAATCTTTTTTTGTTAGCTAAAAAAATTATAAAAGATCAGAAAGCAAAAGAAGGAGACACATTGTTTACAAAACAAATAATCTCGACCTAACTCTCTAACATTACGGGCTAAATTAATTATCGGTTTTGTAATTTAAACTACAAGGAATAAGAGAATTCATTAAAAAAACTCTTGAGACGTTCCAAATTTTCTAGATAAATGCATATATTTGAGGGACATTTGCAAAAGTAACCTAAAAATTGAGTTTAAATGCTAAAACTAACCTAAACTTCAATCATATGCAAAAGTAACTTCCAAGAATAGTAAAATTATAATATTGTCCTCCATGACCAAACAAAAAAAAAGGAACCCAATTACATTTATACTCTTGTGAAGAATTATAGATTTCATGTGAAGTCTGCTCGATGGTTGTAGACTGCTGGTGAAGTCTGCACCTGAATTATAATCGATATTTGTGACACAATGTAATTATAAACTGTTTTGAAATATGAAAAATAAAATTTCACAAAACCTAGACATATTAAATCAACAAAGATCAAATAGTTCACAAACCAAATATGTTATGGTTTAGGGTTTAGGGTTGAGGGTTTAACTACATATGTTGGTAATTATATAGGATTTGTAACTCTTGTATTTGAATGTAAAATCTATTAAGAATGTATTAAGAAAGCTTAATTTTTTGGTATAAGTTTTATTTAGATCTTGAATATTATTGAGGAAATATTTGATTTGTGGTTTAAAATTTAATTTAAAGTTTATGGTTTAGGGTTTAGGGTTTAAGGAATATTGCAGACTTCATGTGAAGTCTGCTCAGTGGTTGTAGACTGCCGGTGAAGTCTGCATTGTAAATTTCCAGTGAAGTCTGCACCTGAATTATAATCGATATTTAAAATATATATAAAAATTATTATTTTGATTAAAATTTTTGTGACATAATGTAATTATAAACTGTTTTGAAATATGAAAAATAAAATTTCACAAAACATAGTCATATTAAACCAACAAAGATCAAATGGTTCACAAACCAAATATGTTATGGTTTAGGGTTAACTACATATGTTGGTGATTATACAAGATTTGTAACTCTCGATTTGAATGTATAATTTATTAAGAATGTATTAAGAAAGTTTAATGTTTTTGGTATAAGATTTATTTAGATCTTGAATATTAAAGAGAAAATATTTGATTTGTGGTTTAAAATTTGGTTTAGGGTTTTGGGTTTAAGGAATATTCGATGGTTGTAGACTATCTGTGAAGTTTGTATTGTAGACTTCCGGTGAAGTCTGCACCTGAATTATAATTGATATTTAAAATTTTAAAAAAAATTATTTTGATTAAAATTTTTGTGACACAATGTAATTATAAACTGTTTTGAAATATGAAAAGTAAAATTTCAAAAAACCTAATCATATTAAGTCAACAAAGATCAAATAGTTCACAAACCAATTATGTTATGGTTTAGGGTTTAACTACATATGTTGGTGATTATATAGGATTTGTAACTCTTGTATTTGAATGTATAATTTATTAAGAATGTATTAAGAAAGTTTAATATTTTTGGTATAAGTTTTATTTAGATCTAGAATATTAAAGAGAAAATATTTGATTTGTGGTTTAAAATTTGATTTAGAGTTTACGGTATAGGATTTAAGGTTTAAGAAATATTGTAGACTTTTTGTGAAGTTTGCTCGATAATTGTAGACTGTAGATGAAGTCTGCTTCTCTATTATAATTTTTATAAATTAGCAATCCAATCTTATATATTATTTAAATATAAAATTTATAAACTAATTATAATCTTAACTATGTTAATTTTACCAAAACCATTTTAATGTTCCATAAACCAATCGACTATTATATTTGTCTTAATTAAATAGTTAAATAACCAACATTAAACCAATTAAACCAACTACCCACAAAAATTAACTTAAGTATAAAAAAGATTTTTACATCAAAAAGACTAAACCCTTTACCATTATTCTTTTGGGACCACACTGATACTCTCTCGCTGCCAATCTCTACATTCTCTTTGGTCATCGAGTCCTCCTCCGTCTCCGCCGGTGGTCATGTTTCTGAGTATGTCGTCGCCTCCTCCATCTCTCTTTCTCTCGACTCATGATTTCTATTTCACCAACGCCTCACTTTCTATTTTTTTCAGATCCGCCATCTCCTCCTCTCTCTTGGTCCGCCTCCGCTATCTCCTCCATCTCTCTCTCTATACGCGAGCTCTTAACTAACACATCACCTTCTTTGTTTTTCTACAGATCCGTCGTCTCCTCCTCTCTCTCGGTCCGCCGGCGGTTGTTTCTTCCTATCTCGGTCCGCTGTTCCGCCATCTCCTCCATCTCTCTGTCCGCTATTCCGCCATCTCCTCCATCTCTCTCTCTATTCACAATCTGTTTTTGTTTTTTTTCCGTTGAAATCTCAGTTTTTTGTTATGATTTGATTCTTTGTGATGTTTTGTTTTCCATTTTCGTCCAGATCTGTTTTTCTTGATATTTTGTTTAGATCTGTTTTTACCTTGATTTGAAGATCTCGTTTGTTTTTTAATGTTGTTAATTTCTAGATTTTATTCAATTTTCTTGTGAATTTGTTGTTAGAGTTTATATTATAAGATTTACTTTTGATCCCTTGATTTAATTTGTTTACCATATATTTTTGTTATTATTATTCAGGTAATTTGTAGACTTCATTGTATTTTGTACTTCTATTGTTTTGTTTGCAGACTTCATATTGTTTTTGGAGACTTCATTTCTATTTTTGTAGACTTCGTTTTTTGTTTTTGCAGATTTCATTTTTTGTTTTTGCAAACTTCGTATTTCATTTTTGTAGACTGCATTTTTCCGTTTTGCAGACTGCACGAATTAGAAAGCTTGCTCATACCCAATTAAGTTATTTCCAAGTAAATAACACTATTAAAGCAATCATTCCGAACATGGTAGGTCGTGGATATGATCCTTTTGCGCCAGTAGACGAGATGAATGTAAATATGTTTACTGATTGGTTGAAACTTAATATGTAAGTCACCTGATTTATATGAATCTGATTTTCAGTTTGCTAAATAGTTTGACTGTTCTAATATAATTTACGTTACATGGATTATCCAGAGAGGAAGCCCAAATCAGCACTTGAGTGGTGGCACATCATGCAGACTCCCACGATATGGCTACATGACATAGTAGGTTTCTGCAGACTTCCGTTGTAAGCTTCTGTTGCAGACTTCATATCTTATGATTAGAGATTTTGCAAACTTCTGTTGTAGACATTCTTTAACTCTAGATTTTGTCAAATGCAGAATCTGGATGCTAGGATCAATCTGTTGAGGAGTCGATATGCGAAGCATCCAGAGTGGTTTAGTTCCACTCGACTTTGCTTCATTGATACCGATCTTGGCATGATGTGGATTCCCAAGTTCCAAGAATTTGTCGAGTCGCATGCGAATCCTAATGGTTCAGGAAAAAAACTTCATGCTGGATCATTTGATTATCATGTAAGTGCAGAGCCATCCTATTTCAAATCTGACAATATATGGGGGCTTGAAGTGGATGATTTATATGCACCTTTGAATGTCTCCAAATCTCATTGGGTTGCTATGTGTATACGTATTCCGTAGAGGCACATTACCATTTGGGACTCTGTTGTCCGTCACTCTTTAGAAGCAATAATCGTTCAGGTTGTGAAGCCTTTTGCTGTACTTATGCCTTATGTACTTCCTGAGTTGGCACCTAGAGAGGATAAAAAGAAGTATCCATTTACACATGAACGTGTTATGGCATCTAAAGTGCCTCAAAACATAGAAAGCAGAGATTGTGGCATTTTTTGCTTGAAGTACATGGAATGTCATGCTCTAGGACTGTCATTCCCTTCAACATTTTGTGATGCCAACATGCATAACATAAGAGATAAGCTATGTGCTGATATCTTTGATGAGACACATATAAGAGGCATGAAGAAGAAGGCGTATAAGTATTTGGACCTTTATGATGAATAATTTGGGTCCTACTATTTATATGTTCTATTGGCTTAGTTCTTGCATCCTTATATTTTTGTTAGATGCAAGAAAAAAACTCATTTTTTGGAGTAACCTATCTGGTTTTAGGTGATAGATTAGGTATCTATAACTTTTTGTAATCTATCTAAATTTTTATAATTATCGGGTATGTAACTACTACTTCTAGACTAATATATTGTACTTTTCTAACTTCATCTATCAAATATTATAAATTTATCAGATAAGATCACTGGATTCAAATGTTTTAAAATTCCAAATAAAAATGTTGGATTCAACAACATAACAGATAATTGCAGACTTCAATTTCAGACTTCTGTAGTAGACTTCATAATCCCAACTATGGACTTCTATTGTAGACTTCATGTTTCGTTGAACACATGTATTCTATAATCATCGCCAAATTTCAACGCCTAAAATTAAAAACATACACCAGCTGAAGAGAAATACTTGTCTATAAGCAAGGAAATACTTGTCTATTTAAGAATAATTTTAACTTACAGAATTTGCTTGAATATGACTCGGTTGTTTGCACTTTGAACAACTATATTGCTTGGGAGCTTTCCGTTGTTTCGCTTGTCTCATCCTTGAAATTTCGAGCCAACCCTGCCACCTAGATTTTTTCCTCCTACCAGGAAGACTCTTCACAATTGGGGGAAGGCATTGCTCCAACCTTGAAGATTTTCTATTGTCAATTTTAGGAAAAATGTTGTGTGAGTATGATGCATGCAAATAGTCCTTTTTGTAGGTTGGGCAAACTAGCGTAGACACATGCACCTCAGCCTCAGTTACAATTGCAAGGACATGAGAACAAGGTATCTTCTCAATCTGGAACATGCCACATTCGCACTTTCATTCTTCAAGATCAACTAAACAATTTTGTTTCCCTCCCTTCACATAAAATCGCTAAGTATTTATGTGTTCCACCACCATCGTTTCTGCATAATGTCAACGTATCGCCAACAAATATTCAACTCCCCGATTATGGCAGGTTGTGAGACTCAATGCATATTCTCACCTTTTATAAAACCACATTCTTAGCTTCTCTCGTATAAACTGTAAAACGAATGTTATAGGAAATCCTATTGCTAGCTTAAATGCGGCATTGAGAAATTCTGTGATATTGCTCATTTGAATGTTGTACCTATTACCTGGGAAGTGAACGCGTGACCACAACCTTGGGTCTACCTCTTCTAAATATGTTGCAAGCCCATGATTTATATGTTGTAACTCCTCCATATATCGGTTGAAGTCATGAATTGTATATGCATATGTCGGACCTTTGACCAAGTAATTGTGATGTTTTCCTTTAAATTTGGTCACAATGTTATTCTGTAGATGATAATAACATATCCCTCTTGTTGCCCAAGGCAAAACCGTGGTACATGCATTTTTGATTGATGTGTGCCTGTCAGAAACTATCACCAAAAGATATTCATTGGAAAAACAGCTGCTCAATTTGGTAAAAAACATTCTCATGAAGCATCATTCTCACAATCTACAATCCTAAATGCTAAAGGTACTCGAATCATAACCCACTCCCCATAAACAATAGGTACTCGAATCATTTCTTGAATATTAAATATTTATAAACCACATTAGCGAATAGTCTGCAGGAGAATTCTGCAAATGAAGTCTGCAGGAGAAGTCTGTATATGAAATCTATTTTTAATGAGCTTACCACCTAAATAATTTCAAAATTTAATTTAACCACAATTATAACACATAAACATGTTAAACGTTTATAAAATAATGGTATTGATGTCTACTGTGTTTTTATGTAATTTAATAGAAAAATAATGGCACTGATGTAAATATTATGTCTCTTGAAGATAAAATGGACAAAAGTTTGGAAAGAGAAAAACATGGGTTAATTTTTCAATTGACCAAATCAATAGATCATTTAGAAAACTAACCCAATATTCAAAACATGGAAATAGCCACATTCTTATAAAATTTGTAAAAAAAAGAAACAGATATATATTAACTAGAGTTGCAAAACTTTTCTAAGCTTGCTAAACACCTTTTATATCAAGTTGTAAGATTAATCATATATATCTTTAACTACTACTTGGCAACAAATAGGAATATATACCAATTAAAAAAGGTTACAATAAATGAATTTATGAAATTCAGAGTGTCGTAGAAATAACGGTAAGTATACGTAAATAGAAAATTGTAGGGGCAGAAGGAGACAATGGAACTTCAAATGTCTGCATTTGAAGTAAATACAATCTTCCTTCTTCCATTTTTGCCGGTCCACTCAAAATCTTTTGCACCTAAACATCATCAAATTCAATCCCATAATTCTGTTCCTTTTCTTGTTTTACTTATATTATTATTATGCTCTTTTCTTATTTCATACTAACTAATAATAATTTCACACTATAATGGGGAGAAAAATGATTGTACGAACCAATAGCAAAGATATGCATTTTGTATGTACGATATTCGTATCCATGCTAGCAAATAGGTTGAGTCAACTATGAAACTAATGATGTTGTCTTCTAACTAATCGTGAGCTTCTGTTTTCAAATAGTTCGGACTATACTTGGATAGTTCCGTTGTGATTTGTCTAAAAGATATAGCCATAATTTAGTTATTCAATTTTAGGGGTTTTGACGAAAATAGGCTCTTTGTTTTTGAAAAAAAAACAATTTTGCGTAATACTTATATAGTTATTAGACACTTTTGATATTTATAAAAATATTAAATTATTCGTTTATACAAAATACTAAACTCTAACCTTCGTAAATAATTCATAACCAAACCCCTAACAATATTACGTGGTATAAATGTATTTTTTGAAATCGAATTCGGGTGAAAAAAATAGTAAATGTGATCTTAACAACTCAACAAAGACACATTCGCAATTATACATATAATATATAGTAGATATTACTATTTTCAATATTTTAAAATCATAGTTGTTTTCATATAATTAAATCTAAAAATTTTTGTTATGTGTGAGAAAAATCAATGTATTGCTTTAGGTTCTTGTTTGTATTTCTTTGCGCAATTTGAATTCGAAGTTCTAGTTTTTTCATTTACCATACATGAATCTAGGAAATAGTAGCATTCATTTATTTTTATCGTCCTTTAGCAAAAGTACTTTTAAGTGAATACTTTAACGAGATCCAAGACTTTGGGATTTGGGATTTCAAACTAGTAAGTTAGAAAGAGTACGAAGTAGTCTCGAATGAATCTAAAGTTAAACCATATTTTTGGGGAAATATTGATATGACAGATAAGATATATACACTAATATATACATACATATACCAATGAAATATGCAACAATATATATTGAAATAACCAAAGGTTTTCTCGATGGCCATGAAATCTGGAAAATTCTAGCTGCATTAAAACCATATATATCATTAAAATCTAATTCAGGTGGTTCGATTTCAAATACAATATTTCTGCTATTTTGTAACATATATTACTGATGTGCTGAGTCTTTTCGTCCAACCACTAGAGCACAATTTTTTTTGGGCAAAATCGATCAAATATAGTATTCCTGCGATTTTTTTTCCTAATTAACAAATATTAAATTTCCGATAATTATCATTATTCAAAGATTCCATGAAAAAAAAAGTAGGTTTAGTAACGATCTTGGCATACTTAGGTTTGGTCAAAAATCATTGAAACTTACTTGTAAGAAGAGAAGTACATATATGATTGTTGGCTTGAGATCAAAGAGTTTACCTTTAAGCCATGGCTAGGTTTCCGGCGAAGCATGGATCGGAGTGGTTGATTTAGAACCTTCTGATTGACGAAGAAGCTACTGAAGGATGAATCCAAAGGGATAGCATGATCCAAAACCAAGTAAATTTTGTTGATTTTTATGCTTTTAGTTAAGAAAACAATTGAAATAATTCACCTTTATTAGGATCAATGCGATCCCTTTGGATCCTTCCTCTAGTTGCTATGAAGAATCTGTTCTCTCTCTCTCTCACTCATTCTGTATTTCTCTCTCTAAAAGTTGAGAGCAATGTAGCTTTTGTCAATGGACCATATTGTTCCTCTTGATTTTATTAAATAATAAATCTTTTTATCTTTTAATTTCCAACTTCTGACCCTTCAAGTTTATTTATTTATAATTTCATCACCTTTGAGTTTTTATTTTTATAATTGGCTTAAGCCTTAAGGAGTAGTAAACCAGACGTCTACGTTTCTACACAAAATTTTATGGCCTCTTAATAACTATATAGTTTATTTTACATTGTTGTACAACTATATGGTAATAAAAATTTGCATTTGTTGGATTGGCGAATCTTGATTTATAGCTAAAAACTTCTTTCATAGATCTGACTAGTGATATCGTTTTAATGGAACTGTTAAAAAATGAGTGGCTAAAATGTAAATTGTGTAAATTTGAGCAGTTGGCAAAAAAAATTATAACGAAGATTGTTTAAAGATTAAAGTTGATTGGTGATACTCTAACGATTAGATGAAAGGTAGTAAATTTCTATAATACAAATAACAATTGTTTCCAAACCTTTATAAATAAGTCCATTTGAAAACTTGTTCAAAATCCCTACTAAATAATCATTTAAAAGGTTGTTCTAAACACTTGTTTCAATCGTTAATTTCAAATAAAATATTTATTGATAGCAAAATAAACATATGTAAACGATCCTTTTTAATGCTACGAATGAGAGCATATATGTTAATCATAATCATGTTCTGATCAACTTCACGGGGTTGTATTTGGAAGATGCAAACGGAGCATCCACTGACAATAATGGTGGTCCAAACGTTTTCTTTATTGTTGGTTTTAGTGCAACTAGAATTGTTCTTTCTTCCAAACTAATATGAAGAATATCTTTAGTTTATCTAAAAGTCGAAAAGTTTGAATTTTGATAGATTTTATCCAACTAAAATTAGTGCCATAATGAAAATTTGCTCTCACTTATATCTTACTAAAAATGAACTAACATTATCAGAAATTTATATATTTTTTGAACAACTCTTTAAATGGTAACACTATCTATAAATTGTATATATATATATATACATATCTTTCGTATTAAAGAATGAGATTTGCTTGAGAAATTAACTACCCAAACCAAACACACTATCCCAAATTAGATTTTCCCCACAAGTTTGGTGACACTATTTATTATTTTTGTCTTTACCAAATTTTGTTTGCTTATTTTAATAATACAAAAACAACTGTGGTCCATTTAATGTTCCCTTCTCTTTTGCTATCAAATTCAAACCCTTCCTAAAGATTCTTCCAATATAATTTTTATTTTTATTTTAACTAACCTCTTCGTATATGAATTGAGTGGTGAATGTTACATTGATTCACAGAACTTTGGAAATTGAATTATGTAGCTTTTGTGATACTTTAAAGTTTAAAACCTCAAGCTAGCATTCTAATTGCAATCACTTAGTACATAGACAGAATAGAAAGTTAAATGAAATTTGATTTGGAGAAGTGTTTTGCCAAATGGTTGGGTGCTACATTTGCATCTTTTAATTAATTTCATCTTAATTTGATTTCAGTAAGTCATGTTTGTTCTATGTGATATTGTTAGGGGTTTAGGGGGTTTGGCTATGTATAAGTCTTGTCGATGAAATTGTTGATAGAAAAGAATATCAAATTTGATTTCCATAGTTTATGTCTTATGACACTCTAGAACCTAGAATTTATTCTTGCAATCATATGACCAAATTTAGGTCAAAGATAGGGTCATATGATTGAGCCTAGCATTTATAAAAGATTATATCCATGGATATAATGCACCTCTATCGTCTATACATAATAATATATAGTTATATACATTAGGGAGTTGTTATATAATAAGGGCAAATTTGATTGTACATGTCAATAATAATGAACTGTCTTATAGACCTCACATGATTGTCATTTTCATCCTTCAAAATTTCCACATGCAAACAATCTACAATCCTCGCTTTTCTGAACAATTTCGAAATTCATTGAATTAGGTTGTAGTGAAAATGATGTTTTTGCATAATCAAGAGACTGATCGAAACACATACTAAATATATAGTTGGAATTTTGAAGAATCACAAAGTTTTGGGACCGTCATGATCTGGCTTAATATGTATTCTAGCTATAAGGAAATATGTAATATTTTGTTGGGATACGATCTTATCATATTAGGTTAATAGGCCTTTGTATAAATAATGACTTGAGTAAATAATAAACGCAACCTTTTCACAATATTTCACTAGCTACTCAAATATATCATACAATTCAAATGCAACTCTATATGAGTTTGTATTTTGGATATCTTTCAGTTAAGATTCAAAAACTAGAGATATTCAATCAAGAAAACATATATAAGATAACATGATAGGCCAAATAAAGTGGACAAATTTAGTTATTGCGTTTATGCATGAAAGTGGAAGAGTACAATCACCAAGTCTATATGAATCATTAAAGTTGACAAAATGATAGAATACTATGAACGATCACGAAATGAATATAGCATATATATATATATATATATAAGCCTTTTTATTCAATTTCTTGAAACTTAGTCACAGTCAGAAGTGCTTCTTTGTATAACGCATATATGATATATATATATATATATGTATCACAGTATATATATATATATGTATGTGTTTCATAGGTAAATATGTGGTTGTAGACGCAGACATGAATATAAGGCATGAAAATGGTCGGATAAAATGGCATGCTTAGTGGTCTGTAAATATATACATATAGATGTGTTTGTGTGTGTGTGTGTGTGAGAGAGAAAGTGAAATAGATATTGAATGGAATCAAAAACAAAAGTGAGTGATTTTGGAAATATATGTCAGTGATAGAGGAATAGAGAACACATATAAAAATGTCGGATCGATGTTGGTAGGACAAAATACTCACAGTTCCACAGTACTGTTCTTGTCTTCTCACTACCTCTCTTTCATGCTCAACACGATGGGTAACATCATTATATATACTCATCATCAGTACTCTTTAACATTGGCTGGTTAGTGAAATTGGTCGTGTCGCTATAGTGTCGGTACCTTACTAATTATACCGAATGACTTGACAATGTCTTTGCCCTTTAGTTTATTTGTTACGACGCAAATGATGGATCATAGATGAGTAATTTTTAATATGGTGTGATTGAATACAAAACACTAAACTAACCTCATAGTGAAACACAATATTCGTAATGAAATACACTATACGTTAACGTAGGTGTAAGTCTACATAAACTAGGATACGTGGTCTAGTGGTGATAGGACCAGAGACCTAAATCTTCTAAGTTAGTCGTCGAATTTTGATCTTACTAAAACCAATAAATTTTCGGTTGAGTCAGTTGGTTTCTAGACTTCCACTTGGATGATTCACATCGTTGAAAGATATTCTAATGTGTTCTTTCATTCTCTAAAATTCGAAATACTTATATATCAAACCAAAAAAAAAATGTAACTCTACATAATGCAAAAATATGAAACAAAAATGTGATAGCAACTGTAATATATTACATTTTGAGTTAAAAAAATTAGTTTTTTCACAATTGGATTAAATATCTGATAAATAACTTAAACATCAAATTCCAAAAAATGTTACATGGACTATACAACTATCTCCAGTCAAATTATGGTGAAAAAAGTTAGAACAAAAACACTTAAACTTTTCACTTTTCTCGTCATATATTTATATAGTTATCTAAATTTCATCGAAATCAACCATTAATAATTCTGCCGAACTCTATTAATATCAAATTCGGCTGTTATTAAATTGCTATTTAACGTAAGCGACTAAGCGAAAGGGTAAGTTGGTCAATTTACAAAAATACCGAAACAGCCCCCACTCAAACCTTTGGCAGTTAGTCTTGGCAGGTAATGGAAGAGAGGACCGGTTGGTTACATTTTTGAATTTCAATGCTTTTCTTTTTTCCCAAATTCAAAAATTAGCCTTTGCCTACGATGAAAGCTGAAATCCCTCAGCCGTTGGCGAATCCGTCAACGTTTTTCGATGATTCGGAAGATGCAATAAACGCTGCAGTTGAGGCAGAGCTCGCCGAGTTCGCGACGAAAGGTGACTCGAAGGATGGTGGAAGGAGCAAAGTGAAGGGACCTTGATCGTCGGACCAAGATGCGGTTCTGACGAGGCTTGTGAACAAGTTAGGGCCGAGACGCTGGAATCTGATCTCCCGTGGAATTCCTGGTCGGTCTGGGAAATCGTCTCGGTTGCGATGGTGTAATCAGCTCGATCCTTGTCTTAAACGGAAACCTTTCACTGGTACGATGTCCTCTATCATCTTTGGTGATTTTTTTGATGCCAGATTCCTGTGTTGGTTTTCGAATAGTCTAGATTTCTTACTTGTTTGATGGATAATTTCTGTGTTATGTGACTTGAAACTATGATTCTGCTGTTCTACTTAGCTTACTAAGGAGTTTGTGACTTGAAATCAACAGTTAATTCGAAGAAACAATGTTTGCAGGCATAAGGGGAAAATATTAAACACTGACTGATGATTTGCAGTTGCATTCTCATTTGTAAATGGTCATTTTGTTGCTAATCGTGCTGGTTAAGAACTATTTTTCAGAATCAGATTACTTTGTACATGGAGTCTGGAGATGTACAAATATTCGGCTTTGCATTCGGCTTTAGCATTCTCTTGGATCAAATATGCTGTTGATGATTACTCGCTGACTTCTGTGTTTCACATTTTGTTTGATCTTGTATGAAACTGACTTTGTTGCAGCTGAGGAGGATCAGATGATAACGTATGCACATGCGATTCATGGGAACAAATGGTCTGTGATTGCAAAACTCTTACCCGGGAGAACAGATAATGCCATCAAGAACCACTGGAATTCAGCACTTAGACGTAAAGCAGTTGATCTAGTAGAGAATCAACAATGGATATCTAACACAGAAACATATCAAATGCATTCATCAAAGGTCAGAAAGATATCAAATACATCCACCCGAGAAGAATTCAAGTCGATTGCGCCTCCTGTATTTAACGATGACAAAATGGATGATGAAGCAAACGAACCTCCACAGGATCAAAAGTGTAAACCTGTTGTCCATCGCCCAGTGGCTCGACTCGGGCTTTCAGTGTCTATAAGCTTGGATATATGAACCACCATATTCCTCCATGTGAGGGATCTTTGGTTAAAGCATCAGCACCCGGTTCATTGGCTGGTAAATATCTTCAGTCACTTTGTTACGAATCTAGCATCCCTTCGAAATGTGGTCATGGTTGCTGCAACAATCCAGACAACAAAACATTATCATCATCGTTTAACTCGGTGCTGGGACCAGAATTTGTGGATTATGAGGAACATTCTTCTGCACAGTTAGACAAAGAGTCGATATCATATCAACGGAGCTCAACAATATTGCTTGGATAAGGAGTGGAATCAACAACAGTAAAGATGGTGAACAGAGTTTGAAGGCTGATAATAATTTTCATCTTGAATATGGTCATGCAAAATTTACTGGAATGGTGAACAATGGTTTATATCAAGTCAGCTTATGAGACAAGATTTAATGCTAATTTAGGGACTAAAACATTCATTCAATGATTATATGTTGATCATAAATGATACTAATTCAAGGGGAAAAACCATTTTTACTACTGAATTTCTCTGCGGTTTTAGAGTTATATTGATGATTAAAGATAAATAATTATATTATTTTTGGCGTTATAATTCAAATTTTGCTTGCAATTCGAATGTGTTGTGATGCTCCTTTTGATTGTGAATGGGCTATGTCGAAATATGATTCAGATTTCTGAACTGCCAAAACAGGTTGAAAACATAACAACATGGCCGTTAGTGGCCGTTATAAGGCCCATTAAAATAAGGCATCCGCCTTAATAACTATATACAATTAGTAAAACAACTATACACAATTAATAATTGAGAAATTAACATTAATAACTTTTTCCGCCAAATTTTCAAAATTTCGATTGTCCCTCAAATTCTTTTTGAAAGTTCTACTTTTACGAATTTTGTTTTTCTCGCCAAAAAGGTTTACCATTACTTTTACATCTCAACATTTTTCTGCAAATTATTTTTCATCCCAAAATTTTATAAAACTTAATAAAAAACCACATTAAATAGTATATTTATACATATTTATAAATCATCTTATTAAACTTAATAAGTAGATTATTTATTAGAATTTATAAATTATCTTATTAAACCTTATAAATATACTATTTTTGAATTTTATGAGTTACAATCGTACTGTTAAATTTAGGTATCGAGTAAATCTATTAGAGATAATATTTGATTTCATTTACTAGTTTTAATTACTTTTTTAGGTTATTGAGATTTATAATTTATCTTATTAAATATTATTCTCAACCAAAAAAATCTTATTAAACCTTATAAATAATATATTTTGATATTTCATAGTTATCATAATTTTTTGGGTTTAGTAATCATTTTTTTGGGTTTATATATCCAATTAAATTTTTAGCTTTTTAATTTAAGCGTTGATATAATTATTTTCTTGGAATTAGTCATCCAATAAATCTCTTATTTATAATGTAACAAAATTATGAGATGAACAAAAAAAAGAAGAAAATAAATTTGTTAAAAAGAAAAAAGTTTTTATAAAAGATATATGGTTTTCGTTTTATTATGTTTGTGCCATTCAAAAAAATATATTTATTCGAAATTTTTTTTCTTTTTTTTCCTCTCCCAAACTGCTTCTTCTTTTCTACTATATGTGTAATCTTCTTCTTCTCTCTACTCTTCTTCTCATTTCTTCTTTAAATTTTTCTTCTTCTCCTCTCATCTTTTTCAATTTCAGTGGGTTTCTTCACGGCGGTGGGTTTCTGTCCACGGCGGCTCCCTCTCCACGGCGTCGCGGCTCTCTCTCCAAGCCATATATCTCTCCTCGCCGTAAGTTTCTTTGTCTTCTCTCTCTCTCTTCTTCACAGTTTAGGGTTTGTTCTCAAATTTAGGGTTTAGAACACGAATTTTAGGGTTTGCAACTCCAATCTCGTTTGTTAGAGTTTGCAACTCGAATTTCACACTTGTTTGTGCATTTGGTAGTATATTTCGACGAGTTTGCGAAGATTGTAGCATAGTTAGGTAGATTTCGGTTGATTTTTGTGAGTAAATTGTATATAGATTGGTAGAGATTGATTTATGCAAACTCATGTATGGTAGATGTAGTTGATTCAGTGGTGGTAAACTATGCATTTGTTTTGTCGTTGTTGCTTAAGTTTGGTAAACATTGTTTATAATATGTTTAAGTGTGGTAGTCTTTAAATTGATTTGTGACTTGTAGTATTTGTAAATGTGATAGACTTCGATTTAGCTTGATAGACGTTGTTTAAGTTTGGTAGATTTTGCATGTTCTTTGTTTTGTCGTCTATGTTTAAGTGTAGTAGACTTTGTGCAGATGATGAAAAGTATTGGTGAAGATGCTTACGTTGACATCGAAAACAATTCTTCAATGGGAGTTATACTAAAGCTTGCATCTGCAACGTACAAATGGACTGGGAGGCATATGCAGCACTTATTGGTTAATAAGTTTGATACCAAAAGGTTGTATGAGATGTGGATGTTGGTGGGTAATCGACCAATTAGGTTTTCCCTCCATGAGTTCGAGGAAATTATCAGGCTTAATTATGGCTGGTTGTTGAAGGTGATGATGCAAATCTTGCAAGGAGAGTTTTGTCGAAAGAAATGGGCTTATCACATGGTAATGACCCTACTTTGCATGAGTTGCATGATGTATTGAAAGTTTGAAGAGATTGGAGTTTAGAGAAGAGAAAGATGGTTGGGCTGCTAATGATTTGCATGTGGGAATTTATGGTTTTCACTCTAATAGTAGGATACCATTCTTTGCTGCAAAATGGTCATGCAACTAGAACGGTTTGAAAGATATCCATGGGGTATAATGGCATTTGAACAATTAATTACATCTACGTGGTTCGCACAACTAAGAAATGCTTCATACACTGTCCATTGCCTTGTGCATCAGTTCTAATATGGGCATATGAGTCTATTCCATGTATAGGAGAAGTGTGTGGCGGAAGAAGAGAAAGTGAGATTCTTCTTATACAGTGGTCATCAACGAATAAACATGGACTGGGGATTGATGACATCGTTGATTTAGATGTGGAAAAAATTGAAGATCATAAGGTAATTTCCTTACTTGGTAGATTCTGTCACGTAGTGTGGTAGACTGTGACTCTGTTTGGTAAACTTTTTTATTAGTTAGTATAATTCAGTTCTGTATGGTAGACATTGCTTATATTCTCAAATTTTTGATTTTACGTGATAGTTTATGTTGTCTGACAGTGTTTTTTATGGTTTTGTAGGTCCGTGTGAGGCACCTATGTCGAAAGCTTATTGAAAAGCTCAACCTAAATTGGACTAGAGATGTTGCAGATCCGAGGGTGGACAATATGATCCGAGACATATTGGATGACACTTTATATGAATCATTTTGTGTTTTCTTCTTCTTTAACCTTTCTTCGAAGGCTTATAAAATCTTCATCACCAGAGTTTGCACCATCAACATCCTCGCAGTAGTCAAACTTAAATTCCGCATCATCATCCTCTTTAACATCTTCAGCTTCATTTTTAACATTTTTTGCGGAAGTTCTACCAAACTTCTGAGAAAGTCCACCAAATGTAGACTCACATTTGTCAAACGAAAACTCACACTTACGCTCAAATCTACCACCCCCTTCGCATTGACCTACACCTACACAGATCTCCTCAATATCTCTACACACAGACGAGTTGCCTCTCTCCAAAATTGTTGTATAAATCCTCCCAACTGCCTTGTGTTATTAACAATCACAAGACGGGTATCTTGAGGTAGAAATTGCATAAGTACTTTTGGCATATAGCTCAAATTTACCTCATAAATCTCTTCATTTATATCGAATTCTTCGTACACCATCTTGAGGAACTCACCTTAACTAACATCTTCACTCACTCCAACAGTTTTACACCCATGAGAATTATCTACCTTAAAAACCCACTCGTTTCTCTCTTCTTTCCAATTCTCACAAACTAAAATGATTTGATCGATATATCCAAAGGAAGAAATTAAAAATAATTGACAAATGATGGAGTTTGAGCTTTAGCTATGTAGGAGTGGTTGAATAGACACAATAAGTTCAAGAAGAAGGTGGGTGAGCGCATACACACTAATAATTAAAAGGAAAAATCATCATTTTATTTTTGTTTTCTAGGTTAAATCATCAAAGTTTACTAACCTATCCAGTTGATTCCAAAGTCCACTACATTAAGTTATATTCTTAACTCTACCTAAGTCTACTAAAGTATACTATGAAGGATATTAAAGTCTACAGTCTACCGAAGTCTACCATGAAGGGCGTAGTAGACTCTAACTATGTCTGCCAACATCTACCATAAAGGAACATAAAGTCTACCACACATCAAATGACAGTCAACCAAACAACAAATTTCATCCTCAAATCGATACTCTAAAGTCTACCATGAAGGGTTTCTAAACTCTAACTAAGTCTACCATGAAGGATAATAAAATCTACGACATGTCAAATAACACTTAACCGAACAACAAATTCCATCCTCAAATCGATACTCTAAAGTCTACCATGAAGAGTTTTTAAACTCTAACTAAGTCTACCAAATTCTACCATGAAGGAATATAAAATCTACCACACGTCAAATGGCAGTCAACAAAACAACAAATTTCATCTTCTAATCGATACTCTAAAATCCACCATGAAGGGATTGTAAATCGTACCTAAGTCTACCAAAGTCTACCATGAAGGAATTAAAAGTCTACCACACTTCAAATGACAGTCAACCGAACAACAAATTTCATCCTCAAATCGATCATCTAAATTTTACCATGAAGGGTTTTTAACCTCTAACTAAGTCTACAAAAGTCTACCATGAAGGATAATAAAGTCTACCACACTTCAAATGACACTCAACCGAACAACAAATTTTATCCTCAAATCAATACTCTAAAGTCTACCATGAAGGGTTTCTAAACTCTAACTAAGTCTACCAAAGTCTATCATGAAGGAATTGAAAGTCTACCACACTTCAAATGACGGTCAACCGAACAACAAATTTTATCCTCAAATCGATACTCTAAAGTCTACCATAAAGGGTTTCTATACTCTAACTAAGTCTACCAAAGTCTACCATGAAGGATAATAAAGTTTACCGCACTTCAAATGACAATCAACCGAACAACAAATTTTATCCTCAAATCGATACTCTAAAGTCCACCGTGAAGGGTTTCTAAACTCTAACTAAGTCTACCAAAGTCTACTAAAGTCTACTATTAAGGACTTTAAAGTCTACTACACTACGAATCACAGTCATCCGAAAAACAAATGTTATCTTCAACTGGATACTCTAAAGTCTACCATGAAGGGTCTGTAAGCCCTACCAAAGTCTACTATACGTCAAATGACAGTCAATCAAACTACATATTTCTCCTCAAATCGAAACTATAAATTTCTACGAAAGTCTACTATGAAGCATTTTAAAGTCTACCCTAACTTTTTAAAGTCTACTACGCTTCAGTTCGTTCAGTTTGGAATATTTCGCAATGTGGGATGTTATGATGTGACAGTTTTGTCATTAATGGCATTTATGTTATTAGAATTTTCTTTCCAAAAAAATAAGAAGAAACTTGTTTTTAAAATTTTTGAAAACTATTTGAGTAAGTATCAAATAATTAACCATATTTCATGCACTAGTAAATCACTAGAAAATATATTATTTCACACTATTTTTCCGTTTCTAATTATCGTTTCACAGTTGAAATTTCATATTGGAACAAAAAAAAAACATTATCCAAATATTTGCTGAGAAAGGAATAAAAAATTATCCTATGAATGAGATAACGAAGATTGATAATAGCTTTTGCTTTACTCACACTGCTGCTGTATTTATGGATATCTTGTCATTCTCTGAGAGACAATAATGGTCGAATAATAATTATATATTTAAAAAATAATAAACAATGATGACCTACCAAAACATAATAATAAGCTTCCACCGTCATTTAGACTTATAGGTGTGGCTATTTTTTTACTACTTCTGTAGTATGGTTTAGGTTTTTGAGTTTCTTTGATTCCAAAAACGTTATAGCAATTAGACAAGATATTAATCCGAATTAAGAACTAATAATATACACAACTTTTTTAATACAAGTTTTTCAATAAAAAAATTTAACGATATAACATACTGTAAATTTGAGTATATAATGAATTTGGTATGTTCACATTTAAAATTCTTCTCTACAAAAACAAGTAATGTTTAAGTAGTTTTTTTTATATCTGAAAATAGATTACCTTATACATTTTTCAATGAAAATTTCTGATTTATTAATTTTGTTTAAATTTACTTTTTATTTGTTTCTATTAATCGATCAAATATCATCCATAATTCAAAAAAATTATATTATAAACTTTATCATGTTAGATTACACAATTATTTGAGAAAAAAATTTGTATAAAAAAACTGTGATATTTTTATTTATTTTTGTCGACTCTATTCTTATAATTGGATCGATAAAACTCGATCTATAGCCAAATCTCATATCTTAAAATCTCTTTTTTTTTCTTTCCCCTTGCATTAGGGAAGAATCGAACTCTGGTACCTGAAAATTTGTAAAGTAACTATTACCACTGGACCACCTGTCCTCGATAAAAATCCTGTGACATTTAACTATTTGTTTTCTTTATAAATCTTCATTGAAGGTCGCTCTTTCATTTCATGTAATAGAATGGTGAGATTAAAAAGCTACTAGACTGCGGAGAACAGATTGATAAATAGTAATGTTTTTTCTATAAATTTTCCAATACTAGTGTTCGAACCATTTACCTATAATAGTAGAAATGGTATTAAAAAGCCATTAAACTAGTTAGACAAAATAAAACTACTAGAATAGTTAATAATAATAATAAAACGATTTGCTCAAATACGTTTCACTTACTTCTTATTTATTTTAATATCATTACGAATTAGAATATATTGATATTTCAAATAATTATAGAAATTTTATTAATAACTATTCAACAAAATTAATTTTTTTGTCAATTGAATCAATAAGGTTCTATTCATTATCAAATCTCAATTTCTTAAACTCCTACTAATATCACATATTTACATAAGACAAACATAATTTCCTAAAATTTAATTTAGGTTGAAAAGATGGATAGATGTGACATTCTATTATTTGATTAAAAAGTCTTCCCAATTAAAACATTATTTAGTTTAATCAAAAGTGGGGTGGGAATACAAGGAATCATTTTTATATTAATATTTAATGATTCTGATTTGTATCATTTCGTTAATGTTCAAATGCGCACTCTTAATTATACAACCCCAAAATATAATGAATATAGATTATACATGCGTGTCTACAATTTCCTTGGAATGATTTTGCATGTAAAGTTAATAATGATAATAATTTGAAGTAAAAAAAAAATCCAATCCAAACGTAATCACAACACCATATAAAAATAAAGGTTAATCTATATAGTTAACATAAACTTATATTCGAGTATAAATATGTGAGTGAGGTTTAGTCATAGACCAATATAAAAATCAAACATAGTCCATTCATTGAATTAAGGTTAAAAACGAGGTTTGACTGAGTCAAAACTGGATTCACAACTCCTAGACAAAAACACATGTTTCGCTCTTTTGTCTTTATATTGTTGTAGCTTCTCTTCTTTTCGTTTCTTTCTCGATTCTATCTTTAAGAAGGCTTGAGTCTAACTAATACTATTGGATTGTAGCAAATAAAAGCAGATATTATGGTTATGTGGTGAATAACAAAGTGTGATTATCGTTGGCCTCTATGCGGATTGTGTGCAACAAGCAACGCTATTTCGTGACATATACTAACAATTCTAAACAACTACAAATCATTTAATAATTAAAAACATTTATTTTTGGTCGGTGCCTTCCTTGAATGCTATCAACTTATTGAAATTTGGCACTATTGTATATATGTTTCTAATTGATTTAAATACAACAAATCCACTTACCGAATGTAACATCGATCAGAAAAAAAGATATGTATAATAATTTAGTTTTTTTTTGTTTGTCAACAAAATTTATTTATACTTATGAATATGAACTTTTTTAGGACAGAAATTTGGGTTTACATTAATTTTTTTGAGTATTGTTTTTATCAACAAGTAACCACTAGATCGATAAGTTTTGATACATAACTTACATTCTCTAACTGAAACAATCGAGCAAAGTGTGATACCTAAATAAATCAGAAACAAACCATATAGATCCAATATTTCAACTTATTTGAGTATCCAAAATAAAGTTTTTATATTATTGATATTTTTCTTTCCGTTTCCACAAATAGTTGATTATTATTTTTACTTTTTCCGACTAGTTGATTAATTTTTGTAAATAATATTGGATATGTTATACTCGGTAATAAGCGGTTTCTATAATTGATTCAATGTATGTAATCACAATTGTAACGTCCAAAAATTTAGGCCACGAATGGAATTTGTAATTCTAACGTTTACTAGTTATGGATGTGTTTTACGTGATGTTGAAGATTACAAGTTTCAATGTATTTATGTTTTTAACTAATTTAGATACAACAAATCTACTTACGGATTGTAACGTCTCTCAAAAATAGAAAATAGTATAATAATATTTTTTCCAAAAGAAACTATACATATATATATATATATATACATATTTTTTGTCAACAAAATTTATATATACTTACATATACGAAATAATTTTTGTAGTCACTTGTTTTAAGAAAAGAAAATTACTGTAATTTGGTTTCCATTAACTTTTATGAATATTCAAAAAAAAAAATCTTCTATTATTGATATTTTTCTACCGTTTCAACAAATATTAATTATTTTTTTTAAAAAAAAATGTTTAGATACGTTATACTCTATAAAAAAGTGTTTCTATGCATGTAATCACAATTGTAGCGTTCACAAATTTAGGCCAAAAATAAACTATGTAATTCTAACGTTTACTATTTATAAATGTGTTTTACGTGATGTTGAAGATCACAGTGTTCACGATATGTACGTTTTAAGTTGATTTAGATACAACAAATTTACTTACACATTGTAACGCCTCTCAAAATTAGAAAATAGAATAATAATTTATTTTATATTTCCAAACAAAAATTATACGTGTATATATATATTTCTCTAGTCAACAACATGTATATATATACTTTACACATACAAAATGTTTTTTTTTGCAGTTACTTGTTTTAAAAATAGTGTAGATAAACTAAAAAGTAGATTCTCTAATTTGTAAAAAGCACTAAAACTGTAAAATTTGTATAGTAAATTAGAAAAAAAAAATAGATTTAGTGAGTTTTTGAAAGTCGAAAACCAAAAATTGTTTTCAAAATTTAATTTAAAACTCCATTCTTTATCAAAAAGCAAAAAAATAACGTATTGCAAACTCTACTATTACCATCCTGAAACTGAACCATAAATAATTGAGATGTCAAAGAGAAGAGAAAATAAACTAAACACACAAAAGTTTCGAAATTTGAAAATCAAAGTATATTGGTAAAGTGTTTCTATTCATAACTTATCTTACCTTTATTCTGATCATAACTGCTAAAAACCAATAATTACTGGAAAACTTCTGAAAAAACTAGTACTTCGTTGAATTCACATTTTATGAATTTATATAAAATCTGAATACATAAAATCTACATCTTATAGATAATATTAAAGTACATAAATAATAGATCACAATTACAGAGAGATTTTAAATAAAAAGTGTTCGTATTTTAAAAGTCTGTGCATTGCCCACTGCTTCACGCCTACGCAACCTTTGATTTCTTTTTTCTTATTTTTAAGATCTTCTTTTTCCTTTCCTTATTTGCTTTTTACATGTTTCCATGTCATCATGCTTTTCTTTAATTTCTCAAAAAATTACGTATCCTACACATTTCAGTAATCGGAAGTATAATAAATAGTTCATTGAAATTGCAAACCACTGTTCTTTTTCCAAAATTCAACGATTACACAGAAGCCGAAATTCGGTCCAATCACAACACATGTTACGTAAATTAAAGTAAAGAAAATTACTATAATTAATATAAAAAAAAAATCCGATATCATTTTTATTACAACCCCATTAGATCTTTCCAAAAATAGCAGAAAACACCATTAAGTAACACAAAATAACAAATCCCACCCTGAAAAATAATACCTTATCACTCTCCACCCTTAAACCATCGAAGGTCAACAAAAAAATTACAGAGAGCTTTAAGTTTTAGTTTTGACTAAAAAAAAATTACACATAAATATAACAAACTTATAATAATATCTCCTAATGTTTCATTATTATTCTTATAATCCCATAGCTTTATTTCTCCTAATCATATCATAACATAACAACTTTCAATTATAACCTATTAAAATCAAACCCACTTCTAAATCTAAAGACGCTCCTTTCAGACAAAACAGTTAAGAACTTTCATTATCATCAATACATCCAATCCTGAGGAAGATGTCTCTCTTGAGTTAAACAACTACCACCAACTGCTCTTAAATTCCCTTGACGACCAAGTAGTTTACTTCTTGCCAACATGCACTCTGCAAATCATTCAAGGATAAACATGTTAGGTTTGACTTAGAAAACTCTGTTTCTCTGCAAATCATTCAATGAAGAGTGTCATTAGTTATTACCGTAATCGAACTGGCTAAGCCTTTGAGGAGTAACATTAGTGAACTCATCAAAGCTGTGATTGTGATGATTGAGTTTTGGTGCTGTGTTGTTGACTGTTACAGAGTAAAGATTAGTAAAGTTAAAACCTTTCCATGAAAAACCCCCAAAAAAGAAACCGAATTTCATAAAATCAAACCTGGTTTTTTCATGGATTCTGTTGTTGGGTATCGTCTAGGAAGAAAGACTCCGGTACCAGCAGAAGGACGTTTCAGGGGAGTTCCGGCGAGTTGTGGAGAAACCCATGAAGGATTTGATGAAACATACTTGTGACTCCTCGTGTATCTCGGATTTGAAATCTGAAATGCGAATTCTTCATTCATTACTCTCTTAGAGTAATGATGATTCTCTGGAAGTCTGATTCGTGATTGAGAAGAACAGAGTATCATCTGGTTGATCAGACGTTGTTGTTGGAGATATTTTTCAGCGTTTTGACGACGAAGAAGAGATTCAGGAGCTTGAAGAGGAAGGTGAACTGGCTCAAAGTTTCCAAGTTTGAGACGAGCTACTTCTCCGGCAGCAGCAGAAATCACATCCCAAGCATTGTCTCTACGAAACGAAGTTGTTGTTGATGGAATCAGTGGACTTTGACTTCCTGAGTTTGAAAAGCTTCCGAGTCCACTCAGTGTTGATTGTGGTGAAGTTGCTGCGACTTCCCGTTTCTCCTACAGAACATTAAACAATCAAATTAGTAACCGTTAATCAAAAAGTGAAGGTTTTTATGACAGAAGAGATTTCAGAAATATCTTCTCACCTGTGATTTGGTGTTGAAGGAAGGGGGAGGAATACGGTGAGTTGAAGGAGCGAGTCGGCGAGTTAACCCAGCGAGAAAGTCTTCTTCATCATCAGTACTTTCATCTTCTGTCTCAGTTGAGTCACCAGGAGAAGTGAAACCAGGAGAGAAAGCAGAAGACTCAAACTCGTAAGGAAACTCGTTTGGGAAATCGAGTCGAGTAGGAGTTAACTCGGAAGAAGGAAGTTTCTCCATGTTAGGATTAGGAAGTTCGAAAGAGATATGAGGAGGAAGAAGGCGAGACATTGGAAAATGAGAGAAAGAGAGTGAGTCTGAAAATCTAAGTGAGAAGGAAGATGAAGAATGTTGAAGACATGGCTGCTTTTATTAAGGTTTTAGGGTTTCTATAAGACAGCTCAAAAGCACTTTAATTTTCGTTTCTGCTTTATTTTATTTTTTATATAAATATCCGTAATTAATGCGTGATGGACGAAATTACCAGTAGTCGTGGATAGTGGTAAGAAAAATAAAATAAATTTTATTTCAAATATAAATCAGTCGTGGATCGTGGTAAGAAAAAGAAAAATTAATTTGATTTCAGTAATTATATATTTTCATGGACAAACCTATTTTTAATGATATAAAATAAGATATTAATGCGGTAATATATATAAGCATGAAAAATACAGGTGGAACCCACTTAATCCCCAAGACAACTTGTCATTAACCGCTTCAATGTGTTCCATGTACTTTTTAATTAACCCTAATTTAATTCTCTGTCTTAGTCCTATTTTTATTTTTTACCAGCAAAAATATCTCAGTCTTTTTATAATCTAATTACTAACAACTAAAAAAATCATGTGTGTGGGCTTAATAAAAAAAAAGTATATAGAAAACTTCATAATTACGCCTTCTTCACTTTTCTTCATGCAAATCCTTCTCATCATTTTCCCTTTCATATTTTTCTCTACTTTGCTGCTTCAATAATCAATTGATTTTATTTAATAATATGAAAAAATAAAAGGTTACACTCGGTTCAAAGGTTAAACCAGAGATTTGGCTTTTGTTCGGTTTTTTCTGGTAACCACTGATTGTAGGGTTTTATAATTACTTTAAAATTTAATTGAATTAAAAAATAAAAATTCTGAATCATATAACTCTCGTGACCACTCAGTAAATTTTGAATAAAGCTGACGTGGCAATTTCAGCAGTTGTAGCAGATTTAATCAGTCATCAGTCCCTCTTCTTCCATCTGCCGTAACGGATTCAAACATTCCGTCAGATTTAACGAACAAGCCGTGATAACAGCCGTTAACTACGGATTCGACACCGTTTTATTATCTCTATTGGATAATTTTCCCGCCTTGAGATATTTTTTTTAGTGAAAGGAAAAAAAAGTTTGAAGTGGGGTCCAGCTTTACCTGCTGAAAAGGACAGCACCGTTAAGTCAAAAGAGCGGGAACAGATCTTCTCTTCTTCTTCTTTTTTATTTATTTTCTTTTTATTTAAGTTTCTTCGTATTAAAATAATAAAAATATAAGCTTTATTTATATTTTCTTGCTTCGAATTAATACTATAATGTTTTACGCCAAAAATTGTGCCCCATAGTTGGCTTCTCTTGTCTCCGGAGTCTACTCTATATTGTCGTTCATTACTTAATATTTAAAAACTACTAAGCACCCATAATATTCTATTATTAACTTTGTTAATGCTGTGTAATCTGTTAAAAGTTAAAACCAGTGATAAAGCTTTTGTTATAACAGCAAAAGAAAAAACACAAAGGTTTGTGTGAGGTGGAATCCAATTTTTTTCCCGTAATTTACGATGATAATTATCAGATCTGGAAACAAACAACTATGGGGAATGAGAGTGTTTTTTAACAAATATTATATGAGTTGATTAAAAAATAAACTGGATCCAACAAACCTATAAACCAAAATTAAGGACTAATGAGAGTTTATTGTAATAAATTATGGGCAAAAGAGAGAATAAGGGAAGTGAGAAACACGCGCGAGGAAGAGAGAGTGAGGACAGGAATTGAAAGTGGGTTGTGTCTGCCAGCAAATGCTTTACAGAAGCTGTCTGTCTCTCTGCCTTCATTCCACAAAACATTAGAAACAAATTATTAATATTTTTTCTTATATAATAATAAATGATTAAAATAAATAAGAATATAGTAGTAGATGAATGGTTGGGACAATTTACCCTATCCGAATTTTAAACTAGGTGATATGTAGGATTGCAAAAACATTAAAAAATTATAAGTGGAGTGGACTAATATGAAAGTAAAGAAGGGAAACAACAAAATCTGCAGATGTCATTTCGAATTTCCCGCTGAAAGTCCATAGAGAGACTAGTGACAAGTAAATATCAACCGTCCATTTCAAATCCGTAGTCTATAGTTACTTTCTATTTATGTCATAAGTAAGTCTATGTCCTTATTACGTGTTACATAATACAACTAATTTATATATATATCTTGTGGTAACTTGTTAAATCGAAGTAAGTAATCATGACTTTTGTTGTTGTTTTTGTTGTTTTTATTTATCGTTATGTATCGTTTTGTTAATGATATAATAATGACTTTTGTTGTTTTATTTCCGGTTTTGAAATTTTGAATTCAAAATGTTTTCTTTAAATATTAGTTGATTCATTAGCATTTATCACTAACACTCTTTAACTTTTCGGTTTAATCTGGTAATCTAGGCTTTAGACACGATTCGACTCTTTTTTTATATTCAGAATTAATTTGAACAACCTTGGAGGGATAGAAATTAATCATAAGCTTCACACTCTTTTTTGAAGTTATAACTTGAGCTTTGGATCTCTTTGAACTCCAAGTTATCTTTTTACACTGCTTTTTTAATATTTATGTTTTCAAATAATTCTTTTCCATGAAAGCAGAAAAATCTTGCCAAATATCAAATACAAAAGAATATATAAATGATCAAGTATGATATGATATATATTTGATTTTTTTCTGGTAGCATGATAGTTTTGGTTTTTAAAAAACTACCCGACTCTGATCAATGACCGGAATTTCTAACAATAATAGTCGATGTATCATCCCTTTTAACTATATATTTTTCATAGTTGGAAAAAATTATGTGAATTTTTCTCCCAAACAAATGGAATATATGACCTTTAGAAATTTTGATACCAAACTTAAACCATTGGTCTATCACAATATTTGTGTCTATTTTCATTTTTTTAAATTCCAAAAAGCTTACTACCTGAAAAAAAGGATATCAGCGAATTGCCTTTGCCATGATCTCAAACTCTAAACAATCTACGATCCAGTTTCCACTAGATCTAATGACGACGGACTAACTAAAAGCAGCTTTTAACTTTCCAATGATACAACAACAACACATTTAAACTAAACTAAAATCACCCAAAGCTTTATCATTCCCTAACAACATGTCCTAATCCTAGTTTTGAAACATATTAACACATTTTATATTCACATTATAAATCTCAAACTTAATCACCAATCCTAGAAATGTATAAAAACAAAAAATAAAAAACAAAGATCCTTTTGAGTTTAGAAACTCTCAAAGCAAAGGGACTGGCCCAAAAACTTGTTCCGATCACATGCAAAAGGAATAATGTCATTAATGGTTCACTCGGTTTTGCAATACTAAAGCACGTGCGACGCCAACTGTTTATCAATAAAGCACGTATGGTTTTACACCGTTAAGCACGAGTGTGTGACACATGCGACACATTGGAAATTCTATGCTAAGCTAACTAAGCATTAACAACAACTCAGAATACCAAAGGTGCGTGATCGGCTGTAACGCATCATTCTGGTATGACTCATGGACTTCGTTGGGTACACTTATGGAGTATATGGGAGATGGGGTCCAAGAGAGCTCAGAATACCAAAGGTATCAAGAGTCAAAAATGCTGACTTATAGGATCTGATCAATATTTATGGAAGCAGAGAGGTGGAGCATTTGAGCCAAGGTTTCAGACATCTGACACTTGGTCATTGCTGCGGGATCCATCCCCACTATTGCCTTGGACTCGAGCAGTTTGGTTTGCTCAGGCAATCCCGAAATGCTCTTTCATCCAGAGGCTGGCAGCTAAGGAAAGGCTACCTACAAAAGACAGGTTGAGAAGTTGGGGGTAGATGTTATCCCATAATGTGTATTATGCCATAGGTAAATGAAAGCCATGGTCATCTGTTTTTCAACTGTGATTTTTCAAAGGATCTGTGGAATAACTTGGCAGGCCTAATATCTCGAGACCCACCTGTCTTGTTGCTTGCCTCATGTAATTAGGTTCTCAATATTCAGTCACACCCACCTCACTTTGATAGTATCATTCTCAAGCTCTTATTACATATTGCCATCTACTCCATTTGGAAGGAAAGAAACCGGAGGATTTTTACCACAGAATCCACACCATGTTCAACATTGAAGATCGAATTGGACCGCATCATCCGCAACAGACTACTCTTGATTCCGCCTAAAGATCCGCATTCACCAATTTCTTTTCTTGAGTTTTATTTCGGTTGTAGTTTTACTTTATACGAACTTTAGTTAGGGCCTAATATTCCATCCATCTCACTTTCGTAGGGCTAGTCTTTTTTTTGTAAATCCATGATTATTGGAACACTTTTATTTGATATAAATTTAACATTAAGAAAAAGAAAACAACTAATTGAACCGTCAATGGTCAAAGCCTCGGTAACATAAATCTTCGGAAGTGTCTTTTTGTTTTCTTCATTGAGTTCCTTGACAATAATTCGTTCTCTTGTGATTAATTTGCCTGTCTAGTGGGTTAGATCCAGTTCTTCAGCTAGGTTTGTCATACGATTAGCATAATTTTTTAATCCACATGAGCTTCTTTTAAAATCCACGGAATATAATATAACATAATATTACTTCTGTTCCATTTTATAAGAAACTTTATGGAAAAAATTGTTTATATTATAATTTTAAATATTTCTACGCAAAACTATATGTATTATTTGACTATTAATATTCTTTTTTTGTGTGCCAAATATTCTGTAATCTTTTATACAGTTAGTAGAATTAACATAAAATAATTTAATTGACATATATTTTAATTTATAAATTTACGTGTTCTTAAGTAAAAGCTCTTATATTTTGAAACCGAACTAGTAAATTTTAAGTGGTTCTTACATATATAAAACATAATCATTTTAGTGAGAGTATTTGATCATGTTAAAGTCGAAAATTTTAATATTACTATGAAATGAGTTCATGACTTGCAAAAATCTGGATGATTATGAAAAGCATTATTATTTGTATCTTAAATATTGCAATAAAATAGTTTAAAATTAGATCTTAACCAAAGTCGTTGTAGTATAGTGGTAAGTATTCCCGCCTGTCACGCGGGTGACCCGGGTTCGATCCCCGGCAACGGCGTTTATAATTTTTTTTAAATTCAAGCCTTTCTATCGAGGCCCAATATAGAGACTATTGGGCCGTCTTATATTCTGTCTTAATATGCTTTGATTTTTCGCTGATATTGACTACTGTGTGATTCCCCTTCTCTTTTCTCAAAATTACATCACTTGTCTAAATTGTTGCATTTGTCGAAACGTAAAAACACCAACATGTATATTTCAAGTCGTTATATATATAGACGTTGATTTAATTTCATACAACAAGATATACTATTTTTTTTTTCCTTATCTCGTTTTTAAAAGACATATATATACACACACATACACACACTTTTACATTACTTCTTCAATATTTTTGTAAGTACATTCAATATATACGTCAACATCCATATTCACTTAAGTAAGGCTCCTGCAAAATAATCACAAAAACTGTATCAGATATATTACAAATTGAAAAACTTGTGGGTTGAGCTAGGTCTCGATCGTGTTATTATACAAAATATAACCTTTACAAAATAATAATCTGCAATTTATACGATTATGTATTAATCATGAAAATTCACTTCTAGTACTGATTTACCTTCGCACTTTAGCATTATCGCGCATCATCAAGTAGGATTGTTAATTAGTAATAAAGCGATCCTGCACATTTTTGAGTATCTAGCTCTATGAGTTCCTCATACAAAGATTTGTAAATTAATTACAAATCATGTAAAATAACATATCATGAAATGAAAATTGCAATGTATATAAGAATATTTGTAGTTTTACCTTTCCACCAGTTTCCTCTTGAAGCTTCATTGGAATCGCCATCCTCTCCATCTTTCTTATACTGGAAAGCTCACAATTAGCTCGTTTATTAGAGTCAATGTAAACCTAATCACAGTTCTAGTACTGTTGATGTGGAGATGCAACACAAATATCTAGTGTTAATGAAATTAAGTAGTTAGAGACTTACAGGATCTGGATCAGTTGTTAATGAAGAGGAATAGTTGTCTTGGCCTCCATAGTAAATAGATGAGCTCAAGTTGCATGGTGGTTGTGTTTCTTCATGTTGTTGACTCTTTCTCTCTTTATATCTGCTCCTTTCTCCTCTTTCATCTGTTATAACACATTTCTAACTTTTAATAACTAAGCCGCGAAGTGAAAAGTTCATTGCATGTTAAGTAGGCCTTTAACTCACTTAGAATCCCCAAATTTGTAGGTTGATATGTAGCAGTTTCATTTCGACTTGCCAAGTTTGCTTGCGTCCCCTTTGAATTGAGATCAAAACCATAACAAAACCCGTGAAATACTTATATATATATATATATATATCTATAGATTAGTATATGAAGATGTTGTATATTGATACATACCGATGGGAAAATGGATTGGAACAATCCTGTTGTTGATGAAGAAGACGAAGATGAAACTCTTGGACCAAAAAGATGATCCAAAGAGGAAGAGGAGGACGATGAAGAGGAAGCAGATACTGACTTTTTCTTGTCCATAACTGCTTTTTTCAACTTTGTTTTGTCTGCTTGTTTGTGTGTGTGTACTAATGGATTTAATTGATAAAGGGTTTGTTCTTTTCAGCTAATTAAAGGGTCTATGTTCAAAGGATAGAGTAGTAGAGAAGTTACTTTGAGAAAGATTTGTAGTCGTTTGTTTTGAGAGGTGTGAGATTTAACTCACCTCATCTAAGCTTATTTATAGACGACTATTCAGTGTAGAGTTTAAAACGTCTTAGAGTATACTTATCAATACTCGGATCTTTAGATTCTTGGTATCTTAGATCATTTGTTATACTAGAGCTAAATTATATATTCTCTACTAATATATTTTGTTATCTTAAGCATAATTAAACGAGCCACTTAGCACTAAAATATCCCAAAATTTACATCAAAACCAGTTGAACCTCTTTTGATCACTATTACACATGCATGTCTTGGACTCTTGGGTGTGGTTATCAAATTAGGGCTTTGGTCGACGTATGATATATACTTCCCAAGTTTTGTTCTTAATTTATTGCATTTGCATTTGCGTTTTAAATTATGATGTTTGATCTAAAACACAAGTTTTACTGTTTAAATTTTGTAAAACACAATGTTTATTAGTGAATTCATATTAAAGATCTTTTGAAAATTATAAACAAAAAACGAAAGCTGTAAATTTTAGTTACATTTCACAGTCATGGTTATCATTCATTTTCAAAACGATCTTTAATTAAAATATATACAAATTATGAGCCATACTTTAGGCTTTGGAACCTAACTAAGGCAAACAAAAGATGGAGTCTTTGACATATTTTGGTTTCCTTAAGATGAAGCATACCATTTCAATCAAAGAAATGAACAATTAAACTAGGGAATTGGGAGCCCTGTTCGGATCCGGGTCTGTTTGAGTTTTCAATTCCATTGATTTAAAATTTGGATGTTTTTATATGGCTTAGATTCGGTTTAATTATGGTAATTTGTTAAAGATCTAATCCTTATCTGAATATACATTGGACTCGGTTTATATCGAGTTGAAATTCAAATATTTTTATTCAAATATTTTAAAAAAGTCAAAACTAATAAATATTTATTTTTTAAAATTCTAAGGAAAACTAAAATTTCATTAAAATTTTTTGAATATTATATTTTTTATGTTATTTGGATCCAAAATGAATAATATATTGAGATTTAAAATTGTAATTTTAGCATTTATGATATTAAAAAAAATCTAGATACAAATAATTTTTTTAGTATATAGTTATATTTAGGGTATTTCAAATACGTATTCGGTTTTCGGTTTGGGTTTAATTTTTTAGATGTAAGAAATTAGAACCTCTTCAGGTGGTTCGGTACCTCATAATTCAGATTGATTCTTTGGATTCCGATATTTTATCCAACCCGATGAACAATAATGAAGCCATGCAAAGAATAAACAATTTGTGAGTCCCCTTAACGGAACCTAACCGACCGAATATAATGTCAATGCGTGTGATGGGTTTCTGTCCTAATATATATTCTTTCTATCGGTTATATGTTTGACTATGAATTTTAAAACATTCACATGACCGGTTATATCTATCTCTAACGAACACTAAGAATTATAAGTACAACGCAAGTTCAATGAAAGTATAAACTAACGGTTTAGGCTACTCTCACGCAAGGTATAATTCGACTGCAAAAAGAAAATTTCAAAAGAAGATTGAATGTGAAAACTTTTGTGTTGATACGTGTCCTTCATGGAAGTTGAGGAACTCAAGAGTCATTACATATTCACCATCATATCTCACCCATTTGTAACTTTCTGAACTAATTAATGGAGACCATTGACATGAAGAATGTCAAAAAGAGATAGAGATAGAGATGAGAGAGAAGGCAGCCTTTTGAAAAGAGGATTAGATCCTTTGTGAATTAAGGAGAGCCATAGCTTCAAGAGGGTTATAGAGAAGCTCCTAGCTACAAATGCTCTCTGCTCCCTAACCGTGGATCCATATACCAGTTGAATCTATAATTATGCCTAGTTGACAATGCATAACTTTCACATGGCTAGAATGTCTATAGATCTATTGGACATTAAGCTCAGCTTTCATTAATTTAGGAATTATATTTGTCTTTCTTTTCTTAACGATTAGATTGACAAGAAATCAAGTCCAAATCTTATCATGTGGATAACATGATTCCCTGAAGTCCAACTCAGGTGAAATTATTACAGAGATATATTATATTATTAACCATCTGACCAAATAGATTTTTCCAATTTGAACTAATGTTTATGTTGATCCTTATTCTTATTCATGATTATTTTTCATAATTGTTTAATTTTTCTTCAGTGTTGAAAGTTACATAAGATTGTTCTTAATTTCAATAATAATGCTTAAACATAAAATCACATCATACATATCAAAATTACAATCACTGAGATATTCTATTCCTCATCCACTTTATCCATTAATTTATCATCTTTATAAACATTTTAATTTAACCGAATTAATGTAAGATAGAAGAAATATAATAATGTCTATTATATCGGGATATCTAAACAGTATAAAACACAAAAATAAAGATGAATAAACTTTAGTGTTCTTTGTGTTTCCCTAAAGCTCAACAAGTACCACTTGCTCCTTTTTTTTTGGTTTCTTATCTATAAAAACGAATCCTATACTCCTAATGGATTATAAGTTCGAATTCAAACATTGCTTTATGTCAAATGGACTTCATTTCTAGTCGAAATATGGCTATAGTACTTAGATTTGGACCGATTATTATATAGCCTAAAGTTAAGGATACTCGGGTCGGCTAGATTGGTGATGTAGCTATCCATTAAATTTTGATAACATAATATATATATATATAATTTGTAAATATATCTACAAAACTCAATCTATAACTTAAACTCCTTCAACCTAAACTCTATCATATGAGACTATCTAATTTTGGAGTCGAATTCCAGTGAAAAAAATTGGATAGATGAATACTAAATACATTCTTATAGTATATATATATATTTTTGTTTGATCAGCAATTGTATCGACAAACCTGAACCATAGGTTGGAATTTATTTCCGAAAAATCTTTTTTTTAATTAACAATTAGATATTTTTTTAATCTATTATTTAATCTACTATTGATATCAGAATTATTAGCTGAATTATCCTAAGTACCATGAAAAAATCGAAAATATATATATATATAGATGATTTAAATGCTGATTTTCTTTTGATAAAATTAATTAATACTGATTTTTTTTCATAAATTATATAGATAACATTGTTTTAACGGAAGAAGGGAGGATAATATCTGATAAGGCATTTCACGTCATTCAATCTTCTTTTGCTCATTTATTTATTTTTCTCTCATTTTTAAGTGAACGTTACAATAGTAATTGACCTAACAAAAAAAGTAAATAGTAATAAATGATTTTTAGGAAACTTGTAGCTGAAGGTTTCGACGTCGTTGGGGAGTATACATCTCATCATGTTCAGCTACACTATAAACTCCAACCTCGCCTGCATACGTTTATATATGTATTTTACATAGAACTTAATTACTATTATAATTTTGCTACTTCACTTTTACAATTTGTTAGTTCGACATAATCTTTGGCATGATTTCTTCTGAAAATTTACAACCAAAAATGGTTTTGATTGGTCAAGTGAATAAACTTACCTTTCAATTTCTCAGCCTCTTCAATTGTGAGTATTGCTGCAAATCCGCTTATGACTTCCTTGTAGCAATGTACTAGAGCATTTTCCCACGATCTAATGATACAAAAAAAAAAAAAAAAAACCAAAATAATTTTTTATTATTTCTGAATCTATCCCGAACCTTTTAATTCGGGAATTAGACTGACAAAACCAATCCATAACCAACCTATAAACTTTAAAACATTAATTCTCATCACGTTAGACTACAAGATTAGCTGAACTCCAATAAATAGATTACATACATGAACATTTAACTACATGACCAAAATTACTTCTCTAACCTGAACCTTATTTTCTTGTTTGGTTTGTGTTTTTGTTAATACATCTTCACAAATTATATAATTAATTTGATTTATTGTTCTAATCTGTAGAAATTAATACCTTCCGTCCAGCACCTTTTTGAGAAGATGGTGGTATAGCTTACAATCACCATGATAAAATCCAAAATCAACATGGACCATATAAATCTGTGTATCATATTCAATTTAAAGAATTATATTTTGTCTTCATGAATAATAGTTTTAGAGAAAAATGTTAAAGGATATCGATATTGGTACCTTCATTGACGGAATTTCCGAAGATGGGGCCAACGAGAACGTTCTCCTCGAAGAGACGGCCGAAATTAAAAATAAGAAGAAAAACAACATTATTCGGGAAAACATTTCCATAGAAAAGGTAAGGAAAATAACAACAGATTAGAGATTTGGATTAAATGGATTATAGTGTGAATATAATTATAAATAGTGGTGAATAACGAAAACGTTAGGCCAAACGTGTGTTGCTGTTCTATAATAATCTCTTTTGAGAGTTTATAACTGCATTTACTTAAGCAATTTATTATAGTTTCCCTTCTTTCGGCCGTTGCTTTTGTAATTTCTTAACATAACGTTTTTTCCTATAAATCTTTATATCAATCAAAAATCGAAATTATTTATTTAATCAAGTGGTTAAATCTTTTTTTTTTTTTACTAGAGTTTGACTCTAGACTACGCATAAAGATTATTCGTTCTATGTTGATAAAAAATATAACAATGTATAACAAGTGCTTGTTTAGAATTCCAATTGTTTTTTATATCTCAACTATGTAATTGATCCAAATCAAATTTAATTTAAATATCTGAAATGGAATAAAATTTTATTCCATGACGTTGAGTATTAGTTAGTAGTTACTCTGTTTTAAACTAATTCGTCTCGACAAGTGTTTCGGGTATTGTGGTTTAGCGCCTTCTCTATTGTTTTCCCCACTCAAATTTAATTATAGGTAATCATATTTATTCTATGTCATATTGTTAGGGATTGGCTATGGATTGAACTTGTCAATCCAATTGTTGACAATAAAAAAACTAATTCGTCTTGTTGTTGTAAAGACATAATAATATTTTAACAACATATATTAGATTATGTTAAGTGTCAAAACAAGTCTTATTACAGTAAAACCACATTGCAAATCATAGGAAATCGTATTTAAGAGACAAAAGTCCTTATATGATATAACTATAGATTTGTAATAAGAGTACAGAGTCTAGCAGCAGCTTTAAGACTTAGTAAATTTTTGACAAGCATTGGTTCTCTTTTCCATAGAGTATATAACAATGGGACTTCTGACTTGGTAAGAACCGTGAATCTCCGTCCACGTGAGCCACGTGTTCCCTGTCGAAAACGTCTCACCTGACTTCCAATTTGGCATCGCTGTTCCGGTAACAGTCACCGTGAAAGTCTTAGTTTCTCCAACCTTATCAAAATGTAGCTCTTGAGGGTCCACAATGAACTCAACATCATAATTCTCATTCCTTGGCTCAACGTTGATTTCTCCTTTGTAATTGGATGATGGAGCACCAACATTAGTAACATTTCTATGGAAGAATTTTGTGAATTTTTCCTTGAGTTTGACTCGAGCCGTCATGCTTGGATAGTTGAGGTCTGCGTCATGGTCTATCTTGGTCCCGGAGCAGTCTATTTTTGGGTCTCCAAGGTGTGATCGTAGTCTCTCAGTGTTGTAGCCTTGTTTGCAAAAAGTGAGAATGAGGGAAAAAGCATTTAACCGATAGATAAATAATGAGATGAATGGGGTAACTGTCTCTGGTCAATTGGTTAAATATAATATCTACTGTATTTCCTACGGAAATCCGATTCTAGGGAGTCGCGGCTGCCTCACTTAGTATTGTTATGGGTTTGGAGATTTGAGCTATGGTTCAGACTCATCGATCTAATTGTCTCATGAATGAGATGAGTATTCAAACTTACAAGTGGTCATGAGAGCTGACTTAATAGCTGATGGAGACCAAGTATCATTGAATGACTTGAGGTACAAGGCAAGTCCAGTGGCGTGAGGGCAAGCCATGGAAGTTCCTGACTGTATGTTGTATTTACTATAGCGACCATACTCCACAATTTTCACATTCTCTGGCTAACCAGCTATTATGTTCAAACCTGGAGCAGCTATATCAGGCTGCTAACAAAACTCCATATCAGAATCAAATCTAATCCAAAAATTGGTCCTTTTTCATAAAATTACCTTAAGAATGTTTGCTAGGTAATCGTCACAATTAGGACCTCTCGAAGATAAGTAAGCAATAGTTTGATTCCAATCTGGATCTGGTAACTGATCCTTAGTCTTGTGGATTTTGACTGAACCTTTGCTGTAAATCCAAACATGGAGATAATGAGTCGATCCATACCCAAAAATGATCACTCGCAGTCTTAATTAGTTGTTTCTACATGACAATATAAGGAATATATTTTACCCTTTAGAATTTTCTGAGTACCACCGTAGTATCACTCCATTGAATTTGCCCAGATATATAGAAGGGATAGGATACTGGTGCGGTATCGCCGTGAGCCTGTCATGAGTTGTACCCAATACGATTGCACCTTCAGCTTCCTCTTCAATAGCTTTGGCTAAGAGTTTGAGATCTGAATGATCGAAGAAAACATCCTTTCCTTTGTCGTTCTTAAGATTAGATAAGATTGGTTCATCTTTGAGTCTAAAATTGAGAAGTCAAATTTTGTTTATCAAATATGATCATTAATTTTTGAAGATAGTAACCAATTTGGACCACCTTGTACACGCAGATTACTTACTCAGTGATGTCGAGAAGATCACGTTTTCTTGTTGATTCTAAAGATGATGTTTCTTCCACAAGTGGGTAATAAGAACTCTGTGTGTCGAATGTATTGATTGTGTTCAACGCCTGGTTTCATAACAAAGTGAGAAGGTTACTTGTAAGTCAAGGAATGAGTACTACTTGTTGATTAAAGAAAACTATCTGTATCACTTACAGTTATATTCATCCCCTTATCAGTAAATGTGTTCAGAGACAAATTAGTCGCGACATGTGTGTCTTTCAAGCTCGCTGCAACTGTCATGATCCAAGGTGCGCCATTGATGACATTGTAATAGTTCCCACTATTTCCAGCCGAGGCTGAAGTTAAGATCCCTTTGTTAAGTGCTCTCAAGAACGCCCACGATACACAATCGTCTTGCATTGGAATCGATTCATCGACCCCTGAGAATACGATATAATGCTGACATTGTCCTGTATTGCATCGTCTATTGCCCTCAAGACTACATGTTGTGGACAAACTGAAGAGTTTGTGGTTTTTTCTTTGTACTTTACTCTCCAACATGTTTTGTAAACTGCGATCTTTGCGCTGGGAACACCACCTCTCATTGAGCCTTTGGCCAGCTCAAAGTAGCTAGCATCATGTATTATGTTGCCTGCAACAATGGAAGCTATGTTCGTGCCGTGTCCCATCACATCAATCACTGATTTCTCTTCAATCACAGTATAATCATCGTTTTTGTCCGGGTAGTATGATCGAGCCCCAAGTGTAGTTTTTGATAATAAGATTAGTTTTAAGAGAGTACATTAGTGTTAGTCTAACTCATACTCAAAATCTAGCTGTATATATTGTCCAAAAAAACAAACTCAACCGATGTAGAAATCTTTTTTAACACACATTTGTTACATACATGACTGGAGATATGAAACGTGAAGTTTGTGAGACTAGACATCTACAGATGGTTATAATCAACATTAGCATGGACTTTGATATGATATTAGTGGTCCAGTTCTATACAAGTTCAACAAGTGTATTTGCACTGGACCCATGTCCGTAATGTTTATTTTTATGGCTAGTAGTTAGACCCCAAATTTTAATTGATGAAAATTTATGTCCAAAATTTTAATAGATTAGGACCTTTAATTTTCACTCATGTACTAGGTCTCTTCCAGACTTGGACGGGGTGGAAATAATTCACACCTAAAACTAGCTTAATGAAATAGGATGACTATACACTTATATATTGCCAAAAAAAAACAAATCCAACTAATTCGAGGGTAAGTTCTAATAGAGTAGTAAACCAATGATCAAGAGAAAACCTTATACACATAATATAATCAAAAATTAAGGAGAAAGGTTAAAGAATAATGAAGTAACCTGTTGCAAGTTATATTTTCGCATTTCTTTTCCCAACCAGGAGGAGGAGGACCGTCGCTGCTGAAAGCTCAGAGCTAGGCCAAATGCCAGAGTCAATAACAGCCACCACTAAATTACTCTCAACCTCTGGACGTCTCTCAGCTTTTAATGGTAGATTCATTAAGTCCCATGATCTTGTCGTGTGAAGATCCAGGCATCTGCTAAGTGTTACATCCAGTACTTCTCTCCTGTCTACATCAAAACATTAACTTAACCATGTGATTATGTCTCTACGTACTAAGAACCCAACTTTTAATATAGGAAATCTTACTCAATAGCTTTTGGCGTTCACTTTCTGTGAGGCTTGCCGAGAAACCTGTGAAGCTCTCATTATAGGTGTAGATGTGTGCATTCTCTATGGTGCTGCACAAGAAAACTATTTAATTGGAAATTTTTTAATTTACAAATTTATTTTTATAATTATAAGGAATAATATATAACCTATCATGGTCAAGAACATGTCCAAGTACTTCCTTGTGACCAACACTTGACTCATATCGATGCCCTCCAACTTTCATATGCACAAGGTATACCTATATATATGCCATACAAATTAATTAAGAAGATTTACATATATTTATATGAAAATTATTAATAATGCTAAGTTAGATCTAAAACAGCAAAAGGATGGATTTGACCAAGAAAATAATGAAAATAATAATAAAACAAGGGGGTACAAGCACATGTTATTCACACATGATAATATATATATATATGACTATATATATATAGTCACACATGACTATATATATAGTCAAGATTCACCAAATTATATAATATTAATATATAGTCTTTCTGTGAGGGTAATTAAACGATACTTAGTGATCTTAATAAGCAAATATTTTCACAACCAAAAGGTTTGTATTAAGTGTGGATTCTGAATAGAATTTTTTGTCACCTTTCTTTGGTCATTTGATTCTGCCAAAGAAGCAAAGAAGAAGAGTAGCAGATGAAGAAGGAAGCTATGATAAGCTATTCTCATACTTCACTCACTCACTATCTTTTTCTATTAGTTTTTTTTATATGATTAATATTCTCATGTTTTTTAAAGTGTGCGTTAATGCATAATGCCTCTATTTATAGAGAAAGTTTAATGAAGGAAAGTGGAAGCGAAAACGACTCAAGATAAAGAAAATTGGAGAAGAAGATTGAAATATGAAACAATTTATCGTGCATAAACTCATCAATCAATCTAAAAGAATCTAATTCTTCGACTGTTCAGTTGCATGTTAAGCTGCATGCCATTTATTGATTCTTGAGAAAGTCGAACATCCTTAAAAATGATATATTTCTACTGTAAATCATGAGTATTTGGTATTCATTCGAGTCACAAATAAAGAAAGCACATATATATGTGTGTGTTTCACGTGTAAGAATGTCAACATTACAAAAATCTTGACAGCCACATTGTTTTACACAATATAGAGCTCTTGTTTTTAGAGAGATATAAATTAGGTTTAAAACAGTCCAAGGCCTGAATTGACTCGTGTTATAAACTTCTCCAATTGCAATTAGTATAATGGAAAGTTTAGGCGACTATGACTTGTTCACAATACTATGTAAGGAACTGTTTAGTTGTGGTCTACTAGTTTCTATTTGAGGAAGACTTGCTCTTCTGGTCGAGGCTAGAGATTAATTCAATACGCACACTAAATCAATATCCACTTGGCTACAAGGGATCTGAACATACCGGCAGGTACATGAGTGTGGATACCCGGTGCTTTTGGGTCTGGGGGATTAAGGCTGAAGGCCTACACCTCCTAGTTACAAAAACTAAAAAAATGTAAGGAACTGTTTGCGGATTTTATGATCAAAGTATACTACATACGTTACGTTGGCCCTGTTCTTGTGCTTGTTACTGTGACTACGACCATTGCGACATCGGCATCGTAGTCGCAGTCGCATAGACTTCACTAGAACAAACTAAGAAATGGACTAAGAATATGAACATATTCAAAGATATGATAATGACATAATGTGTCCAAGGAATTGCATACATGTGGTTTTGGTTTCCGTTTGCAACATAGAACAAAAGAAAAGTTCCTTTTACGAGCTTATAATCGCTTTCGTGTTTACTTCTCATCCACAACAATGAACATATCATTTTCATTTTCACTGTGATTATTATATTCTTTCCTATTCTATTCTATTTTCAGGTCCACCAAACGGATCATGCGTCACTTTACACACGACCGTACAAAGATAAGTGGACTGTTTTTTGGTTAATCTCAAAAGCTTACATTCGTTTTATTACACTTCACATGAACATAAGCCAGACTTAGTTCTCTCGTTCGTAATCTTAGAAGTACATTCGATTCTGATGCTGTTTAATTGAAGATGTCCATAAGTTCATCTTACGAAACTTCTGTTTTTTAATCAACCATTTCATTTGGTGTTCTAACATTCAAGAAACGATCATATGCATGTACATACCAACTATGTTCTTTTCACACAGGCAGATGAAAATCATGTAAAAAACCATTAAAAAGAAAGAAAGAGTAAGAAGAAAGTGAATTTCGGGATGTAAAGAGATTAGAAGGACTAGAGTTTTGCTCCTTCTCAAGAGTTCGCACTGCCATCAGTACACACTTCAATGCCAAATCTTCGACGTTTTGATACAACTGCTCGAGTGGCCAAATCCATCTGTGAAAGAAAGAAAGCTGAAATGACCCATAATTATTAGAATTTAGCCTGGTAAAATCCAATAGACATCATGTTTAACAGAGATGGTACTTGACTTGTAATAATTTGAACAATCACAGAAGAATCTTTTCATTGACTTATTTTGTTTTGGTTTTACCAAGGGCAGACTATTGACTAACCTCAAAGAAATGATCACATCTTTGTGGACATCATGAATTTTGTCTTCTTTTCAGCGGGCTTCAAAATCTGAAACGAGCACATAAGGTTCTCGTCCACACTCATCATCGCACCAGCATTATCAAATTCACCACAGTAGTTGGGAGCTGAAAACACTGTCACGAGTTGTCTATCAGCAAAGAACTCATAACCATCCTCCACGACCTGCCACAAGAAATTCAATTTCCTTGTCAACATCACAAAAGCAGCAGAATCAAAAGGCAAGATCAAAGTACATACCTGATGGGCACGGCACACAAGATCAAGATCATGCTTTGTTAGAAATTCAGAGACTATATCTGGACCAAAGGTGTATGAAACACCTCTATCATTCATTCCCCAACCTTTAACATCTTTCCCAGGATCAGACCAAAGCAAATCACAGAGCAGCCCAGTGTCAGGAATCATAGTTGGACGAGGCAAGTTTCTAATTTCATCCAAATGGTTGAGATCAGGTGACAGTCCACCGTGCATGCACAATATTTTGTCATCTATAAGCGCCGCGACTGGAAGGCAATTGAAACAATCTGTGAAAACCTTCCATACCCTCACATTGAACCTCCTTTTACATTCATCATAAAATCCATATATCCGATTGATAGAAGCACATTCATGATTCCCCCTTAGTAGAAAAAAGTTGCCAGGGTATTTGATCTTGTAAGCTAGTAAGAGACATATCGTTTCAAGACTCTGTTTGCCTCTGTCCACATAGTCTCCCAGAAATAGATAATTGGCACTAGGAGGGAAGCCACCATACTCGAATAGTCTCAGCAAATCACTATATTGTCCATGTATGTCACCTAAGTCATTCACACCAAGTGCATCACAGAATGGATTAGAGTTTCTATAAAAATAACTTGTAAATTGAATCATAGTCGAAATAGTGTTCTCAAGGAAAACAGCATTGCAAAACAATGAGATACTTACTTTCTGAAATCTCAAGTTCTCTCATCTATTCGAATTGACTAAACTTCCAGGAAATCAACATATACTTTGATCAGAGAAGAAGACTCCTCCCAAAACTAACTTTCATACTCAAATGTGAACAACTCCTCCCAAAACTAACTTTCATACTCAAATGTGAACAATCAGGTATCATAAATTCAATTCATTACCTATGTCTAAGATCTAACAACCATTACATAAAAATCCATAGTAACAAGATAAGCTCACGTGCTTAGCCTCTACGCAAAGATTATAAAAAAAAGCCAAAAAAATTCTCAATCAGATTCTACTCGCTTCAGAACATCAATCAGAAAAAGTTTCACAATTGTTAACAACATACCCCAAAACCCATTAAGTTCACACTTTTGAAGATATCAAACCAATAAGAACCCTAAAATGAATTCGGACGACATTAAGATCAAGGATTCAAATTCGACCGATAAAACATACCACAAATTTTAATGGGTGCCTCAAGCTCAAGCAAATTGGGTTGCTGAATGAAAATATCTCTAGCAGTAGTACAAAGCTGTTTGATCTCAGCTTCCGAGAGCTGGACTTGCTTTCCTGGTCTAGCTAATCGGACCTCCGTGAGTCGCCTGATTATATCATCCAGAACCACCGAGTCAATCGCAGTCTGTTGGCCCTGCGTCGTCGCCATTAACAGAGCCCAAAACACAAAACCCTAATTTTTGGACCCCAAAAACGAAAAAGAAAAGTCCCCAGAAGTGGAAAACAATCAGTGAAAATTCTTAAAGCAAAATTACGCGCAAAGATTTTCGAGTTTTTAGTTCGAATTTATATATTTTCAATGATAAATTTACATAATGAAAAGTAAAGTATTGGAAAATGGAGAATGTGAGTTTAACACACCTACAAAAAAAAACTTCTAAACCAAACAAAGAAGATGAGAAATAGTGAAAAAAAAAAAAAAAAAAAAAACTGGAATACCAAACGTTGACGTTTTCAGAGTCCCTTTAAATGGCTTTAGATTTGTGGATAAAGGGCCCATTTATAAGCCCAATAATGTGGTAACATAAGGCACTAGCCGGTTAGATTACAACCAAAACTGAATAATAATTTGGTAAAATTTATATCATGGAACCAAAATGCCTTGTTTATATCTTTTCATCTTTGCTTATAATATAAATAATAGTTTTGTTAAATTAAAATTAACTATAATTTAAAAACTAGTGGCTTGTATTCATAATAATGTTATGTTATTATCTTTAATAAAATTTGTGTATAATACGTTGACCAAAGAAAAGAATTAACATGGTGCCACATGGATGTGTTATAGCTTAATGAAGATGTGAACTGCACTTATTATTTATTTATTTTTGCATAACTCAAATGCATGATTACTTTCATTACTTTAAAACCTTATTTTACGTATTTATTCTGTAAACATTGATAACTCAAATAAATGTATTTGTTTTCATTTGTTCTATACAAACCGCATTTGTTTTTGTAAATTAAATGTCACAAAATAATAACTATGTGATATAAGTTGAGGCTAAGTAGAATTTATATTTGGTCAAGTGGATGAATATCATATCAATTATTTTTCTTATCTGAATTTGCATAACACTTTGTTTTAGGAAATACAATGATACATGCGGAAAAAAATTTAAAGAATTAATTTGGCTATCTATGTCACCAAAATGCATTTATCTTTTTGGTTATTTGTTTAGAGAAAATTTTAGGATTAAGCATGTTTGAGCTGAAATAGTTGAATGATGGGTAACCTTCCGAGAAGTGATTCTTGAAAATGTGTGAGTAATGACAAAACACGGAGAAATATCATATGGTGATTTATAGGATCGGTAAACAAGTTTTTATAATTTTCTGGACGTAGCATACTGACCGTTAGATGAAAGTGGATTAGAGGACGTGGAGTCCATTAAAGATAGCAGTCGGGGCTTTACAATTTAATTCTAAAAATTGTATTTGTCTCACGTGATATAAAATTTTTGAATATATTGATTTTGTTAATCTATTGAGAAAAAAAATCTTAATTATCATTTAAAAACAAAATTGAAAAGCCTAAAACGAAATTCATGGGCTTGTCGATCCGTACGCGGATTAGATTCGAAAGAGCCCATACAAAACAATTTTATGTCTCTTCTTTCTTTCTTTTTTTCTCGATCGTAAAGTTCTTTTTTGGGTGTAATATGGTAAAAGATTTTGATACATTCTTTCCAACTCACCTCCACGTTGCTCATCTCAAGGCTCTCTTTTTTTCACCAAACATCTTTACAGATACAAAGTTATCGATTTTTTATAAAACTGGATAAGATGTTTCATGAGAAAGTAAATTCTTGGATTTTTGGTGTTTAAAGACAAAATGCTATGAATTTTATTCAGCCAATCGCATCATGTTATGCGCTATATATACATACACACACTTTATGTTGTTACAATAATTGTCATATATTAAGACAACTTGATCCATAAGCAGAAAAGTGTAAAATAAATAAATTGAAAGGTCAATAGAAAAAAAAGATGAAAGGTCAAAATATACGTAAAAATAAGAAAGCAAAAGAGTTTCATTTTTTAGAAATAAAATATTAAGACACACAAACCAAGATTTATTCCTTTGTGATCATATTTGGATTTTTTAACAATCCAATCTACAAAAATTGTATATAATACATAACCACTCTTTTCATTTCTTTTTTTTTTGATAAATAAATCCAACTGTGAACTAGAACAAAAAAGTTATGTCCAACCAGTTTTAAATTGTAATTTTTCACCAATGTATAGTTTAAAAGATTGAGAGGCAATCGGCAAAATATAAGATTAACTAAAAAATAATTAAACACCATGGGAAAAGATACTTAAGATGAAAAACGAGAAAAACAAATATTGTTATATAAATGCAAAAAAAAAATCCAAGAATAAGCAGCCTTAATAAAAATGAAGCTATGGATCGTCCATACAGAGACCGACTTTAGCAAGTTGATAAAGAGATGGTCAGATCTCAAGGTGGAAACTGTTGCTCGAAAAAAGCTAGATTTGATCTGATGCTGTCTTTTACCCAAAATATTAATTTTGATAACATAAAAATGAGAATAGGTTAGGCTTTTGTTCTGTAAAAATTGGGTGTCTGATATTCCACTTTGAAACCTCTTTAACCTTTGTCGCGTCATCTTTGGTTACGACCTTCCTATGCATTGATGCCTTGAATTATTTAATTATAATTAGTCCGTCGTTTGTGTTTCACAAAAGCTTAACCTTAATTGTAATTAATATATATAAAAGATGTTTATGGTAACGTAGCAAAAAGCAAATCTTTATCGTATATCATAGTAGGGCCTTGATATATTTATTTACTTCGTATGGACATCCTTTTTGTTATCATCTGAATTAATGTGCTTTGATTCTCAAATCTAAATTTTATTACGCGATTGAATTTTTTTGGTCAGATAGTTAGGATGATTTAGTTAATAATTTTATCATCAGATATTCAACTCTTCCCAACTACAATTAATAGATTAAAAAGAATTTAGAGAATAAGTTTTAAGCTATGAATGCATGTGACATTTAGTTTAGTGGCATGTGGTAAGTCTATTAAAGACAGACGCACTTGCATATCTAGAGATCAAGTCTCACTGCCTACTTTATGTAGAAATTTGACTAATGGGCCAACCAGTTATGACAAATGTTGACAAAAAAAAGGTTTTAAGTTATGAATTGGACTTAAATGAATTCTCATTGGAGTCAGATTAACTCTACGTTTTTCTTCTTTTGGAGAGAGATTTGCACCGCAAACATTTTTTATTTTAGAAAAGTTTAATCGAATCTCAAGATACTTATATTTAAAGAGTGCCTGTGGTAACAAAACTAGGAAGACATTTAGATTGTCTTTAGACTCTGGATTTCATTTTCACCACATATCCAAAGATTTCAAGCGTTCAAGGTGTTTCCACTTGAAGGTTTTAACTGTATTTCTATGTTTAATAGGGATATGTCTTGTATGACTTATGTTATCTTTTATGTTGTTGCAATCTAAAATTTTTGGTCTAACTAAAACATCTCATTGACAAAAGAAAAACCCTAACTATTAGAATCAAACTCAGAATATAAAATTAGACTTTTAACCATTGTTTGTGTATGATTCAACTACAACATTTGGAGGTGGATTTTGTTATAGGTAGTTCAGAAGTATTAAAAATTTGATGGATCATGATGACAGGCCAATTTTCTCCCCTTATATTTAGTATTTCAGAAGACTAACATTTTCTTGGTAATTTCTCTAAGTCTCGTTCTTTGTTTATTAAATTTCATAGTTGATTTTCTAATCCAACATGGTAAAGGGTTTGCTCGAGATTATTCTTTGATATATATGAATATTGGTTTCTAAAAATTATTGTTCATGTGGATTTATATATTTGATATATGCATGTTTATTTAAGTGATTTTTTTGTTAGAGTTTGACTTTAGAGAATTATAACCTTGTATGATAAAATTTAGGATTTAGAGAATTTGAAAGATATAAACTATAGATCGCATATTGTCTATATAATTGTTTAACAAAAATAAAAATAAACTACATGTTAGATGTCTAATTCTTCTACCAACTTTAATTTATTGTGACAATTGACGTTTATTAAACCAAACATAAACCGGAAAACTTACTGAAACGAGGGTCTCCATCAAAACCCAAAGGGAAGTATTTTTGATGCTTTCATAAACAACTCTCACTTTTTGGTTTTTCTACACAACAAAAGTTTAAAAATGAAAAAGAGAGAAACTTTAAAGGTTTTCAACTATCCTCCTCCTTCCATCGACCGTTGTTTGAAGGATTCTCCGCCTCAGCAAAAACCCAAAACATATATAAAAATATTCTCTAAATATTAAAAACAAAAATCTATCTTTCTCTCTGTTCCTTTCCTTTCAGAAGCTAAGCATCTCTTTTTTTTCTCTCTTTTTCTTTTAAATTATTTTTAGCCCGATCTCTCTTCTGCAAAGATTCTCTCTTTTCATATATGTTTTTATTCTCTTATTAACATTTTAATCACTTCTAACTTCTTCTTCTCTCCACTTCCTTCTTCTTCTTCCTCTTGCCTTCTACGCCGTTTTCTCTTCACTCACACGTTTTCGAGAATATATAACACACGTGTGTGGACCATTCTTCATCATCATGGATTCTTCTTCTTCCTCTTCTTCTTCTTCTTCTTCTTCTTTTTCTTCTTCTTCTCATTCTTCTTCTTACGGTGTTTCTCGTGTTAGCCATATCTCTAATCCTTGTATCTTTGGTGGGTTTTTAAACTGAATCCTCCATGTTAAAGTGGTTCCAAGTTGTTATCTTTAATTAACCTAACGGTTTTGATGGTTTTTCAGGGGAAGGTGGATCGTCGTCTTCATCAACATATAGAGATAAGAAATGGAAGTTGATGAAATGGGTTAGTAAGCTTTTCAAGAGTGGCTCTAATGGTGGTAATAATGGAGCTCGAACTAATCATCATCTTCCTCAGTTTCAAGAAGATGAGAATATGGTCTTTCCTCTACCTCCTTCTTCTTTGGTAATTATTTTCTTAATTATTTATTACTAATTTAATTTATAAAAAAAAAACATATTTTTTTTATTAATCTCAACATATACTATAGACATGTGAATATTACTACTGTTTTCTTTTTAAACTTGTGAATTTATTCATTGAAATATCACGGGTTTTGTACATTATGTGAGATTGTCACATCCATGAATGATTTCATTAATGTTGTCATGAATTTCATTGGATTTTAATGCTCAAAATGAGATGATGTGACAACAATGTGGTTTTTCTTACGATCACTATTAGAGATAAAGGTAGAAATTAAATTTGGTTCTATGAGAAGTACTTTGGAAGTGGACCGAGTTTAGATAATTTCCACTCAATTTTATGAAGCGTATTTGATTCCAATATACATTGACAATTGTGTTACATTAGAATCGTTAAAAGATGATATTTGTCGAAAACCATAGCTATGGAATTTTACTATATTATTAGTATTTTTATTTTTAAAACTTGATATATGCGAAAGTATTTCATTAACCTTTTTCTTGATGTCATTGTAAAACTAATAATATTGAATACTAATTGAACAAAAACTCACTGTACCCTTAATATTTTTCTTTATTTGGACTCCAAATACTTCTCTAATCTCGCGTGATAGAGTTTAAAGACTATAAATCGATTTAGTTATTAATTAATTACATTTTTTTGTTAAATGGTAATTAGGATGATCGGTCGAGAGGAGTAAGGGACAAAGAAGAACTAGAACGTGCAGTTTCACTTTCTCTAGCTGACGATAGGAAGCGACCACACGGTATCTCTATCCACATTCATGTAAATTTATATTTAGAAAAGAATCAAAAGTTATTTAAAACTTTGTATTAATTAGAGAATGAATTTTTTATTATTATGAAATAAATTGCTTAGGGTTTGGTTGGCCAATGGATATCAATAGAGATTTTCCAAGACCTTTTCATGGTGGCTTGAATCCATCATCTTTCATTCCACCTTATGAACCTTCTTATCAATGCAGACGAAGACAAAGGTAAAAACAAAATACATTCTCTTACATTACAAAAAAAAATCATTTAAATCCTACAAAAATTCATGTGAAGAATTTTCAGACTTGATATAGAAAACCATAGAAATTCCATGAAGAATTGTAGTGAGATAAGCATACATGAGCGTGGTCCAGTGGTAGTACTATAATTTAGAAAGGTAGTAATGTGATATCCCAGGTTCGAGTGCTCCTAGGAAAAAATCATATTCGTGTACGACATCAGGAGTATTCATATGGCTCTCCTGGTACCGAGATTAGTCGGATCTCATGGTCCGTTGAATCGTTGAACCGGCTCGAGAAAAAAGTCTCTGGTTGGTTCAAAACTCATGGTGCTCATAATATTTTTGTTGAACCGGATTACCAGAATGATCAAAAAATAAAAAATAAAAGAATTGTAGTGCTAAAAATGAAACCATTTGCTCATTTACTAACGTTGTTTAATTGATTTTTTCAGCAGAATATGCGGCGGTTGCAATCGTGATATTGGAATGGGGAACTATCTAGGATGCATGGGCACATTCTTTCATCCTGAATGCTTTCGTTGCCATTCTTGTGGTTACGCTATCACTGAGCATGAGGTATATTTATACATAAACATATAATAATACTCTTTAATATAAATGTCTTATCAATACATGACTAAGGTTTTGTGCTTTGTCTTCTCTCTTGAATCTAGTTCTCTCTATCAGGAACTAAACCTTATCATAAGCTTTGTTTCAAAGAGCTCACTCATCCCAAATGCGAAGTTTGTCACCATTTTGTAAGCAACTCTACAATCAATCACCTTCACTCACATCACATAACTTTTTATATATATGACCATAATTCGATATTTATAGATCCCAACTAATGATGCTGGCTTAATTGAGTATCGATGTCATCCATTTTGGAACCAAAAGTATTGTCCATCTCATGAATACGATAAAACCGCTCGTTGTTGTAGCTGTGAACGTTTGGAGGTAATCAAATACTAGTGACTAAATTCATGATTAATTCCATATCATTTTTGTACTATTACAAATCAAAATGTGTGTTTTTTCTATATGTGATCACATGAAGTCATGGGATGTGAGATATTACACGTTAGAAGATGGAAGAAGTTTATGTTTAGAATGTATGGAAACTGCAATAACTGATACTGGAGAGTGTCAACCACTTTATCACGCCATAAGAGATTATTACGAAGGAATGTATATGAAACTTGATCAACAGATTCCAATGCTTCTGGTTCAAAGAGAAGCTCTCAATGATGCTATAGTTGGAGAGAAAAATGTAAAACTCTTTACTGTTATTTCGACTTATATATTATTTAACCATTTTTGTGAGACTTAATCCTCTGTGTGTGTTTCATAGGGATACCATCATATGCCTGAGACAAGAGGTTTATGTTTGTCTGAAGAACAGACTGTTACAAGTGTAAGTCTTTTCACTCTTTTGTCGGAAACTTAAGTTTAAATTTTCAGTGATTTGACTTCGCTCTACTTTTTTTTTGGTTCTTCATAGGTTCTAAGAAGACCAAGACTTGGAGCTCATCGTCTTGTTGGTATGAGAACTCAGCATCAAAAGCTTACACGCAAATGTGAAGTTACTGCGATTCTCGTTCTTTATGGCCTCCCAAGGTACTTCATTACTTGCTTCATTCTTAAATACGGTGATTAGAGAGTGATTGATGGTTTGTTAACTTAATGATCCTTTGGTGGATGAAGATTACTTACCGGAGCAATTCTTGCTCACGAGCTGATGCACGGATGGTTAAGGCTAAAAGGTACTTACTAATCACCTTCACCGAGTTTTCTTGTCAACAATTAGATCGAAAAAGACTCGATAATAACTTAAATCCTATAGAGGATATATATACGGTGATTACAATAGCCATTCACTGTATATATACATCCTCTACAAATCCGTTCGAACCCCAAAAACTATCACGCGAGTCTACACAATTCCCTTGTGTCAATTCTCGTGAGAAAAAGTGCAAAAGTAGACATTTAACCACTTCACCAAAAACACTTTCCACCTTCATCAATATTCTGTACTTATATGTATAAAATATAGGCACAAATCCGGTTTAAGGGTTCAAGCATATTTCAATTTCAGATTCGGTTTGGTTTAGTTGATATGTACGTTTACCCATACTTCAAGCAAAATAAGCATCTAAAATTGTTAATTTTGTTTTCATTAGGGTATAGGAACCTTAACCCTGAGGTAGAGGAAGGAGTCTGTCAAGTCCTGTCATACATGTGGCTTGAATCAGAAGTTCTCTCAGATCCTTCCTCAAGAAACATGGCCTCAACATCATGTGCTTCAGCTTCTGCATCATCCTCATCATCATCTTCTAACAAGAAAGGAGGGAAATCAAACGTAGAGAAGAAACTTGGAGAGTTCTTTAAACATCAAATAGCTCATGATGCCTCTCCAGCTTATGGAGGAGGTTTCAGATCAGCAAATGCAGCGGTTTGTAAGTATGGTCTGCGTCGCACTCTTGATCATATCCGTTACACTGGAACTTTTCCTCTGTGATATCTTATTTAATATGTTCTTTGTTGTCTTGTTTTCATGATATTGATTTGGATTGGATGGATCTCACAGGGTTTGTTTTTAACTTTGAATAGAATCTGAAGACATACTTCATCTCCTCTTGGATTTTGAATGGGGAGAGTTGTTGTTTGGAGATTTTATAACAACAATTATTGAATACTAATAACAAACGAAAATGCTTTATTTCCCTTAATTCTATATATTAGTTTTGGATATTAGTGAAAACAAAATTTGAAAAATAAAATAAATAAAAAAAATATGAGAGAAATGCATTTGATCAAATTGTCAATGCTGCCTATCCGAATTTGACTCCATAAAGATTTTGGTTATAGATCAGTTTTCCACGAATTAGAAGAATCAAAAATATGAATTACCATGCAAAATTGCAACAATGTAAACAAAAAATAAACATTACTTATAATTTCATTCCGCTCATCAAAATTATATCCGACAAAAAAAATGTCACAGAAGGCAAACTAAAGAGGAATACCACAAAATTCAAAATCATTTTTCTTTTCGCAGAAAAAAAAATCAGGAGAGCAAAGCTCACTGTACCAATCTCTCCCTCTTTACACGACTTGCTCTCTGTCTCTCTCTGTTTGCCTAACACAATTGATGGTTGTCTTGTTATGTGTTTGTTTCATTTTATCTTGCAGCGAATCTACGTCTCCTCCTTCCTTTAACCGGCATGGAACCAAAACCAGTCATCTGTTCAATGCCCAACTTCAGTTCATCTTCCTCATCGCTTGCTTCATCTGACCGCCACCTCAATCCACCACTGTTATTTCTGCTTTCCGTGGCCAAGCCATTGTTGTTGTTCTTCAAGCTGCAATTCATGATACTCACAGTTTATATGTAGCCCATTCGATATAACGACTGAAAGGTGTATACAGAAGAACCAAACCGAAACCAAACAGGAAACATTAACAATAACTTAATGCCAAACAATACCAATGTCCTCTACTTTAATGGCACGATTCAAGCAGATAAAACGTACCTTGAAGAAATAACAAAGAAGAGAGGAAACGTACCTTGAAGACATGTTCATTGGATCATCCATATCAACAAAGCTATCTTTCTCTAGTTTCATCCTTGTGCCAAAAAAAGTGGATTCCGGTTTCTGTGCAGATCCATTGAGATGGTTGCTGGTAAGTTTCATCGTTACAGGACTGTTAGCTGCGACTCGGCCGAGATAAGGAGAGCTCATATTATTCTCCAAGAACCTATCAACATTCGTATCTGGAGAGGAATCATCAGTCCGATTTACTTTGAGCTGGCTGTTCCCACGAGCTCTGTTAAGATCTTTGAACGGAGTCGACACTTCACCAAATTTCAGAGTCTTGGTTATGCTTCTAACTTCACTCTGTTGTCCTCTATTTGTGCTTGTAAATAACTTTCCATGAGACAGATCAAGGGAAGCGTTTCCTATCAAATGGCTGGGTTGGAAAGGACTGCCGTTATTCGCCACTGGCTCTCTAGTGCTGGCATTGTTTGCCCGTTGGAGAAATACGGAACTAGTAGAAAGGGGAACTGAAGAAGTAATCTTCACAGGTGCATCGGGATGAACAGAGTCTCTTGCTGCTTCAGAAGAACTTTCAGATGTATTTTCCATCTCAGAAAATTGTCCAGATCTAACTTGCTGCTGCTGAATTATTGGAAGTATATCTATGGCTTTATCCTGTTTCAAAGCAACAGAGACACAGAACAATATAAATTTCAAATTTAAAATAGCCAATATCAAGTAATATTGCTCATATATAGAATATCGAAGCTTCAGAAATACTAGACAAGCATCAAGAGGCTAATAAGCACTAAAACGCATGATGAAAATTTAGGATATAGCCTTTCACATGATAAAGTGGAAGGATCCACTTGTACATGGAAAAGGTTGCTGGAATACTTACAACTAACTCTTTTCTCCAACAACTCTGTGATTGCATTCTGGACATAACTTCTTCCCCAATTTGATTGTCATATATGAACGCCTCTTCAACTTTCTGGAGCGTAAGATCAACTTGGTATGCTTTGATGTAACGGTAGCGCTGCAGCAATGTGAACAACCAGTAGTTCCAGTTAACGACATACCGAAAATACCCAACCAGATACAAAAGAGAATAAACAGAATTATAATGATGCAGTTTGCGTGGTTTTGTTAATATCAATTTGACAATTTTAAAGCTACTCTCGTAGTGTGCAAGCGAAGTTATTTTGCGCATGAAAATATGATTGTTTACCTGAAGATAAAAGACAACCAAAAGACTACCCACAGCTGATGACGGGTCATCACTTGCAGAATCAAATAGGCATTTGTGTAGATATTTCTCCTCATCTGGGTTCCATGGTAACTCAATGATTCTATCAACTAAGTTTCTCCTAATAGAAAGATAGCAGAATTCGTTAACAAGTATCTCCATCCACTCTGTCCAACTCCACCTGTCTAGATCATCAGACACATGTTTCAAAGCTCCATTTTTCAATTTATTTTCCTTTACTTTCAAGCAGACTGCCCTTTGGTATGTAAACGCTTCACTCAGAAGACCACATTCAACCCTCACACGAATAGCTGTGACAGCTTCATCAATTGAAACCAACTCTGATACTCCATCACGACCAGACCAACGCAAAACCATAAGAGCTGTTTCAGGATTCTCCCTTTCTAACAGGACTTGTGCAACCTTTGGGTAGGTTTCTGGACCACATATTTCAGGAAGAATCCTACAAGCTTCCTGAAATATAATATGGAAAGTTAGTATGCTGCACCAATTAAGAAAAGTATAGAGTATGACATGATGTATAGTTTATCATATGTATATAATCTGGGAACACCAAAACAAAATACATAGTTCGATGTGTTTTTGCTGGGATTACCTGGAGAGCCTCCTCTGAGTGATCATCTAGAAGATAAAAGACAAAAGACTCCAGCAATGAATGCCTGGTTATGCCAAAGGTAGCAGCAAAATCATCTATTATGTGCTTCCAATATATTTCAGGGGTAGTCCAATGCCGATCGAACAAGTAGTAAAGAAACTATCTCCTGGTTAAGGAAACAAGCAAAGAAGAAAAGCATGGGAACGCATCATAATTTTCAGTATAGTAAAGTGCAATGTAATGTAAAACGACAGCGATGATAGAAGGATACAATTGCTTGCTTCGCAACCACCAAATCTGAATTGCCGTGTAAAAAGAGTATGTCAGCAGCAGTTCTAAGATTCTCAAATGGATAAGATCCTGAAGTTCCCTCTATTTTAAATTTAAGTAGTGATCTCTCATCCTTCTGTAAACATTCAACTTCTAGGTCTGCCCCTATTTCTTGATCATACTCTGGCTCTCTCTCAAGATTTTCTAAAGCATCCTCAATAAAGAGGGAAGCACCCTGTACATAGCCATCTGTAGACTGGTCTACAGCATCGGGCCATGCACGTTGGATTGCATTTGATTTCCTTTCAAGTACAATAGCACTCCACAAAGTGAAATCAGAATATCGAGACCTCACATCTTCCAGAAATCCATGTCTTATGCACCAGACCATTATATCCAGATGCTGAAATCAAAAACAACGGAAGGTTAAGTGCATCATCCTGCACTGAAAACTAACAAACTGATACAGTTAACACATTCACCGGTCAGGAGCCATATAGTGATGCCTAGATATCAATTAGGATGTCATATAAAGATAAGGTTAAAATCAACCAAGACATTCACTAATATGAAAATGAAGATAAAGTCGCAGAAGTAGAGATAAAATCATCAAAATCCAAGCCGATGATGAAAGACCAGTATCATGTCTTTCATACATCTACATGTAAAGATTCTGCAGTACTAATTTTATTGCAAGCCGTATACAAAGCAGACAAATTCAAGTGAGAGAGACAAACTAAATATTATGCTCACAGGAAACTTTGATAGACAACAGATGTTTCTCGGGATATACAGAGTGTTATTAAAGCATACGTTATAAAATAAAATCTTAACTGACCTGCTTTGTTTTCCCAATGTTCTCCCTAAGTTTCTGCACGTCTTGAAGCTGAGGTGAAACGGAACCCTTAAAAACCGATTCCATAACTTCTAGTACACTACACATGCCAGCCACCTGCTTTGAACACTTTAGGAGTTTGTCTAACCACGCCTGCATCTCCGTTGTTTCCAGACTATCTGAGAACCAATATTAAAGACAGACACGCCTGAAGGTGCACATATAGTGACTTAAGAAAACATAAAGATTCTAACAACTAAAAGGATACAGATTTCTTGAAGCTCAGTTAAGATGCTCCGGAATGTTCGCTTGACCCAATCTTTGACAACAACTTCATCCAACAAGAAAGCAATGACTGGGTCACTAGATACAGCTGTCTCATCCATACAGACATTGGTGATATCTATTCATTTTCTGTCAAGGAAATGTCAAGTATACATTGAACACAAAATACTTCTTCGAGAATGACAAAAACTCTAAGAACTACCTAAAATTAGATGAACCTATCCGTACAAATTGCCATATAGGACAGTTCTAATTGCAGATTTCAGGGTCACAGCTGTAAATGAGACAACACATGCATACAATATATAAAGAGATGCATGGAATATCAAACAGGAAACTAAATGCATATATCTGACAGCCAACATAAATTGCAACAGATGGATACAATGGCAAACCACAGATATCAAGTTGTTGTTCATGGCAACATCAAACAGGGAATAAAGGCGACGAACATCATCTGCCAATTGATGTTCATCCTCATCCGAGTCATGTGATGCCTCTTCATGTGTCCGGGAAATTAGACCAGCTTCAACACAGTCATAATAGAGACGAATCCGAAGTTTGTCTCCAGTTTTGGGTAGTGGACTTCTACAGATTGGACAAACATCACATCTCTGACAACACTCTGTGCACAAGGAGGCATGCCCACATGAGTTTAGCACATAATGCACAAATCGTCCACAGCTTGCCAAGTCTCTGGTTGCTCGACACCGCTCAATCTTCGCCTCATTGCACAACTCTCTCAGGTTTATAGATGCCAGATGTTTCAGAGCTTCCTGTAATGAAAAGGGGATTTATAACTACGAAGAGACCAATACTGAACAGTCATTATAATTTTCCACCCTATCTCTCTCTCTCTCTATCTATATATATATATCTACTGCAACCAGTACTCATCTTAAATTGGACGCTATCAAATACCCTTTAGACTACATGATAATACGCAACTACAAAATAATATGAAATTTCTGCCATTTGCCATGTCCCCGCTTCGTTATGCCATATGGTATTCTGAAATTCGACGTTGAGCTCCTAGAATAACTAAATTTGAGCACAAAATGGTAGTTACCACCAAATGGTCAGTCACCACTTCTGAAACCAAAAAGATTCACAATGCTTTCATATTTTCCCAAATTTCACCACTAAAGAATAAAATACTTGACAGGTTTCTACATGAAAAAAACCAAAAATGCCGCGTGACAAAAATATGTTCATAACTAAATCAGTCTCTGCAAAAGCTACTTGAGCTGAAGAAACCCTGAAGATGAACGAAGCTAAAAGCAAAGCACGTAGCTATTCCAAGACCTGAGCTAAGCGATTTTAGAGTGATGAAGAAAGAACAAAATTTTCAAAAGTATCTAGCGGAAGAACCTGAACAGGCTTGCTACTGTAATTAGGCTGCTTAGGAAAAGATATCGATCTCGTGGCGGAGGTAGAACCATTGATTTCTCTCCTGTCCATCATCTCCGGTAGAGAAAGCAACAAATGGGGTTTTGAGAAATCGTAGTTGGTGACAAAGAGTGAAGTATTGGCGAGTAATAAACCAGTCTAGGGCTCCATTAAGCTTTCTCGGGGGGGGGGGGGGAAGACAAAAGACGGAAACGACTCTGAATGAACTCCTTCGACGCGGCTCTTCAAACGGGTCGGTTCGGTTTAGTTCGGGTCAAAATCTAATTTGGGCCGGGTCGGTTCAATTCGGGTCAAATCTAATTTGGGCCGTAACCGGTTGAAGCCGTGTGAATCTTGTGATTGAACTATGGCCCAGTCGGCAGTCACGTGTAAAAAATGTGAGCGGCGCGTGTATTATTTGCTAGAAAGCGCGTGAATCATTTTCTCACGTTACCTTTCCTAATTGCTTCCACGACGGAGGAAAGAAGAAACCCAGCAACCTTAAATCCCAGACAAGGGAAGATCTTTTCTTTTCTCTTTTTCCCGATTTTACTTGATTACTGAATTCAAAAAGAATCTCTCTTAGATCACTAAGATTCGCTCTTTTCACTTTGTTCGATTCGATGGATGAGTCGTTCGCTAATCTGCAATCGAGCCATTTGCTTGGTTCAGTTCCTGTAAGTCTCTAGTACATCCCATTGCTTCTGCGATTTTGCCATTAACAAGTTCTTCGATTGAATTTCCTGGGATCCTTGTTTGCGTGATGGATATTTAAGTGTTTGATGCATGTCGTCGTTCATTATTATACTGTGTATTTGTGTAGTAAGTGTTACAAAGTTCAATCTTTTGGGATCGTTCGTAGGGTTTTTATTTCATTAGGAAGTAGAACTTTGAAAATTTTCAAATTTATTGTCTTTTTCTTCTTCCTGTCCATGATGATTCGCAAAATCCTCACACTTGCGAGAATTACTGAAGAATCTTCTTAAATCCCCTTCTTTTTTTGTCCATTTCGGGAGAGGATGCTTGAGCCGTTTCGTTATGAAAAAAGTATTGGACTAGGGTTTTAAATACTTGCATGATAGCTTCATTTTAGATTAAGGTGCTAATATATATGTGTTTTGAGAAAATGTATTCACTATCCCCATGTTATTACTTATTAGTTTGTCTAATACAAAAGTCTGTATTTCTTCTTATTCGGGAAGGCTGTGATCAGCGACGACAAGCGAAACACAAATGTACCAATAGCAAGCGTTAAGGACGAAGGTATGTTTTTCACTTGCTACTTTCTGCTTGAACTATCATTTGCAAATGTCTCTTTCTGTAGTGAATATACTTTTGAGTTTGGTTGTGTTTTGCATAACTGTAGGCCCTTCTGCAAACATGCATATATTTCCACCAAATCTAGGAAACAATGCAAAGGGTTATCAAACTCTTGAGAGTCCAACAGGTATGTAAATTCCCTTTCGCTTCGTTTTTTTGGGACATATATTGTAACGTAGACCAAATGTGGTGGTTTTAACTTCTAACTGTTTATACGATGGTTGAAAGAATGTCCGTTTGAGTGGAGCTCGTTTTCTTATACCAGTCAAGATTCTATATAACTTTGTTCTTACCTGAACTGTTCTATATGACAGTCTATTTTATCTTCACCTGTAGACGGACCTGAACAACAGCCATCAAACAACTGGAAGGGATTTTTTAATGTCTACTCATATACTCAGTACTTCGACGTGGACACAGACGTTGTTGCGAACAGATTGATGAGCTCGTTATACCCTACTAGTGCAGATTTTTTCAACAAGATAGATGCAAACCCTGATTTGTAAGTCTTTTGATGCCTTTTCCTCTTGACTCTTCTTGGTGTTTTGGCTTGCTCTGCGAGAGTTCTTTGGCATCTTGTATAGAGACTTCTTTATTATTTTACTGCTCAGTCAGGCTATTTCGTACCACTTTAAGTGATATCATCTGCATCCTTTCCGAAAGCACTTTCCAGCTGTGACAGTTCAGAGGAATGAGTTTGAAATGTCATAGTTTTGGGGTTTGCTTTCCTGTTGGTAGTTTTCGATAATTAGTTCTACTGAAGTAGAGAATACCAATAAACCTATCAAAATTTGATGATTAAAACCTTAGTTTCAGATTTTTTAAACAAGAAATTTAATCAAGGAAAGAGCTAGGCTTTAACGTGAAAGATTTTCTGCTTTACCCTTTCTCCTTTCGCTTGTTTATGTTTCTGTGTAAATATAGTTTTGCTGCTTGAAAATTCCTCTGGAGCTGATTTACTGTAGAGTAAAGCCTGTATCCGTTGTTCTGTACTTCTGTATCCCTTGAATTTTCCATATGCGCTCTCTAAAAACTATACCTTGTTAACAGTTAGTAATATTAAGTTTAGGCTTCTAGCTGTTTTCCTAGTCTGTAAATAGTCTCCATTAAATTATGGTAAGGTTGACGTAATGTCATCTTCTTGCATAGGAAATCTTAGATCTGACAATAATTATTATCCAGTTAGGCTTCGAGGCAGTTGAAAGACAGGCCTGGTTGAGTAAAGACTAAATTTGTGCCTCCTTTGTGTTTTCATTATATCGTGGATTCTATCAGTAAACAGCAAAGTTACTCCATTTGTTTAGTGGATTGTTGCTTTGTAAGTTAATAGGTTGCATTTACTCCTATGTTACTTTAAGTGGTCGATTAAAAAATCATGATGGAAGAAGTATCACGTGCATATATCCAACTATCAAAAATGTCATCTTCTAAAGACTGGCTAAAAGCTATGCCTTTCACAAATTTTTCTAGATCAATGACTCGTATGTGTATTTCTTACCTTTGTTAGGTATGGACTTGTCTGGATCTGCACGACACTTGTGTTTGTTCTTGCTTCTCTAGGAAACTGCGCCACGTATCTAGTGAAGAAACGAACCCACACTGATGCTCCTTGGGTCTTTGATGTGAACTATATGAATTTGGCAGCATCTATAATCTATGGCTATGCCATAATTGTGCCTCTGGCATTTTATTTCTCACTCAAGTATATGGGGTCCAAAGCTGATCTTTTAAGATTCTGGTGCCTCTGGGGATACTCTCTCTTCATTTTCATTCCAACTTCTGTAAGTATCTCCAGTAAATACTGCCACTTTTGCTGTTAAAATCAATCATTTGCTTATCAGTAACACTAAAAACATGCTGTTTTGAACATTGTGCAGCTTCCATTGCTTATTCCAGTAGAGTTTCTGAGATGGGTGATTATACTCTTAGCTGGTAGTGCATCCTCGTGCTTTGTTTCCTTGAATCTAAGATCGTACCTCGAGGCGAACAATGATCTCACAGTCGTAGTTGCTACAGCATTTGGTCTGCAAATGGTTCTTTCAATCTTCATCAAGGTCTGGTTCTTTCCATAATCTCCACATTATCCAACAAAACATATATGTAAAAAACTTTTAGATTTTGATTTGCTTTGGTAGAAGAAAAAAAGAAATGTCATTACCAGAGAATGAAACCCACAAAGTTGAAGAAGAGACACATATACACTGAATCATTCAGACTCGTTTTTAATCGTTGCATGTAACGATTGTGTTCTTTTGTTTTTGTTGTTATAACTTCTTTGGTTGTGAAGTAAAGATTTTGGTTTTAAAGAAAAGAAGAAATTTCACAAAATTTATCTCAATTTTACTCATGCGTACTATGGAAACTGAAAAAAGTGAAGAGAGGACAAATGCATGTGTCTTTTGGTATATAGTTTTATCAGAGATTGAATATATGTAATTATGTATATACATAAACCTTTTTAAAGTACAGAACATGTGAAGTGTCTACATAACATGTGAAGAGTCTTTACAAGTGAAAAGAAAATTGAATAAAGTATCTGCAAGATTTATGACAACAATCCAAAACTTTCCATGTTTAATTAACCATAAACAGATGCCGAGTTGTAGGAGTGGGCATTTGGGTATCCGTTCGGATTCGAATCGGGTCTTTTCGGGTTTTGGGTTTTCGGATTTACACATATAAAACTTATTCGGGTATTTTAGAATTTCGGGTCGGATTCGGTTCGTTATATTTCGGGTTCGGATCGGGTTCAGTTCTTATAAAATGTCCTATTTCAGGTCGGGTTCGGTTCGGATTCCGGTATTTTTATTAATTCCTTTAAAAAAACTGAAAAAAATCTTAGAAAAATCTTGATTTAATTTTCAAATTGAAAATTTTAGTACTTTTTCCATGGTAATATATTTAAATTTATAATTATAATTTTAAATATTTAAGTAATTAAAAGTTTTTATATATATATAATTATTTTAAAACTATATAATATATTCCGGATATTTCGGGTACCCATTCGGGTTTCGGGTTTTACCCGTTCGGGTTCGGGTATCCAATCTTCCATAATGTAAAACCCATTCGGATATTTTGTCGGGTTCGGTTCGGTTCGGTTTCTTTTATTTCGGGTCGGGTTTCGGGTTTCAGATATTATACCCACCTCTACCGAGTTGCTCTCAATCTGGTGGTTAGGATGATCCAGCTAATAACTTGGCACTAGGGTTCGATTCCTACATGCTGCATTATAGTAGCTTAAAAAAAAGATAATAGGGATGGATTTTAGATTATAGATCGGGCATTTTCGATCCAATTGTTGACAAAAAAAAATTAACCATAAACAGATCCAGTCACATGTCATCTCATTCCTTGATAAGCTATAGTTTTTCTTTAGTAAAAAACATTACCAATACTTGCATCAAGTCCTTCGACTTGAAACGTGTGTAGGAAGAAATAATTGGGCAGACAGTCATTTACGTGCCAAACAGTTAAAAGTCTTACTGTTTTTCCTGACAGAGTTACCTGACAGAGTTAAAATCATAAGATCCACAAAACCCGATATATAGTTCAAACTTATTCTTAAGATCTCAAATAATGTTACCTGACAATTAAGTGATTCCATGGAGTACTATGATGGAAAAACAACATAAGTTAGGTAGACATTTTTTCGAAATCTAAAATTTATGTTTTTTTTTTGTAGTTAAAGTCTAATTGTTTTTATTGACAATAATTAACAAGAGCAGCACATACAATTCAAAATCTGCTAAAATATGTGTTGTAATTAATACTCATGGTCACTGTTTTAAAATGATGTTGATGTTCAAAATTTCTAGGAGCATAAGAATATTATGCTATGAATATTAATGAGATCCAAAGATTCGAAACTAGAGTTCTTTGACTGTGTTTTTTTTTTAATAACATCTTACTGAATTTCATTAACTGAGGACATGGTCCTCTTGGACAATGTTAAAGATACAAGGAGGAATTTGATCGAAATATTGGAAATGAACATTTGAAGGTATAGCTTTAACTAAGAAGTCTGCAGCTCTATTACACTCCCTAGGAACCCACCGGAACTCCACTTGATCGAAGGCATTATGCCAGGATTGGATATCACGAATCCATGGATGCAAGGCCAAGTGAGAAGAAACCCCATTGAGGAGATTTCAGACAGTCTTATTAACACCTTCAAAGATAATATGTCGAAAACATTTGGACCAAGCATGTTGCATTGTCATCAAAAGCCCCTGAAGTTCCGCTTCTAGAGCAGATGAGACACGGTGACCAACACTAAACCCTGCACCTTTAAAAAGACCTGCATGATCTCTGCAAATCCAAGTTGCCTTTGCCGACATAAATTCATTCTGGAACCCACAATCATAGTTAACTTTCATTATGTTCAGAGGTGGTCTAGACCACGAATTAGGCACAGAATGAGTCCCAGCATTAACAAGTTGTGGAGTGAAAGCACTGGATTCATTTGCATCAAGCCATTCATAAGTATCGTTTTGAGCATCCCGAACATCCTTCAGCCAATTCCCTGCTTTACGTTGATAAACCAAAAGGTTTCTTCTTTTCCATATCCTCCACAAGGTCCAAATGACAAGATGACGTTGAAAATTGGAACCTGAAGATTCAAAGTAGAACTTGAGAAGCAATCTGATTTTCTCCTCAAAACAAACATTCGTATCAGGAAAGCATCGAAAAGGTATTTGGACCCCTCTCCATATGGCTTAAACATACGGGCATGTGAAAAAGAGGTGATTAAGATCCTCATCTGAAGAGCAACAGCGACAGCAAGTAGCAGTTGATGTGATATGTCGTGACTGGAGAAGTGAACCTGTAGCTAAAGTATTGGAGATAGCTCTCCAGATAAAGAACTTGAGCTTAGGAGCTGTTTTTAGTTTCCATATACTTTGCTTGATATCCAATGCGCCAGATGGGGGTTGGATTGTGTTGTCACACTCCATATGTGCAGCTAACCAATGTCCTGATTTTACAGTATAAGCTCCCGAATTTGTGTAGTGCCAGCCTATAAGATCACCATCATTAGAAGCACTCAAACGAAGCTTCAGAATCTCAATGACATCCTCAGCTTTAAACATAGAACTGAGAAGAGGTAAGTTCCATTTTTTACAGCCGGGAAAGGAAAAGATCAGAGACAAATTCCAATTGTTGGAAATCAGGAACCAAAGGTTTTGGAGGTCGAGGAGGATGCAACGGAAGCCAAGGGTCAGTCCAATCGATTTACCATCCCCCACAAGGCATCGAAGTCCATGTTTAATCAAATCACGGCCTGAAAGTAAGGATCTCCAAAGGAAGGAGGGCTGAGAACCAACACTAGCCCCAATTATATTTGAATCCGGGAAATAGCGACCATGTAGTACTTTTGCAACCAGACTATGAGGGTTTGTTAACACACGCCACACCTGCTTTCCCAATAGCGCGTTCTTTGACTGTGTTTAACGAAGGATCTCAAAACTGTATATTTTTAGCAAAATTGATAAATACCGAATATATTGGAATTTGGAAAGCATGGTCCGTATATTCGTATACCCAATTTTTTTTTTATAATTAATTTGTAAAGATCCTTACCACACATTAAAAAAAAAAAGAGATATTTATGATTAGAACCTAAAAGTAAACACTGACTAACTCTTGATGATTTTTAATCCACTTTTTTTGTTGTTGTAGAGCAATGACTCTTCAAGAACATGTATTGTTGTTGGATCATGACTCTAGTTCTTCGTCTTAGTCAATCGTCCATTTTGTTTATATTAAATCAATAACTAATCAAACTTTTGATTTTGTTAAATATGAACCAATCATGAAACTTCTTAATAATCATCTTTACACTTTTAATACTTTTGTTTTTCTCTTGAGTTACTTGCTGGTTTTGGCATCTCAAACCTTCAATTTCAAATTCTCCAGCTCACCTTTCCCATTACCAAAACAACAATAAGTACTGTCTCTATCTGTCTTATAAACAAATAATATATTATTGCTAATTTTATATTCGAGTCTCTTATGATAGTGATTCCTTAGCATTTTCTTCCTTTATCTGCGTCTTATCACCACATATAACTTTAAATACGAGAAAACTGAAGAAAAAAAAATCGTGATTTATGTGGTTTTAAGCTAAAAATAAATAAATTATGTCGGCCAAACTTATTTAGTTTTGAGGAATACGTCGTATATAATTAGTATTTGTGTAGGTTATGTTTGTAAATGTAAAAACTGAAAAATAACCTATTCTTTTTGGTTTAATGGTTAAGATTTTTATTGGAAGGGTCATGATTACAATATTTGAGAATGTTTTTAAATTCGTTTCCCCACGTTTCAAATAGCAAAAACACTCACTTTCAAGGTATGATCAATAGAACTTTAGGTTTTTGTAATTCGAACTAGTCTTCTTGATTATAACAATAAAGGTATAAGCAAAACAAATAAAGAGAAAATCAAAAATATGTTGTGTCAACTAATTAAATGGAAGTTTGAGTTATATAGATTAAATTTTGTCTTCAATTCTTAAGAAAAATACCAAAAAGTGTTATATTATTTTATTTTTTGTAAGGTAGTAAAAGTGTTATTTGATATGAAAAATGGCAAGATTAGTTGGATCTTATCTAAGATGCAAAATTGTTTTTACGAGTGTTAAATATCACAAAAAATGTATATATATTAAAAACGATAAATATTTGTAAAAAAATTGAGTGACACGTACTGTTCATGTATTATTTTATTATATTAATCCATATAATGAACATGAAAAAAAAGTTTGATTTTATAGTAATTTCGTGCTCCATGATTTTCGTCGAAATGTTTTCATTTTGCTTTTTGTTTAGTATAATAATTTTTTTAACACACGTTGTTTTTTTTTCTTATCTAAAAATATATTAAATTAAAATCCAAATTTGTGGAAAATAAAAAAGTTTAGATACTTTCCCTTTTCTTTTTGTTTCCTTGCACGATCGTTCGGACAGAAATTAAACAAAAGTCTTGCAAAAACATTTTTGGTCCTCACAACTTTGTTTTGCCTTTAATACTGACGTCATAATGCACTTAATGCATGAAACCCTCTAGAAACCCTATAATTTTTTACAGTCTTTTTTTTGGTTCTAAAATTTTTACAGTTCTTATAAATAAAATAACTATTCATTCATCTTTATTTTAGGTTTTACCAAAAAAATTGGAGATTATTTATAAAAGATAAAGGAAGTGTTACATACTTTTGGGAAATAGTTTAATTGAAACGTGATTGCTCTAAACGTTTTTGGACGCTCGTGACTCGTGACATCTTTACATTGGATGCAAAATCTAATGATTAATAATGACACCGCACCAATTAAAACTCTACAAGTGTTAATTAGCATGTTTTTATTTACATTTTTATATTTATATTCTCCACCTTATCTTATTATTCTCTTTTGGTCGAGTTAAAAATCTTATCTATTTATCTATTACAGCGCTCAAATATATAAAACGTGTTCTTGTTTTGGCCTGTCGATTCTGAGGAAAAACATTTTTTATCTCCTATAAGGAAAAAAGCTATTACTTCATTTATACTATTCTTCTTTTAAATTCCTTTGTTTCCTGCATACTTATTTTTTTATTTCATTACCATTTAAATTTATTATATATAACGGTTAAGTGTCAAGAGTTTAGCAATTATAAAAGCACAACGTTTTGTTATTGGTGTATATGACGCCATGTTTGGTTATAACTTATACGTAAATGATTTAAATATTTCTTTTCTTTGTAGTCATACGATTTTAATATATTTTTTGTAAAAATGTACCCATTTTCTTACGAAAGAAATGGTAACCAGTTCATAGGTACCAAATTAACAAAATAAAAATCTCTAGATAACCTTCTAACATTTCCATACGGCGGTTTGATTATTTATCCAACTCAGAATTGAATATTCAAGTGTAAATGTTTTATTTTTACACACAATATTATTAAATGTATATTTAAGATGTATAGATTCGTAAACATATTTTTTTGGGTAAGGATCTCGTGTCCACAAATTATATTTTCATTAGCATGTGAGCTTCGACGGTTCCGTTGTTATCTTTTCGTTTTCTTGGAATTACTATATGTTTTTTTTTTGGTATATCCATAAATTATAGGAGTATGTGAATAAATATATCAATGTAAATATGACTAGTGTTGAGGAGAAACCGTTGGTTTGAAGCATTAGCTGATCATACGCTAAAATCTTGGAGTGGGTGATGTAACAGAATTTTGGAAGGGTATGTGAATAATTGACAACCATTTGGACCCATTTTCTTAGACTTTTTTCTCGTAAAAATGTACTTTATTAATATATAATTAATAAATTTTGTTTCGCCCTAAGAGATGATGTAAGACACAATTGACCATCAACTTCTTATTAACTATCATCTGAAAGAATAATCCTATGAAAAAAATTCAATTATACGCAATTCGTCAAACATATAAATAAAAACTTATATGTCATCATATAGCATATAAAATCGTTATAGTGCTTAGACTGATCCTAGCATTAACTTATTTTTTATTAAGATTTTTTATGTAACTAAAAGTCAATCAAAAATAGTACTTTATTTTATTGTAATTATGTCACAAATTTTGCTTTGCTAAATTGTTAGTTTCCTTGTAGTATCGGAAGACTTTTATTCTAACTCCATCGAGTCTTGGAGTTTGGGACTGACATATCTAAGTTTGACCCAATTAACTACGTGTCCTAGTTTTGTAACCTTTTTCTTTTCTTTTCTTTGTCTCGTGACTTAAATCCATTTGAGGTCAATTGATATTGGATTGTACCCATCGAAAGTTTGTAGCCATTTATTCATGTCAAGACTTGATAATTGATATATATATATATGATATATATCTATATATATATATATCTTATAAGTTAATAACTCGTCCCTTAATAACCCTTTAAAAGTTTTCTTTATTTACGCGGATATTTGAAGAAAAAGATGTTCACACATACAAAAAATATTTTTGGTCAATTGGTTATATATCTACTTATGCAAATTTTTCTACAACAATTTGATTTTAAAAAATCATATGATCTCACATGATCGGATTTGAGCTCTAAGTTATAGTTCAAAACGTTGTTAATTCGATTATTGACAAAAAAGTATTCATACATATTCATTTCAACGACGTATAACTAAGTAATTAAGTGGTTGAGAATATATATAAATTAAAGGAAGTGAATTTGATTAAGTGGTTAAGAATATCATTTTTGCTGCATTTATCATCCAAATTCGATTATAAGTAATTGTGTTTGTCCCACGTGATATTGTTAGATGTTTAGGGGTTTGGAGGATTGACTATAAATCAGAAATTGTCGATCCAACTGATGAAAAGAAAATATAAATTAGGGATTTTAAGTTCCAACTGTAAGGAATATTATGTCACATTCCTTTTTCATATATGTGGTCTTTTAGTGATCCGTTTTCTTATTGGGTATTACTATTATTTAATAGATTTGGTATTTAATTAAAATAAAATTAAGGAGTTTATTCCTAACAAATCTCTATTTTAATTGACGGTTGATATTGAATATTTAAGGAAACCCTAAAGATGAATTAGGTCATCTCTCCGCTTATAAATATATGCTTTTAGCTTATCATTAAGGTATCCCAAATAAAACCTAAAAGCAACACATAAAGTTAGATTTATAGGCAATGGGAGAGAAACCTAAAAGTCCTAAATCTAAAGATTTTCCTAAAACTTTCACAATCCCTTGTTCACAAAATGTTTAAAGGTAACCTTTAATTCCTTCGTATGATTCTATTATGTGATTGTCTAAAGATCTTAGGGTTCATGTAAATTATGTCTTACATCAACATCTATATATCAAGCCCTAGTTTTGTTTGGTTCAAAAATTTAATACAATTGTGGTATATATTTGAAATTTTGAACATGATCCATAGATTATACTATTTTTTAGGCGTCTTGCGTTCACTATCTATAAACGTCGTGTTCAAGTATGACCATTCTTTATTATATGTAAATGTATTACACATATTACCAACGGTTGGTATGAATCGAAAAAAATCAAATGTCGAACTTCAAATTTGTGAGCTTCTTGCGTATTGACGCCATCATCCCATTCAATCGTTCATTCTATATATTATAGATAGAAAAATACACGTGGACCAATTTCATGCAATAAAGAAGAAAAAAAGTTAGTTTAGGCATAAACATCACTTCATATATATCATTTACCTAAATGCTATGACTTAAAATATTCTATTTCCGACCATATCTTCACTTACTTGTCTAAAGGCTCTCTACTTTCACAACACCTGTAACGATATCTTTTTTAGAAACCACATATAAACCTGCAATAATATGCATTCACGAATCAGAATTCTCCAACATACATAAAAACGTAATTTTCACTTTACGACGTACTGAATAATCATATAATATAATTACCTATCAAAATCGCATCTTTTTTTAGAAATATGTAATAAGTATATACACGCATGTGCTACTGCTTCATGTCTATGCATACTTGATTGAATGTCTTTATAATTGTCACTGACTATGATATGTCGTTGGTTATGAATGATTATATATATAATTAGTTGAAATAATAAGAATTGTAAAATAAAATTACAGAAGAAACAAATGAAGTGCCGATTATTTGACTAAGATTGGAGTTGGTGGACCTAAAGGCAAAACAAATCGGCACATGCACATAGCACCAATGATTCCCTAAAGACAATCACACATCTGAGACTCTAATCGAATCCAACCACGTGCCCTCCTTTCATTAGGTTATAGTTTTGTACGTTTTTTATTTTGCTGTAAACCTGAATTTTTATTATTTTTATTTTTATTTGTGACCTAATTTTCCATTATTGAGAGACATATAAATACAAAAAGAAAATGAGTATAATTTGGTAAAGACAGAAGGAAAAGATGGAAATGAATTTTGGGAAGATAGTACTATATTATTTAGAGTTGAAGTGTTTCTACAAATAAAATTATATTTGTGTGTGATATTATAAGTACATAAAAATTCTATAAATTAGTAATATTGTAACTACACTAAAATTATAATTTTTTATTAATTTATCGATATATTTTTTTTGTCAAATAATTTATTGATATACCTAATTGAACTAAAAATATAAAATTATATTATTTTAAAGAGTTATTAATGAATTGAATATTAATTTAAAGAGATTCTACTATATTTATATGGTTTTTTCTATTTCTGAGATTAGTCAGATTTTACATAGTTTGTTGAGTCGTTAAATTATTGAACTGACTTGGAAAAAAAAAATTACATAATTCAGTGTGGTGTTTAATGTTTTATAGTACTTATATTGAACCAGATTATCTTAATTATAAAAAAAAATTGAGAGGGAAACTCAATATCAAATCTAAAATAGGTTTTGGAACTTGGAATTATGGTTTTGACCAAACCTCATGCACCTGAGTTTTAAGTTTATCATAATTGACTTTTATATTTTATTTTGGGGAGGTTTCGATGACCAAGATCGTTATTGTTTCTTTTAATAATCGTTTATAATATTTTGAAGATAGAAAATATTACTCTATGTGTGTAAACTATAAGATTTTTATGCATTCAAATATATTACTATTTCTACTGAGTGACCGTCAACGCCCAAAGTCAAAGTATGATCTTATATCTATCGAAAATGTATAGAGTAAAGATGATACACTACAAAAAATTATGTATATTATGTCATTTATTTTATATGTTTATATTATTTTTAATTGACATAACTACAATTTATATCATTTATATAAATGACTCTAAAAATGATGATTCAAATATTTTTTTGTCAATTTAAAAAAATGATATAATTATTTTTATTATTTACAAATAATTGATATTAACTTGTGTCATATATAATAAATAATATTAAGATTAATATCAATTATTATAATTGATTGTAATAATTGTATCAATCAATATAAATAATGTTAATATTTGTATCAGTTGTTGAAGTTAAATTTGTATCGCTTATAAAAAGTGATGTTGAAATTTACATTGCTTATTATAAATGATGTTAATATTTATATCGTTTACGATAATTGAAGTTAATTTCATGTCACTTGTAAAAATGAAATTAAAATTTGGATCATTTGAGTTTAACGATGTTAATATTTATGCATCATTTTTAAAAATAGCTATTAAACTTTTTTTAAATTTTTTAAAATTAAATTATAGTTAAAAAAAATTTTTGGTCAGAATAATTAAAAATATATTATCATAATAGATATTAAACATTTTCTAAACTAAATAATATTTTTAAATATAGTTATCAAGTTGAACGTGAAATTTTGGATAATATTCATGAGAATTTATGAGGTAGATAATCTGTTGAAATATTATTATTATTATTATTATTATTATTATTATATACTATAATAGATAATCCTTATTGCTAATTTTAAAAAGAAAAACATCATAAAATTTAAATCCTATAGAAAATACAAAAAGAGATAAATCAACTAACTAACTAACTCCATAATCCACACCATTGATTTTGACACCATAACTACTCAGGTCATCAGATTATTTAGTTAAAATAATTTATTTTCTTTTAATTTCCGAGAATGAAATAATTTATTTTTTTAAATAAAATCCTACATTTGGTTAAATATCTAATGATATATTATATTATATTAATTAATTAATCATTAATAAAATTCAATATCTGGTACAGAATCTTATCAATATAGCTCGGGAAACCCCAAATTACTTCAAAAGTAATAAAATCAGGATCTAATCTATATATCATATATAGCTTGGAGAAATATTTTAAATCAATATCTGTACCAAGATCTATCAAATTAACACCAATAAAAGCTCATTTATAGATTTAAAGAATATAGCATTCTTGTTCGTTAATAATGTAATATCTATACTAATAAATTGTACAAACAAAACTAATCAAACAAAGTTAGGAGCTATATATGATCGTCGCCTTCATAAAAGCGTTTGCCTCAAACTTTAAATATCCAACAAAATTAAGCCTTATTATATACCAAAACAAAGGCAGAGTCTAAGAAGATCAATCAACTAAACTTTTTAAGACATGATTTTGGAGTTTGCTTCAAACTCTAAAATTTATGAAAGCTTAAATTTTGTCTATTCGTTTCACAAATCAGTGGTCCTTTTATTATTTTAAATATATCAATTATTTAAAATAGTATTGTTTATAACTATTTCTATAAACTAAATTCTAAACATAATCTTCATCTAATAAGGAATATATTTCTTAACAACCTTTATTATATTAAATGTGCACCCTACTTTTTTACAATATATAAATCAATTGACTTATAACAATGATTTATTTTTTTCCTCGCTCAAGAGCTTTGCTTATTTTATTACTCAAACTTGCAAAGACCGAAGCTAACTAATGTAAGAAAGAACTAAAATTTTGACGTGCAACTCCTAAGATTACGTAGGAGTCAATTGTTCTAAGCATGTATTCCACTTTTTTAAATATTAAATTGACTTAAAATCGTATAAAAAATGGATAATCGAAAACAAAAACTATGGTACATATAATAGAGTAACTGAACTAACAAAACATAGAATTTGTTTACAAAAAATTTGATGTCGAACCTCGCGAAATTCATCTTATTCTAAAATTAGAAGAGATGACTTTAACATTCTAGAGAATTTATTGGCTTAATTGTTTTTAAATTAAATTTCTATTATTTAAGTTTATTTTTTATTTTTCTTGAATTATAAAAATTATTTATGGTGTAATTTATATTTTATATAATGTTATAAAATTTAGTTTTCAATTATTTAGAATTATAACAAAAATTGAAAGAAAGAATCATAATAAAAGTATGATTAAATCTAACGTGTGTGTTTTGCAAGTAGAATTAGAATTATTTCATATTTTTCTCAATTAAATATATCAATTGTTTAAATATAATTATAAATAAAACTTGTTTCAATTATTGTATGAATTGACACAAATTCATATTCATTAGCATCAGTTAATTTAAGTGATATTAGCTAATTTATATGTATCGATTTTAAAACTGAAGCAACGTTAATATCACTTTTTTAATTGATGTAAATTTATATTTTATGTCAATTGTTATATAATTAATGTAAAAAATACAATAATAATATCGTTTTTCTAAATAATGCTAGACCACATATATTATATTTGTAAATAAATGACTGTATATAATATTGTTTGATTAAATGATATATTATTAGTGATGCTAGATGTGATGTATGATAAGAAAAGAAAAAAATTCGCTTTCCCATAAAATCGGATATGAGCTTTGGACCACTCTTCTAGGATTTCTGATCGTAATAATTTGAGACAAAAGGCTTTTTTATTTGCACATTAAAAAAAAATATATGTTCATTTTATTCCTATGGTTTATTTGTCTAACAAATAGGTCGACAAGGTTAGATCTATAACTTTAATTTTATATTTTAATTTTTTTTAATCTTCTCTATGTATATAATAGAGAGAAGTCAAAACCATTTATTGCATCATCTAAACTATCAGAATTTAGAGAATTTAATTTTATTCTCATGGTTTGAATAATAATTTTTGAAGCTAAAGTTATAATAAATCTAATTTCCTTAATACATACCTTAATAAATTATTTTGTACCCTGTTCCCAGTTGGCTCATCGGAGTAAACATTATAGTGATGATTAAAACATATTTATTTAAAAACATAATTATGTATTATTATTTTTCAATAACATGCATTGCATCGGATTTTTTTTATGGTGATATACTGACAACACGAACACAAAAATTATTCGGCTAAAACCAAAATTTTAAGTGTTGACATATATAAAAAAATTAATGAATTTTGACACATCATATGAATAATTAAATGGAGTTTAAAATGTAGTTTGGTTGTAATGATGTGAAGAAACTTGTACTAGGTTCATGAAGTGACATACATCTTCAGAAAATTGACATGTATCTTTAGGAAGCACCCAAAAAAACTATAGAAAGCAACCAATAACTTATTGCAGCTCTACAAATAGTATAATATTCTTTAAAAGTAATGAAGTGTCCAAATTTGGAAGTCCTTACTTACCTTGTTGAAGCTTCCATTAAGGCTATTTGGGATTCAATGTGAAGAAAGAATTTAACATCTGAATCATTAAAAAGGTTTTACTAGAAACTGTTAAAAATAATTTGAAAGCAATGTTACTCGACTGTTAGTTATATAGAGAATATTATTTCTCATGATCATATTGTTGTGCACATGCGAACCAATTAAAAACTCGTTTAAACAATTATTATATAGAAAAACTATTGTTGGTGGGCAAAGGTCTATAAAATAATTCAACATAACTATAACGTATAGCTTATGATTTTTAGCCAGAACATATTTTTATATTAAGACAATACATACTTTAATAGAGTCTATAATTTTTAGTTAAATAATGTTAGTATCTTAATAATATTTAAATTCGATGAAAAATCGTTAATGATTTGCATTGCTTTCTCTGAGCCATTATTTTTGAATCCCATAAGATGAATTTAAATATATATATATATATATATATATATATATATATATATATATATATATATATATATTTGTCTGGTTATGATATGTTCACAATAAAATATCAAAATGGATTGATCTACTAATATTCTGAAACAAATATTAAAGATAACTGCATTTCTTGCGAGTAGCTTTTAGTTTACTTGCAGGCGGTAAATCCACTAAAAACAGTGTACTTGCATAATCAAGGATCGAGTTCCACCGCATATATTATGTAGAAACTTGACTAATAGACCGATCGGTTGTGGTCCAATGTTTGATAAAAAAAAAAAAAACTGCATTTCTTCGAAGGGATTGATGAATAATAATATAAAGTGGATTGGCCATTATTTATCGGAATTTTTTATGCGGAGAATCTCGAGGAGTACAGACATTATCATATTATGGCTATAGAAATTGCTCTGGCCTTTATTTAATTGTCTACTACTTGTTATTATTTAAGCACTACTTGTAATTAAACTAATTAAGTCACTTAATTTTTTGGTGTGAGACTTAACTAATTTCCAAAACGCATAGAAAATCTTTATATTTTTATCATTTGATCAAATGACTAATAACGATTAACATCATATCTATGACAATGAAAATATGAAAATTTTAGTTTACTCTGCATGTTTTGATATGATAGTTATAAGAAAATTAATTCATCTATTAAATAGTGGATTTTAACGTTACTTAAAAAATATTTTTTTAATATATTATCGTTCTTTTTTTGATAATTAAAAGTGGTTTGAATGTCGAAATCTTATTATCGATGTCCTATGTTTAGCTATATCTGGAGATTAAGAAAACAATATAAAATCGTTTAAATATTTTAACAATGTGATGAGAAAAGTTTAAACTCTGTCGATAAAAAAAAAAGTAATTTCAAACTCCGGTTAGTCTCATATAGCATACTACCACCGCTGTTCTAAATATTTTTTGTCAATCATTATACACCACAAACATGTTGGCGTCAGACATCTATTACATCCTATTATATTAGTATATTGAACTTACAACAAAATTTCGTACTTCCATTTTTTTAAAACAAAACAAAAACAATTTATATTTTATTAAAATAGTTTGAAATAGTTACTTATATGTATTATAGTATGTTGACGTTTTTAAAAATTATTAGTAATATGATCTTTAAATAAAATAAAATTTGACAATTATTCGAATACATAATTTTATAACTTATATTAAAAATATTATAGTGTTATTGGTTTTTAGAAACCCCACAAATTCATAATTAATGAAACTTTTGCAAAACCAAAACCTGATTGGTATAACAAACACCTTTAATTTATTATGGATTCAAAAGAAAAAGAAAGAAAAGATAAATATTTAAACATAAAATATCTGTAAAACATAAGGGAAAAGCAGCATATGTCATGTTGAAAAACATCGAATTAACCAAAGATCTCTACTCTTTAAACTTTTAAAAATCAATCAATGTTCAACGAATATAGTAGCTTCTCCTAAATTACATTGAATCTAACTCTAACGTGTTTTTTTTTGCATGAACCGTGTAATAATTAATAGCGAGGAAACATGGACGGAAGCATTAGGGCATCTCCAATGTCGTATCACACCGATAAATTATAAAATAAAAAAATATTATTAAAATTTTGAAAATATTTATCATGAGTATCTTATTTGAGAGACTATGGAGTGTTGGTGAGAGACTTCAAAGTTGGACACATGTCAATTTTTAGTTTGTTAAAAAAAAATTCTATAATTTGTAGTTTTAAATAAATTGTTTATATGTTACAATTTTGATTCAAATTTATTTAGAAATCATAAAATAAAATTAGCTATCTATTACGTTTTATTATACACATTTTTAAATTATATTTATAATAATATATTATTATTAATTTTAGTTACAATATAAAAATTTAAGATATTATTAAGATATAATTAATTTAATAAATATGCTTCAAGATATAATTATTTTAGATTAGTTAAAGATTTTTAATATAATATAAATTGACAAAATTAATAAAATATTAATACTATATTAGTGTGATTAGTGGCGGATCCAGAATTGTATTTAATCGGAGCACGTTGTATTAAAAAACATTTCTCAAAGTATAATATTAAAACTTAAGTAAGATTTATAACAAAACAAAAATTTTACAAAATTATCTTTAGTTAATTTATGTATTTGTATATAATTTAAAAGATAGTTTTATATTAAATCATTATAAACAATTACTTATCGACATTCGTTTCTTCTTAAATTTGGACAGAGGAAAATATAGTAGAAAAAATAATTTCTTGAATGAATAATTAACTTTAAGATGGTTAGTTGTTTCTCTTTTATTAGTTTTTATAAAGTTTGTGCTCAGATACTTTTTCTTAGTAATATTTTTAATGGGGTATGAGTAAGTTTATACAAAATGTTTTTTTCTTAAATGAGTATGGGGCATTGCTTTTCTTTTGCATCCGTTCCTAAGTGTGATACTTAGGTAAGTATCACACCAATAAAAGTGGAATAAATGATATTTTTTAAAGTTTCTCAAAATAAAAAATATTAATATTATAATGGTAAGAGATTCAATGGGATATCATCCATTGAAGATGCTTTTAGTACGTAATTACTATGTATTTATTTTAATCAGCATAATTATAATACAGTCTATGCCAAGTAATCAACTCTATAGTTCACAAGTCGACTTCAAACAGATTGAAACAATTCACAAGAATTTTTGATGTGTCTTTACACCGGTTTTAATTTGGATGACAAACAACATTTTTTTTTTTTTACTCTAATATTGTCTCTACCATTACTCAAACCTAAAGTAGTTTATTAATTAAAATCTAATAGTTTTGAGTCATATAACTCTTCGACTTCATCGAGGCTTATCTTTAAGACTTTAAGTTAGTAACTTAGTACCAATCTACACCTAAGTTTTGTTTACTTTTGGTTAGATTTTTCTTTCGAGTTTATTATTCTTGCTTTGTTTATTAATCTTCCACATGGTTAACATGATTGGTTCAATTTTGTTTATCACTTTGGTGTTTTTTAGTTTATTTTAGCAAACTAGACCTATTGATTTGTGTAGTTTTATTCGTATACCATTTAACTTTTAATAGGAAACTAATCATAAAAAAAAGGCAATCTCTTTTTTAACAATCGTTACAAACCTATAATTTTCAGATGGTAATAAATGCAATAAACAAAGGTATTTTGATATGAACCACACCTTAGCGTGTTTGTTTTCTTTACGTATCAACTTATTTTATTCTCCATCTAATACAACTAAAATACTTTTATTTTGATAAACTAATATATATTTAAAGTATCATCATTGGTGACATTATTTGAAATGATCTTTTGGAAAAAAATGAGCAGTTAAAACGAAAATCGTTTTGAAAATGACTATTAGAATATAGCGGTTGGCAAAAGAATTTTTAAACGAAAGGTTTTTGAAAATTATTGTTGATTGGTAGCATTGCAACGATTGAATAATGTAATGAGACAAAAGTTAGTATGTAAAACTTGATTTAAATAATTATATTAAAAAATTATGCAATGACACATAGTTTAAAGTTTTTAACAAAAATTCAAAATATATAGATTACAATTTACATACTACAAAATGACAATTTTCTTAAATATAAACAAGTAATTATACTTCTTGAACCATAATGTGAATCATATATTGTTTCTGAAACCATAATTATATGTAAAATGCAAAAAATAAACGATTATTTGTATTGACAAGTGAAGATCGTTTGAGAAATATTCATAAATAGTTTTATTTGGAAACAACTTTCAAACGACCATAAATAAGTTCAAGCAAACAACCGTTTTAAACGAAATAATAATTAGTAGCAAAATAAGCATATCGTTTATGAATATAAAATTGTCATATATATATTTTAAAATGATAAACTATAATTATGACTATAATAACAAAGTAGAATAATATCGTAGAAAATAACAGAGCATAAAAAGCTGTAATTGAGAGACTTTTTCAATATATATACACAATAAAACATATATTATATATACAAGTCTGCCAAATTCAAAATGTATACATCTAAAAAGTTGCTGATATTCATAGGAACATTATTTAGATATAAACCCAACAAAAAAATCTTTATTTAGATATATTTTACGTGTATTTCAAAGCTTTAGAATATATTATAATTAGGTTTTTGAGAGAAAGAAACATTTGGTACATACAGTGGAACATCTATAATTAATAATGTCGAGATTTAGGAATTTTTATAATTTATAGTGATTTTAATATATTTGACGAAAAAGTATGAACATATTATATTTGATATTATAATTTTCAGAAATATACTTTGATTTAAAATTATAAGTGTTTTAGAGTTCAAATTATTTCTTATTAATTTATTTATGTCTTTATATACATATCGAAATAATAACATTAGAAATTTTTGATATTGTGTCAAAAATTAGAGATGAATTCCAACGAAATTTATTCTTTTTAAAAAATATATATAAAATTTTAAGTTATAATTTACTAAATTATATTAACAGCATATACATAAAATTTATATATTAATTTATTATATTATTAGGATTATACATTTATATTAAAAAAATTAATTATTATTTTATTAAATTTTGCTAAACGGTCTAACTTGGGATCGAATAATTTATACTCTTTATTAATTTATAAGTACTAATTTAAAGAGATTTAAATGTATATAGATCTACAGTAGCACGATAAACTCCAGAATCATGACGATTTTATCAGATATATTATTAATCATTGCACTCTAATGTGTGTTTAAATTAATATATAAAAAATAATGATTAAAAAGATTGTTGTGGCGCCGCATATAATAGAAATTGTGATTTTCTTTTTTTATACAATTATTAAGAGACGTCATCTTAAAACTTGATTTGCTGTTTGCTTTTCATTTTTGTCTCTTTCTATATTCATTTTCCGTATGCCTTTGTGTTGTTCACGTCCACGGCGCTTCCTCAGCCGCCGATTTTTTTATTTCCCAAAATACCCACCAACCCGAGTACCAATCCCCAACCACGCACCCTAACCCTCTTACCATACACCACCCAATGAAAACACGCCACTTCATTGGTCAGATTAAAATACCAGATTTAACCTTAGTACTCCACGTGGCGTGTCTTGGTTTGGTAACAGAGCCTGAGCTCTGGTGCTGTTGTTGTTTATAAACCCCTTCATATCTTCCTTGGTGATTTACACATTTCCCTCACCAGATATTTCTTCTTCTTCATTAAACAAAAGGTCACTGACTCCGACTGGGTTAACTCGTTCTTCCTTGTGGTGTCGTTTTGGTTGGCGAAAACAATGGAGGAGTTAGATCGCTCACGTGCTTTTGCCAGAGACGTTAAGCGTATCGTCGTTAAGGTTCATCTCTCCCTCTCTCTTTCTCTCTGTATATATTGATTTCTCCGTTTTTCGCGGAGAAACGTTCGCATTTCTCAGATTTTGATTTTGTTAGAATGTGTTTTTATCATTTGTTGATTTATATTTTTGTTGTTTCTCTTGGCATTCGTTCGTCTCACTCTGATCTGTGAAGTGTTCGTCGTCGTTGGTTGATGTGGATTTGGGGTAGTGTGTTTAATTTCTATTTTATGCTTATTTATGCTATCGATAAAATCTGTCGTAATGTGAAAATCAATATTATATAAATTTAAATGCATCTGACTTTTGCTTTTGTGAATCTGAAATATATTTTTCTTTCCCAGAAATTTAAACCTATCGTAATTACTTTAATAAATCTTAATTTGCATGTCATCAAATACAAATGAAGAATCGGAATATTTGAGGAATATCTGATGATTTATATTTTTTTTTTAATGGTGAAAATAGGTTGGGACCGCAGTTGTTACTGGGAAAGGTGGAAGATTGGCTCTGGGTCGCTTAGGAGCACTCTGTGAACAGGTAAATAATTTTCAATATTGCAAATTTTTGTTTGTTTGTTTCTTAAATTGTGAAAAAGGTTTTCACGAAAGACATGTGAAAATTAATATGTATCGGCATCTTTAATATGTAAAAAAATAAAATAATGTCAGCTTGCGGAATTAAACTCGGATGGATTTGAGGTGATATTGGTGTCATCTGGTGCGGTTGGCCTTGGCCGTCAAAGGCTTCGATACAGACAATTAGTCAATAGCAGGTTAAGCAAAATGGCTACTTTTAATCCCTTTCCCTTATAAAGGGTGAAATGGATTGACCATTGGCTTTTTGTTTTGTAATTACAGTGAGATGTGTTTCTGTGTTTTTTATATTTCTTTGCTGATGAGTTTTTTTTTTGAATTGCAGCTTTGCGGATCTCCAGAAGCCTCAGAGTGAACTTGATGGGAAGGCTTGTGCTGGTGTTGGACAAAGTAGTCTTATGGCTTATTATGAGACTATGTTCGACCAGGTAAATTTACTTTTTTCTTGATTTTTTGGTGAAGAACATACATGTCATTTTGTACTAGACTATTGTGTAAAAATATTCATAGTATTGAAGCTGTTGTTTCCTTTGGCAGCTGGATGTGACGGCGGCTCAGCTTCTGGTGAATGACAGTAGTTTTAGAGACAAGGAATTCAGGAAGCAACTTAATGAAACAGTCAAATCGATGATGGATTTGAGGGTTATTCCAATATTCAATGAGAATGATGCTATAAGCACCCGAAGAGCCCCATATCAGGTTTGTTGATTGTCTTTTGCCCCTTGTGACTTTAAATTGAATCACCCTGAGATGTTAGTGATTCTAATTATCAACTGGCTTCTTTGAATCTCGTAGTCTAATTTTCAGCTTCATTGTACCTAATATATGCAGGATTCTTCTGGTATTTTCTGGGATAACGACAGTTTAGCTGCTCTGCTGGCGCTGGAACTGAAAGCTGATCTTCTGATCCTCCTGAGTGATGTTGAAGGTCTTTACACAGGCCCTCCAAGTGATCCTAACTCAAAGTTGATCCATACTTTTGTTAAAGAAAAACATCAAGACGAGATTACTTTCGGTGACAAGTCAAGATTAGGAAGAGGGGGTATGACTGCAAAAGTCAAAGCTGCAGTGAATGCAGCTTATGCTGGGATTCCTGTCATCATAACCAGGTGAGGGCCCTTCTATGCTCATCATGCATAAAGATTCTGTGTGCTTGTCTAAATTTGTCAAGTGTATCTGATCTCGCTTTCGATGTTTGACCCTGAATATAAGTATCTAATTTCCTTCAGATTCTATAAAATATGTTCAAGGAGGCAATAAGCTACACATATTTTGTAAGATGAAAAATTGATGTTTTTCTTTGCTTTTGCAGTGGTTATTCAGCTGAGAACATAGATAAGGTCCTCAGAGGACTACGTGTTGGAACCTTATTCCATCAAGATGCTCGTTTATGGGCCCCGATCACAGATTCTAGTGCTCGTGACATGGCAGTTGCTGCAAGGGAAAGTTCCAGAAAGCTTCAGGTAACGTTAGGGGCTACTTTTTTTCAGTGATTCATTTGTGGCCGATGCATGGCTTTCCCTCATATTGTTAATTTCAAAATATAATCTTGCTCAACACAGATGTACTAAATTTCTATTTAAAATTTGCTACAGGCCATATCTTCAGAAGATAGAAAACAAATTCTGCTTGATGTCGCTAATGCTCTTGAAGCAAATGAAGCAACAATCAAAGCTGAGAATGATTTAGATGTAGTTGCAGCACAAGAGGCTGGGCTTGAAGAGGCATTGGTGGCTCGCTTAGTTATGAAACCTGGGAAGGTAAGACAGTATTTGCCTTTCATTGCTGTGCTATGGGAAAACATTTTGTGCTAATTTTACCTCTGCTTATGAGCCATTTATTTCTGATGCTTTTTAATGTTTCCCTTGATAGATCTCGAGCCTTGCAGCTGCAGTTCGTAAGCTAGCTGAAATGGAAGATCCAATCGGCCGTGTTTTAAAGAAAACAGAGGTAATCAGAGGACAATTGTTATCATACAGTTAATTTATAGGAGTTAGGATAGGAGTATCTATCCTCCTATACTGTAAAACTTATACCCGCCTAGTTGTTGACATGTTATGCTATTTGTTCTTTTTGGCAATTCTTTTTACAGGTGGCAGATGGTCTTGTTTTAGAGAAGACCTCATCCCCATTAGGCGTACTCCTAATTGTTTTTGAATCCCGGCCTGATGCACTTGTACAGGTATGTTAAGATTGCAATTCTGTTCCCTTCTTAAGATGCGAATTTCGCTGAAGCTGTGCTTTATCCCCAAACCAAACAGATAGCTTCACTTGCCATCCGGAGTGGAAATGGTCTTCTATTGAAGGGTGGAAAGGAGGCCAGGCGATCAAATGCTATCTTACATAAGGTACAGTGCCTCAGATTTCATAACTTGGAGCACTATCCTAAGTTCTGGACTGTTCATTATATGTCTTCCACAAAATATACCACTTGAGCCCTTTTAATTCTTTTTATTTCATGGTAAATTTCTAGGTGATCACTGATGCAATTCCAGACACTGTCGGGGGTAAACTCATTGGACTTGTGACTTCAAGAGAAGAGATTCCTGATTTGCTCAAGGTAAACAGATTTACAAACTGGGAGCTGCAACAAGTCTTTACATCTTTAGTTAAACTTGTACCCACCATTTTACATTTGTGGTGCAGCTTGATGACGTTATTGATCTTGTGATCCCAAGAGGCAGCAACCAGCTTGTTACCCAGATCAAAAATAATACTAAAATCCCTGTGCTAGGTCATGCTGGTAAGGTTTCAATTTTGTTTTTTCAATCAAACTCTTCACTTGGATTGTGCTAGAGACTGATGATATCGTAATTGTGAATTTCTAGATGGAATCTGTCATGTATATGTCGACAAGTCTTGTGATCCGGATATGGCGAAGCGGATAGTTTCTGATGCAAAGTTGGACTATCCCGCAGCCTGTAATGCGATGGTAAGAGAATCTTCATTTTCCCTTGAGAGTAATGCACTGGGTATTTTCAGTTCATTTGAGTCATTCCCTCTTCTCGTTCCCATCTTTTCAGGAAACCCTTCTTGTCCACAAGGATCTAGAGCAGAACGCTCTGCTCAATGAGCTAATATTTGTTCTGCAGAGCAATGGTAAATCATAAACGAGTCATTTATTTGCTGGTCTATCGTACACGTTATTTGACCTTAATAGTTAATACCTTCAATATGGGTGTCTCATGGATACGTTTAATTGTTGATTATAAATGGAATGGTTATTCCATGAGGTTTGTTTGGAGCAGTATTGCTCATTATGTTTATTAAACTGCAGGAGTCACTTTGTATGGTGGACCAAAAGCAAGTGTAATACTGAACATACCAGAAGCACGGACATTTAAGCATGAGTATTGTTCCAAGGCTTGCACCGTTGAAGTTGTAGAAGACGTTAATGCTGCCATAGATCACATTCACCAACATGGGAGGTAGAACCTCAGACATAACAGACATTGGCTTTTACAAATCTTTGCATAAGTAATGGAAATGCTCACTCTATATCGCGTCTTGTATTTTATTGTGAACAGTGCACACACAGACTGCATTGTGACAGAGGATAACGAAGTCGCAGAGCTATTCCTTCGCCAAGTAGACAGGTAAAGTAGTGGATCATGAACTTGCTTTAAATCCGTCATTGATTTTTTTGGTTACTAACTAAAAGATTTTGCATCCTTGCACAGCGCTGCTGTTTTCCACAACGCAAGCACAAGATTCTCAGATGGTTTTAGATTTGGTCTTGGTGCCGAGGTAAGTCTTAAACTTACACATAAGCCTATATAATAGAAAGCAAATAATAGATAAAAGTTAAGTGACTAATAAAGATTTGGTTGTGGTATATAGGTGGGAGTCAGCACAGGCAGGATCCATGCTCGTGGTCCAGTCGGAGTCGAAGGATTACTTACAACAAGATGGTACAACTTTAGTGGCTCAAACCACCATTGTCTTGTCTTTTTCTTATGCTTCTAATCATTTTAATGGCGATATGGTTGCAGGATTATGAGAGGAAATGGACAGGTTGTGGATGGAGACAATGGAATTGCTTATACCCATAACGACATTCCCATCCAATCTTAAAAAAGACGACTTTAAATGTTTGTGTGTGTGTGTTTGGTTGAGGCTTAAGGAGAGATCACAGGAGGACGGGCTTTTTGTTTCCTCTCTGCTAGTATCATATTATATTATTACTATTACTACTATTGTTACTACTACTACGACTACTACCATTATTGAAACCCTCGTTTATGTAGTGGTTTTGATTTAGGGTTTAGGACAGCACCAAAAAATAAGATCCATTTTATTACTTGTTCTTGCTTATAAGTAAGATGAACATTTTACTAGCTTTTCTGTGTCATTGTAAGCTACATATACCTTTTCTGAATTTATTATATGATACTACTCCTTTTCATCTCTGTTTATCTTTAATCTTTCGATTCTGAGTTTTGATTGCCATTGGAAATCACAAGTGAATACTACCAACCAAGTCACATCTGAACTTGAAAAACATTACCATAAATTCACAAAGATTGTGCAAAAATTGTTTGAGTGCTAACAAAGAATGCAAGAGAGTTCATGATCTCATTCTACTTAAGTATCCAAGTTACAGTTTATTCTTCCATAAACTCCTTAACATTCTTCAACCATAACAAGTACTCTCGTTTCACTTTTCCAATCATATACTCATGCAAGAAGTTCGTCGTGCTCGCTTTCACTCCTCTGATCTCCAAAAATTTGTAGAATGTCTTCTTCAGATTCTCGTCCAAGTCTCTGCAATAGGCAATGAACCATAGAAGAACATTAGATATCTCTATACAACCTTGCACTTGCAGATAGTTATATAAAGTTATTTGATTGAAAAAGCTTACTCGAAATCAGGCCCTTCATTCTCCATTTGATCCTCTAAAGAATCCCCTCGTTGTTTCACAGATAAAGCATCTATAGCAATCTCATCACGAAAAGCCATGCAGCTGAACTCTAGGCTGAGTCCGCTCTTCTTGGTAACAGTCACAACTAGTGGAATACTTGATTCATTACTAGGACCTTCATCATCATTGTCGTCATCATTTTCATCTGTAACAAGACTAGGCATGCTTACTACAACTTTTATATGTTCCCCATTGTATTCTCTAGTCAATGTTACAGTCTGATGTCCAGGATTGTCTTCAATTTTGAAAGGGAAGCTTCCTGGAGTGATCTCTTCATCCTGCTCCCAACCAAACCCCAATAGAATGTCACAAAAAGAAAACAGTCTCAACTAGTCGATAACAAAGACAATTATCAACTAAGCTTTAAAAATACGATCAGCAGATTTAGCTATCTTGCAATGGAAAGGAGCAGAGTCAAATGCAAACATGAAACCAAGAAACTAAAGCCCAACTGCTACTTGCTTAGAAAAATCTAATGATCATTATTGACATCACCGGAATCAATGTAGTGAGAATATACACAGGATATGATTAAATTTCATAAAAGGAAAGAACTTTTCAACAAAGCTTCTAAAGCTAATGCATTCCAAATAATAATTAGCTAAGCCATTGCATATACAGAGAAAAAGAAGTAAGAACTATCATCAGCAAAATTTTCCAACACTCACTCCGATTCTCTTTTGTAAATATCCAGATGAAAGCCTCATGCTTTCATCACAACAAAGCAACACCAATGACTTCGTACCAGTTTATGTTTCTCTACAGGAAAATTGAGCAAATAGCGGAAAAATTACCAAATCATGATCATCGGAATTTAAAGCAGAATTGATCTCGGAGTCAATCACTCGGATAAGCGTTTGCTCGGAGCTCATCCGATCAATAGCCGTCGAGTAAAGAAAGCCACGAGAGACGAATGGACGAACCGGAAATGGGTTACGAACTAGAGACGGGCCGTTGACAACGGTGGAGATAGATCGGACGCGAGTACAGATGGAAGCAAACTTAGATGCTGACCTCCGTACAACGCACCAAGCGAAAACCATGGTGATGATTGGTTCTCACTTCGTTGATTCTTTGAAGAAAATGGAGTTTCAAGGGTTTAAAGGTTTTAGGGTTTATACAAATGGGACTTTCAGTTTCTAACATTTGATTGAATTTTGAGCTCCATGTTAAGCCGGTTCGGTTCGTTGGTTTATATAAAACCCGAACCGAATCACATCCTAAATCAAGCCAAAACCAGTTAAACTCTGTATTTCTCTCCCAAGAATAAGGTGTACTCCAGAGTCTGACTTAGCACAGAATTCAGATGTTGATAGAATTTGAACATGTTTATGAATCTTTCCACTTTTATAAAAAGAAACCTGATTTACCAATCATAATTCATATAGTATACTATAAAATAAAGAAAATAAGCCAATCTTTATTTTATGTTTATAGGTTTGGCTGTAATATTACAACAGAAGAGGCATGTATGTTATAATATTTGCCTCTAATACAACAAATGAATCCAAATCCTTTCAGATTCAAAGAGCTTTATCTGTTGGCATCTTCAGAACAGTAGCCCCATAATCTGTATAATACACAAATATAAAAATGTCATCAGATTCTAGTCATTTTTAGGATCATATCACCATTACATAACTAATGCTCTTGTCCTATTAAACATACATTCAAACTACTTGGAATTCCAATTGCATCATTCAGGATATGAACAAAAATGGATATTGAAAAAGGTTTACGTTTCATAAGTTTTTACTTACCATATGGTGTGAATTCCGGCAAACTTACGTACTTGGGACATGATTTTCTCGACTTCAAACCTTTTGAATCAATACAATCCCTGGGCTGTAGTCATAAAAGAAGAGAAAGAAAACTTTCAGAAACTTCACAAAATGATTTTAACATTAAACGAGGAAAAGAAATTATAATGTTAATGATCAGCAAATCTTGCCAAACCAAACAAATTCTACAGAAAGCTGTAAGACTTTGTCATATTCGTTTAGTGTTCACCTGATTTCAGTAAAATGACATTTCCTAATGCACATGTTATTTGACTTTTCTTATCGTGCGAGAGGTAATGGGTTAAACAGGAATCATGCATGCGTATATAAAACAGGATCTAAGAGCTTAAAAGGAATTCAACAATCTAAGATGAAAGAGATATCGAATACAGACCTTAAAATCTTTATAGAAGCATATACGTATTTCATCGATTGCATCTTTTTTGCATATCACTTCAGGATTGATATGAAATGCATTCTGAATGGCTGTTACGATACCTCCTAGAGGATACTTTTCACTGTTGGAAGCAACATAGCCAGCTTCATAAAGGACATCCTATTCCAGATTTACAGATACAGATATTGTAAGCTGGCATTAAGAACGTCTCCAAGAGAGAGAATTGTACAAAAACATTCTCAGAAACTGATATACTGACATCACCGGAAAAAATAACATGCATATAAACAAGGTAAATTTTTTTACCTACGTGATACAGAATAGACACAATTAGCTAGTCCAAATTTCGGATCCCAACTAGCTTTAAGAATACCTTTGGGCATATGGTGTGGACAATGAGATAATGAAAACATCTAGTTCATCCCTCCAATTTAAAGTACTTCAAGTATCAAAATTCGACAGCAAATGAAACATGTAGTCAAATTCAAACCAAGAATAAAAGAAGACATAAACTAAATACACTCAAGAGTCATATATCTATTTCTAACTAAGTCCATATATAAATAGCTACTTCTCCATCAAATCCATGACACAAGCGTGCAAGCAAATAGTTAACCCATGTAAAACTTGTGTATGCCCTCCACTATGCATTATATCATAACATAAACTTAAGTTTATGAAGACTTACCGTGACATTATACTTCAAGTACAGATTAATCGTGGAAAGGAAGTAATTATACTCATCATGAAAAACAGGAGCAGAACAAGTCCCATGTTTCTCTGTAAATCAGAAACCATCAGCAGAACCTTTAGAGAGAGAACCCCTTTTATCGTAATACGAAAATCAAACCAGAACGTACTGCGCTAACTAACACACTGTTAAGCAAAAGGTTCTGAAATTAGGCATGGCGCTCTCTAATTGCAGATAATTATTTACCAGCACCAATGAACAAACTTTATAAAATTATGCTGCATAAACTGGAAGAAAGTTCAATTTAAAGAAGTAAAGATTGAAGATAATTACCCCACTGCGAGCATGCATTTGCGATACATGAAAACGAACAAATGAAACTCAATTAGTTTTGGTGAAGACTAAAAGACAAGGTCATCAGAAATGGCTACACTTATCCGCGGATAGTTGTTATAGATGTTAAAAAATAATCACCTCATGGCCCCAAAATGACCCTTTTCCACCATGGCATGTTGATGGAGAACCACAACTGAGACTGGGCCAGTACTTCTCAAGGCCATCCATCAACGTTGAGATCTGAAAATTTTCTCTGTTTCAGAATCTTCAGTTATGATACTAAGGCATTACTTGTAGACCAACTTCAGAAAGGTTCAAGAAGGACCACATAAACAAAAAGTGTTTTTACCTCCTCCTCGTTAAAGTCAGATCGATAACAACATGAAGGCCATGAACCGTCGTTATAGTCAGGCCATAGCCCATCTACGAGATCAGATTTAGAGATCATTAGGTTGCATAGTTTCAGAAGTACAGAGGCTACAAATAAAAAGATTGAAAAGCTGACTTTTAAAAGAAAATGTTTTTTGAATCTTAATAAAATAGATCTTACACCAGTCAAAGCAGCACCTTTAACGTTTACCATGACAAATTCAATAAACTAAGCTGAGAAAAACAAGTGCTTAAACTCAAACACACACACATCGATTTCTCAGAAGTGAAACTAAGATTCAAAGAGTTTACTTACGGATGGTGAAATGAGTTGGACCGTTGGAGCTGCAAAAGAAAAAGAGAAATTATCAGGAAAGATCCAAATTTTAATTTGAACTTAATATAAACAAAATCGAGACTAAGAAGTTCTCCGAATAATCTCTATTCAGTTCCATCAGCTGAATCATTATAATTTAATGGGTATCCATCTAATCAATTTCAGATCCTTAGCTACTTGCAGAGACATGATCATGGATAAAAATATCTATTTGAGATTGGGGATCGAAAGAAAAGAAGAGAAATGTACGCACCCTCTGCAGCAAGCGTTTTTAGAGCAGCAATGGCGAGTTCCGCGACAGTAAGTTCCAGGCCATTGTAGAGCGAGAGCGAAATAATCGAACTCCCTCTGTGATCTATTGACGACTTCGATGACGTCTCCGGCAAGTACTCCGGTGAAAAAGACAACAAGAAGGAGAAAAGGTATACGACACGCCATTTATTACTCAAAACCGAATTTAGGCTCCAATTCAGATTGGGTCACTGTATATGGAAAGAATCGGAAGACCAATTACTCTTTTCGCTCCTCAAGCGAATATTCCTCTACACCTTTAGATTCGGATAGATTCGGATAAACCCAATGGATCTTCTCAAGCCCAATGGACTTAGGAGAACCTAATAACCTAATATATACAGCATCTATTTTTTTTGGTTCACATGATTCATCACTGGAATTATAATTTTACATAGAATATACTAAAATTTGACAATGTTGGAATTTAAAAGAACAGAAATACTTTTTACGAAATAGAGCTAAAAAGATAAACAAAATTATAACAACTAAAAAAAACCGGAAAAGAAGAAGCTATTAAAAACATATTCTAAAAGATACAACCCAATCGATGTAGCAAATTCAACACAAGCAAAACTAAACCTATGTTGATGACGAGAGACATCTCATAGAGGATAAGTGCACCACATTTTTTAAACAAAAGACTTCAGATCCGACAAAAGATTAACCCACTACTTTTCCGAAATTGACGATGTCAAAAATGATCTAGCGCAGTACTAGTTGATGCCTCAACAGAAACATGAATAGACCAAATCTCGATCAGATACATGGGAAGAAACCACCTCAAACCGGGAACACATCTCGGAAAAGATCAGTAATATAGACGGTGAAACTCGATCCTTGGATGTGCAAGTGCGTATATCTTTTGTGTGCATGTTTTTTGTTTACATGTTAAAAAAATTATTCTCTTGGATTTTATTATTTATTTTGCTAAGGTACATTTAAAAAAATGAAACTTAAAACGTTATACAAAGAAGATAGTTATGATAAGTTACAAAAAAATAGAGACAAAACACCAAATGATCCTAAGAAGATATACAGCGTTTTGACTGAAGCTTATTCAAAAGCCAATAAGAATAACGAAAGCAAGAAGTTGAGGAAAGACACAAAACAAAAACACATAATAAATAGATCACATTTTCACATTACTATCTCTGGCTTCAAGATGTTTGACTTGATCTCCTTGTGTGGCAACACAACTCCTCCGTTGCTATAGATCTCATCACTCACATGAACATCTTCACCGAGGATCGTCATGTTCTCGATTCGTGCCCATTGTCCAACAGTTGAGTGCCACCCAATGATACTGCTCGAGATACATGCGTGCTTCTTGATGCGAGCCCCACGCATGACTGTGCAGCGTGACAATCTAACCCCTGGCTCAACCACGCAGCCAGGACCAATAGCAACATCTGGCCCAATCAAACAACCTTCCCCGATCTTAGCGGTTTCATCCACCAGAACATTCCCAACAATGTGCGCACCAGAGGTTAATTTGGCAGGAGACTTCTTTCTCAGAGAGTCTAAATAGAGTCTCAAACCTGTAATGTAATCACGGGGTTGACCAATGTCCATCCAAAATCCAGGTAGCACCATTGCATAGAGCCCTTGTGTTGCTGCAATCTTTGGGAATGTCTCTTTCTCGATTGAAGTCGGTCTTAGCTCAATCTTATCAAGAACTGATGGGTTCAGAAGATAAATCCCAGCGTTGATCTTGTTACCTACATAAAGTTTTGGCTTTTCGACGAACTTCTCCACTTTTCCTGTACTTTCTTCCATAACAACCACACCATATTTCGATGGTTCATCCACCTGTAATCAATATAAGGAGGTCCACATTAGATGAATGAATAAATACTTATCCTATAATTGGAGTATATCTAGCTTCGATAAACTAACCTTTGTCACCATAATGGAGGCTTCTCCGCCGTGAGCTTTGTGAAACTCAATCATTTCTTTGAGTGGGTACTCACTAATCACATCACTGTTAAGAACAAAGAAGGGCTCTCCAGATCCGTCAACCAATTTGTCTCTCGCTAGAGCCAAAGGACCAGCAGTACCCATTGGCTCAGTCTCTTGTGAGCAAGTGATTTTGATTTCGAGCTTAGCCTCAAAGTCCTTCAAGAAGTTTAGCATCACCTGTCGTCACAGAGTAATTGGTAAATACAACAAACATGTAAACAGAAACGAACTGAAGGAGACAGTATTTCACCTCTGGCTGGTAATTAATGGCCAAAACCACTTCATCAACTCCAACTGCCTTAAGAGCTTCTATCTACAAGAACATACCCACCCCTCGATTAAAACACATCTTGAGAAGATGAAGATTAGCTAAGAGAGGACAATAACTAACAAAGTCTAACCTGCAACAACAAATTTTATCATAGTTACCTGATGAAGGATCATGGGTTTATTGGCAAAATCAACAAGCGGCTTCGGGAAACTAAGAGTCAATGGCCTCAACCGAGTGCCGAAACCTCCAACAAGAATAAGTGCCTTCATCTTGATGCTCTAGCTTCTTTTCCTGGAAATGGCAACGTCAGATCTTAACAATGTGTAACTTAATAAAGGAAAGTATACTATAAGATGCAGCTGGAGATAATCGTTCAAAACAACAAGCTGTTCAGCAATTCATAGAGAAAGATCAATGAATTCAGATCCATAACACAATAAATCAAATCTATAGTTTAGAAAGACAAAAACTGTTCTTGCCAAAATTCCGCAGCCGATCGGACAGCAACAGCTCAAACGAATTTCCGAAAATGTTCAAAGACCGACAAAATCAATGAACTTGATAGCACTAAATCAATTACCACATCAAAAAAAATTCCAGCTTAAACCCAGATCGGACAAAAATCCAGGAAACCAATTGATCATCATTGCAAGATCAAAACATTAATGGCTGGAGAAACCCCAAATCAATGACTCAAATAAAAATCACACAGAAGAATCTGATCCGCTAAATCAAACTAAACGATAAACCCATCAAAATTCAAATCAGAAAGGATGAAAATTCAAAGACATGCATCATATCTAGAGAATTGATAAGATAAATTGCAAGGCGTTACCTTGAGAAGAGAGATCTAACCGGATCAGAGATCTGAATTAAGGAATGGGTGAAAAAATGGAAGAGAACAGCCTGAAGGTTGCGTCAGGCTGAGCTGTGTGATGAGGAAAGAACGTTTGTTGGCGAATGAAAGGCAAATTATCAGAAAGGAGACGCCTTTTGTTATATACACCATTGATGCGTATTTATCAAGTAGTATAAATATTAAAATTAACCACTCTTGAATAATAATATTATTACTTTTATTTTAAACATGTTAATATTTGACTTTTTATTTTTGGGGAATACCGTCGCGTAGACGCGTAACACTCAAAATCTTCTTTTGTTTGGCCCTAAACCCATTAAATCGTTAATCTTTAAATAGGAGTTAAACCCTAACAAAATAAACTATAAATATTTTTTTTAAAAGAAGGAAATTAATTGTAGTATCTACGAATTATTTATTTCAGAAAGAAAAAAAAATTGTATATTTAAAGGGGTGTTTGAACAATATGTATCACATATTATTATTACCAAACACCATTAAAGTCATAAATGTTCTACAATTAATTGTATGAAAAATATGTGTAGTAATCACACTACTCCAAAACGGATCGACAACTCTAATAAATTCTATAATGAAGTAGTGAACTCACCATTATTCGAATATCAATCCACATGTGTAGAGGGATATATGCGAACCTACTTAAAATAATAGTAGCCATGAGCTAAAACACATAAAACATAGATTTTAGGCACCAAAATTTATAAATAGTTATAAGAACGTTACATTTGAGATTTTGTTGTACATCAGTGGTAGCATACTACCATTTTAGGTTGAGGGAATTGGTTCGAACCCTCAAAATAAATTTTATTTTATAAATTTTTTTTTAGGTGTCAAAATAGTTTGGACCGATCTTAGAAAATGACTAATAAGATATTACATTAAGCTTAAGCGTGCCCTAATCTATTACTGGTTTTTACTAAGGCGTCAAATCGATCGACTTTGTTTTGTGGATCAACTAAGCTATTTCCGGTAGATGTTACCGGATAAGAAACCGATTCTTTAGTACTAAGATATTTTCATTCGTCATAGGAGGTCTCATCTTCAACTTTAGGTTCCATCTACCTAGCGTCGACTTTGATTATCGGTTCTAAATAATTTTTTTGGGTTTTAGTTTAATTTTTTCTAAGGCTAGTTTCTAGATATTTCTTTAGATTAACCATAGTTTCCTTAAATTTTAATTTTGATAGGTAAAGTTTTTTACCAAAAATCGCGGTATATGTTATATTTATTATCTAAATATGAAAATATTAGCTTAAAATGTGTATATTATATTTAATAACTACAGAAGAACAATTTCTTAGTAAACAAAAGTAAATTTGGTGGCCATAAAAACATATAAATAATTATCTCTAAAAAAGTGTGGTGGTCAATAACCTAAGATAATTGATTGTTTAGTTCGCTTGTCCTCAAGTGGGACCTAAGATAATGACATACTGATCATGGTAAAGGAAGAAATTAGTCAAATATAACTATTTTTTATTGATCAAATATTGATAACAAAATAACAATGACCGATACAAAATTGGATCGTTGATTATAAGTAAATCATGAAAGATTTTTTCCGTATAAGGTGGTTCACAAAACTCAGATGATAAAACCTTGTGGTTAAGGAGATTCTCTTCTTCTTACTTCTTTTAACAAAATGTTCTTAGACGCAATATATTACTTCTTTTAACACTGCTGTTATGCGGGACAATGTTTTGGATAAGAGAAGGCTGAGTCTGTGAACACTTTGAGCTCTAGAAATGAATATACCTAATTTGATCCATCACATGATTCACATTCATTTTTTGTTTCTTTCAATTATTGTTTCTTTTTTTTCTGGCTTTACCTGTCCTTCCTCACGAGAAACCGACAATTTATTTATTTGTTTGTGTATGTTATAAAAGTTTAGATTTAGCCGATTTTTTCAGTCTGTTGGTTAGTGTAATCTACCTAATGATTCAAATATCTAGAATTTAATATTTCCCCTCTACAATTAGTAGATTTTAGAGAGTGAAATTCAAACTACGAGGGTCGGACCTTATCGATTTAATTGTTGGAAAAAAATTTGATTTATCACATCGACACGCCTAGATTAGTTTGTAACGTATATACATTATGATTTAAGAACAACAAGCTACTCAAGGTATAAAGCAAGAATAAAGACCAAAAACGTAAATAAATGAAAAAAAAGAAGCGCAGATCTAAACGTTTAAAAAGCATATTCCATTTTGACATATACACTCTACCATCAATCGCGCCGCTAACGCAGAGATCCGCGGTGAATCGATATGCACAACAGACTAACAAATACATAACTATACAATATATAAAAATTTGGTGGATATAAAAGTATATATTATTAATTGATGGAAATAAAAGTGACAAAAAGAAAGGTTATGGAAAGATACCAAAGCAACATTACATCGTTGTTAAGCAGCCCCTTGAATTCAGCGTTGACCCACCGACGTTTTTGTCCATAGATTCTTCTTCTTCTTCTCGAAGCCGCACTTAAATTTATGTATGATAGCCATTGTAAGAGTCGAACATGATTTCAAGCAGAGGTGCAAAACGCAGATGTTGAAGTCGTTTAACTAATTGGGCCTGTCTTGTTCCAGGTGTGAAACCGAAGCCCATATGTCAAAAGCCCAATTGTATAACGAGGGAAAACAAGTGGGTATATAATGGCAATGATTTCAAATAAAGGAAAGAACAAACCTAAAGATTCTTGCGACTAAACCCTAATAACGCTTCAAAATCCGTCTGCTCTGATAGGAGTTTTAAATTTGAGTTTTGAATCAATCAAGTCTCTGACTTTTTATTCTAGATGGAGGTGGAAGAAAACAATGAGAGAGCGTCTGAATCTTCGGAACAAGTGGTGAATCCATGGGAAATCTCAGCGAAAGACGATGGGAAAATCGATTACGACAAGCTTATTGAAAAATTTGGCTGCCAAAGGCTCGACGAGTCACTAATTGAACGTGTTCAAAGACAAACTTCTCGTCAACCACACGTATTCCTCCGTCGTGGTGTCTTCTTCGCCCACCGGTTCGAAATTCTGTTTGATGATTCGATTATATATTTTTACAAACGGGCATGTGAAAATTCCTTTATTGCTGATGTGATTGCAGGGATTTCAATGAGATTTTGGATGCGTATGAGAGAGGAGACAAGTTTTATCTCTACACTGGAAGAGGATCTTCATCAGAAGCTTTGCATTTGGGGCATTTGATTCCTTTTATGTTTACCAAGTAAGTGAGACCCTTGAAGCAGTAATTGGTGGATCAATGCAAGGATTTTTGGGAACACTTTTAAGTGTCCTTTATGCTCTGATCAGATACTTGCAAGAAGCTTTCAAGGTTCCCCTTGTTGTACAGCTCACGGATGATGAAAAATGCATGTGGAAGAAAGTCAAAGACTTGCCAGGGAAAATGCCAAAGATATAATTGCTTGTGGATTCGATGTAACAAAGACCTTCATTTTCTCGGACTTCGACTATGTTGGTGGGTAAGTCACATCTGAATGTACCTTGGAAAAGATTAGCACCAAAATTACACTTGCACATAACTCAATGTCGTTGATGTGTTTTACAGTTTCTTTGAGTTATTGGTTTTCATTTCTTATATCACTTTTGTTGCTAGGCTATGGGAATCTTTGGCTTTTCAGGTGAAGATCATATCGGGAAACTCAGTTTTCCTCCGGTGCAGGCAGTGCCATCTTTTCCTAGCCATTTCCACATTTGTTCCCTGGCAAGGACAATCTTCGTTGCTTGATTCCTTGTGCAATTGACCAGGTCTGTTGTTTTCTTACTTTATATCTTAACCTGTTTGATTTTGGAAGATAAATAACTTCTCAGTGGTGCAAAATGTCTGCCAGTTTGGAACTTTTATCATCCAATTTTAGTCTCTTTATGTTCTTCATGTTTCATTACAACCAATATTTGCTTTTGGTATTGTTCAGGATCCTTATTTTAGAATGACTCGTGATGTTGCACCTCGACTAGGCCTGCTCTAATTGAGTCATCAATTTTTTCTGCTCTGAAGGCAATTATTTTCTCAAGTAGTCTAACTCTAAGGATATTGCAAATTATAGATATCTACTTACACCACACTTTCTTGTTTTCAAACTATTGAATGCCTTAAGTCACTTTGCGCAGGGAAAAAATGAAAAACTGTCTGCTAGTGATCCAAATTCTGCTATCTATGTGACTGATACCCCAAAGGAAATTAAAACCAAGGTGATTTAGTAGTTGCTTCCTGACTATTATTACAAGACTATTCTGTGTTTCTGCATAGCTTTGGAAGACATGTTTATTGTAAAAAATGAAGCACTTTGTTGGTGTAACGGCATTTTATTAGCGTCAAATTTTACAGATGGATACAAGTTCTAATAATGAAATCAGATAATTGCTTCCAATATCTAAATTTAATGTGGTTCCAAATACAGATAAACAATGCTGAAAGTGGTGGGCAACAGTTCAAGGTGGATCAAGAACGACTCGGAGAAAATCTCGAGGTACCAAATTCCTTGTTTCGCATCCTTCCCTTAATCTGTATAATGTCAACTCGCAGCTGTATTCCTCGTGGAGTTATATCCAATTGAAAATTAGTTAAGTAATTGACTAAGTAACAACTCTGTATCAATAGCGGATTCTTTCAAAACTGTCTTCTTGATACTTGACCCTATCAGCTTTGGTGCTATGTAAACTAAGTCTTTTTCTGGTAAACTCCTTCCAACTTTCACAGAAAGACGTACCGTTCAAGTATTTGAGTTTCTTCCTTGAAGATGATTCTGAACTTGAACACATAAGAAAGGTACATCTGTCATTAAGTTTTTTATTAGATCTTTACAGAGAAGGAAGAATGTGGTTGTCTGAATATTGTATCATACATTTCAGGAATATGGAGAAGGAAGAATGCAAACTGGACCAGTTAAGATGCGTCTCGCTGAAATATTAACAGATATCGTTGAGAAACACCGGAAGGCTCGAGCTGCTGTAACCAATGAGGTAAAAACATTATTCTCAAACTGTCAAGACCTCAATATCAAACTCATGAAAATTCTAAAAACAACAAATTTCAGATGGTGGATGCATTCATGGCCGTGAGACCTCTCCCAAGCATGTTTGAGTAGGACCTAGAAACCTGAAGATACCATTTTTGCAGCTCCTAAGCAACTTCACATTACAGCTTAAACTGATTTTCTCGTCACTTGGAACTAGAGCTATAATTCTTTTAAAGATTCGAATTAGGGTTTTAGTTAAGAGATTATTTAATCTTGGTATATATTAAGGGTTTATTTATTTATGAAAAGCATTCATTTTTGTATTGTGAAGTAGTTATCTCAGTATAAGATTCACAGAAAAGCAAAATCTCCTAATCACTAAAAAAATACCCAATTTCCTGATTTCAGCAATTCATTACAAGTTCTGAGAGAAAGTGGACTTCATTAGGTTCATCATAATAAAATTCAAAGCTTTTTGTTTTTGATAAAACACACAAACCAACTCCAAAACTGAAGAGAAATTCAAAGACAAAGAGAAAGTACTTCCTGAAAAGATGAGAGATGCCTATTGCCTAAAGCTTTACACTACTCTGACATACTACGAACCAATTATTCATTACAATAACAAAACCAAAAAAGAGACTAACAACAAATTTAGTCTTCTATGCTTCTGGATTAGTAAAGTAGCATCAGAGTTCATATTAAAAGCGGTCAAAAGAAAAGCGCAGAGAAAGCTTACTACCAACTGATATAGCATCAGAATCGATCCTAAGTCCTCCTCCTCACATGCCTCACATTTGTAGTGTCACAGCCTAACACACTGCTCGAACTTCTTTTCTTTTTCGATTTTCCACTAGTCAAGCTCTTATCCGTTGATGCAAACCTGCTCAGTAACTCAGACAACAAAGAGGGGCAACTCTCTTTCAAGTGCTTGAACCCTTCAGACTTCATTACGCCTGCACAAAAACACATTTCTGCTTTATAAGTGACCCCTAATTTTCTTCACGGAGAATATCTTTCAAGTGATAATAATCTGTTCCAGACAAACAAAAGTCCACCATAACTAAAATAGACATCCATATTCACCGGTTTTGGTTCAAACGATCATACTACATTTAGATGTGAATTACCAGCATTTACGTGAAACTCAACACTAAGACCAGTACATGCACTAATGCAATACATTTAACTCATCGGCTTGAAGCATTGTAAATTTTACACTATATTGTATATATAAAAAGAACCCAGATATAATATATTTATCGCACCTAGTTGAGGATGATAAACCTCAAGCCGTCTAATCAAGCATCGAGTCTCCTATATCCAAATCTAACATAAACCAAAATAAAAAGGTTAAAATACGTAGTAGCAAGACAAACTGTAGGTGACATAAACGAAAAACATGAATTAGCTCACAAAACTTCAAGCACCATGCATCACGCATCATATGCATTATATAAACCGGGTCACACCACACAAAATAAAGTAAAAGGAGATAATCATTCATACAAGGAGAACAAGAGGTTTAGATATCATTTGGAATCTGTAAGAGATATGGGATTGTACATTTTTATAGGGTGTTTCATAGATATGTTCTCTCAGTTATTCCCGCTATCATTTTATAAAATCGAAGTACAGCTCAAGTTGTAGGTTAGTGCAAAAATTCCATGGCAGCACCTTTAAAGAAAGTTTACCGCATTGATAGTAAAACTAATTCAACACCTGACCTCTTCATTCTAGTATCTCATCACATGATAATATTGTAGCTATTGAAGAAAGAAATCATGTATATACTTGATATATACACACAGAGAGAGTCTATATAGGCATCTAAAAATGCAGACTGAAAAAAGACCTGAAACTTTAATTAATCACGCACCTCCTAAGTTTGCTGGAGATGCAACAAATTTTAAGCAGACGGCCTTGAGTTGTAATAATTGGTGCTGTTCAGCCAGTGCAAGTGTTGTTGCCACATTATCAATATCGAGTTTTTCACATAGCAAAACTTCACATAATAGCTTTAACCTTCCAAGGTCATAAAGGTCAGCAGCTGCCAAGAGATGTTGTATCATGTTTGTAAACGAACTGGACGAATTTGACCCTATAATTTCATGCACATCAGGAAGTACATCTGTGTAGATGAAGCTAAGCATAGCCTGCAAAAATTCAGAAACCTGAGTCACCAGAATAATAGTTGCATGTACAACCAACCATTTGCAATGGAGTTTTGAACAAACATTACCTTGAAGATAGAAGGCTCGATGTCCTCTATCACTATTCTATCCACATTGTTATTCCCAATTGGTCCAAAAAACTGAGCTCTAAACACTGGCGAGCGTGCCGTGAGAACCAGTCTGTGAGCTTTGTATGTTTCATCTCCGACTTGGAAAGCTATGTCACAACCAACTTCAGAATCTAACAAGTCTTTCAATCCCTGACCCATATTAGACGGGGGTGCCACAATGCCATAATGTTTCGGACCCTCAAGTCGAGTTCTAACAACGCCAACAGTACAATTAATGATAAGACAATCATCCTTTAGGTAATCAGAGGTTTCCAAAGCTTGTCGTCTGAAAAAGCGTTTGTAACCCCTGAAATTCGTGATAATACGTCATGCTAGAGAAACAATCAATTTCAGAAGGCAATCTCACTGTTATATACTTGATGATGTGTCAGAGTAAGCAAATAAATACATAGTTTTAACGGAAGTAACTCATTGTAAGAATTCAACAGATGATGCAGAAGAAGAGTTTCACATAAGGATTTACAAAATTTAAAGCAGCATGCACACCCAATGCATTTAAGCATTTCAAAATCTAGCTAATTTTCCGAGGTAATTGTGGAAGCGTTATCAAAATCTAGCTAAGTCAAATCAAAACGTCAAACTATTCAAGGGTCGCAATAGAACTGGTATCGTGATTCTAACAAGCATGATACTCCAGCAGAACCTCTCAAGAATACAGAAGCCATAATTTGAAGAAAGAAAGAGAGAGAACAATATTCTTTCTCGTCTACCACACATTGTATCCACTATAATTATAGTCTTTTGCTTCTCAAAACTTCAGCTGTAAGCAAACACAAGCACAAAGAAATGCATAAAGTTTCGTACTTGCTAATGACAAGAAAGCACAAGAAGCTCATTTCCACCAAGAACCCTTATTTCAAAAACAAATAATCGACATGCTATGCAAGCAAGACTATAAGGAATGGATTGCTATAATATGAATGCAACAAGCCACAGTAACCCTGACAGAAAACGAAAAGACTAGAAAGAAACAGCAAATTACCACATGCTTCCTTTATACTTGAGCGTATAAGGCCCACCCTCAAGCGACCGATCAAAGTGACTATGCACCTTATGCTTCCCTTTACCGCTCTGATCCATAAGCGTCAACTCGAACAAAGCCCTAATGTCACTAGAATCACTCGATAGAGCGATGAAAAGAGAGACATACATCTTGTTATCCTCGGGGTTCTTTCCGTCGGGATAGAAATAGATCGCCCAATCGTATCCACCGACGGAGAAGATGTCGCTCTGTATAAACCTCCCGGGGCTCATACCTTTCACAAGAGAGAAACCTTTAATCGTAAATTGGTGAGACCCATTCACGGTCTCGATAACCGACGTCGATGCGGAATCAGGTATCAGCTCCTCCGTCCCGACGGTGCTCATGATCGTCGCCGCCTTCGCTTACGATGAATTTTCCGATTTGGCAATTGTGAATTCCATAAATCAAAAAATTGGATAACCTAGAAGACGAAATTGCTTTCCGAAATGATGAGAATTTGCTGGAAACTAATTTGTATTTATTAATTTTTAAAATTTTAATTGTAAATGGATACTCGGCTTCTCAATGGAATTTATAAGGACTGTCCAGATGGAGAGAGAGATACGAGTGCTCCTGAAATAGTCTCGAAAGCAGGGTCCACGACCATTACCTACGTTACATAGTTTTAAATTTGATTAATTTTTAATTTTTATTTTATTAATTTTAGATTTTAGTTTTTAAATTTAATTTATAACTATCATTTGATCTAGCTTTTACATTCCTTGAAAAAAAAATCTAGCTTTTACATCAGAGTTCAATTGGAAAAATCATATAGGTGTGCGTGAGGATATCGTTTGAGTTTAGATTTATTCTATGGATTTATGTAAATATGGACTTAAAACCAGAACTAAAAAAGATAAATGAAAACTAGGTATTTAGTTAGGTTTTGGTTTTTCGTAAATAATTGAACACTTCTAATATTTTGGTATTTTTAGTTTTTGGTTAGATTTTATTCCATTGTTAACAAAAAGCCAAACTAATCCAATAGAAAAAAAATTATTTTTACTACTAATAATACATACACAATAATTTTAATGTAATATTTTTGGTTATAGACATTGATATTTTGGTAAACTTTTGATTATATTTATGTTGGGTGATTGAAATGATCAGATGTATGGAAGCATGGTTTGCTCTTAGAAATGTTGTGGTTCAGTACATAATATTAGAAGCAAATCAGAAGAATTGTGTCAAGCAATTAAGTATCGGAAGATTAAAAAGTTTTTGATAGAACATTCGATCTTAAGAAAATTTGATTAAATGTGTCTAGAAGGCAAAAGTTGTGAAACTGAAAATGTAAATGTATATTTGAATCTCTGTTTTTTTTTTAATTTTCTAAGTAATCATTTATCAACGTCGAGGACAGGTGGCCCAATGGTAGTAGGCCAATGATAGTGGTCACTTTATAAATCTTCAGGTATCAGGGTTCGATTTCTCTCTAATACAAGGGGAAGAAAAAAAAGATTTTAAGATATGAGGTTTAGCTATAGTTCGGACCTTGTCGATCCAATTATAAGAGTAAGATTGACAAAAAAAAATCATATATCAACTAATTTTTTGGTAAGATTAACCTACATTCAAAATCAAGGATCTTACATAAGAAAATAAGAAAAAAAAACCAAAGATGTGAATGAAGAAGAGTTGATTCAGCTTATCAACGATTGTCATCTACTTGGTGTGGTAGAAGCTTACTCAAGTTTCCAAAATTGTTAAGATATAAAAGAAACTTATAATCCAAATAATTTTTTTATCATAATATTTTTCAATTTTATGTATTCTAAGTTTATACTATGACAGGAAATTTATAAAAGTCAAACGAATAGCAAAGCCATATCACTTTGACTCTATTTTAGAAGATGTAAATTATCAGAAAAATGAAAAAATTTGGTAGGAAAGTCCAGCCAAAAAAGAAACCATCCGTCAATGTTCATCAAAAAATTTCAGTTGGTGGTACGTCTTCTCAACAATGTAATTGGTAAGCATGGCAGTGGTCTTTTTTTGCAATTAACTATGACTAATCTATTTTAGGTTCGAAACAAAATTCCATATGAATTCTCTCTAATATGTTTGTACAAAAATTCATATTCTTTTTCTTTAATTTTGCTTATATTAATTATAGTTTGCTAGGTTTCAAGGAACGTCATTGCATTGTAATCTTTCAATTATGATAGTTTTATAAATTTTTTATTTTTATTCTCTTTGTACGAAATTTGTGAAAAAAAAAATCTCAATCTTTGTTAAATCTTGTTTCTATGATTGTTGATTAGCTTTTTTTTTGTGCACCATACATTGCTTGGCTTGAGATATTGAAAATAATATCTTGTTTTTTAGTTGTTTGAGAAAAATGAACATGAAGTTAAACCAGTTTGTTTAAGCATTTCAATGTTCATTCGAGTTTTCAAAAAACTAGAATCTTTGGAACCATAAAAAAAACTATTTTACAAGTAAAGCTAAATGTTTTGTGAATTTAAATTTTATACACGTTTTGTAAAACATTATATACATTTTGATCAACAAATATTTTTGAAGAGCATGAGTTTCTACGATCAATATCTATTTTATAGGCATTTTGTACAATTTTTAATTTAGTACTCACAAAGTCAACATCTATATTATGATATTAATTTTTTTTAGTAAATTTTTTTAAAAAATATAATAAATGTTGATTTTGTGAGTATAATGAACATCAATCAACATGTTAAAAATAAAAATTAAATAGTTGAACTTCATGCAACCATAAGTCTATGATAAAAATCAGCAAGTTTAGAAAATGATCAACAAAGTTATGTTTCAGTTTCATATATTTTCTAACCAATTATCAATTAGAAATTTGACAACCGCAAATTCTGTTGTGATATTTCAAAAAACAAATTGCCAAAAGATAAATGTAATCCTTTATAGCATGAGTCCAAGATTAAGATTTTTAAAATTTCTAAATAATGTTGCAATAATTTTAGACAGTCCTCATATTGGCCAAGTCAATAAATGACTCTCCTATAAGCCGTGCAGGTTACTTGATTTCATTACACCATAAGACTTATAACAATTGCATTATCTCTAAGCAACATTAGCAAATCTTGCATACGGGATTTCATAACTAATTTGGTTGATCAATAGAAAACAATAATAACAATAATAATAATAATAACAATAATAGTAATAATAGTAATAATAATAATAATAATAGAAGAAAAAAAGAGAGCATATGAGTAAATAGTCTACTACATTAATAGACAACATATGTGTTATCAAGTTAACAATCAAGATAAATGAAATGCTCTTGTCTTCTAATTCTCTCAAGCAATATGAGAAATCTTGCTCACTTCCCATAGACATGTTAGAATTTTGTGAATGGTTTTTTGAAATTCGTAAATCTAAAAATGAACCTCAATATTTGTTTCATGAAAATAATTTTATTTTGAAATTATGTCTAGGCAAAAGGCTAGCTAACGTAGGACTAGAATTGAATAATGTTTTTGTGTTGTTATTAACAAACAAAAAAAATCGACTTTTGTGTTCAAAATCGAAAAATGTTCTTGTGTTATTGACAAAAAAAAAAAAAATTCGCGTTAAATTTCGATTGAATCTGATAATGTAATTCTATGGTTGAAAAAAGAACTGAAAAAAATAATCCGAATAACTAAACACTGAAAAAAAAAACTGTCAATTAATTAAAGATCCCAACTTTAAACGAATCTGAACTCTGAAATTAGTTTTGTTAATGTATGTTTACCTAACGCCAGTAAAGTAATTTTAATCCAAAATAAACTTTTCTTTTGCCAGTGATAGTGTACAGATCCAGAGATCTCTGATCCTTCACGCGCAAGCTAATGAAGTCTCTCACCAATGGCGATCTCCTCAAATCCCCTACGCTAATCAAGATCTCTGCCCTAGTTTTCGTCACCGTTGCTTTCTTTTACTTAGGTAAGCACTGGTCCGACGATGGCTATCAACAACTCATCTTCTTCTCATCCGCCACCTCTGGCAGTTCGATCCCGAAGGTTTCCGTCTCACCGAATAGTGACAGAGTCTTCAATTTGTCGGCGATAATTCCTGCTAATCATACAGAGGTTGAAATCCCCGCTAAAACACAGCCGTCGCCGTCGGTGGTGGCGGAGAAGGAGGAAGTTAAGGTTGAGACTAATCCTTCTCCTCCTCATTCACCTCCTCCGTCTCCTTCTTCACCTCCTCCGCCTGCTCCATTTCGGAGCTTTGGGATAGTAGATGCAAATGGTGTGATGTCTGACGATTTCGAGGTGGGAGAGGTTGAGACCGATAGTGTGGAAGATTGGGGCAACCAGACGGAGATCGTTGAAGGCAAAAAGGACGGTGATTCTAAGGCTACGTTTAGAATTAAGAAATTCGGGATGTGTCCTGAGCGCATGAGAGAGTATATACCTTGTTTGGATAATACTGAGGCTATTAAGAAGCTCAAATCGACTGAACGAGGTGAACGATTTGAGCGTCATTGCCCTGAGAAAGGTAAAGACTTGAATTGCTTGATTCCGCCACCTAAAGGTTACCGCCAGCCGATTCCATGGCCTAAAAGCCGAGACGAGGTACTCCTTTGTATAATCCTTTTTTGTTGAGTTTATGGCTTCAAAATCAAGGCTAATAAACCTCCAAATTTTGCACTTTGGTTGGAAAATTCAGATTACATGTCTTAGGATTAGCTTAATTAGTAATTAGAATTTATTTATGGATAGGTTTGGTTTAGCAATGTTCCTCATACTCGGCTTGTTGAGGACAAAGGCGGTCAGAACTGGATATCACGAGACAAGAACAAGTTCAAGTTTCCTGGAGGCGGTACACAGTTCATACATGGGGCTGATCAGTACTTGGACCAGATGTCTAAGGTTGCTCATTTTCAAGTTGTAGCTCTTGCTTCGCATCACCCATCTATTTATCTTTTCATCTAATGTTGAACTTTGGACTTTGTGTCTACAGATGGTTTCTGATATCACGTTTGGCAAGCATATTAGGGTTGCCATGGATGTCGGTTGTGGTGTGGCGAGTTTTGGTGCTTATCTATTGACACGTGATGTCTTGACAATGTCTGTTGCACCAAAAGATGTCCACGAGAACCAAATTCAATTTGCTCTTGAGCGTGGTGTGCCTGCTATGGCGGCAGCATTTGCTACAAGGCGTTTGTTATTTCCAAGCCAGGCTTTTGATCTCATACATTGTTCAAGATGTAGAATCAACTGGACTCGTGATGGTAAGGTTCTCTGGTGTGCTAGATTCGTGATGTAGTACAGCAGAAAAGATTAAGATCACCTACGTAGTTTAATTCCCTAATATGGACTATGCTTTAGCTTTTGTTACTTGTAGAGAAATATCTCATTCTGTGGTCTTATTCTTTGTGATAAAGATGGAATTTTGCTCCTTGAGATCAATAGAATGCTGCGGGCTGGAGGATATTTTGCTTGGGCTGCACAACCTGTTTATAAGCATGAAGCCGCGTTGGAAGAACAGTGGACAGGTAGCATCCTTTTAATCTGCTTTTAGTTGGCCTGTAATTCGGGGTGAATAAGATTTTTTGTCTGTTATAAACTTATAGGAGTCACTGATCATGGTATGTAGTTTTGTTATAAAAAATGAAGAATATGGAAATTCAGAATGACAACCCTTTTCGACTGTTGACCACAGTTTTTCTTTGTGGTTGTAGGGAGAATTTTTTTTGCTTATATTTGGTACTTTATTTCAGCCAATATGCCCTAACACTTTGTTTTTTAGAGATGCTGAATCTTACTACTAGCCTTTGCTGGAAACTGGTAAAGAAGGAAGGATACGTTGCAATCTGGCAGAAGCCTTTCAACAACAACTGTTATTTGAGTCGTGAGGCTGGAACCAAACTTCCTCTTTGTGATGAATCTGATGACCCGGATAATGTTTGGTACGACTGCTAAACTTCCTGTCCTTCTTTGTTTGTGATACAAATACATATCTTGCTACCTGCATGTGGAAGCATAACAACAAATTAATAAAAGCTATGTCCTTTATGCTGTCAGAGTTTCATCAAAACGTAACAATTTTTGGTCAATCTAATTTGTTGGTTGCATGTAGTCTGTCTATTAACTTGGTCTGTGACAATGGGTGCTGAAAATCACATTCTATGTCTCATGTTGTTTTGTTCTTGTTTTAGGTACACAAACCTGAAACCTTGTATCAGTCGCATACCTGAGAATGGATATGGAGGAAATGTCCCCTTATGGCCTGCCCGTTTGCATACTCCACCTGATAGGCTGCAGACGATAAAATTTGATTCCTACATCGCTAGGAAAGAGCTGTTCAAAGCAGAATCAAAATACTGGAATGAAATTATTGGGGGATACATCCGCGCCATGAAATGGAAAAAAATGAAACTAAGAAACGTTTTGGACATGAGAGCAGGCTTTGGCGGGTATGGAATATTTTTTCTCTGTTAGGTACTGTGACGATATTATACCTCATTATCTTTAGGTAATATGCTTTTTTTTGTTTTGACAGATTTGCAGCTGCACTAAATGATCATAAACTCGATTGCTGGGTTCTAAGTGTGGTTCCTGTCAGTGGACCCAACACATTGCCTGTCATTTATGATCGTGGACTATTAGGAGTTATGCACGACTGGTACTGCTTATCTCCTTACAATCTATTATATAAGAACATAAAATTATGAAAACCACCAATCTATCATACTCCGATTTAGCTTCTGGCTGTGGAATTTTTTATTAAGTCTTATATTTTACTACAGGTGTGAACCATTTGATACATACCCAAGGACATATGACTTCGTGCATGCCTCAGGACTCTTCTCAATCGAGAGAAAAAGGTAAGCATTGTCTGTAACTCGATTTCATAGTGATATATAATTAAGTTTACGATCATTTCTTGCCTATAAGTGAGTTTAACCATTTGTCTGACTAATGTTAAACATTTATCAGATGCAAGATGTCAACCATATTGTTAGAGATGGACCGGATATTGAGACCCGGTGGAAGAGCATACATTAGGGATTCAATTGATGTTATGGATGAAATTCAAGAGATCACAAGGGCTATGGGTTGGCATACTTCTCTGCGTGACACATCCGAGGGTCCTCACGCAAGTTACAGGATTCTAACATGCGAGAAGCGTCTCCTTCGTGCTTAATACCAGACATTCACTGCACTTAGTCAACACACAATATATTGTTTGGTAATATCTCTTATTGTTTTCTTCTTTTTTTCTCATTGTGTAATTGTAAATTTGATTGTGGTGTTTTACTTAGTAAAGTTTTTACCTAGTATTCGAGTCTCTCCTATTGCAAAATATGTTCATTGTAACAAAAGGATCCATAGAAAAAGAGCTCAAAGTTCAGATTACAAACTCATCCAAAAATATGTGAAGGAGTATCACTGAACCATATCTGCACAACTCATTCTATAGCTTACCTCTCAGATTTCGGCCTCCACATTTGTCCACCTTGACGTTGGCTTATTGGTTCAGATCTTGTAAAGATCCCGCCCACATAAGCTGGTGCCTTACTAATGCGACCATGAATCTGACTTGAACCTGCGGATGTATTTTCAATTGGTTGTTTTCCGTTCTTATAGTGACTCTTCTGCTGCGTTTGAGTTTGTCTGACTACAGGCGAAGTTTGGCCATGGACAGGTGGCTCCCGCTGCAGATTCCTGGGGTTGTTCTGAGACCAATTCTGTTGTGACCGGGGTTGCGTTTGTGTTGGCCAATAAGGCGGGTTCTGAATATTGTTACTCTGTGACCAATTCTGCTGCATTTGGTGGTTCAGTGGCCTAGACTGACCATGTAGATTACGAGCATTGTGCACACCATTTCCTTGAAAATGGTTATGGCGGCTTGCTGTGTTCAAAGACTTTTGAATGTGTGGCGCTGTTAGAACCCCAAGAACGGAGTTTCTGTTACAATCTGCGGCAAGACGGCGTGATGTCGTCTGAAACACTTCTGCTATTCTGTCCAAATTTCTACGGCTCACACTCCTTGCAACGTTCTGTGGCTGCTCAAAAGGATCTTCAACCTAAATCACACACCATTCCATACTTTAGTCAGGAGATTCAAGTGTAGTTGTGCATTTCAGCTACACAGATGAATATATCTCAACAAAAGAGGATACGACAAAAACATAGATAGAGCCTTACGAAGAGCGAGTATGTCTTTGGCAGCCACGTATTGTTGCTACTTATGTTTTCCCATCTTCCAGTGAACGGGCAAACACCAAGCTCTTGGGCCTTCACGTTTATGTCTGAAAACTGGTAGTTACAGCCACACAGCAAAATTAAGAAACTGTTAAATTCTGTCAAGGGTACTTTAATGGATCAAAGCTAAAGATATATGTGAGAAATCAATTACCTTTCCAAAAAACGAGACCAATAGCTCAGAGAGTGAGCTTCGATTAACTGATTTTGGTGTGCGTGATTTAAATCTTGCTATATTAGCAGCAGCAACTAGCGCTATGCTTTCCTCTGCAGTTTTTCGCACACCTACAAGAGATTACGCCACTCAAACTATTGTCTTTTCATACCAAAACCTTGTAAATTTGATGTCGGGGTGCAAAACCTTTTCACAAAATGTACCTGTCAGATCATCAACCGCACTCTTCGGATAAATCTCTCTTAGAGGTGGCAAGATTGCAGGCACACAAGTCTGTAATAAACAACACAAAACATCTTAAGACGCAATGTTTTTGTAATGATGCAGTAACAGCAGGAGGTAGCAAAATCTATGAATACAGAACATCTATCGTACCTGAAGATGGAAGATGACTAACATACTGAGAGAGTAAGAGTTGAAAGTCCCACTCTTTGGGTCGTTGATATTATGAGCTTTGGCCCATTCCTTCACCTATAAATGTGGAATACAGGAGATATGTGTCTAGAATCAATTTGACCTTTGAAACAGACATCTTGTTTTATTTGCATGTTAACGTACTAGCAAAACCAAGTCGCGGAATCTCCCATCTATCTCACTGATCCAGAACAAGAACCTGCTCTTCAAAAGACCTTCCAGATTATCAATAGAAATGTCACAAGAAATTCTCTGGTGGCCGCTCACGATTTTCAGAATGGGAACTCGTGCATGAATAACAAATTGCAGTTTGTACCATAGACCTGTTTTTTGGCATGAGATAAGTATAATGTAAGGCAAAAACCAGTGAAACAAAAAGAAAACCAAAGAACAATTCGAAGCTAAATGAATTACCATTTGCCCTCAGTGCTCGAAGTAAATGTCCCAGTAAAGTTTGTTTATGCTTCTTTCCAGTGAACAAGATGGAAGAACCACTGAATAAGTCAACAGATAAATCTAAGTCTCCCCATCTTGTGAAGAGATTTGACACAAAGGATCCAAACGGTTGAATGGTAGCACCTAACAATCCCAGAACCAGTAAATGAACTATAAGCAACTTCTTTTCTATTTGGTTTTCTAGTGTATCAGATAACATCAATTGTTTACAGGAAGAGTAAAACTGAACCACTACAGTTCTGCAACTTTAAATTCAGTAGAGATTAGCTTACCGAAAGCTCTGACTATCTCATTTTCATTTCCAATATCATAATGCCATCCAGTGGCAGGTATGGTTCAAGGCATTAATAGACAGTAGTAAGAAAAATGGGAGAAGCACAAAAGACATCAAGATTCATCACCTCTTAAGCATTCTACGGACTGTAAGACGTCACGCAACTGATCGATGACTCTGATCCTCGTATCCCAATCTGCTCGTGAAGGTTTGATCACTTCAAGAATTTCTTGAAGAGTAGGATCCAGGATAGGGTTCCAACTCATCGTCTAGAAAGTCAAAAAGTACACAAACAAACTCACATTACCAAGTTATCTCAATGAAACCGTTAGGCAACAATAACACAAAGACTTCACAAACTCCATTGTGGTTTTAACTTTTAACTAAACCGAAAGTAAAGACTCCATTTTTCTGATACCTTACTCGCTTAAAAACCCAAAGGAACAATCTTTGTCACTAAAAACCTGAAAGCAAGATTCTTCATTTTCTAAAGATCATTGTCGAGTTGAAACTCTACTCAAAACCTTATAAAAGTCAGGATAACATGAGTTTCCGTTGTTTTCGTATCCACTGGACCAACAGAGATGATTTTCGAAGCAGAATTAGTCTGAGAATAAATCCTAATCAATTTTTTTCAAAAAGAAAGACTTACAAAAGTAATGTCTCAATTCCTCTTCCTTGGAGCGAAATTCCTGGGAAAATCACAAAGACGCTGCAGGAACCCTTAATACTTAGAACCCAGAAACTATCTCTCGCTCTCTCTGTCCCTTTCCCAAATCAGCAAATCCGTACAGACTCCCTCACCCAAGTGAGAGACTGCTCGCAGCGAAAACAATTAAAAGTCTCCTCCTTTTTCAATCAAAGGAACCAACAAAACCCATTCTTTTATTTATTCAATGAACGATGTGACCATTTTTTTTAGCGTACCAATAAATGATTACAAAATTTGTAGAACATTATTGGTTTTTAAATTATTTTTAATATGCCAATTGGCTAAAGTTATATTCAGCCAAATATTTGACTTTAATTTCTTACACCAAAAAATTCCATAGTTATATTATCATGAAATATAATATGATTTATAAAATTCAATAATTGATGCTTATAATAATTGTACATATATGTGATGTTTGTTAAGTTTTTTTTTTGAAGAGTTAGGATCGAAAAATTTGATTCGTAGTCAAACTTCTAACAATTGCATGTTGGGTAAACTCGACTTTAGGAAAACACTTTGGCCAACTACGTTTGACCAAATGTTAAGTTTTACGATTTTTTACTATAACTTTTATTTAAAAAAAATTTATAACTCCTTATAACTTAAAAGCTAAGTTATCAAAGTAGTGAATTCACTTTAACACAAAAGGAAAAAGAAAGTAGTGAATTCACTTTAATAGTGACGTGACAATCCCTTGATCGATTGGGGTCAAAATGCCTTTCGGTCAACCCCAATTATCACTTCAATCTTTCAAAGAATGCTATTCATAGGGTACACTTAGCCCATTCATTCCATAAAGCCCAAGCTTGGCTCTCCGTTTAGCCATGAATCAAGCTTTAGATCTTGGACTGCAAAAGATTACTTTCGTCTCTGATGCCTTCCAGTTGATCAACATGATTTGACACAAAGATTCATCAAAGGAATTCCATAGAATCGTTCAAGACATTCTTACTCTCTCTCAATTCTTTTCATCGGTATCATTTAATCATGATAAGAGGGGATTTAATGCTATGGCTAATGGTCTAGCAAAATGGGCCTTAGTAGAAGCCCAAAACTTTGTTTTAGATTCGGTTTGCCCAAAACTTTGTTTTAGATTCGGTTTGCCCAAACTTGGAAGATGGCAAATGCATGAGAAAAGAAAGCCTAATGGTGGAATCATGAGTGCCTTCGGAGCCTGACAAAAGTGTTTTACCGTTGCCTCGAACTGTAAAGACTTAATTGCTAAGATCTCGTAACAATCATATTGACCATTATCTCAAAAGACCTCTTTGTTTTGATGAGTATTCATAACATTACTTATACTCCCAAGAGATATGCTATGCAATTCCAATAAAGCTAATATTTTATTGGAATTGAAATTTGTTATACAATTCCAATAAAGTTTAACTTCTCAATGTATTTTAGAATAATTTTGATGAGTATTCATAACATTACTTATTGTCCCAACATTGTATTTGGTTTAGAAATCTTGTTGTTTACTTCAAATCTTATCTATTTTACACTCTCATATTTTAGCATTGAAGATGATGCTATCTTAGCCTCGACTATCTTTACTTCATCTATTAGCAAATTATGCATAACCATCACTTGTTTTTACAATTTATGTAATGAAATTAAATTACATCTTTATGGCTCTTTTGTTTTGGGTAACAAAATGTAATGTTTTCATTCGAATACAGCTTTTAGTTAGCATATGAGACTTGGTCACATTGGTTAGCAATAGTTTAGCTCTTCAACATGTAAAGTGTATTCCAAAACTCAATATAATATCATATCTCTAGAGTGTTTGTCATTTTACCTTATGTGTAATTTTTTATAAGAATGCACAACTGCTACATGTAGTGCATATTGCAAATATTGCAAACAATTCCCTCTCTCACAAGAGAAAGAAAGGCATATATAGAATTAGTCATCAAATAATATGAGTATCGGATTAGTAACACTACAATTGAAATGTTACCGGTTTGGTAGAACCATTGTTAATTTGGCAACCACATACGTTATTATTTAGACACAATGTGTGCCTGTGTGGTATAACTAAAATTAGGGCTTTGTACAAAAAAAACTATTAAAATGGCTAGTTTTTGCAATTTTATCATCATTTTTTTTTACCAGCAATTGGATCGACAAAACTTAATTCATAGTCATCTCAAATCCCTAATAATATTACGTGAGGCAAATATGACTACCTTAAATCAAACTCGGATAGAAAAAACAGTATAAATAGCAATCAACCACTTGACCAAAAATACTTTTTCATTTTATTGTCATTTCTAAAATGAGCATACAAACTAGCAAAGTAATATATCACCATTATCAAATTTTTAAAATTGTAATAAATAATATATACAATTTAAGCCCTTCTGACAAAAAAAATCAAATATATTATTAAAAGTTTGAAATCTAATGTATGTGAGTATAAAACCATTAAAATTATGTACATAATTTTTATGTTGCCTATCATTTTTAATTTCATAAGCTTGATTTGCAATTTTAGAAATATAAATAAAGTTTACAAAATGCAAAATCATAATCATTAGGAATCTAATTCTATCAACTTATAAAAATTTCTTGGCCAATCAGTTTACACTGTTATTTGGAACATTATTATCAATAAGCAATGTCATTATCCATTTTTGGAATTTTATCATATGAAGAATTGTGTAGAAGTATCTTGATCACATATAAATGCCTTACCTCATCCTCAAAAAAAAAAGCAAGACAATGATTTTCCAAAGTGTATGTGGTAATAAATGATGTTATAATCTTCACTTCTCAAGCTAAAACAAATCAGTGGCACACAACAGCCATTTGACGACAACCTCATAAACACATGCCACGTGGACCAATGAAAACATAATCCATCTCATCATCATCCTCGTAATGCCACGTGGCAACTTAGCCAATCCGGATCGTGTGGCGATCAAAGAGTTAAGCCTTGAACCCGAAGAGATAACGAATTGTTGATGATCACTCGCTTTATAAATTTATCAATTCTTTGCCCTCACCAACATCTCTTCACTGCTTATTCTCCTCCAATCAAAGTCTCTCTCTTCAGCTTCTTGTGTGTTACACACTCGTCGCAGTCGTGAGCAATGGCCGCCGCAGTTTCCACCATTGGTGCCATCAACAGAGCTCCGGTACACTTCAATCTCCTTTACTAGTAGTATCTTCATTACACTTATCTTATTCACTGTCGGATTCTGGACTTGAATCTTTTGCATCAGTTTGAGATTCTCTGCCGGATTCTGGACTTTAATTAGGACAATTAGAGATACTTTGATGCTTTATTTAAGTTTAGTATCACTTACTGTAGTGATTTAGAGGATTTTAAAAGAACTTTTAAGTTCAAGTTATGTTTTGTGTCAGACTAGATACCTTGAACTGTGTGAACCAAATTAAATTGTCAGCTCACTCTCCGGTTAGGATAGGTATGGTTCGGTTTACACGGTTTGAGTTTATACCAATTGAACACTGTTTTATCTTTAGGAATAGTCTTTGAATTCAGTAGCTAAGTTTGAGCTGTGTTTATGTTACAGTTGAGCTTGAACGGGTCAGGAGCAGGAGCTGCATCAGCCCCAGCTTCAGCCTTCTTGGGAAAGAAAGTTGTCGCAGTGTCGAGATTCGCACAGAGCAACAAGAAGGGATCATTCAAGGTGGTTGCTAGTGAAGGTGTCGGTGAAGGCAACCAAACCGATGGAGACAGATGGAAGGGACTTGCCTACGACATGTCTGATGATCAACAAGACATCACCAGAGGTAAAGGTATGGTTGACTCAGTCTTCCAAGCTCCTATGGGAACCGGAACTCACCATGCTGTCCTTAGCTCCTATGAATACATCAGCCAAGGGCTTAGACAGTAAGTTCTCATCTCTTCAGATCTCACATTAGTTCCATTTAAATTATGAATCTTTTGGGTTCTGAATTGCCTCTATGTGTTAAAATAGGTACAACTTGGACAACATGATGGATGGGTTTTACATTGCTCCCGCTTTCATGGACAAGCTTGTTGTTCACATCACCAAGAACTTCTTGTCTTTGCCTAACATTAAGGTATTGATTAGTGTTTTCCTTTTGAGTTATTACACATCAAAGATTCCAACTTTATTAAGCTCTGTTTCCTTTTCAACAGGTTCCACTTATTTTGGGTATTTGGGGAGGCAAAGGTCAAGGTAAATCCTTCCAGTGTGAGCTTGTCATGGCCAAGATGGGTATCAAGTGAGTCCATGATCTCCGATCTTGACTTATGTGTTATGCTCTCATCGACAAAACTCCTGAAATGTGTAAATCTCTTTGCAGCCCAATCATGATGAGTGCAGGAGAGCTTGAGAGTGGAAACGCAGGAGAACCAGCCAAGCTTATCCGTCAGAGGTACCGTGAGGCAGCTGACATTATCAAGAAGGGAAAGATGTGTTGTCTCTTCATTAACGATCTTGACGCTGGTGCGGGTCGTATGGGTGGTACTACTCAGTACACAGTCAACAACCAGATGGTTAACGCAACACTCATGAACATTGCTGATAACCCAACAAACGTCCAGCTCCCAGGAATGTACAACAAGGAAGACAACGCACGTGTCCCCATCATTGTCACTGGTAACGATTTCTCCACCCTGTACGCACCACTCATCCGTGATGGACGTATGGAGAAGTTCTACTGGGCTCCAACCCGTGAGGACCGTATTGGTGTCTGCAAGGGTATCTTCAGGACCGACAAGATCAAGGAGGATGACATTGTCACACTTGTTGACCAGTTCCCTGGCCAATCTATCGGTACGAAAGACTTTTTAACTACCCTGAAATCAATCTTATCTTAAACATAATTCGTGTGGCTTCTAATTTCGTGTTATCTGAAAATGGACAGATTTCTTCGGTGCCTTGAGGGCTAGAGTGTACGATGATGCAGTGAGGAAGTTCGTTGAGGGACTAGGAGTGGACAAGATCGGAAAGAGGCTGGTGAACTCTAAGGAAGGAGCTCCCGTGTTTGAGCAGCCCGAGATGACTTTTGACAAACTTATGGAGTATGGAAGCATGCTTGTTATGGAACAAGAGAACGTCAAGAGAGTCCAACTTGCCGACACTTACCTCAGCCAGGCTGCTTTGGGAGATGCTAACGCTGATGCCATCGACCGCGGAACATTCTACGGTACAGAGGTTTGAAACTCCTTGTTTTTTGGTTTGGTTGTCCAAAGGACTTATCTTTGGATATCACTACAAAAGAAAACAAATTTGAAATTAGGGTTTCTGAAATCAAGGTAACTTGTGTTGCAGGGAAAGGTGCCCAGCAAGTGAACGTACCTGTTCCTGAGGGATGTACTGATCCTTCTGCAGAAAACTTTGATCCAACGGCTAGAAGTGACGATGGAACTTGTGTTTACAACTTTTGAGCAGTATTCTCCTACTTCTTAATTTGATGTATTTCTACTATTGTCTCTTTTGGGTCTTTTTTTACCCTTTTGTGTAATTGTGGATTGGTTGAGTCTTGTCCTCTTTCGTTCCTTTTTTTATGATCATGTGCAACACATTGATAAATTTATAATTGCCTTATCATAAACCTGTTCTACACCTTTCAACTTTACATTTCCTTTTTCAATGCATAGTTTAGCCAGAGATTGTACCACACACACATAAAATCGACAGCTACAATGAAGAAATTCGATAATGTCATTTCATGTTGAATGTTTGCAATCTCCAGACTATTTTATTAGTAACAGCTCAGTTACAATTTGAGGAAACGAATCAGTTTCCTCCTCTTTGTTATCTATGATAACTACAAATCAACAAGCTGTAAGTATGAGACTAACTACATCAGGCTTTAGATGAAGCGACCTTTATCGAGGAGACACTAACCATGTCAGGGCTTTTGAGTTGATCAAGTTGTTTATGACCTAACCGAAGCAAATACTCAATGTATTGGAAGTTCTTACGGTCAACCTCCTTAGAGTTGTGGTGGAATTCTGTAGACACAATCATCTCTATTCTCTTCCTGTCTTCTGTTGATTTTGAACGAGCTGCTCTTAGGAATCCTCTGTAGAGACTAAGGACTTGCTTTTGCATACCGGAAAGTTTGGCTGCTCCCATTTTGTTACCTATAACATAGATCAAAAAAACAAAAAAGCTCATTTCTATTAGTTGTCTAGCACAGAACAAACAGTTAAAGCTAAAGAAGTGCAGTGATGCAAATTAAGAATCATGAACCGAAGTTTAAGAACAGAACAGTAAGGCAAGAAGACAAGCTATGATGAGCCATTAAATTAGGAAATTGACAAGAAAAAGGTTTTTTCAAGCATACACACAGCGTTGCCCTGAGATTGTACATAAAATTCTAAATTTTGTCATCAATCAAAATCTCTCCCAAGAGTTCGTGATCCATGAACCAATATAAAGAGCCGAAGCGTATATGATGAGCTACTGGATAGAACATGATAAACACTAGGCAATTTTTGGAATTAAGAAGAAACAGTGGATTTGTTTTCATGATAGATTCAGAAAGAAAGAACAACACAATCTATGTAATTGTCAATTGTGACAAGCCAGGTAAGTAAATTACTATTCAGACTCAGAGAAGATATCTCCAGCTAAAAAAGAGAAATTGAAATATATGTAATTACGGCATCTGATTCAACGAGATCCGGGATGTTTCATCACACAAAATATTCGCAGAAGTAAGATTGTTTCCATTTCTTCGAGTAGAACAATTATCCAGATTACAGCTATATATTGAGAGAAATTTTGATTGCGAATGGAAGATATAGAAACGGAGGAGCAGGAAGAAGAAGACGTTGCAGAGGAAAGAGCAAACATACCTGCAAATATCTCCGAAATCGGAATGCCAAGAAGTGAATAAAACAATTCTGGGATCACTATTGAAGATTTAAAATAGTGTCGCAAAACTAAATATTTAGTGGGCTTTTATATTCTTTACTAGAGAATGGGCTTTTACAAAAAAAAAAGTAAGTCCATTTTGATTTCACATAAAGTTATTTACAATAAAGACAGATATGATAATAATAACTGTGTCATTAGAGAAAATAATATAAAAGATTTTGAGACAAAAGTAAAATAAAAATGAATAATTTGGAGAACTGAATTTGATCGAATTTTTAAATATTTTTTTCTTTATTAGAGTTTTGTTTCATAATAAAGATTAAAATTTAAGTTATTGACTATAATTTATCGATTCAATTATATTAAAATTTTTAATTTTATTATCAATAATTAGATCAATAAAATTTAGGTTTAGCTAATTATATTTTCGATTTGCAGTTAGGTTTTCGTTTGCATTCCATCTGATCTTGTTTCTATTTGGAAGAAGATAGGATTGGTAGAGTCATTTTCGTTCGATTTGTAAATGTTAAAGTTTTTTTTTAATTTAATAATTGGGAGTTTGTTTTTTTTATTAAAAAAATTATGAACTCTATCAAAGTGAACATTAAGAATAAAAACTAAACACAAATCTACTAAACTAAATTTTTTTATTTTTTCATCTACAACCAAATTTAATTAAACAACAATAATATTAATAATATATGGTAATCATATGTTATTATTACTTTAATTTGGGTAACAGTTTGGTAATAAAATAAATTGAAACCGTTTTAAATACCAACAAGTCAGTAAAAAAAAGAGAAAAAGAAGAGGTGCCAGCTTAGGAAGTGGACGGTTGGGTACACGCCAATTCTGTAATCTTCTTCTTTACACAAAGCCACGACCGCCTCTTTCTTCTTTCTCTTTCTTTCTCTCCTTCTTCTTCTCCGTTTCTTCATCCTCCTCCACTCGACTTTTCTGATTTTTTAGTCAATCATATCTCATTCCCCAGATGTTGTTTTCTTCTTCTTCGTCTTCCTGGAGATTACATTTCATTTGATTTGATTCGATTTTATCATCATCCCTATTCCCATGGCTTCTGGATCGTACTGGTGCTATAGTTGTAGCCGCTTCGTTTGGGTTTCCGATTCGATCTCTTGCCCTGATTGCGACGGTGGTTTTCTCGAACATATCCAAGAGCCTATTAATTTCACTCCTTCCGATTCTTTCCACCGTGTCACAAGCCAACACCGTAGCCCTACTCGCTTCCCTCCTTCTTCTTCCTCTTCTATCCATGCTTCTACGGCCGAGAACAGTCCCACACCTGCTGCTATTACTCGTACACGGAGCAATCGATCTCCTAATCCGGTGATTGTACTTCGTGGATCTGGTGGTCCTTCTGATGTTTCTGAAGGTTTAGATCGATCTGCTTTTCAGATGTATTATGATGATGGTACTGATTCTGGTCTTAGGCCTTTACCGCCTAGTATGACGGAGTTTTTGTTAGGTTCTGGATTTGATCGGTTATTAGATCAGATCTCTCAGATCGAACTTAATACGAATCGGAATCGTTCATGTGAACATCCACCGGCTTCTAAATCGGCGATTGAAGCTTTACCGGTGATTGAAATCGATCCGAGTCATCTTCAATCGGATTCTCAATCTCATTGCGCCGTTTGCAAAGAGAATTTCGTTTTGAAATCGTCGGCTCGTGAGATGCCATGTAATCACATCTATCATCCCGATTGTATTCTTCCTTGGCTTGCGATTAGGAACTCTTGTCCAGTTTGTCGTCACGAGCTACCACCGGAGGATCTCACCGACGCAAACGGTGGTGCTCCAGCGACTATTACTACCATCGTCGAGGAAGAAGAAGACTCCGCGGCGGGATTAACGATTTGGAGGTTACCAGGTGGTGGATTCGCTGTAGGAAGAATCCCCGGAGGTTGGAGAGGAGGAGATAGAATGATGCCGGTGGTTTACACGGAGGTTGACGGCGGAAGAATCGGCGACGAGAGACTTCCGAGAAGAGTAGCTTGGGGTTCGAGAAGAGGAGGAAGAGATAGAGGTAGTACAGAGAGAGGTGGTGGGTTTGCGGGTCGGATCATGAGGCTATTCGGATGTTTCAGTGGGTCACCTGGATCCATAGCTACATCATCCGGATCCGGATCCGGGTCAAGACCAAGAGTTACACGTAGGTCGTCGTTTAATCTGTTCAATACGGCATCGTCTTCTTCAAGGAGACGAAATTGGTTAGCCTGATTACTGGAATTATCGTTTCTCTTGTCTCAGGTTAACAAAAACACCAAAGAAGAACAACAGTCTTTTGTTTAAATTTTTTGTTTGTTCGTTTTTCATAATTTTTTTTTTTTTTTACCAATGTAATGATAATATTCTTTCCAGAAATTTGAATCTATGCAAGTAAATTGATACAAAAGTTTATCTGATGCAGTGAGAAATAATGTAGTTGAATTCGTTCTTCAACATTTGGAGTTCTGTTGCTACTATGAAAGTGTGAATAAATAAAGAGTTTAATCAATTGAAGAATTAATTTTGAAGGAGATTTCATTCCGGAAAGTCCGATATGTGGGACAAACGCGATTTTTTGGAATCACTACAAAACAAAGGCAATTTTTCAGAATCAAGAATAGCACTATAAGAAGTAATATTTAATCACTTGAACTAATGCAATTTTCCATAGTTTTTAAATGTCTAGACATGTAGTCTTTTATATTGAAATAAGATTTTACATAGTCATATAACCCAACTTTATAGTTGATTGAATGTTTAATGCTGTTGAAAAAAGTTAGAATTGACTTAAAATCTATATGGGGCTCTACTCGAATATTTCACAATCTAGATTTTGAGACCTAAACGTTTATGGTGTATTTGCGCAGCTAATGAGAAATAATTTTCCTAAATTATGCAGCTAGAATCTTCGAACTGCAGACACAAACAACCAGATGATACCTAGAGGCTTTAAGTTGAGGTCAATAGCTACAAGAAATTTTGAGCAATAATTGAGTTATATTACAAAACTCATGCGTCTGTTGTTGCTGTTGATTATTGGAGACAGCTTTTGTAGTTTAGCTATTATTTTTCATTATTTGATTTGTTTTTTTGCTCTTTTGTGTTTCCTATGTCAATGCACTCTGTTTTCTATATCGTAATATATAAACGTTTAACACCCGCATGCTTAACGTTTTGACTTTGTGTATCAAAGTTTGGTTCTTAAATTCAATATACGAAAACAATTCTTTGACCAGGAAACAAAACACAAAATATAACCTCAATAAGGCATACACAAATATAAAACATTGGTAATCACTTGTATACGATCTTGCTATAATCATGAACTGACTACTTCTCTAAAATCTCCTAAACAAAGTAACAAGTTCTGTACCAAAACTGTTGATTTAGACCTGAATAAAAAAGGTTTTTTTGTCAAAAATTTGTCTGATTTATATCGCAAACATTTTTACGAAACTCCAAACAAAATCACGTAAAAAACGAGTTTTGATAACATGACTTAACCTCTACTTCCCCAAAAAAGGTTTTAGTAGGAAAGGTTTTATTTCATAAAATGTTTTCTTTACTTCCTCGAATATTTCATTTTAACTCTCCTTGTAGCAATTCGATTGATTTTTTTTTCACAAAATCAGATAATATAAACTGAAAATCAGAGTTTGTTTAATGGGTTATAATGGAACCACTCTTCGCCGATCACTCTCGTTGAGAGAGGCCTTCTGTAATAACTCTAAGCCCAACACTATTATATAGTCTCTTTAATGGTTTAGATGAAAGGCCTATTAACGTCATATAAATAAAATTATCAACAAAAAACAACAATAAAATGTTTATACTATTTTTTAAAAAACAAAAAATATTCAAGAATTGATTCTTCTTCTACCTTTTTTAATTTTAAGTAATATTTAATAAATATAATATTGTATATCGGTATAAAGTATAAACGTAGCACAAGGAACAAGTTGGAAACTAGTTATTAAATTTATAATTAGGACAATATAGTTCACATAGACTCGCAATGAAATTGATCTGCATCAATCCTTTTCAGACTAATAATCAAATGTTGGACTATTCACTTCAATATCATTAGACAATTATACTACAAAACAGGAAAAGTAAGGTCCTCATACTCAATGGTCATACTCTTTTGGCCTCACCACAGAAATTAACATTAGAATACAAATAACGCATTTATTCTATATTGACTTTACTTCTATAATTTTTTTGTTTTCATGTTTTCCCACAAACATTAAAACTTCATTTTTTTTTTTGAATTTTTAAAATTCTAAAAATTTGCTTTTATTAAAATCATACATTTGTCGAACAGATACAAAAAGACAAGAATACAGGAACAAAATAGCTCAGCTTTACTACAACAAATGATAAAAAGAATAAAATTTCATGTCTAACTATATTGTTACACTTTATGTAATTTTATGTAATAATATAGCTTTATTAAAGAAAACTATATTGTTACATAAAATTACATAAAATATAATCATAACTAAAATAGGATAACCACTAGCTAAACTATAGAATATAAATCAATTGAATTTATCATATATGTATTTTAGTTGTACAATGCATCGATCACCAATGCACTTTTAATGTCTTGGATCAGGATAAAAAGTGAATTAATTCTAAATTGACAACTTTTGGTTTCAATTAGTTGTGATAAAGTGTCGTTTTGACCACTAGAATGTCACCTTGCAGGTGTAAATCTGAGATTATTTGTTATATAAAACAAAGTATTTTTATTCATTAGGTCCATAAAATCTATTTGTATTTTAAATTCTGTTATGTGGAGTAATGTATTTCAGAATACTAGAAAATTAAAAGTGCCCATGTGGACATGGTTCAATGGTGATATTGGAATTTGGAAAGGTATTAATATTCTATCCAAGTTCGAGTACCTTTAGAAACAAAATTAGATTTGCGCGCGATATTAATGGTATTAACATTGTTTTTTTTACCCTAAAATTAGTTGGATTTCATGGTCTTTTGACATATGGATTCGTTGAACGGGCTCATGAGACAAGTTTATGGTTAATTTATAGCTCTTGTTGTTTATACTATTTCCAATGCTGAAACTCGATTATCTGAATTATAAAAAAAAATTGAAAAAGTTATTCGTTTATTTTGTAACAAAAATAGGCAAGAGTTGGTGAAAATTGAGAAAGACATAGGAATGGGTTGCATCCAGCACATTTTTTGACAAATCTTTTGTCGATTTCATCACCACCTTTCGCCAACTTTGACAATCTTTGCAAAATTACAATATATAATTCAGCTTTAAATTTACCTTAAATAGACTACAAAGATGGCAAGCACGACTTTGGTTGACATGTTTCTGTGAGCTTACGACCATCTTAGACTTTTTGGTAACATTTTTATATATAAAATATAATGATTTGGTAACTGAGGATCTTTTACATCTAGGTTAGGTGATTAGTTGCTTCAACAAGACGGTACATGATCCGAGGATGACAAAATACAAATATGTAAATTTTATAATTTTAAACCCCCAAAAAAAAAACAACTAGAAATCATAAATTAAGACAAAAGAAATGTAAAAGTGACTATGTCGGTAGTGAGTTATATTAGGGAAATGCTTTTTTGTCAAATCACCAAATCTTTATTGTACTTACTGTAAATATAATCACACTTACTGTAAATGTACCAACTTTCCCTTAGAAGATTAACAGAATCAATCATAAAAACAAAAAGAACAATTCATTGAAATTAATAAAATACAACTTTCACCATATCTTTCTTTAGAAAAAAATTTAAAAGAAATATGTTTAAAACAAAAAAGGAATAATTAAAAAAAATTAAAAATTCCGTAGAAAGTGGGAACAAGAAGAAAGTAGAAGAAACAAAGTTGATGTGAACTAACAAAGACCAAACAGAAACCACAAAGACACGGCCAAAAAAACCTACTCTTCCACTCACTTGTCTTTTTTATAAGTTTTATCTCGAGTCTGGTTCTCTTCATAACCTAATAAACATTCAAATGAAATCGCTACACAAAACCCTAATCATCTTCGTGAAATGACTTCTGATGCTTAACAACAAAAAAAGAAATGATTTCTGGTGGGTCGAGACAAGACTGTTTTTTGTCAATAGTATCTACTTTCCCAAGTGATTTTGGTCATTGATTTGACGACCTACTAGAAATATTGCTTTGAAGTAAGCTCGTGGATTTTTATCACCTACAGTAATATTCAATTTTGAGTTTTGCCTTGACATGATTAGATTAAACCGGAGCGAACCGGGGACTTTATAATTAAGAGTCAAAAAAGAAAAAAATAAAGACAATATTTAAAGACGTTCAAGTATGTAACAAAGAGTTCTCAATACTTAAGAATGATGGCTTCGTCATCTTCGTCATCATCATCGTCTCTCTCAAATTTGTTTTTTCGAATTTCAGTTTTACTTCTCGTTTCAACTCTCTGTGGAGCATCTTCGTCGAATCAAACACTGATCTTTCCTCTTAAAACACAGAGATCTTCATCAGACAAACTTCCATTCAGACATAATGTTACTCTCACCGTTACTCTCGCCGTTGGTTCTCCTCCACAAAGAATCTCAATGGTTCTCGACACTGGAAGTGAGCTTTCATGGCTTCACTGCAAGAAATCACCAAACTTGGGATCCGTATTTGACCCGGTTTCGTCCACTACGTATTCCCCTGTTCCTTGCTCCTCACCTATTTGCAGGACCCGAACCCGGGATTTACCCATACCCGCTTCATGCGACCCGAAGACCCACTTATGCCACGTGTCCATCTCCTACGCAGACGCTACCTCAATCGAAGGTACCTTAGCTCATGACACATTCGTAATCGGGTCTGTAACTCGACCCGGAACTTTATTCGGGTGTATGGACTCAGGTTTAAGCTCCAATTCTGAAGAAGACGCTAAATCCACCGGTTTAATGGGAATGAACCGGGGCTCTTTATCATTCGTTAACCAGCTGGGTTTCTCCAAATTCTCTTATTGCATTTCCGGTTCAGATTCCTCCGGTATTTTGCTTCTCGGTGATGAATCCTTCTCTTGGCTCGGTCCAATTCAATACACACCATTGGTACTCCAAACCACTCCATTACCGTATTTCGACCGGGTCGCTTACACAGTCCAATTAGAAGGAATTCGGGTCGGGCCAAAAATACTCTCGTTACCGAAATCAGTTTTCGTACCGGACCATACCGGAGCTGGTCAGACAATGGTGGATTCAGGTACACAATTTACATTCTTAATGGGTCCGGTTTACACAGCCTTAAGAACCGAGTTTATTGCACAAACCAAATCGGTTCTCAGACTCGTAGACGACCCAAATTTCGTATTCCAAGGAACCATGGACCTTTGTTATCAAGTTGGGTCATCAACCCCGCCCAATTTCGCTCGTTTACCAGTGGTTAGTTTATTGTTCCGTGGCGCGGAAATGAGTGTATCGGGTCAAAAACTATTGTATCGGGTAAACGAATCCGGGTCAAATGGTAATAAGGATCAAGTGTATTGTTTTACGTTTGGAAACTCCGATCTTTTGGGAATAGAAGCATTTGTTATTGGTCACCATCATCAACAAAACGTGTGGATGGAATTTGATTTAGCTAAATCAAGGGTTGGATTTGGAGCTGACGTTAGATGTGATCTAGCTAGTCAACGGCTTGGATTAAGAGATTGATATGTGACTAACAGTCTCTGGTTTGCCGAATTACTTTCAGTTTGGTGATTAGGATGATCTAACTAATGATTCAGATATTGAAGTTTAAGATTCTAAGGATTGGACTTTAGGTTATGGATCGGACCTTGTCGATCTAATTGTTGAAAAATCATGTTTGGTTTTATACATATAGATTTATATTATATTTTATGAAGTTAGTTTATATGATGTGTTTCGTAGACTTTGTTGTTTTGTTTTTGAGGAATTTTGTAAGTTTGTAATATAGAAAAAACCTTCATATTATTTGTAATTGAAATTAGAAAAGATTTTAAAATTGTTTAGATGAGTCGTATAATGTCTGGTCATTTGGGATTGACTGGTCTGAATCAAAATAAAATTGGAAGAAACAGCTTTTTTTTTTGACTAGTATCCAAAGTAGTTTAAGACTATGATTGAGATATGAAATCGACTACTTGTCATTTATTTCTATTTATGATTATTCTTGTCAAATTAATACATTGAAATCGATAGAAAACCAAAAGATTTTAATTCTATTTACAAAGCGGAATTTGTTTTTGTGTATGACACAGGCTAATCCTAACTCGAATTAGTACAGTGAAGTCGTAGTGAACTTCATTACCCAATTTTTGGGCTTGTGTGAAACGAGTTATTGGGCTTATTGTGAATGAGTTATTGGGCTAGGGCTTTGATTTGTTTGAGACAAGTTGACGTGGGCTTTTTAGTGAAGCCAGTTGGAGGAACTATTGGAGCATAGCAAACCAAACACTTCATGTATCTTTTATTTTTCTATTTAAACCTATCTCCGAGGTTGTCAAATTATCAAATTCTCCTATAAATCTATAATCCTCTTTTATTTTAAGATCATCATAGCTTAACACGAGTTATACAACAAGTTAAAGATTAATAAAATAAAACGCATTTGTTACTTGCGTGTGGTTTTGAGATTCAATGGTTCATAACCAATCACCCCATTTCTTCACCCATTATGATTTGTCTCTTGTTTCTACAAGCCATGATGATATATCTTAATTAAATTGTCGAAATATATTTATAAAACTGTTGATCAGAATAACGTTAACTCAAATGAAGGTCTAACATGACATTTCAAATGATTATGTATCATTGTTTTCCTTCTTTCAATTCATAAAAAAACATATCATCGATAAAGACATCTCCACCCATAACACTAAAATAGTGTTGAAATTACATTGTATTTGGTGTAGTTTTCACACAAAAACTTTTTTCATCTCCAACTAAAACATCAAATATTATACTAAACCTCATATTTTTATTATTATATTATTAAAATTAAACATTTTTAATTACATAATAACTTTAAAAAATCCTTATTATTATACTAGTTGATTAACATAAGATTAAAGTAAGTCAATTGAAATATTTTTGGAGCTGAAAAATAGTTTTGAAATTGTTTGATTTTATTTTTATAATTATGTGTTTTAGTGATTTAATTCAATTTTTCGTGTATGGTTCAAAGTTATGTGTTTTAATAAAAAAATTATCAACTAACTTTTCTTGTATTGGTTTAATTTAATTTCAAAGATATTTAATTTAGTTCAATAGTGAAAGTTGGAGTAATTACGTAAATATATTAAACCATATGAAGTGATTATCGAAGCCTCATTTTTCGTTTCGTCGTTACATGTACGTCAAAACGTTACGTGACTTTACATTGTTAATTATATTTGTTTAAATTGTATATTATAAATAATAATATTTTATTTTTACAGTTTGCTACCGTAGCAACACCAAATATAGTGCAACACTGTAACAAAAAGAAGAATTACATTATTATTGTATGAAATTTAGTGTTTGATTGGAGAGAAAAACACTAAACTTATATTAAAACAATATTTTAATGTTGGATTGGAGAGGACCTGACAAACGATTCAAATTAACATATAGCACACTGAAACAAACAAATTAATAAAATGTCAAAGCAAAGTTAAAGGTACGCAAAAGGGACATATCAATAATTCTCAATAATAAAAATACGTAAAAAGGACATATCAATAATCTTGGTCGCTACAGATTTGATCCTTAAAATACTATATCGACATTATCATGCACTTGTAATATTTTATGATTAAAAATTGAAACATCAAATTGGTATACTTTTATTGATATTTTTCTTACAACAATTTATTGTTCTATATTTTTTATTTTGTTTAAATAGTTAAATATTTCTGTAAATTGATAGTACATTTTGAAATTCATGAGTCTGAAATTTGGAGATTTGGGTTATACATCATGATTTACCAATTTAATTATTGACAAAAACAAAACAAAAATATAGATGTGAGACCATTTTTTAGAGATTATTTCATTCTCTAAATTTGACTCCCATTAAAAAGACAACATATGTAGATTTAATCATTTGATCTAATACAATTTTCCTTTATTTTCATATATATATATATATATATATATTGATTTGTTTTAAGATAATGAATCATATCCATCTTAAATTAATAACTACAAGTACAAATGGAATTTAAATTCAACGGACGTCTCTCTACATTTCAAATGTTTATATAATAGTCTGAAGAAGTCTCTTCTAATTATTTATTAGGTTTTTTGAACTTTATTCTAATTTAATTTGTAAGAAAAATAGAAGGAGGTAACATAAAGAGACAAAGGATATAAAGAAGACCCACGCCATGCCATCAGATGCTGGTGGGTATCCATATTTGTTCATGTGACACAATCAACGACCCATCAAACTTTCTCCAAACAAATAAATTGCTTTCCAATATGTTTTAATGAAAAACAAAAACTGATTTAGGTTCTTTGAATTATACAGATTCTTCAATCCTTTCATTACCTACTTCTATATTTGTCTCACATCTATGTTCATGCATACAAACTTCACAAACTTTTGTATCTTTCCTATTGGTCCTGATTTGTCGCAGTGTTGATTTTACCCTTCCGAAGACTGTCAGTAACTAGATAGATGGTTGTAACATGTAGTGAATTATTGAAAAAAATGAATATATAAACAAGTTATGCTAAGAACCTAAAACAGAGAAAAAATAAAAGAGAAATATCAATGTTTCCATAGTTTTTTCGAAGATAGTCTTAAGAAAAAAAATTTGTTTGGATTTTAGTTTACTTTTTTTTGAAGCTTTGTATCTAGAGATATCAATATTTTCTACCGGTTTCATGTATTTTATCTTGTAATCTCGAAACAATATGTTTTATATTTTGATTTCAAAAAAAAAAAAAAAGTTATGCAAACAAATATAGTGGATTAAATATTTATTTATGCGGAATTTTTCTGTTTGAGTTCAATTCTAAAAAATCACATAAATAGAAAATTATTTTTTTTTTTGACAAGAAAATTAGAATTTATTAATTAAACCAGAGTGTAGTTGGTACGAGTTATTAAAGTGGATTTTGCTACTTTATCTGTAAGTGAATTAAATTGCGATGAATGAAACTAAAGGAAATCAAATCAAATTGTTTGAGAAGGCTAGATATGTCCCCAAAAACTCTATAAATCTTTGAGATTGAAGAACCTGTGTTTATAGCTCGAATTAAGTTGCTAGAATCAGATTTGATTTCCATCTTTTGGTAATAAGTCACATATTGTACTCGATCGAGTTTTATATTTCTTGAGATAATTTAGTTGTATGTGGCTATACGTATCCAGATTCGACAGCCCAAGGCACAATAATAAAAGAGAGTTCTAACATGTGAATAAGACAATAATATATAAAATTAAAAAGAAAAATATCCCAATATGATTTTTGTGAAAGGCAATTATCCAAATATATCAAAATATTTCTGAGCCTCAAATTGATGCTTATCCAAATTAGTTGGAATCATATAATTTTTTTTTTCAAACTTTAGAAATAGGTACTGTTATTTGTGTGAAAAGTCATTCTTGCCCCGTTGTCTTTTTAGTGATTCATTTTCCTGCTGAACGTTTTTTTTCTTCTTTTTTTCCCTTTTCTCTTCGCACGTGCGAATTTGAGATCACCATCTGTATTGAGCAAGAGCTTACTGTTGAACCTATTTTTCTCTCAAAATCAACGACGCCCTCCGAACAATTTGATGATACAGACACGGAGTTGCCACCGTTGATGGGGATTCTGAGGTATTGCATGTCAGAGAGGAGATTCCTATTAATCAACAAAGCTCGTCATATGTTAAGGGGTGTTCTGTAGACGGCGATAATGGAATTCCCATTCGAGTGAAAGGTTAATTTAATTTCTGGGGTTTGTCATGTTGTTGTATTGTCTGGATCTAACCCTAGTTTTAGGTGTGGAAGATCTTCGATTGTGGTTTGTACTGGGTTTGAATTGTGTGTTGTGCTTTGGGTTTCTTTTCCGATTAACTCGTAATTCTGATTGATATCTCTGAATATGATTTCGCATTAACCAATTTCTCTGAAATCTGGTATGTGATCGTCTCTATTGCTTAATTCTTTCACCTTTTGCTTGTTTTCTGTTGTTATTTTCTAAACTCGATTCTGTTTGTGGTGAATGGTGGTTTGTTCTTATATCTTATGGTTATGTTTTTCTTTGGTTTATTCATTTCTTGTATGTGATTTCTGATTTTAGTGAGAGGTTTTTTGTTCTCTTATTTCCTCTCAGTCATCTTGTTCATTTCATTGTGTTCAGACTTTTGATATGCGAACTCCTCTTCTCTGTAATAATCTTGGAGTTGGTACTGTGTACTGAAAGTTGTTGTAAGGAGCTCATTTTGCTGGTCTTTAGTTGTGTCTGTGTTTTGTGTCGTGTGAGAATTTGATCTTTGGATGATGCCATGATGGTGTCGTGATATCTACTATATATAGAGGTGTATTTTACAGGATTAAATTTGTATGAGTCTTTTTAATCCCTACGGAAGCAAGTTGGAAATATTGGAAGGAATCTCTCTAATTAATAAGATAATGAATGTTACTTGGGTTAATATCTAATTACTAAACTAATATCTAATACACATAACATACGGCTATGTGTATGTATTCCTCTGTTCCACTGATTAGTTACTTAGTTATTGTAATTTGGTTTTTCCTAACCTTGTTTAATTTTGATGCCTTTCTTTTTAACCTTATTTTCTGGTTTTGGTATTTATGTTCTTGTGTGTTTCCTTTTCTTCACTTCAATGTCAAACAATGTGATGGGTCTATGTGGGTATATCTTCCTATTTTGCAACTTGTTAAGATTACTTAGTTCTTCTTGTTTTTGTTTTGATTTACCCGTTTTATTTCCATCTATTCCTTTCTACTTTGCTTTGTGGTTTTGGAATTATCTTCTCACGTCTTCCTTTACTTCATTTAGACCACTCTCACGATTCCTTGCCTAAACCTCTGTTTCCATTGTAGTTGAGTCATCTATGTTGATTGATGAGGTTGTTTTTTGGTCTACTTATATTAGGCTTCTGTGTTGTTATTCATTTTTTTTTCTATGTTTTCATTTATGTTTACCTTTTAATGCACTCTGTTTTCTTGGACTTGATGTGTCTAGAATGGTGTTGTACATGATGTTGCCCGTGACTTGTGTGGTCCTCATGTAGCTCTTGTGCAAGGTTGCGTTCCTTCTGAGGTTGTCTCTCACTTTCTCACCTTTTCTCTTTGCTGAGTTTCCCCTATGTTTTTTTTCTTTTATTCTGTTTCATGAATTTTTAACTTTTTTCAGTTTTTCCTCCTTTGGTTTGTTCTTAGGTTTCTGTTCGTATGCGTATGCTATTCCATGCGTGTCCTGAATGGGTCTTTCTTTGGTTCAGCCTTACCTCTGGATCATCACTCTTCTTATGCATTTAGTGGTACGACGTACTCTTCAGTTTCGCAAAAAAGGTCATCAAAGGTTACTTCTCTAAAACGAGATTAAGGTATAATCGCTTGGGTTTCTGCAGACACTTAACTTTTTTTTGATGGATGCTGTTTTCTGTTTGCTTCTTTGCGTTTGTTACAGAGATTTCATATGTGGTGGTTAGAATTTTATTCTCTTTTGAGCCTGGAAACAACTAGTTACTATAATGTTGGATGTGTAAAATAAAGTTCATAATTTGCTAATCATATCTCGAGCAACACTTTCGCTTTGTTTTGACCTGTGTTGCAAAACTTCCGCTGATACAGAATTATGTGCGTAAAGATCACGAGTGAAAGAGAGGGGTAAAAAAGTCAGAAACAAGTGTAATTCATTACACAACTGCTCTATACCTGATTTAAAATTTTCATTATTTATGGTGCCTATTTTCATAAAATTCTCTTTTTGTTTCCATGTTTTGTTGTATGTTAAGTGTTACAAAACTTTTACTCATTATTATTTTTTCGGTCTGATTACTCATTATTATTTGTAGATCCCAATTTATACATGGATGAAAGTATAAAAATAAATCTTGAAACCTTATATAAGAACTAAAAATCAACATTTGAAATTTGATTTATCAGAATACAATATTCACTTTAACGCTCCAAATAATATCTTTGCAATATGGTTATGTAAGGTTGTGAATGAAGCTATGGATAAATGTACTGTTTGTAATAATTTGTCTCTACTATTGTAATTCAGGCTTGCGTGTCACGGATGTGATTGTTGACCAAACATGGACCCTAATGGCTTCTTTTTAATTTATTACAAAGAATGATTTGGGATTGAGTTTACCCATTTTCTATATACCTTGAGATTCGCTTTTGGTGCCTTCACTTTATTTTAATACATTTATTTCATCTTATAGAACTAATTAAGACTCGGTCAGGTCGGCAAAAAAAAAATATATATATAGTATATAGTTTTTTTAGTATAGTTAATAATCATAAAAATATAAATGTTGTTAGACCAAACAATATAAATATATATATATATATATATATATATATATATATATATTGTAGAAACCGGCAGCTTATAGCAGCAGTTCAAATAGGTTATGTTTTGTTTAAAAATAAAAAAATTGGAACACTGCAAATTACCAATCTTTTCGGTATAATGATGATGATAATTTAGCTAATAATTTAGCTAACAATTTTGTTATAGAGAGCTCGATCTCTGCCTTTTTACAATTGATAAATTAAAAAATATATTTTTTGAAATGAGGTTTAAGATTAAATTTTTTCATCTAATTATTGGAAAAAATAAAATATGTCGCTTTACTCCAATTTTTGTTGCTAGTTTATATATAAACTATTGTGCCGAGTTGCTCTCAGTCTGGTGGTTAGGATGATCCAGCTAATGATTTGACATCAGGGTTTGATTCTTATCCGCTGCATTATGGTAGCTTAAAAAAGGGATTATTGAGGGTGAACTTTAAACTATAGATCAAGGCTTGTCGATCCAATGTTGACAAAATATATATAAAAACCATTGTCATGATTGGTAGCTTGTAGAACACTTGATTTCTTTTTATTTTGTCAACTAAGAATTATCATTACTAACTCATCAAAATGGCGACAAGTTTACAAAATTCGAATTATTAGCAGTTTCTCCTACATTTCAGACGAAAATATTTACTTTACGTATCAAGATACGAAAAATTACATGAAAAAAAATCTAAAAAAGCATCTCAACTTTTTAAATTCCTCATGGCAGAATCTTTACCAAAAAAAAAAATCACAAATTAAGTTTGCCACAAAATGCTCAGTAATACCTATATGTAATAGTTCTTATCACAATATTTATATAGTTTTATACAAGGTTACATAAAATGGTCCTAAAGAAAATTTATGATCTACATATGTTTTGTCTTCAGTCATTAGTATTCCCTTTGTTTTTTAAAGAATGTCATTATACCTTTTTTCACATAAATTAAAAATTAAAACTAATTTTTTATATTCTTAATTATTATAGGTAATAATTAGTTAGTTCATATATATAATTTTAGTTAGATGTTAAAATTGAAATTATTTATAAAAAAATTGCATTGGAAAATTAGAATGACAGAATAATATTTTTTAAGAAATGGAGGGAATAACATTTTTCACTTGTCTTAATATCAGAAATAGCTAAAGTAGAATAATAAACTAATAATCATTAAATAATTGTAGATATATAGTAAAATGAACAAGACGCCCACAAAAGTGACAAGAATAAAGAGAGTCAAATAGAATTGTCCGAAACACCGGATACGTCTATAATAATAATCCAAATTAAGCATGCTAATGAACAATCAAACAATTTATAATCATAAACCCAATATCTTTTTTGGATTTGTGGGGATAGATAATGTATACTAGCTTTTTCTTTTCCATAATTTTTAATATATTTCCCCTTTGATGACTAACAAAACGAATATTTTTTTTTTGAAAAAAAGCAGTTATTTACATATATAATAGTACATGTTAAGAATAATATTGCATATACAAGTACACTTTCAAATATTGCAGCATAATTATAAAACTTTGATATTTAACATAAAATACATATATATTTATTCGAAATTATATATATATATATATATATCAAATTAGTCGGATTCTGTCAAATTAGGTTTTTTTTAAAAAGTATCATAAGAAAAAGTGTATCATAAAGTCAATAACCTGATTCTCAAGATTCAGATGTTTACTGAAAAAGGAAAAAGGAAAAAAGGAAAAGTGAAACGCTCCCAAACCCTCCACCTTCTCTTTCTGATGTCGGTGATGCCAGATTTACCGAATCTCGTTGGTGTCAGACAATCATTATTAGATCTGTGTTATGCTCTCTTCCTCTGTGTCTTTTTTTCTCTCTATGTATCCTCTTCGTGTATCTGCTATATTCCCTTCATTCGACAGAAAACATGGTCGGTGAGGAAAAAATTCGAAGCTATGTCTTTCGGGGACAAATAGATCTCCAGCGCCTGCACCTCCATCTTTTTCCGGCGGATCCGAGTTTGTCTCATGTTCCTTCGGTCTCAGTTATGTTCTCTTCTCTCTATTTTTCGTTTTCTTTTGTATTCTCTTTGTGGTGTTTATCGACCAGAATTACTTCATGAATTGGTCTTCGGCTGTCCCTCCAAGGCGACGGTTTCCTCTCTGCTTCGTGGTAATTTTCCGGCGCTCTTCACATTCAAGCTGGTGGCGCGAATTCCAGATCTAGGGTTTCTGCTCTTTTTCTCATTAGAGATCCAATTCATTTTGAGCCTCTTATTGGGCCGGTTTGGTGAGTTTTTTCACTAAAGTGGTTGTTTAAGTCTTTAACTTTAAGGCTCTATTGGAGTTGGGCTCTAGAGAACAAAACCAATTCTATGAGCCTTAAAGATTTTAAGATTCAAAAATTCATAGTGGTTACCTAATTTTAAGATTAGATTCTCCTTGAATTTTTCCAAACCTAACGTTGTCCTCCTCCTGTGTGGAAAGAATAAGTCCACAAACCTTCTCTGTTTTAGAGAAGTTTCTTCATAGATTGATACGATTTTTTTTATCGATTAGCTATTTGGCGTATTCAACTGTCTTTTATGGCAACAAAACTAAGAGTGTTTCAAAGCTTTATTCATAGACAATAACGTAATTCCAGCCCTTATTCAAGAATTTTAGTGTGTTTGAGTATCTCTGTCTGGAAGTAATTTATCTATCAGTTATGCTTATTTAGTTTTTGCTTTGTATGTTTTTCTTATAACTGATGTAACTCTCTTTGTTTAAGATAATAAAATCAGTTGTTTCAAAAAAAAAAAAAGTCATGAATAGGTTAGTCTGTTTTGTAAATAGACAGATTTGCATCGTGAACTGATTTGGTATACATCTGTACTTAATGTCGGAAATAATCACACAAGAAATAGTAAAACAGCTTCGGTACTAATGAATTTGTTGAAATGCAGTCAGTTTTTATTGTTTGTTTGTTTTCAAAATAAATATATATATGACAGTAAATAGAAGGCATATAGGTTAAATTTTTTATATATAAAAATGGTATAAATTAGTGTTAAATGAGTCAGAAGCATATGATATGTCTGTCATGCAGAGATGCCCATGGTAAGTAACCCAGCTGTTAGTTTTCCATGTGAAGTATTAATTATTTTTGTTATTTCTGATAAAATTATATATAATTAAAAATTAAATAACTAAACAAGATATAATCCTTGACCAACAAAAAAGAGAGGATATAATCATGTGTCCATCATAAAAACAAATCCACCTTGAATATGATCCAATCAAAATTGTTCCTTTATAGGGGAGGAATTTCACCCTCAATATTACCAATCATAATCAAATTGCACTAATTAAAAGTTTATATGTATGATAAAATTTAAAACTGAAATATAAGAACTATAAATTAAATTTTATCGATTAAATTGCTTTCAGTCTGATGATTAGGATAATCTAGTTAATGATTTAGCAGTATGGTTCGATTTCTATATATTGCATTACGGTAGTTTAAAAAAAAATTGTAGAAATGGACTTTAAATTATAAATTAATTCTCGTTGTTGAAAAAAAACTTTATCGACCTAAAGAAAAAGAGTCGTAATCATATTTAACACATTGGAAATTTTTGAAGTAACTAGAACAAGTCTAATTATGGCCTAGTCTCGTCCACTAAGCCTAATTAAACAATCCAACAAGTCTAAATATTATATCAAGCCGCATAAACAATAGAGCTTGACTGCAACTTTAAATATTGGTAACAATTATTAACAATATTTAACAATTTTTGCTAAAAGAAAATAAAAAGAAAGAAAAAAAAACTAATAACTTTGTCAGAATAAGCACACAAGATCCGCATAAAGCTTAATCGTAACAGTTCCAATGGAATCTTACCTTATTCTCTCTCTTAGACTCTACACAGAGAAAAAAGAAAAAAGCCACATTCATCGTCGTCATCTTCATCACAGTAAAATCATTAAATGAACAAAATTGAAGAAAGAAAAAGCAAAAAAAACAAAAACATATCGTCACAAAAAGCCGACAAACGAATCTAATTCACTATTTTTATAAATTATCAACGAAATTATTTTACAACTTTTGTTGTTTTATTTTTTTACACACTGAAACTGATCTTAAAACGGTCAAACAAAACCAAATGTGATCTAAAACAAAGTAGAAGTCTTTATGTACATGTATATCTATCTACTTCAGTTTCAGAGATGAAGAAAAGAGATTTTCAGATTTGTCTGAATTTTAAGAATCAGAGAAATTATCTCTCCAGCAAATAAGCATGATTACGCATCGACGCATGATATAGAATCGAGCTCTTTGTTCTTTAACTAATCTCGCACACTTTCTCGTAAAAGCACATCTTCCTTGTTTCTGTGTTGTCTTCAATGATGAAGAGCGCGTGATCCTCGATAGTTTCCATTTCTCGTCTAAGTGAACACTTCCTGATCGAGTTAGGTTTGATGATGATGAAGCCATTGATGTTGATGATCTCAAGATTTTTGTGTGATTTTTTTTGAGTTTGTGGGAAATAGAAGAAACAAATTTGGGAATTTGGAGATTTGTCTTGGAGTTTGGTGTTTGGAGATTTGAGTCAGCAACGGAAAAGAGAGTTAGGGGTTCTGTATTTATAACCGATTTCTAGAAATATCGGTTTTTAATAATAAAACAAAATTAAAAGGTTAAATATATTTTTGTTTTGGTTGATTTTTTAAATATTTAAATTATTTTGTCGGTTTTTGTAGTAAAGAAAAAAATGAGAAGAGGATGCAGAGAGTTGTGGGAGACGGTATTTGCTTTGAGGGTCTTGTTGGCTCCTTGATTGCACCTAAAATATTTACAACTTTTCTATATAGTTAGAGATTTTACTAAATTTAACCTATTCATTAATCATAGTATTAAGGCTAAATATCTAAACTAATTAATTAACGAGATTTTGTTGTAATTACGTAATCCAACTTATATCTTACTAGTATCGAAGAGAGCAACGGTCTTATATGCCCAAACCTTTGCCTTGAAAAAAACTAAAGAAAATAAATACTCCTACCTATTTCTAAGTTTTTTTTTTTTTATAAAGACCTATTTCTAAGGTTTTAAATTCTATATTTGATAACATGTATTATGCTCCAATGTTAAAAATAAATAAATAATCGATAATGTGTAAAGAAACACTAAAACTCCATGTTGAATTACACGTTTGTCTGAAGTTAAACTCTTGTAAAAAAAGATAAGTAAAGAAATTTAACAAATTGACCAGAAACATTTGTCCAATTAATTTATTATTTCAATTTTTTTGGAAATGTAGTATTTCGTATATTTTGACAAATATAACCATGATATAAGTATTTTTTATATTTTGATGAATATTTATTGCGATATTTTGTTTTGTCAATTAGATCAATATAAAATCCGATCTATAAACCATAGTCCAACCCAACACATTTCTAAATTATATATCATATGTATTAGAGTAAAATTTAACTCCAGATTTCGTTAATAAGGGCATGTAACCACAAACCAAAAAGATTTTGACGCGATAAATAGATTTATAATCAAAAATCTTGAAATCATGTACACTACATTTCCAAATTATTTTAGTATTTTTTTCCAAAAAAATGCTTTGTGAGATAGATTTGCCTTTTAAAATTTTTTATTGTGACCGAGCACAAATGATCTATTAGTAGTGGTCACTATACAAAATTTTTAAGTATCGGAGTTCGATTCCTTCCAAATGCAAGGAGAAAGAAAAAAAAGATTTTAGTATGTAGGATTAAGTTATGAATCAGATTTTGTCGATCCAATTATGACTAAAGTTGACCAAAAAAAATTATTGTGACTTTAACAAGGGATATCATCAAACACATTTTTAGTTGATCCAGTGCTCCACTGTAGAAGTAATCATCAATGAGTATATAAAAACAATATTATCAAATGATTTGTTCGATGGATCTAAGCTCTTGGGTGTAATTAATGTACAAAAAATTGACGAAAATAATGGGACCTCGTGTAGATGGAAATTGGGTTTATCAACAGAGTGAGATTAGGATTTATAACTTTTGTGAAAAAAGATTTGAAAACTTTAAAGTAGATCGGATCAGTATTATTGCGATTTTCCTATTTAAGTATAATAGTTGAACAAAAAAAATAAAAAATAAACAGAAGTGTAAAAAAAAGAAGAAAAAGTCAGAAAGTGGGTAGAGTAAAGAAGAGTGAAGGAAGAGATTTAAATGCATCAAAGCAAATCTCAGTTTCTCTGCACCTATAACTGTTAATTACTTGCTCAGATCAATTCATTATTGCACCACCAACTATTCAATTATATACGTTAAATCTCAATTTGTATACATCTATCTAACCTATCAAGTATTATGTAATTTTTTGTATAATGATTTAAGAGTGAAACAAAAAAGAGAAGAAGAAGAAAGAAAAGATTGAAGGAAAGGAAGTAGAATTCACATGGAGGTGTAGTGATCTGGTTTTGGCTATTTCAGTGTTCTTATTTTTCTTCGTTCCTTTTTCTTGGTATTTGATTTTTTCTTTTTGTTAAAATTGGTATTTGATTTTTTTGTACTCATTACTAGTTTTAATTTGTCAACATTCATAGCTCAAAATCCAAATTATATCATATTAGATCATTATGATCATGTAATTTTCTGAAACTTAAAAAAAGAAGAAGGATATTTCAAATACATTTTTTATCTTTAGTTTTTGTTTTCTTTAAACAAACATTTTTATAATTCATTAAGAGCTAGTTATATACTGAGAACATGTGGATCAATAGTATTATTCTTTTTACAAATCCTCAAACATTGAAGTTCAAATCATTTTTTTGTTATGGAATAGTGGAATTAAAGACCATTAAACTAGTTAACAATAATTAAAAAAAAAAGTTATACGAGAATCAAAAAAAATTCCTGAACTAACAAACATGTAAATATATCGTAACTTCAAACTCAACTCAAAATAAATAATTCTAAGTTAACGTAGTTGAAAAACTAAACTTTTAAATTTTTTTCAAACAATTAACAGTTAGATTCTAATTTGTACTCTAATCTCTCTCTAAAATTTAAACTATTTTTTGTAGAGATATGCAAACTTCTTGAGATACAGTATATGTGGACTTAAAACTTTTGATTTTTATTTATTTATTATTGATTTTTTTTGAATGGATTTTTGGTTGAGTTTCCAAATCAATTATGTTTTGAACTTTTTGAGTGACAAACCTATAACGGTAGCTAGACCAATAGAATTGGGCTTAGAGCCCAACTTGGAAAATTAGAGAATTTTACATAACTACGTACTTTGCGACAAACAAATTAGTTTGCTAAATTCTCTTGACAATCAGTATTTATAAATAAATAGTATAAGAGAATACATGTGACTTTTAATCTAATTTTACTAAATACAAACAAATTTGTATATTTAGAAATCAAGTTTTATTGCCTACACTATATAAAAATTTGGCTAATGATTCGGATAGTTGTGATTTTGACAAAAAAAAATAATAATAATAAAAAGTAGAAATGACCTCAGAAATAGACTACACGACATGAGTAGATAAATACATGAATATGTCCATCCAAATCATGTTATCCATCAATCCAAAATCAATGTAACGTCAGTCTTTGTAACCTTACCGTTTACTCTTTTTTTTTTTTTTTTATTATTATTATTATTATTATGTTATTTTCACTTCTATTAGTTTTCTTTGTTTGTTGCTATATTACTCTCATGAATACATAATATATTGTAAGAATAAAAAGTTCAAGTACTACTATTTTACAATAGTACACTGAACTGCATATTGTAATCAAGAAAATTTACCAAACAGATCATTGATATCAATATAACAGAATTTACAATAAAGTAAATTTTGTGATAGCTTCCAAAATTTGATAAGACAAAAAACATAAAGAGGTTCAGTCGAAGAGTGACAACTCTATTATCTTTCTCACTTTTTTTCCATCAAACATTGCCAAATTTATAAAAAAGCAAATATTACAATGCTAAATTTAGATTCTTGCGACCTGAAACTACTATTTTCGTTTGTTTCTTCCTTTTATTTTGTTAAATGTTTTTTTTATGAATGAAATGTTCAAGTGTGCAATAGAGTAGTGACGTTTGGATATAATAATGGAAAAATGTTAATTTTTATCAATTCGTTGATTAAATATTAAATTTTGGATGTGGTTGATTAAACATTCAATTGAATGTTGACTTTTTGAAAAAATACCAAACTTTGTGTTGATTCGGTCAATTGAACATTTCGTTAATTTTAAATTAAAAATTTATCTAAATTCGGAAGCCAAATCGATTTTAAAAGTAATTCGGTTTTCATTTTTCTTCTAAAAAACTCTTGAGCTTCATTTTCTTTTTCTTTCAAGAATGAGCTTAAATTCGTCGGTTTAAAATATCGAAGACAAGATTTCAAACCGACGAATTTGAGTTTATTCTTGAAAGAAAAAAGAAAATCAAGCTTAGGAGTTCCTTGGAAGGAAGATAAAAACTTAATTGAACTTCCAAAATCGATTTGGTTTTCGAATTTAGAGAAATTTTCGATTTGAAATTAACGGAATGTTTAATTGGCCGAGTCAACACAAAATTTGGTATTTTTGTAAAAACCAATACTAAAATAAATATTTAATCAATTACATTCGAAGTTTAATATTTAATTAACGATTTTTGGTAAATACTATGTTAAATCCAGTTTTTCCATATAATAATCAATATATAAAATTAACCTTTAAGAGTTAATATCTTTGGAAGCCACTAAAGAAGCGCCAGTGCGTTCTCGAGAAAGAAAATCAGGAATACAGATTCAATAATTACAATAATAATTATTAATAATAATAATAATAATTTGACATAGAAATCAGAAGCCGCACCACGACGGCTACTTCAACTTTTTGAATTTATAGTGTGGTCTGTATACTCGCACTAAAAGCAATGTGTGGGATAATCTAAACTAATAAATGGTTTATGTTACTACTTGTTTAAACTAGTACTAATCTTAACTATTCTTTGAAAAACTTCAATACTAGTATTTATGTTATCTCTAAACCCTAAAGAATTTTTCACGATAGTATTTCTTACAAGGTTTGTTCGTAATGATAGTAAAGAAAAATTGGCACCAAATAAACCATTTATCCATCGTATCATAGGTAAATGAGAATAATAACAATAGCTTTTTAGTCAATGGGTATTTATGTGTCTAAACCATTTGGTGAATTTAAGTTTTAATTTTTTTGAAATATTTTTTAAACGAAGGAATAATAACTACAGTGTAAACGTGATTAATCAAAAATAATCTTCGAATAAAGTACAACAAACAATTTCCAAGTAAAGATTTGATGCAGATTCTGACAATCTATAGTACTAAAAAAATTTATCTTAAAATTTTTTTCACAAAGATTTGGTATCAATCATTGTTATTCGCATTTCACTTACTCAATTCTCCACTTGAGTTTTTAACAGTTAAAGGTAAATAAAATAAAAGAGTGAGAGCTAAGCTCGTAGCTAGGGATGGAAATTGGGTCTGCGGTTTGCGGGTTTGACGGATTTTGAGCCGTGCAAGGCGGGTTTGGGCTTCGAATTTGAAGCCCGTTTTTTTGCGGACTTCACGGAGCGGGTTTTTTTTTTTGTGGGTTTGGCCCACGGGATCTCGTGAAAAAAAAATTATGTTATTTTTATGAAACACCGTGATGTTTGCATTACAAGTGAGTGAACATCGCGATATTTTTTGTTAAAAAAAAGCGTGAAATTAGGACTAATTATGGATTTGACCTGCGGGACCCACAGTTTTTTCGGGGGGTTCGTGATGATTATTTTTTTTAGTTTGTGCGGATCGACCGCAGGTCCCGTAGGTTTAGGCAGGACGAGTTCGGGTTGAAGGTTAAAATCCGCATTTTTACGGATTGGGTGCGGGTCGAAAAGAGAACAAAAAACCGGGCTTTTTGGTGTGGTGGGGTCCATGAACCGCAACCCAATGCTGCTCGTAGCAAAAAAACAAAGCATAGGTCAAAGAGAAGAGATCGTTGTGGTTCTTTTAGCGTCGACGTTGAGGACACGTGCGGCTAACAGGTGTGTGTGACCACTGACACGTGTCTGCAGTGATGTGTGAAAGCGATGTTTCCAGTTTCGCAAGGGGACCGACTTAGCCCGTTTACCGGTCAACGGTCAACAAAACGAAGATTGTGCAAACTCAAAGCACGTGCTAAGTGTTAAGTGTTAACTCTATCCTCTTCAATCCCGAGTCTTCTATCTTTGGTCGTTAATTTATAATCCATGTATTTTTATTTTTTTGCGAATTTTTTTACTGTTACTATAAACATTAATTGGGGTAAGAATTTATGTAGTATATGATAAAAAAGATAGGGGATGAAAATAAATGTGAAAAAGAAAATAATATGGGTTCATATATTTGAACGAATGGGAATATTAATTAATAGGAGTCACATGCACTGTCTGACACTAGACTCCTTTGGATAAAAAAGAGCCACGAAATATATAGTCCAAGTTTTTCTTTTGTTTTCTTTATAACAAGTATTTAAAAAAAAATCTTTAGATAATAATAATAATAATAATAATAATAATAATAATAATAATAATAATAATAATAATAATAATAATAATAATAATAATAATACAAAACATTGATATGCAATTAAATTTCTACAAACACAAAATAAAAACATACAAAATTAAAGAATTCCATAAATAACTAAAGTATTGCATTTAAATTTCACAACATAAAAAAATGTATTTTGATATAGAATCATGCAAGTGGTCTTTAGTCTAATGACAGACGGTAAGTCCACATAAGACATGCACACTTGTATAATTAGGGATCGAATTTCACCGTCTATATTATATATGAACTTGGCTAATAGGTCGGTATGTTGTGGACAAAGAAAAAAAAGAATATAGAAAGACCAAACTTGATAAATGAAGTATAATTTGACCGTTACGAGGTTTAATTTGTTAAATCCAAGTACATTAGCACTATCTTTTGGAAATCTAAAACCATCACTTCTATTTATAGAACTTTGAGCCTCTGACGCTAATCCTTTATCTCTTTTTCTATTTTTATATAGATGAAATAAGAAGATAATAAATATAAATAGAACGAATAGATTGGTCCACATTTTACCACGTTATTTACTTCAATTTCAAAGTTATTTTTTGTCGGAGCCTTTTTGTTTATTTATTTGGGCTTTTTTAACAATAACACACGGTTATTGGACATAAGTTGGGCCTATCAACGAAATGGTCGTAAGCCCATACTCTGTTTGCCTCGGTTAGACCGACGCTGAATTTCCAACCGAGAACCGTTGGAATTTAATATCGGGATACGTTCGTTTTAACCAAAGAATAAAAGAGGGAACAAAACTAGATAAATGAAATTTCCTTTTTTATTCATTGAGTTGTTGAATTGATAATAAGATAACAATATAATGTTGGTTGATATTATGATTAACTTCAGTTTAAAAGCTGTTATTTTGTTTGTTAATTCAGTTAATATAGTTTGTTAATTCTGTTACATTCTTTAATTTGTATTTAAACTCTCTAAATGCTTCTTTTTATATTTGATAAGAAACTCAAAGTTTATTTCATATATTTCTTGTTAATATGGTATCAGAGCGAAACAAACACTTTCGCCATTGTTTCTTGTTCCTCATCGGAACTCGAGCTTGAGCATTTTATCTTCGGTGTCTTCATCTATTCACTGATCTTAGCTCAGTTTCTCGACTCTGATTGCAACTTCATTTTTTTTCCTTTTTCTTTTTTCTTCGCGAAATTTCTTCTTTCTTGACCTCGATTTGTAGTCTTATATTTTTTGATCTTATGGCTCAAATCTCTTTTTACTGAATCGAATTCAAGTTTTCTCTCTGAAATGGCTTCGATTCCTAAGAAGAAGCCGCGAATCAAGGCACTACACATCATATTACGGATCAGTATGATAATCCATATTTTCTTCATGCTTCGGATCATGCAGGACTGGATCTTGTCTCCGATAGACTTTCTTCAGATTCTGACTTTCATGCTTGGCGTAGGTCAGTTCGTATGGCTCTCAATGTTCATAATAAGCTAGGTTTTATAGATGGAACCATTCCTAAGCCTACTAATGACAGTACATATGCCGGTTCTTGGCCACGATGTAACGATATGGTAGCTACGTGGTTGATGAATTCAGTTTCTAAAAAGATTGTACAAAGCTTGCTTTTCATGTCTACTGCTGAGAGTATTTGGAAAAATCTTATGTCTCGCTTTAAGCAAGATGATGCTCCTAAAGTTTATGAGATATAACAAAGATTAAGTTTAATTTAACAAGGAGCAATGGATATTAGTATATACTTGTTGTTGAGCGTAAGCATCAACATCTTTTAAATGTTGCAAGAGCTTTGCTTTTTCAGTCTAATATTCATCTTGTGTATTGGAGTGATTGTGTGTTAACTGTTGTTTTCATCATTAATCGGACTCCATCATTGTTGTTGGATAAAAAGTCTCATGAGATTTTCTTTCATAAAGCACCAGATTATTCTTTTCTAAAAGCTTTTGGTTGCTTGTTATATTTCTACTCATGTGAAACATATGAATAAGTTCTCAGCCCATGCTATTCCATGTGCTTTCATTGGTTATCCAAATGGTTATAAGGGTTATAAAGTGTTGAATCTTGAGACTAATGAAGTTTATATTACTCGGAATATTGTTTTTCATGAGAATCAATTTCCTTTTAAGAACACTCCTGTTAGTTATTTTGCCAAAAGTTTGTTTTCTAAGATCATTTTACTAGTTTCCCCACCTAATTTGACTCCTGATAATTCTTTGACTCATTTGTTACCTTCATATCGTGATAATGTTGCTTCTACTTCTGCTTATGATTCTTGTGTTCATATGGATAATGTTGATACTTCTTGTGAGATTATGCATGTGACTAAATCATCAATCATACATCCTAATGTCACATCTGAACTAAAGAAGTTGTTACAGTTGATACAAGACGAGCTTCATTACACATAGATAGACCACGATGACAAGTCAAGGCTCCAGGTTATCTTGCAAATTACCATTGTGCTCTTATTCAAAATTCTTCACAAATTTCTCCTCATATTTCACAATATAATCCTTATCCTATTTCATCTGTTCTCACTTACTCTAAACTTCATCTATCCTATCAGTCTTTTGCTTTATTGTGTACTCTTGAGACATAACCCACATCTTTTAAACAAGGTATGACATATCCACATTTCCCATATTTCATATGTTCTCACTTACTCTAAACTTTATCCATCCTATCAGTCTTTTGCTTTATTGTGTACTCTTGAGACAGAACCCACATCTTTTAAACAAGCTATGACACATACATATTTCCCAAAGGCTATGGATGTGGAGATTTCTGCTCTGGAACTGACAGGAACATGGAGTATTGTTACTCTTCCTCTTTGTAAGAATTTGATTGGTTGTCGTTGGGTATTTGCAATAAAATACAATCTATATGAAACTATAGAGAGATACAAGGCTAGATTAATTGCCAAGAGTTATTCTCAATTGGAAGGGATTGATTATATTGACACCTTCTCCACTGTGGCCAAGCTAGCTAGTTTAAAGTTGATTTTGGGTTTGTCTTCTATTTTTGGATGGAAACTCACTCAAATGGATGTTACAAACGCCTTCATACATGGAGATTTAGAAGAAGAAACATACATGAGTCTCCCTCAAGGATATACTCCTCCTCCTTGTGTTGTTCTTCGTCTAAATCTTGTGTGTCGTTTGCACAAGTCCCTCTATGGCCTGAAGTAAGCATCAAGGTAGTGGTATCACTGTTTTTCTAAAGTTGTCATTGAAGCTGGTTATGAACAAAGTCCAAGTGATAATTCTTTGTTCATTAAGCAAACCGAGACATCTTTTGTTGTTCTTCTGGTTTAGTGGATGATGTTATGATTGTCTCCAACTGTGATATTGAATTGCAGCTTCTCCAAGATATTTTGCATCGTGCTTTCAAGATAAAAGATATGGGAGCTCCTAAATATTTCTTGGGACTTGAAATTGGAAAGAATTCTACATAAATATCAATTTGCCAAAGGAAATATGCTCTTGATATCTAAGCATCCACATGAATGTTGGGTTGTAAGCTAGCTTTAGTCTCAATGGACCCTTCTATTAAACTCAGTCATGATACAAGAACTCCCTTGCAGGATACTACTTCTTATCGAGAGTTAATAGGAAGGTTAGTATACACTCACCATTACAAGACCAGATATCACCTTTGCGGTAAATTATCTCAGTCAATTTCTTTCTAATCCAACTGATATACATCTTTAAGCAGCTCATAGAATCCTCAGATATATCAAGAACAATCCAGGTCAAGGTCTTTTCTTTGCAGCTGATTCCGAAGTGTGTCTTAATGCCTTTGCTGATGTAGACTGGGCCTCTTGTTCTGATTCTCGCTGATCTATCACTGGTTTTTTGCGTTTATCTTGGCAAGTCTCTCATTAGTTGGAAATCTAAGAAACAAAAGACAGTAAGTCGCAACAGCACTCTGAAGCGGAATATCGTAGCATGGCCCTTGATACTTGTGAACTTCTATGGCTTAATCGTCTTCTTACAAACTTAAAGGTTACAATTTGTCGATCTGCAAATCATGTGTTCCATGAGATATTAAAACATGTGGAGATTGATTGCTATACAGTCCGAGATAAAGTGAATAGTGGTTTTCTTCGACTCTTTCATGTTTCAAGTGGAAATTAACATGATGTTATCCTCACAAGCCTCTTCACTCTGGTCCTTTTCATTCTATCCTTGATCGGATGTCCATTTCAAATATTTTTCTCCCTTCTCTACTATTGGATTCAGAGGCGTAAGAGAGTAAATTAGGATTAACTTTAGTTTAGTAGCTTTTATTTTATTTTGTTTGTTAATTAAGCTAACATAGTATGTTTAATTCTGTTACATTCCTTAATATGTATTTAAATTTTCTAAGTGTTTCCTTTTACACTTAATTTGAAACTCAAAGTTTATTTCATCTCTCGTTAATAGTTGACAAAAAATTACACCAAGAAAAAACTATTTCAAAGTATAAACCAAAAAAATTGAAAACAAATGTAATGTTTTTTTTTTTGGTTTTAAATGTAATGCTTTTTTGTGAGAATCTAAAGTTCAAAAGAATCATAATGGAGACAACGAAATTATTTTAAGATATCTTCATGGAGGTTAAGTTAGTTGATAGGTACTTTTTCATGATCAAGCAAATAAAAATATATATATGTCCTCTCTATTTATTTATTTTTTGAGAGAGGATTCTCCTTTTTTTTTTTTTTTGGGGTCGAAATATGTCCTCTCGATTACTTCGCTTGTTTCTTAAGCAATACCTTCGTCCGTGCTCAATTTTTCGTAATTGAAAATATCAACAACATATATTCAATCACGCACTACCATTAAAGCTTGGTATATAGTATTAATATAATTTATGTGAATTAATTATTTATTGTAGACCTGTGAAAAATAAATATTTTTGTCTTAGGGTCTCAATGTTTTCCAGATTTAATGCAGATTTTCTACCGTACAAATCATCTGCAGTTAAAATTATCATTCACACACTAAAAATCCAGTCCAAAAATAAATAATAAAATAAAATAAAATTGATGCAGATCAAAATAAAAGAAGAAAAATGATATACACTCATGTGGTCCATACCACCCACGATCTGCATCCTTTTCTTTTCTTCCTTTTTTTAACCTTCTGTTTTTTGTTTTCTATTTATGTGCATTTAAGTAAATTTAACAATTAAATATTTTCACTAATTTCCCTAAAATTATGTATATAATTCTATTCTTTAGATTACCTATTAATTATATTAAGAATGTAAAATGGTAAAATATAAATTCTTATAGGATTTGAATATGATCTCTCATTTAGTTAAAATAAACAATATATAATTAAAATCAATATAATTTTCATTTAGTTGAAAAAATTAAAAAATATATATTAAATAAACATAAAATAAATTTTCATATGCAAAACTAATTTAACATTAAGAATTATTTATACATCATTTTTTATTTTAGTCAACATTTACTTACTAAAAACAATCTAACATCAAGAATGACAACGCAAATTTAAGGACTCAATTAACATAAAAATCACAGAAATAAAAGGAAAATCTTTTATGAAAACTATGGGAGAAAATATTATAGATTTGTTATAAAGAAATCAAAATATTCAATTTTTAGTTTTTCTTTTGTATGTTCTACATGATTTGCATATGCTCTATATGATCTGTATTTTTCGAACTGTATTCACTATTCAAAACTTTAATCTTAGTGGAACCAGAGTTTAAAACTTTCCGTTTGTAAAACAAATAAATTATCGACTGACGAGAGGAAGATCAATCACAGTAGAGTGTCAGTCTGACAATTTCTCAAAAGTGTCAATAATTCATACAAATAATTTCTAAGTGAACAATAAATAATGGTCACAACTTGATTAAATTATATCTATGAAAAATAAACCACTTGATTAAAAATAAATATAATGTTTGAGAAATTTATTTATCAGCTGTTTTCCATAAAAGTATAAATAGAGGAATCCAATAAATTATAGGAATCCAATGAAATATAACAGAGAAAGTGAAATAGAAATATATAAAGGAATCCAATATAACGTTTGCGTGACAAAAACTTGAAATGTAATGAATGGGAAAAAGAGTGTTGCGTAAAGACTAATCAGAATGAGTGCGAGACATCGATGCATGTAAAGGGGAGACACAATTTTACCAATGGTCCGTTTTTTGTTCAATGACTTCAATCCCTTAACCTTAAATTAGGGGTTTTTATTTTAATCATTGATTCAATTCAACCTATCACATTTTTATATAAAAAAAAATTAGTCAAAAAACCTATGCTACATATTTTTCCTCTTCATTCTTTTCTTAAAATAGAGTTTTAAGTTAGTTAGAATGCGTTTTATCAACAACAAAGCTAGCTAGAATGTGGGAAAAACAACATTACTTCAATATCAACAAAATCTAACTTATAATTCAAATATTATATTTTATCATATAAAATGATAATATTATCTAAAGTCAACTCCAATAAAAAAGCATTAAACCTAATCAAAACCACATATATTCTATTAGGGAATTTATAAAATTACTAAGAACTTAGGCATAGTTTAAAAAGCTGTACTTTTCAAAAAATATAATGAAACTTTTAGAAAAATATTTTTAGTCAAATAGTTAAAAATTTATCTTTATTATATTTTCTACCGAAATTTAATTTTACAAAATTACGTAATTATACATGATATTATTTATGGTTTGAGAATGTTTATGTAACTATTGAAAAACATCAGTCTCTCTTACTATGTAGTTAACATACATATTGGTAAGTAACATTTTTTTTAATTCACTTGTGGGAAATTAATCATGGATCCACCAAAACCTAATTAGATTGTCGGTGTATGGAACTCACTTTAATTAACTTGTTCAATATTTTCTTCAAGACAGAAGTAACGATACTAAAGTAAGCATGAAGCCACAAAAACTCCTCGGGTAATCATATCCTATTGGAACATAAACTCATGAAATCTTAGAGCCTTTTAACATATGTAACTACGAGATAAGAATTAACATTGCATACGTAATGCGATAATTTTTTCTTTGTGTGCGACTTTTAGTACGATAAGTTTGCGTTTCTTCCGTTAAGCATTCTTCGTCTGCCACAGTCACCGACAATGGTCTTACTACCTATGGTTAAGAAAAAAACCAAACCCAAATTCAAAAGATCATCTTTCTCAAAATCAAAATCAAAATCCACCTTTACCTCCAAAATTTATTCTTCCCAAATCCCTAATTCTCCCACATCAAACTCTAAATTGACTTCTTTAAGTCTCAGCTCCTCCACTTTTGATGCTTCTTCTACCAAACTTGGGGCTTCAAACCCTCTCGTTGTGAATCAGCAGGAACCTTCCCCAGTTGTCTTTCCCGTTGAGAACTAGTCAGATTTAAACACTATTGCTTCTCCTCCGCTCACATGGTGCTAAAGAGTTAACCCAAGCTCATGCACTCTTTCAAAATGTGGAACTGCTTTCAAACTAGACACATAAGAAGACTGTGTGACAATTCCTAACAATGTCACTGAGGACAGTAAAGTCTTATGGAAAGATTTTGTTATCGGCCAATTCTATCGCCGACCGCCATCCTATGGTAAAATTCAAGCTTTGGTGAACCTGATGTGGAGCAAATGGCACTGTGATATCATTGTTACTAAACTCGACTCAGACCACACATTTCTGTTAAAATCCTTAACAACGCAAGTCTTGATAAAGTTCTTCGGGAGGGTATTTGGAACATTGATGGAAGTACTATGTTTGTAGCTCCATGGAAGCCTAGAGTTAGAGAAGAAAAATCTTCACTCAAAACCGCTCAAGTCTGGATCGAATTCCGTAAAGTACCTTATGAATTCTACAATCCTAAGGGATTAAGTCATATTACTAGTGTAATTGGTCAGCCGATATATCTACATCCGCAAACTCAGTCTATGACCAACTTCGAAGTTGTGAAAGTGTTCACTGAGATTGACTTTCACAAACCTCTGCCATAATCAGTTTGTGTGAGATTCGAATTTGGTGAAATCAAAAGAATAGAGGTATCTTGCTTGCATCTACCTTTCATTTTTCGGCTATGTTCTGAAGCGAGACACACATCAAAGCGTTGTCCTCAAGCACTTCCTCCATGTATCTGTCGTAGAGCTTTTCATGAGGAGTCGTTATGTCAAGTAGAGGTGGTTTGGAATGAATTTACTTTAATATAATATTTAGAAAAAAAATAGAGGTAGGTTATTGATTTGTAAACTAAAAATAAAGTTAATAGTTAACAATAAAGAAACAAAAGATGCTGTCAAAAATGTATGTTAGCTTATTGATTTGTAAACTGAATTTTTTGGAAAAATAACAAGTAGATCTGGTTGTTGTAATTGCTAGGTTTCGAGGGGAATCTTTCTTACAATGTGGGTGTGGACAATAGCATGTGTGGTCTCTATTCACTTTTTTTGGCAATTACAAATTCTTCTTCTCCCACTTACATCAATTCATGATTTATGTCCCCACTCTCTCCTCTTAGATGATCTTCCTATTCTCCTCAATTTACTTAATTTGAGTACGTTTCACTCTTGAGTCTTACACTCACTACTCTTTGCTTTTCAATGAAAGTGTCAATAATATTAGATGTAAACTAAGAATAGATGTTTGAAAAAATAAAGTCAAAATTTTTCTATAAAGAGACATGTAAATTATTGGGATTATTACATGTGCATATTTATTTATTTTTAATTAGTTTTCTTATTTAATTAAATAAAAGAAGTTAAATTTTAACATGTGCGACATCTAATTGATGAATTGATTATCAAACTTTTTATACTCTCTCCCTTTTATAATGTATGATGTTTTAGCTAAAAACACGTAGATTAAGAAATTATTTAATTTTTAATTTTTTTAACCAAAAAAATTAGTTTCATTTTAGATAATAATTTTTTAACCAATTAGAAATTAATTTGCAAAATTTAAATAGTTAAGATAGATAAATATATGACATTAAATGTGAAAAAAATCAAATAATTTGGAATAAAATTTTTTTTAAAACATTATTTAATTTGAAATGGAAGGAGTATATAGTAAAATCTCGTGTCACTGACTAGAGTATTGGTGTAATCAAATTACCTTTGGTAATGATTTAATGCGTTGCTTGAATGTAGCTCATTTAGCAATCTACACGTACTTATTTGTTACGCCTAAGTATTAATTATATAAGATTGTTAATGAACAATAATAGCTATTATTCAGTAATACCTTCATTTTGTATTTTAACTATCCCCGCCTCAAACCAACTACTTTTGGTCAAATATTTAAAGTAACTTTTGCTGAATTTTTAACTTGAATTTGACTCCGGAGAATTACATAATTCCCACCTAATATTATTTGGATTTCTTGTTGATTTAATTATATAAAAAATGGTTTGGATATATGAATTTGTAGCTAGTGAATATTGGTTTTTATTTTGTTTGTTTTGGTTTGTAGGGTTTTTATTGATGCTGAAATTCAAAACTATACAGATGGATATTGTTTACGTTTTAAAAGCATATAAGACTCGGAAAGTTAGAGAAAATAATGGTTCTTGTTTCAAGAAACTTGCAGATTCAGCAATGATGTTGGTAATAGTATTTTGATTACAACCAATGTTGTTTCTATTATCGTCAATTAAATTTTCTATCGAATTTGGACGAAGAACCACAATATGCAGTAAATACAACATGTAATGCATAATATTGTTAGTATACACGTAGCCACACGGTAGTATAAAAACGTAACAAAACGTTCTTAAAGTATTCAGAAATTAAGTACAAAAGAAATATAACAATTAACGATGTAATCATTCCATGCTTTTAAGTAGTTGATTTAACCATACAAATTGTAATAGTTTAAGTTGACATTTTGTTTTTTTTCTGACAATCTAAAGACCATTCTATTTGAACTTAGGATACCACCAATCATATATTTAGACCCAAGATCACTAGGCATTGGTCCTAAACAAGCATAAGTTAGTAATTTTCTTACCATGATTACCTAAATTATACCAAAAGTAAAGTTTCATTCTGAAAATGGCATTTTCCATTAAACCCATTAGAAAATGAGATCGCGACACATCAATAATTCTATTGCGGACTGTCAATGTGTCCAACTCATCCAATAAATTACTTTTATTTTAACCCGATTTTTCCAAAACAATTAGATCTATATGGTTCGATCGGTAACTTAAACATTTTTATTCTTAACTCTTATTAAATAGAACTACGCAACTATTTAGAATTGAGTTCTCATAAAAATTTATAAAAAAATATTTACTCACTTACCAAAAAAATATTTTTTTGTGTCAACAATTAAATTGACGAAACTTGATTCATAACATAAACTTTTTATACTCCAAACAATATTACCGAGAAGTTATATGATTCTTTGGAATTTAAATTTTGATATAAATATTAGAAAAATAGATATTCTTTACAAAAACACTTCCTCCAAACCTAATTGCTATTTCTATAAATAATTAGGTTAATAGAATCCGATTAAATTACGTAGGGTGAGAAACACAAACGGATGTGAACAAAAGGACTCCCAAGTCCAAAAGAAAAGTTATTTAGTATAGATAATAAATGTAGAAGCGAAATAAATGAAATGACGTGAATTCGTGGGAGAAAAGTGGTAGATCCTTAATCACATGCAACTTCAGTTTGTGTTCTCATCATAAAGCCTTCTTAACCTTACTATCACTTCACTGCATGTGTTTTTAGATTTTATTTACCAACACGTCACCCAATATTATTCGACATTTATACCTATACATACACGTCCACGTGTCATTGTGAAAACTAAAATCGTCGGTGACGAAACACATAGAATAGAGTTAAGAGTGACGTGGCAGATGTAAGAAGATATTGAAATGACGTGGCAGATATAAGAAGATCTGGTTGGTGCAGAGATATGCTTTGTCATCGAATCCTTTTCTCACGGTTATCCTCTCTTAACTGTTTTCCTTTTTTGTTTCCAATTATTTCATTTCATTCACTTTTTATTATTTTTCTAGATTTGACTATTATTTATATATCTCTATTTTTATTAAAGAAACTAACGATATTAACTTGGAAATATAACCTTAAAATATTTTAATTTTATATTACTATTAGGTTTTGATGTTTTTGATGATAGTGGTGCGCCGATGTATAAAGAGTAAAGTGAATTAGTGTGCATGATTTTTTCTCAACAAGAAGAAAAATGATTATGTAGGTTATTTGCGAAAGCTAATCACTACGTTTGAAGCTAACATTTAATTTTAAAAGTGATCAAATAATTGGTAAAATTAATAGAAAAAAGTCGCTAAAATTGAAAAAAAAGTCTGTGTTACTTTTAAAAAATTTCAAACTAACTATATAAATATGTTTATAATTCAACATAAAACAGTATAAAATTTAAATGACAAATATGTTTTATTAAGTTGTATTTTAGTGTGTAGAAATTAGAAAACCACCAGATTTAAAATTTACTATATGTATCTTGCTGGAGTCCAATATTGATTGGATATATAATTGATTTTCATAAAAATTATTGGATCCATCTTCATAAATACTTTAGATAAAGTAATAAAATATTGAATAGTGGAATGGAGGGAAATAAGAAGCTTTGACTTTTGTCACGTGAGTGAGAACTAAGGAAGTGGAAAGATTTGTATATCTTTGACAGTTTTCTTTTCATGACATATTACTCATTTGACCGAATAGATCCGAGAGAATTCGGGTCGCGTCGGGTCTATCACTTTACGTACGGCTAATGCACGGCGTAATGCGTGGTCCGGTGAATGCGCTAATGTGTGTCCCACTTTTATTTTTGATTTTTCTTATTTCTTACACTTTCTTTTGTAAATTTATACAAATTTCACTTTAGTTGAAATCACAAGGTCAAATTATTGGCGGCAATTCGTTAAATAACGAAGACTTGTGTTGGCATTTGGTCAACAAAACAAACATAATAAATATTTGTATAATATTGATATACTCTCAACATAAGTATAAATATCACATTTGCCATATTTTCCCGTATGGGTTTGATTTTAGGAATGTATGTGTTATGCACGTGTCATTGTTACATGTTTAACTAGGATGTAATACGACTTATAATGAAACTCCCCAAACTTTAATTATATTATGTGAGCTAACAAAATCTTCTAAATTCGAATGAACAAGACACTATAATTGATTGGATTGTATCGAGTTGGTGATAAAAAAAACTATGGTTTGAAGTCTTGTGATCCAGCGATAAGGACGATTGCATGTTTTTAACCAGATCGCATATTCGATTCCCTAATACTGCAAAACTAAGTCACAACTCTTTCGAACACTCCCTACATAAATATGAGTTTTTGCTTTTGATCCATTTAAATATTCAGAAAAAAAATTATTCGTAGACTGTACATTTTCCAAAAAAATAGTTCAAACCTTTTCCACTTTCCGAGAAATTCAAAGTTATAAAAAAAACACTATGAGACGCCTAACATTAGTCAACTCCATATATTCTTTTGCCAATCTCACATCAAGTTTCTAAGTCACACATACGTTTAGATTAGGAATCTGTGATATAAAATATTACTTAAGTATAATTACTATCTAAAGAAAAATAGATTATATTAAAAAATTGACAAAACCGTTACAAACCTGCTTCCACATTACGTAGAAATTAGTAATCTTATTTTTTGACAATGTGAAATAAAAAAGTTAGCCAATAGTAGCTCTCAATTATCTCTCTCTGTCTCTCTCCGGCTCACAACTAGTAGAGTTTCCTTCCCTCCATAAATACCGAACCTCACTTCATCTTCTTACACCATTCTCATCTCCAATTAACGTACTTAACTCTTCTGTTATAACAAGAGCACAAGCTCTAAAGCGCTCTTGTTTTTTTGGTTCTTCACTAATTTAGAACTCTTTTTTCCACTTCAAAATGGCTTTTAAACTAGCAATTCTCTTCACCACATTTGCCCTTTTTACCCTCGCCGACGCTAGAATCCCCGGTGTTTACTCCGGCGGCGGATGGACTAACGCTCACGCCACTTTCTACGGCGGTAGCGACGCCTCCGGCACTATGGGTCAGTCCACAAAAACAGAGCCTTTATACATATTTTTTTAAAAAGATCAAATCTTTATGGTTTAATTTAATTTTAACAAAATGGGTTTAATGAATTTCAGGAGGAGCTTGTGGTTACGGTAACTTATACAGTCAAGGCTATGGGACTAACACAGCTGCTTTGAGTACGGCGCTGTTTAACAATGGTATGAGTTGTGGATCTTGCTTTGAGCTAAAATGCGCCAACGACCCTCAATGGTGCCATCCAGGAAGTCCTTCAATCCTCATCACTGCAACTAACTTCTGTCCACCAAACTTTGCTCAACCTAGCGACAATGGAGGATGGTGCAACCCACCACGTGAACACTTCGACTTAGCCATGCCTGTTTTCCTCAAAATCGCTCAATATCGTGCCGGCATTGTCCCTGTCTCATACCGCAGGTACCATTTTGTTTCCATTTTTAAAGCCTCACCAAATTTTGTCTTACTAAGAAGCAATTCGTAAATCTGTTGGTTTTGAGTTGGATTTTGTTGTTTGGTCCGATGAAAATGTAGTCATGTTTTTGGTTGCATTAGAAAATTAGTCGTTAATTGGAGTACTGATTCCCTTACATTATTTGGGGTTTGGTCCAATCCGGTTACCAAAAACTAAACTGCAGTTGTTTGTTTAGACGAAATGGTTTTATAATTTAGGCTTTATGGAAAATTCGGAATTAGACTAGTCGTTAGTTTGAGTCTAGATTCTCACTTCAAAAAACAATTTTTAATGTAAATGAGTGAGTAATTGAGTGTAAAATGTTGGTTTGTTTTGCAGAGTGCCTTGTAGAAAGAGAGGAGGAATAAGATTCACAATCAATGGTCACCGTTACTTCAACTTGGTTCTGATCACAAATGTGGCCGGAGCAGGAGACATTGTGAGGACTAGTGTGAAAGGTTCAAGGACTGGTTGGATGAGTTTAAGCAGAAACTGGGGTCAGAATTGGCAATCTAATGCTGTTTTGGTTGGTCAGTCATTATCTTTCCGTGTCACAGGCAGTGACCGTAGAACATCTACTTCCTGGAACATTGTTCCTTCTCACTGGCAGTTTGGTCAAACCTTTGTCGGGAAGAATTTCAGGGTTTAAACGAGAGTTTCGAGAAAAACTCAAATTTGGAGGACTCGAAAAAGAATATTAAAGTGGTTCGAGACAAAAGAAAACTCTCCGCTAATTTCGCTTCTCCTTTTTTTTTAATTTAAATTTTAAAAAATTTATATATGGAAATGAGAGAAAATTGAGGGAAAGTATCTTTGACTTTTGTGTGTGTTTTTCATTTTACTTTCTTTTTAATGTTTTCTTTTGGTATGTTAATTGTGAGAAAGTGAATAGCTGAAGTGGCTGTGAGAAAATTTTGTAACAGCCCGCAGCTATTAAAAGTATTCACATGGTTTGGTTGTAATGTTTATTTTCGTGTAATCTAAAACATGTTTGTATTATCATAATACTACTTCATCATACAAATTAATCTCTTGTTTAAATAAGTGTTTATCCGAGTTCTAACTCTATAAAATCGTGTTTTGTCACATATTTTTCATGTGATATTCAGAAAAAATTGATTATGGACCAAATACTTTGTTCAAATATTAACGAGTAAAGAAATTACTAACTAGCCATTACAAACAGTTTGTTTTGAGAGTGAAGTTAATGGCTATGAGTGTTAGATCCACGAGGATCCCACTTAGATTTGGGTAGTGATATATAGTAGATCTGAGAAGCAAGAATAATTCATAATTCAGTGGCTATTGGTCTATTTTTAAAGCCTTTAATAAGTGGGATTGATTTTTGACCGATGAATTAAATGTATAATAAAAGTATTTTTTCCGACAGCATTTGATGCTAACTTAACATAAGTCTTTTAAGTCTTCCTACTTATTAGCTCTTATTTCCTTTTTTCTTGTGATATGAACGGAACATGTTTTCTCCACTTACAAATTTACCTAAAGTTTATATTCATTTACTCTTTTTATTTTATAATAATCCTCATTTTAAAAGGTTTGGATTTGATAGACAAGCAGTGGAGTAAAATTTTGGAGTTTTAAAATAAGCATGAGTGCCAATGTTTGAGGCATCTACTCACACTTGTCACCCATATGTTATTGACTTTGATAAGTTGATTCTATTGGTGATAGGAATTTTAGTTTTTTTTATCGATTACACTGATTTATAAAATTAAATTTAAAGTTTTCCAACTATATTTTTCTTTAACAAATTAGATCGAGAAGACTGGATTTATTGTTAAACTCTCATCTAAACTTTTAACAATATTACGTGAAACAAACATTATTTCGTGAAATCGAACTCGAACAGAGAAGACAACATAGATACGACTATACCTACTATTTGAAGTTAAACTCTAGTAAAAAATATAGAAGTAAATATTTAACCATTTTACGAAAATAAACACTTTATTTTTCGTTTACACAAAATGATAATCCCTGATATTTGCAACTAAGAGAACCCAAGTGAAGATGAAAACATTTTTATGATTTTTGTGAAGGGGAAAACAAATTTAAACACTGTTTTAAAAGTACCAAAGTGCATAGTTCTGTAAATATAACTCAAGTTACTCTTTCTCAAGTTTTTTCCAAAATAATGTGTTTTTTCCATAATTAAATTTCTGGTAAAACGTATGAGTAAAAAAAAAATCTGGTAAAATGTATGTTGTGAACAAAAAAGGAGTTAATGAACTATAAGAATACAGAGCTTCATTACACTTGCTCAAAAATTGTTATTTTATTTTGGATTACAGTATTCTAATTCTTAATTGCAAACAAAGAATAATATATATATATTGATGATAACATAAGACAAATACTAAAAAATAAATTTGGTTAAATGGTCAAGTATTTACTTCTACATTTTTTACTAGAATTTAACTTCAAATAGTTGGTATAGTCATATCTATGTTGTCTTTTCTATCCCAAGTCGATTTCACGAAATATTATTTGTTTCACGTAATATTGTTGAAGGTTTGGATGAGAAAAGTTACAAAACATTAGCCGAGTTTTTTTCAGTCTGGTGGTTAGGATGATCCAGCTAATGGATGTGACATCTAGGATTCGATTCCTCTCCTCTACAAGTTGGTAGATTAAATAGGAATTTTAAGAGTTGATCTAGGCTATAGATTGGACTTTGTCATCCAATGTTTAAAAAAAAAAGTTACAAAACATTGTTATTATATTCTACATAGAGATCTCTTTCATAGTTACAATGACAACAAATAACGAAACTCATGTCCATATGTTTGAATCTTAACCATTTTAGCTAAAGGAATTTTTGCTTTTCTCTTTAAACATTCCATAATCATACCCTTTAAGTTTCCTGATCGAGGCAACTGACTATAAATCCATTCCAAAAGTGATTCAATATCATCTGCAAAATCTTTCATATGCCATTGGAGAAGCTGTGGAACCACAATCTTTTTCTTGCTTGAAACACCCACAGAAGCTTCTAGATATTCCACTCTTGCTCTTCCTAAATCATTCACTACTTCATCTGCTGTATAGACTCTAAGCTACACATGAATAGCAATGTCATTACTCATATATATAGTAAACCGTTTAAGATAAATTATATTTGTACACTTACTGCTGGTGAAGACCAACTTCCACGACAAAGAGCAAATGTCACATTGGGTTCTGAATATCCTAAACCATAAGTGTGTCGTAAGAGAGTTTCTTTCTCATCAAGCGAGTCCTTTCATGAAGATGTTGATTAATTAGCTTCTTGTAGTCTTAATTGATTGTAATTATATTTAAATGCACTTACTTGTTCTGGTTCACAAGGATGTCGCAAGACAAAGTGTTCAATCGCCAAAGCATTAAGGACTATGCCACCTACATTGAGCGAAGCCTGCCAAAAAAAAGATACAAAGGGTAAAGTTAGGTTTATGAAGTTTCTTTGTCAACAATTAGATCGACAATAATATTCGATTTATTGCCTAAAGCCCACTTCCTAAAGTCATTTTTAAATCTACAAACTGTAGTGGAGAGGAGTCATATCATGTTTATGAAGTTTTTACAATTAGTGACAGAATTTAGAGTTCCTTTTCTTGGGATTTTGATTCAGTTTTTTACCTTGTTCATCAAGTTAAGAAGTCTGTTGTGAGATGAAGGTAACCCATACTCGAGAAATGCCTATAATTTGAACATACAAATCGATTATAAGTTGAAGTTGTGTTTGGTAGATGATTTGTGTTAACAAGTGTATCCGTACATTCATGATACAAGCGTTGTAGATATTGATCCAGAAAGCGAGTTTTTGCTTGTAAGTCAAGAAACTCAAATCCACCTCCGATAGTTTCTTCATCAGGACACTAATTAACACAAAGATTGTCAATAAGCAATAAAATCTCTGCAAATAAATTCTTGAGCTTCAAATAATGTGGAAGTGAAAACCTTAAGCGTGGATCAGCCTGTGAACAATAATGGGTGAAACTGGTTACATCGATGGAGCTTGTTGAGATGTGAATGAAGTTCTTGTAAGGACCAATGTCTCTGGTGACTCCTCCGTTCGAGTCTGGTAACACGCGATAAGGATCAAGATTCATTGCACCCTGATAATAACTATATGTGTTTGATTTCCGGCTACATGAAGAAGGCCTTGAGACATCTCCTTTGGTCTTTGATGAAACCTGATTGAGTTCCAAGTAAATGCCTATGAGACAGTTAATGAGCTGTTCAGATACTTCGTTTGGATCATCTTTAGTCTTTGCTTCTACAAGTCGAAGACCCTTTCTCACTTTACCCGTGTGCGTTCTCGATAATCCATCAAATTCATCTGCAGAGAAAAACCATGACTTATACTGAAATGAAAGCCTTCTGATAATAAAGATTCGGAATAAGCAACTACATACCTGTGAAGCAACCTGCAGAAGTGGCCTCCAGAAAATCAGGAGCATAAGAAAATGAGAGCCTAGAGTGACTACTTGAGATAGTGTCTAGAGCAGAGCGTTGGTAGTGATGTGACAAAGATCGTTTATGAAGATCATGCCTTAGTGGCAAATTAGTCTGTCTCACATAGCTATGCCTAGATAGTGTCCTCTTCTGTTCCATCATCTGCAATTTCATTTCTTGCGTTTGTCTCTGTTCACAGCACAATATAAGCTTCAGCTCCTCGATTTTTCGGTCTAGATAGAGAATCTCTGCCTCCACAGCTGCTAATTCTTGTATAAGCTCAGAAAACTGTTGAACAATAAAATTTCTTAGTTGTTTGACCATTAAGAAATCATTAACATTATGTAATGGTCTTGCCTGAGGTGGAAGAAACAATGAGGAGAGACTTGAGATAGAAACAACAGAGCCATCGAAAACAGCTCTTAAAGTCCTACTCAGTGCTTCCTCTTCCTCTAGTTTCTCTTTAAGATGCAGTACCTGCAACATTACAAACATAAGTATTTGTTAAACAGATTTTGAAGTCTTTTTGTAAGAATATAGATGCTTACGCCTTCTTCCAAATGATGTCTCTTGTTACTGTGTTGCTGTGAAGCTTCCATGAGGAGTTCCTCAAATCTCATGCGTATTTTTTCTTAGTTTCAGAGAAACAGAAGAATAACGAAGCTGGTCTTGAGTAAATAAAGAGAATGATAATACTGAAAACGTGGGAACCATCATAAGGGTCGGTCGGAGAATTGACCTGAGAGAGTAGTTACAGATTAATAGGATCCTGAAACAGTTATTGACTTTTGCTTTGGTCACTTGAAGTTGTTGTTAAGGGATAATGTAAGTCACATGAGACTCCCCGGAACAACACAAAAAGGCTTTTCTTATTATTATTGCAAACACAGTTCCTAGAGGTGGTCACGACTTGAATCTTATCACCGTTGGACCGGAAAAAGTAGTCCACGACGCATTAAATTAAGCCTCTGCGCATCTTTGCTCGTGATCAGACCAATCATCAATGTCATCAAAATCTAAGTGAAACTTGAAGTATTTGTTCTATTAATATCATTCATTGAAATGAATAAGGCTTGTTTGTTTGTCCATCCAATTACTTCATCCAGATGATCTATCTGAATGCACCATCTAGATAGAGCAGCTGGATGTTGTTTGTTTCCATAGTGAATATTACATCTAGATGTTGGATCTAGATGTGTGTTTGTTTATTTTGTAAATTGACATCTACCTCTAAATGGACTTATCTATAAAATGACAAAAAAAATGATTAATTTTTAGTATTATTTTAATTAATAAAATTAAACTAATATTCAACGAAATAGAGTAAAATAGAGGAGAGAGTAAAAAAGAGGAGAGAGAATAAAAAAGAGGAGAGAGAATAAAAAAGAGGAGAGAGAGTAAAAAAGAAGAGAGAATAAAACGAATAAAAAAGAAGGGGAGAGAGTAAAAAAGAAGAGATAACGTAAAAAATAGGAGAACTTAAAAAATAAGAGAACAAATAAAAAAGAAGCGAAAGAGTAAAAAAGTAGAGAGTTAGTAAAAAATATGAGAAAAAATAAAAAATAGGATAAAGAGAATAAAAAAGAAGAAAGAGAGAAGAAAATACTATTTTGGTATTTTTAATTGTTATGAACTCCATCTACGTCCAATTGTTTCTTATAAACACATCTAGAATTTCTAAAAATTTAAATGCTCCATCCAGCATGTCCATCCGGATGATGCACAATTATGCATTTAAACAAACAACAATTGACATCTCCATCTGGATGGAGCAGCTGAATGAAACAGCTGGATGGAGAAACAAACATGCCGTAACAGTCTCCCTCGTCACAATTGTAACCAAGGTATATATTACATACGTATATAAGCCAAACCTATAAAGCTATCGTCAAAGTGCTTACTACTCAAACATTCTTCAATCTCTTCATCATCAGTTGAAGTGGCCAAAATTTGGTCATTGAGCCAAGTTACCTTTTCAGACAAAGTTGAACAGAGCCCTCCAATCGCCGGAGATTTTCCAATACCAGGAAATCAACACGTAACAGCGTCTGCATCTGGCTGAGACACCTGACCATCAGTCTCACTCTCAGTCTCAGTGAGTAAAGGGCTTTTCTGAAATTTATTCCTCAGCTGACCACAAGCAGCACTGGCATCAAGCCCTCGTGTTTGCCTCACGCTTGCTGTTATCTTACGCGACTCCAACGCAGCTGCAAACACTAGGACCTGCACAATGGTCCATAAAAGCGACAAGGGACTTGTTTTCTAAATTTTTATTGGAGTTTATCATCCAAAAGCCTACCGCTTTCTTGTACGGTCGCTTGTACTCCGATGCTTCTATTGGTTGTACGGAATCAAATTCACGTGATATGTTTTACCCCATTCGCAGAGTAGCTCTGCGAGTTCTACTGCATGCTCAACTGAGTCATTGACTCCAGCTGCATCAGCATTTATGAATTTTTGTTAAAGCAGAGGATATAATGTGGGAGATGCACATAAGTTTTGTTTAAACTCAAGTCTCACATACCTAGTAGGGCATATTCGAAGGAGACTCTTCTACTTGTTTCTTCGAAATAGTCACGACAATCTTTCATAATTGCGCTTCCAACGGATAGGCCTTGGCACTTGGTACAATCTTCTCCCGGAGACTTTGGTTTGGGGCATGTAAGCTTATTCGCCAGAAGAAAAGTTCAAGAATGAATAAATAATTTTTAAATATGGCAATCAATGAGAACTTGTGTGATGTATCAGATATCTTGTCCTAAAAAAAACTGTAAGGTAACGTATTCGGAAGAAATTTTATATTAAAAAAATATATTAGTAATTGAACAACTTATGAATAGAACCAGATAGTGAGTTAGTACCTGACAGCTAAGGTCGACTGAAGTTTATGAGAGGCAAGCTTCTTGATTGTGTTTGGAACACCAACTGTCGATATTGTAATCATTCGTTGCCCAATTTCAATGTCCTATGTGAAGGAAAAGCACACCAAGAGTGACTGCTAAGTCTTATTGTATTAACATTATAAAACTGAAATTTGTACACAGAAATACATATCCATTTCAATATCACGTGTTTCCTAGTTTCCAACATACTGTCATATTAGTGCTTCAGACATGAAATTTCATGGTCAAGTCTTTGTCTTGGCTTGCCAATCCATTTACAGTGCCTAGATCATTAGCAAGAACTTTATTCATTTCTACACATAACCATGTACAAATGGCAAACGGAAAATGTTACCTTGTTCAAACAACGATGAGCATCAAGTACCGACTTTAGATTCAACATGGGCTCACCCATTCCCATGAAAACTACATTTGTCACCCTGTGCTTGAACACGTCCTCGATAGCCAACACCTAGAAGTCAAAATAACACTTGTAAACACAAGCCACATTTATTCTTTACTAAGAATTCTTCTTCCGGGTCTTAAATGTGATTAAATACTGCTTTGGGCGTTTCTGTGATGTAAAACAACATATAGTACAATGATAATCTTCCTCAAATTACAAATCCATAAATCTGTATCATGCTCTCTATATTATCATCAATCCATAAGATTCTTCCTTCGAAGCTATTTCATTTTACATGATCCATGCAAGAAACAAGAAGTAATTTTTGAAATAAACCTGCTCAATAATTTCATGGCGTTTCAGATTTCTCGAAAAGCCTCCTTTTCCAGTGGCACAAAACGAGCAACGCAGCGGACATCCAACCTAAAGCAGAACTTAGACATCAATTTTGAAACTCAATTATGCAAAGCCAACAACACATCTCTTAACAATCAGAAAGTCAGCTTCACCTGAGAAGAAACACAGGCAGTGAGGCGCGTTATGCCTTTCTCAGCATCTTGAACTGGTATACCAACAGTTTCGATCAATAGGTTATCTTCAAGCTTTAACAGCAGCTTTAATATAAACACCACAAAAGACAAAAACATTGGAAACAGTAAGCAACTAAACAAACAAACCTTGAGCAAGAGATCTCAACAATGCCAAAAGTTACCTTACTGGTACCATCAGTTGCAGTGACAGTTTGGTAAATTGGTGATCTTCCCAGTTTAAATCCACCATCCACAAGTTCTTTTCGAAACGTTTGTGGCACTTTTAGCATCATGAAATTGAAGATTGGTTTGATGATTTGCATAAATATCAAGCAAGACCAGATTTTCTAAACACCTAAACCTGGTAAGAATTTGCTCACAATTGCTAAAGTCTTCAACCTTATTAACCTTCCTCTTGTATATGAGATGATGGAGCTGCTTCCCTCTATATCCTTCCTGTAAAATTCCACAGCAAAATCAGAAAATTTCACTTCTTTTCAAGTCCTATTTTTGCAAAAAAAAAGGATTCTTACTTGACCCAAGCTGACAGCGAGCTGTTGAAGCTCCGGCTCCGACATTCCGATGAGAACCTTCGAGTCCACGTGTGGAGTACGCACCGGTTTGGCAGAGGCCGGTTTCGTAGACGGTGCAACTGTTGATGCAGCGGCGACGACGGCGGTGGATAAGGAATGACGCCTTACCACCATTCGCGAGATGGGAACAGAGAAGACTAGGTTTTGAAGCATAGCCATAGTATTGATTGTCGTCGTAATTAATCAATAACGGAAGAAGAGAGAGTAAACCCTTTCTTCTGCGGCTAAAACCTCTGCAACTACAAGTTTTGAGTCTTTTTTTGTTCATTGAGCGGATAAGCTGAAAAAACGCCACACAGTTCATATTTCGAAGCAATAAATGGAACGCGTTCCTTAATTTGGAATATCTTTGACTCATCCCTTACCCTTCGATTCGCATTTGACTAATTCCTAATCGGTCAAATTGAACCGAATTAAACCAAAAATGTTTAAACTGAAACCAACACAAAAACTGTTTATTACATTATTCTGCATTTAATTCCACACAATAGGTTGGATATTAAATAACATTTCAAATTTCTTCACCAAAAAAATAACATTTCAAATTTTGTCTAAAAATTTTAGTTTATCTTTCAACAAATTTCCCACAAAACGTTATCTACTCTGTAATACTACAGATTTGAACTCCAGCTCGGATTTGTTGTATTCTTCGTACCACTGATTAACTTCTAGTATTTTGACTTTATATCATCAAAAAAAAATTCGATTCCAGTACTGGAGACATGAAAATGTTTACATCAAAATTTTCAGGAACAAAAATACAATATAGTGACACAAGAGGCAAAAATGACCTCATAATCGTCATATATACTTCACTCGAATATAACACCACACACTCAAAAAAGCTACACACGTTTTCTAAGGTTGGAAAAACTATCATTTTTCACCAGCTCAATCCGTCAAGAACTGTATCCAATCCGTCGCAGATACGAGTCCCTGGCCGGAAAAATGTCAATCCCGGAATTTATTAACCAGCTCGATCCATATTCCAAATCTAGAAAGGCTTACACTCGGTCGTGGTGTCTGCCAAAAGAATTTTGTTTGAATCGTTTCATGGTATCCTTAACCGGATCGGTTTGAGTCGGTTTTCCCAAGTTGTCCTGAAGTTTTTGCAAGGCACGGACCACTTGGTCCATAGTTGGACGCGACTTGGGTTCGAGTGAGAGACATTGCACCGCAATGCTGGCTACTCTTATGGCTTCATCAGGTAGATACTGTGTGTCTAGCCGAGTGTCCACGATTTGGAGAACCTTGCGTTTACTTGTGAGGTAAGGTCGAGCCCATTTCACAAGGTCTTCTTCTTTGCTTGGCATGTTATGGTCCACTGCTGACCTACCAGATAAGATCTCTAGAAGCACAACTCCAAAACTGTACACGTCGCTTCTTGCATTTAAGTGACCTAAAACAATGATTCATGTCATTATCTATATGCTCTAAAACATTGTATCAACCTACTCATAATTCATATATGAAGATTGGTAGATAATTACCACTTGACATGTATTCAGGAGCCGCATAGCCATATGTACCCATAACTCTTGTACTAACATAGCTTAGATCACCCTCTGGACCGTCCCTAGCTAGTCCAAAGTCAGAAAGTTTTGCGTTGTAGTCCTGTTTAAGGGAAACAAAGTCATCAGTAAAGTATTTTGAAGCCAACTGAGACATCTAAGCCTTTGAATATATATCTCTACATACCGAATCGAGTAAGATGTTGGAGGCTTTGAAGTCTCGATATATCACTTTGACTGGGTCGCTATGGAGAAAAGCAAGACCCTTTGCTGCATCAAGAGCAACCTTGATCCGTAGAAACCATGGAAGTGGCTTATAATATGCACCTCCTGCTTCAAAATCATTTCCATCAGAACCACAAAAAACAAAACACAGATTTGATCAAAGTAAGATGATCTTTGATGAGACTCACTTCTGAATAGATGATTCTCAAGACTTCCTTTTTGCATAAACTCATAGACGAGAAGATGATGTTCATCTTCTAAGCAATAACCAATCAGTTTAACAAGATTTGGATGACTCAGTTGCCCCAAGTAGTTAATCTCCGTCTGAATTACAACACAACATAACAGATAAGACACACACACAACACATAGACTCCAAAATTGAGGAAATGAAACACTGTACCAGCCATTCACGGTGACCTTGAAAACCTTCTTGGTTAAGCCTTTTAACGGCGATAACTAAACCGGTTCCAGGTCTAGTCGGAGTGAGAGTGGTCTCATCTAACCAGCCTTTAAAGACACAACCAAAACCACCTTCTCCAATCACACTATCAGGTCTGAAGTTTCGGGTGGCAAGTTTGAGTTCATTGAAGGAAAAGTTTTTGACTGTTGTTGAATTTAGTATCTCCCCTTCCGTCTTTTGAGCTGCCACAACCGATGACGATTTTCGGCTCGAGAGGCTTAAACCGAACAAATCACTACTCTTACCTATAAAGACACACATATGTTGATTAAAATTGAAGACTTTATCAAAATCAAACACTGAAAGTCATTTCCTTTTTTTCTTCAAAATTTCCTGGGAAAAAAAGGAAGATTTCGAGGAAATTGATAGTGGGAGAGAGATGGTACCATTGTGGAAGAGGTCTGCTTTGACTTGAGAACTGAAGCAACAACCCATCAAAGCTTAAGAATAGATTCGTTTTCTTAATTTTGGATTATTGATTGTTCTTCAGCTGCTTGAGCTGAATATGGTTTTGTAAAGAGAAGAGACAAGAGAAATAAGTGTTCGACACACAAGCCCAAAAGAACACAGATATATGATGAGTGAGCAAGAGAGAGAGATGTGAACAGAGAACACAAAGGATAGAAAATTGATAGTGAGATGAAAGTTTGGGTTGGTAATTTATGAGAGGCACGAGGAGGTGACTAAAAGAGGATGGGTCTTTTTTTCTTTGTTTTGTGTGTAAGAAAGTCAAACAAATGGACACAATAAAAAAAGAGGATATATATAGTTTGGCGAAAAGATGAAGTCGTTGGATTCGCTTTTGATTTAATTGATATTTGATTCTTGGATTGTCAAAATCCAATTCATAATTAAATCTTTACCTCTAAAATTTATATTTTAAGTTATTATAATATAGCGGATAGAAATCGAATCTGATGCTAAATTATTAAGTGGATCATTCTAATTATCAGACTAAAAACACCTTGCATATTTGACTCTATTTTAAAAAGTCTTTTATCAATATCCATTAGCTTTTTGATTTAATCAAATTACTGATTTTTATGTGTATTGTTTTGTTACCGTGAGTGTCTGAAATATTACCATTTACGGTACGACAAGCGAGAAATATGAGTGTCTACTCGTTTGTCGTAAAAAATTTATCTGACTTGGTCTCTTGAAGTTAATTGGTCTGTGTATGAGTGAGCAAAAAAACACGTATGCTTCAGCCGAGTAAGAGAATAAAAAACATTTTATTTGTTTGATACATCTTTAAACGAAAGAAAAAAGCACTATAGTCAATAGATGACCCTATCTAGAAGATACTTCAAGTGATTTAGATTTCATATAATTAGAAACAGAGACAAGGAATTGCTACATTTGCAAACATAAGCACATATTTCATAGTTTCTTTTATCAAACACATCCAATATGACATTTTTCTATATATATTTTTGGGGTTTCCTAAATTTGCAAACATTTATTCTTATAGACTGGAAGTTCTTGATATTAGTATAAAACAACTTTTGAATTAAAAAAAAAGAAAAAAACTATTATAAAAAAGAAAATGTATTTGGTCAACTAGTTAGATAATCTAGTAGAATTCACAATGGAAAGAAAAAAATAATTTATTAGAATTACACATAATTAAATTTGAGGTTTTGAGAAGTTTACGTTACAATAAAAGTTTTTTCGATCTACTTATGAACATAAATGTTGAACATGTCAATACCACATAGATGTCAAGAACAAATAGATTTGATCAACTGGTTATATGTTCTACCAGAATTCGACACTATATTTTACTAGAATATGATTATGTCGCACATAATTAAATTTGAGTTGTGAAGTTTATGGTCGAAAATGTCAATACCAAATAGACGCCAATAAAAATTCAAGATGTGATGTACGGAATGTCATTTATTCTAGAGAAGAAGAAGTTTTGAATACCAAACAGAAGCTTTCAATTCGTATACTTCTAGTTAATCTTCTAGATATGAATAGAAATGAAAAAGACAATAGTTACGAAAGGCGTAAAAGGAAGATATAGGTTTGACTAAGATGGTAGGTTTTGTGATGATGAGAGATGAGTCGCGTATTTGTTTCGGACGTCGTAATCTTGTTTGGTTCCAAAATTTCTGTACAAGAATATTTCTTCGGGTTGGACAACTTTGACGTACGGAGCTACCAACTCGGAAATTTTGCCGTGTTTACTAAACTTACATATAAAAAGTCATTTTTTGTTTCCGTTATAATGGCAGCTATTTCAGAAAGTGGTCAAGGTTTTATTCTCTCTTACATGTAAACATATTCTAATTAAATGTTATTGATAACAGTTCCAACCATAATTTTGCCAATAACGAAAAGAAAAAAAATAAGAGGAGGAGAAATACATAAATTAGGAACACACAGATTTAGCTTTTTTTTTTTTTTGGTCAATATTAGACCACAACAGACCGGCTTATTAACTAAGTTTCTATATAATGTAGACGGTGAGACACGATCTCTGATTGTGCAAATGCGCATGTCTGATGTGGACTTACCGCCTACTACTAGATTAAAAACCACTTGCGGTTTAGCTATCTTTTTGTGCAAGATATCTGAAATTTGTCCAAGTCAGCTTATTTAAACCTTTAATTGACGAAAGAAACACCTTTAAATTAAGCATCCTCGCCTTAACGTGGTCCCCAAGCCAAACTTTTAATTTCTAGATTGTCCGCTACGCTCCATCTTCTGTCAATTACCTATACCCTTCACCATTGCTTTGTTACAGATGTTATCTTATTACATTTGTTTGGTTTATTTTGTTGTAAGAATATTATTAGCTAAAGACTCATATCTGTCTTGATTCATTGTTTCTGTTTTCATTTTCTGTTCGTTACAGCTTTTTAAATACGTGCTCAAATAGTAATATCCTTAAATATTTAAGGGCACTTTTGTCATTTAACATGACTATTATATTTACCCACCTTCGCTTCATCTTCCTTTTCGCCTATCTTCCTGTTTTTGTTTCTCTTTCTAGAGGAAACATTCAAGCTTTTTCTTTCTCTCATTGGTATATAAATCAATCATACAAGACTCGTGAACGAATTCGAAACGCGTTTTCTGAACATAGTAAATTCAATTCAATTCAATTTCATTCTCGATTTTCCATGATAGCAAATTGTTATGTGTGTTGAAATTGCCCCTAAATTCGGGTGTTTTGATTTCTGACGGTGGTATTGAGAATTAATCGAGATTAAAGAAATATGGGAATGGATTTGAGAGTTGTTCCGGCGGAGGAATGGTGGAACCAAGGTAGTCACGACGGTGAACATGACCTAGGGTTAATGGTTACAGATTTTCTGGAGACGGAAGATGGTGGTGGCGGTGGTGATTCTTGGTGCAGCAGCGATAGCGATTCTGGATTCCCAGATCCTTCTTACCTTGCTGATAAGATTCAGGTACCAACATAATACCATTGCACGATTTGAGTTTCTTATTGCTAAGGTGATTCTGTAGAATTTGAATTTGAATTAGGAGACAGATTATAGTGTTGTGATGTTCGAATTAAGTTTAGTATAATACCTCTTAAGGGAGTTTCTTGATGGTTGATATGTGAGATTGTGTCATTGAACACGAAATGTACTCTTCTTAGTATGTTCTTGTTTGCCACTCGGAATCAAAATTGTTTCAAAGACTATAATGAATTAGTCAGAGTGGTAGCTTTCTTTGTATACAGTTGCTATGTGTTGTTGTGAAAAAACATACTTTATATATCACATTTCAAATATTGAGACGAAGAAGTTTTTGGAAGGTGGAGCTTTACATAGCAACTTTCTCTCTTCTGCTGCTGTTTTAGAGATTATCTTGGAAATGTTAGAATTGTAGATTTTCTATATGGAGTTGCTATTTGTAGTCTGTGTATTTGATTGTGAAGCATGCTTTACATCACATTTTGAGTCCAAGTATTTTGTTTTATTGGGAAGGTTGAGATACTTTATTGAATTAGATGAATCTGTTTGTACCTGCAGTTTCTCAAGTACTCAATGTCTCAACATGAGACTGAGGTTCTCTCGGCAGTTCGTACTTTGATGCTTACTATTAAGGAGAAAGATCTCCACTCTGTGAAATCCGGTACATGTAACGCCAGTTGCGTCAGGTTTTATCTTGCAAAGCTTTTAAGACTTTCGGGATATAATGCAGCTGTATGTTCAGCAAGATGGCAAGGCGATGGCAAAGTTCCTGGTGGTAGGTTTATATCTCTAAATCCCAGCTTATACATGTTTCTGCACATAAGATTCTTCCAAGACTGATATCTTTTTGTTTTAATGAAATTGCAGGAGACAATGAATACATAGATATCATATTGAATGACATTGAAGTTGGCCAAGACGATCGTTTAATTGTTGACATTGATTTCAGAAGTCACTTCGAAATTGCTCGAGCTGTGGATTCTTACCAACGGATAATGGAATCACTCCCGGTGGTCTATGTAGGCACTTTGGGAAGACTAAACCAATATCTCCAAGTAATGGTTGATGCAGCCAAATTCTCCTTAAAGCAGAATTCAATGCCATTGCCTCCATGGAGAGCATTGAACTACCTGCGGTCCAAATGGCATTCACCTCACAAAAGACATATCGGTCCTATCAATCAAGAAGGTGTCGGAATGTTCACACCAGCAATGCACAGACAATGTGCTGAGAATTTAAAGAGGCTTCAGTTTGCTGTTCAAATCAAACAAGAGTATGAGAGATTCATGAAGAAGAAGAGTGGTTTTAGCCGCAGGAGCGCAAGCTCCTTAAAGAGACTGTACAGATGATTTTTTTGTGGACATCAAGTGGCCAAAAAATTTTGCTCTGTTGAGGTTTTTTGTGAGTGTAATATTTTTTGTGGCTTATTTCTTTTACATACATTCATTTGGGGTTACAACAATGGCCAAGTTCAGGCTTATACGAAGATAATATACGAATTAATACAATAATCGCTTTTGGGAGAGTTTTTGTTCTATGAATATTTCCATCGAAGTGTTCACGATAACCACCGTAATATGGACGGATATTCGGTTTAGTATCCGATCTGTTCCAAAAAGACATTACTTAGAAACAGAACCAAACTTGACTAAAATCACAAAGTCAAACCGAAATGCCCAACCTCAAATCGAGCTGAGCAATCTGAAATAATATTATGAAATTAGGGTTTGAACCATCTTTTACGATTACAGTTCACGGACCAATCATTTTAACTTTTTAGCTTTTCTTGCTTAATCTTCATGGATTGTTTCCGATCTCTCTTCTCCACTCTATCTATCCTTCTCTTGGGAAGCAAAACGGATCTCAAATCTGAGGAGGAACAGAATGGAATCTCTGTTAACAGTTGCGGAACTTAGCATCTCTCTGCTGCTGATCATCTTCTTGGGATTTCTCTCCGTTGTCGTTTTTGAAGCTTGGAGAAGGAGAAATAGTAACGTGTACGTTTTTACTCAATTTCATTGAATTTCGGATTATTTTTTTTTGTGTTCTTTCTTGGCTTCTATTCTTGCCTCCGAATTCTGGGAAATAATTGATTTGTTTGTTTTGGATTTTCCCAGTTCCGTCGAGACTCTGACTGCACTCGAGGATCCGAAATCCTTAAAACAGGTATTGTTTGATTTATCATCGTTTTCGATTGATATGTCACAAAAAGTTGTCTGGGCTTTGCTGTTAGTGTGGCAAAGAATGTGGTACTTGGGAATCAGTTGTATAGTTAGAGCATCAGCGATATAGACGCTGTCTTCGTACTGCGGTAGTAAGTTTGAGACGAGAGCTATGACATTATGTAGGTGTTGATCCAAGTTGGTTCTCCTTTATCTACTGTCTGCGAATGCTGAAGCTTCACATTCAACAGTTTGTAGAATGAAATGTGTCTGCTCAGCTGTTTGTGTCAAATGTTGCATTTTGATTTGGTAAAGAAGTTTAGATTAGCGGGTGGTGTGAAAATTGATAAGATCGTCCATAAAGAAAATCTGGAAGCTCCTAGTTTAGTGGGTCAACAGGACAGATTAGTGCGTCCATTATGCAACTCCATCAAATTACGAAATGCCGAATGCACACTTAGATCACCGATTTGCCTTGTCAAACATGAAGACTGTGGCCCGCATTGTCATATTGATTGATATCTGGCAGTTTTGCTGAGATCGAGATATCTCTTGTTGCTTTTCTGACCCTGCTTTTCAAATTTCTTCATCAGATTCCTTGCCCTCATATCACTTACCCTGCTGAGAAGTATTTGTCATTAATAGTTCCAGCATATAACGAAGAGCATAGACTTCCTGCAGCTCTTGAGGAAACAATGGAGTAAGTTAATATACTTTCACTTCTTTGGAGTTGCTCTTTTTTACGACTATGTATCTGCTTCCACTCGTGAGAAATTTGCTTCTCTTGCAAAGCAGCAACACAAGCCTCATTGATGCAAACTCCATAGGCATAATTGTAATTCACCTGTGGTATGCAGTTACCTTCAGGGTCGTGCATCACGAGACAAGAGTTTTTCTTATGAGGTAAATAGTTTTCCATTCTTCTGTTTTATCATCTTAGAACTTATCTTCATTGTATTCCTTAAGCCCTATATGCATCATTGGAGTAAGTTTTTTCCATTTCTTAGGTAGTGATCGTTGATGATGGAAGTGTTGATGGAACAAAAAGAGTAGCTTTTGATTTTGTTAGAAAGTACACAGTTGACAATGTGAGGGTTATACCCCTTGGAAAAAATCAAGGGAAAGGAGAAGCTATAAAAAAAATGAGTTCAGCTCGTAGCTCATGCAACTCAATAAATTCATTCTTTGTGATGAAGTATTACTGTATCTTTCTACTTTCTGGAAGCATTAAATAGGGAATGATGCATTCGCGGGGTCAGCTACTTCTCATGTTGGATGCTGATGGAGCAACTAAAGTAACTGACCTAGAAAAACTTGAAAATCAGGTTTGCCCTATGTTTTGCCTATTGAAATATCAGACAAACTGGAAAGTGTGCTACAAATTTTCTGATCACCTAGCGTGTCAGATCCTTGCAGTAGTCAGAGAAGATAATTCAATCAGAAATCCAGCATCTACGCATATGGATTTTAAAATAGGTGACGTGCAAATATCTGCATTTGGTTGTCGTGCTCATCTGGAGGAGAAAGCTCTTGCTACAGTTAAGTTTTGCAAAAGTTTGTTCTAGACACAGTGCCATTTTTTATTATGTACACACACACAGTGCATAATATATGCCAATTGACTTTGGTCTTGCGATTTCAGAGGAAATGGTATCGTAACTTTCTGATGAAGGGTTTCCATCTTGTGGTTCTACTAGCTGCTGGTCCTGGAATTCGGGATACACAGGTGGCTTTCGTTTTTTAGATATCATTTGTTGTTTAATTCTGTATTCAATGCAAATTGCTCTGTTTCACCAAGACATAGTGTTTGAGTAATAATAACCAAACATCATTATATCGCAGTGTGGCTTCAAGATGTTTATGAGAGCTGCTGCTAGAAGACTTTTCACAAACATCTATCTGAAAAGGTATGTAGAGTGAATTTATGATAAAAAAGCAGTACTTAACATCAATAAGAGTTATGCCATTCAGATCGGGTATCCGTGCAGGTGGTGCTTTGATGTTGAATTGGTGTACCTGTGCAGGCGTTTCAATATTCCAATGGTTGAGATCTCTGTGAAGTGGTCTGAAATTCCGGGGTCCAAAGTCAATATGTTGAGCATTCCAAACATACTTTGGGAGCTTGCTTTAATGTCTGTGGAATACAGAATTGGGCTGTGGAAGATCCATCACGCATAAGATACATAGACAACATACATAGAGCGTTATGATTATGATTGGTAAAACCGTATAATCGCCTAATGGCATAAATAAAATAAACTTACAAAACAAAAACTTATACAATGATATGTTACATAATGGATTTTGGCAGAATCAGATGGTGATTGGCATAACTTTTGCTGAATGACATAATATAACTTAATAGTATTAATATTCAACTATTGGTTTTCTTAATAAGATTTTAGTATATTATAAATATTTTTTATACTTTAAAAACTAATAATTTATAAAATTAAATTATTAGTTTAATACTTGAATATTTTATAAATATTAAAAAATAACACATTTATTATTTTTTATTATAATTAATAAAACATTCCACGTGGATTTATTGCAGGAAAGATATTAGTTTTGGGTTTCGATTGGTAAAACTGTATAATCGCCTAATGACATAAATAAAATAAATTTACAGAACAAAAACTTACACAATGATATGTTGCATAATGGATTTTGGCAGAATCAGATGCTGATTGACATAACTTTTGCTGAATGGCATAATATAATTTAATATTATTAATATTCAACTATTGGTTTTCTTAATAAGTTTTTAGTATATTATAAATATTTTTTATATTTTAAAAACTAATAATTTATAAAATTAAATTATTAGTTTAATACTTGAATATTTTATAAATATTAAAAAAATAACACATTTATTATTTTTTATTATAATTAATCTTAATATATTCATGACACAAAAAATATCTAATGATGTTGTGAAACCCAAATCATAGATGCAATTTCATTTCTTACAATATTCATGTATCGATCTGCATTTCTTTCTTCAGTGTGTATTGTATCTTGTTCCACCTCAGTTTGCAATGTTGTTTGATCCTCATAATTATCTTTTTATCCATCCATATTATCTTGTGATGCTTGGTCAAAATCCATGACTATAATAGTTATTGGTTGCATGTAATAGTTATTGATTGTAAATATTGCATGTCATTGGTTGCATGTAATAGTTATTGATAGTTTTTTGCATCGTAAGTGGTATTAGTGCATGTAAATATTAGACTATTTAATTATTATTTTTATCATTAGGCAAAAAAGCAACAAAAACTTGTTTATTTGGCTAATGACATTTTACTTTGTAAAATTGTTAGGCAGAAAAAAAAGTTACAGAATTGCATTAGATTATACCATTATGCACATTATACTGATGGACAAAATTTTGGCAGAATCGCATTACATTACGCCATTAGGCGATTATGCGATTACCAATCGAATCTTTGATGTCTCTGATCAAGCAAAAGAAGAGCAAAAACGATAGAAAATGTGTTGGACCTTTCTTTTACTAGGTGTAATAATAATAATGACTTTGGTCTCAGACATAATGACTTTGGTCTTCACTCTCAGTTTTACATCTCCTTCATGGCATGAACTTAAGATTCAAGTCCAAATACCTTAAGGTTAGTGACATGAACTGATTAATATACCTTCCAGGTCAAGTTTCTTAAGAATAACAATATTAATAAGCCAAAACCCATGACTGATAATAGAAGAAATGGGTTATTTGCTACCCGATTAATCATGTGGAAGTGGAACCATTAAAACGATCAATTTAAAACGTTTATCGATGTGAGCATGGCCTTCGAAGAAGACGAGAGACTATTAGATGTAAATAAATGGTTTGGTTAGTTGGTTAACTTTTCGTTAAGTATGTTTAACGGATAAGTTAGATTAGTATAAGTACTATGTTTTGTTTGTACTTTTGGATTAACGAAATGAGTAAAGTTGTTTCTTTTCTTCTTCCCTGAGCTCAAGTTCTCTTTGTTTCGTTAAACGCAATATGGTATCAGAGCTAAAATTTCTTCCGCTCTTTTCTTTGTGACAATGGATCGATGAGTATCTCTTGTTCACACTTGATTCTTTCTCTCTGTATTCGATTGTTCAAATCTATCTTCGATCTAATCAAAATCTCCATTGATTTCTTGTTTACGCTTACTGTTCTTCAAATTTCTTTCTCCGAAGATCGATAATGGCGATTCCTTCTGGTGTTTGGCCGGCGATGAATTCGCAATCTCAACAGCGACATCAAACGGCCGATCTATATGAAAATCCGTACTATATCCATAGCAATGACCACGCTGGGTTGATTCTTGTCTCCGATCGCTTAACCGGTGGAGTCGACTTCCATTCTTGGCGAAGATCAGTAAAATTGGCCTTGAATGTTAGAAACAAACTAGGATTTGTTAATGGATCGATTCGGAAACCTCCTGATGACGATGTTAACGCTGGATCTTGGTCTCGCTGTAACGACATGGTAGCAACTTGGTTACTTAATTCTGTTTCCAAGAATATCAGTGCTAGTCTCTTATATATGTCTACAGCTGAAGATATTTGGAATAGTTTGATGAATCGTTTTAAGCAAGATGATCTTGCAAGAATTTTTGAGATAGAACAGAAACTTAGTTCTATAGTTCAAGGCTCTCGTGATGTTAGTAGTTACTACACTGAGTTTGTTACGTTGTGGGAAACACATAAGAACTTTGTTGAACTTCCGATTTGCACTTGTGGGAAGTGTGAATGTGCAGCAGCTGGCAATTGGAAGAAAATGTCAGACATAAGCAGAATTATGAAATTTCTCATGGGGTTGAATGAGTCATATGAAGCAACTAAAAGACAGGTTCTAATGATAAAACCTTTACCTGAGATTGAAGAATTCTTCAATATGGTGTGTCAAGATGAAAGACAACGGGTTCTTAGACCAGTCTCAAACATAGAAAATGTTGTCTTCCAAGTTTCCAATCCAGATCATCAGCAGTTTGCAGCATATGTTCATAACAACAACATGCCTAAATCTCGGCCGATATGCACTCACTGTGGTATGACAGGGCATGTTGTGACAAAATGCTATAAACTCCATGGATATCCACCTGGACATCCTGGTCCAAAGTCTCACAACCCTGCTGCCTCTACTATTGACAATCAGCGAGTCTACTCTCAGAATACTCAGATTAACAATGGGATTCAACACTGGAAACAAAACCCACAGCATGTTAAAAGCAACACTGTTGCAAATGTTATCACAGAGATGGCTCATAATCCTCCTTCAAAAAATCAATCCACTGCAGAAAGTAGTACATTGGATTTGAGTTTTTTCTCCAAAGATTAGGTTCAATACCTCATATCGCAGCTGACTTCTCAGGCTCATAATGCGAATTCTTCTACTCAGAATCAGGCCACATCGATTACTGATCATGGTTTAATGGCCAACAAATCTTCAGCAGGTTTTATATCTTTCATTTCCTCTAATTTTCGATATGAAAATAACTCCCTTACATACAACCATTATTGTCTTTCTTCTCTTCAAAATAGAATTCCGCATGATGCTTGGATAGTTGACAGCGGCGCCACGAGTCATGTTTGTTTGGATCTCTTGATGTTTTCTGAATATAAACCAGTTGAAAATCTTAATGTGTCTCTGCCTACAGGTGTTAGAATTCCCATCATTCACATAGGGACAGTGCAGTTATCTGATTCTCTGATTCTTTATGATGTTTTACATATTCCTGATTTCTTTTTTAATTTGATCAGTGTGAGTTCTTTGGTGACTTCAAGTAAGTGTTCTGCTCACTTTTATCCTGATTCTTGTTTGATCCAGGATCTTTCACAGGGCTTGACGATTGGGAAGTGTAACATTTACAACAATCTTTATATCTTCACAACTCAAGCTCTGTCTGCTCCTGGTTCTTCTCTATCTCTTTGTGCTTCTCTGGTAACTGATGGGAATCTCTGGCATAGACGCCTGGGTCATCCTTCTGCTGCCAGATTGCAATCCTTGTCTTTGAAACTTACTATGTCAAAATCTTTGTCTTGTTCATCTCACTGTAATGTTTGCCCTCTTGCAAAACAGAAAAGATTACCTTTTGTTTCTAACAATAACATGTCTTCCAATGCTTTTGATTTGATTCATATTGATATATGGGGTCCTTTTGTTCATGAAACTGTTGAAGGTTATCGATATTTTGTTACCATTGTTGATGACTGCACTCGTATGACATGGATTTATTTACTAAAAACCAAAAGTGATGTTAAAACTGTGTTTCCTGTTTTCCTTAAACATGTTGAAACTCAATATTCTTCTCTTGTTAAAGCCATTCGTTCTGACAATGCATATGAGTTGGATTTTTCTGATTTAATTCGTCAAAGGGGCATGTTGCATTATCATTCTTGTGTTGATACTCCACAGCAGAATTCTGTTGTTGAGAGAAAACACCAGCACCTTCTTAATGTTGTAAGAACTTTGTTTTTTCAATCTAATGTGCCTCTTTCTTATTGGGGAGATTGTGTTCAAACTGCTGCTTTCTTGATCAATAGAATGCCTTCTCCGCTGTTGAAAGATAAGTCTCCTTATGAACTTTTACTTAACAAAGTTCCTGATTACAATTGCCTTCGTGTTTTTGGTTCTGATGTGTTATGCTTCTACTTTGCCAAAGTCTAGGAATAAATTTTCTCCAAGAGCTGTTTCCTGTGTTTTCTTAGGATATCCTGTTGGTTATAAAGGTTATAAAATCTTAGATTTAGATTCGAATCGTGTCTCTATTTCTCGAAATGTTGTGTTTCATGAAAATATTTTTCCTTTTAAGGATCATGCTTCAAGTTCTTCTGATTTGTTTCCTGATTCAATATTGCCTTTACCTGCTCCTGATATTTCCATTGAAAATGCTTCTCCAAATTGTCATGTTAATCGTTCTGGGACTAATTCTCCTGATGTGCATAATGATGGCCATTCTAATACCTCACATATTGCACCATCTGTTAGTGTTCCAACTGTTTTACATTCAGAAAATGATAGGAGATCTAAACGACATTCTAAGGCGCCCTCTTACCTATCTGAGTATCATTGCTACTTAACACAAAAGGTACCCTCTGCTTCTTCATTCTCAGTTTTATATCCTATCTCATCCTACATATCATATGATAAGCTTTCTCCTTCATTTCAATCTTATATTCTCTCTATATCTTCTGATAAAATTCCGAAAACATTTTCTGAGGCCATTAAACTAGATCATTGGAACAAAGCCATGAATTCTGAGTATGATGCTCTTATAGATCAAGGTTCCTTTACAGTTGAATCTCTACACTCCTGATAAACAAGCTGTGGGATGTAAATGGGTTTACACCATTAAATACAATCCTGATGGTTCTATTGATAAACATAAGGCTCGTCTTGTAGCAAAAGGCTACACTCAACAGGAGGGTATCGACTTCATTGACACTTTTTCTCCTGTGGCAAAGCTTGCTTCTGTAAAGATGTTACTTGCCCTTGCTGCTCGTTATGGATGGAGCTTATCCCAGATGGATGTCTCCAATGCCTTTCTCCATGGAGACTTAGAAGAAGAGATCTATATGACCCTACCTCTCGGTTATACTCCTCCTGTTGGTACTACTATGCCTGAAAACCCTGTTTTTAGGCTTCATAAGTCCTTATATGGACTCAGGCAAGCCTCTCGTCAATGGTATCATCGACTTTCTTCTGTGCTTCTTGATAATGGGCTTGTTCAGGCTGATGCAGATCCCACTTTGTTTGTCAAGGCACATGATGGTTCTTTTCTTGCAGTTTTAGTCTATGTCGATGACATAGCTATTGCTAGCAACAATGATGCCGCTGTAAATGATTTGAAGACTGTTCTTCATGCTTCTTTCAAAATTAAAGATCTTGGTCCTCTCAGGTACTTCTTAGGCTTGGAGATTGCCCGATCAAGTACTGGAATTGCTGTTTGTCAGAGAAAGTATACATTAGATATACTTGAAGAGACTGGTCTTCTCGCCTGCAAACCAAGTGTTGTACCAATGGATCCCAAGGTCAATTTACATTCTGGCTCGGGTACAACTTTGTCTAATCCTACTCCTTATCGAGCTTTGATAGGCAAGTTATTATATCTAACCATCACTCGGCCAGATATAACCTTTGCTGTTCACAAGCTCAGCCAATTCTTGCAGAAACCTACTGATGTTCATCTCATTGCGGCTCACAAAGTGGTTCGATATTTGAAATCCAATCCAGGCCAGGGACTTTTTTATTCCACCAAGACAGAAGTGTGCTTAAATGCATTTGCTTATTCCGATTGGGCTGCTTGCCCTGACACGAGAAGGTCAGTTTCTGGTTATTGTGTTTATCTTGGGGATTCCCTGATTTCATGGAAATCAAAGAAACAGGATGTTGTCAGCAGAAGCAGCACAGAGGCTGAGTACAGGGCCATGGCAGATGCTACTCGTGATCTCATATGGCATGACAAATTGCTTCGCGATTTTCATGTTACTTCCTCTGCTCCTGCCAAATTGTTTGGCGATAACAAGTCTGCTCTACACATAGCCTCGAACCCTGTGTTTCATGAGCGCACGAAACATGTTGAGGTTGATTGTCACATTGTTCGCAATCAGCTCAAGAAGGGATTCCTCAACACTCTTCATGTCGGAACACAAAATCAACATGCTGATTTGTTAACCAAGCCTCTTGCATCTTCACAATTTCATTTCCTTTTGTCTAAAATGTCTTTGTCAAGTCTTTATCAGCCTAATCCACGTGATTAAGATTTGAGTGGGGTGTATTAGATGTAAATAAATGGTTCGGTTAGTTGGTTAACTTTCCGTTAAGTATGTTTAACGGATAAGTTAGATTAGTATAAGTACTCTGTTTTGTTTGTACTTTTGGATTAACGAAATGAGTAAAGTTGTTTCTCTTCTTCTTCCCTGAGCTCAAGTTCTCTTTGTTTCGTTAAACGCAATAGAGACTGCGACGGTTTTACCTATAAACCGCCAAAAACATGTAATTGCATCGTTCGTCTCCGGTGAAATGCCAATTACTCGCACTTGGCTCCTCCGTCTACTACGGGAATGTAAAAACTTCCGCTGTCTTCTTCAAATTCATGGCAGCTTGATCGTCTCAGGCCTTAAACCACATAACCAACTCTTAAATGCGTATTCTCTCTTCCAAAGACCGGACCTTTCTCGCATCATCTTTAATTCAGTTCGAGACCCAGGTGTTGTCTTGTGGAATTCTATGATCAGAGGATACACGAGAGCCGGTTTGCACAAAGAAGCTCTTAAATTTTTCGGCTACATGTCAGAGGAGGAAGGTATTGATCCAGACAAGTACACTTTCACTTTTGCTTTGAAGGCCTGCACTGGCTCTATGGACTTTGAGGAGGGTTTACGAATTCATGATTGGATTGCGGAGATGGGTTTTGAGTCTGATGTTTATATAGGAACTGCGTTAGTTGAAATGTATTGTGAAGCTGGCGACTTGGTTTCTGCAAGACAAGTGTTTGATAGAATGTCTATGAAGGATATCGTTACTTGGAACACTATGGTTTCTGGCTTGGCTCAAAATGGATGTTCTGGTGAAGCCTTCTGGTTGTTTCGTACTATGCATTCGAGTTGTGTTGACATTGACCATATTAGTCTCTACAATCTAATCCCTGCGGTTTCAAAGCTAGAGAACAATTGTGTGTGCAGATGTCTTCATGGACTTGTGATAAAAAAAGGTTTTACCTCTGCCTTCTCTAGTGGGCTGATTGACATGTATTGCAAATGCGCTGATTTATATGCTGCGCAATGCGTTTTTGAAGAAGTGTTAAGCAAGGATGACTCTTCGTGGGGGACAATGATGGCAGCTTATGCACATAGTGGGTCCTTCAAGGAGGTATTGAAGTTGTTTGACCTTATGAGAAACTATGATTTTAGAATGAATAAAGTAGCTTTAACAAGTGCTCTTCAAGCTGCTGCATACGTAGGGGACTTAGACAAGGGGATCAAAATTCATGAATACGCAACGCAAGAAGGAATGATGAGTGATGTCTCGGTTGCAACTTCTCTTATAAGTATGTATGCCAATTGTGGTGAGTTAGAGATAGCGGAAAAACTGTTCATGGATATTAAAGATAGAGACGCTGTTTCCTGTTCTGCCATGATTGCTTCGTTTGAGCAAGCAGGGCATCACGACGAAGCTCTCTCTTTGTTTAGAAATATGATGAGAATGCATGTCAAACCAAATGCTGTAACTTTGACAAGTGTGTTCCCAGCATGTGCAGGAATAGCTGCATCTAGATTGGGTAAGAGCATACATTGTTATGCCATAAAGGCTGATATTGAGTCTGAGTTGGAAACTGCCACAGGTATTATTTCAATGTATGCTAAATGTGGTCTCTTTTCACCCGCACTCAAAGCTCTAGAAAGACTTCCGATTAAAGATGCTGTAGCATTCAACGCTCTAGCACAAGGGTATGCACAGGCGGGTGATGCCAGTAAAGCATTTGATGTATACAAGAACATGAAGTTACATGGCGTATGCCCAAACTCAGGAACTATGGTTGGTTTGCTTCAAACTTGTGCACTCTGTAGTGACTATGCTCAAGGTTCTTGTGTCTATGGGCAAATTATAAAGCACGGTTTTGATTCAGAATATCACGTGGCACATGCTCTGATCGATATGTTCACCAAATGTGATGCCCTCGCTGCCGCAAAATCCACGTTTTACAAGTGTGGATTTGAGAAAAGTACAGTATCTTGGAATATAATGATGAATGGGTACATACTCCATGGCCAAGCTGAAGAAGCTATTGCCGCTTTTCTTCAGATGAGGATTGAGAAATTCCAGCCAAATACAGTCACATTTGTTAACGTTTTACATGCGGCAGGCCAATCAGCAGCCTTGAAAGTAGGATCATCAATTCAAGCCAGTCTTATCAAATTTGGATGTTGTTCCCACACACCTATAGGAAACAGCTTAGTTGATATGTATGCGAAATGTGGAATGATAGAATCTTCAGAGAAATGCTTTATTGAGTTAAGAAACAAAGATATGGTTTCATGGAATACTATGCTATCTGCTTACGCATCCCACGGTCTAGCAAGATCTGCAGTCTCGCTCTTCATGTCTATACAAGTAAACGAACTCAAACCAGACTCTGTTACTTTTCTCAGTGTTCTTTCAGCTTGTAGACACGCAGGTTTAGTCGAAGAAGGAAAACGAATTTTCCAGGAAATGGAGGAGAGACACAAGATCAAAGCAGAAGTTGAACATTATGCGTGTATGGTTGATCTATTAGGCAAGGCTGGTTTGTTTGATGAGGCTGTGGAAATGGTGAGAGGAATGAGAGTGAAAGCAAGTGTAGGAGTATGGGGAGCTTTATTGAGTTCTTCAAGAATTCATTGTAATTTGTGGTTAAGTAGTGCTGCATTGTGTCAGCTTGTTAAGCTTGAGCCATTAAATCCTTCTCATTATGGTCAAGATCGGAGATTACGAGAGGCTAATGTTGTATCACGAATTAAAAAAATTCCTGCTTGTAGTTGGATCCAAGTTTGAAAATATACCCAATTCTTTGGTTCGTGATCAGGTGGATTTTGGACTGAAAATAATTTGTATACATAGACTAAACAAAATTGCATGTAGATATTCTTCATAATATAGCTTTATTAATATTAATAAACAGATAATAGTATTAAGGGTCCATAGCTCAGTGGTAGAGCAATTGACTGCAGATCAATAGGTCACCGGTTCGAACCCGGTTGGGCCCTTTCTTTATTTCTTTTTGTTTCTCGAAAACTAATTATTTTATAATTATTCATACATTCATCGCAAAGCCCCAAGTTACTAAACCTTTTGCTATTTATCATTTTTTCCAATCTCACGTAACATAATTTCCGCTGACTAATTGTTGTCAATACGTTTGAATTGCAATAAAGGGCCAATGACTGAACTTTTCTAGTAAAAATCGACAATATCAATAATAAGAAAAGTAACAATTTCTTTTTGGTCGAAATAGGAAAAGTAACAATTTATCAACACAAAAAAGAAAATCGTTACAAAAGATAATTGGTGATTTACTTACCCTTCTAAAACTGTATATACCCATATTTCTTTTTTCTCCAAAAAATACAGATATGGGGAAAATCCAAAATGAGTAGCTTCCAAAATTTCAATCAAGAGTGATTCCTTTAAGTCTAGCTGCTTCTTCGATCTCTATACCTCTTTTTTCTTCTATGTTTTTGCATAAACTCCTATAACATCTCCATAACTTCGTAGACATTGGATATACAGACAAAGCTTTCTTCATGAATCTCTCAGCTCTTGTCTTAAATCCATTGATATTGCTCACTATCTCTCCAGCCTCCACCCAAACATACTCGGGAGGTACTGGTATGGCACAAGAAATTGTACTCACTAAATTCAGACCTGCCCAAAAATGGATACCTGAGGAGGAACCAGAATCCGAATGGTTCTCTTCTTTCCTTAACAGCTTACTGACAGACAAAGCCAGAGGGTAATTGCATGGAACCAACCCTAAGATTGATTCCACAAAATCTACCAGTTCCTTTTGTTTACTTAGCTTCTCAGGTACAAGAGATGGTCCGTGCCAAGCTTCAAGAACAACATTCACTACTAAGAATTCAGATGATACTGGAGCCAGAAGGTTTGTAACTAGCTTCCTGACTTTTGGTTTCTCAGCACTGTTGCTGATGAATTTCCACGACAGTGGCTCTTTTGCAGGTAAAGAACTTGCTCGATCCAAATAAGAGTTGAGTAATCTCAACTGTAGATTTACTGAAAACTCACCCGTTGTTTGCAACTCATTGATTAGCTGAAACACAGCATGCTCTCTAAGGCAGTGCATAAAATGCTCAGGAGCTGTAGCTTTTAGTGCTTGGTCAATGGCCGAGCAAGCGCCGGCCCAATTACTCTGCAGTAGATTATGGAGACAGAGATTAAGATATCCAAACATCACATCCACCTGATCCGTTGCGACATTCAGATCTAATAAAGCTGATTCCAGCAAACTATCATCATCACCTTCTTCATTAGACAGTACAATCTTCTTATGGGACAATACATCCCCTGCTGACACGTACCAACGGCACATGAGTTCTCTTGCCAAGTCGCAGCCTCCTCCTTGCAAAGTATATTCAGCGTACTGATTCCAAATACATTGTATGCATGAAGCCTCTTCCTGCTTAAGAAGCTCTTCAAACCCAAAAGATGAGGTATTGTTTGTCTTATTTGGTTGCATCCTAGCTGCTAACAACTTCAGCTCCAAAAAGGTGGGATAGAGTCTAACGGATGCCTTCAAAATGTCTCTACACTTTTCCAGCTCATCAACTGAAATCATAAACAGGGCGTGGTTCAGAGCAAATAGTCCAGCAGGTCGCTCTTGTATTCTATTTTCCGACAACCCATCGTTGTTACAATGTTCTACTGAACCCATCCCTTTGAGCGCCATTTGCTTCTGATCGCCATCCAAATTAACAGAAGGCCATTCTATTTCCACTAGTTCCTTCTCCATTTCAAAGCTTTGGACAACAGAGTCAGGCAGCTTCCTGTAAACAACTAAGTACACACAACAAACCCAGAACACACATTTGTCAGAATATGTTAAGCATGTGAGAATGTGAGACATCATTGAAAAGTCAGGGTCATCAGAAACTGCTGCTGGAGCCTGAAATTTTGATATTCTCTGGATTGCCTTTGAAACATTCCCAGAAATGCACAAAAGGTTGAACATCTGCAACAAAAGATCTAATATGCAAGCGCTGGCCTGATTCCTGTCAATAGACCCAGGTGCATGGTTGCAAAGCGCCGAGAGTGCAGCATCATATGCCATTAATTGATCATTAAGTTGTCCTCGACTGTTAATGTACATGAGCCAAATTACGTATGATCTGCTACTGAGTTTGACCTAAAGTATTGAAAAGTTATCCCATATAAACCAGGCAGAAAGATGGTGAAACATCAAAACATTGTAAAGTAAAGATAGTATTTCGACAATGTACTGAAAAATGATGACCATAAAATATATCAACATGAGTGGCTATGTTGATGCAGGCCATATTGCAGTAGGGGCTAATAACATACCCCAAATGAAAGCATATCTCTGCCATCTGATCCTTCATATGCATAGTAAATCAGGAGATAAACAGTCCAAAGAATCTCAGAAGCTTGGTCACTTTCAAGACCTCTTGAGAGCACAGAAAGGGCCTGAAAAAATGCAACCAGAATTAGAACGAGAATAAATTTCATACTACACAATATTGACAGGAATCAAACAATATTGCCTGGATCAAGCCTTCTGACTGGTCAACTTCCTGAGAGAAAAAAATGAGAGCCGTTTCTAAAGTTCCAACAGCAGCATCTGAACCTTGTTTTAGGAGACTCTACGAATGCACCAAGCAGGTCACCACAAGATGATAGTTAAAACATTAAAAACAGAATACAGTACGTGTTAGCCCTGCAGCTAGAAATCAGGATAATGGAAGGTTAAAATAAAGAGAAAACAAAGACAAACCATCAAGCTATGTTTAATCCTGAAGTATGATGAGTGTGTTCTTGAATTTCCTAGGACTTCAATTCGACCTTCATTTTCACTTGCAGGTATATTCTTGAAAAGCGAGTTCGATAAGGCAAGGCATACACTAAAGTGCTTCCACCATATTTGCCCATGTCTTTGAGCCAGAACAGCCTCATAAGAACACGAGTCAAACTTCATCGTATCTAAGCAGACAAGATAGGTTGGTGAAAGCACCACATCACGAATCTGGGATCCTCTGGAAGACTTATGTTTCGTCTGATGTAAATTTGACCCATTTTTACCATCTGCAACACCAACAAATAAGAATTCTAGCAAAGAACTATCTAGTACAAAAGAGCCGTACCAAGAGAATCATGTAGACTTCGATGCAGACTGTCATCAGAAAGATCCTTGAAATGTTGCCAAGAACATTCATCGTTATTGCATCTTCCACGTAACTCATACATGCAGAGAGGCCAAAACGGGTCCACCTTCAAATTACAGGTGTAGAAGCCAATTCGCTTCTTATCTATTAGAGTTTCAGTTAAGCTCCTATGTTGTCTTTCATCACTGTATAAGTTATATGACTTGTTTTGAAGTGTATATTCTGTCCCCAGAGACATAATTGAAAAGCCTGGGACCTTCAGATGATTAATTGTGCTCCGAAATAAAGGACCTTGTATAGCTACAGAGAATAATAGGTCATTTTCTTGTGAAATCCTATGGGACTCCACGTCGACAGATGACTGAAAAATCGGCGAATGTTCCTCGATTTGGCACAGTTCAACAGCTGCTTCAGCAGGACTTCCTAGCAGTTTAGTGGCACCTGGGTCTGAAATTGAAAACAAGGAGATATTACTGATAAGAATAAGGAAAGTGTAGCACGTCTAGACCATATTTGTTCAGCCTTCTCGGACAAACTGTTGTAAACCAATCACAAGCCACCAAATTTGGCGCCAGTTCATGCATTTGCTATCCACAGTGTAGCTCTCATTTCCAAGAGACAAGAGTAGCCTCTTGAAAGCCAAATCAAGTTGCAAAATAACCATGCTAATTTTTACACTTTTTGAAGTGACCGTACAGCTAGACATGAAATTCCACAATTCATGAAATAACTAAGCAAAATGCTAATAACTTATAATTAAACTACTTACCTCCCTGAGTTATAGAATCAGTACACTGATATTTTTCTGACAAAGGACTACTGTAATCTCCCTGAGTTCGTTCACCTGCAACATCACTTTCATCTCCTCTATCTATAACAGTCTCTCCGTTACAACATTTGCCTTCTCTAGATTCCTCCCGCATGCTTAATCGCTCAAATAATTTAGATCTTATTGATGCTTCGAGAAGCAGAGAATTCTGATTGCCTAGTGTTTGCTCATTTTCCACCTGATATCCAAGGTTCCTCTTAGTATTTTCATGGTCCACTGGAAATGATGCGTTATCTGGCAAAATGTTTGCATCACTTGACTGGAAGCACAGTTTACTTGCAGTTTGCTTGTTACTGCAAGGCAATGCATCAGAGGTACTAGCATCAAGATCACTACACGGTTCTGAACCCAAATTCTGTCCACTACGGGAATGAGGTAGAGGATGACTGCCACCATACTCACTGTTATATCTGTGGTCGGTTTCCAGCTGAGCATGCCGAGCGACGTTCGTTTTGGTTGCCAAATCAATTTTTTCAGTACTATTATTCAAGAAGTGAAACCCACTTACAGGATGCTCACGATGTATTGAAGGGCACAGCAACATGGGGTCATGCACAATGAGAGATCCATACCGAGCAGATAAATTTTCTCTTCTACTGTAAACTTCTGCACATCTGGCATTTGCCTCGATCAAAGACCTCTGTGCCTTTCTATAAACCTTAAGAGCATTTCTTTCTTCAATTTCACAAAGGCGTCTACGTTCTTGTGCTTCCTCCAATTCTCTGTCAAGAGATTCCTCTAGGTCCATCAAAGATAGCATATTTGGGTGTCTATATCCAGGAGCAGTTGTATTTTCTGGGATGTTCCGAATGCCAGAATAGTTCAAACAAGGCTGAATTTCAAGAAGAAAAAAAAAGTTCAGAAGTAAGACCACGAAATTCTACCAGCCGCCTCTAATACGTTATAAGAATCTTGAAAAAACCTGATGATTTCCATTGACTATTTGAAGCAACTGATCACTTGACACGTTTCTATCAACATTTTTCATTGTTTCCAGCTCTCTTGAAGTCCTATGAGCTGCAGTATCTGGCCGTCCATATCTTACATCTTCTTTGTTCTGGAAAAGGAGGAAAAACACTTGATTTGAGTAAAACACTGGCTCGAAACTTGTCATAGTTAAATACTCGTAGAGATACTTGTTACAGTTCTAGTTAAAGAGATAACACAAAACCATGGTGATACATACTGTGATTTTGTTTAAGGCACTTGGGCTCGTATTTCCTTCTTCAATATGCTGAGAAATAACAGGCGGAACAATCTCATCAATGTTACTGCCAAGGTGTTTGCATGTAGCATTTACATTGGTACCTGCAGTAAACATCACAGTTAGTTAATAACAGATGTGGAGGAAAATCAGAGCACTAAGTTCCTTAACCGTGATAGAAATGTTTAGGGAAACAGCCAGAACATTCAATGTTTGCCTTTAGTCTCACCTTGCAGTAGACCTTTCTGGGTTCTTGGCGCTTTCACTGGTGAAGTAGCAAATGCTGGAACTCTATAATCAATAACAGTCTGACTGGTGTCAACTTCACTAACTTTTAAGCGCTTCTTGGCAAGTTCGTTTGGTTCTAGCTGTTTAGCATCATCAGGAACCATACTGGGTCCCCTTGCTGAACTGATTTTTGGGTTAACAGTATCCTTCTTTGGCTGTACAGCCTTAAGCTTCAGCTCGCTTTCCCGAAGCGCAATCTGCTGTCTCAAATCCTGAAGTTTGTTGCTATTAGGTTCCACAGTCTGTACAGGACGCAGTGTATCTTTGCTAACATTCCTTTTAAACGTATAGCTATTTTTATTGGCTTTCAATTGCTTAGCAAATGAAAGGTTGGAAACTCTGGAAGTCTCAGCACGACTATAGGTGCTAGTGGATGGTGCCTTCTTTGTCATTACTCTGTTATCAATTTGTCGTGGTCCTTTCAATTTTTTTTGTAATAATGTAGGCGGGTTTCTGTTCCCAGAAATTGTTCCCGTTGGTTGAATCTTCAATGTCTGTGTCTGTCCTTTAATATCAGATTCACTACCACTATCATCATCTAAAAAGTTTATAACAAGGTTGCTGCTGTTAGCTCTTACAGGAAAATTCTTCCCATGATTGACAGCAATTGGTGCTGCTATCTTCTTCTCAATTATTCGGCCTGCAGGGTGGGTCAGCTTCAACTGTGTAGCATCAACAGGTTTATGCAAAGGCCCACCATTTCCTAACAAAAAAAGAAAGAAATACTTTGTTTCATTGGGTTACTTGCATGGAGAAGCGTTTCAAATGACATGATATAATCTACTTTTATATTTAAAGACAGGTTAATCATGCTTCACACGCCACATATTAATAACAGAAACAGATTAGTAGTTTTGTACATTGATTTACAATGCGCACAGACTGTCTATTTGCTCGAATAGTTTGATCAAGCTATGGGTACATCTCCAGTATCCTCTTTCTAAATATATGATGAAGCATCAGAAGCTCCAAGGTGGATACAGAGTTTCACATGAAGTTCAGAGCGGATATAAGTCTCCTCTTGCTCATAATTTCCCTAAAGTACTCGATTAAAACGCAGACGACAAATAGTATTTAGTATTTACCAGCTTGACGCATTTGGATATTTGTGTTTGCTGAAGGTACATGTTCCGTAAGAGGAGCTCTCGTGCTTGCTTGCATCGGTTGTACCTAAAGACAAGATAAGAAACTTCAGGATTTTGAAATCAGCTGATCAAAAAACATTTTGGCAACAGCAAATAATTGGAACTCAAAAGTTTTGAAATCAAATAATCAACCGAATCACTAAAGAAATACGCCACAGCTTCGAACTCGCTCAACATATACCCTAAATCCATAAACCCACACAAAACTGAAAATAAGCGAACACCTGCAGATCTAAGAAAAACAAATATCCACAGAAACAACTCAAATGATTATCACGTCCTGCAACGAAATTCAGATTATGCAGAATAAGAAAAAAATCAATAGCAGAAAATAGAAATGATTGAGTTGCAAAGAGAGAAAAATACTTCGTCGTCGGAGGCGGAAATCTCGCCTTCTTCTTTTCCGGTAACAGAAACGTGTTTCCCCGTGTTTGGTGTCGTCATCTTCTTCGGCTCTCGCATAGGAATTTTCCAACCTAAGATTAGAAAGACGAAGGAGAGTCACAGCTTTCGTAATGGTGGGACCATTGGCACTCGATTACTGGCCGCCGATGAAGAGCAACAACGGATAACAAAACGACAAAAATAACCCTACCGCTTCCTTTTCATTCAATTTTTTTTATTTACGGCTTCGTTTTTCTTTTTCTTTTTAACCGTTAACTAACATTTCTTTTTTGCCAAACGGTAAATAAATGTTCATCTCTATACTATTATACTAGCTCCACCTGATAGAATGTGGGTTTAAAAGTTTGAATTATGGATATAATTTTGTCAATGCAGTTGCTATAAGAAAACACACATTTATAGCTTTCTTTGTTTTTATTCTTCTACTCAAAAATGCACTCATAAAAGGAGTTGCAAATTAATTATTTGCTGACTTATAACATCGATACACATATTTGCCACATAAATACCAAAAAGTGTAACTACATCAATATTCAGATTTGCGATTCGGGCCAGGCCAGGCTCGGCCTCGGTTCCACTCTACATGTCATCCCATATTCAACATATCGTGACTCCTTGTTGCTGCTTCCTTGTAATGACCACGTAGTTAACGCATGAGGTCGTAAGATTCCATTTACCTTTCGCAAAGTGAGTTATACAAGCATTTCATTGCAATTGCGCTACAATCCTTTTACAATCTCCGAATCTTTACAACGCTATTAGCTTCACCCGAAGCCGAGCAAGCTAAGACTCGGTTTCTTTGAGGTCTGAAGTAGGATGATGTTCATAATAATCTTTCTCATTCACTTCACCATCCCATAAGTACCTTCGTGACTCTATCCACTATCTGGTTTCTAGCACGAAGGCTTGCCAATGGAAGTTCACAACTCTCATCCAAAAGAAATCTATATACTTCCCATTGTCGATCTACAGACGAATGTCTCCCAATTTCAGCCTACATGAAACACAATTCCAAGTTTAAAACAACCTGAAATAACCGCAAAGTTAGAAGAGAACAAAGTAATATATACTTACGGAGAAGATGCAAATTCCAAGTGATTTCAATGCGAGTGTGACATCGTAGAAAACTCGTGGTCTTCCTTTTCCTGATAGCTCCACAGGGTGAGCTACTAATAGCTCAGAATCAGGTCCACGATTAACGATTATCACTCGCAAAGGAGACACAATTTCATCCTTAAGACGAGCACAGAAGTTGGCTTGATGTTTTGGGTCCGCTATTTTCTTCCCGTCTGTACCTCGAACAAACAAGTCCAAATTCCTGTAGCCTTTAACCTTTGAGGAGAATCTACCGTAAGCAATCTCGATAAAGAAACAAGAACAAGATACTTCAATTAGAACAGCATTCAAGTTAACAGAATAATGGTATGGTTAAGTTGTCTAGAAGCTAGAGAGATTAGTTTTAACGTACATGGACATCGCAGTCTTTGGAAGTCCTGAGGATATCATAGAAAAGCCCCTTTTGATCAACACAGTGAATATGAAGCAATGTATGCGCAGGGCTCAACTGGTTATCAACGGTAAGAACCGCTTGGTCAGAGCTAGAGCTCATATCAGACCCATCTGGGCCAAACAGCTCATCAGCAGCAACAGGAGGAAGCGAAGAGAGCCGTTGCATGCTCTCTAACTCAGGCCCAGCTAGTTCAAGCTCACAACTTGCGCCATGCTCACCGAGCAAAGCCGTTAGATGATCACACGTTTCGGTTTGTCTTTGTTTCGTGTGCAATAGATCCCTGTTACAAAAACAAGAGTTGAGATCATAAAACCATCACAACACTTATGTGATTCTTTCTTCGAAACATCAGAATAAGAAACGAAAAAAACTCACATTTCATCTGTGATGAGAAACATATCCAAAACTCTTCCATCTGGTGTTGTCATAACTTTGACTCTTTGGATTGTAAACTCTAGCTCTGTCAAAACCTTAGTAACATCTACAACCACCAAAAAAAAAGCAAACCTTTTGATCAACCATCTAGAGAAAACACCAAAACCTCGACAAAAGACACACATGAAACACACACAAACACATACCATGAAGCAATCCTTTCCTGTCACGGCAAAAGAACTTGAGGAGATAAAGCGAAGGAGGCTTAGAGACATTAGATTCAAGACAGAAGTAGAAAGAGCCTAAACAAGATGGACATGCAGAAAAAAGACGGTTCTTCAAGCTTTCCCAATCGATTTTAGGAGAGCTAATAACAGGAGTGACCCAAAACACTATATAACACCATCTTCCATCTGTTGAAAAATCTGCACTCCATATTCACAAAACATCAAATTTCATCAGTAAAACCCGAATTAATTACTCATAAATTAATCAAAAGATAACTAAATCTGGAAACCTAAGAAGAATATTCATGAAGGTAACCGACAAAAAGAGAATATTCGTCCAAAAACGAAAAACAAACAAAAAAATGAATAAATGAGATACGAAGTCAAATTACAGTCTAAAGAAATTGAACTTTTACCAGCTCTGTTAATGGAGAGACCAAATTCGAGAATGATTCTACAGAAAGTGGAACCGAGACCAGATTCATCGGGACAATTGACGGTAACAATGGTGGGATCGCCGGAGTTTTTTCCAAATTCAATCAAAACAGCGTCGTCGTTGAGAATTCCCATTGTCGCTATCACCGTTGCTTCAGAGCCAATGAATCAAAAATTCAATGGCTGCCCAAAGAAAAAAAAAATCTCGAAGAAAGAGGAAGAAGGAAACGAAGATATATATGAAAAATCAAATTTTGTTGTTCTTAGGTTTATTGGGTTGTCGGGTTGCTAAGTGGGGCCTACGTATCTAGTCATAAACACGTAAGAAAAAAATGAAAAGCAGGGTTGGCTAATGAACACGAAATGGAGGGTATTTGGGAATTTCAAGTGTTGAACAAGTTGGTATTGCTCTCGACGGTCCGCAGATCTTAAGGTAGATGGATAATTAGATTATTTTAATTTGTGGGCACGCAAATACAATAACAGTCACAAAATTGTGACTTACCTTATGAAATTTGGATGATGAGGTAAGATAAAATGCAGTATAGTATAAGCACATGATAAAATATGATACGGTATAAGTATGGTTTTGATAAAAAAAAGTAGGACAAAAATATATAATTGGTAAAAATATAAACGGTACGGTTTTAAAATAATATTTATATAAAATATAACAATAATATTACTATTATTTTAAATTTTTATTTTATTAGTTAATTTAATTATAATAATATTTTTACTAGTTGTTTTAACTATTTTTTAAAAAAAGTATAATTTGTTTAATTAAAATTTCATATTAATGAATTATCAAAAAATAATATTGTGTATATAGTCAAATATACAGAACATATATGATTTATAAATGAAGTAAAAATGTATATTTTTTTTTATAATTTCATATTAGTTAGCAAAAAAATATTGTGTTTTTACTCAAATACACAAATATATATGGTTTATTGTCACTTGAAAGAGGAAGAATAATACTTATAAGTTGTTGTAATATATATTGGTACATATAAAGAAGTCTAACAATGAAATTGGTTTTTAGTCTAGTGGCAAGTGGTAAGTCCACTAAAAGCAGGTATATTTGTATATCTAGAAATCGAATTTCACTATCTATATTAAGTAGAAATTTGGCTAATAGGTCGGTCAGTTATGATCTGTTGACAAAAAAAATTTATTAATAAATGAAGTAATATTGTAGTTAATGATTTTTGTAATAAATTGTTATTATTATAAAAGGCGGATTTCGAAATCCGCGGCTGCATTTATGGATTTGTTTCAAAAATCGTTTTCCTTTTTTAGCTTACAAAAAATAAAAATTTGCATTTTTTTTCTGTTACAAAAAACGCTTTTTACATGTGTTTTGGAGTGATTGGTGCATTAAAAGCGGTATTGTCATTTTCCTTGAAATCCGCCGCACTAATTGTTAACAATCACACCCTTATTGTTTTCGTATTTATTTTAATTAAAATGTGATGTGAGCTAATAAATTTAGGTTTGGAATTTGTTTTCGTTTATTGTATTAAAAAATAAAAATATTTATAATAGATTGAAATTAAACCAATCATAATTTAGAGTAAAAAATAAATTCTAATCATAATCTAGACAATTACTTTCGTTTCATACCAAGATTTTTGTTTTTCAAAGTAATGAAACGAAAACAATTGTCAATCAAACCTTTTCCGATTCGTAATTATTTTTGTTTTGTTGATTTGAAAAGCAAAAAGATTTGTAAGAGATTGCAACTAAATTAATCATATTTATTAGAAACTAAACTAAACTAATTAAAAACAAACTATAGAGTATAATTAGTTTAGTTTAAATTTTATATAAAGATTTTCACTTTTCAATGCAGGAAAACGAAAGCATTGCCAATAAAATTTTTAGGGTCCGATTGACAATTGCTTTCATTTTTTAAAAACAATTTTTTTTAAATTAAACTAATATAATTGATTTAATTTCAATATCTTAAAAAAAATGTTTTTTCAAATCAACCAAAACAATTTCTAATCAAGTCTTAGTTAAATATTTTTAGATTAGTTTTTTTTTGTTAATATTGGGCCACAATAGGCCAGTCCATTAGCCAAATTCCTATATAATATAAATGGTAGGACTCGATCCCTGATTATACAAGTATACATGTCTTAATAAATTTACCATATGCCACTAGATTAAAAATCACTTGCATTTTTAGATTAGTTTGTGTATATTTTATGTTGTGTTTTAAAGGAAATGGAGAAGTCGTCCGACTTGTGAGATGCGTGGATATTTTTGTTGGACTTTTTTATTGATAAATCAGTGGAACTCAATCATGAAAATGTTGAAACAAATCTGTGAAAGAAAGGAGGAAATATCTGCGAAGTAACATTGTGGAATGGTTTTATAAAAGAAAAAGCATAAAGTATGAAAGTCATAAAAATAAAACATTAAGGTCTCCATCCCCTGGAAGTATGGGATCTATCTCAAAAAAGGATTCACACAACAAATGGTGCTACAATGGAGCTTCACCATCCCAGGAAGAGAGGATTTACAGACCATTGACAACGGATCAGGCCTTCACTAGGTATAGATGTATGGTAGATGTTTCTTGGAAGGAGTCTGACATTTACTCAGGTATAGGCTGGTACGGGTTTCCATATGATTCTGGAGGAAGGAATTTGGGGGCAAAGTGTATTAGACGGAGTATATCCCCTCTTCACGCAGAGTTGGAGGCGCTCCTTGGGCCATGGACTGCATTAGTTGTCTTCAATTGAGGGAAGTGAAATTTCTCGTGGATTGTTCGGATCTAGTGAAGATGGTAGAAGACCCTTCTGAGTGGCCCGCTTTCCTTCCGTATCTAGCAGATTTCTCTGCACTCCGGAGCCGGTTTACCTACTTCTCACTTACTCTTATCCTGCGTGCTCTCAATCACAAAGCGGATTTCTTAGCTCGTAAAGTCAGAGGGTTTTCGCGGAAGCAAGCTTTTATAAATGATGTCCCAGTTTTGTGGTCTCGTTATTGTTTGTGAAAGAGTAAAGTTGACAAAAAAAAAAAAAAAAAAAAAGTCTCCATCAATTGGTAATTCATGATTCCACTTTGCTTTCCGTCAATTTGAAACATAAAAAATAAATGAAATGAAACAAGTTATCTCGCATAGATTAAGGTTCTAGATAGAGTTTTATGGATCTAACTAATAAAAACACAATCCATGTTAAATGACGGGTTTTTAGCTAATAGTTGGAGACAGTCTTAAACATTTGAATAATGTCATAACTATATCGTTCAACTCAACTTAGTTTGCTAAGAATTTTGATATTTAACAAATTAGTTTAGTCAAGCTTATTTATATGGTGAGCTAAATCTAGCTCACGAATTAGTTTCCAACAAATATAATAAATTTAAAAATATTTAAAAGAATCCAATAGCATAACTTTTAAATTTAAAAACTGAAAACATATCCAAACAAAATTTGATCTTTAACTATCTAATAAAAACATAGTTAAGAAGTAATAATGCCATAAGTTGAATTTGATATTTTGTGAGTTGTGTGAGAAAAACACGATTTAATATATATTTATATTTTGTAGACAAATTTTCTAATAGGATAATTCTATTTTTTACAAATTATTTATATTTTCTAGAAAAATAATTATTTAGATTGAAAAAAGATTGAGCTAATAAACTATCTCATACTGGTTAAAGTTCGATTATGTAACTCGCAAGTTCAATTAGAGTCAGCTGAATCGATCTGAGCGAACTCATTAGCTTATGTTGACACCTTCAATGTGATTGGTTGATGGAAGAGGCTAAATAAATGTTAATGCACATCACAAAACTATATAATTGAGGTGAGATCACTGACAATCCGAGTTGGTGGACACACTGACTCTGACTTTAGCAAATCTAATAATTATCAAGAGGCATCAACAAATCTCACTCTTACTTCATTTATTTCTTCTTCTTTACAACTACTCATGTTATTATGTGTCACATCAAATGTGTAAAGACCTATACGTACTATCTACATATAAAGTTTTGAAAGGGAAATTAACTATTTGAAGATCAAGCAAACAAAAAACAAAACATTAGTGCAACATTTTTATACATATAAAAAAGTAGTTTAATAAAAGTAATGGTCACATGAGTCTTTCATTAAGGTTAAAATATCATCTTCACTTGTGCTTATCAGTAAGTTTCACTTTCACACTCTCCGAGATTTATCTGGTTTTGGTCTCTGCAAAAACCCTTTCTTTCATCAGAATCATAAACAATCTAGGTTCATTGTTTCTGGTTCCTTCTGCATTTCACATTTGACTGTTTTAGTTGTTTCTTTTTTCCTTTTGTTGGTCGATTTAGGGATTGAATCGGATAAAAGGTTTTGTCTTTTGGTTGGGTCAATGATGAATGAATCTTTTATTGAAGACGAAGAAGAAAGATGAGATCTTTGAGTAGTGTAGGACTTGCTTTAAGCATGGTCTTTGGTTGTTTGTTATTAGCTCTTCTTGCTGAGCTTTATTACTTGCTTTGGTGTAAGAAGAGGTCGAGGACGAGACCTGATCTAAGAAATGACTATTCTACCCATGGAACCAGAGAGCTTCTCTTCATCTTCTGTTGCAGTACTAGCACAAACCCTTCTGCTTCTCCTTCTCCTTCCTCTTTCTCAAACCCTAAACCCTTGGAAACTCCTTCACCTAATGGTGATGGTGGGTTTGGGAATGTGGTTGGTCCAGGGCTTGTGCCGAGGTTTTTGTTTACAATCATGGAGGAAACAGTGGAAGAAATGGAATCTGAAGATGGAATGGTTTCCACAAAAGGAAAGAGTTTGAATGATTTGTTTCTTAATATGGAAAATGGTGCTACTCCTCCATATCTCACTCCTCGTGCTTCTCCTTCCTTGTTTACGCCTCCTCTCACTCCATTACTAATGGAGTCTTGTAATGGTAGAAAACAAGGGAACTTGAGTTTCTTTGAGTCATCATCTGATGCTGAGTTTAATAGGCTAGTGAGATCATCATCGTCGCCAATGTCATCATCACATTCACCATCTTCATCATCATCGTCGCCATTATCGAGATTCAAGTTCTTAAGAGACGCAGAGGAGAAGCTTTACAAGAAGAAAGTGATGGAGATAGCAGAATCAGAGTAATTTCAAGGGCTAAAATTGGTAAAACACAGCTTAAAGATCAGATATTATTTAAGATGAAATCTAGCAAATTTTGATTTTGCTAATCATTTTCTCTGTATTTTGATAGTCCCTAAGCATCAACATTTTTTTTTTGGGTCTAAAATGGATTTGGTTCATCATTGGATTAAACCGGCTGTAAATTTTCGGTGGATAAAGAATTTGTTTAGCCAAATTTGTTGATTTTTAATCAAATAACGCTATTAATGATTGGACTTTGGATTCTATTTTCTTACAGTTTATGTTCTGCAACTGTTGTGGTTGACATTTAAAGATACACGAACACAGCACTTTAAGCCTAAACCGACTTTTACTTTAAAAAGGTGTAATTCTGAACTGGTTTTAATACTTTATCGAATACTGTATTAGAAAGGTAAACCAGAACACGTGAAGATAAAAAGGTGAATGATTAAATATACTAATCTAATTTGACTTACTCGAGATCATTCGCTTCGAAACGATACACAATAGTAAGAATTAGGGTTATTACTACGGCACTGAAGCTTTGAACATGGACCGATAAATTGGAATAACGCAATAACTGAGTAAAGACAAGACTCAATGAGACCAAGAGGGGAATCTCTTTCCTCTTTCAGAGTTTTGTCCCAATATCTTCAGTTTATGTCTCATACTGTGTATCTAATTGGCGTCGACAACTTCACTTTTTAACGAAGATTTGATTTATATAAATAAAAAACTTATAAAATATCTATCATTACACTCATCATTCATGAATCAAGCAAAAAAAATCATATGAAAAATAAAACTGACTGCTCACTTCAGAATAGATTGACAATGGATAATAAATGAATATTGAGATTCAGAAGAATGGGACTTTGAAGCTATCCAAACATCAGATTCCTGAGGCTGCAAGAAGAGGAAAGCCTAGCTCAGGACATAGAGGACTCAAGCCTGGTTCCTCCAAGAGGCTAAAAGCCGTGTAACCGTAGTATGAATGATACAGATCTGGTAGTTGTCCGGGGAATTTACTGAATCCACCATACTGGACACAAAAATGTGTGAGCAACGATGTTAATCAGATTGTTATCATCAGTAATCGATCATGAATCAAAGATGTGAGCTCACATGGAAAGAAGACAATGCATTAAACTATCGCATAGTCTCTATAGGTTGCTTTAGTATTATTGCTAAATAACTATACGATTAGTTGCAGTTTCACCTTAACTACCAAGTTACTTTACAGAACATGAAGTTAATATCAAGGGAGATATGAGAGGAACAAGTATTACCTTGGACTGACAAGTCAGTAAGAAATTGCGCAGAGCAGTTTTATCGACAAGTGCATCGCCTCCTATGAGTTTGAGGACAGCTCCAATCCTATACAGATGTGCAAGGTCCATTAGCACCGATGGGAGCAATTAGAGCCTGTGACAGAAGAAGTTGAGACTTGAGAGGACTTACCAAAATGCATAGCATGTGTCACTTGGCTTGTTAGTCCTACCTTGAAACCCACCATCACTGGCTTGTCTCTACAGGCAAGGTAAGAAAAATTGTCATATCACTAGAAAGCATTGTGAAAAACAAGGGTACTTTATCAGGTAAGGTAGATAAATTTTATGAACCAATACCTGTAGGCTCCAGTTGAGAATCAAAGAAGAGTCTATTATTGAACTGGATGAATCATTTGACAGCAGATCAACTCCAATGAATCCCATCAATCGAAGGGATGCAATAGCACAGTAAGTAGCACCACCTGCATAACTAAGTTGCAGAACGTAGGTAAGCATCATACACGAGAGTCAAATAAACCCAATCCCTTATAACAGTATGTAATGTAAAGCCATTGAAATGGAAACCTAAATGAAGACAGCTTAGTTATCTACATTGTCCTCAACAACCATTTACATATAACATATGCTACCTACTTGGACTACACGTAGAGAAAATCAACTGAAAGATTATAGAATAATTGTTTTCAACTCACCATGAGATTCAGAACCCGGAATCAACCCAAAGCCCCCATCATATGACTGCAAAAGAATGGTTTTTAAACTCATAAATTGACCCCAAAAAAAAAAAGAAGAAAAAACTTAATGGCAGACAACTGGCCCAGCAGCTGCAAGAACAGAAGTAAACCTGACAGTTTACTATGTAGTTCTTAGCCTTTTCCTTGTCCATTCCACTCCAATTGTCCAGCATGTAGCAGATTGCAGCTGATCCACAAATTAAAAAATTAGAATGATACACTACTTAAAGTAGAAAGACATGATCTATCCATCATGTTAGGTAGCTGTTCCTTACCAGCACAATATACAAACCGAAGATCCATCTCGCCTCCAATATGGATAGGCATGAAGCTGTAGCAAAACGAACAAAGTTATTGCCAATTAAGACCCAATTACACATTAGTAATTATACGCCCACAAAGCCAAACTTGTTGCACTATGTAAATGGGAATATTGCAGACAAGGTTTAGAACAAAGCAAAGAAGTTATAAACTTATGGCATCACAAATGCATTGTGTTTTTTCTTTTAGCTAAAAAGGAACAATACCTTCCATCATCCTGTTGAAGGTTTTTCATGGACAACAATAATGATTCCGAATCGATGGTTGAGAGATCATGCCCAATGACTTTCAGAATGGCCAATGCACAGTAAGTACTTGCCAAGTGACTACTGTTGTGAGTTAAATCCTGCCAAAAAATAAATGTAAATCAAACATAATTCTTGTGCTATCCAAACCAAAAAGGATAGACTTATAATTACCCCATTCTCATCTTTGGGAAACTGAGAGCTCCTTGAACCGAAGAAACCATAGAATTCTCCTGCAGACAAACGAACATCTCATAATTCAGAAAGAAGTCCACACGATTATCAGCCACAATAAAACCATAAATGACGAGCCATTAAACCCACTGTTCACTGTTCAATTATGGATATCCTCATGATCTATGGTAAAACAATTCTAGATAAGTCATAATTCGAGAAAAGATACCATTTTTCAGTGGACCTCTGTTACTAGGCAGGGCCTGGAAGGACAAAACCCACCTCGCAACAGCATCTTTGTCAACCTTCACCAACAAAATCAATAAGTCAAAATCTGTCATTAGTATCTGTGAAGACATGTTTTGAACTATCACAGATGAAATTTACACAATTGAGAGAGAGAGAGACAAACACGATCTCTTGCGCCGAGAAAGTAAAGACCCGAGATTATGAAGTGAGCGAGGGTTAGACGATTGATCTCCTGCGATTGGTAATGATACGGAAGTAATTCGTACATCATCTGTAAATAAATCAAGTGTCGATCTTTCTCAAAATTCGCCGACGGCGGTGGCCGCGGAGATGATTGTGCCGGCGACGAATACTCTTCTTTTTCATCATCATAATCTTCGTCTTCATCATTCACGTGAGATCCCTCCCAATCGTTTGCTCCACTGTACTCGGCGGTCTCTGACATAGCTTCTTCTCAGTCTCTGTCTGTGAGATTAGAGTCGACGAATCTCGAAACTCACTTGACTCTCACCTTTATTTTTTCCTAAGAGGAAAGTAAACCGTTTAGATCTGTGGTTGCTGAAGGCAAAACAACACGATGTTATTTTGTGAAAACACCAAACGGCAGGATGTTCATTGAGTAGACCTTTTTATTTTAGTTGAATATATATATTTATATATCGATTGAGTATCTTTGCCGATTCTCTTTGATTAAAAACAGATTTTTCCCAGTTTTATAATCTTATGTCTAATCAAATGTTTGTTAACGATAATGTTGGTAAAACTAATTTTGGTTCTACTAATTCTAGAAAGACACATCAATGGAAAAAAGGTGTATCAAATATATTAGAAGCTTGATTTAATGATTTCACATAACTTTGGAAGATAGTATTTAGAATTTGAGAGATTTAAGTTATAGAGATCTAATTGTTCGTCGACATAAAGATAGATATTTTGGTTTTGGTACAATGAATATGGCAGAAATTTGTGGTCTCGTGGTTTCTTTTCTTTTGTCATCTTGTTTGGGAGTCCCAGGTTCACGTTTTTTCCGAATGAGAAAAAATATATATTAAAATATTTTATAATTCGAATGGCAATGGTCGGATAATAAAATGACAAATATATTATGTACTATGTAGTAAGACATTCATTAGCAAAGCTTAAAAAACTTGTTTTACATGAATGGGTTCCAATCTCAAATTAGAGTTACGCAAATGTTCATTATTATGATAACAATGAACTTAAATCTTCTAGGATCCGGATGTGTATTATTGTATATATGGATTATACAAAATTTGCATACTACGAAATTAATTGGATCGTCTGAATTACTATAGAGTATGATATTGTGAATGTCACAGAAACAAGATAGATGAAGTCAGCCTGCAAACATAGTAGACCTTCAAGCAGTGTGGAAGACGTTAGGTAGGCGTTGGACGCGGTAACGTATGTGGCCATGATTTGAAGTTGACTCTACCGTTTGAGTCTTCGTTGACAATACTGGAAAAATTAAGAACATCGACTTCAAAGAGTTCCAGCAAGTTCCAGCCACGATTAGATATATACAATTTGTACATATTTATTACATTACTATTCTTTTTAATAACCCTATTGGTTCGAGATTTTATCACCAACTAACCTCGGATCCATTAGTCTATAGAAAGCTGCTAGACAATATAAATGACCTAAATCCAGTATCCATCTAACCAAGAAATGATATTGGGAGTTTACGACCTAAAATCTCTATAACCACAAAAAAAAATCAAATAGCTATAGTTTTAGTCATGATTTTTACCACGAACTAATCTTGAATCTATTAGTTCGTGAAAAACTGCTAGATAATATAGATTATCGGGCCTAAACCAAGTATTCATTTAACTAGGAAATGAGACTTAAATTTTAAAGAGACATCGATCTCTTTATAATCATGAAAAATAATCAAATAGCTATGATTTTAGCCACGATTTTACCAACCACAATCCTATAGCTATAATAGAAATAATGAGAAAATATGTAGTTATACCGTATGACTTCCCCACAAAAAAAATTACGATCGTGGCTAGAAAAATTGTGGGTAAGATAATAACATTGACTTCAAAGAATTCCAGCATGATTAGAAGAATACAATTTGTACATATATTCCATTATTTGTCTGACATATAACAAAAAATCAACTCCTTAATCTCGAGTCAACGTAAACTCTGGCTATACATTAATGTAGCATTCCATGCTTTACATTCGAAATTCAAAACTGCATTAATCATCTTCTTTATCTAACTCTTTAAACTTAAACCATTTCAATGGCTCCACCACCTCCGTCACCACCGTCTGTAATGTTGAAGACAATACTCCTCCTCTTTAGGGTTTTAACGGTGATTTTCCTCGTCATAACGGTGGTTATCCTCACCACCAACAATGTCACACTTGAATTTCTAAGAACGTCCATAAATTGCGTTTTCAAGATGTGTATGCTTATAGGTAAATTAATCATTTCAATCAATTTATTAAATTTCTTTGTGAATCCAATATTTTACTAACTCCTTTAACTTTATATATGTATTCATCATTCAGATACCTGCTCTCGGCTGCCGTTATCGGACTACTTTACGCCGTGGTACAACTGTTCTTTACAATTTCCCAATTCGCCACCGGAATTACACAACCTTTTATTTATCAGTTTAACTTTTACGGTGATAAGGTACTTTTTATTATTTTTATTTTATTTTATTTTTTTCGGTGATAAGGTACTTTTACTTTCTTTTTTTATAACTTTGAGTAAATAACAATTATATATATGGGGGATTATTTCTAAGCTAACCATTGAAAGTCAATGGGTGAAATAACCTTTTTTTTATCTCTCCCAAAATTTCTCCCATTTACAATTTTTTTCTTCTACTAATTTCATTGGATTATGCCATTACTTTTTAGTTTTTTTTAATAATAATTTCAACAAAACGACCAAAATATTTATCTAACTTCAAATATTTACCAAAATGCTATCTTCTTCAATTCTAACACCTACCATTAACAATAAAAAAGAAAGCTCTAAATGCTCATGTATATACCTATTTTCGAGATCTAAATGTTTATTCACCATCTTCAACCATATTATCTCCTATTCTTTCTTCATTTCTATCCATAAATCTCTCTTATTTTCATTTTAACATTTTCAAAATTCTTAAATCTTAAATTTCCGGTGCATTTACCAACTAAAAGTAACGATTAACGGTTTAGTTTGACATTCTAGGCATTTAAATAAGGTAAATATAATCACTAACTCAAATCTAGCTAATTTTTGCATATTTTGGAAATTTGCAGAGAGTAGATTTCAGGTGAAGTTTGTGTTCCATGTAGACTTCATTTGAAGTCTGCTGGTCAACACAGAGGTTTGTTTTGCATTTGACCATTTTCTAGATTCGAGAAGTAGATTTAACATGAAATATGCTTATTCTTGTTTGGATACAAAAAATAAAATAAAAGAAGACTTCATCTGAAGTCTACTGAAATTTGAGTCAGTTTTGCAATTGACTGAAAATTTGACTTTTACAAAGACTTCATTTGAAGTTTGCGAAAAACTCGTAGACTTCACATGAAGTCTACTTCTCTTAGATGTGTTATTTTTGAAATTGACCATAATGGTTATTTGACCAAAAAAATTTGGAAATTTGTGTGAAACGCAGACTTCATCTAAAGTCTTCTTCAATTCTGCAGACTTCAGGTGAAGTCTACGTTAGATACTTAGTAATGTACACTCGTTTGATTTTTGCGAAATTAATGAAAAAATAATTATTTATAAAATAAAGTAGACTTCTTCGGAAGTCTACTCCAACTACGTTGAAGACTTCACGTGAAATCTGCGTTATCGAACCTTTTTCAGTTGTGAACCGAAAAAGAAATGATGGATGTTGGCCAAAGACAAGAAGCTTCAGTGGCTAGAGGTTTCTGGTGGAACATGCAAAAAAATGGTGAAAATCATGAGAAAAAGAGTGAAAAAAATCTTAGATCATGAAGGAGGAGAGAAGAGTTCATAGTTCTTACACTTTGGCTGGAATGAGATATGATATGTTGGCTAGAAAATAGACAAAGTGAAGAAGAAGAAGAGAGAAAAAGGGAGAAGAAGAGAAAAAGAAGAGAAAAGAAGGAAGAAGAAGAGATAAAAAGTGGCTAGGGTTTTTTTTCTTCTTCTAAAAATTGTATTTATATGTAGGATAACTTTCTGGTTTAACTGTTGGTTAATTTTGGTTTAGCACAACTCAATTTAATTTCGATTTTAATTTCAGAAGAGCAAACTTTACATGAAGTCTGCATCGTGTAGATTTCACTTGAAGTCTGCACTAACCCCTAAACATCATAGCTTCCAAAGTAGACTTCACGTGAAGTCTACTCTAACCCCTAAAGTAGCTTCGAAAGTTGACTTCATGTGAAGTCTTCTCTTCAAACTAGTATACTTCACATGAAATCTACTCTAACCCTTAAACCATATACCCTAAATTCTAAAATATAAATTCTAGACCACAAACCGAATATTTTCTCTATGATACGCAAATGTTATACCAAGTACTTATACTTTCTAAATATATACACAATTTAACTCTTTTATTCAATTTCTATATTTCAAATACAAAATAAATGATTACCATCCTATATTGTTAAACCTTAAACCATTACATAGTTTGTTTATGAACTTTATAGTTTGAACTTTGTTGATTTTATTTGACCATGTTTTAGTGAAATTTTATTTTTAATACTTCATAATTTTTTATTATTAGATTTTGTAATCAAAATTATAAGTATATAATAATAATTACTATTTTAATTTTAAATTAAATATATAATTATGGGGCAGACTTCACATAAAGTTTTTTCCTGGAACTAGTAGACATCATATGAAATATACTCTAACCCCTAAATTTTAAATCATAAATTCTAGACCCCAAACCGAATATTTTTTCTATAATATGCAAATGTTAGACCAAATACTTATACTTTCTAAATATATGCACAATGTAACTCTTTTATTCTATTTCTACATTTCAAATACAATATTTACAAATCTCACATGATTATCATCTCTTATTACCCTAAACCCTAAACCATTACATAGTTGGTTTATGAACTTTGTGGTTTGATCTTTGTTGATTTAATTTGACCTTGTTTTAGCGAAATTTTATTTTTAATACTTCATAATTGTTTATTATTAGATTTTGTAATCAAAATTATAAGTATATAATAATAATTAAGGAACATATTTCACATGAAGTCTTCTTGTATAAGCAGTAGACTTCACATGAAGTTTTCTTGAAACAGACTTCATGTGAAGTTTGTAATATATGGCAAGGGTATAAATGTAATTGCATTTCCATTTTTTTTGTTTGGTCATTAAGGGCAAAACTATAAATTCGCTATTCTCATAGGTTAATTTTGGAGATAAATTCAATTAGGATATATTTTTGCATTTAAAATGAAATTTTGAGTTATTTTGGTCATTTTTCCTATATATAAAGAGAGTAAATATATATATATATATATCAACTATATATGATCGAATGTAATATGATTCCAAATATGTTTTGCACAATTTTTTTTTCAAATCGACGATTCTTTTATAAATTACTACATTTGTTATAGAATATAAGATGTTTTAGAGGGTTTTTTTTCAAATTATAAATTATAAGATGATTTACAAATTTCTAGATGAAATTAGTTGTATTTTATATTTTATAACTATAAATATTCTGTATATCTTATATCATTGGTCAAATTATATTAAACTAAATTATTAAATAATTTTAGTTGAATAATATATATATTTTTAATATACGTGTTGTTTTTAGCCAAAACATCCTATATTATAAAATAGAGTTAGTATTATATAATAATAACCAATTTAATTAGTACCATATTGTCGTCCCAATGTATAATCAATATGTCCTCTCAATGTATAACTAGTTAAACATTAATTATCTATAAACTTTGTTTTGTTAAGATCTTAACTTGGTTCCATATGTTATATCTACTTTATATATATGTATAAGTTGCTTATCATGATGAGAGAAAATACATATATATTGATTTGAATGAGAGAATCTTATTAACGATATTATTTGGACAGATAACATCGTACTTACTTGCAACTGGTTCGGCGGCTGGATTTGGAGTGAGCAAAGATTTGAAAGACACATTTTTAGCATTTTTAACAAATATTGATTCAACAGATCCAGTGGATACTTTTTTCAGTAAAGGATATACATCGGCCAGTCTTCTTCTCTTAGCTTTCGTCTCTCTTGCTCTTTCTAAGCGACCAATTCAAGCCTCATAACCCCACCTAGATCCTTAATTGTTACTTTACTTGCTTCCTTCATTCTCATTCATGTTTCTCCGACCAGTCTTGCAATTTAATTATGATTTTAATGATTTTTTTTAAGTCCCATATCTCGTAAGGTTATGTTTTGTATTACTGTCTTTGTAGTCAACTCTGTTAAACTGTGTTACAAACATTATAAAAACTTACGATTGTTTGTAATACATGAATTGTGAATTGCAAGAACAAAACAAAGCATACTCACACGTGAGATTACTTAATCAAACCTTAAGCCGAGTAGGTAAATAGAAGCTGTGAACATATGTAAGGGCTGATATGGAAAGAAAAATTGATATTTCCACAAATTAAATCTATGTAATCCACTTTTCTTTTTAATATATACAAGTTACCTTGGAAACTAAAATGTTTATAAAACTATCAACAAGATAATATGTTTGGGAGCGGAAGGTTGCTTTGGGATTTGGCTCAGACTCCTTACGGATTAGAAAATAAAATAATATATATATATATATATTTATGGTAAATATATATATGTATATATATATACAGAGAGAGGTAATATGATAAAAACGTAAATATGTAAAGTGAAACCCAAAACACTTTTGGTTTCTCCATTAAGGTTTAAAATGATTTATGGTTATGAGTTTTATTCAAGGATCATATTGCAAACTTATACTTTTATTTATAAACAAATTTACGTTTTATTTCATTTTTACTCTTTTCCAATAATATATAAATGGACGCAGCGACGCATGTGGCTATATATGATTCATACGATTTGAACTCAATCTTTTCAAGTCAACCACTGCCTATATATATGAATTATGAAATGATTGAAAAAATCTAGATTTTGCAAACTTGGACACAATGTTACAGAAAACCTTTGTGGGACTTCATTTAAATCAGTGGGCTGGTATATTGCATCAAATACGTACCCCGAATCATATATAGCCAAAAATATATTGTTTGAGGTTGACATTTATGAAACATCCAATCTTATCTTTTTTTTTTTAATAATTGGATCGACAAAAACTGATTCATAACCTAAAATTCACCCCTATAATCTTTTTTTAAGCTACTATAATGCAGCGAGTATGAATCGAAGCATGATGCCAAGTCATTAGCTGGCTGAGAGCAACTCAACCCAATCTTATCTTTATAGTCAAACGAAATAATTTTACTTAATTAATTTGCATTCCATGTTTCTATCTCAACAGCTCAAAGCTTATCTCCAACTTTCCAATATTACTCGTTTTAAAAAGGTGCTTGAAATAACATTTTACATAGAGATAATAACAACTTTTTTGCTGGAACTCTAGCTTTATAGATCTAATTTCTGAACAAAATATATACCTTCTCTTTCTCTAGTTATAATGTATCAACCTCACCACCAATAGTATCACCATCGAATCTTAGTGAAACTGTTGAATGTCTAAGCTGTGACCCAACGTACACGTTGTATACGTTGACCAAACCTTCCGTGTGCAATTTCTCAACGCGTCAACTAATGAAATCACGTAAACCGATGGAAAAAAACTATGTAAATTAGCAGTGAATGAATGTGAACGTTGATCGCTAAATTGGACGCCGTTTTACCCTTCCCCAGGTAGTCAAACTCTCTTTTTTTTGTCATAAATATAAATTACGACTTTACAATATCAGTATTCCATGAAAATTAAATTTTAAAAATAGACGAGAAGTGCGAGATTTTATTATTACCGGTGTAGAACTCTGATCTTCCATTTTGAAATACTCTTTGTCGATATATAAGGTTTTGCCATCTACTTTGGGTCATGTTGTTTGGTGTTGGCTTTAATCTTTAGGTTCGCGATAGCATTTTATTGAGTCTATGTTCATAGTGATCTAGCTAAGTCTTTTTCGAGGCTAGCGTAAAAAAAATTCGTTTCAAAGATTTTTTTATTTTCTGGCGGCTATTGTATTTTTAGTTTTTTATTGGTTTGTTGACTTATAAATTTTAGATGAAAGACAATATATATGGCTTAATTAGATTTTTTGTCACTAGTTTTATTATTTTTTTTAGAAAAATAGAGTATATGTTGTCAATTACCATGAACAATATTTTTGTGAAGCATCAATTACAGCAAAGCAGTGACACCAAACAAAGTATTTGAACTCGTAGTATATCCTGAAATGCTTCGTTTATATTATTTTAAATGTGAATTTTCAAAGATCTGAGATATATAAAAAAATAATAAAGTAAAACTATATTAATCCAATTCATTTTTTTCAACGTGGTGATGCAGTTTGGAGCACGACTTGAATCGTACACTTTGGTACAATTCTTATGTTTGACATTGACCTTTATTACAAGTGTTCCCATGTCTTAGATCAAAAGTCAACTCTTATCTCTCTAATTAACGTATGTTTTGGGTTATAAATTAATTTGCATTCCGTATAATTGTATTCGAAAATCTCAAGCTTTTTATCTTCATCTTACCAATCTTCAACGGACTTGATTTTGTTAATTTATTTCAACGGACTTATAAGTTAATTAAATGGCACCACTACCACCTTCATCGCCACCGCGACCTCCATCGTCACCGCCGATTCCGTCGACGATTTTACTCCTCTTTCTTAGGGTTTTAACCGGAGCTTTCCTCGTTGTAGCAATCATCGTCCTCACCATTAATAGTGTCACCGTTGAATCTCAAGGAAGCCCAATGGAATTTCATTTCAGAGATGTTTATGCTTATAGGTAAATCCAACAAAGCTCTTTTGTATAATTATATTCGACTCAGTAATATGTTTGAGGAATAACATAAATCATAATTCACCAAAAAGAATATTATTTTACCTTTTTTCATTTTTTCCCCAACAATTCCATCAACGATCTATTCATAATAAAACCCTAAATTTGATTATGACAGACAATACGATTAGTTAGAATCGAATTCTGGTGAGAAATGTTAAATAGATGAACATTTGATATTTCCTAGGATCTTTTAATAACTTTTTTTGATGAATTTTCTCTTCATAAAATAGGAATGTATATGAACTTCTGGTTATTGGTTACTCAACCATAGTTTATTAACTATTTCACATAATAGTATTTAATTAATATTTGGATTTATTGAAGGTACATGCTATCAGCTGGCGTAATCGGACTAGTTTATTCAATGGTACAACTGTTCTTCACAATCTCCCAATTCGCTACAGGAATTAAAAACCCTTTTAATTATCAACTCGATTTCTATGGTGACAAGGTAAACATCATTACTATTAGTTAATTCAACAAATTATATAATCAATGATATAATTATATATAATTTGGACAGGTAATATCATATTTAGTGGCGACAGGTTCGGCTGCTGGATTTGGAGTAAGCAAAGATTTGAAAGACACATTTTTAGCATTTGTAGTATTGGATTCAAATGATCCTGTGGATACATTCTTCAGTAGAGGCTATGCATCAGCTAGTTTTCTTCTTTTTGCCTTCATCTGTCTAGCTGTGTTATCTGTTTTCTCATCTCACGCTATTGCTAAACAAATTTAGTTAAGATCTCATAACTATACAATTTGTAATTATTACATTTATAGCTATGTGTTTGTATATTTTTTTGTCAAACTACTTATTCGACAATACCTCATACATAGCCTAAATACTCTAATTAATAGATTATTGTAAGTTTTGAACTTTTCTCCTCATGTCGAACTATATCAAAGGCAAATTAGCTGAGCTATCTTCTTCTTAGTTATGTGTTTATGTAATAATGTTGACAAATTGATATTATTGTTTTTTGTTACTAAAGTTAAGTTTTGCCTAATTTTCTTTCAAGAGAAAATATGTATTGATTTGTTTTATATACCATATTATTTATATAGTTTTGCAATGATATTTGAGATAACATATATCTTGATATTTCTAATTAAAATCATCGATAAACTAGCTGAATATGTTGATATATATATATATAACTATAACTATTTGCCGTAACTTCACTCACAATTATGGAATCAACCAAAAAGACGTACTTTTGGATTTAGGAACTAACTAACTTTTTTTAATTAGAAAGTTATCACCGTTAAAAGCAATAAAATTTAAAATAAATATATTAATTTAACAGATGATTGATTCAACTAAATCTATTGATTAAATACTCTTCGACAGTTTGACCAAATAATACAAGCTGTTATAAGTTAAAGTTAACGAAAGTGATCACGAGAAAAAATAAATTAATTAGTACTGCTTAAATATATGTATGTACTATCTTTAATTAGAGTATTACACACTCAATAATGCTTTTTTATGTTCCTTTAACCTAGTGACAAATTACTTTAGCTAACCACAACACCATGGTAATAACTATAAGACATATTTTTATTCAACAACTAAATTGATAGAATCCAATTTATAGCTCAAATTCTAACTATTATGCAGAATAATGTAATTTATTGTCAAATTTCGAAAAAAAATTATAAATAGACATTTAACAATTTAAATAAAATATTTTTTGGTGACATTATTGCTAGAGAATTTGCAGCAGAAGTTATTTGCTTTTATGAAATAACTAAAAATAATTTTATATATATACCCACCTGCAGATATTTATGTAGTAGCGATATCCAAATCTTTGAATATCTGAAAAATTAAAAACATATCTGAAATATATTATTCGAACATTGAAGTGGAGCAAAGATTGATCATATAATAATGGTAAAGCCTAAACCACGAAACCAACCCCCAAGAACACACCAACACATATCTCAGATGTGTCTCGTCACTATCTTATCTACAATTTTTTTTAAATAAAATATTATATTAAAATTGTATAATAAACGGTAAATATTTCTTTTTATACATTATGTTAAACCTTTTTCTTATACAATGGAAATCATACTTTCCTTTTTGCTACTTTGGTTTTATAAACGCAAATGCTATCAATTCAAGTCTTCAAGATATATTGTTTGTCACACAAAAATTAATATCAAAAATAAAATTTTGGGTAGCATACGTGACGTGTAGCAAAATGAATAAATTTCAAGCCGCACTATACCACTTGGTTTTGGCAGAAGATGCTTATTAATTTTATTCTTTTGTCAACCTTAGTCACTATAATTAGATCGACATTATCCATACCAAAATTCATATTTAAATTTTTTTTTTCATTTTTTTGTATTAAAACAAAATCAAATTTGGATGTTTAAAAATTTGTAAAATGACCACTATAACTAAACCACATGCTCTCGACAAAGTTACTAATCAATTAAAGTCTAAATATATATTATTATTCGTACGTTCCTTGAATTTTTTTTGTATAACATAGATTCTTTGAGTTAATTATAAATTTGTTTTTATTAATAATTAGATTAATAAAATATGATTCATAATTTAAATTCTATTATATAAAATAATGTAATTTATAGTTAAATTCTAAAAAAATACTATAAAAATAAATATTTAACTATTTGATGAATAAACTTTTTTACTGGGATATATGTGGGTCTAAAGAGAGTTAAGTGTACAAGAAAACTCGAACATGGCTCTTTACGTTTCAGAACTATTCTTTCAACTATGAACCACAATAAATAATTTGCTTTTGTACAAGATAATATTATTAGTTAGTGATATGTCGTTTATAATATTCGACTTTGGGAGTAGTACTGTTTTAAGTGATAGATTTGAGATATTGTTTTTTAGTTAATGGTTTGATTGTCAATATAGTTTTTGTTTCAGTGATTGATATTGATTCCAAACAAGTTTTACAAAAAAACTGAGAAACATAATTAACCACAAAGAGAAAAATGATTGAACCTACAAAAGAATAGGATGAGTTTAATTAATATGTTCTTGTGTGCATTATTTTACAAATAACAAAATAAAATATGATGAAAAAAATAGTTTTATCAAATGCTTCACTATAGGATATTGGAGTATTAATAGCAGTTTAAGATAACGATTTTTGTTGGCTCTGCTATGGTTTTGTTTTGCATGACGATCATTTCAACATATGTTTTCACTGGAATTCGATTTTGGATTATATTACTATGCATAATAGAAGTTGAACTATAGATCGAATTTGATCAATCTAATTTGTTATAAATTATAACGATAATTACTACGAATCATCTATCAAATCATTTGTCATGCATCTGCTCCTACGAAAATTCAGCTTAAGTTTATCTGGTGTCAACTCAGATTATCAAATTTTGTCCAATATAGTGGGGCAGCTTCATCTTTTGTGTAACATCATGATGTTCGATTTGTCGAGTTTATGATATGTCTTTATCAAAAAAAAGAAAAGAAAAAAAGCATCCATTAATCGCTTATTGTGATGAACAAGTTCAATTACAAAACAAATCACAGTACTGATGATAAGGAATATATGTCGTCAGGATTGGTTTCCCACATTACATCCTTACGATAGACAATTAGGCTGTCGGGAATTAAAAACTCTGTGGCATTCATTCATCAGATTCGTATAAATTCTCTTTTATATATTTTTAATTTTATTTTACAAATCTTCTAATTAAAATATTAGTATTATTCTGAAAAATAGAGATATGTTCCAGGTGGAGAGAATCATAAAGTGCCAAAATTTCACAACCACGACGTTGGCCAAAAGTTATTTTGTTTTCTTTCTTCCACGTATGATCCGATTCGGATGCATTGTGCGGTTTTCTATTTATAAAAATGTGTTAATGTGGACATTTAATTTATATTAAAATTTCAGCTTGATTAAAGTTTCTATATTTAATTTAGTGGCTTCAATTATTCGATACAGCTATATACATCATCTTTTCTTATCCTTTTTCATAAACTATAAAAAAGAACAAAAACATCGACACGGATCCACTTGTATCCTCAACTTAATTTCACTACCTCATTTGTTGGTTAAATTTTATATTCATTTCTTAACTTTTACTAATTGATTACTTCTTGTACCTTTTTTGACATTTTATCATTTCTTTTGGTATAGATAAAAAATATACTATTCACACAACAATCATAGCAATTCATTGAATAAAAAGTTTGTTTATGGAGTATAACGACATATATTATTACATTAAAAATAATTTTTTTTCAACAATTTGATCAACAAGACTAACCTATAACCTAAGTGACAAATTTCAAATCGGAAACTCTATCACGTAGAACAACATAATTTTCTGAAATTAGAAGTTCGATGGAAAATATAATAGAAGTGAGATATTTAACTAGCTAACCACAAGTGGTTTCCGGGACAATCATTTTGTTTATAAATATTTTTTACCTAAATAATTACCGAAAAATGGAAATCATGACTAATTGCAGAGTTTTTGTTAGTCTGGTGGTTAAGATGATCTAGTTAATGATTATGATATTAAAGATTTATCTCCTTCCTATTACAGAAAATAGATTTAAAATAGGTTTTAGGAGTGATTTTTAGATTACGGATCGGGTAATGTCGATCCAATTATTGACAAAAAAAAGTTGAGGTTCCGACTGTAAAGACTAGTGACATTCATTACTTGTAAGTCTCTTCTTCTAATTATAGCTACTCTCCTAAACAAACTATATGATCCAAGTGATCATATCTGTATTTGTAGCTTTTACATTCTAATTTACAGCTAACTATTAGAAAAAAGCATATACATATGTAGACATAAAAAATTAAAGATGAATATGTTTGGGACAATATAACAGGTGAATATATTTGATGCTTCTTCCTTTTTATGTAACCGGATAACAATTAACCAGTGTAATACTGTCATGTTCCATAGAAGAAGAAAAAGAAAGAATTAATTCTATGGGATATTTAATGGTATTGAAACAGTTGAATCCAATGAGAAGTACTCAGTTTCTTTGGTTAAAATGTTAAAGGACCAAACCGGAATTGTTAACCTTTAATAATTAACATTTATAGTTGATGTTTTCATCATCATCACGATCACTAATCACTTATATAATTATGTATGCTCCTATTATAAACCAGAGATTATAGCAAAAGTATAAATTAAAATACATATTTAACATATATAGCAAGATTGGCGCATATACTCTCCTATCCGACTTGCATTACTTAGTGGAATCCCTAGGATTCCTCCTAACTCAAAAATAAAAATATTTAAATTTTTATGGAAAAAAATAACTCAAAAAAACCCTACAAAACCCTCCTATAAAACCATTCTCATGGCTTCTCAAATCTCTCATCAGCTCTTTCTTACATCACATTGCAATTTCTCTCACTTTCACACCCAACAAAAGTAGGTTTTAAGATATGGGTCTAAATACTTGGAAGCCATTCTTAACTGTTGTTTCTTTACAATTTGGTTATGCTGGACTCTCAATCATTGCCAAATTTGCTTTGAATCAAGGCATGAGTCCTCATGTTTTAGCTTCTTATCGTCATATTGTGGCTACACTTCTCATCGCTCCATTTGCCTTTCACTTGGATAGGTATTGTATTTTCATTTGCATACATAAGGATTGTATTATGGGGCACAGATCAAAGATATGGAATTCCTACAGTTTGTAAGGAAAAAAAATATTTGTATTATATTTTGCCATGCATGCATGTACGTAAATGTGAATATACGTACTTGTATAGACTTGTGTCTATGTATTCTTACATAGAAATCATTATGCTTTATGATTATTTTACTTAATTTAATTTGCTTTTTTCAATGAGCAGAAAAGTGAGGCCAAAGATGACACTATCTATCTTCATCAAGATAGTGTTCCTTGGATTATTGGAGTAAGATTTTTAACTCACCATTTTTTATACTTTACAACACTTTTTTTCTTTCTTTTGTTTTAATTGAATTTGTGTTTATTTGTTTGTAGACCAACAATTGATCAAAATTTAGCATACACTGGTATGAAGTACACTTCAGCGACTTTCACAGCTGCAATGACCAATGTTCTTCCAGCTTTTGCCTTTATCATGGCATGGATCTTCAGGTAATAAGATCTTCGTTGATTTGGTTTGGTTTTTGGTCCGGTTTTAGTTTCTGGTCTAAAAGAATCATTATATTTCTTTGGCATGTAGACTTGAGAAGGTTAACGTCAAGAAAATACATAGCCAAGCCAAAATTCTAGGGACAGTTGTGACAGTTGGTGGAGCAATGCTTATGACTGTTGTGAAAGGGCCTCTGATTCCTTTGCCTTGGGCTAATCCTAACGACACTCATGTAGACTCAGCTAATCCCGGAGTCAAACCGGACCTTACTAAAGGAGCAATCTTTATAGCCGTTGGTTGCATCTGTTGGGCCGGTTTTATCAATCTTCAAGTAAGCTCTAAAGGCCAATATTTATCATATATATGTTATTAAATATCTTAAACCATATACGATTCAAGACAGAAAAATCTGGTTGGACATCGGGAATGGCTATCCAGATGGTTTCTAGATGGAAAATTTGTCAGGATCCCATCGGGAATGGTTATTCCAAATGGTTTCTAGACGGAAAACAACCGTTAATTAGAAGTGGTTATATATAGTATACTAAACAACGTAATGATTGGTTAATGCAGGCAATCACACTTAAATCGTACCCTGTAGAACTATCTTTGACAGCTTACATATGCTTAGTGGGGTCTATTGAAAGCACTATTGTGGCACTTTTCATGGAAAGGAACAATCCCTCAGCTTGGGTCATTCAATTGGATTCCAAATTACTAGCTGCTGTTTATGGTGTAAGATTCATCAAACTAATATATAATCTAGTTTTTAAAATCCGATAATATACACAAGTTATCAGATTAAATGATGAGATTTCTATGCAGGGAATAATATGCTCAGGAATTGGTTATTATGTTCAAGGAGTTATAATGAAAACTCGTGGACCGGTTTATGTGACTGCCTTTAATCCATTAAGTATGGTTATTGTTGCAATTTTGGGTTCTTTAATTCTTTCTGAGATTATGTTCCTTGGGAGGTACGAAAAAACTTTTAAAAAGTTCATGCAAGTAATTATTTATGAATATCTTATTAATCAACTTTTAAATGATATGTGTAGGGTTCTTGGAGCTGTCGTGATAGTTCTAGGTCTCTATTTGGTTTTATGGGGCAAAAGCAAAGACGAAGAACCATCTCCATTTTCAGACATGGACACAGAACTACCAGTTACTACTCCACAACTTGTGACAGCAACGGAGACAAAGGATGCAAGTGTTGTGATCTCGAAGCTTAACACTAATGGATCAGTCTAAAAGAACCAAAACACTAACGGCGATTATGAAATAAAATTATGTAATAAGAGAAAAAACAATGAGTCCGATTTCTAAAGACCGGATCAGGATCAATCGGTGCTTATTGGTAGAGTTTTTATATTAATGTTAGTGCTAATTTTGTCTTTGTTAAATCTTGTATCCGGCTTTAATATATTAAAAATGTTTGGCATTAGTAAAAGTACTTTTATTTATTTTTATTTGATTTTTAATTTTGGAGTCTAGGTCGAAACTAGGCAACTAATCCTCGAAGAGCCACTATCAACGACTAGTTTAACTTCGGGTTTTCCAATAAGTCAAAATGGAATCGAACTCATGATTGATGAGTTTACACGTCCTAAGCCAATATCTGCGACCAAATTAGTTAACTACCACTGCTGCTTTAAAGTAGTTTTTATTAAAAATTAATTATTTTGTGTTCTGAGTTTTTTATTTTTATAACACATCTTCAAACTCTTGTGGCTTTGTGACATATAGTTCCAACAGGTGGCCACGAAATCTGCAACATATATAATTATGTAATAGCTTTATGTTGCTTTCTTTGTGTAGACGTAATCTGCAAAAGGCTATAGAAAATGAGTGCTTTAGGGCACGTGAATGATGTAATGCGGTGGGTCATAAAGCATAAGAGATCAAATCAAACATTGTTTTAAGATTCTGAATTGAGACGTGTTTTGAGATTCTTCTGTATGTATGTTGCAATGCGGTTTCTGATCGCCACATAAGAAAGCATCTTTGTGTTTGAGAGATAGTTATGTACTTTTGATGTGATAACTTTTGTACTTTAGTTATGGAAAGCTTCATGGTGAAGAGCATTTGAGTATATGGTGCTGTTTTGTTCGAATATTCTAAGTTAGTCATTTTAAGATCCTTTTAGAAAACAGATAGTTTCTGAGTTGAGAGAACAATAGTTAAAATTAATGAGATCAATAAAAATCTGTTGGGTTTTAGATCAAACTTACCAAAAATCTTTGATAAATAACCGGCAAAAATTGCATCCGGCCGTCAATAACAATTATAATAACACATTCGTTTAGTACCTAGTTTAATGATGTATGTATGATATTCATATTTCTTTATTTATTTTGTGAAATTTCAGGATATCGTATAGTACCTAGTTTAATATGTGATCTATTATTTATAGATTAAATTATTGAATTTATGATTATATATGAAACAATAACTCCACTTTTCCAATTTTTTTTTTATAGAGATATACAAATGGTTTTGGAATGTCCGAAGTGTATCTTTTACTTAGTTATAATCACTAAAACGATAATATTTTAATTTCAAACTGTGGTTTTTTAATTTTAACTTCAAATCCTAACTTCATTTATGCTTGCTGTTTTAATTTAATTATTTAATTAAAACATGTATTTTATTATAGTATGTTTATCATCTATTTCTAAGTTCAATCATGTTTTTCATTGAGATATGTAAAATTGCAAAATTAAAAGTTAATTTGAAAAAATTGTTCGTAACTTTAATACCGAATATGTATCCTGATAAGCAAAACTACCGTTTATCTATAGGATGTGTTTTGAGAGGATTAAGAGCTTCATTTACTGTGTTATAGCGGTAGATATCAGATATTTTATACACGTCTTCCGCTCTTTAACATAGAGGGTTTTCCCGCAGACAAATTCATCTACATCAAATAACACTTTGCACAATAGTTTGACAAAAAATATATTAATGTTATGAAACATTCAATATAATTAATCTTATACTCCCATCAACACTTTGTAAGATAATTGATCTTAAGCATAATAATTTATTTCGAATGAAATATACAACTATATTTTTGTCGTCTATTGATTACAGTTTTCTGAATACGAAAAATGAAATACACCAAAGGCTTCAAATTTGAACATTATAAAATATTATTGTAATTTAGTGTTGGTGCAATTTATTACATTTAATTTTTCAGAATCTTCACTACCAGAAAATTCATAAATATTGATTGGTAGGATAATTTTATAAAATTCAAAGCAAAATTGTGATGTATTCTTTATAGATCAAATTACTGAGTTTATGGTTCGGATGAAATAATAACTCCACTTTTCAAAAGACAAATTTTCATAAAAATATACCAATGGTTTTGGAATGTACAAACTGTAGCTTTTACTTTGTTATAATAACTGAACGACAATACTTTCACTTTAAACTATGGTTTTAAAATTTTACTTCAAATCTTAACTTCATTTATATATATTTTTAATTGCTTTAAATAAAATATGATTTTTATTATACTAAGTTTATCGTTTACTTCCAAATTCAATTATGTTTTCCGTTCGCAAAATTAAAATCACTTTAAATATATTATCAGTTTAGTAGTTTTAGTTATTCTGGAAGTGAAAAACTAAAACAGAAAGGACTACTCTTTAAAAAAATTATGGTATTCGCCAAAAAAAAGTTCTTTCTTTTTTTTCAAAAATAAAAGAGTTTGTAGTATAATAACTATAGAATTTGAATAACTTCCTTTTTTTCTAAATGTAAAATCTTAATAAAGTTAATTAAAATACCTCAAAATGATATAAAAACATGGATAATCTGCTGAATGACTAAATTTGTTAATTTTATTAAGAATATAGTACTCCTATTTGGCTAATTAAGTCAATGATACAAAACCTTACATTTTTAGGTTCTTACTATTTTCCACTCATTTTATTTAATTATAATATTATATAATTATATCCACTTTTGCTTATGTGGAGGAGAGAATTGCACAACAACAAGTCTTTTTTATCTTTAGTTAAAGGTTATGCTATGATTATAGTTTTTTAGATATAAGTACACACTTCTAATCTTTAACATAACCACAACTTTATTAATTTCAAATTCAAAAATGGTTGGTTATATCCATCTTCATCTGTTGGAGGGGAACTCGGTCTTATCAATGAGAGAGAATGAGATATTGAAATCATTTTTCTAGTTGTAAGGAGGCCACCCAAGAGGCCAAAGAAGTTGGAAATTTCATCTCAAGGAGAATTCAAGAAACGTGTTCTATTCTATTTTGAGTATATAGTAATACTATCAACATTTTGTTGTATGCTGACATGTATGTCCCAAAATATCTCAGAAGAAAGGGTTTAAGAGCAGTAGAATGTATGATAACTAAACCATTTTAGGGAGGGCAAAAGCGGGAAAAGGAGGGGAGGATGGGAAGAGGAAGAGGTGGAGAGGAAGATGAGGAGGAGGGGATGAGAAAGAGTATGAGAAAGATGATGAAGAGGAAGGGGAGAAGAGAGAGGAGTATGAAGAATATATGAGGATAAAGAAAGAAAAATAGAAGGGTAAATAAATTAATTGATAAAATATTTTCAAACATTATGTATAAATTAATTATTTAATAAAAAATAAATATTTTATATCAAATAGACATTATGGTGTTCTATATAAAATTATTTAATAATATAATCGTTTTTATAAAAAATTATTATTTTTTAGAAATTTAAGTTTTAATATGTGTAGGAAAATTTTTATGTTTTTTTAAAATAAATATTAAAATTGAATTAATTTTTTATGAAAAGATATAATGTAAATAAAATAAAAGAAGAAAGAAAATATTTAAAAAAATTAATAATTAAATTAAAAAGGTAGTTTGACAAATATTATAGAAAATATGTTAAATAATGGTGAGTTTAGGGTTTTTGATTATAAATTTAATTATAATCTCAAAAGTTGTTATTTAGCCAATTTTCCTATAAAAACATTGTGGTAACATGTCACAACTATGCTTTCTACTTTAGCACTTGTTTTAGCTATCTATAAAAATTTGACAAAAGTGTTATAAATGATATGAACAATGATTTCCACTTAATCCGTATAGAACTTGTGTGAAGTTCTTCATAAATAACGCTCTTTTCGTAGTTTTTTCTTTCTTTCTTTAAAGTCTTTTTGATACTGGTTTCAAAGCCGTTGCGCATAATCTAAAGAACAAGCAAGAAGATGATACTTCAAAGCTTCAAAATATTTGCTTCAACTGTTTTTTTTTCTTTCTTTTAGTCTTTAACTAAGATAATATTTGCTTCAAATTTGACTGTGGTGACACAAATCTTTAAGGAAATATCTAAAGAGAATCAAGTATCAGGCAAATCTTGTCCTTGACGATCTAGTTTTTACATGTCTTGTCCTTCAAAGAAATCATGTTTTAGGCAACCACATTTTGCCTAAATCTAGTTTTCACCTGTCAAATATAGTATAGAACAAGCTCTCTATGTGTTTCCTGAGTTCTTAAAACTTGACAATTATAGGTAAAGGACTACATTCTGTTGATATCAAAATTCGAACTATACTCTAAAGTTTCAGAAATAAAAGTGTTTCAGACAGATAAACTCATCCAACAATGACAGAATCACTTCTACTCGTCTTCATCGATTGTTCCGAATTTCTGCTTAAAGGAATCTTGCTTCTGCAGCCACATCATCTGGCCCTGCACCAATTTAATTATTGAAAAGAATGTTCAAAATCAAAGATATGTCAACTTCAAATTACGATGTAAGAAATCCCAGAATCAAACGATATAACAAATTTGTGCGATGAAATCGGAAAAATGTGAAAATTAGTAGAAATAACCTGGGAGACCAGCAGCCCAGACGATGAGAAAAGAAGCGACCCAGAATCGCTTGTCCTTGACGATCGTCTTCGCATCGAATCTCGCCATTAAATCCTTTCGTTAAGCATCAATCATTCGATTGTAAGAATTTTCAGATTGCATTCAAGCTTGCTGAGCGTCTTCAAAAGCCCTAAGAGAGTTCGTAGCCGAATACTGGAACGGCCCAAGCCCAAAAAATTTGATAAAAATTGTTTGATTTAATGCTATTTTAAATTTTAATGAGATCCATGACATATTTTTCATAGTTATCATAATTTTTAATAAATCTTATTTCTATTTAAATATTATATTATTTTCTATAAGTAGCACTAACTTAAAATGTATGTTATATTAATATGTTTTGGTTTAGGAATTATTGTAATGAATTTACTAAAAGGAAAAAATTATGATAAAATAAAATTATAATCACATGATATTTTTAGTTTATTTTGAGATAATACAAGAAGGATACTTGAGATAATCTTCAATCACATATAATAAATAATAACTAAAATTACTATCTATTTAACAAAATAAACAAACATAATATTTTTGAACTAATGATATAGTTTAAAAAAACGAAGAAATCTTATTGGCTTTGACAATTTATGTAAATTAATTATATGATTTAGAAGATTTTTGGACCAATTATTTATAAGTAGATTTCTTCAAATAATCGTAGTTTGTATTCTCGCATGTATAGAAAATCTTCAATATAATATAGTTTTCAGAAATTATATGTTAATTATGTCTTGGATATCATTAGTTTTTTTTAATTTTAATATTCCGAAAAATTATAAATTATATCCCTAATTCGTTAAAATACAAACAAAACATTATTAATCTATTAGGAATACAAATACGTTAAAATATTATAAGTTATAAATTTATTAAATCCACTTATAATAACTTTGAAACAAATATAAATTCAAAGATTGAAATCAAACCATGTAATATGAGAAAACAAAAAAGTAAATAATAGAACGACCTTGCATAATAATATAATATGTATTTATAAAAAAATTAAATGCTAATACAAATGGATATATTATGTAGATATAATTGATAATATATAATAATGATAAAAATGAATATGTGTTTAAAACCTTAAATGAACGCGAGTCTAATAAATTAAATGAATACATGTTTAAAAACATAAATGAATATGGACCTAAAAATCTAAATGACACGAGTTAAAAAATTTTATATATGAAAATTTTAATACATCAAAACTTAAATCAACAGAGTTTGAAAAGTATAATTCGTGTACAACAACTATTATCATTATAAATATTTTTAGTATATCAAATATATATATATATATATATAATTTATAAATTTACATATACAAATCAAATCATGAAAAAAAATAAAAAATATCACATATAAATATTATAAATAAATTAAAATAACTACAAATGTATATTAATTTTTCACAAAAACATACTATTCTATGCATGGCACGGGGCATTATCTAGTATATAAAGATTTGGGAAGTCCATATCAACTGATTAAATATTAATCATATTTGGTTTAGGTTGGGTTTTACGGAATCATACCGGATCTGTTCTACATTGTGGAATAGGCCAATTCAAAGGTCGTTATTCCGTTAAAGAAGCTGAGTGTACTGCTTTGATTTGGGGCATTCAATCGGTATTTGGGCTCGGTTTCCGCAATGTTATTTTTGAAAGTGATAACCAACGAGTGCATAATGCTATCACGGGTTCTATTCCAAATCTGCGATTAAACCGGTATGTCGACACAGTTCGGGTCTGGCAACACCAATATGATAATGTGAAGTTCAATTGGATTCCCAGAGCGGCAATCTAATTCTTGTTATATTCATATGGTCAATGGATATTACTTCAGTGTTGTCCAAATTTCTTAAATCATAATGTTACTCTTGACAATTCGTGATTAATAAAGTTTTAGTTGGCAAAAAGAAAAAGAAAATATTAATCAAATTTCGACCCAAAATATCATATAACTTTACATTATAAGATTGAAGTTTTGGGTTAGATTATAAATTAAAATTTACTAATATAATTATTGTTTAAAAATAAAATTCTTATTAAATATGTTTTATGTTTTTCTGTTGGTCGGAAAATATTGTTTTATACTTTAATACATAACTAATTTATAAGTTTTTTTCTCCACATAATTTATAATTAATTTCAAATCTGTAAATTCCTAACAATATCGTATGATTTAAATTCAATATTTTGCAATCGAATTCAGATTAAAAATATTATAGATATAATATTTAACCAGTTGACACCAAAAAATTATAACTTAAAATGTAGAATTTTTCAACTCGGCCACAATCATTGCTTCAGATATAGTATAGATATAAATGGTTTATTGCTATCCCAAAACAAAACATATTAAATATCGTAGATGGTCAACTTATAGATAGATTGATTCTATACGTCATATCTTCCAGAAAAACCATAAAAGCAATGTCGTAGCATGCATTAACCATACCTCCTCATCCAGTTTCACAAATTATTGGAAGGACACCAAAATCTAAGTTTCGATGAAACTAGCCAAAGTAGTCGCTTTCCTTTGTTTAAATATACAATAACCAAACAAAATCCTCAAATTAAGAACAATATAGGTACTCAAGAACTGGTATCTTTATCGCCATTGTTGCGATGTTTGGTGACAACAAAAGCAATAAACCTTCAGACAGATGGATACAGATTTTGATCGAACTAATATATGTGACGTACTAAGAATCTGAATGGTCTAAAACCCTCCACCTTCTCCTATGGGCTACTGTAGTTTTTTTTAGTAAATTATACAGTGTCCCTTTGGAAAAATCGATTTTGCCTAACAGATTGTTCTAAAGCGCCAAGTTTTTTTCAGTATAATGGTTACATGTTTCAGCTAATTGTTCATATATCTAAAATACGAATCTACCTTAATACATATGAAATCTATAAAATATAAAGTTTTATGGACGGTTTTGAGCTATATTTGGGTCTTGATTCAATTATTGAAAATAAAAAAATGTTTCACCGTAGAAACATCCAGCCTAGAATTTGGAACAATTTTTTGTAGTATATGGTATGACTCCAATTCATCAAATTTGGGACCATTCGAAAAGTTAAATCCGGAATATAAGATCTTGAGTATAAGGCTCCAAAAAATGTATAGATGTTAATACATGTATGAAGACATCCTCTCATAATATACTATGTTCTATTTATATAATAAGAAATATATATGTAAAGAAGTGTGTCTAACAATAAAAATAGCATGTTCAACGCCGAGAATCTCGTTTTACCAAAAACCCAACTCCGTACGTACCTTATGTGTACTTCTCTATAAAACCTTACCATAGCAAATTTTGAAACACCTCACTGTAAAAACCACAATGAACGAACAAAAACCAGACATCATCTCAAGCTTACCATTAGAGCTTCTCCTCTATATCATCAACTTCCTTCCTTTCGAATCAACAAGACTTATCCCTTTTGTCTCCATACGGTTTAGGTTCGTTTGGAACCAAGCCTTACTCGTTGCTCACTGTCACAACGGCTCCATAGAAGACATATCTAACGTTATCTCTAGCTTCATCAATAACTTCAACGAGCTCAATCCATGTAAAAACACTCGGAAGCTGAAGTTGTTCTTTGATCAATCAACTTTTGTCTCCATTATTCTCGCAACGAACAACGTCATGCATATGAACTTCTTCTCTGGTGTTTCAAAGAAAGAAGAGAGCTTTTGTTGGCGTATTGATATCAACGATCAGATCCTCCCAAAATGTGTTCAATCAAGTGGTTTCTTGGTGAAGAAGCTTTGTTTAGACTCAGTGAATTCATTGACACATCAAGTCGTTTCCTTCATGGTTTTGGAACTTCTTTACTTGAGAGCCTTAAGATTTGTGGTTGCAAGGGATTAACTTCTCTCACTATTGATTCACCATATAAGCTTCGTCACTTATCGATCTCAGGATGCTCGAAACTGAGATATCTAGAGATCAGATCATGTAAGCTTAAAACTCTTCATTATGATGGATTTCTACCTTTGATTAAGATTCATGAACACTTCAACTTGACCAAAGCAGTTTTCAACGTAAGACGAGGACCAAGCTTTTACAATAATGATTTAGAAATTGGTCCTCTCTTGTTGATCATTAAGAATTCTCAATCTCTTACACTCTGCAAATGGATGTTTGAGGTAACAAAACACAATCTCTACATCTGTTATTCATTTTTGTAACAGTTATATATTACTGTTTTTGTTCGTAGGAGCTAATCAAACCGTCCATAGACTCGTCATGGACATCATTCCAATTCTATAAGTTGCAAGAACTGCGATGGATCGATAACTCGATGAAAGAAGAAAACATTAGTTTCCTTGTCTCTTTTCTCAAGCTCTGTCCTTCAATCGAACGACTTTTCATTACAGTAAGTGTCAAGTATCTAAACTAGCTCTTTGTGAGTTTATGCCTTTTGGGTTCTTGTACTAATACAATTTGATCATTTCAAAGATCGAATCAAACACATATAGCTCAAAAGAAGAAGTTAGTGTTGATGCAGACCACGAAAGCCAACATGAAAGAGCACTAAGTAACTTAAAGCTAGTCAAATTGGAAGGATCAAAGAGTGAAGATGTTAATAATCAACTGATATTGGCTCTACAACAGATAATCAGTATCGATCAGCCTCTGCTCGTACTATCTTCGTAATTTACTTTAGATTCATCACGAAAAAGTATTTATGTCTATAGATACACGCATAAACGTGCTTTAGTTTTAAATTTGTTGTCATTTTAACGTGTGGATTCATATTTCTTGCCGTACAAGAAACCCTCTTCAAAACAGGACACAGAAGATGTTTCACCAATATGTAATATTCTAATATTTTTACTATTGTAATTTACTTAAAACAACAGTAGATTGATAATTAATATTCACTTGTAAGTTTAACCTATTACGGGCAAATATTTGGTTTAGGTGAAATATCATTTTTAACTCATGTGGCCGTCATATTTTTTTGACCTATTCAACAAAAGCTTCTGTGGAAAATTTTCACCTGTCAACTAAAGATTACGTATCTCACAAGTCATTCATAATCATTTAATTAAAGAACATTAAAACAATTTGCTTACGTCAGTAAGGTTGATCTTTGGACTTTATTAGCAACGCCTTCAATTGTCAAGGAAAGATTGTATAAAATAGAGGTTTTATTTTTAGCATAAAAGTTCATGGGAATTGTTTATGCATTGTTCAACGAATGATATGAGAACACATACTGAATGAGTGAATACAAAAACAATTAAAATCTAAGAAGAACAATGTTGTGACCAAACATGTTTGGGACAGTTGTACACCAACCCCAAATGGCTCAGACAAGCCTGGTGGTAAAACAACTCTTAAAGGACAGTACTATAACAAGGACGTTTCAAATGTTACTCAACATGCTGAAGAATGGATATATATAAAACACAATAATACTCATTGTTGCCTGTAACAATATTACAAATTTATATAATATAATTCAGTAAACTACTATATTTATGTTTGACAACAACTACAATTGAATTGAAGGCAAACACTATCTCACACCCATAGATCGAATCCTACTGTGTACATTATGTAGAAATTTGGTTAATAAGCCGGTCAGTTGTGTTCCAGTGTTGACAGAAAAAACAACTAGAAGGAACAATGATTTGTGTAATACACACATAATTGATCATGTAAGAGAATCGTAAAATTTCTAAAACCCCAAATCTTATGTGGTGTTACGTGATTCTCTAAAACTAAAATCTTATTAAGAAAACTATAAACAGAGACATAACTATCTGGTTGTGATAGATTTGTTTTTTTTATCCATAATTTATAAAATAACATAAATTTTATTAATATTTGTGAAGAATCAACATTAAAAAAATTATCGAGATTCTTCAGTTTATTGGTTACATATCCAATTAATGACTCAAACTCTATTTTAATTTTGACTCCACTTCACTATATATAAAAATTAAAATGTTGCGAATTTAAGGATAAAGTCGAGTTATCAATCGAGTCTTATCAATTTATAAATAAAAACATAGTTAGAAAACTTATAATGCCAACTATATAAAAAGGTCTAGTTCGAATCCAAAGATAAAATAATAAGTGTAATTTAACTCAACAGCCACAGAAAATAAAGTGGGAGAAATAGGAAAAAGGAGGGAACAGATCAAATGAACTGGCAGAAAAAAGGAAACTCCATACTGCTTCAATGATACCTGCCCACACTAAGGTTATGCTAATCTCACATGCAGTATCCCTCACCCGCACCTTTTTTCACAGCTGTTGTTGCATTCTTCACGGCACACCAACCAACCCGCACGTTTTTCAACCTTTTTTACTAATCTTTTCATTTAATTCTTTCTCATCTAATTTCATTTCTAATTTATACTGATATATAGTTACATAATTCTTTTTTTTTTTTTTCAGCAATTCTTTTAAACGTTATTATCAATTATTAATCTTTATATATTTTGAGTATTTTAGCAAATAATTGAGTCGCATAATTTGGTCCAGTAAGACCAATTCATCTAGGCCCAACTTAACTTAAACAGTCTTAAAAAAAAAACTTAAAACTCGTCGCCGGAGTTGACCGTTAGCAGCCTCCGTGGAGAATATATATAATTTTTGATTATGGAATAATGAGTAGCTATTAATTATTTTTGAAATTTAAAATGTTAAAGAAAAATGTATGTAACATCAGGTGACACACAGACATAGGACTTGTCTGTCTATCACTTTTAAGAGTCTTTGACCCATTTTCTTCATTCGCCAAAATCCATAAAATATAATTAAATAAAAAACCAAATTGTTATTTTCTTAAAAAATCAATCTAACCAATAAAGAGGAACAAATATCACCGGAAACGATTTCTTCGCCGATTCTAGGTTTTTTCTTCTTTTTAAGCTTTAAGCAGATCCGGTGAAATTCCCGATTAAGCTAAAATCCGAGAGGTTTTTAATTGTTAGATAAGAAGACGGTGGTGGTAATTCCCCCGTCGTCGCTAAGATGATGATTTCTAGGGGTTTGTTTGGTTGGTCTCCGCCGCATATACAGCCGTTAACTCCTGTTTCTGAGGTTTCTGAGCCTCCTGAGTCTCCATCTCCTTACCTTGATCCTGGTGCTGAGAACGGTGGCACGGGAATGGCCACGCAAGCTGAGGATGAGGAAGATATGGAAGAGCCTGAGGAGATGGAACCTCCTCCTGCAGCTGTTCCTTTCTCTCAGTTATTTGCTTGCGCCGATCGGTTTGATTGGGTGCTTATGGTCTTTGGATCTGTAGCTGCTGCTGCACATGGTACTGCGCTTATTGTCTACTTACACTACTTCGCCAAAATTATTCAGGTCCTTGCGTTAACCACTAAATCGGATCAGTTCGATCGCCTTGTTGAGGTAAGTCAGCTTGCATACGCTTCTTTGGCTTTACAAAAGTTCCTAATTTTTCTAGGTTTATCTAGCTGGGTAAACTTTTGGGGGAATTGGAATCTAGAGGTTAATGTGCATTTTAATTTCGGCGTTTTGTGTTAGCAATTTCTGGATTAGGTTTATAAATAAGCTGAACTTCGACCTTTCCACTCGATTTTTTTTTTTTTTTTTTTTGTTTTCTTCTGAAAGGTTGATGCTTTAGGCCTGTCTTGGTTGCGCTATTAAAAGTTTAGTATATACTTTGCTATATCTATTCAAACAAAATTTAGCCCGGGGGATTGAGTTTGGAGTCTTGTTATACTTCCGAGCTGGATAACAGTGGTTTGCCACATTAGGGTTAAGTACCTTTCCTGGGAGGTTCTTGAACATTGGGTAAAGAGATAAACATGCCAGGGCTGTTATCTCCGTGAGGTTTGTGGCACTCCGTTGTCATGTATTCATTAGTGCAAGAAGTGAACACGAGAGTGTAGTGAAATAATTAATCAAGCTATGACTGTTCATTACCTGTAGTATCTATAAGATATGATTTATCCTGAAGTAAGCATGATTTAGCTACTTTCTGTTGGTATGAAATTCTATGATTGTTTTGCTCTACATGTGGCAATTTTGTGGATTGCATGTTGGCTTGTTAGTGAATTTTTTGTTTCATGATTTCCCTCTGCTATTATTTGGAGGACTAGTAAATATAGTGGTTTCATGTAGTTTCTGCTTCTAGATTGCATATTAAACTGGAAAATATCTGTTCTTCACTTAACTGGGAAGACAACTTTGAATGATTAAAAACCTCTTTGTAACTCAAATGCATACTCAAATGAAGGCAGCCGTTATTCTAAGTCTATGCTTTTGTTGTCCTTGTCTTCCATTTTATTACTCAAGGTTTTGTCTGTTTAGAAACCTGTTCATCTGGATTCATGAAACACTGGCAACAATCTTGAAAAAAGAGCCTTATCTAAGTTATTTATGCCCTCTGTGCAGCTTTCACTGACCATTGTTTACATTGCTGGAGGTGTTTTCATTTCTGGTTGGATTGGTAAGTTACCTTTGCTAAAATCTAGACATATGTAATCTAGTTGTAACCTTCGTTCCTCTACTGCAATGATGTTATAAGCCGCCACTGTAATTGTTTGTCCTTTATTATAGAGGTATCTTGCTGGATACTGACTGGAGAGAGGCAGACTGCTGTAATCAGGTCAAAGTATGTTCAAGTACTACTAAATCAGGATATGAGTTTCTTTGATACATATGGCAATAACGGGGATGTAGTAAGCCAAGTTCTGAGTGATGTCCTACTCATTCAGTCGGCTCTAAGCGAAAAAGTATGTTTAACTTTTGAATCTGGTTTCAAGTTTGCTTGTGATTATCGTTCTTTTTACAAGGAGTAATACATCTTCAGGCATTTCTTTATTCTTTGTAATCTTGGACGTTGCAGGTTGGGAATTACATTCATAACATGGCAACATTTATCACTGGTCTTATTATCGGTTTTGTCAACTGCTGGGAAATTGCACTCATTACATTAGCCACTGGTCCTTTCATTGTTGCTGCAGGAGGCATATCAAATATATTTCTCCACAGACTTGCTGAGAATATTCAAGATGCATATGCTGAAGCAGCCAGCATTGCTGAGCAGGTATTATAATTTTTAGGTTTTGATCTCTTTGAAATATTGCAATTTGATTGTTGAATTCTGTTGCAAGCATTAAATGAAATGTTCTGGATGACAATGATATCTAAGCATTGCAGTTATAACAGAGATATCTGTGACTTGTGAGCATCAAATTTGTTTTTTACTGTGCTAAGTTCTATCTTTTACTGTTCTCTTATTTAAAATCACTTTTCTTTTTTATGTTCGAAAATAGTAGGAAGAATCTATGAGGGCTAGGTTGTATTTAGACAGGTCAGACTTTATATGTTACTTATATTTATTTGCTGCGGCTATACTGCAATCTTGAATAAAAAAAAAATCATCTCAACATATTGCCTAAGCCATGGCTTCGTTTTTGTTATGCCTGGATTTACGCATTATTATTCTTAGCATCCATAAGTTGGATATTGCATCCACTTGGATGCATGAAAAATACATGCCTGCCAGTCTGTTTTATGAGTACATGTTCTTCGAAACGTATTCCCTACTGGTCTATTTTTGACTTATCCATTCTGGTTAGTTTACTGTGTCACTACGCACCTGTATATGTTTTCTAACTCTTCGAAGTGTTTATTGTAATTGTGCAGGCGGTCTCGTACATTAGGACTTTGTATGCCTTTACAAATGAAACTCTTGCGAAATACTCTTATGCAACTTCTCTTCAAGCAACTTTGAGATATGGTATATTAATTAGTCTTGTGCAAGGACTTGGACTTGGATTTACATATGGGCTTGCTATATGTTCATGTGCTCTGCAACTTTGGATTGGTCGGTTCTTTGTTATTCATGGAAGAGCAAATGGTGGAGAAATCATCACAGCCCTTTTTGCTATTATTTTAAGTGGACTGTAAGCTTCAGATTGTAGTTGTACTGCTTTACCTTTCTTCTCCAGTGACCCTTTACACATTTCGGTTTGCTAATTGTATTCATATTATGCTGTGCAGGGGCTTAAATCAAGCGGCTACAAACTTTTATTCATTTGATCAAGGAAGAATTGCGGCATATAGGCTTTTTGAGATGATAAGTCGTTCATCCTCTGAAAATAATCAAGAGGGAACTATTTTGTCTGCTGTTCAAGGAAATATTGAGTTTCGGAATGTATATTTCAGCTATTTGTCACGACCTGAAATTCCAATCTTGAGTGGATTTTACCTCACTGTGCCAGCTAAAAAAGCTGTTGCACTTGTTGGTAGAAATGGTTCTGGGAAAAGCAGCATCATTCCTCTAATGGAACGGTTTTATGATCCAACACTAGGTACTAGGTTGTGTGATTTAAAGAAGTATCAATACGTTTATTATAATATTATTTGAATGCTTACCTGCGTCAGAGACTATTATTAAGTGATTAAATCTATTGTTTTCTTTTTACAGGAGAAGTACTACTTGATGGGGAGAATATCAAAAATCTAAAATTGGAGTGGCTTAGAAGCCAAATAGGCCTGGTGACACAGGAGCCTGCTTTGCTTAGCTTGAGCATAAAAGAGAATATAGCATATGGCCGAGATGCTACTCTAGATCAGATAGAGGAGGCAGCGAAGAAAGCTCATGCACACACCTTTATTAGCTCACTTGAAAAAGGATATGAAACTCAGGTATCTATCCACTGAAAATTTTACAGTTATGGTTGAATTTTTGGTGCTGCTATTCTCATTTCAGAAGTTGGATATAACTTGTTTGTTTTCTAGGTTGGGAAGACTGGTTTAACGTTGACAGAAGAGCAGAAAATAAAACTATCGATTGCTAGAGCTGTACTCTTAGATCCAACAATTCTTTTGCTCGATGAGGTCACTGGAGGACTAGACTTTGAAGCTGAAAGAGTTGTCCAAGAAGCTCTTGATCTTCTCATGTTAGGACGGTCGACTATAATAATTGCCCGAAGGTTAAGTCTGATAAGAAATGCTGACTATATTGCTGTAATGGAGGAGGGTCAGCTACTTGAAATGGGTACACATGATGAATTAATCAACCTTGGTAATTTGTATGCCGAGCTTCTGAAGTGTGAAGAAGCAACAAAGCTACCCAGAAGGTATAATTCTCCAGCCAAGGCTATATATATATCTAACTACTTGTCAAGTTTGTTGTGTAGTAAAAGTCATGTGGTAGAATATTTTTCGTCTGACTGCTTTGGATTTGTAAATGATAAGAGTGGACTTTGACAATTCTACTTGTTTATGGAACTCGTGTTGCCCTGCAGGATGCCAGTTAGGAACTACAACGAGTCTGCTGCGTTCCAGGTTGAGAGGGATTCTTCAGCTGGTTGTGGCTTCCAAGAACCATCATCGCCTAAAATGGCCAAGTCTCCATCTCTTCAGAGAGGTCATAATGTTTTCCGTTCCCAGGAAGTGTGCTTTAATAGTGAAGAATCAGGCAATGATCATAGCCCTGCACCAGAGAAAATGGGAGAAAATGGCTCGTCTTTGGATGTCAGTGATAAGGAACCAACCATCAAAAGACAAGATAGTTTTGAGATGCGATTACCAGAACTACCCAAAATTGACATTCAGTGTCCACAGCGTCAGAAATCGAATGGCTCAGATCCGGAGTCCCCTATATCACCCCTTTTGATATCAGATCCCCAAAATGAGCGCTCCCATTCACAGACTTTTAGCCGCCCTCTTGGTCATTCTGATGACACCTCAGCAAATGTCAGGGTGGCCAAGGACGCTCAACACAAGGAGTCACCTTCATTTTGGAGGTTGGCACAGCTTAGTTTTCCAGAGTGGCTATATGCTGTATTGGGGAGTATTGGTGCTGCCATATTTGGTTCTTTCAATCCTCTTTTAGCTTACGTTATTGCGTTAGTAGTGACGACATACTATAAGATTGACAGAAGACACCTACGTGAGGAGGTTGACAAGTGGTGCTTGATCATTGCTTGCATGGGAGTAGTGACAGTTGTTGCCAATTTCTTGCAGCATTTCTACTTTGGTATTATGGGGGAGAAAATGACTGAGAGAGTACGGAGGATGATGTTCTCAGGTACTGAATATTTGTCTTCATTATTTAACTCACTTCAGCACATGTTATTACTTTCCCTTGTTTCAGTTCAGTGATTTCTCTGATGTGACAGCGATGCTGCGCAATGAAGTTGGATGGTATGACGAAGAAGAGAATAGTCCAGATACGTTATCCATGCGCCTAGCAAATGATGCCACTTTTGTCCGAGCCGCCTTCAGCAACAGGCTTTCAATATTTATTCAGGATAGTTTTGCTGTTATAGTTGCCATTCTTATTGGGTTGCTGCTCGGCTGGCGTTTGGCCCTTGTTGCATTGGCGACTTTACCAGTACTTACACTTTCTGCTATTGCCCAGGTTTGTTTCGTTCCTTCACCCTTTCCCACCATAAGCCTTAGGTTACAATTAAGAAGAGCGCTTGAAAATTGTTTTCTTGTGTTTTTTTTTCTGTTCCTGATTTCGGTTTTAGTAGTTGCATGTTTCCCTCTGTCAAAATGTGTTTTCTGATTGTTGCAAAAGGTTTCCAGTTCTAGTAGCGATTTAAGATGTTAAACTTTCTCTCTACATTATTTTTGTCATCTCATCCTCATGCACTTAGCTTGGAAGTATTTGTCTGGTATGCGAATGCTAGTTTCTGATAATCCTTGAAACAAATTTTCAGAAACTTTGGCTCGCTGGATTCTCAAAGGGCATCCAGGAGATGCATCGAAAGGCGTCTTTAGTACTTGAGGATGCTGTCAGAAATATATATACGGTTGTCGCTTTCTGTGCCGGTAATAAGGTCATGGAACTCTACAGACTGCAACTCCAACGGATTCTCAGGCAGAGCTTTTTCCACGGGATGGCTATTGGCTTTGCGTTTGGCTTCTCACAGTTTCTTCTTTTTGCCTGCAATGCGCTCCTCCTCTGGTACACTGCATTCTCAGTAGACCGCGGATATATGAAACTGTCTACAGCTCTAACTGAGTACATGGTTTTCTCCTTTGCTACATTTGCTCTTGTCGAGCCATTTGGATTAGCACCTTACATTCTCAAGCGCCGTCAGTCTCTAGCTTCAGTATTTGAAATCATAGATCGAGTTCCTACAATCGAACCTGATGATACTGCAGCTCTTAGTCCACCTAACGTCTTTGGAAGTATTGAATTGAAAAACATTGACTTCTGCTACCCAACCCGCCCAGAAGTGTTAGTGCTAAGCAACTTCAGTCTCAAAGTCAATGGGGGACAGACAGTAGCTGTGGTTGGTGTTTCTGGTTCTGGGAAGAGCACAATAATATCGGTGATTGAGAGATACTACGACCCAGTTGCTGGTCAGGTCTTTTTAGATGGGCGAGATTTGAAGTCATATAATTTGAGATGGTTAAGAAGCCATATGGGTCTGATTCAACAGGAACCCATAATCTTTTCCACGACGATCAGAGAAAACATTATATATGCAAGGCATAATGCGAGTGAAGCTGAGATGAAGGAGGCTGCAAGAATTGCAAATGCCCACCATTTTATCAGCAGCTTACCTCACGGTTACGACACACACATTGGGATGAGGGGTGTTGAACTTACCCAAGGACAAAAACAAAGAATTGCAATAGCTCGGGTAGTGCTGAAGAATGCTCCAATACTGCTGATTGACGAAGCGAGTTCATCAATTGAATCAGAATCAAGCCGTGTTGTGCAGGAAGCTCTGGATACATTGATAATGGGGAACAAAACAACGATTTTGATAGCACATAGAGTGGCAATGATGAGACATGTGGATAACATTGTGGTTCTCAATGGAGGCAAAATAGTAGAGGAAGGTACGCATGATTCTTTAGCGGCTAAAAACGGATTGTATGTCCGTTTAATGCAACCACATTTTGGGAAAGGTCTACGTCAACATCGACTGATATAGAGAGACTGGACTCTTGTGCGTAATCGAGATGAGTTCAGTCACACACCAACCATTACGTGATGCTACGGGATAATGTTACCAGACGCGATAACGGGGCATAATTTGCATTTGATCAGGCTTATCGGTCGGGAAATGACATCAAAGGAGCAGAAGTTGTACAACCATGGTTAGTTTCTGTAAGCAGATTAGGAGCTTGTAGACGTAAGATTCCCGTATTATTTGAGAAGACCAATGAAGAAGTAGGACTCTGTATTTATTCATTGCTTGGTCTCTGAAGTATATCAATTTGTTGATTGAATATGACGATTAGAGGGCAGTTTATCTGCTGAGGTTTGTTTTTTGTTGTTGTGTGGGTGATTTAGGTGGAGAATGTGTAATGATTAGGTGAAAAAGGCGTATGTTTTGTAAATACATTGTTTTCACTTTATTTGCAAGTTTGATTGAATTATTTGAACCAACAACTCAGAATCCAACTCACAATGCCCAAAACATCGTTGGAGTAGTAGAGAAGATGATAAAAGTATATTATTTCATCTACATTCAATTTTGTAACCATAGATAGAGAGATAGATACATAGGAGTAACATAAGTTGTTCTCTTGTGTTTGTCAAATCTGAAGGATCTTCAAAGAGTCGGCCACAACTTCAAGCTGCTTTTTCACTTTCCTCCACCTCCTCTCATTTGCTCCAACTATGAGTGTGTAGTATCTGTCTGCAACACCAAATCAATCGAAACACTTCTTATTCCTTACTTTCTTCTCTCGTTTATCAGTAAATCATAATCTATGCTTACTGTTTCCAACTGCTACTGTTGCAAAGGAAGTGGTTGCGTAGATGGGAGTTCTTAGTCCATACTCAAACGTGTAATAGTTCCTTCCATCCTCCACCCTCTAGTGTATAAGTTTTTTGTTATAATAAAGATCCAATCTCTCAAAACTTTGATGATTCTTTGAGTGTTAACAATCTTACCTCTTTCATATCATAGATGGTAGCTACTTGGTTTGGTGCTGCAAACTTATGCTTCACTAGATCATAAACCACCTGATGAACATACATGAATGATGAATGAAATGGGACATCTCAAATGACATAGAGAAGGATATTAGACTGTGCAATATACACCTCTTCCATAGGACCCATTTCACGGATGTCGTTTTTCTCAGTTGGTATGAATCTGACCCGAACATTTTGCAATTGCAAGTATCTATCTTTGAAGGCTGAATCATGTGCCCTGAAGTCAAATTCCTATATAGTTTGCGTGAAAAAAGATCATATCAAAACTTATTCCTTTATGCTTCATTTTTACAACAAACCCAAAAACAAAGCTATAGCTTACCCACCCTCCAGTCTGATGGGTAATAATAAGAATACCCATCTTCTCTATCCACAAATGCTGAGTAGTTTTTTGGTATCTCTGCAGAACATTTGATGACCGAACAAAGTTAGGCTTTTAGTCCCAAAAGAATGAAGAGGAGAGAAAATAAAAACTCTTTTTGGCAGATTACCTTCAGCTAGAAGCGAAGTTGCTGGAATAGAAGTTGCCAATAAGGTTCCTCCTATTCCCACAAGAGCTTGTCTTCTCTTCCAATTGATTCCGCTGCCTTTTTGGTAAGCTATTGAATTGTTAATATAAATCAATCCATACAAGTCAATGTAATCTGAGAAGAAGAAAAAGTGAGGCTACTTACTATTCTCAGAGGACTCAAACTTGTCACCAGATGAAAGTATACAACAAGCTTTGAATGATGATGGATTTGGACAGAGAATCTCAGTCTGGTAAGAAAATGCATCAATGTATAAACTAATGAACAGTAATGAATTTTACATTTCAGACATCGAGCTGAAGAGGAATCATAACAGTATAACTAACCTTGCGGGAGATTGTTGGTGAGACGCCATAGCGAATTGAAAGTGACGAGACTGCCATAATGGCTACAATAACAAGACTTTTAGAATGATCATTGCCTTAGTTTTGTCTGTGTGGTAAAGATTTTGGATAAGAAATTTCTGCTTTTCCTTCATTTCTCAGGCTTCTCCATTCACTAACATGAGGAGATATGGATAATGAAAGATACAAACAAATATGTGGAGAAAATTCGGTTTAGGATAACACGACGGTTAAGAGAGGCTGCACTTGTCTGCTTACGTTTTAGAATTTTACAAGAGTTCAGGAGAAGTAAAAATATCGAACTTGAAATTAATAATAAACTTCAATAAGAATGTATTGTAAAACGTTTTTGCTCCAAATACTACAATCACCAGTTGATGGTAATAATATCTTCAGGCAAAACTGAGACTACAAGAGACAAAACACAATAGTCTGATTTATAACTGCAGAGAGATAAAACTTAGATGATGCCGATTTTGTTAGCAACATCCAAAGCATCGTAGTCTGGTGTAAGCCTCACGTAAGCCTTCTTCGTACCATCAGGCCTGCAACAAAACCGTAAATTGTGTCAAATATATAAAACATAAACAAACTCAGAACAAGGCTTGAGAGAAAACTCTTTGATTTACCTGATGAGGGTGTTAACTTTCTTCGTCTGGATGTCATACATCTTCTTAACGGCATCTTTGATCTTCTTTTTGTCAGCACGAATGTCAACAATGAAGACAAGAGTGTTGTTGTCTTCAATCTTCTTCATTGCAGACTCAGTGGTGAGTGGGTATTTGAGAATTTGGTAATGGTCTAACTTGTTCCTCGGTGTAGCACTGATTCGTGGATATTTAGGGTCTCTGGGCTTGGTCAGAGTCTTTGGCCTGTGGAAGGTGACCTTAGTCCTAACCTTCTTGTCCTTCTTCTTGAAGGTTTGGCCAGATTTCACGGCTTTAGCAACCTTCAAGGCCTTGGCCTTGGGATCAGCCTTCTTTGTAGTATCAACTGCATAGCACAGAAAGAACTGAAGCAACTTAAAAAATGGTTTGAGAGCATAGCTGCATATACTTGATACTAAGGACCAAATTTCATTGAATAAAAATGATGAAGCCAATTGACGGTAAAGCCAAAAGAGTTCATATATATCTCAAAGACAGTTCAAAATATTTCATTTACAGCCGCAATTCACTTCAATAATCTGAGGACTTAATCTTACAGTTCGACTAATTACTAAGAATTCTAATCTCACTAGCAGACCAACTTGTTGCTTAGAGAGACTGAGATAAAACTAGGCAAAGCTAATAAGGAAGATTGGACACTAAGCAACTTAATGAACATTGATTAGAAAACTCAAATCGAAGCGACTTGGTAATGTTTCCATCAAACTGCAGTCTAGTAAAAAATTCAAAATCCATCATATCTAGTAAAGCTCCAACATTGAATCTGGTAATCACTGAAAAACCATACCTTTAGCCGGAGACATGGCTTGAAACGATTCTACCCACTCGAAATCTGTCAAGATATGATATACACCCAGAAAAAAAACTCAGTTAACAGTCAGTAAATGAAATGTATGAGAAATTTTGAGCTTGCATTCATAAGAAAGAAGATGAACGAACCTACGGAAAGGTGAAGCAGAAAACCCTAATTTAGCGCCGCAGATAATTTTTATAGTGGAAACTGAAACCCTAAATATATTGGTGAAACTTGGGCCTGAAATATTATAATGGGCCTTTCACATACATTTTGGTCTCAGCTTATATGACAATGATTAGCCCAATACTTTTATTTGGGCCGATTATAAATGGACTAAAGAATGAGCTTGAGGACCTCTGATCCATGACTATGTCACGTGGATTTTAGTTGCAGAGTTCATGTCAGATGTCGTGTCGATGAAGAGTCTGCCAATCACGTGCAAGTTACTAAATCCAGTGAGATCATGCCACGTGTAATTTAGAAAAGGACCACTCGTCTAAGCCTGGTCCAAGTATCTTTCTGGAATGTCTAACTACCACAGCAGTCGTAATAGAAGGCTCATAGCCTCTCCATCTTTAGCTTAATTACCAATTTTACCCTCGCCGTCTCTTCAAATTTTCATTCCCATCCAATCAGAACTCAGCTTCCACTGCTCCAAATATCTCGCGCCGCTCTAAATCTCTCACCGGAAAAATGGTTGAGCCAGCTATTACTGGCGACGAAGAAGGGATCTTGCTGCTCGAGTATCATGGTAATGGTGACCGCTCTTGGCAGTTAAATTTCGATGATTTCCAGGTTTCACCGGAGCACAAGGAGAAGAAAATTTCCAGTAAACTCCATAATTGTCTTGGTTGTTTGGGTAAATTTGCTTCTTTTCTCTACATTTTCGTTTTGTTTCGTTAACCTACATCTTTAGCAGCTGATAGTACTGACATGCTCTGAGAAAACTCAAGTATATGGAGAAAAATCACTTACCGTTTTGGGACATTTTGGTTTCGGAGTCTTTTTTGCTATTTTTAGCGATTTTGATTCTTAAATGAAAGATACTCTCCTGTAATGTAGTGTTGAGATTTGTGGAATCTTCGGCAGTGATAAAGTCAATTTGAAACCGGAGCTTCAATGAAATCCACCTCAAATTAACCCTGATCTTGATTTTTGAGGTTTAAATGTTATCTTTTGAAGGTTGAAGTTGTTGACAATGACTAAATGATCTTCTTCTTTAAATCCCATCTGACCTGATTGAAAGCTATAGTAAACATTAAACAATGTTGCAAGTACAGTTGACTTATCAGAAGATTTGGAATTTGTGATTTTTATCTTGCTTCATTTACGCTATGCAAAAAGATTTAATATGATTTGTGAAGCTTTGTGTGTATGTTGGGATTTCAGGTCCGGAAGACAATGTGGCAGATTATTACCAGCAGCAGGTAGAGATGCTTGAGGGCTTTACTGAAATGGATGAACTTGCAGAACGCGGCTTTGTTCCTGGGATGTCAAAGGTTAGCTTGGATGATGCTACTTTGTCACTTCTTCCAAATTTGTTGAAGTCTATCATCCATTTCTTCTGGTTAATTGATACTTGTGTGAATATCTCTGTATTGTCTTTACATAGGAAGAGCAGGAAAATTTGGCTAAAAGCGAGACATTGGCAATTAGAATATCAAACATTGCAAACATGGTTCTTTTTGCCGCTAAAGTCTATGCTTCTGTCTCAAGTGGCTCTTTAGCAATCATTGCCTCCACATTGGACTCTCTTCTTGATCTTCTTTCTGGCTTCATCCTGTGGTTTACTGCCTTCTCGATGCAGACGCCAAACCCATACCAGTATCCCATTGGGAAGAAAAGGATGCAACCACTGGTTTGTATCATCCTTTATAAGATTATGCATAGATGTATCTTTCATCTTCCCGTTATTTTTATTTTAAGTGTGATGTTATTAAATAGGCCTAAGCGAACTTGTTTTGTGCTATTGGTTTCTCTATGCAACTATTGCCAAGTACGACAAGTGTACAAAGCTTTTCCTATTTCTCACTATGTGATTCCTGGATCAAATCCTATCAGGGAATCCTAGTCTTTGCATCAGTGATGGCGACACTTGGATTGCAGATCATCTTGGAATCTCTTCGCACGATGTTATCCACTGTATGTCTGAAACTTTATTACCTAGTTTTAGTCTCGATCCTCGGGTTATATATTACTCATGCAATATCTTTCATACAGCACAAAGAGTTCAACCTAACAAAAGCGCAAGAGAGTTGGGTAGTTGGGATCATGCTCTCGGTTACATTGGTGAAACTGCTTCTGGTTCTTTACTGCAGATCTTTCAGTAACGAGATTGTTAAAGCTTATGCTCAAGATCACTTCTTCGATGTCATCACAAACATCATTGGACTCATTGCAGTACTTCTTGCCAATTACATCGATGATTGGATTGATCCAGTTGGAGCTATCATCGTAAGTTCCCAAATTTTTGAACAATATGGACAAGTCTTTTTTATCTCCTCGCTGAAAAATGTCTTCAATTAATTTTACGCAGCTTGCTTTGTACACGATACGGACATGGTCAATGACGGTATTAGAGAACGTGAACTCACTTGTTGGGAAATCAGCAAGACCAGAGTATCTGCAGAAACTAACTTACCTGTGTTGGAACCACCATAAGGCCATTAGGCACATTGACACAGTGAGGGCTTACACATTTGGCTCTCATTATTTCGTGGAAGTTGATATTGTTCTTCCTGCTGATATGCCGCTGCAAGTGGCCCACGACATTGGAGAATCACTGCAGGAGAAGCTCGAGCTGCTTGATGAGATTGAACGAGCTTTTGTGCATCTTGATTATGAGTACACTCACAAGCCGGAACACGCTAGATCCCACTGTTAGCTGTTTTGCTTTTCAAGATGTTTCTAAATCCTTAAATCTCCACTATCAAGTTTAATAGATAATTGTGAGATAAACGAGTATTACATTTACCAAAAAGATTACATTAGTTAAATGTTCATTTGTATAATCTGCAAAAAAAATGTTGATCTGTTCAATACCAAACAAGAAAATTTGTGTGAATTGAAAACTTGGTTAACAAAGTTTACTATGGTAAAATTCAAACAAAACATAGTATCACTTGGCATCGCTTGAGTTAAACATAAGATCATTGATTCTTGTAATATCAATGTCAGAGATTGGATCTATTGGCCTCTCGTCCCCTTCCTCCATCTGAGAATCAAAATCCCCAGGTTCTCTACTGTATTCATCTGCCATTAACAAACCAAAAATCAGATCTTCTAGAGTATCATCATCACAAGCAAACTCCAAAAACCACTCTTCACACTGACACCTTCTAGCTTAGCTATTGCAATCGCATTGAGATCTCTAATTGAAACAATGAACTATGTAAGTCTCAAGAGAGCGGTTCTCACCAAATAAGGTATTGAGAGACGTTGGGTGTGGAGTGGCGATGAAATTGAGACCAATGTAAAACGCCAAAGCTAACATCAAAGTCACCATCAAATACGTCGGCATCGCCAATACCCAGTACCTGCTTGGATAATAATAAATCCCTATAGATTCCAACAATTTATCTGGTACATATGCCCATATCAAGAAGATCACTGTGGCAACAACAGTCGATATAGACCCTACAAAACCATACACCTCTGACGGTTTAGGTCCACGCACTTCTGATGCTCTAAATGGAGATGACCTTTTGCTATCTGAATCCTGGACACCAAGCTTTTGCTTCTTTCTCTTCGGGAAGCTTAAAACTCGCCTTGGACTATTTACTGAATGGGCATCGTCCATGTGTTGAATAAAGGAAGATAAATCACTGCAAAATCATTGAGATTTGAAAGAAAGAAAAAAGAACATCAGTGGTCTTAGGTAAATATCAATTCAAAATGCGGAAAATGATAAGAAGGTTCAATGCCCAATCGCTTCTCTTGCCAAGAAATATAAGACTACTAACAGTAGAACATATATCTCCCACACTAGAAGATGAAAATCATCTATCCAAAACTTTCTCTAATTCCGTCAACATAGTTTAGTTCTCAATAATCTTAGAAACAACATATATTATCTCTTCCTCGCCAGATTATCAAGTCTTTCAAGGATCAATTCCTGTATGATGACCAATCAAAACTTCAATATAATCCCGAGGAACATCATTACAATTCCATAAGAAAATCGAAGCCAGTTAATAGCGTTTCCATCCAACTGAAGACTAGTAAAAGATTCAAAATCCATTATGTCCAGTAAAGGTTCAACATTGAATCTGGTTATTAATGAAAACCCGTACCTTGAGCCCGAGACCTTTAGGAGTGATCGGTGTCATTATGCGGTGGACCGATTTTCCTCCGCAAGATTATCCTCAGATCTAAATCAACCAAGACGAAGATTGTAATGGAGATAATCCAGCTTCAATTCTTGCTCTTTTGTTATGTTGCTTTTAATCTTCAGTGTTCGCATTTAGGAAGAAGACTTAAACGTCATCGTTCTCTGTTATGTGAGATGGATACTAATTGATCTATACCTATCTTAATTTAATCGGTTCATTTAATCAATTCTTCAAACCGAGATTTTGATTATTAAACCAGGAGATCGGACCATACTACTACTCAAGAGAAATGATTATTGGTTGGAGATATTAAAATTTTTAAAAAATTATTCAGATTCTATCTATAAATACCTTTAGCTTTTTTATGATATGTTTAATGAAATTTTAACTTTATATTATTTTATTTTATTTTTGTCAACAAATAATTATTTGATCCACAAAATCCGATATATAATTTAAGTTTTTCAACTGGAACATGATAGAATCCAAACTCACCACATGTTATCTAGTTAAATCATAGACAAACCAATAATTTAAAAACTATAATAGATTAAAGTATTTAAAAATAAAGAGTATAATTAAAATTAAAATATATAATCTTGGCACTCTATATTATTATTTATAAAATATTTTTAAATGAGGGCTATAATTAAGATTTCTTGAATATTTTAGATATTTTATTTTTTTATTATCAATTGAATTAATAAGATTTTATCTATAATATAAAGTTAAAAAACTAAAATTTATTTTTGATCTATTATATGCGAAGGGGATCATCGAGAACCGTCTCTAAGTAGCATTTGGACTTTTCTTTGGCCTCTTTGAAATTACTGAGATCATTTTAACCACTATATTGAAAAGAATTCAATAATTTATAATTATAGTAATTTATTTAAATTTATAATTATAATTTTGGATATTTAAAATATTAATAGTTTTAAATATAAATAATAATTTGTATACGGATGAGAGGTCGATAGGATGAAGTCATTTTCCTCACAACATAAACAAAAATGTCGTTTTTCTGCGTGCAACTCGTACTTAACAAAGATAATAGAATCGCCAAAAGATTGGCCAAGTTTTTTTTATATTATTTATAGGACTTCCTTGCTATCATTTTTTTTTCTTGTTCTTGGCTTCTTAAGTATAAGGATGATTCTCATGAGTACCTTAATATCTTCTCAGGTTTTTTTCTTATCAATCGATCTATTAGCCAAATTCCTATATAATATAAACAGTAGAAATCGATTCTTAGATGTGCAAGTGCGTCTGACTTTAGTACATTTACCACATGTCACTAGATTAAATGCCACATATATTTTCTCAGGTTAGTTAGATTTAGGAAATTTAGATTATTTATTTCGGAAATTTTTATGGTATATTTGGAAATATAATTTTTTAAAAAAATATTGATTGAAGTTCTTGAAAATTTTCAAATTAGCAGTATTTTTACATAATTCATCAGATTAATCTGTGGGATCGGATATCAGAACCATGATTGGTTTTACCAACCTTCATGGGATATAGGTGTTTTACCACCATATCGTTATTGCCTTATTGGTTTTACCAACATTCCTCTTGTTTTTTTGGCTGTTAATCATTCTCCTATTGTTCCAGGTAGAGTATTCGATGTTTGAGAATTTATAAATATAGCATTACTACCGACTCATTTGCCCTATTACACATATTACTCTTTAACTTAATTTTTAGATATTACTGTATTTGTAGTAATAGTAAATTCATGTTTCTCCGATTTGGATAACCAATAATGGTATTTATTTAACTATAATGTTTTTTTTTGACAAGACCGATTTATAACCTAATCTAACTCTTAAAATTTCTATTTAATCTATCAACTTGTAGAAGAGAGTAATCGAATCCTAAATGTCATAGTCATTAGCTAGATCATCTTAAACACTATAGTTAGAAGAATTCAGCATTTAACTATAATGTTTGGTTGAAAAAATAAACATAAGTTGTTTTGCATAAAATAAAAGAAAATACCCCTAAAAATGAACAAGCTACTAGGCTTCTACTTAAACAAAACGAAGATGATATTATTTTCACTCTCTTCCATGGCTTCCTCCTGAGATGATTATAACTTTTCAATGTTAGTGATAATGATAAACATAGATCAGTTTTAACAAAAGTATTAAAGGAGGAACAATAATTACCTTATTTTTTTCACTTAGTTAATGACAACGTAAAAGTCTAACTCTTGGGCACTCTCACATAAGCTTCACATCCTCTACATGATCTACAAAAGTACGAATGCATTCACTTGTACTCGACTCAATTCCTTGGATCGTAACTCTTTCGATAGTTTTCTTCTCCACATTGTAAGAGAATACATAGAAAGGATCAGACATAAGTCGTGTAGAGAACACAAATTCACCATTATGAGTCCTCCCGGCCAGGTATAATCTCAAATCCCCAACTAAGGACTTCCACGAAGGTGGGAATATATAGATATGTTGCGACCATTCATTCTTATCAACATCATCTAAAACCAACAACTCAAGCTTTGTAGTTCCTCGAGTGAAGAAACTTTCACGAAGTACACCTAATTTACCAGTGTAATTAATCAAAATTGCCCCACCTATCCTGTATTTAGCTTTAATAGATTTGACTTTCTCTGACCTAACATCAAAGCAAACTATGGTTTCTTCATGGATATAATTACCGACATAATAGAGAACTCCATTGATACATATTGGAGAATGAGGAGAACGTAGTGGTGTGGAACATTCAATCATTTTCCAAGCTGGTTTTTCGACTCCTAATGTCAGAACATGATGCTCAACTACGTGTTGATATCCATGCATTGACAAGCACAATGCTTTGTATTGTTTGTTGATTGGATCATACCCCAAATAGATTTTAACATCAAGTCTCCTTCCACTCCTTTTGGGTAATGATATGGATTGTCCTGTGCTAGGATTATGGATCATCACTTTTGAATCATTATACCCACGTTTAAGCCTTCTGTTTTCAGGACAGATCAAGTTCATGTTTATAAACTCAGTACAGAACAAGCCATTGACAGGAGCATGGTGTTGAGAGTAAGAATTTATCATAGGAAAAGACATGTGATAATCAACAAGTAGTGGAGATGAGTTCTTGTCTGAATTCAGAGGTTGAGGTGCAGACAAAAAGAGCATCTTATTCTTATCCTTAGTTTTGACAAGGAAAAGGAGACGAGGTCGAGAAGAAGACATTGTCAGGAACTGATTGGTAAAATCTGGATTCCGGAGAATTGAATTCCATTCTTTTGATACGCAACGGAACCTTGCTATGGATTTAACAGGCAATCTTGAGAGTATCTCAATGATGAGATCAGCAGGAATCGATTCTGAGTTCTTCACTGATATCAAAGCCGATCCTGTTTTGCGTTTAGAGATCGGTAGAAGATACTTCTTGTTGGAGACATGCTTACGTTTTCCCATTGTGAAGACGACTCTTCAAAACCCTAAATTCTCTTCTCTTTCTCTATTTTTAAGACTCATTGAACGTGTGCTGATATTAATCAAAGGTTTGTTTTTTTAATCTTTTTCTAAAGATTGTTAAGAAAATTGAGCCACATGGCCCACAATTCTTGTTGGGCCTGGTAACATGTTTGACAATCTGTTGACCCAAAAAAGGCGAAAACTTTTGAACAGACGCAGAGTAATTTTGGTTCTCTACATCTTGCAATTCGAGATTAGTGCATACATCAAGTTCACATTTAAAAACTTGGGCTCTTCCCGGGGATTCTACTAACCCTAAATTTTTAGTTCTGAGGTTAGTTTTCTTTGTATTCTTCTTCTTCGAGGCCAATTCTTCGTCTCTACTAGTTTCTCATGGCGATTTTGCGTCCGTAATGTAGATTTGGGCATTCCATGATTTTCGTTTACTACTCGTCTTCTCTACTATTATCAATTTACAGGATTTAGTTATTTCTCTTGACCAAATTTGGTGGAATTATACAGATTTCTCTGAGATAAAAGGTTTAGGTACGAACTAGAACTCAAAGTCTGGGACTTGAGGGTTATTTCTGATGAATTTACTGGGAATTTCGTGTGTCACTCCTGGGTTCCTTTGGTTTTAATGTTTGATGTATAAAAATTGATACTTTATGTATTAATCGCTTATTTCTTGGCAAATTGACTTTGTTGTAAGAAGATTGCTCATGGGTACATGGGTAATCAAATTTGACTTTTGTTTACTGGTTTGGGTTTTCATCACTGTTTTTTGGTTACCCGTCGAGTATTTAAACTTGTCTAACTGGTTTTGTTCGAATTACTGTATTATATAGTCTCTTTACCAGCTGAAGTCACTCTTCTTCAACACTTAAATCACTCTGCCAAATTGTTGTACAGAGAGAAATTGATCCAAGTGGGATTAATGGGAACCATAGACCTTAGAGCAGCTGCAGATGAAAACTCGATTTCAGATCTCAGCGGCCAAGTTCATCAGCTTCCGTGCTGCATTAGATTTGATGGTCCTGCTGATGTCTCCCACTATTTCAAGCCTAAATCCATTGGTAACAGAGAATTATTATGGCTATTGCAATCTTGTTTCCACTTGTAACTTTATTTGGCGAGATTAATGTCGAAATTTGTTGGACTGTAGAGGTCGAAATTGATGGAGTAAGAATGGAAGAAGCGCATTTTAGAGGAAGGAAGTTGCAGGGAGCAACTATCTCACTCCCTAGTGGCTATTCTGGTACTTTTTCTCTTCTTTCTTACTGATGAATTGTGGGCATATCTTAGGAATGATGTGATTAATGAACAAATTCTTGATTATGGATATCTTAGTTAAAGGTTTTCAACGAATTATCTATGATGTTTTGATGAATCTGTTGCTATTGAATATAGTAAATGATGTATGTTCTGTGAGATTATCCTTGATGATGGAAAGGTGTGTGTTGGTTAATCACATTTCATTAGCTTGTTCATATGTTATCGCTCAGGTTTTGTACTTGGACAAGCGAGTAACCGAAATGATAATGGAAAGAGAAAAGCTTCTAGTTCCACAGAAGATAACCCATGTTGGGAAGTGAAGGCAAAATTTGATAACCTGACATACTGGAATCATGATAATCTTCCTTCAAAAGATGATACATTCTTACGGTCTTTCCATATGTTTAGCATTGCTGAAGCGGTAAGTGTATATAGTTTCTTCAATCCATCTCTATTGTCTGGTTCATAAGTTGCAGTCTTTTTTGTTCCTAATTTGTTTGAGACCAATGGTTTGACCACAGCTGCACAAGCCAGTGAAAGTTGAAGACTTAGTTGCAGTATCACATGGTGGAAAGGATAATATTTGAACTGTTTTTGGTGTTTGAACAAAAGATCTAACCAAGTAAGAAAGTCATTTAAGAAAGTTTCTTGACATTTAATTCTCAATGCTTGCTGGGTTAAAACTGCATTATGTATGAGTATTTCTGTGATTTTGAAATATTTATGTATTGTAATTATTGTTGTCAAGTTAAATACAATGTAATCCATTGATTTATCATGAATCATCTTATCAACTATCCAAATAATAAATAATTTACTAAAAGAATATATAATCGTAAACCCTGAATAAATTAAGATGCCTATATATACAAGTAATATCTAATTATATAGTTGTCTATTATGTCTCCTTTAGCTTCTTTTAATAAACTTGTGATTGTGTTATTCAATTTCCATTAAAAATAATCTCATAATAATAGATATTTTTTCAACTTAGGTAATTGTAATTAAATATTGTAGCGCCCATATTTGAATATATAAAGTGAAAATAGGAAGACAATAATTGTGTTATTTGATTATTTCCATTTGCATTAAATACGAAGAGATTGTTATGGTTTGAAGTTTGAAGTTTGACGAGGGAATAAAATAACGGCCAAGTGACGGACGTCATTTTCAGTATTCTTTGCATGTATCATTTTAACGGCACCATGCCAGAATTATTGACGTGTTTTATAATTAAATTAGTAATTTAATTAATTTAATCGCCAAAGATTTCGTGTAAACTGACCATCTTTGACGTCAATTTCGTTTTTCCTCTTCTATCAAGAGCTTGAAGGAAGTGATTGTGACCCAGGTTTGTCTTCATTCTTTAATCCGAATCTCGGTAACCTAATTTCAAATATTTCCGCTTTTGATTTCATATTGCTAGTCAATCTAATTGTCCTTTAGATGCTCTTGCATCTTTTTGTTAAGGTTCTTTTTCGCGGATTGGGATTGTTGAATCTTTGAAGATCTCTTTACTTCAAAAAGGTCGAATTGCTTTTTCCCTTTTTCTCGAATTTGATATCTCTGTCGTTAATGTCAATTTCCTTTTTCTGGGTTGCTATGGATTTGTTATCCGTTAATTGAACTTGATTTATTTCTTTATTTTCTAATGACGATTCATGATTCGTGCAGATAACTTCGTTTTTATTCTGGGTATATGTTGAATCCCAAAGTGTTGCAATTTCGTGATGTTCTGGTGTGAGGTCAAAAGAAATGGAGTTTAATGAAATAACAACTTCCGTGATTGAGAAATCGTTGCGTTTTAATGGACTATTTCAACCTCTGCATCAAGATAACCTTAGAGTTATTGAGAGACAGAACCAGCCAAAAGGGTTTATCCAAAAGAATAGCTCAAAGTCCAATTCTGGTTTTACGGTGATTTCAACGAAAGAACTCTGTCGAGTTTACCTCCAGAAACCCAATTTATTGGCCTCAAAAGGTGTTATCGATGCACAATCCACGCCTCCTCACAGGAAATTTGGTAGGAGATATGATCAGCAACACTTGAAGTCAAAGCTGAGACATCAGCATACAAGTGTTGATCCTCTGAAACCTAAAATCGGGAAGAAAGCGAATTCTCTGAGATATTTCACTCCTCTTGGTTTCAGTAGTGGTTCTCATTTGGGAGATAGGAAGAAATCCAAGGAGATAAAGAATCTTTGTGATGGTACTACTACATTGGATCAGAAGAAGGATAGAGATGTGAGACAAGTTGGTTCCAAATTGATGGTTAGTACATCTAGGGAGTCAGTGCGAACTTTGAATGATAAAGCTGCAGAAGATGTGAAGTTCAGACATATATCTTCTTTAGGGTTCGTTAGCAAGGTACATATTATGATATCTGATGTCATTATAAATATTTCAATATACCCAAGGTTTCTATATGGATTTCCTCTGAAGCATCAATCTAGTCTAAATAATTTCCTTTATCTTGATGTAATAAACTATTGATACCAAGCTCATTCACTGACAAACTGTCATGGTTAAGCATTTTTTCGTGTGATAATGTTGAATAATTTTGATTTGCTACTGATTGTCTAAGAGCCTATTGTGACTTTTGTGTGATATACAGTGATACTAATTTAGTGGGAAAATCCAAATGTGGTCACAACATAACAATATGAGGCTCTTTAGAAGCTAATATACGAAACTGAACAACCACATTGCACCTTGAAACTTTTGCTTAAAACAACATATGATGCATATTGTTTGCACTTTTGAAACTTATGTTGATCGTCTATTGAACTGCAGGATATAAATGAGGATTCATTACATTGCTCCAATGCATCTTCTGGATGTCAGACAAACTCGGAAGAAGCTCATCAACCTAGCCCTGTTTCTGTTTTGGAGCCTTTTTCTGATGAAGATGTGTTAGACGATAGTGAAGAACTTCCTCATTTTAAATATCAAGGTAAAGAACAAGTTAAGGGCTGTATAGTTTCTGCTGGAATGTGATAAACTGTAATAAACCTTTTTCTTATAATTTTATTAGGCCAAGAGAAACAGCTGGAAGCCCTGAATTTTGAATCTGAGAGTTATTCAGATGGGAGTGGGATGGAAGTATCAAGCGATGAGGACTCCATGCTTGATTCTGAAACCGAAGAAAGCAATGACAGTGAACCAATTGGGATCTTTGATACCCAAGAAAGCAGGGATTCTTCTTACATTGATGATATCTTGGCTGAAGTTGTACGTGGGGACAAGAATTGGGTTCTTGACAAACGGGATATAGTCATCACCACCAAAATATTCGAGAAAATGGAGAAGAAGTATTACACTAAGACGTCTTGGAAGAGGTCTGAAAGAAGGATTTTGTTTGACAGAATCATTTCAGGTCTGGTAGAGATTGTAGAATCTTTTTCTACTACACCGATGTGGAAGAAGCCCGTTTCTAGGAGGCTGGGCACTGCGCTTAGCACATGTGGACTGAAACAAGAACTCTGGAAAGTACTTGCTAGGCAAGAGAAGCGAGCCAAGAAAGAATCAATGGCGAAAATGCCAGTCATAGACATCGATAAGTGGTTAGAACTTGAAGCTGATGAGGAGTCAGTGGTTTGTGAATTAGAAAATATAATAGTAGATGAGTTGTTGGCTGAGGTAATCAGCTTCATGTAGGGTATAGTGTCATTCTTTTTATTCTTTTTCGTTTCACATCGCATTCTCTTCATATTGGTAGAGAATAGAGATGGTAGTTGCATTTGGCTTGCATCATCAAAGAGAGATGTATAGTATCTGCAGAAGTTATGCATGCAAATAGTTTCTTTGCCAGGTCTAGGATTGGCCTCGGAGTAAGTCAGTCACATTGCTTCAAAGGGTTATTGTGACATGTACCCATTTGTCAAAGTGTTTCAACAAGGTTTTTGTGTGAATGAAGCAAGATTTTGATTGAAACAGTCTCATTTAAATAAAATATTCTTTACACATCATATTTGCACAACACAAGAAAAAGGCAAAGGCGAAAACAAGTGAGTAGGAACATATTCAAAAGCAATAGTATCATGTTTTTGTCTCGTTTTCTCTTCAAGCTTTGTAGGTGAGGTATACACTGAAATGGAGGATGGTGTCTTGACCATCAGTGATATGCTGGTCATCCTGGTTATGCAGAGTTTCCACTATAGCATACCCTTTGGCGTGCTCGAACTTCCCTGTCCCGCCAATAACTGCGATCTGAGAAGCATGAGAGGCGGTTCTGTGAACCCCAAAGAAACTAATGGCATCGTCTAAAGTGTCATGTTGGTCATGGTCTCCGTGTAGCAGTACAGTTAGAGAAAGAGTCTGACTTGTGCCGTCCAAGGAACTGGCCAAGTAGAAACCTTGAGCTTTCCCTATAACGGCTGAGCCGAGCTCGTGGCTTTCGGTTAGCTGGTCGTCTACAACGGTTATGGTTCCGAACATGAGATGCTGGAGGGCAGCACCGGGAGGGAGGTTACCAGCGGTTACGAAGGGGAGGGCGTTATTGGAGAGGACATCATTAGAATTTCCGTTGGTGTTTTGGATAATGTTTGTGGTTTGAGCGCCGCGGAGTCCAGTGAGAAGTGGAGCTGTGTTTGGGTTAATGACACGGTTGATGTTGTTTGCATTGACCAATGGGACTCCATTGTCCACTGGGAAAAGACTGTTGCTGGCTTTTGAAAACGGTATTCCATTGACCTCGGTTTGAGCTATGATTCCGGTGACCACACGAGCCGATGGGTGAGACCCACCAAGAACGTCGTGCATATAGAAATCTAGTACTGGCTCATGCCCACCCGCTACAGGACCGGCCGGAACTGTAGCTGCTGGAACGGCTGTGGGTACAGGTGGTGGGTTATCGTCTGTTCCATCATCCTCAACGGCTTCGGTTGGAGCCACAGCTGGGATTTGACCAGTAGGGACCAACTGTGGCTGAGGTTGGATCTCATCAAGAACTCTAGCAGAGTTAATTAATGCGAAAAGAGTGGAGGATATAAGGAAGAGAAAGATGGTTAAGTGAAGAGCTTTGGCCATTGTAGTCCTTTTGTTTGGATTCTCAAAGTTGTTTTTGGCTTGTGTGTTGTGATTTTGTGTTTGATGTCTTTTGATGGAAGGAGTAATGTGTTTATATGCAGAAGCATTTGGTTTTAGGTAAAGAGAATGGAGTGGAGAGGCTATTGTTGTTGCTGTTGTTGATTTGCTTTAGTTGAGTTAGAGATTCAACTAAACCTCTTCACTTTCGTAGTTGAGTTAGCTAATAATTTTCTTCTTTTCATTATTCTTCTCTTTATGAATTAGTAACAACTTTGACTCAATTTTCTATTCATTTCAGTCAATACCTCATGCAACTTGTTTACTTTATGATCGTCTGTTATATCCAACATTATAATTATTAACTTAAACAAAATTTATTTCCCTCCCTCGTTAACCTTGCAATTCGTAGTCACTTCTCGTGGATTTTTTTGCACAAAAGGTATTACTAAATAAATGTGTTGTATTCGCCTTCAATGTAAGTTAAAGAGAGAGACACAAGTTTATTAACCTAATTAAAAAAAACAGAGTCCATGAAAAGAGAGAAAAATGAAGAAAACCAAATCTGATTATGTTTAAAATATTTTAATTAATAACGAAACTAACTACATTTTCAAAGAGCTACCATCATTTTTCCCTTTAAGCTCGGCTTCAAGCCCTCCATTTCCTTCAGCAGTTCTCTTGTCCAACCAACCGGTGATGTCTGCAAAAACAATCTCAATATTCTCTGGTGTCTCTCCATACAATAAACCATGCCACATCCCAGGATACAGTTTAAAAGTCTTGTCTGCACTCGACGCAACTTCATACAATTGTCGACTAACAGCTTTGTCTGTAACTTTATCATCATCTCCATGAAGAACCATGAACGGTAATGAAACCTATCACACCATTATAACCATTAATCAATAACCAATCTTTTCCAAATCATTTCTTACTTAACAAAGTGTAAAACTAAATACCTCATTAAGTCTCTTCTCGAGATCGGTGCTAATCCTTAGAAGCTCATAAGCAGTCTTCAAACGTGGACGACCTTTGTAACAGTAAGGATTTTCTCTAACCTTTTTCCTAATCTCTGGCTGCTTAAAAGCAGTCTCAATAATATCTTGGCCAGGTATAATTTTCCAAGTGGGTATGATTCTACTTAGTTTTGACAATATCGATATAACCACAGGATTTGGTTTCATTTCTTCAGCAATCTGTTATGTAAACAAACAAGTCACGTAATTAAGACTAATCACCCATTAACGATTAATGCATAAGCTACTAAACATGCTTGAATAGACATAACCATTTTGCTCAAGTAGTGATAATTCAGCAGCTTTCACATCATTATCACCCACTTGAAAACTGACAAAAACGTTTAGCTTTTTCTTTTCTATTTGGGTAGGCAAAAAAGTTACAACACACCAAAACCAACTATTAGTTTGTTTATATTCAAACACTTCTTTCTTAAATTATAATATAAACCAGGCTGGCAATTTACAATATTGTTATATTAGTCCTAATTATATGAATATATAAGTACTTTTTTTTTTGTTAACCGAGGAGAAATATGAGCCGAAACCCAAACAGAGCCAAACGCAGCTCATGTTTAGACATTTGGTGTTCAAATGGAAATAGTTAACAACATCGCAAGACTCAATCTCTACCCTAGACCAACATAACAAATTCCTCATCGAGTGGAAACTACTAAACCATTCTTATTTGGTTAATATATAAGTATTTTTTATTCGAAAAAATTATAAATTATAGGCAAATATTAAGTTAGAAATAATGTACCTTACACATAGGGGCGACCAAGACGGCCCCATCCCAAAACTGAGGCTGCTTTCTATGTACCAACAAAAGCACTGCTCCTCCCATTGATTCTCCCAACAAGAACCTCTTCTTCTCTTTATTCTCTTCTCTCTCTGAATTATTTCACACGCAACCAAAACATAATCAGACAAAACACATTCAATTATATACTTACTTTCATCCAAAACATATAAATGAAGCCGGTACAAGAATACATTTCATTGGAAAAAGACTTGTGGATGGTAAATTTAGTATCGAAAAAGCCAATATTACATTTAAACCCTTGCGAAAAAAGTCAACATTACCGCAAATGCTTGTGCAATGAGATGAAACATCATCAACAAGATGGTCAAAGTTTGGGATGTAAGCACTTAGCCCATCAGATTTGCCATGTCCTTCATAATCCATTCCATATACCGCAAATCCTGCTTTCACAAGCCTCCTTGCAGTACCTAAACCAATCAAATCCACACAACACATTAACAAAACTTTGATCTTACGTAAAGGTTTCTATCAAAAACAAACAAGTCATGAAGTGGTTCAATCTCAACTGTTCATGGTGATGCTACATTCCATTGCATATCCATGGCAAATAAAAACTAAAGCCTTTGGCTTGTGTTTTGTTGGTAACCAACTGCAAGTGAACAGTTTCATCCCTCGACTGTTCTTAATGAAACTCTGCACATACATAGCAATTTTCAATCATCAATCACAATAAAGAGATTCTTATAAAGAACATATATAACTGAGAAACCAAACACAAACCTCTTCATACTCAATGTCGTCTGTAACTCTTGCCTGCAAACCAAACAAAAACTCAATTCAATTACAAGAAGAACTAATAATTCAGAGTTGTTCTGATAAAGACAGGAACCAGAGAGTAATGAATCTTAACGTAACTGACCATTTTTTTTAAAGAGAGAAGTAAATGAATCTAAATCTCTCTTTGTCTCTTAATTGAATGGAGAAGGCAGTTTATGATAAGAGAGATAATGAGCGTTTGTTGTAACTTGTAAGGTTCTCTCGTCTCTCTTTATATTTGAGGAAGAGGACGATATGATACGACGACGTTTCGTGGTTTTGATAGTGACGAGTTAACGGATTCCTTTCGCACCCCAACACGTTTTTTAAATTAATATTCTTTCTTGACAAGTGACGATTCTACATTGGTGTCCCTTCATAAGCACCCCCTCAACTTTAAAATTTACACAAATAAACCTCAATTTCTGTAAACTCAAGAAAACACCCCTCGCTCAAATTTTATTTTTCTCAGTATTGGATTCCTAACATCTTATCTATAACTCAAACATTTCAACCTTCATTATATTGGACTATACAATTTTCTATAACTAAATTTTATCAGACGGGATTATGTTTTTTTTCCGTCAATCATATTTGTATTACATTTTCAAGATCAGTGTTTAGAAAATCCCGAAGAAATTCTGGGCAGTACACAGACATATCCCTATCACTAGAACTAGGGACAATCGACTTAGCTAACAAATCTACCCACACATTATTGGACCTAGCCACAAAGCAATAGTGTTCACATAGTGTATAAATATAATGTACTAACCGGAGATTATGTTCTGAAATGAAATTTATGAAGAAAAAATTAAATAAATAGATTTTTTTTTTAATAATGCTTGATTTTTCTCATGATTGTGGGATAAAATAATAATCCTTCAACTATTTATCTTCCAATTTTTATATTTTAAATTTACAAAGGAACGATCACAAGAACCATCAAATGGTAGATATAAACTAGAACACGTGAGATGATAAAAAAAAACTTACAAAAAGTCAAATCTATAATCTCTACTATTGGCATGTATATTATATACATTGTCAACTCTAAAACAATAGATGTGAACTTTAAAACCCAAAAAAAAAAGATGTGAACTTAAGTTTTACTCCGTCGACTATAAAAGAAGTTCAAAACACTTTTTAGATTTGAATGCTTCGAAGTACGCCAATAAATATAAATAAAAGTTTTTGGATCCTGCATATCCGCGTGTGTATATCATTGCACATTAACCAGAAAAATTGAAAACAAAAAATCTGCAGACTTTGAGGAATAAGTATCTAGAAATTTGTGATGGAGAATCAAGCAACAACTGTAAGCTAAAATTAAAAATTCTAATACTTTTTCGATTTAGAGATTTTCAAAATCTGTTTAACATGCCGACTTTTTAGCAGAACATATAAATAATAACAAAAATAAAATACAGATGTCTTTGTTTTGTAATGAAAATCAAATGCTTATGTCCTGCCCATATTTTTCTAAAGATTCCACCAATCTGTTACGCAAGAAAACAAATATGAAGTATATGCATTTATTTTTCTAATAAATCATATTGTCACTGTCTTGCAACTACGTAGATGAATCCAAAAGCTAGATGATAACATCAATATCCCTAATTTTTTTTTTATTGAAAATTTCAAGTTTTGGCTTTGGAACATTGAACCCAAATATTTATCAACAAAAAAAAAAACATTGAAACCCAAATAAAGTGTGCGTTTACAAAGAGTAACCCGTACTAATTTAATTGGTGGAATCAAAGTTCAAACTGTATTAAACTTTTGTTTGGAGCGTATATAAGTTTAGAATTATTGATTTGTGGAAATAAAATGATCAAAGATGTAAATTTGATTATATATCGAAATTTCGAAAGAAAAATAAATTGTTTACAGCTTTTGTGGTATAGAGCTGAGATCCACACGTTCGCTCCTTCATGGAGACACTTGTATTCTGAATCATCTTTGACAAGGAATATGTTTTACAAAGCTTGAATAGAACTTTGTAATAACTAGTGAGTTAAACCACTACTCCTTGAAATTAAAACCATCATTATTATGTTTAAGTTCCCACTCAAACCTCTCATTTCCATAATCACTTCTTTTTTCCAACCATCCGATGACGTCAGCAAAGACAATCTCAATGTTCTCTTGTGTCTCACCATTTAGCAAACCATGCCACATCCCAGAGTACAACTTCAAGGTCTTGTCAGAACTCAATGCAACTTTGTATAGTTCTTGGCTCCCTGCTTTATCTGTTACTTTATCATCTTCTCCATGTAGTACCATAAACGGCAATGAAAACTCTTGAAGTCTCTTCTCCAAGTCGTTGCTGATCCTTAAGAGCTCATAAGCAGTTTTCAAGCGTGGTCTTCCTTTGTAACATAAAGGGTTTTCTCTAACCTTAACTCATACAAAATGTACATAAGGTTAATTCAAACATAGATTAGTTTCTCATATACTAACTAGTTTTGATTATTATGTTATGTATAATACATACCTGTTTTCTTATTTCTGGTTCTTTATACGAAATCTCAATGATATCTTGAGTAGGAACGATTTTCCATTTGGGTATAACCGCAATTAGCTTTGTTAAAACCGATATAACAAAAGGACTTGGTTTCAAATCTTCTGCAATCTGTAAGAAAATTTTGTTCAAGTGGTTAAATGTCCATCGTTAATTTTATCTACCTGAGTTTGATTCTAGAAAATTGTATAACCTGTCTTATAGAGTTTATCGATCTAGTTGTTGACAAAAAATGAGAAATAGTGAAATACCTTACACATTGGAGCAACTAAGAGAGCACCATCCCAAAACTCAGGCTTCTTTCTGTGTAGCAACAAAACCACAGCTCCTCCCATTGACTCTCCTAACATAAACCTCATCTTCCCTTTGTTCTCTTCCCTTTCTATGAATATTCAAAGAAAAAATACTCCAATTCAATTCATAAATTTCCTTTGATAATGTCAAACAAATAAAGCAGTTTTAAACTATATGTTAAAATTTGCTTTCATCATTACACGTTCTACCAAGAGAAATTCATATTTGGTTAGTTTTCTAATTACGCCACCCAAAGATATTGAATCAAAAAGTTGACTATTATAATCCATAAAGTCAACATTACCGCAAACAGATGTGTAATGAGCAGAAACATCATCAACTAGATGATCAAAATTTGGGACATAACCACTAAGTCCATCAGATTTGCCATGTCCTTCATAATCCATTCCATAAACCCCAAATCCAGTCTTCACAAGCCTCCTCGCTGTACCTAATTCAATCATATTCATCACAAAACATCAAAAGCTTTTCAGTTTACTTCCATGAAGGTTTAGACCAAACATTAATGGTGATTAGTCTCAACTGTTCATGTTGATGCTGCATTCCATTCCAAATCCATGGCAAAGGAAAACTAAACCCCTTGGCTCTTTGTTTGTTGGTATCCATCTACATGTGAACAACTTCAATCCTCGAGTGTTCTTAATGAAAATCTGCATATAATTTACATAATCATCAATCAATCAATCACCAGATCTTTCTATGTATCTATGCAATGATCTTAATGTTTACATATACATACTTCTTCGTACTTGATATTCTCTGTTTCAGTCTCCTGCACACCAAAACCAATTCATTAGAACTAAAGACAATTATAGATTCAAACTAATCAAATAATAAGAGATTGTTAATCAACTGACCATTATGTTAATGAGATTAATGTGAATATTTGTTTCTTCTCTTTAGAGATAAGAGTTGAGAAAGTAAATGGAAGCAATGCAGAGCTTTGCTTTCTCGTCTGACCATTACTACTTTATGGATTTCTTTTGATATTTTTATTTACTTTCACCCCTTCAACTTTTTAAGCTATTACAAAACATACCTTCAACTTTCGTATATTCTTATATAATACCCAGCTTAATATTGTTGATTGGTAAGTGGTTCTTATAAAATTCGAAGTTACAATTTTGAAAAAGTCATGATGTTGAATTGAATGTTTCTGACTTTTACCAATTAATCTCGAAACACTTAAAAAATACCAATATATGTTATGTTGAATACAGCTTTTAGTGTTATTTTTCTAACGTTGTAAACGGTTTTACAATTACGGCGTCGACCTTGTTATTTTCTATTTTACATAAATGTGTTCTTCGACTATCTATACATTGATTGATTTATCAGCCCAAAAGTTTTTCTGAAATCCGTAATTTATATTTTTTCAACAATTTTGAATTGATAAGTCTAATCCAAATGATATCACGCAATATTATGCGACTAACTGAAATTAAATACCGGAAAACAAAAATAATACAAATTTGGTTGTATAGATTGGCAATATATTTTTGCTTCGTGAAAGGGTTTTGAAATACTTCTGATTATGTCGCATATGAAGGCACTTATAAAAATATATGTTTACTATAGGTTATATATAAAACATTTAAAACCAAAATCTCATTATCAATTATGCTATCTACAAATTGGTGTAGTTTTGGAGGCTTTCAGTAATATGAAAAATACTTCAATACTTATTTGGCAAGTAACTTCATATGTAACATATAAAGGACTATATAAATACATGATCACCATACTATAGAGTTCACTTATTTATGCTTCAATAATCCATCATGACTTTGTTTTCCTTCACTCTCTAAGCTTCCCTTAGATCCAGAGTCTCTATCATTCAGCCAGTTTATGATATCTCCAAACACAATATCTGAATTCTCAGGAGTTTCTCCATATAACAAAGCGTGCCACATATTAGGGTACAACTTGAATGTCTTGTCTGAGCTTGAAGCTACTTCGTATAGCAATTTGCTTACGCCTTTGTCTGTCACTTTATCATCTTCTCCGTGAAGAACAAGAAAAGGAATCGATACCTATGTCAACTCAAATCCATAGCTAAGTAAATTAATCATCAAATTATATATAACCAAATAAACATATTCATAACTATAACAAATTAGAAACCTGATTAAGATTCTTCTCTAGATCCAAGCTAACCATCAAGAGTTGATAAGCTGTATTGAGACGAGGCCGACCTTTATAACAGTACTTGTTCTCCTTCACCTGTAAGATTCATATATATATGATTCATAACAAAATCATTTGTATAAGTATAATTTTTCGGGAAAATATTTTTGATCATATGATTAAATATTTATTTATGCAATTTTTTTTAAATAAAGTAGGAGACTTCATTTTAGAAAATCGTGTAGTCTCATACAATAAAGTTTGGGGTTCGAATTTAGAGAATTTAGGTTATAGATATTCCGTCCGATTGTTCTAGAAAAAGAGAGACAATTTAACCTTTAAGATCATATATAATAATATAACCAGTTACCTGTTTTCTGATGTGGGGTACTTTGACTGCAATGTCAACAATATCGTTTCCAGGAACTATTTTCCACGTTGGAATAAACTTGGCAAGCTTGATAAGAACTGATATCACTACTGGATGTGGCTTTATCTCATCTGCTAACTGTATATTACAAACATTCACTTTATTTAGATGTAATTAGAGGCATTTATTACTAATCTAATGATTGTAGACAAGATTAATCTGTTTTGATTAAGACCTTTTATCTAATTCTTAAGACATGATACAATATGTATTATTGCAACCATGATTAATTGACGAGATTCAATCCATAATTCAAATTTTCATACTTAGACGGAGCTACGCAGAAAAAATTACTGACCTTACACATGGGAGCTACCAAAACGGCACCGTCCCAAAACTGAGGTTTCTTTCGATCTAAGAGCAATACAACTGCTCCTCCCATGGATTCTCCAACTAGAAACCTCCTCTTACTTTTATTCTCTTCCTTCTCTACGAATTCATTTCACCATTTTCACTTAGTAAATTAACGAAAATCTAAACATATTAATTAGGGTTTTGTAAAAGAATTACCACAAATTGAAGAGTAATGAATCGAGACATCGTTAACGAGATCATCAAATTTAGGGATGTAACCATTCAATCCTTCTGATTTTCCATGTCCTACATAATCCATTCCATAAACCGCAAAACCGGCTTTGGCTAGCCTCGTCGCTGCACCTGATTAATCACATATTTTTTCATTATTAGTATGCAAATACATAATAACAATATTGATCAAAGTTGAATTATGACGAAACTGTTCATGGTGATGCTAGATTCCATAGCGTAGCCATGACAGAGGAAGATCAAGGCTTTTGGTTCTTCATTAACTGGTTTCCATACACAGGTGAACAGATTCATCCCTCGTGAATTCTTCACAAATTTCTGCATAAATAATTAAAAAATCAATAATTTCATTAGATCAAATACAATTTAAAGTTCTATATGACCCTGAAAAACATTTCAAACATACATAAAGACACTAACCTCATTATACATAACCATGATGCTCTGTTTTTGTTCTGTACTAAATTTTTTTTTTGTTCTTAAGGACTTTATGCTCCCGGAAATGAGAGGTAGAGGAAAAAAGAGAGATGATTAGTTGTGTCGGATTTATAGGAGCTGAAAAAGAGAAGAGTCAGAGGAATCAAGTGATGTCCTAAAACAGGGGAAGCCTTTTAAAACACCGTGTTTTGGTTTTAAAAGTCATCAGTTGGATTGTACGATCCATAGCCAAAAAAATTTAATTTGGAATTTGGTGAAATTTAAAGTTATCCTTAATGTCTAACTAAATCACGAGCAAACCAATTAGACCATTTGTTTTTTTAACAAGTCAGCAAGATACTTGAAAACAATAATTTTATTTTATTTTATTTCTTTTTAGTTTTTGGTATTTTTTATAATGAAAATATCAGCAATTGGAGATTGGACCGGTTTGGTTTTTTTCTTTTGACTAAAGGGGAAATAACTTCAATGGAGTCGTTGTTAAGTACCCAATTTGCTATGCCTTCATTAATCAGTAGTTAGCATTTTTTTAAATATATTTGTATAGATGGATGGATAAAGATGCATTTATGTCTTTGTGTAAACTAGTTGACAAATGTATGTATCATATTATTTATTAAAGCCAAGGTAATGGCTATCACACGACTCATAATTAAAAAGGGATAACTACTCTAAAAATATAATAATTGAACTAAAAAATAATATACTAACATTTTTATTATTTAATTTAATATTTCACTTATTCCAATCTATATTAGATTCCACAAACGCTAACAACTGGGCCGATTAATAATATAAAGACAACTCTGGGCCCACTAGTAATGCCCAATAAGATAGCCGGACTAAACATAAACCTAAAATTTGAGTTTTAAGTGTTAGCCGTCGTCTTCTTCTTTTTTCTTTTAGGGTTTCTAATCTTTTTTTATAACATCCAAAAGAGCAAGGGAAGCCAAAAAACTTGAAGACGCAATGGGTAAGCCTAATTCTGAAAGTTTTCGATTGTGATATGGAATTTCGTATTTTCTATTTTTGTTTCCGTTTTTAGAGTTTTGATATTTGTGCTGTATTGTGAAATGGAAATTGAACAGCGAGAATCAAGGTTCATGAGTTGAGGGAGAAATCAAAAGCGGATCTTTCGACTCAATTGAAGGAATTTAAGGCAGAGCTTGCTCTTCTTCGTGTCGCTAAGGTCACTGGAGGTGCTCCCAATAAGCTCTCCAAGATGTACGTGTTTCTGCGTCTCTTACTATTTACACTTGTATTTTTGAATATTGCATTTTTCACATTTGGATTCATATATTTATATATTTGGAATATAACAGTCTATAGCCGTGTTTATGATTAGCTAGTTGTAGTGGTTAAGCATATGTGCTAATCATTTGTAAATAGGTTTAGGTTGAATCAGGTTTTCTGGATTTGTAATTGCTACAAACATGTGACTGAGTTTACTCACTGTTGGAATATTTCAACATTGATTTTAAATTACATTGATCTCAAATGGGCTTTGTTTGTGTTGATTCAGCAAGGTTGTGAGGAAGTCAATTGCTCAGGTATTGACAGTGATCTCACAGAAACAAAAGTCTGCTCTGAGAGAGGCATACAAGAATAAGAAGCTTTTACCTCTCGATCTTCGTCCTAAGAAGACTAGAGCTATCAGGAGGAGACTCACCAAGCATCAGGTATTCTACACTGTCATCTTTTTATCTCTTTATAACGTACAACTTTTGGTTTTAAAAATGAAACCGTTTTGAACACCAAGGAATGTGATACTTCTCACGATCTCTATCTGTTGTGTTTAGTAGATTCAAAGTGATATTTAGAAATACATATTGTGTGTTTATACTTAACGAATTGCTTCTGGCTTTTTGGAACAGGCACATCTGAAGACTGAAAGGGAGAAGAAGAAAGAAATGTACTTTCCAATAAGAAAGTATGCTATCAAGGTGTAAGCTTTTACTTAATGACATCAATTTTTGTGTGAGTTTGCTGTTTTTGTAGTTCCATGTTCAAGATTTCGAAAGCTCATCTTAATGAAAGTTTTGTTTCACAAAATCAGTTCAACTATTGTTAAATGTTCAATTACTTTGGAGTTATGGTTCTCTATCAGACAAACCAAATGTTTAGCTTTGGTTCTCTGTTGACAAATCTCAGTTCAGAGAGAAATAGAGCTATACCTGGTTTCCAATATAATTAAAGATGATTGAATTCATTTTTGTCTAGCGGCTCAAGTCTCTCTGATACAGTGACTCAACCAGTGTGAAACAACTGTAGCTAATCAAAAATACTCCATAAGCAATAACAATGTGTCTAATGTAGTAAGATAATTTTAAGTCATGCATATTATAGCCTCAATAATGAAGTATTAATAAAATAGTCCAAAGTTATTAATTACTAGATGTTTTAGTGTATATATGTTAGTAATACGTAGTACAACATGCTATTCTAATAAACAATTTCAAAGCTTAAATAAATAAAAAACTTTTTAAAGTAATCCTCCAAATAAAATACTGTTAGCTTGCAATACTATAAACTTAAAGTCAATGCAAAATAATCTTATGTCATGAGTACCAAACTTTTAATTGAAAATTGTAATAAATAATATATCAAATCAAAATTTTCATGATAAAATATCCAAATCTACTATTAATAGTTTGATAATCTAATATATGTGACTGTAAAAATTGTCAGAAAATTACATTGTATTTCTTTTGTCAATTAGATCGGCAATATTTAATCTATAACTTAAATTTAATATATTTTTTTATTTGTTTATTCACATGTAGTAAGTTGGAATTAAATTTTAGATATATGAACCATTAGGTAAATCATGTAATCACCCGAATGAGTAGAACTCGACAATAATTATATTGTATTTTATTTTTGATTTTATTGGCTTGCACATGTTATTTGGAGAAAAAAAAACTATTAGAAAATAATGGTGGGGATTTGCAAGATATGTTGACAAAGATAAACCTACGCGCAAATATAGATTAATCACAAATATAGAATAATCGTGGGTTTAGTCAACTTCAATATATAATTCCACACATCGATCTCATCTTATAAATTTATTTGGGGAGAAGAAGACAAATTCGAGAAGTTTGACTTTCAAGAGTTTCCTTTTAAGGACAATAGTTTTTTTTTTTCTTTGGTGAAGTTTAAGGACTAATAGTTCATCCCAATTATTTTTATCCTTTCTCTTTTCATTAAAAGTTAGGAGTAGATTTTTTTTTGAATAAATAATTATTAGATCGATAAAATCGGATTAATAGTTTAAATTTTTTAATTAGAACAGAAGAGATTTGAACTCATTATCCGATACCTAGCTAAATCAAAAACAATCTAACTTGACCACATGTTTCTTGGCAAGTTAAGAATAGATTAAAAATGAATCAAATCAAACGGAATTGTATTAGGATTTTCTTGCCAGTATATATTACAAAACAAAAATAAAAAAAGAAAATTAAATCAATGAATGAGTTTGCAAGTGATCTTTAGTCTAGTGACATACAGTAAATCCACATAAGATATGCACTTGCACAGTCAGGGATCGAGTCTCACCGTCTATATTATGTAAAAACTTGGCTAATTGACCGGTATTTTGTGGCCCAATGTTAACAAAAAAAAAATTTAATAAATGAGTTTTAGTTGATGTTCCCAGCTAGGTCGAATGATTTTGTGGATCGAAGCAATTCATTTACAGATTCCCTACTCAAACTTGTAACATGTCCCTTTCCAATATACAATAAAACAATTAGATATTGACAGGGGCGACACATTTTTGTTTGACCAATCAAATACTTTTGTCTCAAACAATCAGTAATACACTAGTGGTCGATATGTAACAAGACTTAGATCTATAACTCATGAGTTCATGATGAGTTCGATATCTGTCAAACACTAAGTTGTTACTGCTGGATAATATAAAAATAAAATTTTCTCTTTTATCTCTCTGAATATTAATTGGATTACGGTTTAGATTTCTCTAATTGTATAAAAACAATACATTATTCTCCGTCATAGTTTCACCATACCACCTATCTTAGACTTCAATAGAAAACTTATAATCAGTTTAGTTATTGGTACTGTCTCTTCGGAAAAACAATACATAATTCTTTATGATCAGTTGACAAAATCACATGTCCATAGACTTCAACAAAAAATTTAGAACCAAACTAGTCATTGATATTATCTCCCAGATAAAATTAAAATGTGCTATATTATATCTATATAAAAAGAATAATCTATCTGTGGTGGTTTGACCAAACCATATAACCAGACTAGTTGTTGATACTCTCTATTCAACGAGCTTACATATTGCTGGCTGGTCTTGATTTGCCAAGTCAGCGGTGATGCAAAACTTGCTTACATATCGATCTAGATGCAATTGACTTCAATGAGCCAATATTTTTCTCTTTTCTATGCCTTAATAAACTTGTGGCTACGATAGTTTTACTACTATAAGTTTGAATTGTATGTATCATTTTTCAAACCGTGTCATTGTATATATTATATAGAAAAGTAAATACTCGTAATATCTGAGGTAATTATGTCAATCTTTGATATGTTGATCAAACAATAAGTTAATAGTCTTATCAGAATATCAGCTCTGGTTTCACTCTCTTCTATAGAAAAATAGCATTTGAATGATTCAACTCTTTTCTTTTAATAAGACAATAACCGTTAATCAATCTCATTATATCATGCTTAGTATCTCACTGGAAGTTAAAAATGTTGCCTAGTCAAAAGACTCAAAGGCACTATAATATATTCTTTTATCCAAAGAGATAAACAAACAAAACAAAAAGCCATTGTAGTTGTTTTTCTTGTTAACTGGATGGATAAAAATCTAATTCATAATCTAAATATTTTTTGAACCTATATTATGCAGAACTAGATTATTCAATGGAATTGAACTAAGGTCAGCTTACTTGAATAAATATTATTGATTGCCTCAAGATTTTATATTATTTACGTTTAATTATTGAATTAGTATGAAAACAATGAATTTGATTCTTATAATAGTTGCAGGAATTAAAATACTAGAAAAAATAGAAAACTATAGTCTGATTGGTAACGGCTATAGTTTTGCGTTTTTGCGATAGGATTTAAGATGTAGGTTTTTTAGTTGTAGATTTTTTTTGCTGTAGGTTTTTTGGCTGTAGAATTTTATTTTTGTAAACTCATAAATTTTGGATCTAGAAATTTGGCTTTCGACAGGCAAAAATATTTCATAAATATAAAAAAAGAAATTCTAGAGTAATAAGAGCCAAAAATAAACCTAGAGCATGATTGGTTCAATTTTATTGATTTTGAAAGATTTTTATTTTATAGAGCAAGCAAAATTATTACCAATCAGACTCATAGTTAAAGTAAAAATATTACAAAATAAAGCATGTCTTGAATTTAGGTTTTTACGTGAAATTTAGGAGGAAGTTACTAGATTCAACTCCTTTGAATTGGTAGAATTAAAATCATTAATATAGAATGACTGATTTATCAATTTCTTTCAGCTATATATTTCACCAGTCACACCATAATATACTAGTTAAAAAAAGAAAACAAGAAACTTCCAGGAGAAGAGAAAGCCAGTCAAAGGTTTGTATTGGTCATGAGTTTTAAACATTGAGAAACTATTTCTCTATATAATAAGTCTCAATGTATCTTACACAGGCAATTAAGAGAATAGAAGCCACAAAGTGACTCCATTAAACATATTCTCTTATCTTTACAGAGGAAGAAGATTAGTGAGTACTAAAACCTCATCAATGGCGAAAAAAGCAAAGTCTGTTATTTTCTCTTCCTCTTCTCCTAAATCTCATCTTTCTTCATTCACTTTCCTCCCGGCTTCTCCTCTTAATCAGACATTTTCTCAGTCAATGATGGAGGAAACTGTGGAGGCTGCAGAATCAATCATCAAAAGATGGGATCCGAAATCACCGTCCTATACAAAAATCATCTCTTTGTTTAGTCACAGTAGAAAAGAGGCCAAAGAATTCATCAGATGCATTCGTGACTTACGCAAGGCCATGCACTTTCTTGTCTCTCAAGACTCTAAATCTGCTAAGCTTGTGATTGCACAGAACTTGATGCAGATCGGTATGGCTAGGCTTGAAAAAGAGTTTTTCCAGATACTGTCAACGAACCGGGACCAGCTTGATCCTGAATCTGTTTCTGGTCAATCCTCAATTTCAAGCAATTCAGAATTCGAAGATGTACTACAATCTGATGATGATGATGAAGATGAGCTGAAGAAGGCTGGTGAATCAATCACTAAGGTGGAAAAAGCTGCAGCACTAGTGATGTCAGACCTCAGGATCATAGCAGAGACAATGATCAGCTGTGGATATGGTAAAGAGTGCATAAAGAGCTATAAGTTGATCAGAAAGTCAATTGTAGATGAAGGGCTACACTTACTTGGTATTGAAAAGTGTAAGATCTCTCGGTTTAATAGAATGGATTGGGGGGTGATAGAGCCTAAGATCAAGAACTGGATCAAAGCTGTAAACATTGGAGTCATAACACTTTTCCGGGGAGAGAAGCTTCTTTGTGATCACGTCTTCTCTGCTTCGAGTACGATTAGAGAGTCTTGCTTTTATGAAATAGCAAACGAAGCAGGACTCAATCTTTTCAGGTTCCCGGAACTCGTTGCCAGTAAGGAGAAAAAGCCATTGCCTGAGAGGATCTTCAGGATGATGGATCTTTATGCAGCAATCTCGGACCTTTTGCCAGAAATACAACTGATATTCCACTTTGATTCAGTAGCTGCTGTTAAAACTCTGGCGCTCTCATCGCTGAAGAAAGTCAAGACTTCAATCAAAACATGTGTCACCGAATTTGAGTCAACAATACAAAAGGATTCTTCGAGAGCACTTACTGCGGGAGGAGGGATTCACCGGCTGACTCGATCAACCATGAGTTTCATATCATCGCTTTCTGAATACAGCCACGTGTTGTCCGAGATTCTTGCAGAGAATCCTCTTAAGAGAAACACCCATATGCTAGAATCCTATTTCACTGGTCCAGTCTTAGAAGATGAACACAACAACCAAGCATTCTCAGTTCATCTAGCTTGGCTCATCCTAGTTTTCCTCTGCAAACTTGATATCAAAGCTGAGAGCTACAAGGATGTTTCTCTCTCATACCTCTTCCTTGTCAACAACATTCACTTTGTTGTTGAGACCGTTCGTTCAACTAACCTCAGGAACCTCCTCGGAGACGATTGGCTCACAAAACACGAAGCAAAACTCAGAAGCTACGCTGCAAACTATGAGATCGCAGCCTGGGCCAATGTTTACTTATCTTTACCAGAGAGAAACAGTCCCACGCTATCTCCAGAGGAGGCCAAAACACATTTCAAGAGATTCCACACAGTATTCGAAGAAGCTTATACGAAACAATCATCATTTGTTATACCGGATTCAAAACTTAGAGAAGAGCTCAAGCTTTCCATAGCTAAGAAACTTGTACCGGAATACAGAGCGTTTTACAACAAGTATCTGCCAACACTTAGCCAGGAGAGAAACATAGAGATGCTGGTGAGGTTTAAGCCTGATAGTTTGGAGAATTACCTCTCAGATCTGTTCCATGGAACACCAATACTTAGTGGTTCTTCTTCTTTTTCGTCATCTTCTTCTTCTTCGTACTCTTCATCTTTTATCTCACTTGGATGTGTAAGAAATTAATATTCAGAGTTAGAGCATTTGCTTAATATCTCCATCTTTCACATACCTAAGATAAAATAAATACATTTCAATTTGATCATAAAATCTAACGACCGTAGATATAGAAGATGAGTTGTCATCAACCCGAAGCTACTTCAATTAGAACTATTGTTAACCTAGTCAAGGGATCAAAAGAAACATCAAATCAGAAAAGTACATTTTGAGAAACCGGTTACTCCAAATGTAGTGGAAACCGGTTCAAGAACTTTGCCAAGAGCCTCACCTATAGCCTGGAAAGAGACAGGACAGGAGCACGAAATCATGTCCCAGTATTTCAACATCCATCCTTGAAACATGTTCAAAGCTTCTAAGAGCATCTCTAACTACCTAGAGTTAGACTTTTTTTAAAATAAAAATAGAATATACTTAGAATATTTTCTTTTAAAGTAAGAAATAAAGAAATAGATTGGAGTTAACACACCTCTATTAATACGTCTAGAAGTTAAAAATCCAAACTTGGGCCGACAATGAGAGCCTGATATTGGGCCTGGTTCTTTTTTCCCAATCTATTCTTATTAAAGCGGCGGCCTTATCTTTTAAAACACCTTTTATTTATAAAAAATTAACAAAAACCTCATTCTATAATTATATTTTAGTCCTCTCATAGAGAAACCTTTTTGGTGAGATAAAGTGGGTTATTATCTCCACTTCTCACGCACGATTATTATCGTTAATTAACTCCTCTCTCTTTACTTTTATATTTTCTCTGGTTTCTCTTTCATTCCTGAACCGTTTAAGTAAACATGGCAGCCATTACAAAGATAAAACAAAGAGACCTTCAACTCTGTTTGCAGCCACTCTATTATATGTATTGATGAAAAGAAATTAAGTGAATATAAAATAAAAATCAACTTCGAATTGTTTGCACCAATAGTTGTTCTAACATAACATACACGCGGATATTAAGAAATAGAAAGGTGTAGTTCTAAGATAAATTGAAGATAAGACCAACCATGAGATCAAACCTCCAAAATCCGTTTCTTTCCATCTAAAAATAGTCTCCTATTATCCCATTTATCGAAAAACAATAATAGTCTGCGCTATAGCGTAGGAACCATCCTAGTTATTAGAGAAAGGTCAGGTCTTTCTCACAAAATTTACCAATTGCTAGGGTTTTGTTAAAAGTCTTTTATTCTTTTCTAGATTTGTTAGGGTTTTGTCTGATTTTTGCTGCATTGATCTGGTTCCCAATTAAATCCAAGCTAATTCCGATTTGAAGGTTGGTTTAATATGAGCACTTTTTGGTTTAATATGAGCACTTTATGTGAGCTGAGTGACGATTTGCTCGTGAAGATACTGTCATTGCTTGAGACGAAACATGCTGTGGCTACGAGTCTTGTCTCAAAACGATGGCTTTCTCTATGGAAACTTGTTCCAAGGCTTGACGCGTCAGGTTCAGATTTTATCAAAAAATTTCTTCTGCTAAGCAAGGCTCCAGTTCTAGAAACACTGCACCTCAGACTTACAGAAAATTGTAAAGAACATTGTAAACATGAAGAACATGAAAGATGGGTTAGTATTGCCCTAGCTAGACAGGTTCGTGTTCTCTAGCTTATTCAAAACTGTTCCCGCTTAGGTTCCATGTCGTGTCCTAGGAGCTTATTTACATGTAAAGGACTTGTGGTTTTACGCCTCCAAGAAGTGGTGATTAGGGATATTCATTCGACAATATTTCTCCAGACCCTCAAGACTCTGTCCATTCTATTAGTCAAATTTGTCTCTGGGGATGAACTTGTTCGTAGGCTTTTATCCGCTTGCCCTATCCTTGAAACGCTGATTGTACGTCGATGGTCTGGAGACGGTGTGATAATCTTCACAATTGCGATATCCTTCAATGCAAAACTTGGAAATCATGGAAAGACCAATAAGCATTGGAATAGTAGCATATGAGTTCGATTATGTTGTAAATGCTCCTTCTCTAAAGACCTTAAAAGTTTTGGATAAATTTGGTCAGTTCCGTTCATAGTGAAAATGCCCAAACTGGTCAAGGCAGAAATCAAGATCAGACAGGAGGACTCTGAGAAGCTTATGTTATGGGATGTCTAACTTCAGCCAAACATCTTTCCTTATGTCTTATCTCAAACATACTATTATTGACTGCAAAATCTTGTGAGTTTCTCTGTCAGCTCGAGTATCTAGAGCTATGTACTCATTGCTCTTCAGATTGGTTGTGGCTTGTACTCAGACATTCCCCTAAACTGCGAGTTCTGAGGTTAAGTCGAGTAAGTTATTTGCTATACATACACAAAATAGCAGTACAAAATAACATGCATTTTGCCATTTCTTTATCTTCTCTTATTGGAAATATTAAAAAACATATGATAAACAAATTCATATAATATATGAAAAAATGGTATATATAGCATATAGTGAAAAAATTATATACACAAAAAAAAAAAAATCCACCAAAACAAAAGAATAAAAGAGATAATAGAAAGGACAAAAACAAAATGGCTAAGAGTGTACGATTTTTTTGCTTCATCATTTCTGTGATGATTTTCATGTTTATTTCAACAGGTAATCTCTATGTGATATGATTTACGTGTTGTTTCTTTTTCTACAACATGTTAAGTTTGAAATAATATTCTTTGATTATCTTTTTAATAAGGCAAAAGAAAAAAAAAATTAAATAAATACTGATTAATTTAAAAAAATTAAATTAATACAAATACAAATAATATTTACATCTTTGTAAGAAAACTAATAGGAATGTTGAACTCGGATTAGGTGAGATAAACAATATGATTATTTCTATAAACTATATCTGATCCTAACCTTACTTTGGTAGATCACAATTGTCTTTTTTTGTTTGTAGATTGAATTATAAGTTGATGAATTAATCACCTTTTAACCTAGCCTTTGCAAATTATAAATTGATGAATTAAAATACAAACGCAAACACACAATTGATATGCATTTTTTTGTCAACCTTACACACATAAAAAGATATAGAACCTATTTATGAGCTACAACATCGTGCTTCGCTCTCCGGAAGCCTAAGGCAAATTGTAATATATAATATTTAATATAATAAGTTTTTGAATTATAAATATGTTTTATATTAAAAAACTATGCAAAATATTATTAACCCTAAAATATAATCATATAATATATATATATATGTATACATGTAAAATAATATAAATTAGAATTAATTTAACTAATTAAATGAAATAATTTGTATGAAAATGTGGCCTTAAGAGTTAAAAATGTTGGAGGCTTAGGGAAAATACCCTTTCCAATACATGGTAGACACGGCAGGTACAGCTTTTACAAAAGTTTGATTCCTATATAATTATCTAACACTATGTGTTAGATAATCTGCTTTGACTTTAAAACTCGAGGGATTAAGACTAAAGAACAAACACTAAATAAACTCCTAAAACGAAAAAAAATTTTGAGGTAGGGTTGGAACGTTAGCAACGCGTCTAAATCTTCAATCATCTTTTCACCTCCGAGCAATCTGTCGCAAACTCCACATTCGAAATATGTAAAAAAATTAGGCACGTCATAAAATAAACTGAATTATGTATTTTATAAAAAAATGATTGGTATTTTGATCATAATTTTTGTTTTCAATATATTAGGTAATAAATTATTGTTCAATATTTTTGACTCATCTTTATTATTATCATTTCAATAAACTATGAAATCTTAACCCACAACCAAATAGCAAACAACAAGAGCTGGATTTGACCTCATTCATTTTGAAACATTTGGATAGGGCTCTTGATTTCAGTGATCCCCAATTAATAAAAATTAAGTGATATAACTATATATATTGGTATATAGTAAAATTTTGATATAAAATAAAAAATGGTAAGTAAAAAATAGATAACAAGACTATTTTGTAAATATTAAATTACTATAATGTAAATATTAAAAAGGAAAGATTTTTTTGTGTGGGACCTAAATATTTTAGGTCTGGTTCTGAGCGAATCAGTCAAACCACCACCAACTGGGGTTCCTCTATGTGTTTTTCCAACCAAAAAACCCTGCAGGGGACACACTGACGTACGTAGTTGCAGATCTTATGGCAAGTATCAATTTCCCCCTCAAGGTGGAAGCCGTTTAGACTTAGGATTTTGCATACGTAGGGCTGCTGAAAAAGGAATGTTTTATTGCGAGTGCAGATTCCAAAAGAGGGTCAAACAATACAATTATTGCAAATGAATATCAACATACAATTACATGCTTACAATTTTTTTGGGTTTAGTTATCTACTATTAATTGAGTATTACATTTGATGAAATAATCATCAAAAAGATAAATTGATTAAAAGTCAGTATTTTTGTTGTAGGTCTACGACCCATATTTTATTTTCACATATCTAATTGTTTATCTCAGTGATCTATTTAGTTGGTTATCCATTATTTTTCACGTTATGTACAAATAATGTATTTACTATTGACAATATTACAATATGATCTAATTATACACATAGAGGTAAGAGATATGATAACAAAAATAATTGACAATTCAAGATGGTAAATTTTTGATATAAAAATAGATAAAATGTTAAGTAAAAAATTAGATAAGAAAACTAGTGTGTAAATTTTAAATTACTATGATGTAAATATTAAAAACATATATATTTTGAATAGAGTCCAAATATTTCAGGTTGAGCTCATTGTAAGAAAGTAATATTCAGAAATTTAGCATTTACTAATATCTCCATATCTCAAATATCTAAGACAAAACAACAAAGTTGATTTAGATCATGAAATATAACGACCGGAGAAAGAAGACGAATAATCATCAACCTGAAACCAAAATTACATTATAGAAATAATTGTCAAAACTGCCATTCCTAAAGCTTAAATTGTGAAAAATGCATCTACTATGCTTCCTCGTCAAAAATACCACAACCAACCAAACTCTATTCCTCTCTCTTACCCGAAATGATGTTAATGCCCTTTTAGTTTAATTCAGTTTCTTTTCTTGTAGAATTTGATACCAAACAAGGAGAAAGAGTATCAAGGTTGTTTAGAAACTATTGCTACACAGAGAAAAAGCTCTGAGGTTCATGGTGAGCTTTTCACAGTGTAAAACAAAATAAAGAAATGTCTTGCTCGATCTCGAAGCAAAGAACATAAACAAGAAGCTATGAATCTTCTCCATTTGGGAATTGTACATACTTTGTTCGACGATTTCATTTAAAGAACTTCTAATTGCATTGATTCTCCGTCTTCTTCTTCTTCTTCTTCTTCTTCTTCTTCTAATGGCTTTGTTCCCTCCTGTCCTCCACCGGCATCGACGACAATTATCTCACAAGACGACAGTTTCGAGACAAAGTCTAAGCCTTCCTCTACAGTTTTACTTTTGCAGCTCCTAGAGAACCTCAAATTCTCTTTGTAGGGTGTTAATCATTATTGAACGATGTCACTGTCGTGCCCTCAATAGCAATAATAAATGTGCTGAACTTCCAGTTTTTTTTATCCTCCTCTTCTCACTATGACAATCTGTTTACTCATTTTATTTTCTTACAAATTATCCTTTTTTTAGCTTTCAAACCAAAAATATAACCGCAACAAAGGAGTTGGATTTAACTGTGTCACTTGTAAAAACCTATATAGTTTTTCTTCCTCCTTTTTTGTGTCTCGCCTATTTTTATAATCCGTTTTGCTTTTATGTATGTAATCTATGTCAACGCTCTGTATCTATGTCCATGTCATGTATATATGTCCACTTCATGTATCTATGTCATTCTCCTTTATGCTCCTTTGTGACTTTATGGGCAAAAACTATGTCTCCTATCGGATGGCTATGGCGATTCCCACCTAGCGGTACAAATGGACATAGGCATGGACATATACTATGTTTTCTGGCTGCTGAGAATAATTATTCTCTATTTTGTATGTCAAGACCATGTGCCTCCATATGTCCATGTTTTACGTCTACGTCTTTGCTTTGTTCCTCTCAGATTAAACCTTATGTCTATATTTTATGTCACCATTATTTCTCTGTTCCGATCAAATAAAAACTTATATTTATGTTTTACGCCCATGTCTTTTATTTTTATTTTTATGTCCATGTTTGTTTTGGTGTTCTCCTCGTTTTGAAATGTCACCACGTGCTACGTGTCTTCTCCTCACTCGCCCCCTATGTTTCTCTTTCCTACGTCATGACTTTCGTCACCCCATCCCTCCCTCCGTGCACCATTCAAATAAAACCATATTGTTTTATGTTCATGTCATTTTTCTATTTATGTCTATGGACATTGACATAAACATAGGACACGAGCATGGACATGGACATAAATTGCGATTGTGGTTGTTGGGCACTTCATCTATATTCTCTACATTATGTCTCTACGTTATGTATCTTTGCCCAACCTTCATTATCTCTACGTTTTGAAACGTTTTTCTAATACACTCAAGAGTTTTAACCTCTAATTCGTGCAAGTGCACAACAATCAAAATACAATTAAAGAATCAAATCCATAAGGATCAAGAGTTATACTATCAAGAATTAAGTTCAGTGCAATTCACATGATCAGGATTACAAGCTAGATCACTATTCAGGGGCAATTAACAAAATTCTTGAACTCGAGACACTACTGCATAGTAAATCCACTGTCGTGGAATTGACTACTATATCTACCAGCCTAGGAATTTTAAACTGTTGTTTGACCTTAGAATTATAGATACACATTAAAGTTAAAGTTTGATAAGTTCACAATTTGCTTTAACATCAGCTTTCGTTGGTTAATGATAACTTGTTCATCTATGTTCTTTCAGGCATTTAATGAAACAATTTTAGCGTGCTAAACAACATAAGATCATAAGCTAGGTGACAGTCTAACTTAAGCATTGAAATCAACATTAGAGGAAGAACACAATAAACATTGTCTATTCGCATCTATCTCATTGATCCATGAAATCCCTAGAACCCCTAAACTTGATTGGAGAACTACTCAGACATGGTAGAAGATAATAAAGAAGATGGATCCATAAACATGATAATTAAATTGAAATAAAATAGAGTAACGATTCACAATTCTTCTCAAAAGTTACATAGTACAATAATCTCTTCTTGAAGCTTACAAGATCTGGAAAAGTATAAAAGCCTAGTTTTCAAAAGTAGCAAAAACCTAGTTAGTTCAAACCCGTTCGGGTACCACTTGAATCAAACCAGGTGAATTAAGAGTAATGCCTTCTCGTATACCAGATCTGGACCGATCGGTCTAGGTATGAACTAATCAGACCAATGCCTTCTCGTAAGATTTTGGAACTTCGGATTGATCGGTCTAGGTGTAGACCGATCGGTCTGATCAACCAATGACACTTCCTTGGAATGCAGATCGATCGGTCTTGAGAGGCTGGTCGATCTGATGAACTCCCAGCAATTTCTTGTACATGAGACTGATCGGTCTTGGTGGGATTAACCAGTCAGTCTTCTTCGTGAGAGTAGATTGATTTGTCTTGATTGTGGACCGATCAGTCTATGGCATCAGAATCTCCAATCTCGATCTTTTTTGTCAAATTCCGTGCATCCAGCGTGAAAATCCCATCCTATCTCAACTTGAAAAAACACTAAAAGACTTTAAAAAACTCAAAAATCCATTGAAAGTAAAAGCTAAAATAGCGTCAAAAACGCAACACATCACTTTCCTCTCTTATTTATATGTGTCATTATTTAATACAAATGTTGAACATTTGTTATTATTCTGAAAGGCATTATACACTCCCAGAAAATGTCATCTTCGCAAACTTAAAATTAAAATATCTACAATCAGGAGGAACGAATGGCTATTTTATTTTTGTATTTTAAAATATATCATTGTGTTCACAATTGTTATTAATTTGTCAATCTAACTTTTATGATTCAACTCTTTTATTTTTGCCCCCCCCCAATGCCACGTGTCTTCTCTTCATTCGCTACCCTTTTTTCTCTCTCCTCCATCAGACCTTCAGTCATACGAATTAATGATACTTTTGACAAGAAACTCTATAAATTTACTCAAGCGAGAAATTTCAACTCAGATAAGTACATTTTGAGAAACCGGTTATTTCAAATGTAGTATAAACCGGTTTAAACTGGGTGATCCTTTGGTTTTATCTTAATTAAGGTTTAATCCAGCAAAATTTTACAATTGAACACTCAAGGCAATAGGCTAAACTCATATAATTAACTTAATTGTTTTTCCATAACACGAAATATTAAAATTTCTTTGTATAATCAAATTATCATTCTGGTTACGACATAATCATATATGGTTAGTGTTTTATACCTTTCTTTATTGCTCGACTAACCAATACCACAGAAACTTCTTGTACGTGTGGGCTTTACCAAGATTACTGTCTCTCATTTTTGCTCTTCTCCAGATTAAAGAAATCTAAATATACAAACAATATTATGTAAAATAATTATCAGATCAATTATCAAATTAATACTTTATGTATTGGAGTACTTTTGTTTTATTCTAAACTTTGTCTTGCTATTCGTTCTTTCTTAAATTTAAGCTATAATCATCATTGATGACGTTAGATGAACATATTAACTTTTTAGAGCCAATCAAACAATTCTTCAAAAGAAAATGGCATTAAATATTTTGTTAACTTGACCCATTAATTAGCTTATATTGAGTACAAGAAATTAGTAAATATATCTGCTAAATCTTTTAAGAAAATACTGAGTACAAATTTTTGAGTGGTGGTCCATTCAAGAAATTATTTTTTACTAATATATTTGAAGTTATATTGGGTACTCTTTCTAATTATTTTAATATAATTGGTAATTTATTATCATATAATGTAAGTGAAAAGGACAACAATACGGTCCAATGTTGTAGCCTCTTTATCAAATCAGAAACCTAACACTTAAGGGTGCATTACTTAAAGTGTTCATTGAGTTTAAGTGGCAAATAATTTGTTATTCAAATAAATTTTTTTAAAAATTATCAAAAATCAAGTATTATTAAATTAGTAATTTTAAAATACATAATTATATCCACTGGTAATGGAAAAAAATTAAGGATGTGATTTTAGGTGATTTTCTGTGATTCTAGAATTATTTAGAAGATTTTTCTAGTTAAAACACACAAAAATCCAAATCTCATGGTTTTAAGTGGAGTTTTAGAGGATTTTGTCACAAATCATAAGAACATACCAGAATTCATCTAAACACATCTAAAATTTCACAAAATCTAAATCATTAACAATCATTTAAAATTGATTGTTCAATACACGCCAAGTCTCTTTGTCTTTCTCTTACATATATAAAAACAAGCCTCTTCGACTCTTAACTCATATCTCTAAACACTGAAACATACCACAAAGAAGAACCATTAAACAAATGGATAATTCAGATCGATGCGACAGTGATGTAGAAGAAGATTACATAGACATGGAAGTAAGTTCTTTCACAAACCTCGTACACAAAACTCTGAACAACAACAATAACCCTCGAGAATTCGAGTTCCAAAGGTCTCATCTTTGTGCTCTCGAAGTAGACACAACCACGTCTCCTGCAGATGAACTCTTTTACAAAGGCAAACTCCTTCCTCTTCACTTACCTCCACGACTCCAAATGGTTCAGAAGCTTCTAGAAGATTACACTTTAGACAATGAATTCTACAGCACACCTTTAGCCACTGGAACAGTTACAACTCCGGCAACGAGCAACACTCCGTTTGAGTCCTGCACCGTCTCTCCTGCAGACTCTTGCCAAGTGAGTAAAGAGCTTAACCCTGAAGACTATTTCCTAAACTATTCAAATTCAGTGGAGGAAGAGGAAGAGGAGGATTATGAGAAGAAACAATCCTGGACCAAAAAACTGAGATTGGTCAAGCAATCAAGTTTTGGAACTAAGATTAAAGCTTCAATCAGATCTTTCTTTGGTAAAACAAGTTGTTCTCATGATTCATCTTGTGCATCATCTGCTGCTAGAGTTGCAGACGAAGATTCAGTTCTAAGGTATTCACGAGTGAAGCCTTTTGGACAGTTCAAAACAGAGAGACCAAAAAAACAGAGCAATGGTTCTGTTTCGGGGAATCATCATAGGAGATCGTTTTCTCTTTCCATGAGAAGACAACCACCAAAGAGTTCTAACAACAGATCATCAACTAGTTTAGGGTTTCGTCCATTGCAGTTTTTGAAGAGAAGCACGAGTTCAAGTTCTGAGATTGAGAATTCAATCCAAGGAGCTATCTTACATTGCAAGCAATCACAACAACAGAAGCAGAAACAGTACAGTGTTGATGAGGTTGGATTCTGTACATTGTCGGCTTCAAAAATTGCAACGAGAAATGATCAGGAACGGACTCATATGTTTAGAGGCTAACTGAGGATGAAATTGGACATGAAGAAAGATAAGAAGAAAATAAGAATTGAGTGAAAGTGAGAGAACTGAGATTCAATTTCATTGTTTTCTTTTTGTATTTTTTTTCTCTTATTTTACTTCTTCTTTACTTTTCTATGAAATTTCATAAATTTGATACACCGTGTTTTTGAAGTATTTTAACCCTTATTTTTCATAGTTTTATTGAGTATGTATTTTAGAGTCTTTTAATCTTTTATCGAGTCTTTTCAAGTTATAGGTCACATTGGAAAAAAATGAGCTATTTTGAGTGAAAACGAGCATATGGAGATGCATAATCAAGCGATGCGTCAGATATTTGGTTTTCCTTGAAAGACTTCTCACCGTTTGATCGAGCTCATATTTTGACACAAGATAGTCATGTGAGTTAGCTTTCATTTGGAGGTGGTTTGAGGGTAATCAGACAAGTGGTTAGGAAGATATGACGATTTTACTAAAGATAGGTCATTCTGACCGTGAACAGACGAGATCGATCGATCTACTGTTGGAACGATCGATCCAGTATCGTGAATTGCCGCACAACCTGCAGATCGACCATCTCACAGTGGAACGATCGTTCCAAGCCTTTGCCGAGTGATCTGCGCACGATTGTGGATCAACAAGCCAAGATTAGGATCGACCATCTCACTGCGGATCAATCGATCCACAGTCCTGCGATATTTTCAGACTTTTCTTATTTTGTACCAGAACGAATTTTACCTATTAAAACTAGGTCTAGCCACCTTTTAGAGAGGATTCTTTTCACTTTTTCTATGTTTTTTCTTCTTGTAACCTCGAGGGAGAGGATCTCATTCTCCGCCATGGAGAAGATTTCTAAGCCCTTTTGATTTCTTATTGCAATTTCATTATGATTTATATTATCTATTTTGTTTGTTCTTCTCTGATTATATCTAAGTAGATCCTTGATCAGGCTTAGGAGTTTCTAGGGATTTATGAATCAATGAATTAGGAACAAATATGGTTTTAATCTTTTGTGTTCTCCGTCTATTGTTGTGTGTAATGCTTAGATTAGTCTGATCAACTAGTCTATGATATTAAGTTGTTTAATTCTCCAAAAGCTTGTTAGATGCATGAACTGCTTAGATGAGCAATCAGTCTTTAACCAACGAAAGTCTGATGTTAAGGCTGATTGTGGACCTATCAAACCAATTCGTTAATGTGTATTTAGATCTCTAGAACCAAACGACAATTTAGGATTTCTAGGTTGGTAGATATAGTAGTCGAGGCCATGACGGTGAGTTAGCTTTAGGATTATGTTTGAGTCGATAATTGGTTGAATGTGTGTCCTGAATAGTTTTTTGATTCGATTCCTTACTTCATAATGAATTCCCTATGCTTGATGTTTCTTTTATTTATTAATTTCACATCGTTTATTGCTTTGTTTTGTGTACTTTCCATCACAACAACCATCTTGTTTTGTCTTAGCTTAAGTTTGATCTAAAGATTGATAGTGTAACATTTGGTCCTGATTCCTAAAGTACTACTACGTTTGTTGTGCGTTTGTAATAGAATTATAGGATTAAAACTATGTGTATCAAAATTCCCAATACTTCTCTCATGTCCAGAAATTGAGTATGAATATTTTGACTAAACCCATTACCTTGGGGTTTGAGGTTTTTTAGATCCGACTCAAAAAGGTTCGAATTGTATGTAAATGTCTTTTGTAAAATTCTGATGTGGTAAACCTGTTTTTTATGTCAATCTAAGAGAATTTAAGGAACTTTGTTTCATAAAAATGGTAACTATATAATCTTCTACCACTAAGATAATTCATTTGTAATAATACATACTTATGATGTCTGTCCCACCTCTATTTTTCATGTAATTTTTCTCATTGATTAGGAAGAATCTTAGTAAAAGTTTTGACTAAAATATGAAGAGAAAGTAATCTAAGTACATTAAACCACATATCACCTTTTAAACTATGTTAGTTAATTGCCGAGTTACTTTCAATCTGGTGGTTAGAATGATCTAGGTAATGATTTTGGCACAGAGTTTAATTCTTCCCCACTACACTAGTAGATTAAAAAAGAATTTTACAGTGTGAATTTTATACTATGGATCGGGGCTTATCGATACAATTGTTGACAAAAAAATTGTTATAATTGAATTAGTTTCTTATAAGTGTAATGAGATTCTTTTTTTGTGAACAACTATATTGATAAGATTTAATCTATAACGTAAAGTTTCTCATACCTCAATCCCTATCAAATAGGGTACATGACTCATTTAAATCAAACTTTGATAACTAAGCCAGAATAAATGACCATTTAATTGTTTGACCAAAACTATTTCGGTAATAAAATTTTTAGGATCTCCCTTTCAAAAGGTTTTTTGATCAACTTTAATGTCATTAACAAAATTGAGGGAATCATTTAGGTGCAAAATTGTTTACAAATAATGAATTACTAATCATTTCTTTCATACTAGGAATTAGAAAATCTGTTTTGTGATTCAACAATCTAGAGAAAAATAACAATAAATTCCTCAATCCTGAAAATTTTACAACACAAATAATTAATTTTTATGCTTAATGCATAAAAAATGGTAAAATACCGGAAAATTTAAACATATATTTTCAACAGGAGAAAAAAAAGTCCTTAGATGAAAAAAAAGAAGAGAATTCACTATAGAGATTGATTGAGAAACTGAAATGATGATGATTCCCTAACCACGAGCTTTCAAAATCAGGCCGTCGTTATCACCATAGAAAGTTAAAAAGGAGGATAGATCGGGAAACATGGATCCTTGCTTTCAGAAAGCTGATTGCTACTTCCCTCTAAAATTCTAATATAAATATTTATATAAGTTCAATTTGTGACAATAACAAAATAATTTATATATGAAAGGAGAATTTCATAGACTACACACTAAGCATCATTACAAGACATGATGACGTATAAACAGCAACGTTAGAGGTTAGGTCGAGTTCCGAAGTCTAATTACTCCATTTTCTTTATGTTTAAGTTTCTTTTCTTTTGTCTTCTTTTTATGCTCACTTGTATTATTAACTTTTGGACATACACACACAAATAGCATATGGCTTTACACGTTAAATATTATGTTTTTTAACAAAAATAAATAAATTATGTTCTATTTAAAAAGATACAACAATAATTGTTTTGTTAAACATCATTATTGTTTTGTATCATCTAGATCAATAAAATATGATCCAAATATTAAAAAAAAATATATATATAATCCATAACTTAAATTCTATATTAATTTAAATTATATTATTCAGAATTATACGATTTTTTAAAAATCAAATTCCAATAAAAAGACTATAAAAAATAAATGTTTAACTATTTGACAAAAAACATTTTCCGTATCGCTAAATTACTTTCATAATATATATTACAAATTTTGAAATATTGTGGTTATGTACTAATGTAAATATTTACCTCCATTAGTCTTACACAATGATGTGAATTTAGCCTACTCGGTCGTTAATTAATGCACATGTGCAGTAAAATCGAATACTAAATAGAAACATGAAAAAGTTTTGTCAAAAAAAAAAAAATAGAAACATGAAATTTTTTTAACAAATTTCCAGTGTATGTCTCTTACGGAAACTAAAAGGACACCTGTAGGAATTAAAATATGAAGCATAATTAGAAAAATAATTTCAAAACACAAGTGTTATTAAATAATAATGAAATCTTAAAGGCAATTTAAGATGAATGGAAGCGACAAGAGAGCCTAAAGCTGGGGGGCTACTTTAGCATATCTTTTGTATTTGTGTTTGATCAGTGCGTGTGCATCAACTTAAACTTTCAAATCAAAGCCTTAATATATGATTAACTTCTCCTAACTTTTTCTTTCCTCTTTAATTTCGTGATTTTTTGTTTGATTGCGATGTCATCAATTTTTACCTTGCTATTATTTATTGATGGATGAAATTTTGAAATAATAATTGTTTTGTTTAAAAATTAAATCAATAGGAGCAATGAGTGAAAATGCACATATATTATATATAATAGTTATGATCCATTATGGACAATAAATGGAGATATACATATCTTATATATAGTAGTTAGGATCTATTCTTATTTTCGATATAGGTTAATATTTCCTAATACCAAATAATATCACACTCACTTCGATGAAAAACCCTGAAAATTTAACAAATAATAACAATTTTAAAGTAATAATTAATTGAATTATAAAATTATTTTGGTTAAATTGTTAAATGCTATATTTGTTATTTTCTTCATTATAATTTGATTTTAAAGAATTATATTTGTTCTACGTGATATTATTAACAGTAAAAGAGCTTAGGACTATTTTTTTATGTTGTAAAACGGGAGAAAACTATATTTCAAATTTATTATAAGAATAAAACAAATCAAAAACAGACCAGCCTAGCGAGTGTGACCCCATTCAAATCATCCAAAACAATCGAAGATAAAACAAAAAGAATAAAATCAAATAAATGAAAACCTAGAAGAAGATCAAAGTATAGTTGGCTAATCCATCGGCAAGACGGTTAGCTTCTCTATACATGTGTGAGATACGGATTATCCAGTCCCCGGAAAAAAAGTCTTTGCACAGACGTACCAGGAAGGACAAGGGGTGAGTATCCTCGATCCCTGTCTTGAGAAAACTGAGAATAATTCTTGAATCCACTTCAAGCTCCACCTGCGATACACCCTTAGACCAAGCTATCCAAAGGCCATAATACACTCCCCATAGTTCCGCCATTGGTGCCGAACATATACCAGTATTCACGACAAAACCAACACTCCATACCCCAAGACTGTCCCGCAAGACTCCTGTAACACCCCCGAACCACCCTAGGAACGGAAGCGTCACTAGTGCGCGTCCGAGCTCCACACTAAGGTTCCAATCCCACTATTGGGCCTTAATTGGAACTAGAAAGCACACCCCGTTTTGAGGCACTTAAGCCTTGCGGCCCAAGCACATCAAACCGTTCATCTTGCCCCGGACTAAGGCCAAGCACACACAATACCTTTTTCCTACTAACCAACATAATACTTATGCGTTTGTAAAATGATTTGAACTTACAATATACTTTTCGGCCGATTCAAAACCTTGATATATATATGAAATAGACTTGTTCATTTTACAAAATCGTTCTTACATTTGCAAAAGGTATAAAACTACACCGGCTTATTGCTTGCTTTCCTTCCGCTCCCTAATGGTCTTACTATGGTTTTCCCTGCAAGGAGGAGAGTGAGACGTGAGCATAACAGCTCAGCGAGTTTGTGAAAGTCACGGTAACAACAACAAATCTCATCGTATAAGGTTAACATACAAGACCCTCTACGATTCGGACCACAATGTAAACTTTCTACATTGCCGACTCGTAAACCACTATCCAACCACCCCGCGCGGTCCCACCGCGCCCACGGCCCTCGGCCACAATCCTCAAACATTCTCCGCACGGTCTCACCGCGCCCACGGCCCTCGGCCACAATCCTCAAACATTCTCCGCACGGTCTCACCGCGCCCACGGCCCTCGGCCGAAGCTTCTCACAATTCCTCACATCATTCCACACGGTTCTCACAACCGTCCTCCACACGTTACCACCACTTCCACAACTCTCGACACACATATAAACAACCTTCATTCAATAACTATTTACACACTTATGACCATCCTTTGGTCTTAATTAATACACGTTACTACAATTGTTAAGTCCTTATAACAATCATCACTCAACTATGATTTACACACTATCATATCTCCACGATTCATTTATGGTTGCCACTTTCTTTCATTTTAACAACAATCACTTAACAAACCACTTGTCTTAACATACCACTTCACGGAACTCAATTAACACATCCACGGAACAATAATTTTCAATCACGCAATCAATATCACACAACCACTAGCAATCATATACGTAATCACAATCTCCTTGCACACACGAAATATCACAACTCACCTCAATTGCTTCCTTATTCAACTTAGCGGATTGATTCCTCTACCCTTCCAAGCTTTCTTAAGCAAAATGTTAAGTGTTTTCTCTTGAACATTTATGTCTCTCCTCTTCCTTTGGTTTCCTACTCTATTTATAGAAGAGGAGAAGCCTACAATTTACTAGCCAACCACCCACCTTAATCATCCTAGCTAGAATGTAGGTTCCCCTAAATTCATGACAAATGGCACTTTGACTCACTTAAGCTTTCTTTAGGGAAAGGTTTTGCCTAAACCTTTCTTCCTCCTAAGGTTTTGTATTAAGCTTTTGGATTAGTCTTGATTCCCACAAAATTCATACTAACCCACATTAGGCCACCTTAATCCGAGCACGTCAAACCCGAGCACCTCAATTCTAACATTTTGGTTTTAAAAGTTTCCTCCGCTCATTCCAAGCTTACTCGCCTCTCTCGTGACCAGCTTAACCTGTCCGCATTCTTAGCTATTTCATTTCCGATACTTATCCAAAACCGCGGTTTGGCCCAAGAACATTTTCCTAATGTCTTGCCAATTAGGTCGTCAATGGGGCATCACACCCTTCCCCCCTTAAAAAGGAATTCGTCCCGAATTCCATCTTGATTACAAATCTAGCATATGAGGGTAATTCCTACGAAACTCTTCTTCGTCTTCCCAAGTTACCGTTACCCGATCTGGTCTTCCCCAAAATATTTGAACTTGTGGAATTGTTCGAGTTTTAAGTCTCTTGATTCGACGTTCTCCCACGCGGATCGGTTCTTCTTCATAGGTTAGGTCATCACGGAGGTTCTCTATCCTTTGCGGTTCTACTGCATTTGGGTTGTACACATGCCTCCGTAGCATCGACACATGGAACACGGGGTGCAAGGCCATGTCCCGAGGAAGTTCCAGCCGATATGCTAGCTCCCCGACCCTCTCTTGTATGCGGTATGGTCCGATATACCGGGTCGCGAGCTTTCCAACCCTTCCCACCTTGCCCTTTCCTCTTTGGGCTGCTACCTTCAAGTATACCCAGTCTCCTACTTGGAAGGTAACTTCCCTCCGATGTTGATCAGCATATCTCTTTTGTCGATCTTGGGCCCTTTTCATATTCTCCCTTACCTTTTTAATCTTCTCCGTAGTTTCCTCTACTATGCTAGGTCCAAACAATTTCCTTTCACCCACTTCCGTCCAACATATAGGCGTTCTACATGGCCGTCCATATAAAGCCTCGAACGGGGACATGCCTATACTCGTGTGATAACTATTATTGTAAGAAAATTCTACTAGGGGTAGGTGTTGTTCCCATGTACCTCCCCAATCCAGTATGCATAAGCGCAGCATGTCTTCCAAAGTACAAATGGTCCGTTCCGTTTGGCCATCTGTTTCCGGATGAAAGGCAGTGCTCATTTTTATCTCAGTACCTAACAATCTTTGGAACTCTTTCCAAAATTGTGCTGTGAACCTAGGGTCTCTGTCAGACACAATGCTAGCCGGTACCCCATGTAATCGTACTATCTCTTTCAAGTACAATCCGGCTAGGGTCGGAACTCTATCCGTGATCCGTATGGGTAAGAAGTGGGCCGACTTGGTCAATCTATCCACAATTACCCATATTGCATCATTCTTCCTTCCCACGGCACCCGGTAGTCCTGTAACAAAGTCCATAGCAATTGCCTCCCATTTCCATTCGGGAATTGGCAAATTCTGAAGTAATCCCCCGGGCATTTGATGTTCTACCTTCACTTGTTGACACACCTGACATTGCGCTACCCAGGTGGCAATTGCTTTCTTGAGGCCTGACCAATGGTAGTACCGTCGTATATCCCGGTACATTTTGGTACTACCAGGGTGGATACTTAATAAGGATTGATGTGCCGCTCCTAGAATCTCATCTCTTAGATTACGGTCTTGGGGTACCGTAATCCTTCCTTTTAAAAGTAATGTTCCATCATCGGCTAATTGGTACTCACCCTTTCTTTCTTCTCCCATTCTTAATGCTTCTATGATTCCTTTCAACTTAGGATCGTCTCCTTGTGTCTCTCGGATCCTTTGGATCCGGTTGGCCTGGTTTACCATTTGTAATCCTAATGGTCCACTTCCTTCTCCTTCCAATGTGGTTAATCTTACCCCTTTAAGTTCAGTCATCAATGCATGTATATCTATAGTCCTGTTTACCTCCGTTCTTCGTCGGCTTAGGGCATCTGCCACCACATTTGCTTTTCCTGGATGGTATTTGATCTCAAGGTCATAATCCGTTATAAACTCCATCCACCTTCTTTGTCGCAAGTTTAAATCGGGCTGGGTAAACAAATATTTAAGGCTCTTATGATCCGTTCTGATTTCTACCTTCTCACCATATAAATATGATCTCCAAATCTTAAGAGCGAACACTACTGCAGCCATTTCTAAATCATGGGTCGGGTAGTTTTCCTCATGTTTCCTTAACTGCCGAGATGCATAGGCAATGACCCTCTCGCCTTGCATCAGCACGCATCCCATTCCTACCTTGGATGCGTCCGTGTAAACCGTGTAAGGTTTACCGGGTTCCGGTAGTGACAATATAGGGGCAGAGGTCAGATCTTGTTTAAGCCTTGCAAAAGCTTCCTCAGCTGCTTCAGTCCACTCAAAACTTATTCCCTTTCCGGTAAGGCAAGTGAGTGATTTGGCTATTTTTGAGAAATCCTTCACGAACCTTCGGTAGTAACCCGCGAGTCCTAGAAAACTTCTCACTTCGGTTGCGTTCACGGGTTGCGGCCACTCTTGTATTACCTTAATTTTCTCTGAGTCCACCGAGACTCCATGTTCGGAGACTCTGTGTCCTAAAAACCCCACTTCTCTTCTCCAAAAACTGCATTTACTAAACTTTGCATGTAACTTGTGTTCTTTTAACCTTTGTAGTACCTTTCCCAAGTGTACAGCATGATCCTCTATTGTCCGAGAATAGATGAGGATATCATCAATGAATATAATCACAAAATCATCCAAGTATTCCCGAAAGACCTCATGCATAAGTCGCATGAATACGGCTGGGGCGTTGGTTAACCCAAAGGGCATAACCCTGAATTCATATTGTCCATATCTCGTCCTAAAGGCGGTCTTATGAATGTCCCTTTCGTCTATCGGGATTTGGTGATAACCAGATGCTAAGTCGATCTTGGAAAACCATGACGCTCCTTGTAGTTGATCCAACAATTCATCGATCCTAGGTAAAGGGTATTTATCTTTGATTGTGACCTTATTAATCCCCCGATAGTCAATGCATAATCTCATGCTTCCATCTTTCTTCTTTACAAATAACACTGGTGCTCCCCATGGTGATGAACTAGGGCGTATAAATCCTTTTCCCAACAAATCTTCTAACTGTCTTTTCAACTCAGCTAGTTCAGCCGGAGCCATTCTATAAGGAGTTTTGACAATTGGAATTGTTCCTGGTTCAAGTGTCATCGTGAACTTGTTACTCCGAGGGGGTGGAAGTCCTACCAATGGAGCGAATACTTCCAAGTATTCTTTGACTACCGGTACGGTTCTCACAACCGTCCTCCACACGTTACCACCACTTCCACAACTCTCGACACACATATAAACAACCTTCATTCAATAACTATTTACACACTTATGACCATCCTTTGGTCTTAATTAATACACGTTACTACAATTGTTAAGTCCTTATAACAATCATCACTCAACTATGATTTACACACTATCATATCTCCACGATTCATTTATGGTTGCCACTTTCTTTCATTTTAACAACAATCACTTAACAAACCACTTGTCTTAACATACCACTTCACGGAACTCAATTAACACATCCACGGAACAATAATTTTCAATCACGCAATCAATATCACACAACCACTAGCAATCATATACGTAATCACAATCTCCTTGCACACACGAAATATCACAACTCACCTCAATTGCTTCCTTATTCAACTTAGCGGATTGATTCCTCTACCCTTCCAAGCTTTCTTAAGCAAAATGTTAAGTGTTTTCTCTTGAACATTTATGTCTCTCCTCTTCCTTTGGTTTCATACTCTATTTATAGAAGAGGAGAAGCCTACAATTTACTAGCCAACCACCCACCTTAATCATCCTAGCTAGAATGTAGGTTCCCCTAAATTCATGACAAATGGCACTTTGACTCACTTAAGCTTTCTTTAGGGAAAGGTTTTGCCTAAACCTTTCTTCCTCCTAAGGTTTTGTATTAAGCTTTTGGATTAGTCTTGATTCCCACAAAATTCATACTAACCCACATTAGGCCACCTTAATCCGAGCACGTCAAACCCGAGCACCTCAATTCTAACATTTTGGTTTTAAAAGTTTCCTCCGCTCATTCCAAGCTTACTCGCCTCTCTCGTGACCAGCTTAACCTGTCCGCATTCTTAGCTATTTCATTTCCGATACTTATCCAAAACCGCGGTTTGGCCCAAGAACATTTTCCTAATGTCTTGCCAATTAGGTCGTCAATGGGGCATCACAACTCCACTAGCAGTGGCCAATCCTGGGTTACCCCAAGAAGCTCTGTCAGTGTTAATCTTCCACCAATCACTGCGCGGGGGTTCCCAAATAATAAGTCGCTCGATTTTAGCAGTACCCAAAGCATTAGAGCCAATATTATGAAAAGTCTGCGAGACTTCCTTACTCGCATCCTTAACAAAGCAAACTTTTCACGACACAAACTCGGAGAACCAAAAACTGAGCCACATAGTCATTTCCAACTCCACTATACAACCATCGCAAAAGTAGTCGACGACAAACAATCAAAAACTAAGGAGTTATCATTCAAGTTCGTAAATAACCACTCTAGGATCGACATAGCGAAGAAACGAGCCTGTTTTCTCAAAGGCACAAGGCGAGTCCAAACTCCCAAGATTACCGGGCAATCCCGAAAAACATGCGAAATCGATTTATCACCTCCACAATAAATCGAGCAAACACTAGACTGTGAGATATGTCTCTGAAATCTCTCAACATTCGTCATAATGGCTTGGTGGGAGACAAGCCAAATAAAAACACGCACTCGCTCAAGTGCTCTCACACGCCACAAGCATTCCTAATAACGTGACATGAGTTGCCCAGGAAGCGAGCAGCGTGTTAGAGTCCTATAAGCAGAACTTACCGAGTAACTACCATTTGGGTCTTAGCCCAAGAGATGCGGTCTTTAGCCCCAATGAATTTATCCAAAACAACAGCATTACATCTCACAATAGTGTTAAAGTCCCCTCCAATTACCAAAGGAACATCCACCGAGTCAACAACACTCTTAAGTTGGTCCCATAGACCAGTACGCCTGGAAACTAACGGAGCAGCATAGACAACCACAAGGTGAAACACCACAATGCCAGTATCAACTCGTGCTGAAATAAACTGATTAGAATAAGCAATCACACTAATCGTACTCACACTTTGTCTCCATAAAATCCATAAGCCACTACTTTGACCCACTACATCAACCCGGACTCAGTGCTCAAAACCCAGGCCCTGAAAGATTACACGAGCCCTATCACCTCTGGTGTGCGTCTCAAAAATAGCAAGAATATCAACCTTAAACTTCTTAAGGATGTATCTGATCGATCTATGAAAGTTGGGTTTATTCGCCCCCCCCCTGACAATTCTATAAGATGCAATTTATTATAAATGGTAAATTAAAACAGACAAAATTTTCGGGGAAACCCGTCAGGCACTCATCGCAACCACCTCTTCCTTAGATAGAGGCACAACCAATTGATCATCCGGATTTCAAGTATTATTACTCACGGTATGAGCATCGATCATGGAATCATGGGTGTTAGACAAAGATAATTCTGGACACACATGAGCCGATGGGGGTAGTGGGGAAAACAGACCTCCAGGCCGTCCAAAATTCTCCTCACCAACTCGAAGACGTTTTCCTGAGGAAGATAACTCCACTTCTTCTTTTGTCACACCAAAAACCAAACCCTTAGTCGGTCGAGTCTGAGTTTGCTTAGCTTTCGTTGAAGCTGCTCCAACTTTCCTGCCCCACTTTTCTTCTCCCTTAGAGACTGAGCTTTCTTTATTGTAACAGAAAAAGTTTTCAACTAACTTCCATCTTTATTTCCAACATTCTCCTGAAAAACACTATGTTCAAAAGCAAAGCCCGATGAGACAATCGCCTTGTTAACACCAGAAGGAAGAGTCTCAACAGTATCTTTTCGGGTCTCCAAGTCAGATTATAGATGAGCAAAAGTATTCGTGAGCGGCACATTAGCTTGATTCTTTCGGTTTAGGTTTTCTTTCAAGACACGCCCAACTAAAGAACTCGACGGAATATCGTTTCCTACAGGAGGTTTCGCTACAACCGAGGACTTATGGTTCAATCTTTTAACCAGTGTGAAACCATCATTATCTTGTTGGGTTGCAGAAGGTTGACTAACAGCAATAGTCTTGGCATTCGAGACATAATTAGTACTGGTTGCAGCAATAGCACTCTCTGGTGGCTTTTTGGTGCAAGATTTGATAGCATGACCAAATATACCACATCGAGAATAAATATTGGTGAGACCCACATATTCAACAAAGTAGCGGTCCTTATTAAGCAAAACAGTACCTTTGAAAAGTTTCGCAAGGTTCACTTCCACATAAAAAACTTTGGACTATTGACAAGAAGTTTAGGTGACAAAAAAAACATTTTACTCAAATTCTAACAAAAACAAAAAAAAAGAATTTTTAAATAGAGAAAAAAGAATTAGAGTCATTCTCATTGGACCGTACGGCCCAATTTAGTGACATCCTAATTCTAGTGGTCCGGTTAAAGATCTCCATTTTAATATGGCCCAAATTTCTTATATCCAAATTAAACATTTTTTGAGACTTTCTTAGGCTCATCTAATATTTTTATTAGATTGGTAAACGAAGAAGTTAGCCTATGGTTTCTACAATGTCGGAAACCAAACTATTTTTGTGCATTGACCTCAAGTATTTAAAGTCATACATATTTAAAGCAATTATGTATGCTTTATGCCAGACTGATAGTCATAAAACATACATAATTGCTTCCAAATTAGTATTTTGACCTCGCATTCGGATTTGGCGATCGTGCTTGAGGTACAAATTCTTTTACTAAGAACATCTCTAATATATTTCTTTATTTTTTATTTTATAATAGAATTCTATTTTTTACTCTATAAAATTTTTTCTTTATATTCTACTAGATATGGACCCGTGCGATGCACATGTTTTATGAAAAAATTTGATATGTATACACGTATTATTAGATAATATTTAAGAATCTCATTGATTACTAATCTTTGAAACTCAACTTTATATAGTAGGATATATATATATACATATTATATTTTACATAATACGTTAATTATTAATTTTTGAAACCCAACTTTATATAGTAGGATACTAAAAAATTTTAAATCGTTAAATGTGACATGTGAAAAAATCATGTTGATTACTAACTTTTGAAACTCAATTTCATATAATAAAATTTAGTAGTTATAAATAAATATAATTAAACTCAACCATCGATTAGGAGTTGATATCAAAACAATAATACTTTTATTTCTCTTTAATCAGAATGTTCTAGATAGGATATTTTTTCATATTCATATATACCGAGACAAATATATTTTCAATTCAAAAATATATATAATGCTAAAAATTAAGTTTAGGTCCCGATTAGTAATTTGCTTTCGTTACTTTGATTTTTTTTTGTCAAATATTGAAATTAAACCAATCATACTTTAGAATTAAAAACAAACTACAATATGATTAGTTTAATTTTAACCTCTTACAAAAACTTTTATTTTTCAAAACCGAGGAAAACAATTCCTAAATGGGACTTTAGTTTAGTTATTGTATTTTGAATTGTAATAATTTAAAATATCTAGATCAAATGATTAAAAATTTATTTATATTAGGATTGCGGTATATATTTAGTAGTAAATATAAATATTTATAAAAAAAAATTATTTTAAAATATAGAAAAAATACTGCAAATTTTTTTGAATCTTTCGATTTGACACGTGGATGAATCTTGTTGATTACTAAATTTTTAAACTTAACTTTATATACACGTATAAAAATACTGTAAAATTTTAGATCATTGGAATTGACACGTGGAACAATTTCGTTGATTACTAAATTTAAAAACTCAATTTTATATAATAATATTGTGAACAGAAATAAATATTTAGTGGTAAATATAAATATTTAAGATATATTAAATATTACAAAATTTTGGATCATTAGGTTTTATATATATGAAATCATGTTGATTACAATTTAAAAAAAAATTATATAATATGGTTATGATTTTTTGTAAAGATTATGAAAATATTTACAATTTAGTATGTAAATTTGTCTTTTAGTTATATTTTTCTAAAATAAATATTTAATTTTATTTTATATTAATATGAGATATTTTTATTATTTTTCTTTATAATTATAAATGAAAATAAAAAAAATTATATAAGGATTCTAAATAGAAATAAAATATTTTGTGATAAAAATAAATATTCTAAAAAATTATTTAAAATATAATTGGTTTCCTTTATTAAAATTTATAAATACAGAAAAAAATATTTTCATATATTTTACTTTCTTTTTTAAATATATAAATACACAAAGAAATTTCATATGTAAACCAATCCTGTTAATATATAACTTTAAGGTTTTAAACTTTATATAATACAATTAAGAAATTGAGATGCAGAGATATTCATACATAAAAAAATTTAATAATAAAAGTTATATTAATAACTAATAATAAAATAAAATAATGATACATATAATTTTAAATATTTACCTCTTTTGTTTGTTTGTCTTAATTTCATTAAACAAAAAAGACGGAATTAGTAACATAAAAAATAATTTTGATGCAATGAGTAGTGAAAGTTTGAGAGAGATAAGAAAATATTTAAAATTTCATGAAATCGTATATCTGCTCGCTTCACAAATTCTGTTTTGGATTAGGATTCTATTTAGATTATGACTATCTATATAGATAAATATTTAGTATTAGAAAGATACACCAATAATTATTTTATATTAGGACTTTTTGGTAAGATTATAAATGTATTAAATTTGACACGTGAAAGAATCTTGTTAATAAATAACTTTGAGAAACATACATAAATAATTAGATTTTTTGTTATGATTATAAAAATATTTGCAATTTTAAAAAAATTTATTTTATAATTAAATTTTTGTTTTATAATTAATATGAATAATTATTTATTTTAGTTTTATTTTACAATTCATTTTTGTGTTAGGATTGTGAATAAAGATAAATATTTCTTGATCAAGATAAATATTTTTTAAAAATATATTTTATTTTATAATATATAAATATTAAAAGTTATTTGATTGCTGGATTTGACATATGGAAGAATCTTGTTAATTATTAACTTTGAAAACTGTATTTTATATAATAAGATTTATTTTTTAAATATATAAATACGAAAATTAATTTGATCATTGGATTTAACTTATAGAATAATTTTTTTAATTATTAACTTTGAAAACCGTATTTTATATAATAATATAATGTTAAATAACTTGTGTTTTTGAGCTTTTGTGTCCATTATTCTTTAACCTATAAAAATTAAGAAATTGAGATGAGGAGAAGTTCATTAATAATATATATATATATATAAAATAAGATATTTTATTAATAATAGAAAAATAAAATAACAATATATTTAGTTTCAAGTGTTACTTTTTTTTGCTTGTTTGTCTCGATTGTGTTGGATGTAAACGAACGATAAAGAATTAAGTTGAAGATAATTAGAAACGTTGGTGAAGACTGAAAAATTCGCTTATATGTTTATGTATATATAGAAATTAATTTGATAATTCCTTTTTAAATTAGGTGTATGTATACCAATAAATATTTAGGAGATATTTAGATAATTATCTAAATAAATAATTATGAGATATTTACATGTCAAATAAATATTTTAGATAATGTATATAATCCTAATCTAAAAACACGTATTTAAATTTTAACAATTATTATTTAATTTTTTTTGTTAGAACTATTATTTAGTTATATTATATTCACGTTAAATAACCTTATAAGATATGTCTCACATTATTTTAAGTAAACTTAATGTTACAATACAATTAAGATAAATAAATATGTTACTTTTAATTCAGTTTTACTTTTAAAATATTAATAACATTATTATTTTAAGATTATGATATAGTTAATTATTTATTTTTATTTTTATGTTAGAATATTTGTGATATTATGATATAATTAACTATATTCCCTTTTATGTTAAGATTTCAAATAGAGATAAATATTTTTGTGATATAGATATGATTATCTTCTTTTTTATTTCCAATTGTTCGAAATATATCTAAGTTTGTTTTATAATTTAAAAATATATCATAAAAAATTTCTGATCGTTGGATTTGACACGTGGAAGAATCATGTTAATAAGTAACTTTGAGGTCTTTCTTTATATAATATAATTTTACTTTTAAAATATTAATAACACTATTGTTTTAAGATTATGATATAGTTAATTATTTATTTTTTTATGTTAGATTTTTTGTGATATTATGATATAATTAACTATTTACTATTTCTTTTTATGTTAAGATTAGTAAGTGATCCGTCATTTGGGCTCACTTTGTATTATCGTTAAATATATATGAAATAAATAGTTTTTTCATTGTATAAAAAATAGTAGATCAATAATACTAAATTGTTAATGTACTTTAAGTGACTCAATATCTTTTATTTTAAAATTCTAAAATTTTCTTTTTCTCACAATCAAACCAGATTTACCTAAAACATGGAGTAATCTATTTAGTCATAAACCTCATAATTTAAACTTCAAAATATTTGTTTTCTCCATTCACTCTAAAATTAAACACACAAAATTTATTTTTTCAAGAAACTGAAAAAGATATGTGATTATTGACTTATTGCATTAATGATTATAATTACAATTATGTAAACTAAAGAATATATATATATATATATATTTCATTTTCATAGTATTTAATTTGACATAGTGGAAAAGTGGAATATTACTAATTGAAATTAAATATTTATTTTTAGTTACAATGTATTTTTTAATTATTTTTGTTTGAAATATTAAAATGAATAAAAAAGAACCAAGATCAATGTAGCCCGGTGAGTTGTATGCCCAATTATTGTTTTTGGATCACAACTTTGATTCCATGGGATCGCTAATTTTCATAGGATATTGTTTGGAGGTTTTTGGGAGAGTTTTGACTATAGATCGTGCATCAACAATTTAATTGTTTATAAATAATAATAACAAAAAAAGCAAAACATTTTTGTTAAATTATAATCAAATATTATAATGTAAGAAATGATTTTGATTTAAAGAACCTAAACATTACTTTATTTTCTCATATTTTTTATGGAGGTTAAAAAGTTTCTAACATTTTTCAAATTTAAATATTTTAAACTGTCTATAAATATTAAAAAATATGATCTTTAATGGTTACATATGCTTGATTTAAATAATTTTCGTGTCATTCAATTTATTATACACATTAGTTAAATATTAGAGATTAAGTATTAGATATAATAAATGAATACAATGAACTAAAAATAAGTTTATGATGTGGCATCATGAGAAAAGAACAAAATTTAATTTTATATATATAGATTTCAAATATAGATAAATATTTCGTGATATAAATATGATTATATTCTTTCTTATTTCCAATTGTTTGAAATATATCTGAATTTATTTTATAATTTAAAAATGTATCACAAATTTTTTTTTGATTATTTGATTTGACACGTGAAAGAATCTTGTTAATAAGTAACTTTGATATTCTTCTTTCCATAATATAATTTTTGATTTATCATTAATGCCTATTTATTTCTAAAAATTACAATTTAACCTCATTGATTTTATTCAAAAAATTTCCATATTTTTATGACTTTGTATTGTTTCTCATGGTTTATAATATTTAAATTTAGTTATTATTTAGAACTTAACTATCATTTGTAAAATTTAAAAATTTTAATATTTAAAATTTAATTATTATTTAGATATTAATTATCATATTTGTCTTAATTTATTATAACAAGACCAAAAAAAATAGTTATCATACTTAACGGTATAGGATATTGTCTTAATTTATTATAACAAGACCAAAAAAATAAAATTAGAAAAATCTGTACTTGTTCTTTTTGTTTTATATACGCAGAAGGCAGAACCTCAAGAATTAGTCTAAATATTCTCTTAAGTATAATATATATATACACAGCATGATGCTTTTTAAAATATTATTGTATATTCTCTTAAGTATAATATATATTACTATTATTGTATATTATAAGATCTGATCTTGTTTGGGGCATATAGAATTTATAAAATAAAACTATATATTTTGTCGGCGGTTAAGATTATTATAAATAGCTATGATATGCTTCAATTATTCAATATAACTCAACAAACGAAAGAGAACAAAAATTGAATTTTGTTTCAGTTCAATGTATCCTAACTCAAATATGATTTTTTTTTTTTAAATGGTAGTAATAAATTAGAATTGATTTGTGTGTAGTCCCCAAATTATTGTATTATTGTACATGACAACACATTAAATGTATCCTTCATTTCTAAGTTCGAATTTGTTTTTCATAAGCTTGAAAAATTTAATAACTGTTTTAACCGCAAAATTTTTGGCCAGAAAAATATCATCTTTCATTTTATATTTAACAAAAATATTTTATAAAAAAAAAAATTGTCCTCCAACTAGATATTTTACAAATTTGTTCTATATATTTAAAGAAATAAAAATCAAAGTAATACGCAATATAATATATTTTTTATGTTTAAAATTTTGATAATATATCAAATCGAAGGTTTTAATACAAAATTTATTTTTTAATTTTGATAAATTAATATTTGTAACCGTAATTGTTTTTCAAAAATAATATTAAAATTGTATTTGTATTATTTTTAATTTGTGGTCTAGATTGTATTTTTTTAGAAATAAGGAATATTAAATTACAAGTTGAAGTAATTTTCATAAAACAATAGACAAATATTGACTGTTTCAAATAAAAGACTTAAAAAAGACAAAGATTCTGTGGCACGTCTGCAGACGGTGGGAAATAGTTGTCTTTGATTATCATTTATTATGGCCCCAATCAAATCTCTATGTATCTTTCTCTTCTATCTTCTTTGCATTTTTTTTGGCTTATCCTCGTTTTTAATTTTTTAATTTTCTTATCAAAAACTTGAAGAATTTCCAGCTCGATGCACAGAACGTTGAAAACGTAATATAACAAAAATAATAAAATAAACTTTCTCGTGGCCTTGTTGATAATTTTCAAATTGGTTAATCAACTTTTATCTCTCTCGTCTTTTTGCTTTAAACCTCTTTTCAAAACCCTGAATCATAACAAATTCAAAGACTTTTTTGTTTCTGATTCATTTGGTCAATTGGTAAGTGTAAACGCGTAGTTATTGAGATTGTTTGAAGGTTTTTTGTGGTCACGTAGATTTCTGTAAACACTTCTCACTTTTTTTGGCAAAGCTTTAAACTTTATCATCTCCAACACAATCTCTCTGTTTCTTTCAAATATTTCCAGAGTAGTGATACACTTTTGTCCACGTTACGATTTTTTTTTTGTTTCTGGGGATCGCTGTTCTTCGTTGGCTATGATAAAGCTCAAGTTTTTATTAGGTCTAAAGTTATGGTTTTTAACTGTTCTCTGTTCTTCATGTATCTCCTCTGCTTCTGATACTTTCTTCATCAACTGTGGATCTTCGGAGAATGTAACAGTCTACAACAGAACCTTCGAGTCAGATAACAATCTTGGTCGGCAAATCTTAAATACAGCGCGAGATGTTACTGTCGGAGTCATCGATTCGAATTCTCTTCCTTCAGGGGATGAATCGATTCTGTTTAGTACAGCGAGAATATTCTCCGATGACTCGTCAAGTTACCGATTTTCGATCGAGCAAAGTGGTTGGTTTTTAATTCGTCTTTACTTTTTACCCTTTGACTCTGGTTCCCAAGATCTAACAACAGCTAGATTCTCGGTTTCGGCTCAGAATTTCACTCTGATCAAAAATTACAAACCCTCGAAGGATTCCGTTGTTAAGGAATACAGTTTAAACGTTTCAACAGATAATCTAGTCCTTGGATTCCATCCTGAGAAAGGTTCAATCGCTTTCATCAATGCCTTGGAAGTTTTCAGGCTTCCAGAGAATTTGCTACCTGAAGAAGCAAAACTCATTGGTACAACAACACAGAGCAGGACAAAGAATCTCACACTCAGTACTCGTGCGATAGAGATGGTTTCTCGAGTAAACATGGGGAATTTGAGTGTGACTCGTGATCAAGATAAGCTATGGAGACAATGGGATTCGGATTCTGCGTATAAAGCACACTTTGGTACGCCGGTGAGGAACCTCAAAGCAGTTAATTTCAGTGCTGGTGGAATAACAGATGACATTGCACCAGTTTATGTCTATGGAACCGCCACGAGGTTGGACAATGACATCGATCAAAACAATATCGCCAATCTTACTTGGACATTCAAAATTGATCCTGGTTTCGATTACTTTGTTCGGTTTCACTTCTGCAACATAATAGCGAATCCTTTCGGAATCAAGCGTCGGATAGCCTTTGACATTTATGTGAATTCAGTGAAAGCTGAGTCCATTAATATGGAAAGGGTTGCAAATGGCACCTTTGGAGCTCCTTATTTCGTTGATGCAGTGATGGGGAATGCGAGAAGTCTACAAGGACACTTCAATCTATCTATTGGTGGAGTGATGGATGATACTTCAATCCTAGTTTCTTTTATTAACGGAGTTGAGATTTTGAAGCTAAGCAACGACAAGCAAAGTCTTGATTCTTCGGATGCTGTTGTCCCGAATAGTTCATCGCGTAACAAGAGTTCAAACTCGAGAACCGGATTGATAGCTGGATTATCTGCAGCTTTGTGTGTTACCTTAATACTAGGTGTGGTTATGTTTTGGTGGTGCATCAGGAAAAGAAGAAATAGAAAAATGCAGACTGTTCATTCTAGAGGAGATGAGCAGATTAATAAGAATGAAACAGGTGAGAGTTTAATCTTTTCGAGCTCAAAAATCGGCTATCGATTCCCCTTGGCTGCAATCAAGGATGCAACAGATGATTTCAATGAAAGCTTAGTGATTGGGGTTGGTGGGTTTGGTAAAGTTTACAAAGGAGTCTTGAGGGACAAAACTGAGGTAGCTGTGAAACGCGGAGCTCCAGAATCTCGCCAAGGTTTAGCGGAATTCAAGACAGAAATCGAAATGCTTTCTCAATTCAGACACAGGCATTTGGTTTCTTTAATCGGGTATTGCGATGAAAACAATGAAATGATCATTGTCTATGAATTTATGGAGAAGGGAACACTTAAGGACCATTTGTATGACTCAAATGATAACCCGAGGTTGAGCTGGAGACAGAGACTTGAGATATGTGTTGGTGCAGCTAGAGGACTTCACTATCTCCACACAGGTTCTGCAAGAGCAATCATACACCGCGATGTGAAATCTGCTAACATTCTCTTGGATGAGAATTTCATGGCTAAAGTTGCAGACTTTGGATTGTCTAAGACAGGTCCAGACCTCGATCAAACCCATGTGAGTACTGCGGTCAAAGGAAGCTTTGGGTACCTTGATCCAGAGTATCTAACCAGACAGCAACTGACTGATAAATCTGATGTTTACTCTTTTGGTGTGGTAATGCTTGAAGTACTATGTGGGAGACCAGTCATTGATCCATCTCTTCCAAGAGAGAAAGTGAATTTGATCGAATGGGCGATGAAGTTGGTGAAGAAAGGGAAATTGGAAGAGATCACAGACTCTTTCCTTAATGGAAAAGTGAAAATTGAAGAGCTGAAGAAGTACTGTGAGATAACAGAGAAGTGTTTGGCTCAAAACGGAATTGAGAGGCCAACAATGGGAGACTTGTTATGGAACCTAGAGTTCATTCTTGAGGTCCAAGCCAAAGATGAGAAAGCAGCAATGGTGGATGAGAATCCAGAACCAAGCATTGTGGACTCATCTCTGCAGTTTAGTGTGAATGGGGTGGGAGACATTGCAGGGGTCTCAATGAGCAAAGTTTTCGAGCAAATGGTGAGAGAAGAAATGCGATAAAAAGATTGATCAGAAGAGAAGACTATCTTAGTTACTATAGTGAATTGTTTGTACAGGAGGAAGATGGAGAGAACACAGTATTATTTTATACATTGTTGTAGAAATTCAAGTGCTGCTGTTGTTTTTCAGTTGAGATATATACATTTAGCTTCATTGTTTTACTTTCTATATATTATCCATTCAATCTCTGATTTTCTCTTTGAAAGCCAGAGAGCTGAAGAAACATTCTGTAGTGATATGATCATCTCCGAAAATGTATACATTTCCATTGTTACAACATTGGCTACTCTCTTGTCCTTCTGAATGAAGAAACTTGCATCACACGTAAGCTTCGTGTGAAGATAAATGTTTAAATCCACTGCCAAGAAAATCGAAAGTTGCCTGCCCTTTTCTAACAACTGATAGAACAAAAATTCCATAATTAAGACGATGAAAGGGAAGATCAAAACGTACAAATTTCTCTGTTATAAAATCAAAAGGTAGTAGAAATATTTTGTTTGACTTCTAAAGCAATCCAAGAGAATTATACATCATTCCTTAGTTTTTTTTTCTTCTAACACACTTTCGAGTCTTGAAGGTCCATTATAGAAGGGCCGGCTAAATAAAAAGGACCAAAATTCAATCGCGCTGGATTACACGTAGTGTCAGCCATAAACATAGGTCAATAAAGCATAAGTTTTGCACCGAGTTTTTCTCAGTCTGGTGGTTAGGATGATTCAACTAATGACTATGACATCTAAGGTTCGGTTCCTCCCATCTACAAGTTGGTAGATTAAATAGAAATTTTAAGGATTGGACTAGGTTATGGATCGAATTTCGTCGATCCAATGTAACAAAAAAAGCATAAACTTTATGCCCCAAAAGAAATACTTAATATCTATAGTCTTTTTAACTAGAGTTCATGTTTTCCTAAACTCTATTGGAAAAACATGTAAATATGAGATTAACTAGTTGACCAAACTCATTTCTATAATATTTTTTGTGAATTTCAAATCTCAAAATGAGAAGACTAATAAACCGTGCAAAATCATTTATAATTGAAATCAGAAATGAATTATTAAAAGAGAGTGGTTGAAATGAATAGATAGTCGGCTACGAACTTTAAAATTCTTATGTTGAATAATAGAATGAAGTTTCCTTTCATGTCCTCTGATCGTGGCGGCAAGAAAGGAAATAGAAGTTAGTAATCGAAAGTCAACAAAAATTAAATTATCCTTAAAAAGTCAAAATGAAATTGGAAACATAAGCATTCACTATCACATTTAATGCTTACACATGTTATCTACTATTGCCGCCAAGGACTAGAATTTTCGAAGTTGAAATAGTGGGTTACATAATAAAACTGAATTTTATACCAAAGTGTTGTGATTAGAATTTGATATAATTGAAATAAAATCTGTAGTTTCTATGATGATGGAGAGTTTGTGACTAGTATGACAGTCTACAAGCTTTTTCTATAAAATATTTGTTGTTATCACTTGGATCAAATTAACAAGTTTTCATTCAAAACTTAAATTTTAAATTCTAGTATTCAAAATTACATAACTATCAAAAATCGAATTCGGAGCAAATATTACAAAAGTAAATATGTAATGTATTTGATCAAAACATTAATCCATGTTCACTTTTTCATTGTCGATTTATAACTTAAACTCCAAAATCCTGTTATAGAAGGTTATACAACTTAATTCAATTAATATTTAATCATTCAGACGAAAACACTTTTCCGTTTTTTAAATTAATTTTCGAAAAACTTTTTGTTGTCACTAAACCCACTAAATTACTAGGGATCATAAAGTTGAAAAACATCATTCTTAATGTATTATTGGTCCCATTAGATCTTATTTAATATTTTGTATCAAAGGAAACTGTACTTATCAATTATAACTATTATCTTTCGGACCAGAGACCAAATTATAGATATTTCTGTTAGATTTTTTTTTTAATTATATGGATAATTTTATGTCATATTCGATAGTAAGAAGGATCGTACGGGTAAGAGGAGAAAGAGAAATGGCACTGATATCAAAGAGTCACACAACCAAAATCGAATTTATAGGATCTTTAAATTCCATCGTGCATGTACAAGTACTTCACCATTAATTCAGTATGACAATTCCCAATAATATTATCCTCATGTACACTAGTATAAATTACCTAATTGGTCACATATATTTGACTTTAGTCACCACATGCATCGCAATAAATTTGAAGCCATCATCTTCATTTTCTTTCTTTCTTTGTTTTGGGAGAAAATCATCTTCTTTACCAATAAAAAAATAAACTGAAGTCATTGTATTGAAAAATTTCACTATATTGTATAGTACTACATGTTTCTTTTTGTTCATTATGAATTAGTTCTTAGCTCAATAAACCAGGTCCGAAGTGTTGTAGTATAGTGGTAAGGGATCGAGGTGTTAACACATTCGTGGGTTTAATTCTCGAACACTAGAAATTAAGTCACAATTCTTTCGGACACTTCTACACAGATATGGACCTATGCTTTCCGTTACAACACCACAAATAAAATAGTCCAACTCCCTCTCATAAAGTTTGGTAACTACTGAATTACCAAAAAAATTAAAATACTCTCAAAATCTGTATAAACTGTATTACTATGTCATTTAAGACATCTACATTAGCTATTGACACTACAAGAAATTAGACGTATAGTGTCATTTATTTTATTTGTTTGCATTAATTTTAATTGATACAACAGTTATTTATATCACTTATAAAAATGACTCTGAAAATGGTGACTCAAATAGTTAGTGTCAATTTAAGCAATTAATACAACTATATTTATCATACTATACGTGATATCCCGTGCGATTAAAGAAAATGCAATAATAATGTTATTTGTTATAAATAATGTTAAATCACATATAATATGTCATTTGTTAATAAATAACTATATAGTATTATTTATTTAAATAATATAATATTAATGATACTATACATATGTTTTTTGTAATATGATATCCACCTACAATTAGGTTTGTACCATACATTTTAATCTACACTAATAACCAAATTAAAAATAAAAAATCGAGATTAATAACCAAAGATTACCATGGTAGAAATATACCCGAAAAGATTAGTATAATCATTTATGATAGAATATTAATGTTACATTGTAATGTGCTTTTTTTACATTTTAAATTTAGTAACACGATCATTTTATAATACCGTTTATTTAAGGTTTCTATAATTTTCTTTTGAGAGTGTAAACCCCTTATATACATATCAATATAAAACCTACTGTTAACGTATACAACATGGAGACATGATCTAGTATATAGATTATAAGGAAAAAAGAAATTGAAAATAGCATTTAATATTAATATTTACTTACCACTATGAATAGTTGTATATGTAGTCCATGTAAAGAACCTAGAACATGGCATCATGACCACACAACATTTAAAGCTGAGACAAGAATTTCATTAGATTAGGCTATATTCATCTAACTAAGGTGCAATTAATGGTTTCATATTATAATACGTTGGGTGGAGTTGGCTATCACCATATATGTGCACACATACGTAATGTAGACATGCTTCGGGCATGCCCTAATTTTTTAGAAAGTTAGTACTTAAACTTATACCTAATCTCTTGTGATATACGACTCAACTCCGGCTAGAAAAATAAATTAACAACTAGTATTTTTTTTGGTAATTTCGTAAGATTTCAGATGCTACCAACTCTTCTAAAACATCTACGAACCAGATCACGATAATTTTTTTTTTTTAATAAGTAACTATTGAATTAACAAATTTCGATCAGTAGTCTAAATTTTTTAACTGGAGTTGGGTGGGATTCGAACATACCACCTGGTGTCTAGCTCAATCAGAAGCAAACCAACTGGATCACATGTTTTCTTGACAGATCAAGATATTGTCTAAATTCAATTTTTTTTTTGCTAAAGATCTAATTTCGATCATCCAACAACTTTTACTTCAACAAAATAAGAAAAACGAATCCGATACTCTTTGTTACAAGTATTTGACTCGGACCTTATTATAGATTCAATTTGTTCCTTCGACACTAACGTCGCATGTGGATTGTGTTACAGATTTGCCTGGCAGTCTGTTAGGCTTTTAATTAAGTTAGGCAAGTGAAGTACCTAAGCTAGCTAGATTTGTAGCCATCACATTTATTATATTTAATTAAGTATTGATTTTGATTGGACCGACTTTGAAATAGACCAACATAAAACATTGGTCTACTTGCCTAGATGGCTAGATCCTTGAGTATTGTATACTAATACTATTTCACATGTACAAGTACATCATATTCACAACTACGTATCAATTTTGCATGACTTTTTATTATTTTTGTTGATATATATCTCGCTTTTTAACTACCCATCAATCATCTATTCCAAGCTTTTGACTACCATAGTAGAAATTTTGTCGTTTGCACTTTTGTGTTGTTTTAAAACGATTGATTTTACCTAATGCAAATATTGTCAACTACCTAAAAGCAATTTAAAAATTTACACTAATTCACCCCAAGAAAAGGCATATTTTAGATCCTTCTAACTATGAATGATTAATCCAATTTTTGTATCATATAACCTGAAACATTAGGGGGTTTTGTGAGATTAATATTACATTATACACATAATTTGAGCATTCACACAAAATATGAATACATTAAAATATGAAAAACCAAAGATAAAAACTAAACTTGAATGGAGACAAATTATGGAAATACTCATCTAGATTCGACTGAAAACAAGAAATGTATAAACGTTATTTTTTAAGGATAATCATGGTGGTGAATAAATGGAATCATGGTGCTCTAACCAACTAATTTTTGATGTAGTGGTTTTTTCTACCAAAGCGATTATGAGTTCAAATTTACTTGAAAAAGATAATTTATGCTTTAAATATGGTATTATTAACGGCTAACCCGAAGACCGAAAAAGATTACGGATCAAAAATTCATAATTTCTATAATATATGAATAAACAAAAACTTTTTTTATATCCATGAGATAAGTAGGATTCACCTAAATTACTCTTGTTATAAGGAAAATACAAACACAAAAGTCGTCATCCTTTGCATATATGTTAGATGAACAAACACTCACTACAAGATAACATAGGCATAGCCGACGGCCAGTGATCGAAAAATATGATCTGTTGCAAGTCGTCGGTCTATACGGCGGAATAATACCCGTTGGTTGCTGACGGGAATCGATGGGCGACAACCTCCAACTATCGACCGCCAATGACCGACAGCCACCGCCGATAATCAACGGTCACCGCCGGCTGACTACCAACGGCTCCAAACCGATGATTTCCAACGGCGGATAACCGATGGCTACCGACAATTTCGAACCGACGCTTATCGACGGATTTGAACTGATGGTCACCAACGACATATAATCGACAAAATCACGATAACCGACAATACGTATTCGACGAGTAGTTTCCATCAATTAATGTTGGTTATAGTCTATAAGTAATGGTAACCGATGAGATTGGCTGTCGCTTATAACCTTATTTTCTTGTAATGAATCTTTACCTAATTGGCTAATTCCAAAGACAATGAAACCCATTTCGCCACGTGTCTTGTACTCACCAAAGAAGAAAATCGTATTTGGTAATTTCTACTTTTGGGAAGTTCCAGCTATTATTATTATAGGTTGATTCTTGACCTTCCCCTAATAAATAAACAATAAATCAAAAACGCATTTACATCCAAACAGTCAAAATATAAACCTAACACACCTTTCCCATGCAACTCACTTATGACTTTCTTTATAAACACCTTACCTTCGTCTCTTCACACATTCAAACACGTCTCTTCATCCACCACTCTCACTTCTATATAAGTTTATACTTACTTTACATTTTCACACATATTCAACACAACAAAATATATTTAAACTAAAACAACATACAAAGCTTGCTTCTTCTTCTTTGACGAGTGAAAGAGAGATCAAAAGTCGTTAAAACAGTTATGAGTGTGTCCTAATTTGTTAATCACTCTTGAGAAGTTTTGAGTTTTGATTACTATGGCTCGTATTGTTGCAGCTGATGATGATGATACCATGGAGCTCACTACTGTTTCCTCTATGCACGATTCAACATTGGGGCAACTTCTGAAGAATGTTAGTGATGTCAGGAAAATGGCCATTGGAGATGAGACTCCGGTACATGAGTCTTTAACCAACGATGATGACTACATGCGGACTATTCCTTTCGTTCTCACTTTCGATAATCTTACTTACAATGTTTCTGTTCGCCGGAAGCTTGAGTTTCGTAATATCTTTTCACGGCGGAGAACAGAGGATCCTGAGATAGCTCAAACCGGAAGGCCGAATACTAAAACTCTTCTCAATAACATCTCCGGTGAGACTCGAGATGGAGAGATTATGGCGGTTCTTGGAGCTAGTGGATCAGGGAAATCAACACTGATCGATGCATTAGCGAATCGGATTGCTAAAGGAAGCTTGAAAGGAACAGTGAAGCTTAATGGAGAAACACTTCAATCTCGAATGCTCAAAGTTATCTCAGCTTATGTGATGCAAGATGATCTTCTTTTTCCTATGCTTACTGTTGAAGAAACCTTAATGTTTGCTGCTGATTTTCGTCTACCGAGGAATTTACCTAAATCAAAGAAGAAGCTTCGTGTTCAAGCTTTGATTGATCAATTGGGTATCAGAAACGCTGCTAAAACGATTATTGGAGATGAAGGTCACCGTGGAATCTCTGGTGGTGAAAGGAGAAGAGTCTCGATTGGAATTGATATAATTCATGATCCTATTGTTCTCTTCCTCGATGAACCAACCTCTGGTTTGGATTCAACGAGTGCGTTCATGGTGGTTAAAGTGTTGAAGAGGATTGCTCAGAGTGGCAGTATCGTGATTATGTCGATTCATCAGCCGAGTCATCGAGTTCTTGGTTTGCTTGATCGTTTAATCTTCTTGTCACGTGGCCACACCGTATACAGTGGTTCTCCGGCGAGTCTTCCCCGTTTCTTCGCTGAGTTTGGGAGTCCAATTCCGGAGAACGAGAACAGAACTGAGTTTGTGCTTGATCTCATCCGAGAGCTTGAAACATCCGCCGGAGGAACAAGAGGATTGGTCGAATTCAACAAAAAATGGCAAGAGATGAAGAAGCAGAACAACTGTCAGCCACCATTAACTCCTCCTTCATCACCGTTTCCGAATCTTACTCTAAAAGAAGCAATCGCCGCCAGTATAAGCAGAGGAAAGCTAGTCTCCGGGGTTGAATCCGTCGCTAACGGCGGAACCACCACTACTTCAACAACTTTAGCCGTTCCTGCATTCGCGAATCCAATGTGGATTGAAATCAAAACTCTCTCAAAACGCTCAATGCTGAATTCTCGCAGACAACCAGAACTATTCGGAATCAGAATCGCCTCCGTGGTTATCACCGGATTCATCTTAGCCACCGTATTCTGGCGATTAGACAATTCACCAAAAGGTGTTCAAGAGCGTTTAGGGTTCTTCGCTTTCGCCATGTCAACAATGTTCTATACTTGCGCCGATGCATTACCAGTATTTCTCCAGGAACGTTACATCTTCATGCGAGAAACAGCTTACAACGCTTACCGGAGATCTTCCTACGTTCTCTCACACGCCATCGTCTCCTTCCCGTCGCTCATCTTCCTCTCTATTGCTTTCGCAGCAACAACATATTGGGCCGTGGGCTTAGATGGAGGCCCAATGGGCCTGTTGTTCTACTGTTTAATCATTTTAGCCTCTTTCTGGTCAGGAAGCTCCTTCGTCACGTTTCTATCAGGTGTGGTTCCAAGTGTGATGTTGGGTTACACAATCGTCGTCGCCATTTTAGCTTACTTCTTGTTGTTCAGTGGCTTCTTCATCAACAGAAACCGAATTCCAGATTACTGGATTTGGTTTCATTACTTGTCTTTGGTGAAATACCCATACGAAGCTGTTTTGCAAAACGAGTTCTCTGATGCAACCAAATGTTTCGTAAGAGGAGTTCAGATTTTCGACAACACACCGTTAGGGGAGTTACCGGAAGTGATGAAGCTGAGGCTGCTCGATACCATGAGCCGGTCTCTCGGGACAACGATATCGAGCTCAACGTGTTTGACCACTGGTGCAGATATTCTGCAGCAGCAAAGTGTAATTCAGCTGGATAAATGGCATTGCATGCTGATCACGGTTGCTTTTGGGTTCTTCTTTAGGATTTTGTTTTATTTCACAGTGTTACTTGGAAGCAAGAACAAAAGGAGGTGAAAAGAGTGAAAGAAGAATGCCAAAAAATCTCCAATTCTAAACATATTTCTGATTTCTATTTGTAATTTCTTCAAGTGTTTAACTACAATATATATTCTTTAAAAAAGAGAGATTATGTTTACTGGATTCCTTTTCTTTATAAAGTATTTCAAAAAGTCTTTAGAAAGAATAAGGATTTTTCCATATTCACAAAAAAAACGAATTACAAACACATTTGGCTTCTCTTCCAAACGTTTTCTATTACAACTAAGTATTATAACCTAAAATGCATACCTGAGATTGCGTGTGGCATAAGATGATGATGATGATGATGATGATGCCAGAGAGCCTTGGAGTTATCTTCATTCGTCTCCTTAAGATCAAAAGATATAATGAGCTTGATTTTGGCATTATTGCTTTCTTTTCCATCGTGACTACAACAATCATCAATTTTTTATCATAATGTACGTGTAAAAAAATCATTGACATCTAGATTCCTATCCCCATGAGCAACTGCGTCTTCAGGTTCTGGCATGAAGAGACTCGTTGATGACGCCTGCACAAGGAATAACACAAAACCAATCCTTAAATATAAGAAACTTAACACTTATGGCTGAGAATCGAAGTGAAGAAACATGTCTCATCAAAAACTTATTTCACATCCAAAAGAAGACTTACCTTGGCATCAAGAAGCATATCTCCATTACTGTCACTAATGAGATTAGCACCATGGGTTTTTAGCCATTCCAAACACTCCTCCAAACCATCCGTCTCCATTTCACCATTACCTTCGCTTGAAGCACCAGTAAAGCCCAACACTTGGACTATGTATGAAACAGGGATTGCAGGACGACAACTCCGAGACATAAAAGTCACAGCCTTGTAACGCATCTTTTCCACATAAAGGTCTGCAGACAAAACACCGAACCCACAATTTCATTTTACTGGCTTTTATACATAGTCATTTAGTTGCTTAAAAGAGATATGTGATATGTTTCCCACCCATGAGGCAGCTGTTCATGTTTGGTGCAGTCTTGTAGAGCCTGAAGAACATAACATAATTTCCTGAAGTGACAGCTGCACGAACTGAAAGTGCATGTCTAACTGCTTCATCCTTCTTAGCTTCTTCGGATAATCTACAAAAGAAAACAAAAATTCAGTGATCACAAAATTACTCAGTCTCATGCAGACAAGCTCAATCCAAAGGAGTAACCTCTCACAGGTAGGAAGAGATTATACAAAAACTTAACTATCACAAAGATGGAGTGAACATTCATAATTCCAATACCAATCCTAGTTGGTCATTCACAAAATCTGGGTAGCAATCGTAATTCTGATCTTTCCACAAAATTTTAATTTATTAAAGTTTCCCTAGAAGTGTCATGCTTAAACGGAGCCCAGAGATGGAAATTTACGAGTACTAACCTGGACATAGATGATAGCAGTTCTCGGTTGTTGTTAGAGTGTAGGGTAATATAGAGTAGACTATATGCTGCAAACTCTAGAGAGCATCCTTCTATACCTTCCGCATACAGAATTTTTAATTGTGACAGGCACTGTTACAAAAAATAAAAAAGACTGATTTAGCAAGACTACAATATCAGGTATATTCTACGACTTGTTAAGACTGCAGAACCAATGCAAACAAACCCACAATCCATAGTAAGTTTCTCTATGATTCAACTCTAACCATCAAATCTATAGCATCTTCCCAGCTATTACTCACAATTGTTATTCAAATTTTACTATATTGATTTAAGAACCTAGGTAATACTCAGACACGGTTAGTTATACTTGCTAAACCAGAAATTTTCATGGTGAGAACAGTTGCCAGCTGTTTCCCTCAAAATGTGGTCTTACATTACATGTTGCTTTTTTGTTTCAGTTGTAGGTACTTTTTAAATAAAGAAAAAGCCAAAAGTCTTTCAGTACGGAATTTTATCTAGACAATCTGAATTATAACTATAATAAAATACGAATAGTCTGTGATAGCGTACCAACCTGATTATACTCAGGTAAATCCCCAGCCTCCAAAGCCAACCTAGCATGTGTTTCATAAACCTGAAATAAGCATTGAACACAGAACCATCATATGCATGCTAATTGGGTTCTAGGATCCTACATGCAATGAAAACTTAACATTAATCGGGACTCAATAATATACCTTAGCTGTTAAATAATTGTGTATTCTTTGTACTGTGAGGTCTTGGCGAATAGACTTGAGCTGATCACATTTATAAAGATAATTCTTTTGAGAATTCTGAACCATTAACAGAGCTTTTTCCAGTACATCCTCTGGTCTCACCTGAAAAAAAGTCGTAATCAAAAATATCAGTCACGGTGTTGGAAAGACTACTAGGTATAAGATAGTGATTTACTATGGCAGGATCCGGTGCAGAAGTAAGACGGAGATAACGTTTCTCAATTTCCTGGCAAGTTCCTTTCACAGTTAGGGCATCCCAGTCAATGTCTTCCACAGCTCTGCTGCCACTTTCATCGAAACTTTTGCTAAGCCTCAAGGCAGTGGCTCTTCTAGAATGCAAATTTCCAACATTTGCATTCTTAGGTTTTGAATGATCATTCCCTCGGCTGTGTCCTGGAACTTTTTCAAAACGCTTGGAACGACTATCACGTCGCTTCTTTTCCTCCGCAGAACTAGCAAGTGCCATTGCACTTGAATAGTAAGGTGTCAAATCCTTGTCACTATCACTAGATGCCTCATCATCAATGGCAGTAGCTGCACCACCAGAAAAACGCTGGCGCTTGACAGGCCGCTGGAAACTTTTTTTTGCAGAATTTTGCCCCGTGTGGGTGGGCTTAAAGCCAGTGGCAGCATCCACCTTTTGAAAGCTCTCAGAGCTCTGCAAAAAATTTGATCAGTACCAGTCGACTGCAAGAACAGAATAATAACAGCAAAATACATATTCAACTAACAATTGAACGCTTTTTTTGTCATTTTCATTGACCAGACATAAATAAATTAGTATCACCACCAGAAACATCCCTTCACAAATAATAAGGAAAGACAATGTTTACCTTTTTATTATTTTCATTCTGGTGATTCCACCCTCCAAACTTAACAGCACTGCTGAAAGTTGAAGCTGGCTTGACAATTGGTTTTGCTTCCAGTAACGGCTCCCATCTACTTTTGGGTCGTTTTGTTGGGCTCTTATTTTGGAACGGAGAAATAAGAGTAGAACTCGCCCTGCAGCATAATGTGAAACTTAGTAGCAAAGCATAAAAAATAAATGTTACAAACATATAATAGAGACCAAAAGATTAAAAAAATTGTAGTCAGGAGATGAGAGAGGAAGAAAAAAGAGCCATACTCAGTGGTAGACACATCTGTGTTCTGGACAATTAAGAGAGGTTCAGTATCCCAATCTCGTGTATAGAGAGTACCATCATCCTTAGCTTTTGTGATGATCTACAATTACAAACACAAGCATCAGCATGCAAAGCAAGAAAAAATTATCATTGTACTTAGTTAGCTGCAAAACAATTTCTTTTTGTTCCTAGAAAAGGCAAGTTAACATCTTAAACATACCACACATCTACTCGAAAGATCATGCTGAAAAAGTTCATTTAAATATGGCATGAATAATAAGATGAGCATAGTGAGTGACTAGCAAGGACCATTTATAAAGCTACAACAGTGTAACAACGGAGCGTCCACAGTTCCTACTAACATTTACCTTCCTCAGAGCACCCTGGCAAGATTCCTTTTCTTTGTCATCTTTGCAGCGTGCCAAAGCCCTCTCAACAAACCCACGAAGAGATTTAGGAAACGCAGGCTACATGCAACGGGATAATTTGTTTAAAATGTCAAATCATAAAAAAGAAATTATCTAACAATTTACAGAGGCCTACATTTAATAGCTACTTCACTTGCTAGAATAAGCAACAACTAAAAGAAGGAATCTTACCTCAGCCATAGCAGCGGTATGGTCTTTCAGCTTTGGTGGTATTGAAACACTAACATATACAGGTGTTTTAGCTGCACCAGCCGCTGAAGTATCTTTCTCCATTTTGGTAAAACCTGATGGCAAGTTTGAAGCAATTCTAGGGTTAGTTGGAATCTGTATTTTGCTTATCCTTTGCGTATCCACTAAAGGTGCTGTCTGAGTAGGCTGGCGATAGCCTAATGGTGTCTGATGATAGGAAGACTGGGAGTTGAGTTCAGGATATGTAGCTCTCTGGTGACCCTGGAAGGCCTGAAAGGGGGTGTCATATAAGGTTTTAGTCTCCTGAGGACTCTGGTAATGATTTTGTGGAGGAACAGGATGATGAGCTTGCAGACTCGGTGTTTGATGCATCCAGTAAGCATCCTTAGGGGTACTAACAGCTGCACCAGGCTGGGAGAATGATGAAAAATGATTACTAAGCCTTCGTTAGAAAGTCAATTCCAATAAAAAAGAATTTATATGAAAGAAAGCAATCAGAGATCATAACTAAAGTGTCTGCACAAAAATTTGATTATATGCAGTATTGCTTGGTAGCTAACAGCCCAATTACTATCAGTATTTACTTAGTTATAAGGAAAATAACACATTTTATTAAAACAGCTGTAAGCAAAACAGCATTGTAAACTCAAATAAGCTTAAGGATGCAAATTTGCTTCACATCCTCATGAAAGTAAAATCAGAACCTGCTGTGAAGGTGGTTGGTATGAGTTGGTTTCCTGCTTCCAAGGTTGGACATAAGGTGGAGTAGGCTGACTATTTGAAGCAGGCATTTCACTAGTAACACCAGGAGCTGGAAAGCTCTGACTATATGCATTGGTGGTAGACAACTTTTCTGTGCCCGGGGCACACGGCACTTCTGTTTGGCTGTAATATTCTGACCACTGTTGGTAGTTCTGTTGATAATGTACAGGTGTTGTGGTTGCATTTGTGGAGCTATGAGTGTTAGCAGCGTCAGGAGTATAATTTTGATAAGGGTTTGATGTATAGTCTGTATAGTTTCCCTGATTAGAAGTAGGAGTCTGATTGCTATAATTTGTACTCGGGTAGCTTCCAGTCGTTTGGTTGTTATAACTTGTATTTTGATAACCTCCAGCAGTCTGATAATCAGCAGGATTGTAGTAAGTTCCTGAATAACTTGCAGTCCCAGCATAAGATCCTGGATTCTGAAATGAGGAAAGAGGCTGAGGAGCACCTGTGTTTTGATATGTCCCTACTGGCTGAGGATATGACTGGTTAGGTTGCTGTTGATAGCCACTGTAGTAATTGGAATATCCCGTATTTGAATAGTTGTGTGGGTCAGAAGAGCCCTGGTATGGCGTATATCCACTATAATCTTGAGCCACATTTGCAGTTCCAGACGTCGATGAGCTAGTGAAGGATGCTGTATTCGGTATTTCTTGTACATATCCTGTGGGTGGCCCTGGGGGCTGTGGATGGTAGTAGTTCGAATTTGAATAGTTCCCATTCTCCACAGGCTGATTTTCCACAGAATGTGCTGTCCATGGGGCACCATCAGACCCAGTTGAGTATTGATATGAATATTTATGTACTTGGCTTCCATCAACACCATATCGATTCTGTATCAAATAAAGCATTAGTAGTGGCAAATGGTTAAGGAATTTTTGTTTTATCACCTAAAGAAATAAATAAGAAAGTTGAAAAACGAAAAAAAGAATAGACAAACAACAAACAGAAATCAAAGATCAACACTATATCTACAACTTAAGATGGAAAAAGCATCCCATGTCTAAGTGTCTTACCCACTCTTAACACTTAGATAGAATTTATTTGCAGCAAAGGTACTATACATCTTTGAGATGTTTTAATAATGGTATATTGCTAGGGAAAATCACAAGCCTCCATAGCATTGATGAAAAGTCTATCCTCAAGGAAAACCATGATTTTCAGAAATTATCTGAGTGTTCACATACCTACCCTGACATACTTCCTCTTTTGACATTACAATGGTGAACTAGCAAACATAACTTGCTGTAAGATCAACATATCTACCCGCATGTCCGGAGAGAAAAGTAATAATAATCAATTGACTCAAGAGTAACACATAATACGGAAAGTACCATTACAGCAAACTTCAATCACCCAATCTAGTTCACGCAACAACACGAATGCTAAATAGATTGGAAAAATATCAGCTTAAGATAAAGAGAGGACGCAAGAGATTATTACCTCAATGGAATTAGGGTCCATTGGTGCTACGGCCTGAGTATTCCCTCCTTGATTCATGATACCATCAACATGCTGTAAAACAGTCACGCTTTCGAATCAGATTTTGGTACAAGCAGAAAAAAAAAACACTAATTCATAGGCAAAAAAACCATAGAAAAACCCTAATTAATTTATAAAAAAAAAACAAGAAGCAAGAATTTGTACCAGTGACGCTTCTAATTTGTATCTTCTTCGTTCGTGTAGAGCCAGTGAAGAATCGAATTGAAATACTATAGTAAAGCAGAATTTGAGATCAAACCAAAACAAGGTAACAAAAAGAAACGAATAGAACAGATAAGGAAAACAAGAAGACAAATCAAATACAAATCTAAGGGAACAACAAAGAGAGTTGTCAAATCTATCGAACTTACAGAGCACGGAGAAAATCGAGGAATCTGGCCAAAGAGGAGCAATTTGTTGTGCCGGAGACGAAGATTATCAAATTATTACGGTATACTAGCAGAGTCGGGTCGGGTCGTGTCGTGTCGGGTCGGACAAGGTCAAGTCTGCCCGGGGTCGGGTTATTGTAGTGCCTTAAATTAGGATTTTTTGTTTTTTCTTTTCAAACAAATTGGAAATTATCTTGAAGAAATCGTTTTTCTTTGTGAAAATCCGTATAAAAGAAAAAATAATGTTGAAGTATTAAAAAAAAGAAAAAAAGGAAACTAGCCCAGAAAATAATAATCTATATGATAATAACGATTTCCATTAGTATCTATTCATTTATAAATTTAATTGTTACAATTTTTTTACTATTGTGTCTATTTATTCGTCACTTTTTATTTTTCTTCTAAATAAATGTATTTTATATATAACTGTAACTTTTATGATTATATCTTTTATAGTAACTATTTATTTATAGAAAAATGTAATTTATGGTTGTGTTTAATTATTCATAACTCTGGAGAAATATCTTTTATTGCCAATAAATGTATTTATATGCTACTTAGAATTTGTGATTTTTCATAATAAATATCTTTTCAATTATACCTATTGGATACTACTTATATTCACTTTAAAAACTGTTTTCACAATTTGTTTTGATGAATCTTGAATGTGTTTTAATAAGTGTCCTTATTCTATTCTTGTAACATTATATATAAAAAGATTATTATTTAAAAATAAGAGAAATACCTATAATTATCAATTTAATCAAATATATTTAGAGTGATGTTATTAATGTAGAATTTTTTAAAACAAATTATAAAAATCTAATTTATATTTTGGAGTGATGTTACAACTCATATGCTCTCGGTTCTACTCTCTTTCACAAGAAGAACTTGATCTAGCCTGAACAACTTTTCGATTGATCCATAATCACTCTTTGTGATATACAAGCATATGACACACACGAACACTCGTGATAACCTCCACAACTCTATGTTTTTGGATGTGAAGTTACAATTTTCTCAACAAAGAAAACTAACATTTTTCTCTCAAAAAACTACTTCTAACGTTAAAGCCCCTAAAAAAGCAATTTCTCTTTTCCTTGATAAGATTTGTTGAGATTTTTTCTTATCTTTAATTTAAATTTCCAACAACTTCATAAACCTTTCTCTTCAAGCTTTATGTTTAACTCACGTAACTTCTTTAAACAATAGCAATCGTGTGACTTAATGTGACCATCAAAACTTGCACTTTCATAAATATTATCTAAAATGTCTTACAAACATGTGTTTTCATCATGGTTTTGTGAAACAAGTCATCATAAATGTCCATTTTGATAAGTATGATGTAACTTTTAGGATTTGTTTTCATATTATATAAAGCGATGAAGTCTATGTATTGTAGTCATAATCTTATTATATAAAATTATTATATAAAGTACGGTTTTTCATAGTTACTCGAAATATTTGTCCAGAATAATCAAGCTTCACAATTTCGATCACTTGGTCAAAAATTTTAGCACATGTTTTGTTTTGATTTTATACTACCCGGTTTGTCCCGGGTCGATCCGGATCCGTTTTAAAACTCTAAAACCCAAATGTTTAGGATTTTGGGAGCAATCTTTGACATCTTTTACATTTTTCTTTATTTTTCTAGCCACTTGAGAGAGAGAGGGGTAATAATTGAAGACCCTTTTAGGGATGATAATCTTTGGATCATCATCTCCCATCTATTGAGATTTATTCATCTTATCTCTTCTCTTCTTCATTATGTTTGTCATTGTATCTTTTGTTTTGAGTTTCTTAGTTATGTGTGAGTAGGTTATTAAATGGTTGATGGCTTGGTATATCTAGGGTTAGATGATTAATTTTTGATGCTTAGGTTGTAGATTCCTTCATATTAGGTGTTTTTAATGCTAGATTCAACTTGATCACTTGAAAATAGATGCTAGGATATTTTCCGTCCGAAAAGTGTTTGTGAAAATTCACGAGAGACCTATTTATGAGTTAAGCTTCCCTAGCCATTGGAAGATGAAGTTACAGTGTTTAATGGACTTAGTGAGATTGAGTTTATTGTTTATTGATCTTCGAATTTGCAAATGGAAGTTTAGCTAGATTCATTGATTGATAAAGGGATCAATGCCATGGAAGTGGGTTGATATATTTGAGTGTCTCATGTCCTAGGCTGAGCTTAATTGTCCCTTGATTGGTCATTGATTAGTTGTCTTTCCTTTTGATCAATTACCTTGTCTAAAACCATTCTCCTTTGATTAATTGTCATTGCATTTGAATTGTTGTTTTTGTTTAAGTCATTTGTTCTAGATAAGTTTGTTTTGATATTTGTGTGGTTTAATTTGCTTTGTTTTAAGTGTTAGTAGTCTTTTAGTTCCAAATCTCCACCAATTGCTTTAGTTTAAGTCTATATTCTTACAATCCTAGTGTGGATTCGATCCTCAAGTACTACATTAACGTGTTTGCACATGTTGATTAATTGGTATTAAAAAGTGTTGTACCATTAAACCATAACTTAGGATTAGGGTTGGGAGTACTTATTTAGGGTTAGGGCAAACCCCTAATTTAGGGTAATGGGTTAAACTTTAAACCTTAAAGGTATAATATCATTTTGTCAATAAAAAATTGTACAATAGAGTGCATTTGCAGAGTTTCAATGCAATTTTTATAAAAGAGTTTTATTTCTACTTCCAATCAAAATTATTAGTATGAAATCTAACCAATTGTTACCAAAGAGAGAGTATTTTTTTCTCATTTTTCTCAAAAAAAAAGAACCACAACATTTTAGTATTTTTACGTACCATTCATGTGGTTGATATATCGTAGCTCCACCGCTAGTGATTATTATCTCGCCCTTCTCTGTGGACATCTTGTCCATGCATCGGTGTTGTTACCGCCTCCATTGTAATCTACGACCACACTTGGTCGATGTTGGTTTGTGTTCTATTAGATATAATAGTTGATATATATATAAATATATATACATGATTATAGATAATATCAGACCATAATCGTAACAACTCTAACAAGATAAGAATATACAAAAGAATATTCTCCTACAGTCGAGATTGAATTCGATTTCAACGAGAATTGAGATAGAGATTAGTGTTACGAAGAAAATAGAAAACCAAAAAAAAGCGAAATTTGTAAAAAATCCTAGATGGAGCCAGACTACTAGATCCTGCGGGTGACTGGGTGAGTATTTTAGCTTTGCCGGAGAATTGGTACTATTGTTACATGTAATTTTAGTTTTAGGTCGATTGTAAAGATGTTTGGAGATGATAGTTTATATATATATATATATATATTATAATTTACTTAGATAACTAGTTAGTGTGGCCAGGTTCATACAATGAATACTTGCTGAGTCAATATATAGATCAGAAAATGTCATGATCGCAACCTGATACATATATATACATTTTCTTACTTTAGTCATATTCACGATACAAATATAAACTACAAGAAAATATAGTCTGCCACCGTGTCGTTGTTTCATTGTCCAATATATTTTTTTTCTTTGTCTGTCATTTACCTACGAAAAATCTCATTTTTCTTTCCATTTTTTTATATTATATTTCATCTCTCATCCTTCATTCCTTCCTTAAAATTATGGGCAAAATAGTCACTAGCAATACCACAAACATCCCAAAAGTGGTATTTTCAACAAGAAAAAATATTGTGGTATTCTCCACAATTGTAAAACTTGTTGGGGTGTTGTGGGCAATTGTTTATTTTTTAAATCAATTTTAGATCAAAATATAATTTTTGGTCAAGAAAATTGGTTAGAATTTACTTTGTTCTCTTCTAGTGATCATTGATTATTTTAAGAGATCGTTTCACAAGAAAGTGAAAGACAGGACATGAGTATTTGGGAGCATGTGAGCAATAGTGTCGGATATCTCTTTTGGTTCTCCATTGCTAAAGAATGATTCGAATAGAACTAGTATTGGGCTGGTTATGGGCTAGTATTGGGCTGATTTGAATAGTAGAATGCATGCAATATTTAGGCTCGTTATGGATATTCATCAAAACCAATATTATAATGCCTCGTGAATAACGAGTTGGTTAAGGCTCGTTATGGATATTCATCAAAACCAATATTATAATGCCTCGTGAATAACGAGTTGATTATATATATATATATATATAATCTTATCTATTTTGCCAACCACAGATTCGGGCTAGTAAACTTTCTAAAGCTTGAATATACATACATACTCTACAGGATTTTGGATTAATTAGTCTTTTTTCTTTCGTTCAACAGTGTTAGAAGATTCAAAATGGCGAAAGCCTACCGGAAGGTTACAATCTTTGGTGGTGAAGGAGGACAAGTATGGGACGACGATGTTTACGAAGGTATAAGAAAAGTGTTTGTAAGCCAAGATAAGAATCGTATCACTTATGTCAAATTCGAGTACGTTAAGGAAGATGGCAAAGTAGTAACAAGTGAATATGGCAAAGTTAATCAACCACTCACAGAGGTTAATCATTTGACTTCCTTAATTTTCATTTACATCAACAAGTTCTGGTCAATGATTCGTTTTATATGATGTTTTTATGTATATAGTTTGTACTTCAATATCCGGACGAACATATCACAGTGGTTGAAGGAAACTATAGCTCAGTGATTACAAATCTCCTCTTTAAGACCTCAAAGGGAAGAAAATCTCCATTGTTTGGTCCAAATTTGCTTGGAAGTACTTCTGGTAAAAAGTTTGTTATTGAAGATGGAGGAAAGAAGATTGTAGGGTTTCATGGTCGGTCGGCTAATGCTATTGATGCTATTGGAGTTTACTTCGCACTCGGCCCTCTAAACACGTCGTTGTCGCCTGTTTACAAGCTGGATGCACAAGGTGGACCGGGAGGACGTGCTTGGGATGATGGTTCTTACGACGGCGTAAAATCGTTGAGTATTTGTCAAGACAATTCTCGTATCATTTACTTAGAGTTTGAGTACGAGAAAGCTGGTAAGTTAGAGACACGTAACCATGGTATGAAAGGAGAAACAAAACTGAAGGTAATTATAATGGTGAATTTTATGATTTCTTGCGATAGAAATCTTCATGAATTTTGATGTTTTTGGTTGCAGTTTGTGCTTAATCCAGATGAATACATTAAATCGGTGGAAGCAACTTATGAAAAGCCGGACCGATTCCCGAATATAGTGATTAGATCGCTTAAGTTTACAACATCAAAGGGAAGAACATCATTCTATGGATACAATTCTGGTAAGAAATTTGTGTTAGAGCAAAAGGGTCGTAAGATCGTAGGGTTTCATGGCAACGAAGCCTCAGCGATTGATGCACTTGGAGCATATTTTGCACCTATCCAAACTCTGATTCCACCAAAGAAACTACCAGCAGTAGGCGGCAATGGAGGAGTTTCATGGGATGATGGTGTGTACGACGATGTAAAGAGGATACTTGTAGGTCAAGGAAACGATGGTGTAGCTTTTGTTAAGTTTGAGTACTCTAAAGGCGAAGAACTTGTTCCAGGAGGTGATCATGGGAAGAAGACATTACTTGGAGCTGAAGAGGTCACTTTCTAAAACCCCAGTACTAGTTTTTGGTTTCAATTCATACTCTAATTTGCTAGTTTTTGAGTCATTGCAGTTTGTGCTTGAAGATGGTGAATATCTCACGGCCATTGATGGTTACTATGAGAAGATCTATGGAATCGAGGCACCAGTGATTACCTGTCTTAAGTTTAAGACAAACAAAAGGGAGTCGGTTCCGTTCGGAATGGATTCTGGAGAGAAGTTCACGCTCGGAGAGAAAGACCACAAGATCGTTGGATTCCATGGACAAGCTAGTGATGTTGTTCACAGCATTGGAGTCACTCTGGTTCCTGTCACCACCACCCAGTGAAAACAAATCTTTGAGTGAGTGAGGTTGAGAGAACGAGAAGAAAAAGTTAACGAGAAGAAAAGTTTGTTTTTATTCTTTCAGTTACAACAACAGAAGACAAACTATAGTTTCTTATACTAAAAGTAAAATTGGTTAAGTGATAACCAAAACAAATTGATATAAACCAAACCACAACTTAATTCAAACCAGTCGTATACATGCTTCAATACCCCTCCTCAAGATGGTGAGTATATAGAACTCATTCCCATCTTGCCAAGAATTGTGGTGAAGCTCCCTGCAGCTAATGGTTTAGTGAAGATATCCGCAAGATTATCTTCAGACTTCACATGTAACGGTTTTATCAATCCATCAAGTACCTTTTCCCTCACCTTATGACAGTCAATCTCTAAGTGTTTAGTCCTTTCGTGAAATACTGAGTTTTTAGATATGTGTATAGCTGCAACTGAATCGCAGAAGAAGGGAACTGATCTCTCTTGAGGTGCTTCGAACTCTGCCAACAGACCTACCAGCCACATGACTTCCTTCAATGCGAACCTCATAGCACGGTATTCGGATTCTGCAGAGGAAAGAGCTACAGTTTGCTGCTTCTTCGATTTCCAAGCTATCATTGAGTTTCCGAGAAACATACAAAAACCTGAGGTAGACTGTCGCGTGTCCTTACAAGAACCCCAATCAGCATCTGTATAGGCACGCAGAATCAAATCACAGTTCGCAGAGTAAAACACACCATTGCCGATAGTTCCCTTTAAATAATGTAAGACTTTATAAGCAGCTTGCAAATGAGATGACTTAGGTGCTGATGTGAATTGACACAGCTTATTTACAGCAAAAGTAATGTCTGGTCGCGATATTGTGAGATACATCATCTTCCCAACTAATCTTCTGTACTGTTCAGGGTTTGAAAGCAGAGGATCATCACTGTCCAAACACAATTTAATGCTGGGTTCCATTGGTATTTTTGATGGTTTAGAAGCCAACAGACCTGATTCTTCTAACAGCTCTAGAGTGTACTTTCTTTGACTAATAGATATCCCCTTAGAGCTTCTTGCAATTTCTAACCCAAGAAAATACCTTAAAGGACCTAAATCTCGAATTTTAAACTGCTCATGAAGATCTTTCTTCAGCTGTATAACTTCATCATCATCATTGGAAGCTATAACAATGTCATCCACATAAACCAAAACCGCTACATACTTCCCATCAATGTTCTTGATAAAAAGTGTATGATCACTGTGGGATTTCTTAAATCCTAATGACTGTAAGGTATGACTAAATTTGAGGAACCATTTCCTAGATGCTTGTTTTAAACCATAGAGAGATTTGTGTAACTTACAAACAGCATTCTCTGGCAATGTACTTCCATCACGAGCTTTGTATCCAGGCGGCAGTGTCATGTAGATTTCTTCATGTAAATCTCCATTAAGGAAGGCATTTGACACGTCCAATTGAGTGAGGCTCCATCCTTTCGCTGCAGCTACTCCAATCATGGTTTTAATTGTAGTCATTTTAGCCACCGGAGAAAAGGTGTCCACAAAATCAACTCCTTCCTTTTGAGTATAGCCCTTTGCCACCAACCTTGCTTTATACCTTTCAAGGGTCCCATCTGCATTGAGTTTTGTTTTATAAACCCATCTGCACCCTACAGCATTCTTTCCTTCTGGTAGTGAACAAATGCTCCATGTTCCAGAATTTTCCAGAGCTATGAGTTCCTCATTCATGGCATTAAGCCATTCTTTGAACTTCTTAGCCTGAGAAAAACTATTAGGTTCCGAAAACAGAGCACATATATAACTTGTATTCTTCAGTTAGCTGATCATAAGTAACGAAGTTTGCAAGTGGATAAGGCAATCCAGTCTCTGTTATCCCACAATAATAGTCATGGAGATAGGTAGGTTTCTTCTGTCTTCTTTTCTCTATTTTTGGAGCAGAGTTGTTGTCCTCTAGGTTCTCACTTCCTTCCGCAGGTTCTGTACTTTCTACTTCATGTTTTTCTGGAGTATGAACAGAGGAAAGTTCCTGTAAGTTCGATGTTGGTGATGAAGTAATGATGTCTGCATCTTCCAATTCTTCTGATATCAAAGTGATCGGAACTTTCTGGTGGACATTTCTTACTGTATTTAACTCTACTGATTCATCTTCTGTGACTTTATTAGAAAACAGAGCATCGAAATCCACCTGATCCTTGTTCTGTAAGGGGAATAATTCCTCATGAAATATCACATTGCGGGAGATGTGAACCTGATTAGTCTCCAAATCCAACAATCTGTATCCTTTCACTCCTGTAGGATACCCAAGAAATATATGCGGCCTAGCTCTTGGTTGAAATTTATGTCTCCGTTTGGCAGAAGTTGAGACATAACAAAGGCAGCCAAAAACTTTCAAAGCATCATAATCTGGGACCTTTCTATTTAAGAGCTTATAAGGTGACTTGTCTTGAAGTATTGTTGCAGGCAATCTATTGATCAAGAAGACAGCAGTGAGTACACAATCCCCCCCAATATTCAAGCGGCACATTACTCTGAAACATAAGAGAATGGGCCACATTTAAGATATGCTGATGCTTTCTTTCTACAACGGAATTTTGCTCAGGGGTTTCGGGGCAGCTGTGATACGCTTGAATCCCTTTTGACTTATACAACTCTTCAAATCTTAATTCTGGGGCATTATCTGATCTAACTCCTTTGACAGTAGCTTGATATTGTGTTTCCACCATTTTTAAGAATGCTGGAAAAACTTGTAAAACATCACTCTTTAAACGCATTAGATAAACCCAAGTTACTCGAGAGAAATCGTCAACAATAGTAATGAAATATCTATATCCTTCTAGAGTAGACACAGAAAAAGGACCCCAAACATCGATGTGAAGCAAATCAAACGGTTTCTCACACATATTATTCAATGCTTTAAAGGGTAAACGTTTCTGTTTTGCCAAAGGACAAATACTACAATGGAAATTCTCTTTACTTTTCTTTTCAATGCCTAAAAAACTCATAATAGAATCAACCTTTCTAACACTTGGATGACCTAATCTATTGTGCCAAAGAGATGAATCAATCAACAGATTAACAGAAAATGGTAAACTCTTAACAATGTCTTCCGAGAAACAAGCTTTATCCAGAAAATAAAGGTTCGAAACTTGTTCAGCTCGTCCAATCATCAGCCCCTTGATAGGTTCCTGTATCACACAAGTAAGAGGATCAAAAACAACACGGCAATTCAAGTCGGTTGTCAGCTGACTAACACTAAGTAAGTTCATCCTAAATTCTGGAATGTAAAGAACATTTCTCAAAACAAGGCAACTATTTATCTTAACTTCACCAATTCCAGCAATACGAATATCTAAACCATTTGGTAAAGTCACTGATTTATTCTGAATGTCATTCATATGAACAAAACAGTTTCTATCAGCGGTGACATGATGAGTGGCACCACTATCTATAACCCAAGTCTCAGCAGAAAGAACAGAACCTGTATCCTTCATCGCTCCTACGAAATGAAGAATTGAGTTAGAGAATTCAATACCAGGTTCTGCAGTGATCATTCCTTTTGAAGCAGCTTGTTTCCCATCTTGCTTTGTTGGTAAAGTGAGCTGTGAGTTGAAATAAGATATAACTCCCTCAATTTGATCATTTGTCAGACTTTTCACGGCTTCTTGCTTCTGTTTATGCTTAAATCCAGGAGGATATCCATGGATTTTGTAACATTGTTCAATACTGTGACCTGTATATCCACAATGAGCGCAGGTAGGCTTTTGATTCTTTCGAGTTGACGCCACTGCATTCACGACAGCATCGACCTGTTTCTTTTCATCTAAACTACAAGCCGAAACAGAGGGAACAAGAGTCATACTTCTCTGACTATGATCTGAATCAAGGACATTGTAAACTTCCGCAAGATCAGGTACTCTCTTTCGCATTATGATTTGGCTTCTTGCATTAGAATACGACTCATTCAGCCCTGCAAGGAACTTAATGACCTTGATGTGATCCGACTTTGTGGCTGTCTTCTTGCAGCACTCACAGGCCTTGCAAGTATTGATACATTCTGCTCCTTCCAATTCATCCCATAGAGTTTTCAACTTGGTATAGTAAGTGGATAGATTCATCGATCCCTGTTGTAAGCTCCATATCTGTTGGGTAAGTTGATAAGATCTAGGCAGGTTCGTAATATGAAATCGCACAAGCAAATTCTTCCAAATTTCAGATGCATCCTCAAAGCGTAAAATACTCCCATATATCTGCTTGTTTACAGAATTCAAGATCCATGATTTTACCATTGAGTTGCATCTAGACCAGATTTTATAGTGCGGATGCGTGACATAAGGCCTCGGAAGGCTCCCATCTACGAAAGAAATCTTATTCTTCGCATCTAATGCTATGTTCATAGCAATACTCCAAGTGGTGTAATTCGTCCCGTCTAAGATTTCCGTGATGATCGGAGTCCCTGGGTTATCTCCACTGGTAAGAAAGTAAGGTGAATATTGAATCCCTTCGAAATTGAAATTCTCCTGAGCTGGAACTTTGGTCTCTGAACTTGAGTTTCCAAAAAGCTTCTTCGAAATCGCGGAACCTTGATTTTGCTCATTTTCTTGCTCTGAGGACTCCGATTTCACCGAACAAGTTCTCTTAGTTGATAAGGTGAGTTTTCTAGCTGTTGCTAATCTCTTTCCTCCTTTCTGTATAACAACCATGGTTTCTTCAAAGATTTCAAAGCTTCTTTGAAGATGAGAAAGAAGACCCAGATTTCGGCAATTTTTGATGAAATTGGAAAGAGAAAACAACAAATTGAGCTGAAGGAAAGAGTTCTAATCAACAATCGATCAGTTTATCAAAGAAATTCGCAGATCGAATCTGCTCTGATACCATCTTTGAGTGAGTGAGGTTGAGAGAACGAGAAGAAAAAGTTAACGAGAAGAAAAGTTTGTTTTTATTCTTTCAGTTACAACAACAGAAGACAAACTATAGTTTCTTATACTAAAAGTAAAATTGGTTAAGTGATAACCAAAACAAATTGATATAAACCAAACCACAACTTAATTCAAACCAGTCGTATACATGCTTCAATAACAAACTTTCTATCAAAATAAGTAAAAATTAACCAATCAGTCATGTCGACTAGCTAGATGAAAAGTTCCAATACGATTGGTGTGTGTCTTCTGAACTATGCTACTTTCAATGTGTATTGTAAGCTCACTCTTTAGTTCCAACAATATGTGTTTTACCATTACGAAAAATACAAAGCGTTTAATCATTTATGGAAAGAATTAAATCTCTGCAATTCCTTTTTATCGTTACTGTTGTACCAACACACAACGATCAGCTGAATGTTGATACACAAAGTGTGAGAAAACGATCGAAGAAACAGAGTATGAAAAGCGAAGAAGAAACACAAAGTAAGGACACAAGAGATTTACATGTTCAGCCTCCACTGCAAGGTGCAACAGTCTATTCATGTCGGGATCACGATCACCGGAGAATCCACTAAGTAATCGGAGAAGATACAGAGATTATAAAGACAATGTCACTCTCTCAGGCTCACAACACTCACCAATACAGCTCGTGTAAAACCCGAAAGAAAACTCGTACAACAATGAAAGGTAATACTCACGCTCACTCACTCTACTTTCACCAGAAGAATCTGCGAGGCTTCTTATTGTCTCATCTTCACGCGACAAGTCTGTTACTAACGGTACCAATCTGTTTTTGACAGATTTCGTCAATAAGGAGTGACGTCGTTTGCAGAGTAAAGAAGCTTCCATTTCATCTTGGGCCAACATCGGAGTAACAAGGCCCAGAAAAGAAGCTCATCATCCTGATCCATGAAACTTAAGGCCATTCAATCCCCACAGTTACAATTTGGTCTTGTCTTTTACATTTTTATTCACCCATATTCTTTTCAATTATAAGGGCAAAGCTCTGAAGTAGAAATTCAAGTTCCTACAAAATGTTTTCATGGAGGGAGATGTTTGTAGCTCACATTTGATTTTGATTATATAGCTTATGTGATTTATGAAACCAAACAACATTTACCTTAAGTATCATTCATCTATCTCATTGTAATTACAATTTGCAAGTATATATATATCCTTTCTATTTCATATTAGATAATATTTAAAGTTTTTACACACAAATTAATAAATTATTTAATTATTAATTTTCTAACTAAAAGTATTGTTTTCAATGTATTTAATAAACATTCAAGCAATTAAAAATCAACCTGCAGAATATAAATAATCAAAATAAATAAAATTGTAATTAATTTTATATTAAAAATTGAAAATATTAAATAATTTAATACATATTTTTTCTCTAAAACATGACTTAATATGAAATATGAAAAGGGGAAAGAAGTGTAAAATGTTTTGAATATTTTCACAATAAAATTATTACAAGATAGGAATATTTCGGAGAGTGTGAACATAAAACAAAACTCCAAAGAGACTAATATTCAACATATTTTTTACACTATTTCCATTATATTCTTTTTATTTAACTTTTTTTTTCTTTTTCACCCATTCTTTTCTAATTTACTTTTATTTTCAATATAATTTTTAATAAAAAACTAAATCAATGTTAAAAGTTCTTTTAAAAAACATAGATTTTTTTCTACACAAAATAAAACTCAAATTTTTTTAAAATAAACAACTTTTTTGTAAAAAAAATATTTTATTAACAAATTTTATATAGAACACTAATATGTAGAGTACTAATATATAGAATGTCTATTTAATATAGAATATTTATTTTCTTATAAAACCATCAATTTATACATATAATTTGAAAAAATCTTATTACCTTTAATTTTGTTGTTCTTCTATTCTTATGTCTCCTTCCTCTTACTTCTATTTAGCTTCCTACTCCTTCCATTTCTTCCTCCTCTCTCTTCTCATTATTTTTTCATCCTCTTTATTCCCTTCATCTTCATCATTCTCCTCATACTATTTCTTACATACTATATAAATTAATAATTTTTATTGTTCTATACTATCGATTAGAAAATATACTTCTCCAAGTTTCTCATCCACATAAATTTTCTTTTTTTGTTTTAAATTTTAAACATAATTAATAAGGGTTTAAAGTTGTAAATATTAGACTTTTGTGCTATTTTCTTAGTTTGCTCAGTCCATAGTCTATTCACCAATTCTCCCAAGTATTATTGGGCTTTGTTATGGACTATTACTCAAAGAAACAAACGAAGAATATGGGTTTTGCATTGGGCCCGGTTTCAATTTAATCGAAACCAATTATTAAATTTGTGATATAGTACCTCTCGTGAATTATGAGAATTATTATATTCGTGGCTCGTGGATAACGAGAAGGTTACAAAATAGAAGAAAGGACATAAGGTAACGTGATGGAAATTGAGAAGGTAACCAGAAAATATAAACAAAGACTAGGAATGTACCTAATAGTCTTATAAATAGACACATTTTAACACTAGCTATACAACACAACCACAATCTGATTGAGAGCTCAACAATCGACTGGTATCTCTTTCTCTCTCTCTCTTTCCCTCTAATCTTGTTTTGTCTTGTTTCTGAAGTAGCTAGCTGTTTACATTTTTGTATAACATTTTGTAGCCCTTGTTTTGTAACTGTTCTTCCATATATGTTGCAGTGAATTAGAAGATTGAAAATGTCGAAAGTCTACAGGAAGTTGACAGTCTTTGGTGGTAAAGGAGGACAAGTTTGGGACGATGATACATATGAGGGTATAAGAAAAGTGTATGTAGGGCAAGATGACAAGCGTATCACTTATGTCAAATTCGAGTACGTTAAGGAAGACGATGAAGTAGTTACACGTGAATATGGGAAAGTTAATCAACAGCCCATAGAGGTTAATTTCTTTCCACATTTTTTTTTCATCAACAACAACGCAATTACTTGACTAAAAATATTAGTATCAATTTTGGGACGTTATATATACAATATTTGTTATGAATTTTATTTGTTATGAATTCATAGTTTTTTAAAATAAATCATTATCCAACGATTTGTGACGAAAATTGTTACTAGATTTATTTGTTAAAATTATTGCGATTTTTTGTTATGAAGACAAATTTGTAACTGCTGTATTGTAACCATTTACAAATCATCACAAATTTGTAACACTATCACTGTATTATATAGAAATATGTATTATTATGACGAAATATTACGTCTCAATACAAATTATTTTCACTAGTTACAAATTTCTTTTTCATAATAAATGGTCTTTTGATGTACAGTTTGTAGTTGAATATCCGGAAGAAAACATCATAGCGGTGGAGGGAAACTACAAAACAGTGGGATGGTTGGACACAGACGTGATCACAAACCTCCTCTTCAAGACCTCAAAGGGTAGACAATCTCTAGTGTTCGGACCAAACGTTACGTCTGGTACGAACTTCCTTATTGAAGATGGAGGAAAGAAGATCGTAGGGTTTCATGGACGGTCTGGTAATGCCATCGATGCTTTTGGAGCTTACTTTGTACACGACCCGTTGCCGCCTGTTTACAAGCTGGATGCTCAAGGTGGTAAAGGGGGAAGTGTTTGGGATGATGGTTTTTACGACAACGTAAAATCTCTGAGTGTTTGTCAGGATGATTGCCGTATCACTTATTTGGAGATTGAGTACGAGAAAGCTGGTAAGTTGGAGACACGTCACCATGGGAAGAAAGGAAAAACACCATTGAAGGTACGTACTACTAGCTAGTTCTCATGAGATAGTAAAACAACAACAATCTAAGCTCCTATATATGTGAAATTTTGGATTCAGTTTGAGCTTAACCCTGATGAATACATTAAATCGGTGGAAGTAACTTATGATTTTCCGGAAGTATTCGGGAGGGATAATACGGTCATTACATCGCTTAAATTTGAAACATCAAAGGGGAGAAAGTCAGAAATCTATGGGTATGAGAACTCTATTAAGAGTAAGAAGTTTGTGCTAGAGCAAAAAGGTGGTAAGATCATAGGGTTTCATGGAGCTGAAGGTTCATCGATTGATGCTCTTGGAGCATATTTTACACCTGTTCAAACTCCTAAACCCTTGGATCCATCTAAGAAACTAGCACAAGTAGGCGGAAATGGTGGAGATTTTTGGGATGATGGTGTCTACGACGATGTAAGGAAGATACTTGTAGGACAAAGACAAGATGGTGTAGCCTTTGTTAAGTTTGAGTACTCTAAGGGCAAAGACCTTGTCTCAGGAGATGATCATGGGAAGAATACAGTACTTGGAGCTGAAGAGGTCACTTTTTACACAACTAGTTTTAAATATTCGTTTCAATTCATTCTCTTTGATTTATACTTACAATTATGTTTTGTTATATTTTGAGTTGTCATTGCAGTTTGTGCTTGAAGATGGTGAATATCTGATGTCCATAGATGTCTCCTACGATACGATCTACGGAATCGAGGCCCCACTAATCACCTCTCTTAAGTTTAAGACGAACAAAAAGGAGTCGACTCAGTTTGGAATAGATGCTGGCAAGAAGGAGACGTTGGAGGAGAAAGACCACAAGATCGTTGGATTCCATGGACAAGCTGGCGATTATGTTCACAGCATTGGAGTCAGTGTTGTTCCTATAACTACTACAGAGTGATTGAACTTTTCTATCATATTTATATAAGTAAAACCAATCAGTCAGTCATTTAGCCTAGCTAAATGACACTACAAGAAAACAATTTTTTAGAGACTGAAATTAGGGACTGATAGTTCAGTCACTAATTTAGAGACTGATTTGAGACTGAGTTGAGACTTATCAGCGACGGAAAAATTCAGTCCTTATTCAGTCTCTAATTTGAGACTGAAACAATCAGTCTCAACTCAGTCTCAAATAAGAGACTGATTAGAGACTGAGTTGAGATTAATATAAGCAGTCCCTAATCAGTCTCTAAATTAGAGACTGATTAGGGACTGATAACTCAGTCTCTAATTCTGGCAACTACAAAGTTCGGGTGCCACCTTTATTACAACAAGATAACGATGCTGAAGTATTGATGACTGTAGTCGAAGATTTTGAGATTGGAAATTTGTCTCTAGCAACACACGAACATGAACAAATAGATAGTGAAGTTAGAGATGCAGAACAAGAAGATGAATTCCAGTGTAATATGTCGTCTTCAGATGATGAAGATACGGATATTGCTGAATAATTTTATATTACATAGTCCAATAATGTGTCGAGAATCCTCAGTTTAGCAGAGTTTATGAATTTCTTAAACTGTATTTGCAAAAATATTATTAGAATTATATTACAAGCACTAAAAAAGTATTTCAGTTTATCAATTTCATCAATTTTGCAAATCCGTGATTTTTCGGGAAATTTTCAAAAACCCGAACAATTTTACTTATATAATATATATAACATGTTGTAAACAAATATCGAAAGAGTCTCGTAGCCCAGTGGCTGCCGGACTACCACAAAAACTCTTAATACACGCGGGGGTCACGGGTTCGAAACCCGGTCCCCACGTGTTACCTTTTCTTTTTTTTTTTCATTAGCGACTGATTAGGGACTAATTACCTGTTCAGTCTCAGATCAGTCTCAAAACAGTTCAGTCTCAGATCAGTCTCAAATTGTTTTGAGACTGATTAGGGACTGATTAGTGGTTTAGGGTTTAGGGATTCAAAATTTTTTAAAAAATTTTCGGAAAATTTCGAAAAAATTTCGGAAAATTTTAAAAAATTCAAATTCAGTCTCTAATCAGTCTCAGACTTTGTGACTGAACTGTGACTGATTTTTATATTGATCGGTTTTTTCCAACGTAGTCGAATAGAATTGTTCCGAAATTGCAATTTACATTGTTATATGATGTTTACACATCATACTATACATTAAGGAATGATTAAAATTAATGTTTTATCGATTTATATGAAATCACATTGACGTTTATGATATTGTTCTTCTTAAACGTTATTACATTACACTAACATGTTTTATCGAAAATCAAAATATTCTACTATCGTTTATTTATTTTGTTGAAACTATGTTTGTTGTTGTATTCATTAACAACAACACATTCGAATGCTTATCATTTCGTCAATTATCTAAACCCGCAAATTTCCGGGGAAAATTTCTAAAACCGAACATAGAACAAATAAGTAATATATATTAGAGCACGTAGACGCTTACCGAAGTATTCTACTAGCCCAGCGGTTCCTAATAACTATAGATCCCTGCAAACTCCCTCGGGGTCACGGGTTCGAATCCGTGGTCCGTGTTCTTAAACATATTAAAACTGGGACTGATTAGGGACTGATTACCTGTTCAGTCTCAGATCAGTCTCAAAACAGTTCAGTCTCAGATCAGTCTCAAATTGTTTTGAGACTGATTAGGGACTGATTAGTGGTTTAGGGTTTAGGGATTCAAAATTTTTTAAAAAATTTTCGGAAAATTTCGAAAAAATTTCGGAAAATTTTAAAAAATTCAAATTCAGTCTCTAATCAGTCTCAGACTTTGTGACTGAACTGTGACTGATTTTTATATTGATCGGTTTTTTCCAACGTAGTCGAATAGAATTGTTCCGAAATTGCAATTTACATTGTTATATGATGTTTACACATCATACTATACATTAAGGAATGATTAAAATTAATGTTTTATCGATTTATATGAAATCACATTGACGTTTATGATATTGTTCTTCTTAAACGTTATTACATTACACTAACATGTTTTATCGAAAATCAAAATATTCTACTATCGTTTATTTATTTTGTTGAAACTATGTTTGTTGTTGTATTCATTAACAACAACACATTGGAATGCTTATCATTTCGTCAATTATCTAAACCCGCAAATTTCCGGGGAAAATTTCTAAAACCGAACATAGAACAAATAAGTAATATATATTAGAGCACGTAGACGCTTACCGAAGTATTCTACTAGCCCAGCGGTTCCTAATAACTATAGATCCCTGCAAACTCCCTCGGGGTCACGGGTTCGAATCCGTGGTCCGTGTTCTTAAACATATTAAAACTGGGACTGATTAGGGACTGATTACCTGTTCAGTCTCAGATCAGTCTCAAAACAGTTCAGTCTCAGATCAGTCTCAAATTGTTTTGAGACTGATTAGGGACTGATTAGTGGTTTAGGGTTTAGGGATTCAAAATTTTTTTTAAAATTTTCGGAAAATTTCGAAAAAATTTCGGAAAATTTTAAAAAATTCAAATTCAGTCTCTAATCAGTCTCAGATTTTGTGACTGAACTGTGACTGATTTTTATATTGATCGGTTTTTTCCAACGTAGTCGAATAGAATTGTTCCGAAATTGCAATTTACATTGTTATATGATGTTTACACATCATACTATACATTAAGGAATGATTAAAATTAATGTTTTATCGATTTATATGAAATCACATTGACGTTTATGATATTGTTCTTCTTAAACGTTATTACATTACACTACCATGTTTTATCGAAAATCAAAATATTCTACTATCGTTTATTTATTTTGTTGAAACTATGTTTGTTGTTGTATTCATTAACAACAACACATTCGAATGCTTATCATTTCGTCAATTATCTAAACCCGCAAATTTCCGGGCAAAATTGCTAAAACCGAACATATAACTAATATAATATATATAACATGTTGTAAACAAATATCGAAAGAGTCTCGTAGCCCAGTGGCTGCCGGACTACCACAAAAACACTTAATACACGCGGGGGTCACGGGTTCGAAACCCGGTCCCTAATGAAAATAATTTTTGATTTTTTTCGCGAAACCGTTTGAGTTTCCCGCAGTTCTTTTGGGCAAATATTTAGAGACTGATTAGGAATGATTAAAGACTGAAAAATCAGTCTCTAACCTATTTAATGAAATCAATCATCTTCTTCCCCGTGATTCTTCTTCCTTCTCTCTTTCATTTTTACGCCTCTTCTTCTCTAAATCCGCCATTTCTCTCAACCCAACCCTCCAAATCCTTCCGTTTTTCTTCATAAAACACTAAAATATCCATGTCTAACTCGGGTAGAGCAAGATTGGGAAGAGGTAGAGGAAGGTCCGGAAGTTTACACTCGGGAGGCGCCTCCTCGTCCGCAAATCCGACGAGTTCGGCGGCGAGACTTCCGGTGGTTCGCCTACACTCCGGCGGATCATCACAATTCCATCCTCAACCCAACGAAGATCCGTGGGTTGATTCAACAAACACCTAACATTTTGAAGATGGATTTTCTTCTCACGAGAATCAATCCAATCAATTCACTCTCGAAAATCTTCTTGCGGATCCAAATCGAGAAATTAGTCTACCTAAATTGGATCCTTTTCCAACTGAAGGAACCATATGGTAATATTTTCCAAATTTTTTCTTAATTACTATATTATCTTGTTAGAATTAGGTGGAATCAAATTAGATTAGGGTAATTTATAAAACTTCTATACCAATTATTCATCACCAACTCACCCAAACACATTTACACTAAGAATCTTTTTTGGAGGTCTTTGAATTCAGTACATAAATTGTTTATTCAATGGCTTCTTCTTCTTTGGTCAACATGTTCCTCTGCATTTCCTTCCTCTTATTCGTGTCTGTACATGCAAATGAAGTAGGAGTTGGTGGAAAATCCGGTGACTGGAAGATTCCTTCTTCCTCTTCTTTCTCATTTAACGAATGGGCTGATAAGGCTCGCTACAAAGTCGGCGACTTTTTAAGTAAACCCTCAGTTTCTCTTCACTTGTTTCTCGATATTCTGTGCAAATTTCAATATGCTATGTTTCTGACACAGTTACATGTTTTCAGTTTTCAGGTACGAAGCTGGTAAAGACTCAGTACTACAAGTGACAAGAGAGGCATACCAAAAATGCAACACCACAAGCCCGAAAGCTAGCTACACAGACGGGAACACTAAGGTGAAGCTAGAGAAAGCTGGTCCTGTCTACTTCATCAGTGGAGCAGAGGGTCACTGTCAAAAGGGTCAGAAGCTACGCTTAGTTGTCGTCTCTCCTCGTAGTTCTGCTTTCTCTCCTGCTCCTTCGCCATCAGAGTTCGAAGGTCCTGCCGTTGCTCCTACCAGTGGCGCCTCTAAACTCACCGGTGGATTCGGTGTTGTTGGTCTTCTTCTTGGATTCTGGACCTTCTTCTTCTGCATTTTATCGTAATTTTATTTATGTTCCAACAATGAAGCAGAGATCTTTGTCTCTCGCTAGTCTTGTTATTTGTTAAATTAAATTTATTATTTAATCTGAATCATTCTTCTTCTTGTCCAGTTCGAGAAAAATTTATAAATCTTTTATTTATAAATTTAATATACCAATTATTAAAAAAAATTAAAATAAATAATAGAGACTGATTTTAGAGACTGATTAGAGACTGAATTTAGGGACTGATTAGCGACTGAATTATTAGCGACTGAATTAGGACTGAAATTGGCGACTGATACTTAGTCTCTAATCAGTCACAACATATCAACTGACATATAAGTCTCATTTCAGTCTCAAATTTGAGACTAATCGAAGAGTCTCAAATCAGTCTCTAGTTTGAGACTGGTTAGAGAGTCTCAAATCAGTTTCTATTTTGAGACTGATTATATGAGTCTCAAATCAGTCTCAAATGTAAGACTGATTTGGGAGTCCCTAATCAGTCTCTATTTAGTGACTGATTTATGGAGTCTTTATTCAGTTGCTAACTTAGCGACTGATTAGGGACTGAACTGATTAGCGACTAAGCTTTAGCGACTGATTGAGTCAGTCTCTAATCAGTCTCGCTTTGCGCATTTGGGACTGATTAGAGACTGATTTGCCAGTCTCTAAAAAATTGTTTTCTTGTAGTGTGACACTTCCAATAAGATTGGTTTGTGTTGTGTGTGTGTTTTCTTTGCTGCTTCTACTTTCATTATGTGTGTGTGTTTCTAATTCATTATGTGTGTTAAGGTCAAGTGACCTACTTGTCGTCTTCGTGCTATATAAGAATTCCAACATGAATGTTTTTCATTGTTGGGTTTACATTAAACTTCAAATCAATGTCTTAATTACAGAATTTGATCATATATACATGTTCATCAATTGCCACAAAAAAGGTAAACTACTAGGTTAGAACATCCTCATTGTTGTGATACACGTAGAATTTCTTCTGCAGTTATAATGTGTCATTTAACATTTTTCTAATATTATTAACGGTCATTGTTAATTAACCCAAAATTTAAAATTTATATAATTTTTTGAATTTTTAGACAATTCATACAGGATTATACATTGTATTTGTGTTGAAATTGGTACGATAGAAAAAGTTCGGTTTTAATTTGGTCATTTTTCCCATGGAAATCACTACAAGAAAACAATTCTTTTGTGATGGAATATTGCGATGGAAAATATACGTCGCAATATTGCTATGTTGTTACAACGCGATTGCGAGTAATTATCTAACATCGCAACCGCGTTGCAACATTGCGACGAAGATCAGCCTCGCAAGCTTGTGACACGCTTGCAATGTCGTTGCGAAGTGTTTGCGAGGCATATTCTGCAATCGCAAGAGCCTAGTAATATTGCGACGTGATGGCGATGCGTGTTATCTCTAAACCGTTAAACTCGAAACTTACCACAAACACAAAACCGTTTACCGTATAAACGTAGGAAAATGCAATTCGAAGAGGCTGAAAATACATCGATAATCATTCATCAATTAGATTCACTACATTTAATTCTCAGAATCAATCCCGAACATGTTGTATAAGTATTTTCAATCATGTATATGTGAAAAGCACTTTGTTTGGTCTTCGTTTAAGTGTTTTGCGAGTTCACTACGTATCAATTTCATTCTCTACGTTTAAAACTCCACAAAACCGACAATGTTATATAAGTGTTTTCAATCACGTATCTATGCACCGCTCTTCATTTCGTTTTCATTTAAATTCTGTTTAATACAATTGCAAGTTCATTGCAAGGGCAAGGTAGTGTATGTCACAACAGCCTCTCAATTTGCGAGTCCATTGCGAGGGCGAGACAAAGTATATCGCAACAGCCTCCCAATTTGCAAGTGCAGTGCAAGGCTGTTGCGACATACTTTGCCTCACCCTCACAATGGACTCGCAAATTACAAGACCCGAAAACCCTAGTTTCCGTCGCAGAGGCCTCGCAAAAGGCTCTTTTATTTTTTAACCAACCGCGTCTTCCTTCTTCCTCCGCGAATCCGCCACCGAGCCTCCCTCCTCCGCCGCCGCCTTCTTCTCCTACTGTAAGCACCTACACCTTCAAATTAGATCTTAGATCTAGGTTTTGGAACATAGCTTCAGGTTTTGGATTGTTAAATTTAGGTTTGTTGGATTGAAATTGTTAGATTTAGGTTGTTGGATAGTTAAATTTAGGTTTGAAATTTTCAAAATTGTATTTTGATTTTACAAATGGTTTTTAGTATTTTAAATTGACTTAAAATGATTTTTTTGTATTTAAAAAAGTTTTTGAAAATCAAAATCAATTGTGAAAATTTATAAAACGTTTTTTCTAATTTAAAAACGTTTTTGTAAATTTTAAAATTCATTATGTAAATTTTAAAATTAATTGTGTAAATTTTAAGTGAATTTTGTAATTTAAAAACGTTTTTAAAAATTCAAAATAAATCTTTTAAATTTATAAATCGTTTTTATAAATTTTAAATTTAATTTTGTAAATTTTAAAATTAATTGTGAAACTTTTAAATGAATTTTGCAATTTGAAAACCTCTTTGAAAATTCAAAATCATATTGTAAATTTATAAAACGTTTTTTCTAGAGGATCTCCCAAGACTTAGAAGCTCATTTCGGTCATGCTCATTACTTTGTTGGCAAAAAAGAATTTGTAAATTTTTTAACAAACTTGTAAATTTTTTAACAAATTTGGTAATTTATAATATCAAATTTAGAAATTTTAAATAATTAATATAATTTTAATTCATTAATAGAATATTTATAACAAGTCGAGACATCTAAATTGTCGTAATTTCAGATGTCCGGCGTTCGCAACCCTTATACTCATTACCTTTCTGATTCTGGACGATCTCGTCCACCGATGCCTTCTGGATCACAACCACGGATGTCTCCTGGAGAGGGCAGATCTGAACCTACGTCATCCCCGGCTCGAGATCCGTACTGTCGACGCTCGGTGCTAGTTTCAGTTCTCAGTCAGGTTACACCCCTATACGGGAGACTGATTCGGTACCACCTGTTGCCAATGTCTACGAGCCATTACCGTCTAACGTTGCTGCGCGAATGAACATCAAGGATATTCCGAACGAGCCCAACCATAAGTATTTTACTATTCTCGTTTCACAACGTCCGCCGAGAACTCTTTGGTATGTTTATGAACTTATAAATTTTATTTATTTTTAAATTTAGTAAAACAAATTTTAATTTTTTGTTTGGTTTAAAATGGTAGATTCAATGATGACGGGATACTGGCGACTGTCGTTAGGAAAATCTTTGAAAGAGAATTCAAGGAACTACACGCTAATTTTACGCAAGTCACGAACCACATCGTTGATAGATGGTTCAAAACATTTGCGATAAGTTTTTCTTTTTGTTTAGTTTTTTTTCTTTTTTTTTTACCATAATTTATAAATCACATATTTTTTTGTTTGTAGCAACGTTAGCACTGGAATCCCTCCATTATGGGAGAAGTTCGTAATAAGTTTGAGGAGGTGTTTAAGTGTCGTTTGTGCGATTAGGTGGGACGTTGGAAGGCTAAATGAAGGACACATGGCAACGATGCAATTCTCTGATGGTTCGATACAAGGGTCAGAGACGGTCTTGTTCGTTATTGGCAAGATCTGAAGTCCGAGAAGAAGAGCGCAAGTGCGCGGGCAGCATGGTTAGCTGATCCTCGACGGTCCACACATGCATTGCTCGGGGCAGACTTCGTTTAAAGCCCGAGCCCGCAAGAAGGTAAGTATTTCATTTAATATATTTTCAATATATTATATAAAATTTTATTCAATTTTATATACTTTTTAATACTTTCAGCAAGAAGAAACAGGGGATCATCTTCTTGATCTGGTAGAGACTATTTACCAGACGAAACAGAACAAGGTCGGAGTCTTTGTCGAAAAGAGAGAGGAAAGGATCTACAACGAGGTCCCTACAAAGATGCAGGAGCTGACTCAGGATTGCAGTGATGAGAGCACTGGATCTGGCAGACTATCTACCGCACAAAAGAACCAAATATACGTCGAGGTAAGATTGGTTTAATTTATTTTGTGCATTTTCTGTTTAAATTAGTTACAGTAACATATTAATATATTTTTTTCTTATCAGGTCGTTCCCTGTAAAAAGGGAGACCGTTTGGGACCGGTCGCTCACTTGGATCGAGGATAGAGCAGTGTTTAACATCGCAAGGATCTCAATCTCAAGCCTTTTCGGATTCCTCTGATCTTAAGGATGTGGTATATCGGACGCAGAATGAGCTAGTGGAAGCAAAAAGGAAGATATCGGCATATGATGAGTTATTCTCTATTTTGGCCGAGAAAGATGACCGAATAGCTGCTAGGCTGAAGCTGTTGTACACCGATGATCCCTAATCTAGTTCGGGGAACGCGGACCAGAACGCGGAACAAAACCCGGACATTTTAGAAGACTTTAACAATTTTTTTTATAAATAATTTTAAATATTTTAATTTAAATATGTTTTATTTTCAAATTAATTATATTATTAAATTAAAAATTATTTTTTTTTCTAGGTTTTCGCAAAGGTCTCACAAAGCTCGCCTCGCAACGGCCTCGCAATGACCTCGCAAAGGTAGTCTGACAACAGACTCGAAAAACCAGCCTCGCAATATACAGTCTCGTAGGTAACTTGCAAATTTTGGGACGAATCTGGGAAGCCCGTATCCATTGTAGGATTTGCGACGTGAGATGACGTCGCAATATTTGCGACATTGCTGCGACAAATTTGGATTGCGACTAACAGTTTGCGACGAAAAGGTTGATGTTACAGTAGTATTGCAAAAGCGATTTGTAAATTATTTTCCATTATAAATGACCTGATTTTTTTAGTGAATGTGATAAATATGTTAAGCTCCATGTGGCAAGCTAATCGAACGAGATGGTTGTAGCTCATATTTGTAGCTGATATGTGATTTTGTGTAACCAAATTAACAAGATTTACGTTAAATCTTACTTTATTGAACCAGACATATATCATTAACATGAATATTTGGGAGAGCGTGAGCAACTAGTGTGGGATTATCAATTTTTCTTAAAATATCTCACATCAAAAATATAAAGATTTGTCAAACTAATCTTTACGAGTAACTTCATTCATTGTTAATTAGTTTTGAGTTAAAATCTCGTTAAACCTAATATATATAATATCAAAGTCCAAAATTAGCCAACAGACGCTTTTTCACGTAAACAGTTTCCTACCTATATGGTTCGTATAAAAGCATCTACGATATGGTGAAAATTTTATTAAATTTCTCATTAATATAATATTAATATTATTTAGTAAAATTTAGTTTGAGAACCATACAATAATTCTTGGCCTCCATAGGTGAGAATCATATTAATATAATATTAATAAATTTAAGAATTTCTTTTGGTCACTTATTTATTTTATAAATATACTAATTATTATTTAAATTACCATTTTTAATATTTTTAAATGTTAGTAAAATTTTATATGGTTTTAGGATTTAAATATTTTTTAGATATTTTATTTTAAATTTAATATTATTCTATTAATTTAATTTTTTTTAACTAAAAATTATATTAATATATAATTAAAACTTATGCTAGATAATTTTATTTTATAATTTATAAAAAATTAATTAGTTTTAAAATTATACGAAATTGAAATTATTATAATATAATTTGAAACATTCATAAATAGACATTTGTCCCATGAGATAAAATTTTAAAGAGTTCTTATGGTCTATCAAATGAGAGACGATTCTCACACTTTTGTATAAAAAAAACAGTTTTTGTTAATTTTTATTTTATTTTAATGTTGAGAGCTAGACTCCTGTAGAAGCTAGTAATGCACATGGTCTAAATGATTGTTTAGCTGTGTATTCCGAGATGTTGGGTTTGGGTGTTGTTTCCCCATCCACATCTCTACAAGACCTATTAGAATATCCAACATTATAAAAAGGTAAAGATTTGCCAACTAATATATAAAGTTTATGAATCACTTCTTCACTCATGATTTGCCAACTAATATGTAAAGCCCATGATTCCTAATAGTTTCAATATATATCGGCTCTCCATTGCAAAAGAATAGGATGATTGAACTGAGTGATGTATTCTTGGGCTTGGTTATGGACTATTATTCAAAGAAACAAACGAGGAGGACTATGGGTTTAGGGTTTTGCTAAAATCATGCATTTGTAACGTAGAATGCATTATTTTATTTGCCAATTATTTTATTGGGAAAACTGCTAAATAACAACTTTTAAGATTATAATTAAGTCCATAACAAAAAACCCTAAACTCACTATTATTTAATATATTTTCTATAATATTTGCCAAACTAACCTTTTAATTTAATTATTAATTTTTTTGCTTTTTAATATCTTCTTTCCTTCTTCATTTTATTTACATTATATCTTTTCATAAAAAACTAATTCAATTTTAATATTTCTTTTAAAAAACATAGATTTTTTTCTACACATATTGGAACTTAATTTTTTTCTAAATGAATATTTTTTTATAAAAAATGAATTTATTATTAAATAATTTTATATAGAAGACAAGTATATAAAATGTCTATTTGATATTGATTTTTTTATTAAATAATTAATTTATACATGTTTGAAAATATCTCATCAACTTTAATTTATTTACTCTTTTATTTTTTTTTCTTTATCCTCGTATCTTCTTCCTACTCATCTCCCTTTTCTCATTCCTCTTCATCATCCTCCTCATACTCTTTCTCTTCCCCTCCTCCCCACCCATTTTTCCTCCCCGCCTCTTCTTCCTCCCATCCTCTTCCCGCTTTTGCCCTCCCTAACATGGCTTAGTTATTATACCTATATAGGATTCTTGCAAGATGCATTGTTATGGCCTAAACCATAACAACGAGTGCACCTTCTACTGCTCTTAAACCCATTCTTCTGAGATATTTTGCGATATACATGTACCATACAACAAAATGTTGATAGTATTACTATATATTCAAAATAGAATAGAATGTGTTTCTTGAATAGCTAGGGAAATGATTTCAGTATCTCCTTCTCTCTCATTAATAAGACTGAGTTCCCCTCCAACATATGGATATGGGCATAACCAACTATTTTTGAATTTGAAATTAATAAACTTGTGGTTATGGTTATGTTAGAGATTAGAAGTATGTATTTATATCTAAAAAAACTATAATCATAGCATAGCCTTTAATTATAGATTAAAAAATATTTGTTGTGCGATTCTCTCCTCCACATATGCAAATGTAGATATAATTATATGATATTATAATTAAATAAAATGAGTGGGAAATGGTAAAAATGTAAGATTTTGTATCATTGACTTAATTAGTCAAATAGGTAATATATTCTTAATAAAATTAACAAATTTGGTCATTCAGCAAATTATCCATATTTTATATTTGTGATAGGCTCTCGTGAAAAACAAGAATTATTTTATTTTTGGTTTGTGGATAACGAGATGGTAAGAAAATACAAGGAAGGTACAAGTAACATGAAGGAAAGTAAGAACGTGACAAAATATATAAACAAGTACTACTTGTGTGCCAATCCCGATAGTTTATAAATAGACACAGTTTAACACTAGCTATACACAACCACAATCAAATTGAGAGCTCAACAATTGACTGGTAATTTATGTCTCTATCCCTCTCTCTCTCACACTCATTAATCTTGCTCTGTTTGGTTTATGAGATTCTAACTTAAAATCAATTGGCAATGAGTAGAAAGACTCATATCATATATATTAGAGAAGATTCCTTCCAACTTCCGATTTAGGATAATATTCCCTAATACGCCTATTCGAGATGATGGCTCTTTGGCCATTAATCTCGATATGTTCGATGATGGATCGACGACACCAATCTTGGGTCTGGGTTGTCGATAATTGGACCACTTTGGATCGGATCGGATTGGACATCATGGATCGTGGGTTCTGATATCATATTAGAATATGAGTTTCCAACTCAAAACCAATTGGCAATGAGAGGAGAGACTCATATCTTATATATATTAGAGAAAATCGTTTCCAACTTTCGATGTGGGATAATATTCTTTAATAATCTGATTGTTATTCCATATATGTTGCAGTGAATTAGAAGATTCAAAATGTCGAAAGTCTACAGGAAGTTGACAGGCTTTGGTGGTGAAGGAGGACAAGTGTGGGACGACAATGTACATGAGGGTGTAGAAAAGTGTATGTAGGACAAGATGAGAATCAAATCACTTATGTGAATGAAGACGACAAAGTAGTAACAAGTGAATATGGGAAAGTGAATCAACAGCCTAAAGAGGTTTGTTTCTTTTCACAACAACAACCATTAATATACACAAGCTCCTGTTAATATCTTGATCGAATAAACGAAGTTTTCATATAAATACAGTTTGTAGTTGAATATCAGGACGAACACATCATAGCGGTAGAGGGAAACTACAAAACAGTGGGAAGGTTGGACACGGAGGTGATCACAAGCCTCCTCTTCAAGACATCAAAGGGTAGAAACTCTCCATTGTTTGGTCCAAACTCTTCCGGTACGAAGTTCGTTATTGAGGATGAAGGAAAGAAGATCGTAGGGTTTCATGGACGGTTTGGGAATGGTATCGACTCTTTTGGAGTTTACTTCGTACACGACCCGTTGCTGCCTGTTTACAAGCTGGATGCACAAGGTGGTAAAGGGGGACATGTTTGGGATGATGGTCTTTACGACAACGTAAAATCGGTGACCATTGGTAAAGATGATTGTCGTATCACTTATTTGGAGTTCGAGTACGAGAAAGCTGGTAAATTAGTGTCACATCACCATGGGAAGAAAGGACAAAAACCATTGGAGAAGGTATTACTAGCCAGGACTTTTTTTTGTTTTTTATTGTCAATACCGCATGGACAAGACCATCCATGACCGAAACTAATATCTAAAATCCCATATGACTCAGCTATTAAATAGAGTATTTAACCATTAGCTAGAGTATTTACTCACCAAACTAAGAAAAAATCGGCATTCAATCATCGTTATTCATCAATCACTAGCTAGTTCTTATTCAATTTATAAATCTTTTAATAAAAAGGTTACATATTTTTGTCGATATATAAGCTTGTTAAAAAATTTATTATGTTTTTGGTTGCAGTTTGAGCTTAACCCTGATGAATACATTAATCAATGGAAGCAAACTATGAATTTCCGAAGCTATCGAAGTATAATAAAGTCATTACATCTCTTAAATTTGAAACATCAAAGGGGAGAACATCAGATCTCTATGGGTATAATAAAGGCCTAACTGGTAAGACGTTTGTGCTAGAGCAAAAGGATGGTAAGATCGTAGGGTTTCATGGAACAGCAGGTTCAGCGATTGATTCTCTTGGAGCATATTTCACACTTGTTCAAACTCCTACTCCTGTGATTCGATCCAAGAAACTAGCAGCAGTAGGCGGAAACGGAGGAGATTTATGGGATGATGGTGTATACGACGATGTAAGGAAAATACTTGTAGGATAAGGACAAGATTGTGTAGCCTTTGTTAAGTTTGAGTACTCTAAGGGCAAAGACCTTGTCTCAGGAGATGATCATGGGAAGAAGACATTACTTGGAGCTGAAGAGGTCAGTTTTTAAACTAGTTTTTCGTTTCGATTCATTCTCTTTGATTTATACTTACAATTATGTTTTGCTATATTTTGAGTTGTCATTGCAGTTTGTGCTTGAAGATGTTGAATATCTAACGGCCATAGATGTCTCCTACGATACGATCTACGGAATCGAGGCACCACTAATCACCTCTCTTAAGCTTAAGACGAACAAAAAGGAGTCGACTCAGTTTGGAATAGATGCTGGCAAGAAGGAGACGTTGGAGGAGAAAGACCACAAAATCGTTGGATTCCATGGACAAGCTGGCGATTATGTTCACAGCATTGGAGTCAGTGTTGTTCCTATCACCATCACCACCACGCAGTGATTCATCGACTTGTTATCATATATATCTAAGTTAAACCAATTAATCAATCACACATTTAGACTAGCTAGATGAAACTTCCAATAAGATTGGTCTGTGGATCTCTGTGTGTTTCCTTTGCTGTTTAATTCTACTTTCATTTATCATTGTCATTATGTGTATTGTTATGGTCATATGACTTATCGTCATATGTAATTTTCATTCGTGCTCTTGTCCTTAATTATCTCAAACTTCATATCAATGTATTAGTTACAAAATTTCCTTTTCTTTTGTTCTTTTAAATATATATATATATATATATATATATATATATATATATATATACACATGCTCACTAATTGACTAAAAAATGTGGACTAGTAGTGTATGTGAATCCTCACAATTTCAGTCAAGATTCTTTTCTTTTTTAATACTACTTCAGAATCATAAAGTCTCATCAATATTTTCGAATATTTGGTACGATGATTTCTATTTTTCTATCTTACAAATGGAATTTTGTATTTTTTTTATAACCTTACTTTTATAATTGAATCTATAAGGCCGATTTATAGCCAAAACTCATATCATTGTTTATATCTATATACTAAGAAACCTGGTTCTAAAAAATCTATATGCTTATATTCATATTAATAAATCCACTTATTAAGAAATTAGAAAGGTACCATTTATCAATACTATATACTAAAATTTATTGCTACATACTATTATGTTATCAATGTATGTAATTAATTTGTAATTCTATCAATGCATAGTAATAATTTTTTTGTCAACAATTGAATCGATAAAGACCGATCTATAACCTTAAACACACTTTCTGCTATAAATAAAAACTGAACATCTAATATCAAAATTATTAGTTAGATTATCTTTTTTTCTTTTGTCAATTTTACTCAATATTGAAGTTGTCGAAATCAGTACAAAGGTACATTATCTACAAAAATACTATTTCTGGACTGGATAACCCTCTAACATTAATAGATTGGTTAAGTTATTATTATTTTTGTTAACAAGTAACTATTGGATCGACAAGACCGGATCCATAGTCTAAACTATCCAAATAGAATATGGTGAGATTCGAATTCACTATCTCGTACCTACCTAAATCAGAAATAAATCAAGTGAATCACATGTTTTTTGGTTAGATTATTTTAGGTTAATAAATTCTAAAGAAAATGCAAACGGACAAAATGATAAGTACTAATTAATTATCTTTTGTTTTTGTTTTGGGACTATTAACTATCAATTTTATTTTATTTAATTCAGAAAAAGGCAAAAACAATGTTGAGAATGCTTGCTTACCAAACATAGGTTAAAACACTTGGGCCCAGAATAAGAACAATCAGCCGACCCGCTCCTTCAAAAGATTTAAAAAGTGACGTAATCAATTTACCTAAATACCCTTTATACCTACTCTAATTTTCCGAGAAAGTCCGTTTCTTCGTCATTTCGACTTCTCTCTGTGACTGTGAATTCAATGGTGTTTCATTACACTCCCACTTTAAAGCTTCTTCCTTCTTTATAAACTCTCTCCGTTAACGCCGTCATAAAGCTAGCTCTTTTGGTTTTCCTCCATTTCTCCTGGATTTTCCAGTTTTGGAGAATCTCTCTGTTTATGGTAACTTCATAATTCCCTGGATATTTTGGCTTTTGAATTTCGGAAAATTGAGTAATTCATGTTATCGTTTGTTCTGTGTTTCAATTGTTCGTAATTTCACCGATCATGTTCATCTTTGTTTTAAATTCGATGCTTGACTTTAGCATAATCCTTGAAAATGTTCGATTAGAGTTCGTTTGTTTTTGTAGGGTTTTGAAGTGATCGAAGGTTTTAAGGGTAGTTTGGTCTTTTTACAATTTTAGTTACGACGACTACGATGTTTACGGATCTATCAAAAGCTCTGACATTTTCTTTCTGACAGAAGTTTGTGGCGATCTTAATCTCGCTTCTATTTTTAACAATCAAAGCTAAAAAAAGATGATTTGAATCATTCTCATCGAGCAAGTGATTAAGTCTCAACTTTGGAACAGTCTTATCTCTGTTTATATTTAATTCGTGAAATTTTGTTCTTGAACTTTGTTATTTAGCTTCATGATTACTCTCTCTAATCAGTGTCCTTTCACTATGCGCTGTTTTGCCTTTTCTTATTTGAACAAAGAATAAAACTTTTCTTACTCTTTTGCTTTTATGTCTTATATATAGCTTTTGATTCCAGCTGCAGAATTGGTGTGTGAGCTCTTTCCAGTTTGACACTTATGAAGAAGCTTTTCTTTTTCAAATCATTATCTAGTAATGGAACTGATAAACAGTTTCACAGACGAAAAGATGATCAGGTTGAACAAAATTTGAATGGTCCAAAAAGTTTGTTCAAGTCCCAAAGTGATGTTTCTAATGATGCAGCTCTTAGACGAAGCCATTCATTGTCTTCTGCAGCTTTTCTTGTTGATGCTACTTCCACAAGTGATGCTTCTAAACGTAGCCAGCAACGACTGCGAAATCATTCATCACGGTAAAAACTGTCTTCTTTGAAATTGTTATTGAAAATGATCCATGTTTCATATTGAATTGAATGAGTAATGAGTTTAGTTGATCATTTGTATGTTTCAGTTGTTTTACTCCGGAAAGACAATATAGAAAAGCAGAATCCAGTCGTATGTATCAAGTACATGATTCATCTGGAAGTTTGTCATCTTGTTCTAGTATCGTCTCGAGTCAAGTCTTGGACCGTTATATTGATGGGGAAGAGCATTTAGAACGGAGTAAGCAAAAGAGTGGTTCTTCACATAGTAGCCTCTCTGGAAGTCTCAAAGGAAGGAGACTTCCACCGCGAGTTCAGTCCTCTCCACCACTATCAGATAGTGGTGGCAAAGAAAAACGGAAATCTAAAGGTTTGAGGGATGCATCGGCTCGTTCACTTGCAAGAAGTGTCATTGAGAGACTCTCTCATACTCATGGCAAGTCTAAGGCGTTGAGTTATGAGCCCATCAGAATACAAGATGTCTATGGTGGATATAATGGTAAAACTTTTGACTCAAACTCGGATGTTTCCGCAAGCGTTGTTGTTCCACTGACTGAACCTTATGAACTGGTGAATGCATACGCAGATGACCAAACAGAACAGCACCAACAGTTTTTCTTACATGGTAAGGACATGCATATGAGAACTAATGATGTTTGTAAGGAAGGCGGTGTTAATTCTGAGCTAGACAAGAGATATAAAGAAGCTGAGAAGAGAGTGAAGTTGCTTTCTGAAGAAATGGAGGAGAAGAAATTCTTATCAGACCGTGACTTTGATATTTCATCGCTGGTTGGGGATGTTAGACAAATAGAAGAAGAGAGAGTTGGCTTGGCTTTTGAGGTTTTAAGTCTTTTGCGGTCACAAATGGATGAGAGGGCTTCTGCGAGGGAAGAGATCAGACAAGCAAAGACAGATCGTGACTTGCATGTAAAGAGACTAGAAAAAGAGAAGAGCGACTTACAGGCTGAATTGGAGAAAGAGATTGATAGAAGGTCAAGTGAGTGGACTTCTAAGCTCGATAATTTCAAGCTGGAGGAGAAGAGGCTGAGGGAACGTGTCAGAGAGCTTGCTGAGCACAATGTCTCACTCCAAAGAGAAATATCGAGTTTCCATGAAAAGGAAACTGAGCGCATCGATATGATAAGACATTTGGATGAAACAGTTACGGAGTTAAGTGCAGCAGCAGAGGAACTGCGTGAAGAAAACTTGTATCTTGTGAAAAAGCTCTCCAAATTACAAGAGAGTTCCACTGGTACCAACGATTATCTTGATTGCGTAAGAAGAAATTTTGAAGAGAAAGATATGGAATGCAAGGAGTTACAAAAATCTGTTACAAAACTTCTAAGAACCTGCAAAGAACAAGAGAAGACAATCGAGGGGCTTAGAGATGGTCTCTCAGAGGAAATTAAGGAGCAATCGTCAGAGAGAGATGAACAGTTGGTCAAGATATTGCAGATGGAACAAATTAGATTGACAGGGGTTGAATTGTCTCTTAGAAAGGAGGTAGAATCCATGAAGCTTGAAGCTGATTCTCTTCGTCGTGAGAATATTTCTCTGTTGAATCAAGTAAAAGAAAATGGAGAAGACCTGGATATGATGACCTTCAAGCTATATAATGAACTGAAGATCCGTGTATTCCACTTGCAAGACCAAGGGATCTCAATGTTAAATGAGAGCACCCATCTATGTTACAAGTTTCTGAAAATCATCAAGGAGAAATTAGCTCAGTTCCAGGAGTCCTATCAGGACAAGCAATCAATGAATAATGGACTAAGTGAACAGTTTCTGATTGAATCTGAGATGAGAGTCCATGGAATACGGCGTGGAGCGGAAAGCCTGAAGAGGAGTTTGCAGACAGTAAAAAATTTATTGCTTGAGAAATACAATGAGATGGAAGCAAATTCAGAATCATCTTGCTCAACTGCTGCTAGGCTTAGCGAGCCAAACAACCAATCGGTGGAGGTAAGGTTTCCAATACCTGTTCATCTCTTAGCCTTCAATGCGTGCTAATGGTCAACATAGGCTTACATATTTAAATCTCTGAATGATTCACCTTTGATCTGATTTAGAAATCCCTGAGAGCTGAACTGAGAACAGAAACTTTAGTCACGAGTTTATTAAGAGAGAAACTGTATTCCAAGGAACAAGAAATCGAACAATTGCAAGCAGAAGTAGCAGCAGGAGTGCGAGGCACCGAAGTTCTTCAATGTGAAATTCAAAACGTCTTAAACAACCTTTCAGTGAATACCCACCAAATAAAAGACCTCAAGCTGCAGGTATTTAGTTTCCTTACTTTTTGTTGCTCACAAGGAGTCATGTGACTCATCACGTAAGAAACTAAGCTCCTTGAGTGTGGTCTGATAATTTGATTTAACATCAGATGGGGAAGAAGGACGAGAATGTAAACTGGCTCGAAATCAATCTCCAAGAAGCTCTTAGAGACTTGGCTACAGTACCAAAAGTGTTGGAGGAAAGAGAACAGATGTACAAGGAAGTGACGGAATGCAGAAAGAGAAACATGGATTTGGAGTCAGAGAAGGAGATGTTGAAGAACAAGATAGAGAAATTGGAAGAGGACACACTCTTTAAGGAAGGTCAAATCACGATACTGAAAGATACGCTTGGAAGTAGGCAGTTGGATCTTCTCTCCAGTTCTGAGTTCTCATATAATGATTTCTTAGTCCAATAAGACAACACAATAAATGTATAGGCGTCTGTTTGTCTTACTCTTAGTTCTAGCTTTGTTGCAGTTTGTGCTTGATTTTTCAGATAAATACATGAAAAAATCGGTGGAAGCGTCCCGTCATAAGCCAAGCCTTCACAATACCGTTATCACATCGCTTACGTTCCAAACATCAAAGGGGACTCTGTTTCTCTCTTTCTCTGCAACATTAGAGCTGGGGAAAACATTAAAACCAAAGTCATGGACACGGCTAGAGACTCGTTCCTTTATGATTATTGCCTCTGAAGCCATAACATAAGCTGTATGATGACAATTTCACTATCAAGATATTCCACCAATGACTAACTTGCACGAAACCGTCTACACTCAGCAAATGATCCCATGATAAAGAGGATAATTCAGAAGAAAAAAAACACAATTATGCTACACACATCTTGTTTGCGGGTTCTCCCGCAGCAATAAAAGATCATCGATTCAGAGGCAAAAATACATGTTTATGAATGAAGATGCTTGTTCGATAATTTGTAAATATGTGTACATTTGAAAGCCTTTTGGAACCAGTACCAAACCAATCTACAATACACCCATTATTAGGCTTTAATCTCGACCAAGACTATTTCACACTTTATTTTGTGTTGGGAAAGAGAAAGCAAAGCAAAACCATCTCCACATTCTCAAACAACCAGCGCTTCCATCTATCTGCTCTTCACGCATTTCCCATGAGGCTACTGCTCAAGTCCTGCACATTCAAGTTTTGTGATTCTGTACAGGTGCTGACTGAGACCCTTTCCGTCAATCCGTATATTATTCAAATGCAGGTCAAAGCAAAACCAAACCAATAGATGAAGTTACTACTTCAGTAGTACTTTCCATATCTTCCTCATATAAACGACTAAAGACCAAACTGATAGTCCTGCTGATACATAGAGCAAGCCAGCACCCGAAGCTACGATCCATCCAACATTGCTTTCCCGGCTTGCAAGAAGTATGGTTAGTGCTGTCATCTGTGTGGCGGTTTTCCACTTGCCTAAGTTATTTACAGCAACAGCCTGGAAGCATCAATTAATGCCATTTCATGGTTCAGTAAGAACAGAAACAAAAAGAAGCTCTACGCATTACAGTATCAGAAACAAATATTGGTGATTTAACTTACTTCTAAAAGTTTTCTATTTTGGGATGCAGCCCATTCTCTTACTGCAGACATAGTAATCTATGTGAAAACAAATGTATTTTATAGTTAAGGACATGTTAGTTACTGCAAGTGAATGATATTGAGGAATTACAATCAATTTTCAACATATCTTACCTCCCTACCAATGATTGAAATAGTAGGTACCGTCAATAACCATGGAACTGGTCCTATTACAGCAACTTCAATAGGTTTTGTACACAGTAAGATCAACGTAGCTGCGACCATAAGCTGAAGACCCAAGACATACGTAAATCAGAGATATACGAGCTAGTCTATATAGATCACTCTTTCCACTATATAGAAGCTTGGTATTAAAAAAATCAAATACTCAAAGGTGTCTTAAAGGAAGACAAGTCTGCCCACCTTATCTGCAACTGGATCCAAAAATGCACCAAATGCAGAACCTAACCTCATCTGAAATGTACATGATCTGACAGTTAAGATTGCTAAGTGACATGCAGGATAAACATAAGGGAGAACAAAAATATACACAGAATGGGATAAAGTAAGTACCTTGCGCGCAATATAGCCGTCAAGCCAATCCGTAATGGCTGCTGCAACGAAAATGCATGTCGTAGCAGTTGTTCCCCACCAACTATCAACGTAAAAGGCTACAAGCAAAGACAAAAGAATGAAACTTTTAACTTGGAATCCATTCCCAAGAAACTAAAAACTCTCCTACAAATTGGAAACTACAAATAATGGAAAACAGATGATTGTCCCAGATAGCCAGAGAAAAAGCCAATCTACGTCTGTTGTTTTGAAGCAAAACAAAAAAATTGAGCTCACGAAATGATTCCACAGACCCAGAAAGGATCATAATATCTAGTTCGATCCAGCTATTTAGATGTCATGACACATTCGAATTTCAAATCAATTGCAGGCAACAAATTAACGTACTTGCGACTAGAAGCGGAACGGAAGCCACACGACCAAGGGTTAATACGGTGGGTAATGTAAGAATTTTGGAAGATGATTGCGGCAGCGGAGGCGGCGAAGAATTTTCGTCATCATCAAGCTGACCGTGACCACTGAAACTTTTCCCATCAGCGATGACGGCGTCATCTTGACCCATACCCGAGACGATGCCCGATCGTGAAGACAACAATGGACGGCCTTTCTTCGAAGAAGATGAGGAATAGAAGCAGGAAAGGCGATGGTGACATTTCTGAAACCGAAACCCTAAAGCTGTATGTGAAGAGTAACGGGAAGTAAAATCGGAGCGTGAGGAACGGCTATGATGCGCCGGGTAAGAAAAGGGCGCGCATTGACGTAACGTGCGCCGCAAATTGACATCGACAATTAACGAAGCAAGACCGGATCTGAGCATCGGCATGCTTTTAAATTGGATCACTCTCTTCAGAGAATTTTGATTGAATCGGAGAAGATGGACTGAAATTCCAATAGAATGGGGAAGACGATGACGTGGACTTCAAAGGGTTTAAGTGACTTGTAACAATGAAACACGAAACAAGTGGGCTTTAGTTCGGTTAGGCCCAATTCAACAATAGAAAGATTTGAAGTCAAATATATTTGGGCATTTGATGATAATTAAAGTAAATAATTTTCACTTTTTAATAACGTCTTCTACAAACTCGCTCTTTTCGTCTCTCTCTTTTCGTCTCTCTCTTTCTTTAAACTCCAACTTTTCCTCCTTCAAGTTCACTCGCGTAATGATGATCCAGTAGGAATGCTTGCTTCTCCGCCAGATCTTCTTCGTCTCTCTACCACCGGTTTTTAACTCTCACCGCTTCCATTCGGAGCGATATCGTCGTCTGATTAAGTAAAAATGGTCGCGGACTCCGTTTCCAAGCCTGTAAATTCTCTCTTCGCATCCGACCTTAAGAGGTATAGCCTACTAACTTCTCCGTTGCTACATTGCCTAGCTCTTTGTGTTTCTGTAATCAGATGATCACATTTAAGGATTTTTATTTTTTTATTTTTATTTTTTTTGTCAAGTTGCGCTTTTTAAGTTAGTCGCTGCTCCCAATTGCTGAGTGAAATGTCATTTTTTCTATCACTAGTTGATTTTTGTTTCCGGCTATGTCTTCAATTCCGTTTCGTTGCATTCCAAATATGTGTTGGAAAATTGATAGCATCTAGTGATCATTGACCTTGATTTAAACCACATCATTTACTGGAACACGACTGTCGTTTAAAATGATGGTCTTTAAGAAAGACAGGAACTGATTTAAATGTCGAAGTATGTTTTAATTTTGATTGCTTGTCAAAGGTTGAAATTTTATTTCAGTGGATTGCAATAAACTACGGATATTACGGAGAGTTTGTGTGATTTATGGATGAAATTGAATATTTTCAGTACTGAGGAAGTCCAATTTGTTTTTTTTTTTGTTTTTTTGAACAGGGATGCATATGGATTTTCTGTGAGGCCTCAGCATGTGCAAACATACCGAGAATATGTTAATATCTACAAGGTTCTATCTCCTGAATTTTCGAATTTTACTTAGTAAATTCTTTTACATGATTTAGTGCACATTCGCACCTTTAGACAAAAGACTTGGTTTGTCTTAGATTTGATGATCCCATTTAGAAGCTCTAGTACAGGATAAACCCCGAGTGGGAGATATCAGAACTAGACTAAACGTAGAACTTTACTTAGTGGTCCTGATCAGATGGTTGAAATATCGAAAGTCTCCCTGTTTTATAAGTCATTGTTAGTTCTTAAGGGGTTGAAGCATTCACTGTCACTGGTTTCCTCGATGTTGCACCTTAATCTTTAATGCTGTGCCTGCTGGTCAAATGCAGGTCGAAGAAGAAGAGAGGTCGGACAGGTGGAACAGTTTCCTGGAAGATCAGGCAGAATCTAGGGTGTCCCCTGCAAATAGATCGGAAAATAATCATGTACCTCCAAGTCAAAGTGATAAGAGAAAAGATGAGGAATTAAACAAGGGGGCTGAAAGAATATACCTGAATACTGACAAGCCAGGTTCGGATTTAACTCCTGGAAATGTGAGAGAGGAAGATGAAGTAACCAATGCAGAGAAAATTTTGCACAAGATTTCGTTATGGACCGATATTAGACCATCTCTCGAAGCAATTGAGGACTTGATGAGTGTCCGGGTCAAAAAGAAGGAAAATTCCTCAAATGGCGAGCAAGAAGCACAGTTATCGAATTCTTTACTTTCAACTAATGAGAGCAAATCTTCAAAGGGAGTATATGAGAATTATTCTGAAAATGAGTTCTATGATGTGAACAGATCAGATATAATCCAGGATGGCTCTTCAGATGGTACAAGTGTCTCCAGTATGTCTGGTGCTGCTGATGCAACTTCTGTAGCATCTGCATGTCCCTGGAAGGAAGAACTTGAAGTCCTTGTTCGTGGTGGTGCACCTATGGCTCTGAGGGGTGAGGTAATAAACTTTGTTATCCTGGATTAGTTCCTTGTTTAGCATTCTCCAGCTATTGATATTTAGTTCTTATTATCCTTATTTCTTGCACAATTATCTGAAAGTATATGTACAAATCTTCAGCTTTGGCAAGCATTTGCGGGTGTTAAGAAACGTCGGGTCAAGAATTATTACCAAAATCTGCTAGCTGTGGATAGTCTCGGAAACAACATGAAGCAGGAGCACATGCAGCATGCAGATGAGAAAGTTTCAAGTACATATCCCCTCGCTGTTGTGGAAAAATGGAAAGGGCAGATTGAAAAGGTTAGCAGTTCTATTATCCTCCAATACTTGGCATCAAGCATTTTCTAACTAGTGGTGCAGTTCTGTACTCCTCTTGATCTTGGTCATTTTCTCAAGTCGTTGCTTAATTCAAGTACAGGACTTACCCCGGACATTTCCAGGTCATCCTGCTCTAGATGATGATTTTAGAAATGCTCTGCGGAGGTTGCTAACTGCCTATGCTATGCATAATCCCGCTGTTGGATACTGTCAGGTACTCGGTTATTAAATACTGTCACATTTGCTTTCTAGTAAGGTGACATGCTCACAACATGAACATCTCAGGGGTTTTTTTTAATCTCAACAAATCATGTGCAGGCCATGAATTTCTTCGCTGCACTGTTATTACTTCTGATGCCCGAAGAGAATGCCTTTTGGTATGTTTGGAAATCACTATCTGACTCCTAATATTTATTGTCAATGCAAACCCTACTCTTTGGTTCTGTGTGTGTATCTATGACTTCCTTTTCTTCTGGTTGAATATGAACTATGGTTAGCCCATTCCTTAAATATTTTTAACAAATGTGTAAGTTAACTAATTATTACTTTGGGTTTTAAGGTCGTTGACAGGAATTATTGATGACTACTTCAATGATTATTATTCAGAAGAAATGATCGAGTCCCAGGTGATAAATTATTTTGTCTTTTTGGTACAATATTTTCCTATCTTTTGGGGACAGCTAGTGATAGCATCATAAAAGATAAAACCGTTCCCTCCACAAAAGAGTCATCTTTTTTATTGTTCCTGTATTTGGATTTGTTCCCAGGTTGACCAACGAGTTCTGGAGGAGTTAATTCGAGAGAGATTTCCTAAACTGGGTTGGTTTTAACATTGTCCTGTTCTATCGTACCAAATCTTTGTAGTTGTTGCTAATGCTCTGTGTGATTTCTGTCCTGCAGTTCATCATCTAGATTATCTTGGAGTGCAGGTGGCTTGGGTTACCGGGCCATGGTTTCTTTCCATCTTCATCAATATACTTCCATGGGAAAGTGGTAAGGTTTTAGAGATTGGAATTTATTTTAAATATTATATATAGGAAAATTCTTTGTTTCCCTAGCAAAAAGTTGCCATCTTTAAATATTATGAATGTCAGTCTAAAATCTAAATATATTCTTTGTTATAACAGTTCTCAGAGTGTGGGATGTGCTTCTGTTTGAAGGAAATCGTGTTATGCTTTTTAGAACAACACTCGCATTGATGGAATTTTATGGTACTGGGTTGGACCTTATTGTATAATGATTTAAGTACTATGTTTCTGGACTTTCCGAACATACAGTAATAACAAATGGAATAGTTCTTGACTCTAATGCTTTCCATATCAGGCCCTGCATTGGTTACAACCAAGGACACTGGAGATGCTGTTACTTTGCTACAATCAATGACTAGTTCAACTTTTGATAGCAGCCAGCTCGTTTTCACTGCTTGTATGGGTTACCAGAATGTACGTGAAAGTATATTGCAGGAATTAAGAAGCAAGCACAGGCCAGCTGTCATAGCTGCATTTGAGGAAAGATTAAAGGGGCTTCAATCTTTGAGGGATTCGAAAGGCCCTGCGAACGAATTATATAATACTAAGCAAGACCCAAAATCCGTTTTAGTTGATTCTAGCAAAGCCTCATTGTCAAATGGGAGTTTATCTCATTCTGAATCAGGATTCAGTTATGCAGACGAAGTCTTTGTTAGGGTGTCTGGGGATGGAGACATAGATTGTTTTCAAGATCTTCTAGGGCAGGTAGTTTGTGTTATCCTTTCCAATCTTCTCATGCATTGATGGTGGTAACAATTAAGTAAGTTGTCAAGATACTCGTATGCATCTTTCTCACATGAACTGAACTGGACCAACAAATACCACTACTGTTAAGTTCACATTAGTACCCGTAATTGTAATGTCAATTGATAATTATAACATTTGCCCACAACTTCTCCAGGTTCTCTGGTTGAAGGCTGAACTTCACAAGTTGCTTGAGGAGAAAAGATCAGCTTTATTAAGGTTAATCTCTTATCTTAGTATATGACTTGAGATATTGAAGCCACTCGTGAACTTTTATATATCTTCTTATTATCTCTCAATCGCTTCCCATGCTATCGTAGAGCTGAAGAGTTGGAGGTAGCTCTCATGGAGATGGTCAGACAAGATAATCAGCGTCAACTGAAATCTAAGGTAATCCCATTTGTGATCTCAAACTCGTTTCCTAAGTAATGATGTGGGTATAGATTCGATTCAGTTGTTTCTTTATCTTTTCTGTTATTAATTAATAAGAATGAAACGTGCTTCTTCTATTTGAGATAGTTTAACCTGTTTCATACTACTGAATATAAATTTCGGTAGATTGAGCAATTAGAGCAAGAGGTGACAGAGCTTCGAAGACTTATTTCTGATAAGCGGGAGCAAGAAAGTGCTATGATACAGGTTTGCATTTGCAACTTGTTTTCTTTTTAGATTAATTTGTGCTGTCTTCAATTGCAATTTAATGTATTTCATTTCTGAGAATTGTGAAGGTGTTGATGCGGATGGAGCAAGAACATAAAGTATCTGAAGATGCACGGAGACTTGCTGAGCAGGATGCAGCAGCGCAGAGATATGTTGCTGAAGTGCTTCAGGTTAGAAAGTTTGAATTTACTACTAGTGATGAAGTTGTGTTGCTTATCTGTTTCAAAGAGGACTGGCTAGCCTCTATTCTCTGTGTGTGTGGTCAATTAACTCTCTGATTTATCCACTCATTTATCTACTTGCTGTAGAAATAGTTATGCCCATTGATTTCTTCCTAGAAATATGGAGCTTGCTGGTTTTTCTTTGGCATGATACTTGTGGTATGTTTTCACTGTGAGGTTGTATCGTTTCTTTGGCTAAGTACACACGTCATTGAGAGTGAAAACAAAGTTATAGGTGTTGCTTTTTGTCATCATTTCGTCTGTACAACAATGATACTGGTGCAGGAAAAATATGAGGAAGCTGTTGCTGCGCTCGCTGAGATGGAGGAAAGGGCAGTAATGGCAGAGTCCATGTTAGAGGCGACTTTGCAGTATCAATCTGGCAATGTTAAAGCACAACCTTCACCACGGTCTGTTTCTCTGGCTTATATCATGTGAACTTGTTGTAGCAAATAGAATATACCAAGCTCTTGTATTTATATCTGATACATCATGTCACCATTTGTTTTCCGAAACTTTTCAGGCAAGTGAAGCAAGACTCGCCAGTCATGGTCGGTCCCTAGAATCTCGTCAAAGTTAGTCTTCTTCTTTCTCTCATATACAGTATATGACTGCTTCAAAGTAGAGTTCAGTACATGTAGCCACATAACATGCACAAATGGAGTTTCTTTGGTCTTTTCGATGTGGTCTTCAAAACCAATTGTATATCGATCTTATGACATCTGAATCTGGGTGCTAGCATTAACGAGGCCTGTTTGACCTGCCATTGCAGAACACTACACATGAAAAAAACCTAAGGAGCAAGTTAATGACGAGAAACCATCAAAAGAGGGACAAATCACAAGCTTCATACCAGAAGAAAATGACACGAAGCTCCAAGAATCTCCATGAGGTATATAATTATATGAACTGCCGATTAGATCGATAGATAATGTTGAATTATGTAATCTATTTGCTAAGCTATTAGAAACAATTCATTGTTAAGTCGATCTATGTTTGTACTACAAGGAGTTTACAACTATCTATGGTGGACCAGAATCCACAAAGAAAAACCTCACTATATTATATGCATCAATACATTGAGATTGCTGATAGATATATTGGGCCATGTATCTCTTTTATTGACTACCTTAAGCATATATGCTTGAGGACGATTGCTCAAGCAAAGAATGAAGCACGAGTTGTTGATTCAATCATACAATGCAGAGAGTGATTAGGCTACTGCAGACTTATTATCATAAAGGTTTTCAAGGTGTAACGCTCTAAGGAGCCTTGGCCATGATTCTGGGATTCCACCGGGTAATTCAAATTCCAACAGCTTCCCGCGCTTCTTGTAGAATTCCTCCACTGGTTGACTCTGAAAGAAGAAGAAAAACATTGCTAATAATCATTTTGCTGAACGTATGAATCATGAAAGAAGATGGAAGAATCTCTTTTTACCATTTTTTTGTAAATCCGGAGTCTTTCCTTCACTACTTCTTCAGTATCATCAGCTCGACATATAAGCTTCCATTCACAGTTTGGCGGAGGAAGAAGAGGAGGCATATACATTCTTGAATTATCATCATCACCTTTGATATCAATACATGCAACGTTATAGTTTGCACCACACTCGCTGCAAATTCTTCTTCCTAGACATTTCGCAAGTAATGCCTCTTCTCGAAGCTTCAGGTTGATAACTAGATCGACATTAGTTACTCCCTCCAATATTTCCTACAAGACAAAACAAAAGAAACAGAGAAGATTGTCAAGGTTTCTCAATTAAAGAAGACCTCCATTAGCCTCAAGGTTTTACTATTGCTTACGGCTTGAGTCACGGTTCTTGGAAAACCATCAAGAATGTATCCAGATTCACCCTTCTCTTTGCTAGCTTCAAGACGCTTTGATAACAAACTTATTATGATTTCATCAGGAACCAACTTTCCATGGTTAACAAGCTCCTTCAGCTACATCAATGCAGCAACGATTGGTAAGCAGACATATGCTAATGACTTTTAAACAAACGAAAAGCATCTAGACACACGTCTGATGGGCTGATCAAACTCTGCATCTATACAGTTATCTACCAGAAACTATAATCAATATAAAAGTCGCGCTGAAGGATATCGCACTGCTAAAATACATTTTCTCAAATAGTTTTTCCCTCGTGATTCAAACCTAGTTATAGTTCTGTATTAGACATATACAACCCCAAATTTAGTTTCAGTCCTTGATCATCCTTATATCAGAAGAGATAGAAAAAGCTGATCTTGGCACAGCATTTTTTTCCTTTTTGGTTAATTTGGTACTGCATGTTGATCATCTGTGATTCTGTGGCTTCATATGAGATGAGCAACCAAAAATCAAACTTTACAACACCCAAAAGAACATCATATGAGGCTTCAATAAGATCAAATATGACACTGTTGAAGGTAAGATCAGAAATGGAGATTCAGCACATATTGTCAGCACTCAGCAGACTCAAGTTAGGATTATGCTGCTAGCTTATTCAGGATCAACTAATATATAATCAAAATCTCAGGATCATCCAATTCATTGATCTATGTGCCTTCACTTATAATTTTTATTGAGAGTGATTTCAACATTTAAAGAAAAAAATCAACTCAACACTATTCACAGCTACAAAAATAATCGCCAAAGGAGAAACTTTCCAGTAAGTTCAGGAGAGAATGACAAAAGGAATTCAGAAAAGGAGAAAAGGCCTGACCTGAGAGGAGAGGAGGCCAGAGGAGGAGAGCTCATCGCGAACGAGATCACCAGTGGCAATATGAGGAACGCCGAGGAGTGAAGATAGGCGAGAGGCATAAGTCCCTTTGCCAACACCAGGACATCCAAGAAACACCCAGTGAAAGTTTCTGTCTTTGTACGGTGACAGAGACGAAGACGAAGACTTCTCAAGCTGAGCCGCGGCCTCCTCGAGATCGATCTCAGGGTCCAGCGAGGACCCAAAAGAAGGAGAAGAAGAATAAGAAGACAGAGACCTAATTAAGAAAGAAGAAAAAGTATTCGTCGCCGCCGTCGTCGCCGGCCTTAAAAGACGGTGAGATACTGCCATAGAGAAAAATAAGGTGAAGAAGAAAGAAATGATGGTGTGTGCAGTGCAGATCGTAAAAAAAAAAGATGTTAACTTTTTGTCCTTGGCTTGCGAGAAAAACGAGTATTTATGTCACTCTCTCTCTTTCTCTCCACGGTGCAACGAAATGGAATCTTCTTAAAGAAATATCGTAAGACAGACAACCTTAAAGATTTAACTCGAGGTGGTTGCCCGAGCTTTTGGTACAAAGGTGAAAGATTCAATCTTTTGGGTTCGAACTAATCTACAAGGAAAGGTGTTAACTTTCAATTGGGGTTCGCACTTTTGAGGTTCCGGTTTGGTTAATTAGGAATTTAGGATCATATATACATAGGAAAGATTTTTGATTAATTAATGAAAAAGTGCTTCTCTTGCGGGCAAAACCGGTTGGTTAATGGGTCTATTTGACCCGTTTTGAGTTCTCTTCTCTCTATTGGTTAGTTAAAATCCTTCGCCGGTTTCTCTCATCTTCTCTCCTCCGCAGTACACTAATAAACCTAAGTCCGATCGAAAAAAGCGATCACTTGCCTCGAATTGCCCTCATTCTCTTACGGGTTTTATCTACCCTTAACCCTAATGGATCATCCAGAAGATGAAAACCACAACGAGAAACAAGACGACGAGGTTTGATTTTCCAGATTATGGATTGTCTTTACTCAATGAAATTCGAACATGATTTCTTTTCCGAAACCTTATCTCACGCATTAATTTTGATGATTGTATCATTGCGTTCTGGTTATTGCAGGAAGCTCTTGCTCGTCTTGAGGAGATTAAGAAGACAGTTGAAGCTAAAATTGCTCTTCGTCGAAATAACCTCAATCCTGAAAGACCTGGTTGGTTTTCGTGTTTTGAAATTTTTCTTAAAAGTGTAATTTTTTTTCTTCCTGCTGATTCTTCGGTTACTGTGACATGATTTTCTGATGAGACCTGCTTGCATAGGTGAAAATTGACTATTTAGGGCTTTCACGATGTTTCTGCCCGTAGTCGAGTGCTTAAATTGTTGCCTCTTGGTACTGATTAGCCATTCAGGACTTGGCAGCAACTAATCTGGATAATTCTGTATTAGAATCTGTATTTTGAGTTGTTACTGAGACTGAGTCTTCCATGATTACAGATTTAGCATACCTTAGGTCCCTTGATTCTAGTATCAAGCGAAATACAGCAGTTATCAAAAAGTTAAAGCAGATAAATGAGGAGCAGCGAGAAGGGCTGATGGATGATCTGCGAGGTGTAAACCTCAGCAAATTCGTTAGTGAAGCAGTTACTGCTATTTGTGAGGCCAAGCTCAAAAGCTCAGATATACAAGCAGCTGTTCAGGTTGGCTTTGCTATTTCCTTTCTTGTTCTTTTGTGTCTTTACTGTATCTACATCTGCTTTGCTCTTATGTCTTTGTTTTCTTTCAGTATACTGACACATTCTCTTTGTACTTTGGTTTTTTGTCATAAGAAAGTTTTCCACTGTTAGAATGTTGCGGATTAGAGAACTTTTTTCTTATATTAATTGTGTGATTCTCGGGACACTCATTGAGATTCTATAGTTTCTCTCAGTAGTTGTCATCTTTGTTTCAATAGTTTCTTAATACTTTCGACTGCTTGGTATGTCAATCCCCTCGGCCAGTTTAGGTTTCTGTTGAAAGGTACCTTGCCCTCTCGGTTTAGATGATAATTGGCTCGCTTAACACTGTTATTTCTTATGGGGCATGATAAAGTAGCAAAAGACAATGTTCTGCGTTCAGTAGTTGCTTCACATCCTTCTACTGTAACTGATATCCATGTATTTTTACAGATTTGCTCGCTACTTCATCAGAGGTACAAAGAATTTTCTCCTAGTCTGACACAAGGGCTCTTAAAAGTCTTCTTTCCTGGAAAATCTGCCGATGATGATGCAGACCGAAACTCAAAGGCCATGAAAAAGCGCAGTACCCTAAAACTTCTTCTGGAGCTCTATTATGTTGGAGTAATAGAAGATAGTAACATCTTTATCAATATTATTAAGGATCTCACCAGTGTTGAACAGCTGAAAGATAGAGATACGACCCAAACAAATCTGACACTTCTTGCCAGTTTTGCTCGGCAAGGAAGAGTTTTTTTGGGGCTTCCTATTTCTGGACAAGACGAAGATGTAAGTAGGTTTCTAGATTAGCTAAAGTTTTACCCCCATATGTAATAAGCTCTTGCAAGACTTATTTGGTAGTTAAAGGGGTATGATATTTTTGGAGTATAAAATAAGTTTGATGTTTTTTTTTTCTGTGTTTAGCTAAATGTGACTAAGATTTACTCTAGTTTTTTAAGGGTCTTGACGTCACTCCAGAACAGAAAAAGAGTTTTAAGAAAGCATTCAACACATATTATGATGCTCTGGCAGATCTCCTTCAGTCTGAGCACAAGGTTAGATCCTTATTTGTTTGCACATGCTGATTTGCAGGAAATTTTCACAGATATCGTTCTTGCCTGAAAATGAAATATTTCCTCTCTTTTTCTTTTTTGGTTTTGCCCTTTCTTGTAGTATTGTAGTAACAGTTTTTGTTTGGCAGTCGCTTCACCAAATGGAGAAAGAAAATGCAAAACTGGTAAATGCAAAAGGGGAGCTTAGTGAAGACAGTGCATCTTCTTATGAAAAGCTGAGGAAATCATATGACCATCTCTATCGAAATATCTCATCGTAAGTTGCCATTCACATAACTGTACTAGGTATTCCAGTTTCGTCCTAGGTCTAGCTGTAGCTTCATAGCTTTCTTCTCACTGGCCATAATCTGAAATACCTATAAAGTGCTATTATTGTTGAGCTCTCGGTTCCGCCATAGTATATTCTTGAAGTAAAAAGCAGGTTGTTACTGTCATTGTAGTTTAAAGATATAACATTATTGTTTAGTTCTCGGGCATATATCAGTTCATTTGCCAAACTTTTTATTTGCTTGTGACATGTGATTACCGATTCTCTGGAACCGTATAATATCTATGAATAGAAGTTTGAAAGTGATTCTAGATTTATAGTGTTTATCCTTTCCTCCCACATATTTGACAAGAACGATATCAGGCACAGGAACATCTACAGTTTCAATATCCAGAGATTATGTTTTTGCTACATATTGGTTATAAAACAAAATCAGTTGCTTAAGCATCCTCATCTAATGTAATATGGACCGCATAGTTAGTTATGTACTTTTTATTTCCTGTTTCAGTTTGGCCGAAGCACTTGATATGCAGCCTCCTGTTATGCCAGAGGATGGTACAACTAGGCTCGCAGCAGGGGATGAAGCCTCGCCCTCTGATGCCGTAAAAGATACATCTGCCCCGGAACCTACTTGGGATGACGAGGATACCAAGACATTTTACGAGTGCTTGCCTGATCTGAGGTCAGCTCTTATTTATGTCTAAGAAACGAAGATATCAGAAAATTGTAGTTTGCAAGTGGCATTGAGAAAGCATTTAATATTTTTAGAAGAGTCTGGATTATCTAGTTCTGTATTGTGTTTACTTTCTGTTTATATTTTTTTCAATTATTTATGTGGGATGCATGATTTCTCTAGGGCATTTGTTCCAGCAGTCTTGTTGGGAGAAGCAGAGTCTAAATCAAATGATCAATCTGGAAAGGCAAAAGATAAATCCTCTGTGAGTAGATTACATACTACATGATATTATGTTTTCATGTTTTCTCAAGATATAGCAAGACATATTTGTCGTTGCTATGTGAGAACGTGACACCTTTATGATAGACTATGAAGGACACTTGTTCAACAATCATCACTAAATGAGTAGATTGTCTACCTTGGAATGGCCTGATTTGATTGTCGAAAGATTTTGTGCCACATATTTGGGCATTTTCCAAAACTAACTTATTATTTTGATTAATCGAAGGAGTCTAGCTCTGAAGTTGTCGAAAGTCAACAAACAACTGAATGTACAACAGAGGTTCCTGCTGATCCTGGTAGTGTGGCTGAAGGGTCAAATACTGAGCAGCCAAAAGAGAAGGAAGAAGTAGATAAGGAAAAGGCCAAGGATGCTAAGAAGGAAAAAGGGAAAGAAAAGGACAGTGACAAGAAATTGGAAAATGAGAAGGAGAAGGGTAAGAGCCTTGACGTAGCCAACTTTGAAAGATTGTTACAGAGACTTCCTGGCTGCGTAAGCCGTGATCTTATTGACCAGTTAACGGTAAGAGTCCTTAAAATATTGATGTTGTTTCTGTTGAACCTCTTTTATCCATTGTTTATATCTATGGTTATATTTCCAGGTGGAATATTGTTATTTAAATTCCAAGACAAACAGAAAAAAACTTGTCAAAGCTTTATTTAATGTCCCTAGAACATCTCTGGAGTTGCTAGCATACTATTCGCGTATGGTTGCAACACTGGCAACGTGCATGAAGGACATCCCATCGATGCTTGTGCAGATGTTAGAGGACGAGTTCAATTCTCTGGTCCATAAAAAGGTTAGCTAATGCCTTGTATTAGAAAGGAAGTAATTAATTTTACCTTACCTTCAGTACATTTGATTATGACTGCATTAGTAACCTTGAGAATGAGTGAAGTCAATTTACCTGCTGATGTGAATTCACCTATTCTCAGCTTTGCTCCCGACATTCCCTCACAAACCGTGTTCAAATGTTATGATAGACTTTCTTATGTAGTTGCATTTTTAATATTGCGCAGGACCAAATGAACATCGAAACCAAAATCCGAAACATCAGATTTATTGGAGAACTCTGCAAGTTTAAAATTGTTCCCTCTGGTCTTGTATTCAGTTGTTTGAAGGTATATCTACTCACCCATCAACATATGTATTCTATAGAGATGTTAATTTTCTTGAATTCTCTAGACATATGTTAGATATGTTTCAATTAATCTATTAGGTAAACTGTCCGTGAATCCTCTTATCAGATATCGAAAAGTAATTGGGTGGGGATGTATTCTATTCTCTTGTCTTGTCTGTATGAGCCGTCCAACTCTATAAAATGTTAACTCCCAAATACTTTTGCAGGCTTGCTTAGATGAATTTACTCATCATAACATTGATGTTGCTTGCAATCTTCTTGAGACATGTGGTCGTTTCCTTTACCGGTCTCCTGAAACCACACTTAGGATGACAAATATGCTGGACATATTGATGCGCCTGAAAAATGTCAAGAATTTAGATCCTCGTCAAAGTACTCTTGTGGAAAATGCCTACTACCTTTGTAAACCCCCTGAAAGATCAGCACGAATTTCAAAAGTTCGTCCACCATTGCATCAGGTACTTTCTAATCCCCAACTATAATGTCCCTTATGTTTCAAATAATATATTCCTCACTTAATTTTATCGAGACTTATGTTTTACATATAATTCTATTCATATTTCTGCAGTATATTCGAAAATTGCTATTCTCAGATCTTGATAAAGATTCCATTACGAATATACTCAAGCAACTGCGGAAACTGCCATGGAGTGAATGTGAGCAATACGTCTTAAAGTGCTTTATGAAGGTTCATAAGGGAAAGTACGGTCAGATTCACTTAATTGCTTCCTTGACATCTGGTTTGAGCCGCCATCATGATGAGTTTGCGGTAGCTGTTGTTGATGAGGTATGTTTGTTCCTCTGTATCTAATAGACTAATACATTTTGGAATTTCATTTTGCGCTGTTTGCTGAAGTAACATGGTACATTGCTTCACTTGAAGGTACTAGAGGAGATAAGGGTTGGCCTTGAGTTGAATGAATATGGGGCACAACAGAAGCGACTGGCCCATATGAGATTCTTAGGGGAGCTGTACAACTATGAACACGTAGATTCATCTGTGATATTCGAGACACTTTATTTAACGCTGGTATATGGTCATGATACTTCAGAGGTATGTTAGCGTATGACTCTTTCAGAGTGCAATCCTTTATTAGATTTAAATGCTCCTCTTTCGTGTGGTTTGGCATTTGGAAAATTATAATCAATAGTGTCTCTTCTTGTCTATAACAAACAAGAAAACTGTTTCTTCTCATGCTTACTTTCTTTGATACATTCCTCATACAAATGTGGAATACTATGTTTTAAAATCGATTACGTTAACATAAGATGTGGAATACTATGTTTTAAAATCGATTACGTTAACATAAGATGTGGAATACCAGAAGTCATGTATTTCATATGGAGAAAGAATTGACCTGCTGTTTATAATGTACTTAGATGCTGTGTGGTGCTCAATTCTGCAGAGTAATAGCTTTACGTTTAGTTTCTAGTTCTTCTCTTCCACTGATTGACTGTTGTAATACTTATATGTTGTTAGCAAGAGGTGCTGGATCCACCAGAAGATTTTTTCCGTATTAGGATGGTTATCATCCTTCTGGAAACATGTGGGCACTACTTTGATCGAGGTTCTTCAAAGAAGAGACTTGATGAATTTTTTATACACTTCCAGAGATACATACTAAGCAAGGGTCACCTTCCCCTGGATATTGAATTTGACTTGCAGGTTAGTCTTAATAATATTTGTTAAGGGGGCATGACATTTGATTTGTGGAGAAATTATCCAGATTTCACTTAAGCTTTCAGGGTATCTTTAACAAATAATGTGTTTTAACTTCTGTCTCAATGCAGGATCTATTTGCCAATTTGAGACCCAATATGACACGTTATGGGACCATTGATGAGGTCAATGCAGCTATACTGCAGGTAAAAGAGCGTGAACATGCTTCTTCAGGAGACAAAGTCAGTATAGAAAGACACTCAGATTCAAAGCCTCCAAGCAGGTCGTCTTCCGGTGTTCTCTCTTCTAATGGGAAAAGTACTGCAAAAGATATTGGACAGAATGGAGAAGCTCATGGAGAAGAAAGTGACAGTGATTCTGGTAGTGGCTCCGTGGTCCGAGATGGACAGAATGAACAGTTGGATGATGGAAATCATGACCGGGGATCTGAGAGTGAGGATGGGGATGACTATGATGATGGTGATGGACCGGGATCCGATGATGATAATGAATTTCGTGTAAGGCAGAAGGTGGTAACTGTAGATCCTGAGGAACAAGCGGACTTTGATCAAGAACTGAAGGCTTTGCTTCAGGCAAGTTCAGATTCAGTCTTTTCTTTTCAGTGTATATTGATGCATCTATTTTCTCCAATTTAGTGGGATGGGAAAACCAGTTTACAGTGATGCAAGATGGAACTTACTGGTTCGATATCAAGGAATTTGAACATGGTCAAGTACTGATATATGTTTGTGGATGCAGGAAAGCATGGAGCAAAGAAAGTTAGAATTACGTGGTAGACCGGCATTGAACATGACAATACCGATGAGTGTATTTGAAGGATCTGGAAAAGATCATCATCATTTTGGTCGAGGAGTAGGGGATAATGGTGAAGAAGTGTTGGATGAAGAGAACGGAGAGCAAAGAGAGGTTCAAGTAAAGGTCCTAGTGAAGAGAGGAAACAAACAACAAACAAGACAAATGCTAATCCCGAGTGATTGTTCTCTAGTGCAGAGCACAAAACAGAAAGAAGCTGCGGAATTGGAAGAAAAACAAGATATAAAGAGGTTAGTACTTGAATACAATGAGAGGGACGAAGAAGAAGCTAATGGGTTAGGAACACAGACATTGAATTGGACTCCTGGAGGAGGCAAAGGATCCACTCGAAGTAGTAACACCGGAGATGGTAGTGGAAGGGGCGGTGGGCCTCGTCACAGGTTTTTTTACCATCAAGGAGGTGGTGGTTCGTATCATGCCCGACGAAAGTAGGATTCTTCTGGCTTTGAAAGAAAATTTGATAATCTTGCCTTTGTCAATAGCGGTAATAGTTGGCTTTTCTCAAGAAATTTCACAGAGTTTCTGTGACAGAGGTTCATATATATATTTGGCTCTAGATTCTGTAGTGACGGTTAAGTAAGTTGCGTGGTGTATATGTGGATCGACTGTGGCCGTTTTTGTCCATCTTGTTTGATCCCACTTTTAACTTTGGATTTTGAAAAAGTGAAATCCTTAGAAACTTAATGAAACCAATTAAAACTTTTTTATTATTATACTATTAAGTTTAACATTATTTTAATTTCTTAATAGTTTGACAAATAAATTAAAAAGAAACACTCTTATAACTTAGTACAAGACTACATTCGATAGTTTGTTTAGCAGAATCCAAAATAATGTATTTGGCTATTAGAATTTTAAATTATATTATATTTAGAAAAATATATTATTATATTTACTTTTTATATTTGTTGGGTTTTTTAGTTTTGTAATTTTATGTTTTTAGTATTTGAATTCAACTTAATTATGTATTTTAAATTTTTATTATTTAAATATGTTTTGCAAATCAATACTTATATTAATTACAACTAAATGTCATATTATTATAAATAAAACAAAATTTAAAATATTTTAGGGTACATTTCTTTTTTAGTTACAATTATAGTATTAACTAATCATGCGCATTCGTGAAGTTTTCGGATCAGTTTCAAAGTAATCCAAATCTTTCTATGGAAATCTTTTGGACTAAAGAACTTATAAAGTTTAGGTCCGATTTAGAATCGGTATATTCGATTACAAATCTGTTCCACAGATCTGGAAAAAATGTAAATGTAGTTATAATATAAAACATTTAGTGATTTGTGAACAGAACACTAAAATCTGCCCTAAATGACCCACCTCTCCTCATTAAGGTTTTTATTTATTTTTTCTTTCCTCCACATGAGAAATTAATTGGTAGTTGGCTTCATTGGACCAACTTTTAGGCCCCAACACGTTCCAATACATTCATTGACAAATTTATCAAAACAAAATGATTTTGTATGGTTTTTAATTGTGGTCTAGAAAATTGAATACCTTAGTTGGTCGATCTATTACAAAAAAATCTTCCTCATATTGCATTTATAACTGGGTGCCCACACTCGTGATACAAGTTTTATATTTATAACTTTTTCAAATGTGATGATTTTAGATTATTTTTTTTAAAAAAAAAAGGGAAATAGTTCACAAATTACATGGTGTAATAGCCAATAGACAAAATTAATAATTTTAAAATAATTTATTTAAATTTATTCATGTAAAAGTTGATATATTGTTGTATACGATATATTAATTTTAATATTATTTTTTAGTTTTATTACAAAATGAGAATAATATAGCATATTAATTTAAGTAAATAAAAATACGCTGATACAAATATATTGGCATGGATCAAGATTCTAGTACACCAAATTTTCAGTAGTACTTTCAGGATCTATATTCTAACTTTAGACACCTAAAAAGTAAAAATTAAAAATATATGAGAAGACCAATAAATTTATTAAGATATATATCTAATACCAAATTAGTAATGATAATATTCACAATGTTTTTTTTGTTAAAGACAGTATTCATAATGTTAGAATAAATAGGGAAAAAACTTCTAAATTATATAAGAATTTGGATAATAGATCGGGTAGTTGTAGTCCAGTATTAACAAAAAAATAAAAAAATAAAATAAATACGAGAAAAAACAAGTAAAATAAAGCAATCAATTATTAAATAAATAGAGATGGTTGAAAACGTACGTACAACTTGGCAAAAACCAAAGAAAATCGCACGTGTTTTTTTAATCCTCTCTTTCTCTCCAGAGTCGCCGGAATAACCATTCAAACGACGGCGTTTATATGTTAGATCTAAACCTCGGAATGTTGTCATCAACACATAACGAAGATAATGATTTCCAAGTACCAACTTCGATGTGTGATCAACAAGAAGATTCCATCAATCTCTCAAATAATGACTCCTCTTTGATTACCTTTGGAATCCTTAAAAGAAACGAAGACGCAGAACTTCTTCCTCCATCTCCTACTCCTCCTTCGGATAGTTCACTATCCGAAGAAAGTGAGTGGTTGAAACTGTCATCGATGCAAAGAAATAATGAAGAAATGGTAACGAAGAAAAACAGACGTGGTCCAAGATCTCGAACCTCCCATTATCGTGGCGTTACATTTTACCGTCGAACTGGCCGTTGGGAATCTCATATTTGGTATTCATTTTCATAAAATCTCAAATATATATTATAACTCAAATTAACTCTTGGTTTTGGGATTTATGTTTAGGGATTGTGGGAAACAGGTTTATTTAGGTAAGTATATATATATGAGATGTTTTTATTCTATTTCTTTTCGTATTATATAAACATTTTTTTGGATAAAAGAGAAAGATCTTCAATTTTGACATTTGTTTTCTTTTAAAAACAGGTGGTTTCGAATCAGCCTATACAGCTGCAAGGTGAAGAAATTATAACACATATATATATAAGGCTTTTAATTAATTAATTATTATTGCATACTGTTGTTATCTCTTCTTTTTATTTGTATAATTTTATGATAGATTTTACATTGTTAGTTATAGAAATAATAGTTGACCGCTAAGAAACAGATAGTTCAGTTGGTTTACCTCTAATTTAGCTAGTCATTAAGTGGTTAGTTTGAATCCCATCATATTCTAGTCGGAAGAATTTAGGCTATGGATCGGATCTTGTCTATCCAATGATTACTTATTAAAAAAATAAAAAAATTAGTTGACTTATGATTCAACTACATATCAGAGCATATGACCGAGCTGCTATCAGATTTCGTGGACTCCAAGCTGATATTAACTTTGTTGTGGATGATTACAAACACGACATAGAAAAGGTATTGTTTTTTTCCATATAACTTAGTGTTTTAAATATCAGAGCTAAACTAATTAATTAGGTCAATATGTACCTTAGTTAATTTGATTAGAAAACAATTAATGGATGTTTTGAATGGTATAATGATAGATGAAGAATTTAAGTAAAGAAGAGGTTGTGCAAACTCTTAGAAGAGAGTGTGCAAATTTAATAAGAAGAGGTTCTTCCAAATACAATCACTTTACTCTTCAGAATCAGACTCATCATGTAAATTATGATCGCACTCATCTCTTCCAAAACAGGTTTGATTAATTACTATATATATAATTACATTTTATTTACTGATGACAACAGATTTGATTCTTATCTTGGTTACAAATTTATCCAACATTTGTGTTTTGTTGCATATGTTTTCACATTTATATTAATAAACATTTCTGAATAAATACTCTTAGAAGATGGAATGCAGCAGCCAGAACTCATATGAGAAAGATAGAAGATATTAAGATAGATGTCCATAATAAAGGTAACTTAGTCAATCAACTACTACAATTTTTTTTTTCTTGTAGAAAATTGGATCGACAAAACTCGATTTATAACCTAAAATTCTCTTATAATTTATATATAAAAGAGTGGGAGGGGTCGAACCCTAATATCAAAATTATTAGTTAGATCATCCTAATCATCAGACTGAGAAGAATTTAACTATTACAGTTAGAAATTTATATATACATATATGCTAAATAATTGTGTAATTTCATTAATTTCGGTCAAGCTTAAAATCCCTAATCACTATTTCTATTTGACACATAGTACACACTTTTAATTTCTACACCCAAACCCTAGCGAGCCTTACCTTTTAGAATTATTTCCTTCAAGAATTTAATTATAATTTTTTATCACATCGACAAAAACTAACATTCAGATTTTATTGTGTAGAATTATACAAATCTTTAAACCAAACTCTGGTAAAAATTAAATATTACAAAAGTTAACATTTAATTACTTAACCAAATGTAAATTTTCAATTAATATTAAATCTTAGTCGAATTTGCTTTTTATTTTCAATAACATACATTACACAAGGTTGAATTCGAATAGTGAAGCATGGACAACACTTAGTACAAAATATACTATGTTATATGATCAATACAATACCTTCTTGATTGAGATTAGTTAGCATTGACTTTATCAATATGAATGACAAAAGACATTAATGTATGTTTCAGGAAATGAGCACAACAATCTTGAGCTAAGTCTTGGAATGTCTTCATCATCGGAAGATATAAGATTGAAAACGCCGGATTATCTTATGGATGCTGTGTTGGCAGATCAGAGTTGGGTCGCGTCCAGCAAAATTCCCTTTCAGTCTAGTTCGTGGAGGCTTAGCTTGTGATATAGTTATATAAAAGATAGTTGTAGCATCATCATGGTTCCCTCTCATTTCCATGATCAATTTCTTCTTCTTTGTCCTCTTGTTTTGATCCAATGAGGTCACCTTTATATTTTAACATGATCAGGATGATAATAAGATTTTGAGATTTTGTATGTAAATTATAAAGATACATTGTCTAAAGGATTCATAATTGGTAACTTGTAAGGTTACAAAAAAAAAAAAAACAAAAAAAAAACAAAAAAAAAAAGACACGTGCATAATTGGAGGGTATTACTGAGCCAAAAATGTAGCAACAAAATTTGATAAGAGTCATTATCTATTAAAGTACAAAATCGTATTGTCGTATAATTTCTGCCATCCATCTTCATCACATTCACTCATTTCTTATCCCCACTGTCGACACTTTTTCGTCTTATTCAATAACTAATAAAATAAAAATAATACACATAAACTAGACAATATATGGCCCTATGTGTAAGTTAAGTAGTTGAAAAATATTCAAGTCTTGACCGATTCTATTGAAACAATAGAAGATAGATAAAGAGACATTTGTGTTTTGTACATTGCGAATAACCCAAATTAAAAAAATGGTGTAATAATATCAGTTTTAACTATTACATCTTCAGGAGATTCTGTCAACTTTTCTATCTATATACACAAGATACACTCTAAATAGAGTTGCTTCTCGAATTGCTTTGTTGTTTTCCTGCTTTGAATTCCCATGTGTCAGGAGCTGTGTTACGTAGATGGATAATTAGTAGCTTGATCTCTTCTCAGTAGAAGCTAGTCTATTGATTTTGGCCGTAGCAGGAACAACTGCAACTTTTCCACTTACTAGTATAGAAGATAAAGTTTCATCATGTACAAGACCTTTCTCAAGCATCTCATCATGAAGTCTAAACGCCTCATTGAGATTACCTTCTCTATGATGTCCTGCGATGACAGTACTGTATATAAGCACATTTGGAGTCATGTCTTCTCTCTTCATTTCCTCTAACATCTTGCTTGCTCTCACAAACTGTCCCTTTTTACTAAGACCATTGACAAGTACCACGTATAAGATTTCATCAGGGACAATACCCAAAGCAAGCAACTCCGAGTACAAATCAGAGGCAAGTACTAGATTTCCATCTTTTAACAACCCATCAATAAGCGTTGTATATGTAAACAGATCACATCTTATACCGTCATTCACCATTTTCTTGTACAGGTCAATCGCTGCATCCATGTTTCTCACATTGCAGAATCCTGAAATCAAACTATTGTAGACTGAGACATTTGGTATCAATCCTATATGTAAGAGTTCAGAGAACAGAGTATATGCAGTTTTCATGTCATGCTTTTTACAGAGCCCGTCAATTAGAGCACCATAGGCTGGAATATCGAGTTTCAGATTCTTGCTTTTCATTTCAAGTCTCATTTCAAGAGCTAGATCCATTCTGTCAATTTTACAAAATCCATTGATCAGGCTCGTGAAGGTTACAACATTTGGGGACATACCATTTTCACTCATCTTTCTGTAAGTTTCAACAGCAGAATCGGTTTCACCTTCTTTGAAAAATCCATCTATGATACTATTGTAACTCATGCAACTCATGGAACAGCGCTTTTCTTCTATCACATTTTGCAACACCTCTCTTGCTTTAGATGTCTGACCAACTTTGCACAAGCCATTGATGATCGTGTTATATACAACTTCATTAGCTTCAAAGTTAGAAGAAACCATTTGATTGATGACATCCCAAGCATTCTGTTCATCCTGATTCTTGAAAAATCCATCAATCAAGATAGAATAAGTGTAATTATTCGGCTCTACACCGTTTCCAAGCATATCTGAGAATATTGAACGAGCCAAGTCCATGTTATTCATTCTGCAATGAGCAAGCATCAAGTTATTGTATGAAACTACATTAGGCTGAATCCCTTTATTTTCCATCATTTCCAATAAGCTCGTCGCTGCATTGATCTTACCTTGCTTGCATAACAATGACAAAATCTTGGTACTCATGAAACTATGAGCAAGTCTCAATTCAAAACAATCATTAAAGATTTCAAGTGCCCCTTCTGGTGACTCAGCTTTTAAACACCCTTGGATCATTGTGTGAACAAGAACAGATGAAGGAGTAATCCCTACAGATTTCATCCTTCTGTAAATCCCAACAGCTTTTTCCATCTCCCCGTACTTACAAAACCATTCTATCATAACCGAAAACATAACTTTGTCGGGAGCCAGTCCCTCCTCCTCCATTGTATTAAACAAACTTAATGCCTTACCCAACTTATTTCTCTTGCAATATCCAATAATCAAACTCGTTGCAGCAATGACACTCACTGGTATCCCAAAAACAACCATCTCATCCTTAATCTTCACAGCCTCCTCCATGTTATTTTCCTTCACAGAAGCCACAATCACACTGGTATACGTTTCCTGCGAGGCCGAGACACCTAACTTCTTTCTCATTTCTCTCAAAAAATCCAAAGCCATAACCAAATCTGATATCTTACAAGCAGCTTGAATAGCAAGACTGTACAACAAACCATCTGGTTCTGCTCCTCTACTCATCACTCTCCTGAAAATTTTCACAGCCTCTTCGGGCTTTCGTTCCCTCAAACTAGCTCGCATCAACAACTGAGTTGTAATGTTATCACCAGCAACACCAGCAACAACCATCTTATTATAAATCTCCTTAGCTTTATCTATCGAATTGCTTCGAACTAAAGAGCTTAAAACATTGTTCACATAAGGCACAAAAGGAATCACATTACGCTCAATCATCAAATTAAAGCAATCTATAGCATAATCTATTCGCCTATTTCTAAAATAAGCATTTAACAAGTAGTTGAAAGCTCGTGAGCTAAATATAAACCCAAACCTTTCACCCGAATCAACCAAATTCTTAACCATTTCGCTTGGAACTAGTGTTGGATTGCTCGAAACAAACTGTAGAAGCAAATTTCTGGCTCGATCATGCGTATGAGGAGAGCTAAACAAGATATGTATGAGTACCCAGAAGACATCTCCACCTTCGCAGAGATGACGCGACGGCTTGACCCGATAGCAGTACAGAAGAGCCGAGACTGGGTCGTTCTTACGACCTAGAAGCACTTCGATTACACGAGCATCGTCCACATCATCGCCCTGATTCTCAGTCACTGTGTCTGTGATTGAAATTGAAGGTAAATGATCCAGTCCTGAAGGTCTATGAGGTATCTCAATTTCTGAGATGACCTCACTAGTGTAACCAATGTCTCGACTCCAATTATCCGGTGGATTGAGAAAATGAGACTGTGAAGAAAAAGGATTAGGCTTTATCAAATGATGGAGGAAACGTGGTGGACAGAATCGTATGGAAGTCATGAAAGTACACGTTTTTGTTCTCTGCTAGTTTCAGCAGTAGAGAAAAGAATCGGAGAAAGTCTCTCTAAAACCCTTCTCAAGAAGACGACGTCGTTTGGTGTCGATCTTAAACCCTACATTTTTTTCACTTTTTTTTTTTTGGTTTTAAATGTTAAGAACTTTTATTTTTGTTTCTTCTTAATTTATTTACTCTTTTTTTTTCATGGGTTTATCTATTTTTATTTGTTTCCTAATTCATGTCATAACAGTTTAATAGTGGAAATGACTACTTGACTAGTACCTAACATCAAGTGACAAAACAGTGTTATTCCTATAAATCAATACTGTTTATATGCTAACAACAAAGTAAAATAAATTTGATTTAAAGTCATCTCAATCTAATGTCAAAAGAGAAAGGAAAAGTCTTCTCAATCTATTTTGAAGGTTTTTTTTTTGTGGGATCTATTTTGAAGTTTTGTGTCGACATATATGTTTGATATTGTAAAATATTTTTACTAAGAAAAAGATAGAAAATTTGATTTATACATGCATATTTACAAAAAACGAAGAGAAATATTGTTTTCGCCAAAAAACAGATAACTCAAATAGATCGGATCTAGTTGAAGAATTTAGGTTATTGATTTTGTATTATCGATCCAATAATTACTTATTAAAAAAAAATTATTATTTTTATTCGAGTAGAATAATAAAGGATCAATCATCAATGAATGGATTGAAAACGGTAAAGCCGAAAAAACATCAAAATGTGAAAAAGTAAATAAGTGGTGTGTTAAAGTAAAAGTATTAATTGAACATTGAAAATTACATAAGTAGAGTAGAGTAGGGTGAAAGAAAAATGTTTCAATGGCGAAAAACTTTATAGAAAACAAAATAGTGGTATACATATGTCTTATTACTGTTTGGCGTTTTAAGTTCCATCAATTTTTTTTTTCTTTTATGATCTCTCCACTATCAATAATTCAATAGTATGATACTTCTTTTCAGTTTCAGAGTTGTCGATTCTGGTCGGATCGAATCGGTTCACTTTATAAACATAATGCCGGTACATTACAACTTGGGTCTTGGTCTTGTTCAATCAATAAAAGAAGGTTATAATATATTACTAGGTTAAAAAGAAAAACAGAAATTTTATCAAATGTCAATTTTTCAGTTTGGAAATAATAACCATGTTAGAAATACAATAGAAAATTAATTATCTTAACCCAAAAAATCAGAACTATGATGAAGGAAGACTATAAAAATTAAAACTAGGGGTTAAACTATCAAAAGATTCAAAAAATCATGAGTCGAAGTGAAAAAACTAAGATACCAACTAACTAAACTGAATTGTTTTTTTATGTTGAAATTTTCTGTAACGAATAGAATACTTCACATATGAAAATCTAAACTCGTGAACCGGTAAGAATGTTCAATATTGTACTCTAATATACCTCCCAAAATATCAAATGTCAATATAGATGTAAACTTTTGGTGAAATAAATTAAGTAAGTTGGTCTATTATTTAGAAATTAAACCAAAAAAAAGGGAGGAAGAAGAAGAGGGCCAGTAATAGAAAGTGGGGTTGGTTTGGATGCATGGGAATAAATATTTTTGATATTTGTCTTGTATCGATTAAATTTATTATTTTGTCTATTTTCTTCTTAAAAAAAACAAGTATATGTCATTGTTGACAACTTTTTTCTTCAAGAATATGAAAACTGCCAAGTAACAAGTAATGGAATTGGGACAAATCACATGTAAGTAGATAAATCTTGTGAACGGATATATAAGTTTTTATAAATAGCCGCTTTGAACTATATATATATATATATATATATATATATGTAATATTGATATAAAAGTGTTTTTTATTACTCTACTCGAGTAGGGTTAAGTAACAACAACCCAAAATCACGGACTAAGTTATAAACAAATCCTTATATTATGCTTAACACAATAAAGAATAATTATTTTATCAGAGAAGATCATAAGTGTTGTCGAATGGGCTCTATTGAACGCAGCGACAAAAACAAGACAAAAGAACCAAACAAATCAAAAGATTCAAAACCTTTTTTCATCTTTATTTAACATCAACTGTGTTTCTGCGTTGTGTAAGACAAAAAAATGAACCGGAGATTACGGGGACCAACAGTGTTCGTGGACCATCATTATCGTCGGTGCCCAATCCACCAAACTTTTACTATACAATCTCTCTAATGCTAACACTTGTTGTGTAACAAAATCATATTATTATTCAGCCAAAATACGAACTTAATCAAGAGAAGACACTTGCTTAAGTTTGTATATACGATTGTACTGACAGATTTTTTTGTTTTTGTTTTTATTGTTGTTTTTAGGTTGCAATTGGAGTCCACATATTCATCAACTTGGTCAATGTGGATAAGAGAAAATAATAAGAAAAATAGATGGAGCCGTTAATATATTATTACGTTAGTCAGCTGTAATCGATTCACGTGAATCATTTGTTGTTGAGACAAAAATCAATTACCACCAAAGCACACTTTTAATCATTGAAAATTCCGATAACTTCGGCTGATGGCATCAAAGTTCTGTTTTCGTTTAGTATTTCTCCATTTTAATAGTTTGTGTGATTTTAATTTTTATAGTATTTTACTGAGTTTTACTCGATTTTATAGTTAGAACGATCCAGCTAATGATTTAGATATTAGAGTTTTGATCATTCTTTACTAAATTTAGTAGAAAATGTATTTTAAACTATGATACGGATTATATCGATCTAACTATCGACAAAAAAATTATAAAGTCTCTAGAAAATGAAATTGATAAAACTTGATTTATAGCATGTAGAATTACGTGATTATTTAAAATCAAATCAAAGTTCACAATAACTATTTTCCCATGTCTATAAGTATATATATAATTATAAATAAATTAACAGCCAAATTATTGAAAGAAATTTATATCTTTTGAAGTCAAAACCTAACTTGATCCCATATTCTAGGTTCGGAAAATTCCAACAATCTACACACATGATGATTAGCTTAGGGTCTGGATCTTTCATATTTGCTTTACAACTTTTAGGATTAAGGTATGTTTTCTACTGCATCTAATGCCGTAATTTTTGTTAAAAACTAATATATAATGCCAAAAAAATTTAAAACAATTAGTATAAGGTAAATAATGGTTTTATTCATGTAAATATGGAATAGTTTCAATACATTGTACCATTGAGTACACTATACATTATTGCTCTCTTAAATTATTTCAGGTAAACATAAATTAGAAAAATGCATTCTTTCTTCTAAAAAGGGGGATTTGACTAGAATAACCTATAAATTGCAAATACAAAATTATATTCCAATGTGAGTCAAATGCAAAATTAACTCGAAAAGTTAGTGAAATTACAATATTCTCCTACATGACCAAACAAAAAATTAAAAAGATCACAATTACACTTATAGCTTTGTGTAGTCTACAATCGAAGTCTACTCGTAAATAGACTATATATAAAGTTACTTTGTTATTTTAGTTTATTTTTAAATTAACAAAATAATAAAAAATAATTGGATGAAACAATTGTACACATAACTAAAATATAAACAATTATTAAGTGTAAAAATTTAAATTTATGAAAAAATCATGTTTAAGGCTTGACATTATAAGTTTGTAATCATGTAGAGTATTATCTAATACTTTAGGGTTTTGACACTATGAAATGATAATCATGTAATATTTGGATTTTCTTACAAATATTTGAATGTAATCTTTGATTTGAATATATTAATAATTTATATCTTTATATAAATTTTATTAAATTTTAACCATTCAATAAAAAATAATCAAAATTTAGATTAGGAATTAGTGTTTAGGGTTTAGAATTTAAGGCTTAGGATTTAGTGTAGACTTTATACGAAGTTTACATTATAGACTTCAAAGTATACAATTTAAATTTTGAAATTCGAAATAAATTTGTTTCCGATAAACCAACTTCAGAGAAATGGACTAGAATTACTTCTCACTAAGCCGAAGTATATTAGAAATTAAATTGGTTTGTTGACAAACCAATATTAAACCAATTATTGCACCCACAAATTTATCCTACCTATAAATTAAATTTTTCTATGTTAAAACCTTAATACATTCATCTTTTACAGCCTCCATATTTCTCTCTATCGCCAAACCCTTCTCCTGATTACTGCTGGCCGAGATCTTCCGCTACCGAGTCACTCGACCTCCGCCTCCCCTGGTGCATCTCTTCTTCTTTACCTCTATCTCTTCACGATTTCGTTGATTTCTTCTCAATTTTTTTTTTCTCAGGTCACTTTTTCTCGTCTTCTTTTCCTCCCACCATTGTCGCCGCCTTCTTCTCCTCCGACCACTGTCACCGCTTTTCTCGTCTACCACCGGTAAGGTTTCTCTTCTCTTACTTTACGTTTTGTCTCTCTTTTTTCTCTCTTTTTGTCACGATGTTAACCTTTTCTCTGGGGAAAGTTTGTAACGGAAGTATCTCTCTTCGCCGCCACCAAGCTTCTCTCTTCGCCAACGTGCTTCTCTCTTTCTTTCATGGGATAGATCTGCTTTTGGTTCACGTTTTTAAATCTGGGCGTATTTTCACTTTCTTTTTTTTCGATTTAGTTCATGTTAATCGATTTGGTTGTTCATGTTTTTAGATATGAGGTTTTTAAGTTCTTTATCTCATTTTTTTCAGATTTTTATGGCTGTGACAAAAACAAAGTTAATATTTTTTGTGTTTATTGTCAGATTTGAGTTTTTCTTGTTAAAGGTTTGATTTTTTTCTTGTTTTGCATTCGTTACTTGAAATATGTGAAAAGATAGATTTTGTTTGCATTATGTATGATTTTGCTTGATCTCACTTGTTTGGTTGATAGATTGTTTGATTCTAGTTCAAAAATTGTGAATATAATTAAACTTTCGTTTGTAGACTTATTGTGCAGACTTGTTTTGTTGTGAAAAGAATTAAAAAACATATGTAGGTTTCGTAGTAGACTTGTGTTTGATTCTAGTTCAAAAATTTTGATACAAAACATTGGTAGCTTTCTTGTGATATGTTTCTAAACATTGTTTTGTTTGGTCATTTGTGAACTACATGAATGTTAGTTTGAAATTGCAGATTTCGTGTGTAGATTATTTGTGTAGACTTCATGTGTAGATTTTTTTTGTGTAGACTTTGTTTGTAGATTTTGTGTGTAGATTTTTCGTGCAGACTTTGTATGTATATGTTTCCTGCAGACTTCACTTATAAACCAGTATTTTTTTTTAATTGTTGTTTACAGGATATAGACATTCCAGAGTTTCCATTACAGATGTTTACAAAAGGTGTAGAACCAGAACCAAAGAGAAATATTGTGTATTACGGTGGAAATACCAAGTTGTGGAAATACCAAGCTGATGAATCCAAAATTTTATATGTATTATATGCTTTTAATTTTTGCATGTTTGTTTTTTGGTAGATGCAAGAGAACTCGTTGTTTTTACTATTGTCTAACATGGTATATTTTTGTAATCTATCAAAAATTGTTTTTGTCTATGATAGGTTATGTAATTCGATATTGGTTTTGTAATCAGAATAGTAAATAATATATTTAAGATGGTTTCTGGATATAAAGTGATCATTTGCAATTGTTAATTAGTTAAAAAGAGTAATGAAATCTAATTACTTAGTTAAAACATACTTCAGAATTAAAACATAAAATAGTAGCCTCCTCTGTAGACTTTTCAACCCCACAAACTCGGTTGTCCCTATATCATAATCATAATCATTTTGAACCATTCTAACAAGTTTGTCATGAGTACACCCATCATGTAAGACAAACATTCTCCCACCTTTGATATGATCAACTTCAAAATGCCAACAATCCCTTCTCATCATCCATTCACCATAAACAACAGGTAACCAAATCATTTCCTGTATAACAAACACATGATAGACTTGAGTACATGCATTACAAAATCGTCAGAGTAGACTTCATTTGAACTCTACTCAATGTAGATCTCAAATGAAGTCTACTCAGAATGAGCTAACTACCCAAATTATTTTAAAATTTTGTAAAACCATAAATATAACACATAAACATGTAAATTTATACAGAGGCAAACAAATAAAGAAACACACATGAGAAAAAATACAAAAAAAATATTATACATATGCTATAAATTCATTTTTAATAAAATTGTCAAAGAAGATTTTATTTTAAGTCTACTCAGTGTAAATTGCAAATGAAGTCTCATCAAAATGAGCTAACTATCCAAATTATTTCAAAATTTATAAAATCATAAATATAACACATAAACATGTAAAATTTATCAGAAGCACACAACTAAAGAAACACACATGGAAAAAATACAAAAAAAAAATTATATATATGCTATAAATTCATTTTTAACAAAATTGTCATAGCATATTTCAAATGAAGTTTACAATGCATGTAGTCTACATATGAAGTCTACTCTCTATGTAGACTTTATATTAAGTCTACTCATAGGTTAGTTTTGCATTTGACCAAAGTTTGACTTTCTCGAAGTAGATTTCATATGAAGTCTACTTTCAAATCAAGTTAGTTTTGCAATTGACCAATGTGTTGACTATCAAAGTAGACTTCATTTAAAGTCTAGACGAACAGTCTACATATTAATTCAAATGGTGGACTTCAAATGAAGTCTAATGAGGTTAGTTTTGCAATTGATTAAGTTTAACTTTTATGTATGAAGTCTACTTGGGAAGTCTACACAATGTAGACTTCTAATGAAGTCTACTTATTTGTAAAGTAGACTTCATATGAAGTTTACTTTTTGTACATGATTACGTCATATATCGAATTACATAAGCAATTTATAAGTAGACTTCATATGAAGATTTCATATACAAAAGTCAAACTTAGTCAAGTGCAAAAATAATTTCAGTAGACTTTATACGAAATCTACTATTTGAAATTTTCTGTAAACTTTAGGTGTAAACTTTAATTTCGATAGTCAACACATTGGTCAATTGCAAAACTAACCATTTTTAACGTAGACTTAACATGAAGTCTACATAACAAATTTTTTGTCCACAAAGAGAAGTGTGTAGACTTCATGTTAAGTCTACAACATATTGGTCATATGCAAAACTAACTCATCTGTTGACTTGTAGACTTTATATAAGTCTACTTTGCATAAGGTTTATGCAAATAGACTTCACATAAAGTCTACTATATGTAAAAACAATGAAAAATAGTAAAGAGTAAGATTGAGTTTGTACCTTGAACTTTGCAAGTAGATTGAACTTTGAAAACGATTGGGCTTCTTTGGTATTAGCTTAAATCAAAGTTCAACCACATTACCTTCAACTATTGCCTTGAGCCTTGATTTAAGTTAATACCAAAGAAGCCCAATCGTTTTTTATGCAAGAAAATCTAAAACAACAAGATCCAAGAATTTGAAAATGCAAAAAGAAAAAAGCTTTTCTTTCTAATTCCTTCTAGATACATGGTTTTTTCTACAATAAAAAAATAGTTTGATGTACTAGCCATTTTGAAATAAATATGAGAGAGTTTTTTTATGGAATTGGAGAGAAAATAGAAAAAAATGAAGTTATGAACTTCAATTAGGGGTTATAGAGGTCCAATTTGGTAGGTAGATAAGCATTTAGAGCCCACTTTTATTTGTTAATGGTGATTGGAAAAATTGAAGAAGATAACATTTTTATAAATAAGTTGTTTGAGCTAAATATTTCTGTCTTTTAAGTTATTTTTTAATTAAAATAAAATAAAATAATGATAATAATAATGGCATGAATATACAATCTTATAAGAATAGAATAGAGAAAATTTTATTTAGAAAAAAATGGAGGTTATTAAGTCATTTTTGAAAAAAGCCCTCTAATCACTCACACGTATATAATTACAAAAATATCTGTATTATTGATATTTGTATTTATATTAACAACCACATTATCTCCCCCTATAATACATGATTATGGAATGACTTTTGAGCAATACACACCTCAAATTCTAAAATTTTGGAATATTTGAGAATTAAATTACAACATTTAATAATTGTCTGAAACTTAAAAGATTGTATCTTTGTGATGGTCCCGTATTTATATTAATTGCTTCATTCCTTGTTTCTAAGTAACAAAAAGTCACGCGTGAGACTATAAAAGAAGATCCTTTGCAGTATCTGTGTTCTTGCTTCTACTTCTTCTCTTTGCTTTTTACTCTCCGTGATTCCTTTATGATATTCAAACATATAAAAAACGATTCTTTCTTTTTGTCTTCCCAAATCATTCTCCTTCTTTTCATCTTGAATTGATTTATGTAGGGAAAATTAAAGAGAGAAACAAGAATAAAAGCTTTGGGTTTGTGAGAAATGTTGTGAGTGAGACTTCTCGTACTCTCTTTTCTCGTGAAATTTGTATGACAGATTATAATAAAAATTAGTTTTTTTCTCTTTGTCTTATTTGGGCGTTAATGTCTAGAGAAAGTTGATTAAAATACTCTTTTTGTTGATTTTATTGCTTAATTACGATGCAAAGGGTACACAATAAACCTATTGATTCCATTGGAGCTGTTAAGCATTTGATTAAACAAAGTAACGGTGGTCACGGCGGTGGAGTGACGGCGGAGAATATGCAGGAACCGAGTGTTGAGACTGATAAGCTCAGTTACGAGATTTTCTCGATTCTCGAGAGTAAATTTCTCTTTGGGTATGATGATGATCCTAAGCTTCTAGAATCACGGAGCCGAGACCCGAGTCCGGAGCTAGAAATGTCACCACCGACGGTGGTGGAAGCTGTAAACGGTGTCGTTTCGGGTTCAGTTAAGAACCAGAGAGGTAAAATTTGTGTTTTGAGTATTGATAGTGGAGGAATGAGAGGGATTTTACCTGGAAAAGCTTTGGCGTATCTGGAACATGCTTTGAAATCGAAATCCGGTGATCCTAATGCTCGAATCGCTGATTATATCGATGTTGCTTCTGGTTCCGGTGTCGGAGGGATTTTCACGGCGATGCTTTTTGCTTCTAGTGATGGTAAGCGACCGATCTTTAAGGCGGAGGACACGTGGCGGTTTTTAGCTATGAAAGGTAAAAGCTTTTACAATAAATCACCACCGGGGATTTTAAACCGGGTCATGAAACCCGGGTCGGGTGGTTCAGGTTCAAAGCTTGAGAAAACAATGAAAGAGTCATTCTCTGAGCTAACGTTGAAAGACACGCTTAAACCGGTGTTGATTCCTTGCTACGACCTCACGAGCTCTGCACCGTTCCTTTTCTCACGAGCCGATGCGTTGGAAACAGACGGCTACGATTTCAAGCTGTCAGATGTTTGTAGAGGCACTTGGGCTGAACCAGGAGTGTTTGAGCCAGTGGAGATGAGTTCAGTGGATGGTAAAACGCGGTGTGTGGCTGTTGATGGTGGATTAGCTATGAGTAATCCGACGGCTGCAGCGATTACTCATGTGTTGCATAACAAACAAGAGTTTCCATTTGTTAGAGGCGTTGAGGATTTGCTTGTGTTGTCACTTGGTACAGGACAATTGGTTGATGTTAAGTATGATTGTGATAAAGTTATGAAGTGGAAAGCTAAGCATTGGGCTCGACCTGCAGTTCGAATCTCTGCCGATGGTGCGGCTGATACTGTGGACCAGGCTGTTTCCATGGCCTTTGGTCAATGCCGTAGGAGTAACTACATCCGTATTCAGGTAAAACTTATATCTGATCTGACCCAGAATCGTTACTATTAGTTATCAGATTTATTAATTGGTTGGTTGTGTTATAGGCAAATGGTTCAAGTTTGGGTCCGTGCAAACCAAACATAGACACAGATGCAAGTCCAAGCAATGTGAATATGCTAATGGGAGTAGCAGAGGAGATGTTGAAGCAGAAGAACACAGACTCTGTTCTGTTTGGTGGTAAGAAAATCAATGAAGAAACCAATTTTGAGAAGTTGGATTGGTTAGCTGGTGAACTTGTGCTTGAACACCAGAGGAGGAGTTGCAGAATCGCTCCCACTGTAGCGTTTAAGCAATCTGGTGATCGGAAAACTCATCAGCCGACCATTTTTAAGGATATTGATTGTATGTTATGAAATTGTATAGACTTAGGCCACTTTCTCGTTGATTCTATATCCTAAGAAATGTGTTATTGTGGTTTTATTACATTGTACTCAATATGAGCTTCGTTATAACAAAAACTTTGTCAGCAGAGAACGTTAAAGCTAGTTGGTAATAAGTTTAGCTTTATTTTTTTTATTTTTTTTATTTTTTTTCATTTAATCGATAAGATCTAATTCATAATCGAAACTCTATTACATGAGTACTAAACTTGAATTCTGATGACAAAACTACATAAATAGACAATAAAATGATATTTCCTAAGTTTTGCATAACTCCCTTATCCCTTAAGATTAACTTATTTCTTGAACAAGTTGATCATTGCTAATTTACTTAAGCACCACTTAATCTTTGATTCTCTCTGTTTGTTATAGTGTCATTAATTCTGCTAAACAACATAATGGTTCCTTTCAATTTGTTAATACCTGTTTACTTTACATCTAAAAGCATATTTTTAATTTGGAATTTTCTAAAAAAGAAAAATGTATAATGAGAACAAATCTCTCTAGAGATTCAGTTTGATTGGAGACCAATACTCTTTTTGTAATGATTAGATTTAACGTAAGCTCAAAGATGTGAACTTGGGACCGTAATGAGTGAACGTATCACGAAGCTGTTATTATATCATATTTATTTTGACTCTAACAATGTCACTTTCTAGATTTATCATTATATATATATATATATATATATAAAATATCAATAATATGCATTATGCATTATGCAATATCTGAGTTTGAATTTAGCTGATGTTATAACAACCACGTTATGCATCCGTCATTTGTACATAGTACATTTTTTTTTTAATAATGTTACGTTTCTATTCTTAAGTCAAAGATATTGTAGTAGTAGGTAAAAGAAAAAAAAACATATAAACATTATAATGTGTTATATATATATACTTTTTTCATATTACTTATGTTTTAAGATGTATGTTTTATATATCTTCCTAAAAAACTATTAAATCATCTAACATATGAAATTTTGTATAAAGGATTTACTAACATATGAAATTTATTGCTTTTAGTTATATAGTAACTAAAAATCTAAATGGTATACACTAGAAACAAAGAAAATAATATGTCAATGAAATACGAATTTGTTCAAGTGTTTCATATCTATATTTGCAATCTTTTTTTACTAAAATTCGACTTTAAATAGATACGTAATACAGTGTAAAAACTTTCAATAAATTATGATTAAAAAAATTTCAATTTTATTATTGGCAAAACACTGATAAAAAAAATAGAATACTAGAATTCTAGTGGAAACCCATATCATCTCAAGAGGTTGTGAGAAGAATCATAAAGTAAAAATGGACTTAATATCACATAATATAGTGATTTTGTGTTAGAAGTCCTACAACTTTTACAGTAGGCACGAAGCCACGAAGTAATACCGTAAGTGCCATATACAAGGCTGTGTAGTTCAGACATAACCGTGGCTATTGCAACAGTAGCTAGTTTATGTCCTTCCAGAATTTCACATTTTGCAACCACTCTTCATTTCCAAATCGTACTATCATTAAAGTAAACAGATAGAAACATTTATATGACGAAATATTAGATATTTGTTTCAATGATCGAGTGTAATAAATTGGGTAGGTATTTGACCAATTTCCCTTCTTTACACGCTAAATAATAATCGATACTGAAACATCATATGCTCAAAAAGAAGATATAAGTCAGAAGAAAAGATGCAACAGACTTCAAATTTGACACATAGCTTATGAAAAATACTCGATTTCACCTGAGTATAAATACCCAAATGTTTTCACGTGGCTTTTTATCGATTGTATATATTTTGATCATTTTTAACCAAAGATCAGTGTTAATGAGCAATGATGAAAGATATTTACAACGGTTTTATGAAGGAAGTTTGAAAGAAAAACGAACGGTTGAATATTAAAAAGTGTTTGAATATACGGATAATTGGAACCAGGTTAGCAAACACTCATAAATAATTTTGTTTGGAAGTGGTTAAATATTCATAAATAACTTCAAACACTTGTTTGACTATTGATTTTCAAATTTCTATTTCAACTGTAAATTTTAAATAAAATTGTGATTGGTAACAATATAAACAACCGTTAATGTAACTACTCGTCGTAGTTAGACCAATCAAGCCGCAACATATGCAATATATATCAAGCAAACAAACGGGAAAGTATTTTGATAAGTAATTAAATGTCTAGGAGGATTTTCTCTATTGGAATTCAGTTTAAGGTTAATTTTTGTGTTCTCTTTTTTATAGAGTTTATGATTTAGGCTATAAATCGGCAATTGTTGAAATATATATATTAATAAAACATAAAAACAAAATGAAAAAGGAGTCAATGCATTTGGGTAAAAAAGTCAACATATCCATGTGTTGTGCAAAACAACTCTCACAAACATCATATTATAGTTATAATTTTAGAGCACTCATATTGCACAATCAGTTTTAAATTTATGGTATGATTCATACCGTATGAACAAAGACAACTATTCGATAGAGAAATAATTTATGTAAAATACTTTGATCCGGGACACTTGGCCCTAATCAAAATATTTGTATAAAACAAATACTATATATTGACTGACTTTTCAACGAAGTTAAAGTTATTATATTCAAAACCTTACATCAAGCATTGAGAGTTTTTGATTAGGCCAATCAATTGGTGATTCATACTTATGACTTGAGATCGACATTCATGTTTTGGTCCAGCCTTTTTGCTGACTGATTAATTTTTGTTATGAATTAAGTCTTTAGAACTTACTTGATTAGACCGTAATCGTATATTATATGATTAGAACTTACTTGATTGGATCGTGATCGCATATTATATGACTAATGAGTTTCGTATCTGATTAACATATAAAGACAAATTATATCATATAGTTTCCATATGCATTAAACTTGTTAGACATGTTCGTGATGGGGAAAAGTCCTATGGAAGGCAATAGAAAATCTTTTAACAAGAAAAATAAACACTTATGCAAGTTAGTTGGTACCCTATTCTTTGTAATATGTAGAGAAAAAAAATTAATATTGTCGATAGTTAAATCGATAATTCATATTTAAACCTTTTTAAACCACAAACTATATTACATAAGGCTACACAACAATCAAAAATCGAATTCTTGTAAGAAAATATTACGGTAAACATATTTCTAACCATTTAATCTTTTCCAATTAAAATAGTGTGAAATTTGAACTCATCATCTATTACCTAGCTAAATAAGGGACAAATCAATTATACTACATGTTTTTTTGTATATATAACCACTTAATCAAAAATAATTTTTAATATAATATACTTGTATTTATATTACGTTTACAAAATAAGTAAAGAGTTCATTTTACTTAGCAAAAAAATCTTGAAGAATAGCAGTTGTCACAAACCTTTGAAAATTGTATATACATTTTTGATGGATTTTTAATTCCCACTTATTCCAATCAGATACTTCTATTGGAAATCAGCTGATTTTTTTTTATGTTTAATACATATATATCTATATATATATATATAGATGCAAAAATTTGAAAGTGCAGATAATTAGACCCAAGAGGTTACTAAAACACACGAAAAACTAGATTTATTCAAGTATATTTTTTTTTACAAAACCTTCTCACTTTGTTAGAAATTATACCGAAATCTAGATTTCTTAACCCAAAAAAACATGACTATGACAAATCGAAATAGAATCCTGATAAGTTTAAGCTTTTTTAATCTTTTTCTCAAAAACTCTCTCTCAAAAACCTTAACCCTAAATTACAATGATGAAACCTATTTATAACCTTGGTTTTCAACCCTAGATCACGTTCAAATAAGAGATTTGGTCTTATCCAATGATTTTCATTTCCATTCGAAATTATATTAGAGTAGATATTCCCAATATTCATCAAATCTTCATTTTTTCAATTTTTTCTTGAAATCTTCATATTTTAAGAAACCATTTTTATCGCAAGTGGCCTTTAGTCTAGTGGCATGTGGTAAGTCCACATAAGACATGCGCACTTGCACAACCAGAGATCGAGTCCTACCGCCTATATTATGTAGAAACTTGGCTAATGGGCCAGTCTGTTGTGGTCCAATGTTGACAAAAAAAAAAAAACCATTTTTATCTCTATGTGCCCTCCACATATCTTCAAAATTAGTCTTAAAATTTTATGTACAAAAATCCAAATACCAAATCAGCCACTAATCTTCAGAAATAATTAACCACGAGATTTTTTTTTTTGTCTTTTCACATTTCATTTTTTTTCCGTCTTGAAAAATAGCATGTCCTTTCACTCTAAAAATAGAGGACTGCATAGCGTCTGAAGAATACCAATAGTCAAAGAAAGATGTCGACAAAAAAAAGTCAAATTAAGAGAAAGAAATATCTTTTTGATGATTTATTTCTCACGTAGGTCATATCGTTAGACAATAACGATTTGCCAAAATCAATTCCCAACTACTACAGATCATGGGAGTCACTAGTTCATACGGAAAAGTATTAATTTTAGAATTTGATTTTTTTCTTTGCGTTTGACTTTGATGTTTTGTTTTGTTTTTTTTTGTAATTTTAACTTAAACAGTACATTATTCACAAATTGTAAATTTTAACTAGATAATAATATACAAATATGTCTTGATTTTAACTTTTATAACATTGAAATAATATGTGAGTATGATATGTAACTCTTAGATTGAAAGTAAAATATTTTAACATTTAAAGGTGTTTGAGTTTGGCAAAACCAAACTATAAAAATAAATGCAAGTTTCTAATTTAAAAAAAAAAATTGCAATCTTTTGTACATAAGTTTTTTCTGCTAAAATTTGTTTTGTTACAAAATAAAATAAAAATAAGATTGGTGTGAAATTGTAATTCTAACTTTTTAAATTTTAAAGATTTGAGCATTTTGAAAAAATTAGAAATTTTTAGGTTTAAAAAAAATATATAGATATATATATAAATTATCAAAGACAGGTGACCCAGTGGTCAACGGCGGATGCAAGGTAACAATGTCTAGGGCACGTGCCTCACACTAACCATTTGTTAGTCAAATTTATGTTATATAATGTAACTCATACTAAAAAGATTTCTAGATCCGTCACTGTCAGTGTTAGTGGTCATTTTACAAATTTTCATATACCGAGATTCAATTTCTTCCCAATATAGAAGAAATAAAAAAAAAATTATCATATGAGTTTTGAGTATGGATCGGATCTTTTCAATCCAGTTATTGAAATAGAGTAAAATTGACATATATATATATATATATATATTTTTGGTCAACCTTACTGTTTTTCAATAAGTAAGAGATGATGTTTAAGGAATGATAGTTTTCTTTTTCATAAGAAAAGTTGTTAATCCTTTTAAAACATTGCAACTGTAAGGAAATTTTATTATTGGAATATAATTCTATTTATATTTCATTTTACATAAATCCTAATATCATCCAAAAAAGAATATATTTTTTTGGTCAAAATTTTATCCAAAAAAATTAGATATACACATGTACATATTCACACCGAAGATCCCTTCTGAAGAAGTCCACCCACCCACTTAATATGGCCTGTCTTTATGAATATCTTATCTATTTCTCTTCATTTTTTTAGAGTTATATCATAAATGATAAATATATATTATTTCCCTCATCTTCTCTTTGCAAATATTTTTCTATTTCTTGGTTTCTAAAAATGAAATTTATTTCCTTGTAAAATCATTTTACTCTTGTATTGAATTATTGTCATTTTGTAATCCACATTTCAACATAATATCTTAGTATAAAAAGCATACTTTCCCAGTTAAAACCTTGTTCCTCTCTCAATCACTCTCCAAGTCAATGCCAACGGTCTTCTTCCTCTCTCTCTACTCTTTCTCTCACTCACGCTCACTTTGTGGCTAATATATTCCAACCAGAACACAACTCAAAAACCCACACACAGACACACACACAGTTCTCTCCTAAAACCAAAAAAATGGTGGCTACAAGCTCCGGAAGCTCAACAAAGAGCTTAGCCATCCAAATCCTAACAGGAAGATGGTTCATGTTCTTCGCAAGTATCTTAATCATGTCTACAGCTGGAGCCACTTACATGTTCGCTATTTACTCCGGAGATATCAAAAAAACCTTAGGCTATGATCAAACAACTCTTAATCTCTTAAGTTTCTTCAAAGATCTTGGAGCCAACGTTGGAGTTCTAGCTGGTCTACTTAATGAAGTCACACCTCCTTGGGTCGTTCTTTTGATTGGAGCAGTTCTTAACTTCTTTGGTTATTTCATGATTTGGCTCGCTGTTACCAAACGGATCTCTAAACCTGAAGTTTGGCATATGTGTCTTTACATCTGTATCGGAGCAAACTCTCAGTCGTTTGCTAATACTGGAGCGCTTGTTACCTGTGTTAAGAACTTCCCTGAGTCACGTGGTGTTGTTTTGGGGATTCTTAAGGGCTATGTTGGTCTTAGTGGTGCCATTATTACTCAGCTTTACCATGCTTTTTATGGTGAAGATACAAAAGCTCTCATCTTGATGATCGGTAAGCACAGTTTATAATCATTCATTAGCAAATCAAACAGAGTAAAACAGAACAAAACAGAGTTCAAATGTTACTGTAATGAATCTTAAGGAGCTTATTGATCAATTGTAGTCATTAAATTGAATAAGATATGATCTTAAAATAAAGATTTAATGAATATCGAGTTGAATATTGGATTGAAAATCAGACTAATTGTGTGAGTGATTTGTAATTGCAGGTTGGTTACCTGCAGCAGTCTCGTTTGCATTTTTAAGAACGATAAGAATCATGAAAGTGACAAGACAGAAAAACGAGCTTAAAGTGTTTTACAACTTCCTCTACATATCACTCGGGCTTGCAACGTTTCTCATGGTGGCAATCATCGTCAACAAACTCTCTGGCTTCACACAGAGCGAGTTTGGAGGTAGTGCTGCAGTGGTGATTGTCTTGCTTCTTTTGCCGATCATAGTCGTCGTTTTGGAAGAAAGGAAGCTTTGGGCAGACAAACAAATCGCTTTAAACGATCCAGCACCGATTAATATCGTAACTGAGAAGCCAAACTTAGCTTTATCAGAGGTTAAAGATGATAACGAAGAGTCAAACAAAGAGGAAAAGGTGAAAACGCCGTCGTGTTGGACGACGATGTTTAATCCACCGGAGAGAGGAGATGATTATACGATCTTACAAGCTTTGTTTAGCATAGATATGTTGATATTGTTCTTAGCTACAATATGTGGTGTTGGAGGGACTTTAACGGCGATAGATAATTTGGGACAAATCGGAAGTTCGTTTGGTTATCCAAAGAAAAGCGTAAGTACGTTTGTGTCACTCGTAAGTATATGGAATTACTTTGGTCGTGTGGTTTCAGGTGTAGTTTCTGAGATCTTCTTAATCAAATACAAGTTCCCAAGACCTCTAATGCTCACAATGGTCCTTCTCTTGTCCTGTGCCGGTCACGTTCTCATTGCCTTTAATGTCCCTGGTGGACTCTACGTTGCATCAGTCATCATAGGTTTTTGTTTTGGTGCACAATGGCCGCTTCTATTTGCTATCATCTCTGAGATCTTCGGGCTTAAGTACTACTCAACGTTGTATAACTTCGGGTCAGTCGCAAGCCCGATCGGGTCTTACTTGCTAAACGTTCGGGTCGCTGGTTATTTGTATGACGAGGAGGCTACTAAACAAAATAAGGCTTTAGGGATAACGAGAACGGATGGTCAAGATTTGAGTTGCAAAGGGACGTCTTGTTTTAAGTTGTCTTTTATTATAATTACTGCGGTAACTTTGTTTGGAGTATTGGTCTCGATGGTTTTGGTTATCCGGACCAGGAAGTTTTACAAGAGTGATATCTACAAAAAGTTTAGAGAAAAAGCATTAGCGGCCGAAATGGAGATGGCAGCAGCCGCGGCTCCAAATAGATCCGCGGTTACAGCTAGATCCACGGTGGTTGTGGAGGAAGACAAAGATGATGGTAAAGGCAAAGTAATAGGCAAAGAAGGTTAATGTAATTACTAGATATATCCAACAGTACTTTGTAAACAGTTTAATATATCCAACAGTGTTATAAGCTATTAAAATACAAAACCCATCAATCTCATCACTCATGTTATTAAAAAATTGAGTTTATTTGATGTTTTTTTTAACGTTTTGTCTATTAAGAGTTATGGGAAGTAGTGAAGGGTTAAAATTTGGAGATAGGTATGAGGTCATGTCTCATGAGTCAACGTTATGAGCTGGATTTGTGAGTTTATGAGCCACATGACATGAGATTACTTTGAATAAATCATAAAAAGGATAAAGAAGCTAAATAATTGCAAGTGGGAAGACTTGGCTCACGTGTGTTGGTGCGACATGGACCGACTTTAGTGTCGGTATGTAATTGCGTAGCGTAAATCTAGAATAAGTGCGTCACAATGATATGTGCGAAGTGGAACGGTAAACGCATTTGAAAACCAAAAACAAAATTGAAAACGTGCAATATTTCTAGAAGACAAATACTCGGAAAATTGTCCTAAATTTTTAGTTAGTGGGTGTTGGATTTTGTAAAGATACATTCGTGAAATGATTTCACTTTTACGTAGTGGATAAGAGAATCGTAAAAAGACATAACTATATATTGTTCGAATGTCGTCTCCATTTTTGTTTTGTATTTTTTAAAAGTAACACCAAAATGTTAAGTCATACCAAAACACCACTAACTTTAGTTAGGTTTTATAAAAAATCTTGTGAATATTTATCAAACCAAAGATTTGTGATGATATTTTGGTATTTTGAAATTTTTTTGGTGTGGATATTTTGGTACTTGTGAATATTTCACCGACTATCCAAAAAAATGATCATGTTCAAAATCTAGAAAACGTTAATGTAATAAGGTGAGATATTCTAATTAGGAAATCGAATAAATATCGAAGAAAACTATATAGTTTAAAATATAATAAAATGGAAATTATGAATTTCTTTTCTTTATTTTGTACAAAGATTTGATTCATCTTTTGAAAACAACGTTGTCTATAAATGCTACATTATAATTAAATTTTTACAATAATTTTTCTACTATATGCATGTATTGTATAGTGTTTCATTTTGAAAGAAAAAAAATAAACCATAGTAATTTTTTTTTTTTTTTGATAACTCAGGAGTTCCAAAACCTTATGGGAGAAGTCTGAACTATTCTTTTCGGAGAAAAGTAGCCCACGGATAGACCTCTCTCCGGCTATTTAAATGGGCCGAAAGGATGGATCCATATCCGTGTAGAGGTGAGTAGGAAAATGTGTTTTACTTTCGCATAGCAGGAGAATCGAACCTACGAACTCTTTACCACTGAACCACAAGTTCCATAGTAGATTGTTTATTTTTTCAATTACTTATTATCAGAAAACTCTTAAAAAGTAGATAATGTTTCTTAATGGGTGGATATTGTGGAAATTAAACTTCAAACTTCCACCAAAATGTAACATCAAAAAGAGCTTTTCTCATAGTCTTGTTTAGTTGTACAAGTTGTATATGGATCGAATCCAAAACTCAAAACGTTCACAATCTTAATTATTGGATCTTCCAAACAATTAATTTGAGATTTTAGAAACTTTTAAATATGCAGCAATATCGTGTACAGTGATATTCTATATAATTAATACAAATATATTTGAATTTAATTAAGCAGCGTCATCATACATTCATTATTGGGTCCAATCGTCCCATATTCTCGGATAGTAGCGTCCATATTCTTCCAAAAGATAATTTTATAATGATGAAATCTTTGAAATAAAATCAGTTGTCTACTAAAATGATTATTATGACGTATGTGTGGTCTGATAGTCAAAGGGATTCAAGTTGAATTATCTGTATATGTAACTTCCATGAATGATCTCATTTTCTAATAATGTATCTATTATTCAACCATCATATCTTATATATTACAGAATATTTGAATTTGGTGAAGAAAAATATGAATGCTTATTCTGATATTGTATTCGAAAATGTCGAGTTGCTCTCAGTCTGGTGGTTAGGATGATCCAGCTAATGACTTGGTACCAAGATTCGATTCCTACCTGCTGCATTATGATAGCTTAAAAAGAGGATAATTGGGGGTGAGGTTTAGGTTATGGATCGGACTTTGTCGATCCAATGTTGACAAAAAAAAAATATTGTATTCGAAAATAACATCAAGACTCAGCATCCAATTATATGTTAATTCTTGGTTTATTTTCAAACTGAGAATTTTCAAATTTGGTTTTTGAGTTTGAAATTAATAATATTCAACCATCAATTTATAGATGTTGTTATAAGATTTTTTTTTCTCCTAATAATTACATCGACGAAGTTAAATTAATAACTTACATTTTAAAACTTATCACGTGAACTACGTATGTACTTCTTTGAAATCACACGTTGATAGAAGATATTTGTATATACGGGAATCTAACCATGATGAAATGCATTTCTCCTGTGACATAAAATTTATACCAAAAAAATTTACAAAAATCTGTATAATTTGTTTTCCATAAGTAATTGGAGATTTCGGTGAAAATAAAATAAAATAACATATGAATAAAACATGCACTTATATTTATATGTGCACTTTTTTTTACAAATATATATATATATATATACACGGATATTCAACGAAAAATTATACTTTTGAGGAAACTTTTTTCCTTGACAATAATTAGTTACCTTGTAAAAACGTTGTTAGACTAGTTTTGAATAAGGCTTTAAAGAAATTGGAAAATTCAAAATTGCTATAAAAGTTATGTCTTGTATTTTTCATATAATTAGATAATTAGACGTACGAGATCTCTAGAAGAACTGACTAATCAAGGTATTTATGTATAACGTAAAGCCATAAAAAATAAATTAAAACGTAGAAAAAACATATAAGTACACGTATTAACCAAATATTTTCATACTGGATAATATCAATTACGTATATGGATTAAGAGTATGAAAACAAAATAAAATAGTTACATGTTTTAGCATTTTTTATTTGTCAACACTGGACCACAACTGTTTCGTCTATTAGCCAAGTTTCTACACAACGTAAATAGTGGAACTCGATCCTTGAATGTACAAGTGTATCTGCCTTTAGTAGATTTACCACATGCCACTAGAATAAAAATCATATACACATTTTAACATTTTTAAGATATTGATTAGACATGTTCTTGTAAAAGTTTTACATTTAAAGTTTAAAATGATCATGTTTAATTCTTGATCTAATTGATGCCTTATATGATTTGTCAAAAGTATATTATCAAAGATTTTATGCAATTTGCTGAGTTTTTTTAATTTGGTAATTATATAGCTCATATATTCGGTAAAAAAAATTAAGGATATGTTAGATTTATGCAATAGATTGATTATTGTCGATCCAGTCGATAAGAAAAAGAAATATGTTATGCAAATCTTATATACCAACCAAAATATTTATGAACATCGGTCCATGGTTTTTCATAAAATAATTATGTAATTTTCTTGAAGGCTTATAAGACTGTTGAATTTAAACCTAATGCAACTTCTAATAAGCCATATTTTTCATAAGCTCAACGGCAGCGTTTGAGTGGTCAAAGTTTAAGTATAGATCAATGATCCAAGTGTTTTTTGTTGGACCAAATTCAAGTTCAACCCTAGTTCTAGAGCTTTCCTATAACTTTCTAAAACCTCATAACATAATTTAAATGTTATATGACCAATGATAATGGCCAGTGGCTCCTTTGGTAACAAAGGTTTAAGAGATTTTATGTTCGAATTTATTTTTTAGGTAGAGTATTCATATAGATTCCCAAATCTTTAAGGAGTTACAGTTGAAAAATGATTATGCATCGATTTTTAATGTTAGGAAATCTCAATATGTTATAACAGATAATGTAGAGTTTCCATTAATCAGAATCAACAATCACCTAGACTTAGAGGGCCAAATTTCTCAGATTTACCAAAAAATATTTGATATTGTTTTAACTTTAGATAATAATGGGGCAACTTCCAAAATATTATTATCCCCACCTAGTTTATTTCTGTGTGGACAAATGGGCTTGTTTGTTTCTGTCTGAAGCCCACTAACGATTAGCCGAACTATATGGATTTTGAAGTAGTAATACACATTGATCCTTATTCTATATCGCTGATGTATAATGATAATATCACACTCAGAGAGAAAAGTACGAATTTCTATTTATTTTCTTTATAAGATTCAGTATTGAAATCTACGAGAAGAAAAACATAACGTTGTTGAATTATAGTTTTTCTTTTGTTAATTCATTTTTCTTTTATAGTTTGATAGCTTCCGTAGACTAATTGGCTTTGAAGTTCGAATGCAATAACTTTTCTGTTCTGTTTTTTCATAGTTAGGCACAAAGCTCTTATTGACATTTTCTTGTCGTAAAAATAAGAATCTATGCTTAAGTTTTTTCATGTGTTTTGCTTCGAATGGACTTATGGACTTAAAAGAGTCGAACAAGAAAAACCATAATCAAAAAAAATAATTAAAGTGGTGTTGCTTAAACTAAGCTAATTAAAATAACGTAAAATTATTTTAATCATGGAGCAAAAAACTGAATATTATTAAATTTATCTTTCCAACTTGCAGAAAACTATGTCAGTTAAACTTAAGTGTATGACTATATAACTTAAATCTTAATTCTGATTTGAAAATACAATTATTTATAATTGTTAGTCCAACTTGCAGAAAAAAACAAGAGAACAACACGTTAATAGAGATGACTTCCAAGTATTTCATATGATCAAAAGAATACGAAGTTCAAAGAAGAAAGCAAAAGAGATTGGTTAATTAGATTGAAAAATAGAAATAAGGAGTCAAAAACAAAGACAGACACAAGAACTCACACCACAACCTTACCAACGAGGGTCAACGTTTGAAGTCAAGATCAGAACGATTCCTGGAATTTGAATCGAGCTGACTTCAACCACCTCTCTTTTAATAATAAAGTATACAAAATATATATAATAATTTGAGGTTCCTTGGGTAGACAAAACATTTGTATTTTTAGGAAATGATGTGTACTAAACATCTTGCCAAGATAATCATAAATACATAGACCATTGTAATAATTAATCATTAGTTAAGAATATCTATTTCTAAAGGTTTTTATACTCAAATTCAACTTTAATTTTAAGTAGTCAGATATTTAGAGTTTGAGTTATAAATTATGTTTTGTTGATGCAATCGTTAGTAGAAAAAAATCAATCCCTATTAAAATTAAAAAATGTACCTTGTATTGATTAAGGGTGGCACAAATGAGATATCCGAAAAAATTGCAATTTCAGCGATCCGCTTCGTTTCAGTTGGATATTTGATTTAAAATTCCATTTAAATTTCTAAGAAACATATGGCTCAGTTGGCTTATCTCTGATTTAGCTAGGCACGAGGTGGTGAGTTTAAATCTCACTATGTTCTATTTCTAGAACTTAGGTTATGGATCGAAGTTTATTGTTGATCCAATGGTTACTTGTTGACAAAAAAAAAATTCCATTTAAACCAAAAAATTGGAGTATCGAGGTTCTTATAAGAGATACACAAATAATCCACTCTATTTAATATTTTTTTAAGGATTAAAATGCATACAAATAAAAAAATGACAAAAAAATTTGTAAAGTGAGTATTCTAGAAAATAATATTCTTTTTTTGTTAATATTGAGCCACAACTGGCCGGCCTATTAGCCAAATTCCTACATAATGTAGATAGTAAGACTCGATCTCTAGATGTGCAAGTGCGTCTGCCTTTAGTAGACTTACCATCTGCCACTAGATTAAATGCCACCTGCTCTGAAAAATCATATTTTGAGTAAGAATTAAGAATATAGCCATATCAAAACTAAACAAGTAGGCTAACCATATTCACTATTCCACGTAAGTAGTAATGACCAATTTGTCCTACGCAATTATGCATCTATATAGTGAAGTAGGGAAAATAACCACAAAAACAAACATAAATACGGTTTTCATCAAATAATGTAAGGGAATATAAGTTCGGTATTGAATAGAAGTTCTATATGCTGAGAACATGTGGACCAATGGTAGTGGACACTTTACAAATCTTCAAGTACCGGGGTTCGATCTCTTCCCGATACAAATTGAAGAAAAAAGGAATTTTAGAGTATGAATTGGCTATTGATCGGATCTTGTCGATCCAATTGTTGACAAAAAAACAAGAATAGAAGTTCTATATTAAATAGAATACAATAATGTTCAAAATAAAACTATTTAACAATATATTCTTTTAAAGTAATTTTTGGTCTTTTCCAAAAAATTTAAATCTTAATATGTGTAAGAAAAAATATATATTATTTTAAAAGAAATTTTAGATTTGAATTAGTTTTTAATTAGAAATATATATAGAGTATATAAGACAGACGATGAGAGAAGAAATCAAAAACAAAAATTATTAATTAAATAGAAATTGGTAGAATGTTATATATTGTATACATATCAGGAAATATTATTTAATGGTCATTTTGTTAAATATTTTATTTTAGGGTTATTATACATAATTTCCCATTTTAAACTCGAAATAAACATTTTGTCAAATCAAATTTTCTTGAAAAAAAACTAACCATTGTGAATGTGACATATCAAATACATTTAATCAAATGAGTTCCAAAACCCAAACTCATAATCTTAGGTGTTACTCACCATAACATTGCATGTTGGGAAAATAATACATCATAATATAGAGCAATAATAAATCGAATTATTCTCAATGTTTAGAATGATCCAACCAATAACTTTGACACCAAAAATTTGATCCATCCCACTACATATAGTAACCTAAAAAAATTTTAAGTAATGAGGTTAAAATTATGATCGAGTTTTATTGATAAAATTATTAACAAAAATATTTATATAAAGCAATACAAATTAGTTAAATATAACTTTTTATTCATCTCCAACGTAAATATGTAAAACACTATTTATATTATGGTATAGGTATATATAATTAATATATATATATACACTGGAGTAGATAAATATATTTTTAATAATATTTATTTTGTTTTTATGGATATTATATTTTACTATTTGTTTTGCTCTAAAAATATTACAGGCTTCTAAAATTTTAGATCAAATCAAGGCAAATACAGAATTGAAATAGATGTTACGCATATTTTGTTCACCCTTGACTAATAGATGTTTAAAATTCCGTAGATGTTATTCAAATAATTATGGACCTGTCTAATGATAAATAAAGTGTTAATGTTGATGAAGTATTAATAATTTACTTAGGAAAAAATGTTGATTAATGTATGAGTAAATTACTCGGACAGTCATATTGGTGTTGACAAAATGAAAACCATAGGCATTGTACAGAAAATGGTAATTATTCCATAAAGATTGGAAGTAAATCTTTTTATCATTTTTTATTATAAAAATTCCGTTAGTGAGTGTTTTCAAGTCCTTTCTACAGCTAATATATCATTATTATATAGTTTACTAATTAATCAAGAAAAGCAGAACCATGATTATTTTAACAGCAAAATCTTATCGAAGTCAAACCAAAGTACTTTTTATTTTTTATTAACTTACTGCACTTCCAATTCCTCTTGACCCAAAATATAACGTATTTAATTTCCAATTCCAGATTTGGTTTAATATTAAGTAAATTATTGGCTATACATTTGATGAATTTAAATAATTTCTTGAAGGAGCCTAGTTATAATAGGTTTAATTTCATTTTTTGGACGTCAAACGTATATATTTTGTTTCTCTTATAGTTAACACAAAGAAACTTCCGAGTATAAACTACGTAATTTACATTCTTTTACTTTGTTTCTTTTAAAATAAATGAATTATATTCCGCATTAATCTCATTCAACACAATTGTCGAATATTGTATATTAGTTATTTTGATCGAAATATACAAATAATTTTCGAATATTGAATGTTAAGCTCACTATTCCAAATGGTGAAGCTAGATAGGTCACCAGTTTGAATCTTATCTTGTACATGGAAGAAGAATATTGTCAAATAAAATATTTAAAAATTGTTTCTAAATCTACGAAAACTAGAGTTTCGATCTGATTTCGAAGTAATGATGAATGCGCCTAATGAACAAACTTTTTTGGTCTTTTTGTTTGTTTCTTGTTAAGACAAAAGTTCAAGTTTTTATCATAACGACCAAACACTACATTTGATTATTAGAATGTTTAATTTTCGATTTAAGGTATGCCACAAGAAAGGTAGTTCACACGGCGCAACCAGTCTAATGAGACCACTTCATCTCAAGTCATTATCTTTGATTTAGTCAAAAGTCTTCGGTTCTTAATTTTTTAAAAAATTTGCAAAAAAATATAAATAATTGCGGCTTTCACTTGTTTGACTTTCTTTAATTGGCCTTACGAAGAATTAAATAACAAACTCATGTAATTATATGCATCGTATTTTTTATTAGTTATAACATATGTGTACTTTACTAAGCGTAACATATGTGTATATATATAGACACATAACCGAACAAAAACCATATCACTTTCTTTCTCTCTTTCTCCTTATAGATAAAACTTGGTGAAACCCTAAGTCGCTTATATCATTATCAGAAACTTAAAGAGTTTTGAGCTTTGAAACTAATGGCAATAAAAGAGCGATCATTGGAGGAAACACCAACATGGGCTGTTGCTGTTGTTTGCTTTGTTCTTCTTTTTATCTCCATTCTGATCGAATATTTCTTACACTTTATTGGTCATGTACGCATAATTAATTTTCTTCTTTTTATATCTTTTTAACTAGGAAATCAAAACTAAATTAGTCCACAACCCCTATGTATAATTAATCTTGATGTTTTTCTTTTCACTTATTATTGTAGTGGTTTAAGAAGAAGCACAAGAAAGCTTTATATGAAGCTCTTGAGAAAGTTAAAACAGGAAAGTTCACTTAGATGACTTTTTGGGTTTTCTGGTCGAAAAATCTCTCAACGAAAATCTATTCTGTCAAAATTTCGTCTGTTTTAAATAGTTTTCTTGTATATATGACAATATATGATTGATCAGCTTTCTTTTATTGATTTATTAAACTAACAAGTTCTTTATGATGTAAACAGAATTGCTGCTATTGGGATTCATATCACTTATGTTGGTTGTATTGCAAACACCAGTCTCCGAGATTTGCATTCCCAGTTCAGTTGCTGCGACTTGGCATCCATGTAGTAGGAGTCAAGAGATCGCTAAATACAAACAAGATTATGTTGATGATGGTCGTAAGATTCTAGAAAACTTTGATGACTCCAACAACAATTTTTATACTCCTCGTCGAAGTTTAGCCACCAAGGGTTATGACAAATGCGCAGAAAAGGCATGCTCAACACTTCGTTTCTAATTAGAATGATCTCAACTTCTAATATGAGATATATATCATATTCTAATACTTTCGATATATTGTAAATTACGAATTCTTTTCAGGGGAAAGTAGCACTTGTATCTGCTTATGGTATCCACCAGCTGCATATATTCATCTTTGTACTTGCTGTTTTTCATGTTCTCTACTGCATTATAACCTATGCTTTTGGAAAGACCAAGGTACACATTCTTCTCTTTATGATTTGTATAAAGTTTCTTATATATTTATGTATTTAATTTTGTGGTATATTTATGGATTTGTGTTATGCAGATGAAGAAATGGAAGACATGGGAGAAAGAGACCAAAACAATTGAGTACCAATATGCTAATGGTATGTACACATACATACACACCATTATCTCATCGCCCTAGAGTTTTTGTTTGATAGTAGAAGTCAAACAAAAAGAAAAAAAAAAGGTTAATATTTTATAATTAAAAACAGAAATTCAGATAAATATTTCGTGGGTAATTTGAATTTTGATAACGTTATAACATCATATCAGTCGGATTTTTTATTTATCTATATTTTAGTTTAGTTTATTTCATTTGTTAGTTGTTTATTTTATTGACTTTAGATGATCGGACAAAATAAGTAAGATTATCTAATGAAACAACTCCTTTTGTTTGACTCATCAATAAACAATTTGAGGCAAGAAATTGCTGTCTTTTTAAAATATATATGTTCTGTCCATTGATTAATTATAAAACTAAAAATTTGGTTATTTTAGATCCAGAGAGGTTCAGGTTTGCAAGAGATACGTCGTTCGGACGTAGACATTTGAATGTGTGGAGCAAGTCCTCTTTTACCCTCTGGATTGTAAGTTTTTTTATTATAAGTTTTCTTACAAAATTATTATGGTTTTGTGTGTTCAAAAAAAGTAAAAAAAAATTAATATGTTTTTGTAATTTAGTTAAAATTTGACAAGAAAACTTGCGACTATGCAGACATGTTTCTTCAGACAGTTCTTTGGATCAGTGACAAAAGTGGATTATCTTACGCTAAGACATGGCTTTATAATGGTAATTATTAATTACTTTAAATTATTCCTTCTGTTTTAAATTAAATATCATCTTAGGATTTCTAAAATTCTTTTGAATATGTGTAGTGACACTTAAAAATGTTTAGTGTTTTTTTTTATAAATTTTTTTTTAAATAGTTTAAAACAAAAAAGTATATAGAACATCTAAAAATCGTGTAATTTCGCATGATAAAATTTTGAATTCGGAATTTGAGTTATAGATCAGACACTATTAAAAATATTAAATTCCAAAATATGGATGAATTGGTGCAGGCACATTTGCCAGCAGGAAGTGCAACTCGTTTTGATTTCCAAAAATACATTCAAAGATCTTTGGAAGAAGATTTCAAGGTTGTTGTCGGAATAAGGTCCGTCCCCCTTCTCTAAAAAAAACAAAACAAGTCATTAATATTTTGTTTCAATTAATAATCTAATTTTCTACAATATAAAAAATATTAATTAAGTTACTTATCTTTGTGTGAATGGAAATGCAGTCCCTTGATATGGTGCATTGCTGTCTTATTCATTTTGACCAATACACATGGTTTGTCTTTATTTTTTTAACAAAATTCATTTACTTTATTAACCAAATTATATCTCATCTAAAAAATAATCTAAATTTTAAATTAAAATAGGATGGGCTTCTTATCTTTGGCTGCCATTCCTCCCTTTGATTGTAAGTAACAAATACATGAATCTCTAAGCTTCTCAATTTTTATAAAACTAATATTTGGTTGTGAATGGATATTAATTATAAAATTGGTGTGAAATTAATGAATATTATAGGTAATATTAATAGTAGGAGCAAAACTACAAGTGATAATATCGAAATTAGGATTAAGAATACAAGACAAAGGAGATGTTGTTAAAGGAGCTCCTGTGGTTCAACCTCGTGATGATCTCTTTTGGTTTGGTCGTCCTCGTTTCATTCTTTTCCTTATCCACTTGGTTCTTTTCACGGTATTTTATTTACTTTTAATTATACTATTTTTATTTAGGTATATTTCTTATTTTCTTTTAGTTATAATTTCTAATTATTTTTTGTCTATTTTTTCTTTCTCACAGAATGCATTTCAATTGGCTTTCTTCGTTTGGAGCACTGTGAGCAATAACAATCAATCTCTTCTCGAATTTTTCTTCTATATAACAAAATTTTATAATGTAATTAAATGATTATGGTTTGATTTTGCAGTATGAATTCACACTCAAAAACTGCTTCCACCACAAAACTGAAGATATTGCAATTAGGATCACCATGGGGTTTGTTCATCTCCTTAATTTCATATATTCGTATATGTAATTTTTGTACCTTAATTAACTCTTGAAGTCTTCTTGTTATATGGCAGGGTATTAATACAAGTTTTATGCAGCTACATCACTCTACCTCTCTATGCTCTTGTCACTCAGGTATACTTTAAGATTCTTCTTTGTTGTTTGAAGATTAAAAAATAAGCTCTTGTAGGATTCTCTAACACTAAAGCGTGATTGCAGATGGGAACTTCAATGAGGCCGACTATATTCAACGAAAGGGTAGCTAATGCATTGAAGAAATGGCACCACACAGCTAAGAAACACACAAAACATGGACAATCAGGGTCTAACACACCAAGCCGTCCTACAACGCCAACACATGGCATGTCCCCGGTGCATCTCCTCCATAACCACCATAACCGCAGTCTCGACCAGCAAACCAGCTTCACTGCCTCTCCTTCTCCTCCTAGATTCTCTGATTTTAGTCACCCCAATGGCCATCACCATTTCGCTGATCCGGAATCTCAGACTCACTCTAGCCAACGTGAGATCACAGATTCTGAATACAGTCATAGTCATCATCCACAAGCTGATGTGGTAAGTTCTGTTAGAGAAGAAGAGGATATTGTTGAGCATGTCAAAGTTGATATGCCTGAGTTTTCGTTCAATAAGTGATTAGACTTTCTCAAACTTTTTTGCATCTTCATTCTTTGTAAATACCAAAACAAAACTAAGGAATAAACACTTATTACCTTTCTTGCTTTCTTTCTTTTCTTTACATGAATTTTGATGTAAGCTCCAAGATCGTATTTATAGACACCAATAATTGAGACTTGCTTGTTAAGACTGCAACCAAAGATGTTTGGGTTTTGGACTTAACCCAATACTGTATTTATCACTCATTGCAGCAAGGATGAAGTTTAATATGTGTTCGTGAAGCAGAGCACAATGATCTTGATGTCTCGAATACTATGCTTGTAATTATAATTTATGGTCATATCACTATGACAGAGACAATGTTCGTCTGATAGAATTAGATATGGAACAAAATCTATATACGCTTTCTATCGAAACTCAAGCTCCTACTAAGGAACCCTTTGGGTCTTGACAACAATATACATTAGATGCGTCCTTCTGGTTCTGTGCTGGTTTGAGATGTTCAGGCACGAACTGCAATTGGAACAGACTGAGATAAGTAGTTGACGTAACCTTCAGAGACCGAGATCACAAAACGATGGCAAGCACGAACAGTGGCGGTGAGAGACATGACAAAGGAAATCCAGCAGAATTTGCCAATCAAAACTCGGTCACTCTTTGCAGAGTTCAGTATCTTTCTTAGTATCACTCTGATACGTTTGTCTTTGATTAAAATCTTGATGTCTTTAACTGTCATGTTGATTCCTGAAGATGGTGTTGTGTCTGAAAGAGAAATGAAGTTAAGGGATTTAATTCTGAGGTGTCCGATCATCCATTGGTACAACATATCTGCAATCGTCGTGCAAAGTTTCTGGCGGATGGCATGTGCTTCTCTTGAAATAAATGCTTGGATCAATGAAGCCCCGTTCTGTTTATCAAAGCAGAGAACCAAACCAAGTTAATAACTTCGAAAATATTTTTCTCAAAAAAAACAAATCGACTTAAACCGCAAGTTAAAGCCAAGATGGGATATATCCATTATTTATAAAAATGGCTATCATGACCATTACCAGATAGGTAACCTAATCCTTGTTTAATTTGTAAAGACTAATTTATAAGTCCAAGAAAACTGGTAATATGATGGGAAGAATAACATTAAGAATGTGAAACTAACCGCAGCCATCACGAGTCTTCTAAGAACCACACCGTCTTTCGATGCCAAAAGTCTCAAGACCAAACTTACAGTGTCAGCATCTCTGTCCGTTTGAGTGGAACTTTTATCCACAGAAGTTCCATCCCTCGATGAAGTTAGCAGTGGCGAATATTTCCTAGAGTAGGTATCAAATAACTTATTATAAAAAGATACAAAACACAAGGTAGCAAACAATAAACAAGGGCCAAACTAGAAAGGACGTGCGTATTAACTTTAGAAGCCCTATAACTTGATCTTTGCCGTATGCTATGTTACTATGTAAGTAGTCACACAATTCGGAATTATATAGGATCTGGTGCTTCTTGTAATATTAACTATTGTTCTCTGTTGCTAACCTCAAGAAAGGACTTAGAAGAGATCCAGAGGCACTAAATTTCTCATAATTTTCATATTACCTAGCACACCTCTTTATGATGCAGAGCTATACGATAATTCATATAATTAGGGACAAATGTCTGATTCATTATACCTTGTAGAACTTTTACTCAGGAATAGAGCAACCCTTTCCCATCGGAATTCCTTCTTTCGGTTAAGGACTGCCTACAGACACCAACAGAAGTTTAGAAATTTATCTACTCTGACACATATCTTGTCTTGCAGTATGAACCAATGAATGAACAGTGAAAATCAACAAGTGACTAAATTCCCAGATTACTACAAATGATATTATAAAGTCAAGTTTTTGCTGCCAGTTAGCTTCATTAAAGAGAGTGTCTACTTTATATTGCTGTGAATCTAAAAAGTCACTTATAGGGCACTAGAAATTGTATAATACCGAGTGAAGAATTTTCCTTGTTGCAGCTGAACTTTCTGTGAGGAGTTTTTGAACCACAAAAGGGTATGCAGCCTCAAATGTCTTAAAGTTTGGATCTCCAGCTGCAGCCAGACCTGAAAAGATACAAATAGAAAGCTGATAACGGATAAATGGAAACAAACTAACTGAATATTCTTTTAGGATATACGCCAACAAGAAGAATGACGCAAAATGCCAAGTCATGGTATTCAGCGTGGCTAGAAAGAAATGACAAATGAAGTTATCGGATTACTGTCATTCGTTATCACACAAGTTCATTTCCTGACTAGAATTTACTGTTTTCTATCACATGGATAAAACAAGGAGACACCAGGTTAAGGAAATATATAAATCATGTATAACAAATGATTCATACAAATGCACACTTTCAAAAGGTAGATTCTCTCTTTACATATTCAAACATGCTTTGAAGGACATCGAGAACTCAAAGATTCAATTACAATTACCTTCCAAGCAAGCAAGAGAACGCAGGACAAGTGTGAAGTATGGTGGCATGCGTAGCTGATAGTTCAGGGCCACTTTGAGTATTTTACTAAGCACCTAGATAAAATTAGAGCATTTGAAGGAAAATTAGTGAATCCACTATTACTCATCCAGAAAATAAAAATACAACAACAGTGATTGGATGCGTTCTCTCATGTAGGAGCTACAAGATAGAGGCACTGCTAGAATATATGAGTGCAGACGGATCTTCTTAGCATCCAAGCACTTTAAGGGGCTAGCTACAGGATACTAACACAGAGAAGAATGTGAAAAAGAACTGCAAGAGAAACCACTTCTAATTTGGTATAACATGAGTTCTTGTTAAAGGTCATAGATCAATTATATTTGTCTCTCCACTCCTGCAAGTTCAGGCATTGGCATTCTCCTACTTACCCTGCATTGTTTGTTGAACTATAGATCCCTCCGTTTTCTGAATTCTTAGATAATTATAGTCCTCTTTGTTAGGGTAGTTGGGTACTATGAAGTTAGAGCTTATAAAGGACTTAAGGTGTCTTTGGACGTATATGGGGAAGGATTTCCAATTTAATTTATATGTGTAAATAAAGTTGCACTAAAAACTTTTTTAAATACATGTCTCACCTTAGTGAACTCGATATCAGGAATTCCATTTCTAAGTTCAACCTCTCCCAACGCAAATTCCAGATCCTGGATTTTTTTTCAAGAATTATAAGATATGAGAATAGCAACTTCTTCAAATATAACATGCAAAACGTTTAGCTATATTCTTATAGGAAATATACACCAAAATTTATTTATTTACCAAAGTAAAACGACGGGTATTAACGCCTGGCTTGATGACATCCATATCAGTCAATGCTTCAACAAGAAGGGGCCAATCACCATTCACAATATGCACAATTGATGCAAGCATGGCAAGCTGATGTTTTCTTTGCATTCGACAAACTAAACCAAAGTCCAAAAACCTTGCATAGAATCATGAGGTTATTATTAAGTCAATATCATCCTGTCACAGTTGGAATGTTCTGAGAAACACTGATGAATGGTCAAGAGATACCCTATTTGTTTTGATGTCGTGTATCGCAGATTTCCAGGATGTGGATCTGCATGCAGAATACCTGTATCAAGTAGTTGAACAAGAGTTATTTCTACTCCTTTGTTCACCTATATAAAAATTCAAATTAAAATCTAAGCTGTTCGAACATCATATATTCTGGTACTAACAATTGACAAATTGTCATGGATCAAAACAATTTACGTTTAACATGCAGTTCAATTCAGAAGGCATCTACAAGATTAATTCTACTATTTTCACAATACTTTACTATTATAAATTTCCAGCAGTTATGTCATTACTACACAAATTAACCTACCAGATCAAGAAGGCGCCTTCTCGCTTCGAGTTTTTGTCTCTCATGACTTTCACCAGAAGATATTGAGAGTAAATCGGTTGGGCTTTCGCCAACCATCCATTCCATGGTCAAAACTCTTTTGCGCGTTAGATGTTGATACACTTTTGGAACCCGGATATAGGAAAATTGTGAGTGGGCTTCCTTAAGAAAATGAAGTACTGTAGTCAGTAAAGAAAAAGACAAGATACTTACTGTTAACCCAGCCCAAAAATCTGGAAATAATATAGACACTAGCAAAAGCGCACATTGGATAGTAAAAACATTACATCATATGGACTTCAATTGCACAAGCTAGATAAGCAAAAATTAGACGCATGGAAATAATGAGCACGTCATACTTGAATGGAATAAAAACGAGTTCCCTAACAGAAGACACAGAAAGCAAAAACTTTTTTTTTGACATGTTTTATACACACAAAAGAAAAACATAATGACTAGTACCCGAAATTCAGAGGCATTGGCAGCCTCTAAAGTAAAGTCCAATTCTCCAGCCAACCCCTTTCCAAGCTCATCAGCATATACACGAATGTCATTTTCTATCTTTGCTATCTTCCACAATACACCTAACTGCAACAACAAAAGAAATATCATATGACTATGACATTATTCAAGCTGATTGACATGAGAAGATACTTGGTGAATTTCACACAAACCCCAAGACGTAGAATGTAAATGTCGCGTAGCACTGTATGTCTCAGATCAGGACGCTGAACTTTCACTGCAACATCTAAACCATCAAGAGTCCGTCCTCGATAGACCTAAAAATAGGATACCAAGTATTAGACTTGCATCCTACATGTTGATTCATATGATCCTTATTTCTTGCAAGATAAAAACCAGAGTAAATACCTGACCAAAGGATGCTGCTGCTACAGTTTCTTGAGAGAACTGGCTAAAGAATGATTCGACAGGAGCACCCAATTCCTCTTCAATGATTTTTACAGCCTCAGGCCTAGGGAAAGGAGGGATTCGCTCATGTAGTTCAGAAAGTGCCTGCAGTTTCAAATCATAACCCAGTTAGTAACATATAAAAACCAACATAGTCAGAAAGCTGCATCGCTAAGAGCAACCAGATGTGGTATGTAGAATAGAGAAAGAACTAGGGTAACATATAGCAAGGAAGCAAGTCATTTTATTAAATCTACAAAGTAATGATTTACAATTATAAGCGAAGAGATTTAGACACGTGTGAACATAACTTCTATCTGACCTTGGCGATTTCAGTCCCAGTGAGATCTGGCCTCGTGGAAAGGGATTGACCAACTGAACCAACAGAACAGATGGAAATCTCATTCACAACAGAGCAAAGTATCTAAATATGGCTTCTTGATGTAAATGGTGAATGATGGAGTTTCATACTTCAAAATTATAGATAGCCATACCTTTAATAAAAGTGGGGCCCAACTGTAGCATGGTTTCTTTCAATACCATCCCGAAATTCTGCCCTGAAGCTTCTAAATTTTTTCCCTTGTCAGATTTTGATGTCCGTATTCTGATGGCAGCAATCATGAATGCAGAAAATACCTATACATTAGCATATAATTAAAATCACATCCACACTTTCTGTCGCCCAAGGAATGTAAAAAATACTAAAGTGAGCTAAGGTATCATTCCCCGCAAACAGAAAGTCGTACAAACTATATATATAGATGAATCATAAAGAGGTCACCCTAGTTAAGTCTTAACAGATACCTCCAGAAGCCTAAAGGCAACGACATGCGGCCTGCAATTAAAGTAATCTGCAACAGCTTCTGGATCATAAACTTCAGGAAGTGGTCTTGACCACATCTTAGAAAGACAGTAGAAGTAACCAGCATATGCTTCGATGGCTTTGACATCGGCCATAAACAAGTCCACCCCAGAGAGTCCTACCAAGAGATTTGAAATGCATCAGCAAATGATTACCACTAACACTAAATAAATTAAACAGGAATAATATATTAGGTAGGGGTCGCAGATAAGGGTAACAGATAACTACAAGAATGGCTTCCTCACTTTTTTGGTATAACATAAATGTTTACAGCGGAGTAGGCTAATTACTTCAATGATTATAATGTGATTGTAGGCAGTTCTCAGAAACAGAATGTGAAGCCAAAATAAATTAGCCTGGAATATAGAAAGAGAGATGCATCAGCCGATGCTTCATACATTTGAACGTAGTTATATTCCAATTATCCCCACGATGCTATTTTTACGAGACCTATCACGTTTGCTCCAAATTATAGAAGTGCCACTGGATTGAACGCAAATGACATTTAATTGGAAAATCCAATCTACTCATTTATCAGACAAGTATTCTTCTTAATCACTGAAAGAAAGAAATCGGTTTCCCCTGATACTCCAACCTAAAGCCCTTATCCTTTCAATCACAACCACCATAACATTCCGCCATTGAAGTATCTAAGAAGCTAACTTTCCTATGTGGTTCCCTCGAGACGCTATCGTAAGACTAGTTTCTTAAAGGATACATTTTGTTCAGAGCTAAGGTATGTTCCAAATTAAGAATCATGATAATCAAAATCGTGTAATGTGTAATGGGCAGTGATCCAAATAGAAAATCAAACCTGAGTATGAAGGTTGAGGCCAAGATTGTGGCTCCATATTCGGAGAAGCATGATCCTCAAGATGCCGAAGCCAAAACCATTCCTCGGCGGTTTTAGTCACTTCCGGGACACGGAAAACCTCATTCGCCCAACGGATTCCAATGCCGATTTTATTCTTCAGGAAATCAACGTCATTGCGCACAACCTCAGCGACGTGGCCAAGACCGACGGACACAGGTGAAGAAGATCTCTTTTGCTTTAGTCGCCTCAATTCCGCAACGGCCAAAGATGATCGAAACGAGCGTCGAATTGGCGTTGGTGGTATAGTGGAACGAGAAGCTGAGGGAGATACCGAGGCCATGTTTGATCGAAGAAGCATAGTTAGAATTGAAATCGGAATTTGAGAGACATTAGAGAGTTTCAGAGAGTGAGAGTTACGGCTAGCTCAGGACTGAATTTGCTTTTCACTTTTTTTGTTTTTTGTTTTTCGATTTTGTGGTGGAGAGGAGGTATGCACGTAAGCGTGAGAGCTTCAACGAGTCGTGATAAGATTGAAAATTTGGGACTCCTCAAGTAAATCAGTCCGGTTTGGTTATACAAAACCGGTCAAGAGATAATGGTGTCGTTTTTGTAGAACCGGTTCTGAATTTGTAAGAGACTCCAAGCCCAAGAATTACAAGGGGCCTTTCAGTAAAGATTATAAGGTTTTATGAAAAAATTAAAAAGTCTCTCCATTTCTAAAAAGTACACAAAATAAAATCGAAAATAATAAGCATAATAATTTTATAAAATTAAACTTTTGTATAGATATATGTATTGAATTTTCGAAATTTTAATAATTTAGATTCGGTATGTTATATTATTTTCCTAGTTATAAAATTTCCATAATAATACCAATAATCAGGTGGTCCATATTTGGCTTGCCTCCAATCTAGTTTTAGTATCAGGTAGTGATTTCGATTTTCAACTATACTTTAGTTAAAATATTCAGGTTATATATAGAACATTCTCGATTTGATGGTTGATTGTTAATATAAAAAAAAAATCGATAGTTATATATTTCATATTGTTTTTTAATTTGGATTGAACTTTCATTTAAAAAAATATAAGATAGAGTTGCAAAAGATGAGAAAAAATTCTTTTTCAGAAAAACCCAAAAACTTTGGTATGATTTATGTTGGACATTTACAAACATAACAAACCAGAAAAATATTTTATCACCCTCATTGATAATAATAGTCTATGAGACATCTCATATATATATGGTCTATCTTTTGTAGAAGTAAAATATATCATATAAGATATATATATATATGCAATATATCATGTAAATAAGATTATAAATGCAATATATCATGAATTCATTTATATAAGATATATATATGCAATATATCATGAATTCATTTATAAAATCATAAGATTTCATAGAGTCTGGTCTGCAATTTGCATGAAACGAGGATCTCTACAGACTGCAATGTGCAGTGTGTTTAGCCTACAAAACCTACGATTCTTCTAACTCGTCCCGTGACGACCGGACACAAACCCACCTATATGTGTCATAATCAATTCTCAATTATTATTCCTGATTAATAGAACATTTTATTTGTGTTTTAGGGAGATTCGAGAAATTTCTATTATTAAAAAAGGTGTAAGAAACAACCTGTAATTCAATGACAACAAAATCAGACAAGTGGCTGGATATCAAAATTAGATGAATGAATATGAGTTGGAGTAAAAGACAGAGAAGACAGTATCTACTTGACCCACTTAACACAAGCCGATGTTCTCTCTACTTGACCCACTTAACACAAGCCGATGTTCTCTCCCTTACAAACACTGAGTTTTTTTTTTGAAACACACAAATTCATTACTTAAAGTTAAATGGACCTAAAGCCTACAAGAGGAGTAACCAGACTAGTTAATGCCCTGCTTAGCCAAAGTATCAGTTTCAATATTCTCATTCCTACGGATAAATCGATATTTAAAAATAACAAAGTCATTAACATAATTAAAGATATCTGCCATTATTCCAAAGCATTATGGTAGGTGAGATCTATTGTAGACCGCGTTGATGAGGGTTTGGTAGTCAGATTCAATCCACAGCTCTTCCACTCCTTGAGATTTTGCATCTACAATCGATGCTTTCATTGCCAAACATTCACCTGCTAGTGGTGAGCTTACCTCTTCACAAAGTCTGGAAGAGAAGAAGGATTCATCGGTTTTCCGATTCCTTATGACCCATCCCAACCTAGCAGCTCGTGATTCTGGTTTCCACGAGGAATCAACTTTACATGTAAACCCTGATCAAGTTCTCTCTGTATCTTGCCAATCTTGTTTTTCCTGGTTCGGGATGTTAGTGTTGTCTAGATTTGTCTCTTGGGCTGCTTGCCACTCTTTTACATCTCTGATGGTTTTGTCAACAATTTCTGCTACTGTAAACTAAATTTCGTTGAACTTGATCTGGTTTCTCGCCTTTCAAAGGCCCCAAAGCAGCCACAGATTGAGTAGGAGTGAGATGCCAGAAGGAGGGAGAGTAATCAGGTTGCAGGTAAGTTTTATCCCTTGCAATAAGTTGTCGATTCGTTCAAAGCTTGGGCTTTTGTTCCAAGGAGCTAGCTTCCACACCCTTTTAGCAAGCTGACAATTGAATAATAAATACACAGCAGATTCTAGTTCATCACACCACATGCAATGGATCTCCGACGCAATTTATCTCTTCTCCAGATTGTCACCAGTCAAGAGACCATTTGAAATTGTTCTCTACATTATCACCTTTAGGAGTGCTTTGATATTCCATATTTCAGATCTTCAGTTGATGGCCAAAGAATCTTAGATATTCTGCATTTTTTTGTGTGCTTCAATACTTTGTTTAATCTTCAAGCTTTGCCCTAAATCTGATATGTGATACTGTTTTTGATTTCTTTCTAATTTTATATCCAACGCTTGATTTGATTTTTTTTTAATTGTTAATTTAATGCTCACATGCTGTTACGTAGTTTCTTGTTGGAGTCTAATGTACAGAATCCTTGATTAAGCACATACACGAAGACTTGACGTTGTGATAATAGTTAAAGTTTTTAATCCGAGTGTGAACAGTGACCACTTGTTCGATAAATTCGGAACTCATTAGCATCATTATTCACAAAACTGTGTTCGGTATTTTTTACTCCACAATGAACACCACTTGCTTTCTTCAATAGAAATGTGGGTCACCGTATCTTGGGCGAGCAATTGACATGTATAATAATGTGAGTATACTTTTTTTTACTGAATCGATTATAAGACACGATTCATAGTCCGAACTCAACTTATTTATAAATTTTTTTATTCACATATATAGTAAGGTGGAGTCGGATGGTGGTTTAATAGTTTTCACTTGAAGATAAAATTGTCATGTTGATCTATATCAGAAATCACTTATGAAATTGCTAATCATTGTTATTAGACCACTAAATATCTAAATACGGATCACGTCCATATCTCAGAAGATTGGTTTGGGTTTTGATTCTTTTTAGGTTAAAAAATAATAATAATAATAATAATAATAATAATAATAATAATGTGACTATATTGTAATTTGAATGTGAATAGATTGAGTAATTATCTGGTTTTGTTGCCCCTAGTAATGTTTTAGGTTTCTCCTATAGATAAATATCTTCTCTTCAAAAATCAGTCTATTTCAACTTTATAAATTTTTTTTATAAATTTTTTTGACCATTTCTTAATATGCTAAAAAAAATTTCTATCGTTCCAATTTTAACGGATGTGCCGAATGCACAACCATTTTAACTTAGAAATTTAGCAGATTCATTATATAATAAGTTGAACAAAAGTACAAGTATCGACCATGATTTGGATCATTATTCATTATTGCAGATGCTTTAGAAATGTTGAGCTTAATTAGGCACATTAAAATAATTAATTAGCCACCTTTACATTATGATGATTATTGTTTAGGATAAAAAATTTATCCTTTGAACTAAGTTTATGAGGAAGAATCATTTAGGCGTAATGTTTGGTATTATATACTTACTTGCTTTATTTTTTAGACTGTCGGACCCACCCCCATGCAATCTAGGGGTGTTACGGAGCGGATATTCAGTCTAATTTGGTCGATCTGTATCCGTATCTGTATCTGTAATCGGCAGATAGTAAAATTCGTGATCCGTATCCGTATCCGAAATGGCCGGATATCTGTGGTCCGGATATCCGTTGAAAACCGAATATCCGGCCGGATATCCGCGGATATCCGTTTTTCATATATATTTCCTAAATGGGTCGGATATTTCCTAAATGGGCCGAATATTTTTTAAATAGGCCGGATATCCGCTCAGTATCCGCTCCGTATCCGGCCCATTTAGGTTTCGATCCATATCTGTATCCTAAATGGGTCGGATATCCGCTCCATATCCGGCCCATTTAAGCTTCGATAATAGGTCGGATATCCGCGAATATCCAGCCCATTATTTCATCCGATCCGTATTCGTATTTGTATTCGTTTGATTCGGATATCTGTGTTACGGATCAAAATTCGGATACGAATACGGATATCCGGTGGATCACGAATAATAATTAACAGCCCTAATGCAACCTAAAGATTTATATTGAATTAATTATGTTGTCTAGAATAAGATTATTATTATTATTCTGATATTGTGTATATATATATATATACTATTTCATACAAATTTACATTCAAAATCAGATTAGAAAAAAACATTTATTTGTTATACATTTTTGGTAAGTGTCATATGAATATATCTTCATTAAATGATGGTTTCTTTTACCGAAATTCGATTTTATATGTACATCACCTTACATGGTAAAGATATATGATTTGGATTATAAATTAATATTCTCGATTTATACTGATAACAAAAATAAGGAATAGTATTACATAGTTTAAATTTTGAAGATAAAAATATTTGTTTTTGATGTAAACTGAATTCTAAAATCAGTATGTTGATACTATAATTGTATGAAAGAAACTCAACTATGTTTACATAATTGAAAGTACTGCTATGATTACATTTATCGTTGTCAATGACTGAGAAACAGAGATATGAGATACTAAAATATGGATGTTATTGTTGACAACCAAAAAATGATATAAGAGTATTTATAATTTAAATATGATTGGATTTCAATATAATTAAACGGCACTGTTTAAGCTAATATCACGTGGAGAAATGCATGTGCTATATTTCTCCTTATGATTAAATGCAAAGTCAACTATTAACCCTTTTGACCGTACTATTTGCACGACATCACCCCTATTTTTCCTATTATTTTATTGCCTTCCTGTAATTAAATTTTAAAATAGTTTGTTGTTCATATAGTAGTTATAATTTTTCTAATACCAATATATAATTATATACATATAATTAACTTACATTTTGTGTTACAAGTTAATTTTCTATAAGATGGTATCCATTAATCTCATAAATATCATTTGGAAAATAGTACACTGCAGATGATTCGGATGAAATCCATTAATCTCATAAATATAATTTGTTAAATATTTTAGAATTCTAAAAATAATTTATTTTGAGTAGATGACCTTTATTCTAGTAGCATTTAGTAAGTCCACTAAAGACAAATGCATTTGCACATTCAGAGATCGAATCTTATTGCCTACATTAAATAGAAATTTGGTTAATAGTGCGGCCAATTGTGGTCTAATATTTAATTAAAAAGAAATTATTTTTATGGTGTTACTATTTTCCAAATTATAAATAACGAAAATAAATTATTATCTTTTTCTATTAAATAAACAATTTATTACTACAAACTTTCTATATCAGTGTTTACAAAGCTATTAAGAAAGGTATCATATAGCCACATATATTCCATAATGACAAGGAGAAATCAAATCATTCGATTTTGGTTTGAAACTAAATTTCACACAATCAAAATAATAACACCAAGACTTAATCAATTATATTTTTATATGTCAAGAGTCGAGATCTTCAATAGCATATCAAAGCTGATCTTCACAGTTAACTGTCCGTACGGAATTTATTTCACAAACTAACTGCTTTTTTTTTGGGGTCAAAAATTAACTGTTTTTTTTTTCCTTTCTTGGGTTGTTAAGTTCGGTCTCTCTGACCAGTTTATAAACTTGACTATCTCCGATGAACCTTCGCGCAGACATAAACAGCTCACTTCCATTATTAACTAATATTTTTATTCTTTTTTTAAAAAATAATACAAAAAAAAACAAAACACAAGAAGAACTGCATTCATTAACATGTCCACTTTCAATCACCTCTCAATCTCAGATCGATTCTTCTTCTTCAACCTTCAATCATCTCACGCATACCATTCATCAATTCAATACCCGAAATGCCACCCATTTCTCAAAACTCATTCTTTTTCATTTTTTTGCTCTTTATCTCCATTTCATCACTCATCATCACAGTTTCTGGGTATGGCTCAGCAGGAACCATTGCTGCAGCTTTTGGCGAAAACGGATTTTTCTGTGCCATTGATGCAAGTGGGAAGCAAGATGTTATCTGCTGGGATAGAGGAAACATAAACCCATCCTTAAGGCGATCTCCTGGAGAACTCTCTGGTTATGCTCCTCCGATGAGTTCTCTCTCCGGTGGAGAAGGTTTTCTCTGCGCCATTACGTCGAACACTTCACGTGCCTTTTGCTGGAACCTTCAAGATCCTTCTAAGAATCTCGTTCCTCGAGAATTTCTGTACAATTCTTACTCACAGATCGCTTCTGGTAATAACCATGTCTGTGCTATAAGTGGATTGTACTATTCGGGTCCTGATTATGGTCCTGTTCATTGCTGGGAGTATAGTGATAACACTGATTTCTCATCTGGAGTTCTTTGGAATTCTTCTTTTCATAATCCTTATATAGATAATCTCATGTTTCGAAAGCTTGTCTCTGGTGATGGATTCACTTGTGGTGTTACTAAAGATGGAGACTTGGTTTGCTGGGGGCCAAAATCAAAAGATTTAGGTTCCTCCAAGAATGAAAAATTCGAGGTTTTAGCTTCTGGGAGGAATTCAATCTGTGGAGTCTCTAAAGATTCAGGTCAACTTCAATGCTTTGGAGATGAAACAGAGTTTGGGATATTACCAAACGAGGTCCGGTATATCGCTCTTTCAGCTGGTGCTCATCATTATTGTGGTATTCGTGAGGATGATCATGGGGTTGAGTGTTGGGGAAGAAACCTAAATTCATCTTCAGCTACAGGGTTTGTGGCGATTGCATCTTCAAATTCCACAACTTGTGGGGTTAGAGAACTTGATTTGGTTCTTGATTGTTGGAGAGTCAATGATACTTCGAAATCGGACTATAGTCCTCCTTTAGAGTTATGCAGCCCTGGGATGTGTTCTCCTCGTGGTAATTGTGGTGATGGCTGGTTTGCTTACAACGCAAGCATCCTGAAAGAATCCGAGCTCACGAGCTTATGCTCGTTTCATAACCTCAACATTTGCTTACGCTGTGGAGTCAGTTGCTTGGACGGCTATTTTCCTTCCAGTACTTGTAATCCAAATGCGGACCGAGTCTGCACTCCTTGTTCATTATGTCAGAACAGTTCTTGTTACGGTATCTGTAAGAGTTGGCCTAAAACATCGCGGAGGCACGAGCAGAAAGAAGTACGGAGGTTAGTGATCATCATTGGATGTTCTGTTTTAGGGTTCATGGTGATGTTGATTGGGTTGTCTTTCATTCCAAAGATGACAAAAGGTAGTAAAAGAGATGATGAAGAAAGAAGTAAAATGACCTGTTGCTTCTGTTTTGATAAGAATTCTGTGGAAGCTGACCCTGATCCAGCCCCTCAATCAGTTCTTCTCCCAACCGCTGAGTCTCTTGGTGAGACCAAAATCTTTCGTCTCTCGGAACTCAAAGACGCGACTCACGGGTTCAAAGAATTCAACGAGCTTGGAAGAGGTAGCTTTGGGTTTGTTTACAAAGCTGTTTTGTCTGATGGGATACAGGTAGCAGTCAAAAGAGCAAATGCTGCTACAATCATTCATTCCAATAACCGAGGTTTCGAGTCCGAGCTAGAGATTCTCTGCAAAATCAGACACAACAACATAGTGAATCTATTAGGATACTGTGCAGAAATGGGAGAACGGCTTGTGGTTTATGAGTACATGCCACATGGTACACTCCATGATCATCTCCATGGAGATCTCTCACAATTGGATTGGAGCATGAGACTAAAGATCATGTTACAAGCTGCTAGAGGACTTGATTACTTACACAACGAAGTGGATCCTCCAATCATACACAGAGGTGTGAAAACATCTAACATATTGTTAGACGGTGAAATGAATGCAAGAATTGCAGATTTCGGATTGGTAAGCTCAAACGAAAGAGATTCAAACAATAGTGGTAAAGAAGGTGATGTGTATGACTTTGGTATTGTTCTTCTGGAGCTGTTAAGTGGTCGAAAAGCTATAGACAGAGAATGTGATCCTTCTGGAATTGCAGAATGGGCAGTTCCTTTGATCAAAAAAGGTAAAGCAGCCGCCATTATTGATAGGAACATTGGTTTGCCAAGAAATGTAGAGCCTTTGCTTAAATTGGCTGAATTAGCTGAGCTTGCTGTCAGACAAAATCTTAGCGAACGACCCAACATCAGAAATCTCCTGAGTTTTCTGGATCTTATCGTCAGGTCTGGACTCACTTTTTAATCTGATCAAGCCTCCCAAAATGTGATATATAATTTCTGCATTGTTTTAATTTTTTTCCGGTTACAAAATTGTACAATAATTGGTTATCAAAGTAATAAATAGACAGAGATTTGTTTTTCAAATGATTTCAGAATGTGTCATTACAAGGTGTAAACTAGTTAGACTTAATAGTTGCAGTCTATGTCATACATAATACATTACATTGATCGGGTTTTGTTTTGGTCCATTAATCAGATGTTTACTCTCTTAATGGATTAATGAGTATCAACTTGGGCCTCTCATATGATTAATGTGATTAGCTTAATTTCCCAAAAGAAAGAAAAAAAAATTGAGTTCATGTTTCACTGAAAAAATATCTAACAAAGCCAGGTGTAAATTGTATTGAAACTCAACATTTTTCTTAAAAATATATAAATTTTCTAAAACTTAACAGTAGACCTAGCGACATACTTAAGTGAGTAAATGTAACTTTATTTATAATTGAATATGAAGCTAAAACAATTACATGTGAATTTGAGAAAAGAAGATGAGGCAATCACGTTTTTTATGTATTATATAATGTATATAAAGTTAATCAAATATTATTTTGAAGTATTAGAGTCTTGTCATATAATTCTTTTTGTCAAAATCCACTTTAACCGAAATCTCCGTCAAATCGATAAAAATGATATAAAATTATGCGATCTTTTAGAGTTGAACTATGGTGTAAAAAACTGCAAAATTTTCTTTAACCACTTGAATAAAAGTAATTCTCCAGATCGTCATATAGTAGTTATCTTTAAGTGAAAAACCTAGGATTTAGAATAATTTAATTTATAAATAAAATTATGTCGATCTAAAGTTTCGATTGGTAATATTATATTATAATGATAAAAATAAAATAAAACTGTAAAATAAAAATTGCAGAATAAAAAAGATATTACATAATTTAACATTTGCATATTTAGATGTTAATTGGATAAATTTTGTTGAATATCATAATATAATTTTTTTTGTAAGAATATAATTTAATATTATTAATTTTCAAAATATATATTTATTATGATACAATTATTTTTATATTTAAAAAACTAGTAATTTAATATATATTCAGTACTACAAAAATGAAACATTTATTGCATTTCTTTCTTTAGTTTGTATTGCATCTTGTTTAATCTCAGCTTGCGATATTATTTAATACTCTAATTAGTTTTTTTCTAATTCATCCATAATATATTGTGATGTTTGGTCAAAATCAATATCTTTGATTTTCGAAATCCAAATGAAATTATGTAAAGCAATTATACTTTGAACACTTTATTTGTATTTTCTTATATGGTAGTTATCTAAACTTCTCCTATGTATCTAATTGTTTTTTGGAAATTGTAGTTAATTATTAATAATATATAATTATAGATTAGATAAATATAGTTGTAGTTTACTAAAATTAAAAAAAAAATACGTGGGAACAAATATTATTTTTATTGCACTATATTTTGTTTAAAAAATATGTCAACATTATTTACTTGTAATAATGTGAGAACAATATTTAAAAAAATTAGCTAAATACTAGTTTTTTCTTATTGTCTAACCAAGTAAGCAACATTGACTCTCTTATTTGTTTTAATCTAATGAGTTATGTTGGAAAAAAAACCAGCAAACAACAAAAACTTACATTGAATTGCAAAAATATTCTTTCAACCAAATTTATTTAAAAAAACATTTTTTGCTTGGATTCATTTCATAAAGCAAGTATTAACAAGGAGTATTATTGCAAATGGGTAGGAAGAAAGTGACATTTTTTTACGAATTGTTAGTTGCTTAATTAATTGTCTTAATGTACTTTTTCGGTAAAAAACTTGTAGAATCGATTAGGAAACAAAATAATACGTTTTGTTGGCAAAAAAGAAAAAACAGAATAATACGTATTATACCGATTGACAACATTTTAGCAAAATAAGATGCTAATTGTTGAAAAATACGAGAGTGAATATCAAAAATATTATAATGTTTATTCTAATGCTTTAAATTTTTTAGTCGGCCGGATCATGCTAAACCGATCGACATGTAAGCCAATTAATAAATTGAAAACAAGACAAGAAGTTAACAAGCAAGCACTAAGAGGCGGAATCTGTCTTATATGTAAAATACACACATATCAAATCACACATCTCAATAACAACATAATTATAATCATAATTTGAAATTAAATAATTAATCAAAAAAGTGGAATTAACTTTGAGCGTGGGATGTAACCATCGGTTGTTGAAATTCTTTGTTGACCTACTTTGACTGATATATTAAAAAAGAAACATTTCATCATTCCCTAATAACCAATCAGAAGAGAAACATAGACTAGTGTGGTCCATGTCTTATCATTATTACAAAACACATTTTCTTTTGTGATTATTACAAAATATTTGCTGATGAACCATGATTTTGAAAGCTGATTCCCAAATCATAAATTAATTAATTAATTAATTAATTAAAAGGAAAGTAAAAAACATTATTACTTTCTATTTTTCTTTCCATCATTACCTTACCACCTATGGTTTTCATAGTCCCAATATTAGACTTTGTACAATTATTGAACATGAAAGAAAATAGTAGCAAAATTGAATAGCTATTCAATGAAGTGATATTACTACAAGTCTATGAAAACGAATATTGACTAACTGGCCAAATCAATAATTGAGACCAAATGGAATTTTGGTACGTGTTGACCAAGTGGCTTTCAAATGGTTAATTCTTTACCTATCAAATTGTTATAAAAATATCTTTAATTTGCAATAATTTACTTTATACTCAATCATAAACATCAATTTACAAAAAAATATTTAATTATCCTTTACACACGTTATAATATATATTCCCTCGCCGGATCTTTCTTCTATCCGTGTGACTGGTGGTTTGAATAATTACTTAGTCTTCAAACAATTGGTATAATTAAATAATGATTGGTCCGAATATTGAAAACTATTTTTTGGATCGAGCCGCTTGTGGCATTAGACTATACAAAAAAGACTCTCTAAGCTTTGAGTCGGTGCTCTTTACTTTCCCGGTTTTGGCTTCTCTCTCAATTCTTAGTTTATTGTTTTGTGTTTTCGTCACTACTGTATTATTTTATTTTTTGTGTTTTCTTTATTATCTTTATATTCTGTCAAAAATTCGAAAATGGTAAGATTTCATATTTGATTAAAAAAATTGGTTAAATATATGAAATTTAAAAAAAATTTGCCCATATTATTTACTGTATTACTATTTTTTTATAATATAGTTCAAAATATTGAAATTATTTAATACATTTTTAATGTTTATTATACTATTTATTGGGATATAATGTCATGTGTGTTTGTGTCAAACAGTCTCACCCGTGGTAGGATGAATGCTTGGAATAATTACAGTCACCGCAGGCTCACTCTTTCCTAGGGTTTCTAAACTTTTATTAACATTTTTTTTTCTTTAAGATACAATATCATTAACAAAATATTGTAATTAGGGTTAGTTGGCAGAAAAAAAATAGTAGTAATTAAGAGGGTTATTTATAGATTAAGACAAGCGAATTAAATATTGTTCGCGCATGCTCTTTGTATCATTAATTGAAGCTCTCTTATAACATTTACAAATCCTAATTCAAAAAAAAAAAAAATTAGAACTCCAATTTATAGTCATTTTGTAATCCGAGTTACATATAAGATCAACACTCCTTATGTTTTATATTTGCATTATAATAAAGTTATAATGAGTAAATGTTAACTATATAATTTTTGCATAACTGACAAAAATGAGTAACGACTAGATCGATGTTAATAAACATTATTTAGTTATACCGATTGTTTGAAGACTAACGGCTAGAACTTAATATTAATATATTAATCTTGTCTTTTTAGCTTCAGTCTATTTATTTATTAATCTTGCTCATATTTTGACGAATTTTAGTATTTTGAGAAGAACAAACTCAGATTAAGTACTCAATTAACGGAAAACAAAGGCTTATTTTTCATACGTATTATAGATAATATATTGACCGCAAATATATCTTTTCTAAGTCTACTAAAATCTTGACTTATTGTCATTTTCAATGTGAGACCAATAAACCAGATGCAATTATTACGATACCTCTCCAAAATGAAGTTGGAAATGTGTTGTAAATTGCAACTTTGTGGATGTATAAATTACAATTATGCGATTGAAAACCATAATTTAATACAAAGTAGCACTAGGTCATTAGATAAAAGAGAGTAGGAGTCACAATATAAAAACTAGATTCATAAAATCGATATGATTGAAAAACCAAAGCTATCTGAACCGTACGGGAGTGTAATAATTAGCTATCGATCTATCTATCTATATAATTTTACCAATTTTCTATTTCTTCAAAAATAAAACAAAATGCCAAACTGATGTGCACACAGAAGAAAATCCTCGTAAGAAGTGCTTCTGATATGACAAACATATGTACTGTAAACAAAATACGAATTGAAAGCACGTAATCAGAGCCTCACGAAAATATCTATCAAAGAGAATATTATATCGGAAATATAAACAAAAGAAGAAGAAGAAGCTTTTGATTGGAGAAGTACCTCTAATCTCCTATACATGATGAGGCAATATGACCAGAGACTTCTACATAACAAGCTTAGTACAATTCAATTATAACCATAACATAAATCAAAACCATCATATATATACATCTACATATGTATGTATGAGGATATGCATGGCTCCTCATACGCCATCCACGAAGGTCATCGATACTCGATGGGCTCAGTGTATGGCATACAGGGAGCCAGGCATACATATATATTCACATCTACATCTACACATATATATATATATATGTATGCATGCTTCATGATGTATAGATACATGTTATGTATGGAAACTAATAGCCTAAAAAGAGATATGTGATGCTAGTTTTAAGTAGAGAGCTCTGTCTTCACCTGAACATGCATGAGAAGATCTAAACAATAAATGAGGAAGAATAGAAACAATCTGAAGCATGGATTGTGATTTGCAAGTACGAGAATGGAATTGAAGAATTGAAAAGATGGATTGAGGATCCAGAGAGAGAGATTGAAGGTGATTGAGAGAGGAAGAGAAAGGGTTTATATAAAAGCAATTAAGGATTGGTGTAATATATAAGTATAGACAAGGGGGCAAAGACATTAAAGGAGAAGTGTTTGGGTCAAAAAGCAAAATAAAATAAAAATGATAAAGAAGAAAGAAAAAAGAAGACCCACAAATAAACCCTAAGGAAAGGGCAAGTAAGAAGGAGAAAGTGAAAGGCAAAGACTAAAGTTAGGGCATAAATATTTTATTTTTGGTTAATTTGTTTAGTCTTTTGAGAGTGAAACAAGGATTGCTTGTGGGGTTGTTTTGCATCCTCCACTAAATATAGACATCATCATGATCATATATGATGATGCATGACAGATCGATGATGTATGACATGGATGATGATGGATGATTAAGTATAAGGAAGAAGAGCTATGATGAAGGAATTAGGATATTTTAGAGGGAGGAGAGGAGAGAGAAGAACCCTAAAAGAGGAGAGAGGAGTGTTTGAAACCTCCTTTTCTGAGGTCTGGTGGTCTTAAAAAAGCTAAAGGTTGCTTTTCTCTTCTCTGAAGCTCATTTTGTCTGCAAGTGCTTGGATACACATGGATTCCTCTATCTCCTTCCACCTTTTTCCACACTTTCTTTTCTTTATTTCTTTTCATTTCTATTCTTCTTATATATATATATATATATATTCCGTTAATTTATCTCCATCTTTCATATTTGTTTTTTACATTTTTTCTTTTCTCACAAACTTCTTATACATTAGATTAAACAAAGATTACAATGATACGGTAAATTTTCATTGTCAATAAATTTAATACAAAAGCTAAACGATTTTAGAATAAAGGAAAAAATAATTTTTGGGCTACTAGATAAATAATGAATATGTGTTTTTTATTTATAATTCGGTAATCCGACTTTTATGATTCGGTAATCCGGTTAGGCAAAAACATAATGATCACCAAAAATTCACCATAAACACTATATATAAACACCAGGAACTTCAGATAAGTCAGAGACATTTTTCTCAAACATGTTTAATAAATTTACGTACGAGAACAAAGCATGAAGTTCGACTAATCATAAGGTCATAAAAAACTCTTAATAGATCTTTGATGTTATGTACGAATATGATTTTGTTTTCAAAGACACTAAAACTCCCTATGACATATTTTTTCAAATTGTAGCACTATTGACTCTTATTACAACTCAGATGTATTGTCTTTTGTAATAACATAAGAACAAAACTATGAGAGGAAAGAGCACGACTCATAATCTGGCAAACTAATTAATAATTACTATAATATTACATACATCTATTTTGTGAATAGAGATTGGCTTAAAGAGAAGTGAAGTAATTGTTTAAACGTTAAACTAAGATTCTCTCATTGACTCTATATGCTAAGAGTGAGGAACAATCCATAGTGTTAGCTACCTAATCCTTGCTGTACTTTTGTCTACCCACCGATTATCACATGTCTTTATAAATATATATATATATGCATGCGCAACCTCAACCTTATATTATATATATATATTATCATAAATTTATGTTGTATGTTTTTATGTGTGAGTGATTATTCGCTCAGACGTATCTATGGAATGAATAATAGTAAAATTTTGTGGACCATCTGCATCGGATGTAGTCTGTGAATACATCTATTTTCTCAAATTTTTGGTTTTTGTAAATAAATTGCATTCATGTTATAAGTCAATTACTAGTGTGGACATCACTCTATAATATTTGGAACTTTTGCATGATCACTTATATTATTAATTTGTATACCACATTTTTTTTTTTCTCGAAGTGTTTTTTTGGGTTCAATTACCATTTATATTTACACAATTTTATTTATTGATGTGAATATTGGCCGTATTTATTACTATATATATCAAACATAATCGTATGCAGATATTTCACATAAATATTATATATATATATATATATTATCAACCCAAAAGATAGCTTATAAACATATGTAATATGTAATATGTATTGGTAATATGTATTATCAACCCTAATGATAAGACAACATAAAAAGTAGGTAGTAACACTGTTTTAAAGAGCAACATGGGAAGTTTTATAGGCGTCAATTTATTTGTGACGACTTTTTTATTTTACGTTAATATTGTGGTCTACGCATTGATTATAACATATCTATAACTAATTTTGTTTATAACTAATTCACTCGAAGCAAATTGGAAGTCAACTATGTAAATAAATATAACTTTGTAAATTCGAAAATGACTGTTTTATCCAATTGAAAACTAAATTTTGGTCAAGCTTGGTTTATTTTTCGGCCAAACTAATCATTTTTTATTACTAATTAAATTACTATTTATATGTTTTAAGTTCAGTAATTTTTGATTGGTTAATTGATATGAATTTTAAATTAAACATTTATATTCGTTGTTATCGCGTCACCACAACTTTAAAAAAATTCAGAACGAAATACAAAAAACAACCTCGTCCCGATAATCTAATTTTAAACTTGGTTGAATATTCGACGCCCGATGCCGATAGTTCGGATCTAATGTTCTTATTCAATTTTATTTTAACAAAACTGATTTGTTATTTATAATTTAATAAAAGAAAACTCAAAATATTTCAAAAGAATCTGCAGATTTGAAAGGAAAAAAAAACTTGAAAGAGCCTCTACATATTAAATCAAAAAATTTACAAGATAGAATCTGATTATTACGTATCTTACTTTCTTATCTATTTCTACTAGATTTTGTCTTCGTTTTAATCCTATTCTTATATATATATATACATATAAATGATATTTTCTATTTGTTTTTTCCTTGAGATTAATTCACAATGTATTTCAATTGTATACTTCTAATTAAACATATCACTATCACATAATATATATATATATATATATATATATATATATATATATATATATATCCATACTTATATAAAGAAATTTCGTTAATTTTGAGTAATATTTTTTTGATAAATTTTTTAATTTGAGTTATATTTGAATAAATCATCCACTTCAAACTTCTTTAGTTAGTTAATAGATGATGTTTGAATAGATCATCAAATCAAACAGTCCACCAATAAAATAACCTCGAGGGGGTCTAATGGTCGGACCACTTCAATATAATAATATAAATTATTCATCTCCAGATTTAAAACCAAAGAATACGAAATGTTTGAAATTTGCTCTTATGAGTTATGACCCTACTAGCTCAGCTTTAGCTTAATATAACTTGACTCTTTGACCTTTTATTGGCCCATGAGACTATGACCATTGTTTATTGTCCACACTACACATGATTACTTACATACATTTGTTGTGTTTCTGTTTCTCAGCATTCATTTGTGTTTAACCTAATGTTTTAAGTCTTGTTATTGTTTTCACTTTGCAGCCACTACATTTTATTTAATAATTTTTGTTTTTTTTTGGTGCTTTAGGTCTGTGGTGGATGTAAACTAGTTATTTTCTTTATATATAATTAGAAAAATCTCAAGTTTAAGACCAAAGATATATAAAGAATCGAGTTTTTTTTTTTGTCATTAAATTTTTTTATGAATGCAAGCTAACTTTTTGATAATTATACAGATTTCTGAATAAAAATTATTTATATTACATTCACCTAAAAAATTCAAAATCATTGTACAATCAAAATTCATTGTATACATGGTAAAAAAAATTTGTAACAAGCGAATACAACATTCACAATACTACAATTTCAATAGATAGTTCTTCCCCTTAAGATCTGTTTCTCAGCATAAAATGATCAATGGCTTGACCCAAAATAAGATAGTAGTATAAAATAGACGGTTCTTATATCATGAGATAGTAGTTTATAATTAACATGAGAATAGTCCAATTTTTTTTATAAGAATATAAATATATATATATATATATATATTTTTGTCAAAGAATATAAATATTTTATCTAGAAATATTCAACTTAAAATCTATAGATTTGGTTCAATGCTAAAAAAGAAAAAAACATAGAAGCAAAAGCAATCAGTCAATCAATGTCAATAAAGGTGGTAACACTTTCGGAATCAATGAAGTGATAAAAAATCATTTTGAAAAAAATCAGCAGGCTATCATATTCATGAAGAAGCACTAAGCTGACAGATGAAGAGATATTGAACCCAAGAAGCCGAGAACCTGAACTGTCAACAACGAAAAACAAGAGCAGCCAAACAGTGACACCTCCCAAGTCAAGTGATGGCGACTCAATCTTCAATTTTTGAGCTATTTCAGGGTGGAACTGTCCGGACCAAGAAACAAAAAGTGTCATCCCCACACACCAAACTAACCTCTAAACGATCTTGAAACAAAAACAAGGAGAAGATGCAACATCCTAAACTAGGGAAACCGGGAGCACAACATATCTAGCTAACCGAAAACTAAATAAAGCTAACTAACTTAGAAAGAAATTGTCCTCTAACTTACAACTTAGAAAGAGCCTCAAATCAACTAATCAACCTAACTAGACTATGGATCTATTCCAAGAAACTGAAGTAGGAAAGGAATCTTTGACAAGCCTCCTAGTCAGGCAAAACCCAGCGGCGACATCCACTCTCCGTTGCTGGCCATACAAGGAAAATAAAAAACAACAAGAGAAGAAAATGCTTCAGTCCCCTCCGAAGATCGGAGGACCATTGGAATAGATGACCAATCCTCACCGAGAAAGTTTCAGACCGCCGACATAAGGCGGAGAAAAGCTTAACACTGATGAAGAAGGAGACACTGACCTTTGAACCTAACCTGAGACGAAACATACTCATCAGTCACTACCATGCAGTGGCGGATCCACTTTATATATTGTGGGACAGTTGTCACCACAAACTTTGTTTTTCGTACAATATTTAGTGTACATTTTTATCAGATTTAAAATATGCCCCTATATTATTGGTCTTTTGTATGTTTGCCCCCGTTAAACATAACTTCTAGATTCGCCTTTGCCACCATGTATCCATCAACAATCGAGAAAAGGGATATGGAGACGAAAATACAAACGAGGAAAATCACTGATCGCCAGAAAGGGAGATTGGAACGGTCATAGAGTGTCTTAAGGGAGAAAATGAAATAAACGATTGTTTTATTTATTTATTCGGAGTTTAAATAACACACAAGTTTGAGTTCTTAAGACCATCTCCAATGATTGATTTCATTTCTATCTTCAAAAATGAAGTTCTCTAAAAATAAATGAGGATTTTCATCTAGATTTACTTCATTTCTTATTTCAAATAAATATTTTAATAATATTTTGAATCTTTCATTTTTATTATTAATTTCTAAGATACTTTTATATTTTTCAAATATATATATTTCTAACCTACATATATTAATTTAAGTAAATTAGATAAATTATAAAATTTCTTTATATATCACATAAATATAATATACTCATGATAACTATATAATTTTAATTTATATTTTGCTATTTATTAAAACAATCTGCTCTTGTATATTATATTATAATATATGTTATTGTTTCATATTATAACCTATTAGTTATATTTAGTAGTTAGAAATTTAGTAAATTAAGGAAAATTATTGTTTCTTTTTCAGTTTTAACTTTTGTTTTTTTATCATATTCTAAAATTAGTTAGATATAAAATATTAAGACAATAAAAATTAAGAGATCATTTTGCAAATAAAAAGTCTTATTCAAAAATGAATGAAGTAATGAAGATCCTTCAAATTTGAAAAAAAAAACAGAGATCTTCAAATTTGAAAAAAGAATTTGAAACACATTGAAAAATATTTTTCTTCAAATATAGAGTGTGAATAGAGATTTGAAATACCACTGTAGATGCTCTAATAATAGTCCAAGATTGAGTCACTTCTCCCAATTCCGTTCGTATCTTTTATTGTACAAGACATTAGTGAGTAAATTTAAATAAGTTTCTGTTGTAAGAAAACATAATAATGTGGATATATACTAATTACTAAACATTTAAGTTATACTCATAATGTGTTCTAGAAGAAAAAAACGTAGGTAACAATTATATCTAGTCAAATCATAACTTTTTCACATGCAATGCATGAACACAATACTGTTTCTTTTTATAAGATTGCAATCACTACTCCACTCAAATAGCATAATGTCCACTTTACTTTACAAACTATATGACATTATCTGTAACGATGTAAAATTTCAATGCTCTACAATTTTATAGGTTCAACTTTATTTCTATTTGTAATATTTTCTCGGTCAATATACTAATTTCCGTTTCCGGTTTGTAGATAATCTTTTTATTTAACTGTCCAGAAAATTTAAATATTTTATTTTTTTAAGGAAAAATATTTATATGTTAAATCGTATTTTGTTGTTGTGAGAATCTGTTCTTGACTTATGTTTCTTATACCAAACCGTTGACCTAATAATTCTATTGATTGTGGAAGGTTTGTCTGAAATTTGTGAAAGAAATTAGTCAAATTACAGATGATTATGATTTAAGACCGAAGTTATAACTTGCCTTCTTCTCATGTTTCTTTTTGAATCCACAGCTAACGATTAGGAGCCACACGTGCGAAGTAGGAAGAAGACACGTGTGAAAAATGACGAAAGTGGACCTTACAATTTTGGGGATTATTATCGTCTTCTTTCTTTTCTCCAATTTTTTTGTCTGCACTTCACCGTAAAGCACAAAGACGTTACCTTTATTTTTTGTTGTTAGGCAATGATAGGAGGAACACATCGGGAGAGACACGCAAATTCCAATTCCTTGTTGACAGATCGAATTTTCCGATTACACCGATTCCCTTCTCTTCTCGCTCTTCCGTCGTCTTCTAGGGTTTACTGTAAGCTCCTTTTAATTCTTCTTCATTTTTTCTCAATTTCTGTTCTTTTTGTTTTTTCATGGAACTTTTTCCATCGGGGTATTGTTCTTGAAGCACATGGTGTTTGATCGTGACTTAGCTCGTAAAATTAGGCGTTTTCATTGGATTTTGATTGAATGTGTTTTAGTTGTTTAATTGTTTGCTAACTTTGTGTAGTCAATGAATTTTGGTGATCCTTTTGCAGTTTAAGTTCGTGGTTAAGGATAACAAATGTTATGTAAAATTGGACAGATGTTTTGTGTGGTCAAAGTGGTAATGACATGGGTATATTTTTGCAATTGATCTGCAACACAAATTGATTAGGGATGGATTAGTCCTCGTTCAGTTATAGCTATCTAAGGCTCTTTTTTGGTGACCTCACCTTCTCTTGGTCGTGTGTGACTCTTAGTTAGCATCAATTTCCTTTTAAGCTTCTTAAACCTCTCTCTGGGCAACAGTGATATCATTGGAATTGGTTATGTTCATTATCCTGATTCTGTTAGTTGCTATTGTTTAGTTTGTATTTTCGATCTGATTCTGTTCTGAATTGACCTGGTGAGCTAGTTTTGTTTTGTTACTGGTGATTTAGAGACCCTAAACTGTTTGGGAATATTGTCTTTTTTGACAGAATGCATGAGTTCTCTACTGTTGATGGTTTTACGGAGATTAACGAGAGCTTAGCCGATATGATAAAGTACATTGCAAACGAACCCTCAGTGGGGCTTTACTACATCCAACAGCACGTCCGCAACGCAACACCGAATGTTCTTAAACTCAACAACAATGTTTTGGAGAAGTCTCGTGAAACAGTCTTGCATACTGAAGACTTGAAAGATTCTATAGCCATGGTGAAGTCAATGAAAGAATGTGGTACACCTATTGCTGATGAGATGATAGGAGACATCAAGAAATCTTTAGCAATAATGTCATCAAAACAACCAAAGAGAGGGGTAATCCTCAACAATGCAAGCCCTTGGAGCAGATCTAGCAGTATAACAACAACAACGCGTGGTTCTGATTACAGCCAGGATAATAGCGAAAGCAGCAGCTATTTCACATCGGTGTTTAAGTCGGCTAAGGAGAGAGCAAGCAATATCAAATGGCCACAACTTGATTTCAAAGAACAGAAGGCAGAGTCTAACCCCATTGTGGAAAACAGTGAGTTAAAAGAAGAAGAAGTCTCAGGGAAAGGTGAACCAATCGTGGAGACAACAAAATTTGAGGAGTTCAAGGCAGATAAAGAAGCGAGTCTCAAAGCATGGCTTGGAGATATGGATGGAAATGGTGATGTGGGTGGACGTTCTGCTGAGAGGATTTAGGATTTTCTTTGATGTTGTTTCTAAGGCTATAACTGCTGAGTTATGTATATTGTTCACTTATATCTCAGACACAAAGGAAATGAAAATTTTGAGTTTATACTTTGTAATTGAGAGTTGAAAAAAAAAACAAAACAGTTGAGAAATTGTTAAATTGCAATGGATACATTCAAAAGCAGCTATTCTGCATTTGCGGGCTGCAATTTAAATGGATACTGACTAGGAAAAGTCGGTAATGAGATGTGAAACACAATTCCATGATCACCGATTTCTCTTTGGTTTGATTATATAGATATGAGATTCACCTTTGAACAATGCAACATATTATTAATATGACGTTATAAACAAATATTCTGTAGCTAGCTAACTAAGCCTATAACTCTGGAAAGGCTTTCACACACAAATCACAATCAATGCCAACTTTACAAATGCCTCAGATAATGTGTTTCCTGCACCAACCAAAATTTCTGATTTTTACCTTCGAGAATCTGTCTGCAGAGATGCAAACTAATTACAAGGGGGAAAAAAGCAGAGAAGAAAGAGTTCAGTTGCAGCAGTCATTGTAAAGGACCATACCTACCCTTATCTTTAGGAGGAATGGCTTATCAAAATTTTGCATATATTGTGTGGTCCTCTGATGATGCTGAATTGCACATCTTCAATTCTTCCAACCCAGTGCCTTTAGCTCGCTTTGCTTCAATTCCACATGCTTCCCTAGCCTGTGTGATAATTTAACAGTTGATGATATGAATCATAGCAACTAATATGTTTGATTTATTTCGTCTAATTAACATAGCCAGTAGATAGGAAAGGGGTACTGCATAATTTATCTCCACCCATTTCTATCAAATATTCAAACAAAAGTCAATGTAAAATCAACAAACGGATGAATCTAATACAAAACACAATGAAAGGTGAAGCCGGACTGGAAAGAATGCAGCAAACATTACCCGAGATCTGAAGGAAGTCTGAATCCCCCTATACGGACACGCTTCAGCGAATGAACCTTGAGCAAGGCAATTGATATGGGTTTAGATATCACGCAAAACAGATACAAGTCTATTAAAAGGCAAAAGTGAAACGATTTAGAAATCTCTAACAATGGAGGAACATAATCAAATCCCATAAGTACAAAGTCTGCAATTCCAACATTAGTTCAGAATGATTAGGTTCACAAGGAATGGGCATTGATAATAAAATAAGTCCATGGTTTTCCTAAACTCCTGTGGAGCTCCTAATCCAATTGAGAAGAAGGTTACTACCAAGATTAGCAAGCAGAAATTTTCCATGCATCAGAGAAACTGACCTCAAGCCCAGCATTTTTCACTAATTCCCTGACTTCATGGTTCCTCCCTTCGTGGACCTGCACAGGTCCACATAAAAGAAGTTGGTACAGCTGAAAAAAAAATGTACTACCAACATCAATAGGTTAGATAATGTAATGCATTTTGTTTATGAACTTCTTAATATGTCAATCACAAAAGATCCTGGCACTATTTACATTAGAACTATCCACATTCTTCGGAAGCTGCAGAGCGTAGAGCAAGTGATATCAACGGAGTTTGAGAGGATAGAAGTCAGTCAGAAGTAAACAGAATCCTAAAGTCTATATAATGTGCGTGGAGATACTTTGTCTCTCTTAGACTTGAAATTACAATACGATTAAGATATTATGTGTCATTAGTTTTCCATAAGATAGTCTTTGACCCGCAATTAACACCAGGACTGGTGACACGTTCTTTAAACAGTACACGAACGGAGAGCTGTAAATCTGAGAAAGCTTTGGAAACGCACCACAATACGCAGCCGTGCTCTTGGTATATCATGCTGCTTTGGCATCAACTCAACTGAATCTGGAACACAGTGAACTCCGTCCACAACTGTCCCTTCGCTGATAGCCATTAAGTGCCGTTTGTGTATGTCACCGACAACCGTAGTAATATATCTGCCAATTTACATATAACAGATTAATAGAGCACTATAAACACACAAAACCCTTGAGCTGCTTCGACAGAAGATTCAAGGAAAAAAGCAGTGCTTAAATTAATACAGCTGAGAGGATCAAAGCCTAAACCACAATATCTGGAACTGTTGACTACTACCAGCAGGCAGCAGCAAAAGCACAAAATAAACCTGTAATGAAGATCTATCTGAATAGTATATTCATAAAAGAGTATTCCGTTAAACTAGCCTTTCTATTTAATCTTTTCAACCAAAGCTTCTTCATACTAACTGACCATGTGTGGTGAGGGCAAATAAAAGAAATACGCGAACTCACTCTTTCGGTAAACTAGATGATGGATGTGAGAGTTGTTGTGCAAAATCTCCTGAATGACAAGAAGTTGAAATATCTTTCAGAAGATCAGAATACATATAGAGTTTCCTGAATCAAATGTACAAACCAAGATATATATAGCACATGGAGTTGAGTGAATACAATTACCATCATTTGTAATTACTATTAGTCCTGTTGTGGCAACGTCAAGACGACCAACGGTAAAAAGGCGAGGTTTGGGAATCCCCGGATTCCTTTTATCCTAGATTAAAAAAGAACAGGCTTTTAAACAAACTTTCTAATGCAGTACTTTGAAAGGCACGTTTAGATGGTGAATCTGAGTCATCTGACAATTGATTGACATGAAAATAGAATTTCTTACCCAAGAAGCCATGTAATCATCTAACAAACTAATAACAGATTTTGTCTCTTTTTCTCCCGAAGAACAGATGTATCTGACATGGTATGATGAAAATATCAAACAAAGGTTACAAGTCTGTGAAAGAAGTCAAGAAGCTACAAGTGAAAGTAGGTTACGAAGGCGAACCCTTTTGGCTTATTCAGAGCAAAATAAACCTTTGGAGGAAGTTTCTTGGGGATACGATTTCCATTAACATAAATCATGTCTCTAGATGGATCAACTCGAGTCTGCATAGAAAAAATTGCTATGCTCTTTATCAATATATGAAACAACAGTATGATTCCAACAATGGGAAATATTTTACCTGTGGAGTTGTGCAGATTGTACCATTGACAGTAACCTTCCCATTAAAAATAAGCTCTTCAGAGGTTCTTCTTGATGCCACTACATAGCAAAATTTGTATCCCTTAGAGAAAAATCCCAATTCCAAAAAATGAGATAATAGGAGTTGATTTGATTGTTACCTCCAGCAGCAGCGAGAACTTTGCTTAAACGTTGAGTAGGTTCTTTAAAATTCTCATTGTAAAATCTACGCGCCGCCTTGGAGAGCTTTGGCACTGATTTTGGGAGTGGATAGGAGGCTGAAGCGGAAGCGGTGGAGGGCGTAGCTTGAGGTTGCTTCTTCTTGGGCTTGTCTTTCTTCTTAGGATTTTGGGTGGTGGCATCGACGGCGAGAGCGTGAATTAAACGCGCGGGAGGTTGAGATTGGAGTTTGAGGGTTCCGTCATCACCACGGACAATCCAAGGGATGAAGAGCTGCTGCTCGGAGGCTGCGCCACCGCGAGTGGAGGAGGGTTTGGGTTTAGGAGGAGCGAAGGAGATGTCGAATTCTAGGGGCTCAGAGGACGAGGAGGAGATAGAGCAACGAAGTGTACGGACGGGGAAAAAGCGAGGAGAGAGAGGGAAAGCTTTGATTTTGAGGAATGAAGCAGCGAAGGAGATAGGCGATGATGCCGCCAGCGACGCCATTTTCGCCGGTGAAAGAGTGAGAGAGTGAGACGGTGTGGGCTTTATCCGTAGGGGTTTGGGTTTATCCTTGCATTCGGATATTGTGTTTCTAAGGGATGTTTTAGTAAATAGGGCTTTTTAGCCCAAATTAACAAAATAGACCATATTTTTAAAATAACAATAATAAGTAAAATACAATTGTCTAAAACTAATTCTCAACCTAAAAATTTATCAAACCTAAAAAATTTCATAGTTTTTGTTTAAATTTTAAACTTAATATTAAATCAGATTAAATTTAAAAGTATGCAGAAGTCAAAAGCGTGAACACAAATCAGATATTCATCATTTTCATGATATTTAGACCTGGATTTATCAGATTTATTTCTTACTTATCCGGATTCGGATAGTTCGTATATCCATAAAAAATTTGTTAAATGTTTAAAAAAAAATCAATTACTATTTTTGTAAAAAACAAATAAATAGGTAAATTTATAATATTAAAATAAAAACATTATAGAAGAAAAAAGCTCAAATTTTTTTAAAATTCATGTTAAAATATTATCAAAACTCAAGAAACAAATTTCCATGTATGTTTAATTCAACATTTGGTCCTGGAAAAAAATGATGTAATTCATGATTTAAAAGAATATGTGTGTGTGTGTTAGAATTTTTGATGTAAAGAATATGAGTAATCTTTAGGAAATGGTCAAAAGTGTTTGAAAGATAGATAGGAGGATCTAACCTCCAAAAGATGAACATCTAAGTGATAACTACATTTGCGGCTTTGCTCTATTGAGACACAGAGCATGGGTTACTTGCAATTTATGTCATGAACAATATGTATCACAAACAAACAAAACAAAACTTGCGGTCCGTATATAACAAGTTTACTTGCAATTGCAAGTTATATGATAGAACAAAAATATCATAATTCACTAGAGAACTCTATGTTTTTTTTTTGAACTGATTTTCTATTAATTAAATGCAAAAAGAACAAAAAATGTTTAAGGGTTTCAAACCCATTACATAATACCCATTTAAAACTAAAAGGAGCGTAAAATTGCTGAATTCTATTTGTGGCCCATCAAGACAACTGTCTTTGATTCGTGGTAGGTGGACTGTACCAACTACCTGCACCAGAGAAAAATTTAGAGCAGTTCTCAACAGCGAAGTTTCAACATGTGAACCTAATCGTCGGGTGAATTAACTACCGTTTGAGCCGGAGTAATTGGAACATCAAACCAGATTTGTAGCAGTTCTGACGCCGTTGCTGGATTTTGGGATCAAATACTTGATACTCTGCATCTAATTGTGGAGTCGATGCGGTGGAGGAGATGATCAATTGGGTGAGGAAGATTCCGATGCAGTCTATTATTTCTCCATGTCCAAGATTCATATATTGTAGCTTGCCACGTGAGTAGAATTAACCTTCTCTGTACTTTTTCCAGATTTGGATCTTGGATGTGAATAAAAAATTAGCCCAAATCCGAGAAGCTCTGAACCGTAGACGGTGACAGAGGACAGACCAGAGACTCCATGTGAAGGAGCAGCCAAAGAACAAATGATCCCATGATTCGTGGCCACATTCACAAAACAAGCAAGCCGGTGACACATGTATGTTCCAATTGAGAAGTCTGTCACGAGTAGGACAACGATTTAGTGTAAAAAGCCAAGTGAGAAACTTATGTTTGAGAATACCTCCTTTGATCCAAATCTCTTTTGTGCCATGTGACTGTGGGTTTTCAGACTTTAATTAGGTGATAGATTTCCCCAACAGAGTAGGTTGTTTTCTTTGATCCATTTGGCATCCACATGTATTTGTCATCTGTATTGTTGAGGGTAATAGTGGTGAGATAGACTTGGATATTGATCCACTCTTCAGAACGTGCATTAGGTAGCCTTCATGCTTGTCCATTCCAAAAATCTGAGATAGTAGCATTTACTATAATACCCAATCTTTGGTTTTGCCCTTGTAAATAAGAAGATAGAGGTCCATAAGGAGACCAATTATCACTCCAAAACCGATATGTTTGACTATTCCCTAACTCTGTTTTAATCCAATCTTGGAGAGTAGACCTTAACTTAAGCATTTTGTTTGTGTTCCAAGAGTGTTTTTGCCTAGTATTAATTACCCAGAACTGACTGACATCACCTTGTAATATTTCTGAGCAGAACCACTTAGCCCATAGTAAGTGAGGTCTAAAGAACAATAGCCAAAGAATTTTTAAGAAACTGGCAGTGTTCTAAGACTCTAAATTTCTCACTCATAATCCTCCTTCTTCTTTTTCAGATGTAACTTGATCCCATGAAACCTTAGCAGAGTGATGACCTTCAAGGGAACCTTTCCAAAGAAACTGACTGAGAAGAGAATTTATCTGCTTGATGCAACAATTTGGCAAGAGGTAAGCGCTACACCAAAACCTTGTGATACCTGATATAACTGAGTTTATAAGCTGAAGCCTCCCACCATAAGATAATGTTTTAGCTGCCCATGATAAGATTCTGTTTTGAATTTTTTAGGAGCATTGAAGCACAATCAGAAATGTTAAACTTCTTAGTGCACAGTGGCAACCCAAGGTAGCGTACTGGTAAGGATCCATGTGCAATTCCAAATTTGTTTTCAATGGCATTGATCTCTGGTAGGGATAGACCTTAGGAGAAAAAGCTGATTTTAGATGAACTGAGTGCTAATCCAAATTTTTCTTCAAACTCTTTCAGGATTGAGAGAGCAACCTGGACAGAAGAGAGGGATCCATCTGAGAATATCAACAAGTCATCTGCGAAGCACAAATGGGTGAGCTGTGAAGCAGCACATTTGTAGTGATACCCCATCTGCCCAGTTTCAGTTGCACGATTAAGCATAGCTGACAGGTAATTCATGGCAAGGAAAAAAAGGTAAGGAGTGAGGGGCTCTCTTTGCCTTAGTCCCCTCTTCCCCTTAAAGTGGTAATTTATTGTTCCATTATACCCAACTGAAAACGATGTAGTGCTTATACACGCTTCAATCCACCTCACAAACTGATTAGGAATATCAATACTCATCAAACATGATAGAATGAATTCCCATCGAATGGTATTAAATGCCTTGGTTATATTTATTTTCATTATAATTCGCTTAGGTCCCTTATTTGTGTGATAACCTTGAGCCAATTCTCAAGCCAATAGGGTGTTCTCCATAAGCAATCTTCCTTTCACAAATGCAGTTTGATTAGACAGAATCAAACTTGGTAGAATAGGCTTTAGTCTCTTCACCAAAAGCTTTGATATGACTTTATAAACCGTGTTGCAACAAGAAATGGATCAAAATTTTGAAATTAGAGTAGCTTCAACCTTTTTAGGGACAAGTGTTAATATGGTTGAATATTTTGATGCTGGAAGAAAGCTGGAGATGAGGAACTGTCGAACAACACTAGAGAAATTTGAGCCCAATACAGTCCAAGCTGTCTTGAAAAACCCAGCGGATAGTCCATCAGATCCAAGTGACTTATTACTATTTAATTTAAATAGTAGTGATTTTATCTCCTCGGTATTTGGAATATGAACCATAGAGTTTGCAATATCTAGCCTGCATGAGAATTCAACGGAAGGAGCTAGCATTGACGAGAAATGGTTAATAACTGCATTGCTCATGTCAAGTGGATATGTTAATATTTACCCGTCAGGAAGCGAGAATGATCGGATTGCATTGAAGGAGTTGCATGAGGTGGCTTATCGATGAAAATAAGAGGTATTATGGTCACCCTCCTTTAGTCAATGAATACGAGCTTTGTGCTTGAAATAGCTTTCCTCAATCAGCCGAAGATGTTGTAATTTTTCCAGACCTTCTTTCTCAGCTAGAAAACTGTTCGGAGTAGGGTTATTTAGAGCAGCAACCAGCAATCATTGTACTAAACTGTTAGCATCAATAACCATTTGTTGAATTTTAGAGTAATTTTCTTTGTTTAGTAGTTTGAGTGGAAATTTTAATCTTTTTAGGTTGTAGTAGAAGGATGACAAAGAGATGTCCTGACTTCTACCCGGGATCCAAGCCGTCTCCACCGACTCTAAGAACTGGGGGTGAGAGGATAGGTAATTGAGGAACTTAAATGGTTTGGTACCAGCAGTTGGCAAGGGCGAGTTGAGGGAAAGAATGGCAGGGGTATAGTCTGAAAATTCAGGGTAAGAGAAGGATTCGTGGCTAAGGGGAAACGCTGCAGTCCATTCATAGTTCATAAGTATTCGATCCAATTGCTTAGCAATAGGGTCAGCCAGTTTGTTATTCTTCCAGGTAAAAACAGTTCCTTGATATGACAGATCAAAAACTCCCAATGTCTGCATACATGTCTGCATTTCTAACATGTGCGAATCCAAATGTACAGTTGCGGACAAGGAGTGTTCATCAGGGTGGATAATTTGGTTAAAATCACCACCTATAACCCAAAGAGAGTTATAAAGGTGTAATATGTCATGAAGTCTAATAATTTTGTCCACATTGTAGCTCTCTCACAGTGTGTGGTTTCTGCGTAGATAGATGTCCAATAAAAATCTGAATGACCAGGAATGCTAACTGTGCAGGTCAGACTTTGTTATGTGGAAAAGATAACCGAGACGTTATCCGGATGCTTCCAAATAAGAATTATTCGGTCATCAACGTCAGCCTGATGGTTTGAGGTAAATTCCAGCCATTGCAACTCCTTTGCAAAACTTGATTTAGGTTTGGGCTCCCTTATGTGAGTCTCCAATAATTCACCTAAACAAGACTGATGAAATGCCAACCATTTATTAAGCCGTATTTGTTTGTCCAGGTCATTGAGTCCTGGACGTTCCAAAAAAAGGGTTTGGGGATCATTAAAACTGATCAGGAATCACTCCTTTGGAGAGGAGGTGCTCCTTTTCAGGTATTAAGAGAAGGAGAGGGTGATGGGAGGAAGAAGAAGATTCAGGTTCAATAGTATCCATGGGGGAAGAGGGTTCATGAATAATGGTGGGTTTTGGGCGTTTATGAGATTTTGAAAATAAAGGGGTAGCTAAGATTGGTGGATTAGGAGATGATGGGGACGGATTAGAGGTAGTTTGTGGCTGGGTGGAATAAGATGAAGCATTTTGTGACTGGATAGTTATATTTTGTGGCTGGGGATATACTTTGAGGCTGGGAGGAAGAGGTAGTTTGTGGCGGTGAGGGTTGAGAAGAAGGGTGAGGTGAAATAGGCAGAGTAGAGGAAAGGGAAAGTGCAGCTTTGGGAACCCAAATTTGAGTGGTTTGGGGGCAACGTTTGAGGGGGTGGCCAATGAGTTTACAATGGGAACAAGTAGGGGGAATCCAAGGGTAAGTAACTGGAAGACTTATAATCTGACCATTTTCTCGAACCAATTCCACAATTTTTGGCATAGGAATATAGAGGTCAACGTCGACTAAACAGTGTGCTTCAGAGATGTTCGAGAGAGCCATTGTGAACTCATCAACTTCCTTAGGCTCTCCAATCATCCAAGCTATAAGAATCCAACCTTCTTGAGTCATGAGGTCAAAAGGTATGTCTTTAATGTGAGCCCACAAAGGTAGAGAGCTAGGCGATTTGAAAGAATTTTGAGCAACAACAGACCATTTTTCCACATTGAAAAGAGAATCTGCAATGTGCCAAAGTTTCTTTTCCAGTATTTTTTCTCTAAGGTACTCAACTTTTTTGTCCTTTCCCCATAGGTAGTTAAGAATACTTTGGATAAAACTATGGGGGAGAAGTTTCCCAGAGAAATAACCAATAAGGTAATCTTTGTGAGCAGCAGCTCTTCTATTAAAAACTTCATCAGAGATTCTAGGAGAGAGCTCCAAAGGAGCAATGCGCTTCAGATAACGATTTGCAAAACTCTTAACTTTAGTAGCATAAGACTAAGCGTTTGAGGCTAGGGTTTCAGGGAAAGGAAGAATAGGGGGAAGGCGAGGGTTAGAGGGAGGAGGGTTAGTATTAAGAGGAGGTTGAGGAATCAGTAATCCAGATGTATAAATTTGAGAAGCAAAAGAAGTTGGAAAAAGAGGTAGAAGGACCACTCGGGCCAATAGGAGAGGAAAGGGATGAAAAAGGAGAGTTAGAAAGAGAGGGTAGATGAGAAGAGACAGAGGAGGGAAATCGGATAAATATGGTGGTTCAGAGGGAGACGACGGTGGACAGTACCAGCGAGGACTGGTCGGCGGAGGGTCACAGATAGAGGAAAACCAAGATGTTCGTCCTTTCGTCATTTCAGTTTAGTACTGCAATTTGAACAAATCGTAACAAAATAATTCATCACACAAAAAAACACGACAAAAATCAAACATACGATCGATGATTGATGTGGGACATCATTCTTGAGCTGTCTAAACTGTCACTGTTACATCAATTTGACACTGATTTGTGTATCATGGACGATCTTTATCTCCTTCACGTTAAATATTACCTAAAAGAAAATAAAATAATGAAGCATGTGGCGATAGAGATATTGTCGATGGAAGCGGAAAATCAACAAAGAGAGATCAAATTAGCACATGCTTTTGATTGATAGTTTCAGAAGAAAAGTCCAAAATGAAGAAGCATTAACAGATCTACACATCATGTGTTTCTGTTCTTGCGATTGGGATTGTAATTGTATATTATACAAACAACTGTAGCTAGCTAGATTAGATCAATCCTTTTACAAACTTAGAGTAGTATTTGGTATTTTTATTATATGTTAGCTCTTCCTCTTCTAATGCAAATAAATCTTCCAAAGATAATAACAAGATAAAAGCTCATTTCATATTTTATTTAACTATCTCTTACGTCATCTCCAACCCAACACTAAAACACTAATTTAGTGTCAAGTTTAATATTTTTTCTCTCCAACCCAACACTAAATTTCACACAATAATAGTGTAATTCTTCTTTTGCTACAGTGTTGTACTATATTTGATGCTGATACGGTAGCAAACTATAAAAATAAAATATTATTATTTATAATATAAAATTTAAACAAATATAATTAACAATGTAAAGTCACGTAACGTTTTGACGCACATGTAACGACGAAACGAAAAATGAAGCTTCGGTAATCACTTCAGATGGTTTAATATGTTTACGTAATTACTCCAGCTTTCACTATTGAACTAAATTAAATATCTTTGAAATTAAATTAAACCAATACAAGAAAAGTTAGTTGATAAATTTTTTATTAAAGCACATAAGTTTGAACCAGTTTACACGAAAATTGAATTAAATCACTAAAACACATAATTATAAAACTAAAATCAAACAATTTCAAAACTATTTTTCAGTTCCAAAAATATTTCAATTGACTTACTTTAATCTTATATTAATCAACTAATATAATAATAAAGATTTTTAGAAGTTATTATGTAATTAAAAATGTTTAATTTTAATAATATAATAATAAATATATGAAGTTTAGTGTAATATTTAGTGTTGTGATTGGAGATAAAAATATTTTTGTGTGAAAATTACACCAAATGTAATGTAATTTCAATAGTATTTTAGTGTTGTGGTTGAAGATGTCTACTTCAAATTCAAACCTACTGTTTTTTTGGTTCGTTTTCTTTCCGGAAATAGATGAACTGATTCCCAATCTCATGTTTTAGAAAAAATGTATCTAGTAGAAAGGAGATTTAGAGGTTCCCACTATCCAAGAGCTGAGGTATTGCAATAATATTATAAATTATCTCCATAAGCAAAGATATGGTTTGCCAACCAAAATGAAGGCACTAAAATCATATGATTATAATAATTTCAAAAATATAAAAACGACCCCTCGATTATACTAATGAGTCATCCTTTTGTATTTTTTTAGAATTTTTTAGTTTCCTGTGTAAATAAATGACATTTTCATGTCGAAGGTGCGTAATATCGGAACCAATCACACATAGACGGCTTAAGACAACTTGTTCTTTCCCCGACTCGTCGTCATCTAGTCATCTCCTTCTTGTCCTAACGCGCGTGATCTCTGTCCCTTCTTCCACTCGCGCATATGCGCGTGTTGTTCTCACACGCCTGTTATTGTTTTTTTTTTTCGTCAAACGTTAATTTTTATTAATGTAAATCCATCGTATCATATTGTTGTAAATAAACAGGACATGTATCAAACAATCGCCCTAATGAATTGTTATCGGAGACCGCTTTTCTTGCTAAATAGTCAGCACAGCGATTACATTCACGTGGAGCATAACAAAGAATAAAACGATGATATATCAATTCCCATTGGCGTATGATGTGTACAAACTGCTGAAGACGAAGATTGATGCTTGACTGCTTGAATAAGAGGTTAATTTGTAGATTGTCACCTTCAAAAATTACACATTTATATCCTAACGCCCACATGGCTTGAATTGCCCAAAGTAAAGCTGTGAGTTCACCTTCTTCAACCGACATACGACTTTCAAACGGTATATTTGGATCACAGGATGTTTCCTCAAGTGCTTGTGTAATTTCCCGAATACGAAATGTTGAATTCATTTGATTATTCTGTTTCCATGTAGATGGCGTACCATGCCAACATCCGGGTTTGCATTCAATCTGTTATCAAAACAGAATGTCTTACGTCTTTTATCCTTCGTATGTTGCACTTGTATTATAACTGGGCTATGATCAGAACCGGCTTGAGGTAAATATGTAATTTCAGAAGCCGCAAACATAGTAAGCCATTCTGTGTTAGCCAAAGCCCGATCCAACTAAATGGATTTCCTTTATGAGGCAGATCATGAACATCACAAACATTAGCCATCATTCTAAAATCTTCTAAACTCTTAAGAGTTCGGTCTTTCCCTCCTCGTTTTTACTGGTTCCTATATAAATATGACTGTTAAACACGTCAAATATTTATTATTTTCTTCTATATATATGAATATTATACCTATCTTGTGAGAAGAATAACAATATACCTATTTAGTTTTTTTTAAAAAAAAATTATTGCATTAATGTCTTTGTTGTAATTTTTATAGTGTCTTTAATATTTAAATTTTTTATAACTACATTAATACTTTTAACTAAAATAACTGGTATTAATTCGAATGACATTTGTCAATCAATTTTCTCTAACATAATTCAAAATCTGCCGAATTGCTTTCAGTCTGGTGGTTAGGATGATCCAACTAATAATTTGGCACCAGAGTTCGATTCCTACCTGCTGTATTATGGTAACTTAAAAAAGAATTACAAAACTGAACTTTAGGCTATAGATCAGGTTTGTCGATCCAATTGTTGAAAAAAAAAAACATAACTCAAAATCTTTGTAGAAGATCCTACATCAATATGTAATTAATGTTCTGTTTTGAAGACAATTGTCTCTTACAGCAACTATTGATATTCAAATAATGATTTTATTTGTGATATAAAATTCAATAATGACTAATAATTAAATATAAATAAGTTTTTTTTTTCCCATATGAAATCAAACTTGAGTTTATTTGTAAGGTAAACAGAGAAAAAGCCGCTCTCTCTCTCTCAATATCTCTCTGTGTGTCTCTCTCTCCAGCAATTCTGATCCGAAACCATTATTGTTTGAATCAAAGAGCAAAATCTCAGGTAACACCAAAGTCTCTACAACAACAACAATCCTCACTTTCTTCTCTCTTCAAAGCACTGATTTTCTTATATTCTGTGCTACGAATCAATTCACACTACGCAGAGCACATCTTTCTCCAACTCTTCCTACGTTTAAAATGATTTACATTAAACGAATTTCTGACGCAGTGTTGCAATCTTAATTCTCTCTAAATCTGTTTTTGTTGTTTTTGGTTATCGAAATTCTGACAATCTTATGAATGTGTTTATGTTCGTTTCTGTTTTGATCTGGGACTCAATAACTAAAGCTCCGATTTTTTCATTACAAAATCGTGTTTTTAGGACACAACGGAGACTGTTGACTTTACAAGTTGTGTCTTAAGTCCGATTCTACATTTCCGGATTCAATTTGTTTTCATTTTTCTTCTTCTTTCTGAATATTTAGTTTTACACGAATTCAATCAGATTTCATTGGAAGGAGGATTATAAGGATTGTCAGAAAAAATGAATCATGTACCTTCTGATCAAAGCTTTTACATTGAGAGCGAGGATGAAGATGACAGGAAGGATTACGTAGAAGATGGTGAAAGCCATTCTGATTCTTCTGATGCTTATGATGAAAACCAAGTGCAAACTAAGCCAAGCTCATACACTACTGCTTGGCCACAGAGTTACAGGTTAATCATCTTTTATCTCTATTCATATTTTCATTTTATTCTGTCTCTGGCTTCTCTTTGTTTACATTCTATCTCTGTGGCTTAAGTGAATTTTTTTCTCTCTTGCTAATTAGTATTGGTCAATCTATGTTATTTTGGCTAAAGAGAAATGAGTACAGTCTTGGTTGATTTGCTGCAGTTTCAGACAAATTTCAGGCTTGGTTGTGATGTGATTTGTGTCCTGATCTCTTTTGTTTTTTGACAATATTGTAGGCAGTCGATTGATCTTTACAGTAGTGTACCGTCACCTAGTATTGGTTTTTTGGGAAACAATTCGTTGACGAGGTTCGGGAGCTCTTTCATGTCCTCTTCACTGATAAGAAGACATACTCCGGAGTCATTACCTTCTGTTGCAAAACCTCTGTTATCAGAACAAGTAGATGAACAACAACAACCGTCAAAACACAGACTTAGCTCTCATGGCTTGCTCCCTCCTATTCCTTCGAGGAGACATTCAATGCGAAAGGATGAGAAAGCATCCATGGTATCTCATGAAATTCCAATGTCCCGCAATAGCTCATATGGACAAGCTGTTCTAAATGGTGAGTACATCATAATACTTTAGTAAAACCTTGTGTCTCCTTTTAAAAGTGGCTTGATGAGAGTAGTAACTTGAGAGAGAAATTGAGCTTTTTTTCATGAGTTTTCCATTGCAGTTGCTTTCCTAAAACCATAGAGCTGCAAAATTGGTTACAACACTGTCACTGTTCTGTGTTCTTCAGTATAGGAATTTAGATTATGTGTGTGTATTTAGACCGCCTTCTTAGGTTTTGAAGATGTTGATCCTTATAAAATGAGAGAAGAGTACAAAATAGTAATCAACTTTATTGTCCTCTAGCACGTGGACAGAACACGTCTAGGTTCAAAGAACATGGTTGACATGTTTAGCTCTTAGTACATAAATGATCTTATTCAATAACATGTGGGCATGTGCAGGATTGAACGTTCTTTGTGGGGTTGGAATACTTTCAACACCTTACGCTGCCAAAGAAGGAGGATGGTTGGGACTGATTATACTATTTATATATGGTCTTCTTTCTTTCTACACTGGGATTCTCCTACGTTACTGCCTCGACAGTGAGTCTGACCTCGAGACTTATCCGGACATTGGCCAAGCTGCATTTGGTACTACTGGACGTATCTTTGTCTCGGTAAGGGGCTAAAATTTCCTTAAAATCCTCCTTTATAGTGAAGGAAGTCAAGGACCACATAGAGAATTGAATGAAGTTAATACAAGTTTTCCCATAAAAAGAGAAATGTCTTTTGCCCTTTTAGAGCAAATTGAATAATTGAAAAGCCAAAGACAGAAAAAACTATCACACATTTGTTGATGCAAGTAGATTGGTATCAGAAGTCAAATGGTAGAATCCTGTGATTTGCTGATAAATCTCATGAAATTGCAGAAAGAATTTACAACTCTGTTCTTATAATAAGTATGCTAGAGAAATACTACTATAGTTAAGAAAACACTGAGATTAGTTAATGGAGTTTGATATATATTAATTGGTTTTGTCTTTTTTTGTTTGACGTATTGCAGATAGTACTCTACTTGGAGCTATACGTAAGTACTTCTTGCACTCGTCCGACAATTGACTATTATGTTTTATTAATAGTAATCTCATGTCTCTTCTTTATCTCAAGAAAAGTACATAACTAAAGAGATCCCTAGTGGTTTAAAAAAAGCAAGAGAAGAACTATTAAGTATGTTTGAATCAATGACCCTATGTTGTGGAACACGTTAGCAGAGGGCCCCATAGATTCTCTCCACTAGTTCTAGATTTGGCACTACCTGCGGCTGTTTTGAACTTTTCTCTTTGTTTCAATTTGTTCCTTTTAACAGCTGCTTTTGACGTCACTAAAGTGGCAAAATATAGTTTATGATGGAATGATATCTAAAAGCTACTTGTTTGAAATGATTAATTGAATAGTTAGGTGTAGCTCTTTTTGTATTATAGTCCGCTCAATGCTGCTCTGGAAACTGCCTTTTAGGGTCTTTGCTGGTTTCATGATTTTGTTATTGCACCATTGTGGCAAAAGGTTTATCATAAAACTCAGATGTTACTTCAGTATCTGCGGACTTAACACATGATTGAATTCATATTTGCAGGCGTGCTGTGTGGAATATATAATATTGGAAAGTGATAATTTGTCTTCATTATACCCAAGTGCGTCCTTAAGTATTGCAGGATTTGAGTTAGATGCACGCCATCTCTTTGCATTGCTAACCACTCTTGCTGTTCTCCCTACCGTTTGGCTCAGAGATCTCAGCATACTGAGTTATATCTCAGGTGTAATATTGTTTTCTAAAGCTTTGAAAATCGAACGCCTCAATCAAAATTCCTCTGACATTAACTGTTCTGTTAAAATTTTCAGCTGGAGGGGTGATTGCATCGGTGCTAGTGGTTTTGTGTTTGTTTTGGATTGGTTTGGTGGATAACGTTGGCATTCACAGCAAAGGAACTACACTAAATTTGTCAACTTTACCTGTAGCTATAGGGCTCTATGGTTACTGCTACTCAGGACATGCTGTTTTTCCAAATATTTATACTTCTATGGCCAAACCAACTCAATACCCTGCTGTTCTCTTGACCTGGTAAGCGTATGATGCCTCTAACAACTGCTTACAAACTCATCTTAACTTCACCTTTGTATGTGAACATTCCTCAACTTCTAACACATGATCAACACAATCCAGTTTATATTACAAAGATTGATGATCTTCTGCAGTTTTGCTATTTGTACTCTGATGTATGCCGGTGTTGCTGTTATGGGTTATACAATGTTTGGAGAATCAACACAATCACAGTTTACTCTCAACTTGCCTCAAGATTTGGTTGCAACTAAGATTGCTGTGTGGACTACGGTAAGTAGATCAGTTATATATATATGTATTCTTTCCAGTACTTATTGCATGTTGATTCTCACATTGGAGTAAACCATTTGTTTTTAACCGTTTTCGCAGGTGGTCAATCCATTTACCAAATATCCTTTGGGAGAAATTATTCAGATTTAGTCTCCTTTTAATTCAACACTTTCATAATCTGTTTAAGTGAGTGTTCCTTAATAAAAGAAAGCACATATGCTTTGACCATATCTCCTGTAGCAATGAGTCTTGAGGAGTTGATACCATCAAGGCATAACAAGTCGCATTGGTACGCCATTGGAATTAGAACCGCATTGGTTTTCTCTACTCTGCTTGTTGGTCTTGCCATTCCATTCTTTGGTAAGATCCTCTTTGCCATTCTGATGTATAGCTCATTTTTCTTCAGATTCCTACTTTTTGCTTTTAGTGAAATACTCAAAAATCTTGCAGGTCTTGTAATGTCATTGATTGGATCATTGTTGACTATGCTCGTCGTAAGCTATCTTTTCCTTGTCTATAAACTGACATTAGTTTCTTATTTATCTACCAATGAAGATCATTAAGTTTAAAATTTTAAGTTCATATTCTGTTGTCTGCAGACGCTAATACTTCCGCCAGTTTGTTTCTTGAGCATCGTACGAAAAAAAGTTACCTCTACCCAGGTAAATGTTCTAAGCAAGTCTATAAATTTGTACAAGCTTCATACAAAAACAGTGTTTCTAATGTTTTTACTACGATGCATCGACAATGTTGTGGTTGGTTGGTTTGGTCTTGTAGATGATGCTGTGTGTCTTAATCATCATAGTTGGAGCAATATCTTCAGTCATTGGCTCATATTCAGCTCTTTACAAGATCGTTGAACAATTGAGAACCTGAAAACAATTCTCTCTTTTTTCCTAAAAGAAAACTCTTATATACCAATTTTGTCTTCAGGGGGATACCTTTCTTCTTCTGCTTCTCTTTTCTTTTTGTCTTTTGTTTTTCTATAGAAAATTTATTCTTGCATTCAAAGTTTTTGTAATATTCCGATTGATGATCTGCAACTTTATACTGATTTGAAAGAATAAAGACTGGTGACTGTAAAGTTATGTCTCAAATAATATTGCTACTTTTGAAAGATATATAAGTCAACTCAAAACTTGGATGATTTGTGTACAATCTTTTTTGCCTTAGCCTTCAAAATCCAAATCCAAATCTTTCTCTACAATACCTTCGTTCGAAAACCCAAAGCTATTCCTTCTACTCTTCAGAATCAACTCTGAATTCTTCATCAACTGAATGTATTTCTTCCTTATAGCTAACACAGGATGGGTTTCAATACTAGCTTTATCTCTATATGGCTCTCTTAGAATAGCTGTACAAGTTTTGTTCTTCATAGACAAGTAAAAGATTTGTGGATGTCTCTCAAAGGCCTTATGAACCTTTTGAGGCAATCCGAAGTACTTCTTGAGGCATAACAGCTTCTTCCTCTCTGCGGAATGCTCAACAAAGAGACAAAGCAATTCATGAAGAAACCCAACAACTCTCTTCTCTGCTACATCACTACTTGGATCCAAACATGAATAATCATCATATGGTGATACATAAGGAAGCGTTTGAAACTCTTTTAACCAATCTTCAATCTTGACTCTCAATCTACAACCTTTTGATGGAAACAGAGGAAACTCAATTTCTGAATAACTGAATCCTCCTTCTCCTCCTCTCTTCTTCATTGCATTCATCTGCAACACAGACAAAACCTTTTCTCCTCCATCATGATTTACTGCTAAGCCCTTAACTCCATCTTCCATATCTACAAATCTAAACGAAGAATCAAGATTTTGCTCTGGAAATTGCAGGTAATCACCAGGCAAACCCAGATACCATTTCATTCCTTGAACTATACTCAGAGGCAAAACATTGTCTTTACTCATCAGAATGAACTTCCTCAACCTCTCTCGCAAATCCTCTGCAGAGTTCTGGTAAACTATTCTCTCTTCCCTGTCAAGCTCTGTAGCTTCTGGTGTCAATCTAAACCAAGGGAGGTTGTACTCTGGACCAACAAACTCTTCGAAGATTGAAGGAAATTGCCTTAAAAACTTAGCGATTTTGGTCGATACATCGAATTGACGCGTCCTCTTAGAGATTGAAGAGATCGGAATGCAACGATTAGGATCCTGAACAATACAGTTCTTGAGAGCAAGGACGGATTTGAGCTGAGACGATCGAAGTATGTGTTCGATATTATCAAAGTAATGATCTTTCTTCCATTTCATATACACGTCAACATAGGTCCGTTTCTGAGTGGACCAAGGGAGGTCGGTGCAGGTGAAAGCTAGGGTTTTTAGGGTTTTGGCATGGCGGTTGATAGAGTGCATTGAGGAAGAAGATAGTGTGGCGATTTGCACAAATCGGAAACCCTAATTGAGATTTTAGAATGGTACAAAAAGTGTCCTAACAAAGAAAGGTTTTGGGATTTTTGAGTTATTATAATGGCAATAATATTTGCATACCACAAGCAGAGTTGAGTTGTTGTTCTCTCAAAAATCAAATAGAAGTAACAAGTTTTGGAGACCAAGTAGGCAAATTTGGACACCCATTTTCTCCCATTAAAAGTTCAACAAATCTTCTCTTAACTCTCTCCCTTCTCGACGCTTCAAATGCATCTTTAGGCGTCAAGCTCTTCATCAATGGCAGTCCATTAGGAGCATCATCTGATGTCTCCACTATCCTTTCTAACATCTCTGAAACTTGACTCATTGTTGGTCTCGATTTGGCCTTCACCATCAAGCACCGGTTTGCAACTGCAGCTAACTTCAAAGCCGATTTGAGGTAGTAGTTTCCCTCAAGTCTTGGGTCGATGATCATTTTGAACTTCTTTATGTCAGATAAATGCGGTCTAACCCACTCCAAGATGTTTTGCTCGTTTCTTGGTCGGTTACGGTCAAAAGGCCGTCTACCTGTTATGAGTTCATATAGAAAGATTCCGTAGCTCCACACGTCGCTCTTGGCCGTGAGGTGTCCAGTTTGAATGTATTCAGGCGCTGCATAACCAATGGTCCCTACAACCTGTTCGATCACAGTTTGGTTATTGTCTTACTAATCAAACATTATAATACGAACTCGTTTCAAACGCTATGAATTTTGCAACAATCAAACGAGACATTACAAGCCAGGTGTGACATACCGCAGTGGAGACGTGAGTGATTCCATCAGAAGGACCCATTCGAGCCAGTCCGAAATCGGAGAGCTTTGCATTCCAATTCTCATCAAGAAGAATATTGGAGGATTTGAAATCCCTAAAGATGATCTGCATATAAGGTAATGAATATATTTCAAGAGCATATATAAGAAGGTATGAAGGCATTTATGATCATGGGATGAAGAAGAGACCTGAAACTCCATGCCTTGATGAAGATAAGCGAGTCCTCGAGCAGTGTCTTGAGCAATCTTTAATCTTGTGGACCAGGGGAGAGGAGTGATAATAAAACGATTGGAAAGATGATCTTGAACGCTTCTGTTTGGAACGTATTCGTAAACAAGGAGCCGTTGGATCCCTCTCTCATCATCCTCAGCGCAATAACCGATCAGCTTCACCAGATTTGGATGCTCCACTACTCCCAATACATTTACCTCTGTCACCCATTCTTTATGCCCCTGTTGTTATGTTCATATATGATTATGTTGTTAGATATTGAAGACCATACCTAACGAAACCGAATGACCACTTGTATTGCAAATGATGTAATCCAGCACACAGGAAAAGTGAGAAAGAAAAAGAGATATATGCTTGCCTGTAGACCTCTTCTACTGAGTTGTTTAACAGCAATTTCAATCTTTTTACGAGAATTTTGGGGGTCCTGAATCACACCACGAAACACACCACCGAAGCCACCTTCACCGATCATTAAGGAGCGGCTGAAATTCTTGGTAGCAGTTTTGAGGTCATCGAGGGCAAAGACTGCGAGATTGTTACTGTGTGTCTCAGACAGGACGTGCAAGGAGGAAGTAATAGAAGTAGCAGTACTTGTATCTGAGTTAAACTCAGACCCTGATCCTCCTCTCGCCATTGACATGGAACCAAACTTTCTTGGCTTACCTTCATCATCCTGAGATTTACTTTTGCTAAAGTAGAAACATTTCATTGTCTTAGACGAAACCAGCCTCCTCACTGTCGAACCAGGTCAACATTCCAAGTCAACACATATGGAAACACAATCAGAGATGATTTAAACAGAGAGAATCACAAAGCATTCAATCCAAACCAGCTATCAAGTTATCAATAACATTGCTCAACATGATATCATCACATTTCAATCAGATGAATACATTTACAAGAATATGCAAGCAAAAACAGATAACACAAAAGTCAAAATGAAGTAAGAGAACTGTTGAGATATCAGAAGAGGGAAGAGAAGAAAACCTGATGTAGAATTATTCATGAGGAGGATTCAAGAGTTGTGATGGCAGTCTTCATGTTCATGATTCAGATAGCTTTAAAGCATAAGATAAATGGGAGAGAGAAAGAGAATAGAGAATACGAACGAGCTCACCATGATCGAATAGGAAGTCAAATAGAAATGGCAGCTGGATTGCTGCTTACCAACCTAGAGAAGAAGATTTTTTATTTTATTTATATTTTTTATTTTGTTACATCAGCTTATTAGCTTGCTTGCTAATATGAAATACGAATACCTTCATAGTGGCAAACGATAACGCGTTCTTCTTTAATTTTTATCCGTTTATTTTCAAGTCATTTATTCACCACTTATTCTATACTCTTAGCCATTAAGATACAGTTTACAATAAAACTACTCAAGCCAAGAAAATTGAGAAATTAAGATGAATATCCTCTACTTATCCTCTACTTATCCTCTACTTATCCTCTACTTCTACAGAAGCTTCCTCTAACTTCTTGTAGTTAAGCAAATCAACTTTGTTATATTTTTATAAACCATAATTTGATATTGACCCGTTTAAGACTTAAATCACCTGTCCCAAATGGTCAAAACTGAAATAGTGACCTTCAATACTCACTGTCTTGCTCCCAAGACAAGTAGGCCACTAACAACTTAGCAAAAACAACTCTTTCTTTTCTCTACAAATACTAACAATAAACTCACACAATGAATGAAAAAACTACAAGTCACATCACTAATACATAATCATTCAAACACAAATGTCAGTTCAGGAAAATAAATTACCTTTTTATAGAAACTTAATAATTTAATGATGATGAAAAATGTGGTCCTCGAAACCTAAGAACAATTGATGAGGTGATAAAATGCGTTGGATTTTTAAAACTTTGTCTTTAGGGTGAGAAGTTGGTACAATAGAGACGTAAAATATAATTCTCTTCAGACTGATGGAAGCAAAGAGACTAATAAGTGTCAGCTATATTGAGAATCCACCTATATCTAACTCAAAAGTAACCTTAAACCTAACAACAAACTTGCATCATCTCAAGATTCTTCCTCCTACCTATTTTTTAACTCCTGGTTTATCTTTACCTGGTCCATTCTTTCCACCACTATTTGCAACAATTTAACTTCTAATAAACAGATATAGCAAACTCACAAGCATTTGAATTTACCTTTGTTTTTTTATTTTCATTACTCCGCCTCATTGTACTCAACCACTGCATCATACGTCTCCATCGTGAGACTGAGACTACTCCCTGCAAGATATCTGCAAAAACAAATATATTGCAAAGATACATTAATCATCAACAATAACCAAAAATTTCAAACCAAACAGGTATCAGCTCTACAATCAAAGACTGATTCAAACTACAAGGGTTCTAGTTTGCTTATAAGTTTCATGTACTACTACTAATTCCCATAATTACTTGAAACTCTGAAATACCCTAGTGCATAAAAATCTTACCTAAGTTCATGGCAAAATAACTTTCCCTTATCATACAAGACTTTTCTGAGAGAGGAGACTTCGTCTTCCACTAACATCTTGGTCTGCCCAGATTCTCGATTATTTTCTCTCTCAAGCCTTTTGATGAAATGAGCTGATGCAAAATGAACAATGATTCATGGATCAGGATCTCCAAGGACTGCCCTGGAGCTCTCTTCTAATCAATGGCTCAATTCTTTCGCTTATCCTTACATTTCAACGATGACACACGAAGCAGGAATCAAATGTGAATATATTCAATAAAAAAAGAGGACATAGAATGACATATTGTATTATAAACTTACAAGTTCCAAGCTTGGCCTCGAATATAAACGACCAGCTCGTGATTGTCTACTGTATGTGCTGCATTCAGTGCATTGGAGCCAACACTTGTAAGAAACAAAGGGAGATTATGCAAATTGAAGGCTACAGAGAGAGAGAGTAAAAGAGAATCAATAGTAAACCAAGTAACCAACCTTCCTTGCCATGGAAGCTTTCGCTGAAACATAATAGGATCAGGAACTGAACGAAGCCGTCTAAATGACCTCCGCCATGGCAATGGCCTTGAACTTGATCTAGAGTTTTTCAAAACATCCCTTGACCTTCGAATTATTCTAATAAACAAGTGAAAAAAATAAAGTTAATGCATTTATAATTTCGCAGAAACCAAAAAGAGGATCTTAGAGAGAGAGGTAACCTCCGGCGACCGGAAAGATCATCCCGATGATGATATGTTAATGTTTCACGATCACGAAGAATCGTAATTTCTCCTTGCGATATTTTCTAGAAGCACGATCACTGACGATAAAACTATGAATCAAAAGGAGTGTTGCAGAGAGGGAAATTCCTCTTAAACCCGCTTCATTTCCGGAGACAATCAAGGCAGTACCCGTGCTTGCACGCCGTCATTACGGCGGCTCGTCGGCCGGTTATATTTTCGAGGCATATCAGACACGATTTCCCTGGTGAAGTAGCTTTACACCAGAAATTACCTTCCGGCGATCGAAGAAGATGAAGTCGAGACGACGACAAAATCGCCATAGGGGCCGGTGATGTAGTCAGATCCTGCATGACCGGCGAGGTCTTTCTTTGCTCCGGTGAGGACTGCTCTTGTATAAAATCCGGTTCTAATGAACCGAGATGGATTTCAGTTGATAACCGGTTGATTTCGGTTCGGTTTATGACTGCTCGTTTCAAAATGAAGAGCGAGCGTGAAGCTCTCTCTTTCTTTATTGCTGTTCCGAGGAAAACTCACCATTGCCACTACACCAACGAACTCTCTGCTTGTCTCTCGAATGGAGGTTCCAAAGGATCAGATCGCCACTTTAATGGAGCATGGGCTCTACGATTCCGCTGAAATGCTCGTAACTTGTCTACCTCTTTATCTCATTTTGATTTTTCTCTTCTAAATCCCTAGTTTTTTCATCAAAGGACTGATGAAATTCGTCTGAATCCAGGGCTGCTTTCTCGTCTCATCTTCTACGGTTAGCACCGAAACTAGTCCTCATCTCAAGGCGGATAATTTGGTTAAGCTTCTTTGTATTTTTAGCTGAGTCCGTTAGTTGATTATTTTCGAATGCTCGAGCTTGAAGTTTAATACTTTATGTTGATTTTTGCAGATTATACTCGGCGATGCTTTATTTCATCAGAGAGAATACCGGAGAGCTATTGTAAGATTGATTTGCCTCTCTCTTTCTCTCTTTTATATTATATGTTTCAGTGAGAGTAGAGATTCTTTATGTTTTGCTGAGTAAGAAATGTTACTCTGTTCTCTCTATAGGTTAATTCTACCTCCAGTTTAAACTCTAGAAAGAATGCTTGGTCTTGACTCGGAGTGAACTACATAAAATGCATAGAATATATCTGATTATATAAATTTATTGAATGAGCACAGATCAATTTCGGATATGTATTGTTTATTTCCTCTCCTCTGGGGACTTTGGATGAAGCTCTGAAGTCATGTCGATATTCTAAATTTGTTTCCTTCTTTTCGTCAGCATATGTACAAGCAAGCGCTGCAACATTGTACAAGGATTCCGAAGCAAAGTTCCAGTATTTCGAGGAGTTCATTACCTTTATCTACCAGATCATCTGTGAATGCCTCAGGCAATGCTATTAATGAGAACGAGGTAAATTAGTGTTTTGTTTAGTTTTGATACTTTTGGCTTTTCCAGTTTCCAGAAATGATGTCCTTATGTATACTTTCCATAGAAGTTCAGGTGTGTTTTCTTTTTCTAAATTTCATCTTAGGTGAGATTCAAGATTGCTTCTTCTCACTTTGCTCTTAATGAAACAAAAGCTGCGATTGCTGAGGTAAGTCTTCTGTTCTTTTCATTGGGAGTATCATCTATTTTTATCAAGATTTATGTTGACTTCTGTATTTTTTGATCCACCGACATTGATACATAGAATAGAACATATGTATGAGGACTGAAAAATAGATGTCGAATTTCTCTGCTTCAAGATTATAGATTGGTTTTGGATAGGTTGACTTACATCTCGCTACTGCAATTTGTCACCAAGAATTCAGTAACAGTAGTTTTCTTTAATGTAACAATTTTGTGCGTAACTAATCGATTGTTGTAATATTCCTGAATGTGAGATGAATTTGTGTTGACCTCCCACCCATTAATGCAAATCCATTAAAAAAAAGTTAAGCTAACTGGATGCCTTGCTTTCAACACTACATGTACTAAAACAAGTAAACCATTGGTTTGTGTAGTTATAATCTTTTATTTCAATTATTCTTTGCCAGATGGAATCTGTCAAGACCAGGAGCTTGGAGATGAATGTACTAATGGCAAAGCTTCATCGAAATTCAGGATACAACCGTGGTGCTATTGCTTTTTATAAAGAGTGTTTACGGTCTGTTTTTCATTTTCTTTCCCAACATTTCATAGCATGTAACACTTTCATGATATCTCACTCTACATCAAATATAATTCAACAAATATTGTATATATGGGTGAAAATATATATTATATGCATATGTATGTATGTATGATATGATCTTTAAACTCTGCAGGCAGTGTCCTTATGTACTCGAAGCTGTCATAGGTTTAGCTGAACTGGGAGTCGCTGCAAAGGATATCATATCGTATTTTACACAGGTCAACCTTTCTACGAGATTTCTCTTATCACTTTCTTCTATATTTCATTATTTCTTTCAATGTGTTTTGCCCCTCTTTCTCCCCATTTTGCGGTTAACTTTTCCATGTACAACTCATACGACAATGTATTTACTGTAACTGTTATTAATGTCAGACTTCAAGTAGAAGTGCAAAGGTTTTGCTTGATCAGATAGATCCTACCCGTTGGTTGCAAGTAAGCATGTTCAGCACTTATAATGTTGAAATCTGTTTATAAGTAAACTCATTAATCATGTGGACAATCTAAATATTGTGATTTGAGTGAGAGTCTTTTTCTATCTAGTATGTTCTATGGAATACAACTTTATATATAATAGTTTTACGAACTTTGTCATCAAGGACTAGATTTATGTCAAATTCAATGAATTAAACATTTCGTACATTAGGAGAAGCTGTTCATGAGTGGAAAGTGAATATAATCACCTTGATAGTATTCCCTTGAAGAAATTAGTGCTTTTATGTTCTTTTGTTAGCATCAGCCCAACTATTCAACCAGGGAACTATTATCTATTTATATACTTTTTCTTGGATGGCTGTTTCATTGGTTTCGTAATTTAGCTTATCTGGTAATTATATTAACTTTTTTCTTTGTTTTTTCTAAATATTTTTTCTTCGTTTTCACAGCGCTATGTTGAGGCCCAATGTTGTGTTGCTTCACATGCTTACAAAGGTAGCTTTCTTTTTCCTTTGTGGGTTTGAATGCCTACAGTGTATCAGATCTGGCTTTTGGATCATTTTTCTTTGTATATTTCATTTCGTACATTGAATTTGCTGGAAATTCTCCAGTGAGTAATCCGATATACCTTAAAAGATACTTTGTAATGTTATTGTATATACTCAGGGGCGTTGGAACTCTTTGCTGAACTTTTACAACGATTTCCAAATAATGTACACTTGTTGACTGAAACAGCAAAGGTTAGAATGGCATTGACAACGATGCAAACAGAAGTGCACTTGAGTTGTTTGACATAAAGCTGATTGACATAAATTTGGTAGTTAATGAATTCTTCCATCATTTATTCCATTTGTATAGGTCGAAGCCATTATTGGGAAAAATGATGAGGCCATAACGAGATTCGAGAAGGTAGTCGCCGTATCGATGTCTTTATCTTATCCTCTTTAAAATATGCGAAATAATATAAAAGCTTTTGTAGGTTCGATCAATCGATCCTTACACGCTAACCAGTATGGATGAGTATGCAATGCTGCTACAGATAAAGTGTGATTATTCCAGGCTAAACAAACTCGTCCATGATTTATTAAGTATTGATCATACCAGAGCAGAAGTTTTTGTTGCTTTATCTGTATTATGGGAAAGGAAAGATGCAAGGACGGCATTATCTTATGCTGAGAAGGTTAGCTTGCTGACACTAAATTTTGTGCTAAATCGTAGCGTAATAGCTGATGAGATTCAATATGCAATCAGAGTATCAGGGTAGACGAGAGGCACTTACCGGGCTACGTAATGAAGGTAAGTTATATTAATTTTTGTAAAAATAGTTTTGCATTTCTATCCACATTTTGTATTATATTTTCAGGGAAAACTTCTTTTAATAGCAAAACGACCAGAAGCTGCAGCTGTAGCCTTCAGAGCTGCCCAGAATTTGAGGTCTGACCTTCGTTCATATCAAGGTCTGGTTCACAAGGGAAAAGAAGATTGATATACACTTTCATTGTTGTACTTTTATGGTGGTATAAACCTTAAACAAACATAAAAAGGTTGGAGTGTGAATTAATTTGCATTATTGAGCTTTTCAGGCTTAGTCCATTCTTATCTGGCATTTGGTAAAACCAAAGAAGCATTGTATACCGCCAGAGAAGCAATGAATGCAATGCCTCAGTCTGCAAAGGCTCTGAAATTAGTTGGTGATGTTCATGCTAGTACAACAAGTGGCAGGGAAAAGGTAAGTTTACTACCCATAAAATTTTCGTCTTAAGCAGAATCAGCTTAACTTTAGAAATTTGTTATAGCATTTTACTAAATACTGAAACTGAAACAGTTCCTTAAGAATTTTTACCTGTTCAATTCTCAATTTCTCTAAGCATAGTCTATACTAACTCTGAGAAACCATTAAGAGCTAATGAGCATCTTCTTATGATTTTATCATTATTAATATATATTTTTGGCGTACCAGAATGATAATAAGGTTTTATAACAGGCAAAAAAGTTCTACGAATCAGCTCTGAGGCTTGAACCTGAATACCTTGGAGCTGCCTTAGCTCTGGCTGAGCTTCATCTAATGGAAGGGAGAAATGGAGATGCTGTATCGCTACTTGAAGGATATCTTAAAGATTGGGCTGATGATTCTCTCCACGTCAAGCTAGCTCAAGTCTTTGCAGCAACGAATATGCTACAAGATTCTTTATCACACTATCAAGCTGCATTAAGGTTTCTGAAATTCTAAACCAGTAGTGCCTAGAGTTTCCATTGTTCCTATGCAAAAATACTATATAACAAGATTGTTAACAAATGTAATGCAGAATAAATCCACAGAATGAGGCAGCCAAAAAGGGTCTAGATCGCTTGGAGAAACAGATGAAGGTAAGTCAACAACTTATATCTCATTTGATTTCTGTTTTCCTCGGCTTGTTGGATTGAAAACTTGGAAAGAATCAAATCTATATAGTAGTTGAATCCATGATGAACAATGATCCTCAATGCATTACAAACGGCTTGCAGGGAATAGACCCAGATGCAGCTGATGAGAATGATGATAACGATGTTGAAGATGTTGATGGCGACACTGAAGAAGCCGAACTTATGTGAAGAGATTCTTAGTAGGTAGATGAGTCTGTATAACTGTAAAGTATCCAATTGTTAACATTACTATCAATAGCATATGTAATTCCAATCCTTTTGATTCCTATAAAGTTAGAAAAATATATATATCAGACCAAAAACCTATTTAAAAAAGCAATTGGATATTGTGACGTGTAAATACGCTATTAGTTTAAAAACGCAAAGAGCAACCATCATCAAATCCTCGCTGAGAAAATTTCCATCTTTTTTCGCTAGCTTAATCTTCTTCGTTAAAAGCGAGAAGCTTTTTTTCTCTTCTCTTTTTTTCCTTCATGGGTTTCATCTCTTGTATCTCATTTCCTACGCTCAATTGTAGAATTCTCTCGTCGTATCACTTCACCAAGCAATCGGTTTCAGAAGCCTCATATTCACTTAAGTTTGCGTTGAGACGCGACGAGGATAAACCCAACTTCTCATTGTTTCTTTCGTCAACGTCTTCGTTAATGGCGACTCCTATTCAAGCCTCCTCTACCTCTACCATCGGTATATTTACTCTCTATTTCTTCGATGTTCTTCAACGTCTATAAAAATTAGTGAACTGTTGCTGACCTCCTGTTGACTTTTAAGATAATCTGATGTTAAATTTGGATACTTAAATACTCAATTTGTTAATCTATGATTAGAGTTAATCAGAGTTTGTACAAGTGATTAAAGTTGTCTAATTGCATGGATAAAGAATAAGACTGGGAATTCAAAATTTTGTGATTCTGCTCTTCCAAGTAATGACCTTTTTATATGTTTTTTGTATGAAGGTGAGACCAGTGATGGCTTAAAGGTCCAGCCTCATGATTCAATCGGGGCAAACGATTTACTGATTGTTGGACCAGGTGTTCTTGGACGCTTAGTTGCAGAACAGTGGAGAAAGGTATAGCTTTTGTCTTAAATAACCACTTTGGTAACATTATATGTCTCATAGATCATTGTCTTTTACAGGGACTGAGTTGAATTTGATAGTTGCACATATCTTTCTTCTTATATTACATCATATAGAAATACAGCAATTCTGTATACCATAAAAACAAAAACGAATGTGCCCTGCAAGTCCCTGTTTATCCTGTCTTGGTGGTTTTATCATATGATGTCGTGGGTTGATTTAACATAACACTTTACTGGAGATTTATGATTTTGGATGTTGACTACTTTTTTATTCAAGACGTTTATACTGGAAGTTAAGACTTGAAGCTTTATATGTGGAGCAGGAGCATCCAGAGTGTCAAATATTTGGGCAGACAGTAACAAAAAATCATCATGACGAGTTGGAGAAGTTGGGTATCAAACCATATCTTAAGGAAATTGAGTTTGAGGGCAAGTTCTCCTATGTCATCTTTTGTGCTCCTCCATCACAAAGCGCTGATTATGCCGCTGAAGTCAGGTAATTTATTACAAGAATCACATGTTTCAATAGTTAAAGAGTCTATGAACTGTATTCCTTATATGTGGTCTATGTTGCAGTTAAACTTTAACTTTATAGTTGGAGAGGAGAATGAAATTTAATGTTAATTTGTATCCTATTGCTTCTTCTTTGAGACAACAGTTAACTTTTTTTCCCTGATTCTATTGTCTTAAATGGCCATGCATTTGTGTGTACAAATTGATCAGGATGGCAGCATCAAAATGGAACGGGGAAGGATCATTCTTGTTTACATCTAGTTCTGCACCTTATGATTGCTATGATAATGGAGATTGTAATGAGGTTTATCTCAGCACCTGAATATATCTCTTCCTTTCAGTTTTTTCTATACAAATATTCTGACTGTTAGGCTTCAGCACCACATTTTAGTTTTCTGCTTCAAAGAGGCTAAACTCAATAACATCAGAACGATTGGGTTTGTTGAGGTTATCTGGAGCAAACAGTCTCTGATCATTTGAAATCTATGAAAGTCGAGTATATAATCAAATAAACATCTTATATATATGTGTATACATATATATATATATTCACTATTCAATAAGAGTTTCTTAAGTTTATCACCCTGCAGGATTCTCCAGTAGTGCCGCTGGGAAAGAGCCCAAGAACTGATGTGCTTCTGAAAGCTGAAAAAGTAGTGTTGGAATGTGGAGGGACTGTCCTTAGACTGGCAGGACTTTACATATCCTTTTGAATTTCAATACATTGAAATTGAATGAGCAAATTTCAATAGGCCTTTCTTGGTCTGCAGCAGATTTGAGCATTATGTATCTCCTGAACTTGTTATACACAGAGACTAGAGGTGCACATACTTACTGGTTGAGTAAGGGGACGATCGATGCTCGTCCTGATCATATCCTGAATCTCATTCATTATGAGGTATATTTGTGATTTGCTCACTCCTTTCTTCTGTTCAAAGCCGATGAACGTCAATGGTGCTGGAATATATGATAACTCATTATCTGGCATTGGCATTGTACTATGCATAGTCTCTTATCAGGTTCTGTACTGTGTTTCTTAACAGGATGCAGCTTCGCTGGCAGTTGCAATCATGAAGAAAAAACCCAGTGGTCGGATATTCTTGGGTTGTGACAACCATCCTGTGTCAAGGTATGCTGCTTTCTTTCTAACTTTGAGATTCTTCAAACATCGACATTTCACATGTTTGACCTCACATTCTTCTCAGGCAAGAGGTGATGGACTTGATGGCTCAAAGCGGAAAATTTGATAAGGAGTTCAAAGGTTTCACGAGTGAGTTCTTTAGACACTGACATGTGCTTGTTCTGAAAAGCCTTAAGTTTCATAGTCTGACAGCTTTGTTATTTGTAGGCACCAGTGGTCCTTTAGGGAAGAAGTTGAACAACTCTCGAACACGAGCAGAAATTGGATGGGAACCAAAGTATCCAAGCTTTGCTCAATTTTTAGGAGTATCGAAGTAAATGTTAGATCTAGATATGTGCAGAAGAGAATGCCACTAAAGATGAAGAATCCAATAGCATGAAGCACTATTTATGTTTAATTCAAACTTAATGAATACTCTTTAGAGATCAAACAGCTGACATATCCAGAATCCTTCGTTTAGCTCCATGGTTTCAGTTCAGTTGTTTCATATCACCTAATATGACATACTTTCATTGTGAAGATATCCACTTCAACTAATGATCATTAAAGTACTCTGAGAGTTGTTCAGTAATTTGTTAGAAGATTAGTACTCTGTGTCGAAATATCAAAGCTTGTGTCTTGTTCAATACCAGATTGAAGAAGTAACAAAGAAATAGACCAAACAAGCAAGGCCTCAAAGGTCTGTACCTAACAAACACATCCATGCCTCCATCTCACCCACATAAATTTGTTACTTATATTTCTGTTAATTGAAACACTTTTTTGTTTAATTAATTAAAAACAATCAAATAATGTCAAGTATCTCGTATGACTTGCTTCTGATCTACATAGGTAGCAGCTGGTAAGTTCGAATCCCACCCACTTCAGTTGGAGTATTTAGGTTATGAATTATGCCATGTTAATCCAAAATATTGACCGAAAAAGAAAAGAAAAAAAAAACCAAATAATCTTGTGACTCTTGGCTTCTAAGTACAACGCATGTCATTAAGTAATTAGGTGATGATGGGTGATAAGTAGAGCAAACCAGAATTTCTATCAAAAATAAAATAAAATTTAGCTTAAATATTTCATTTGGTTATATACACAAAATTGAACCATATTCAGAGAATGACTTAAGGTGTATGATATGTCTTAATTTCATTAATTGACAAAAATGATTTGAGTTGTAGAAGTTTTAAGCCTAATACGAAATATTTTATCGGATTTAGAAGGCCTAACAATTAGGAACAAGACCCTTTGACAAGACATTCCAACTACTTAAGTTAAATCTCTCCCAAATTTTAGGGTTAACATACAACACTTTGAGACTTTTTGCATTATATTTTCGTGGCTTAAATCAATTCCAATAGGACACCAAAAACCCAAATTTGTTGTAAAATCCTCTCTAATGGAACATCAAAAATTACAACAAAACACCAAATTTAGTGTTTTTACTAAAGTGTTACACCAAAATATTCACTAAACCAAAACTTAAAATATTAATATTTGTTACTCTTTCATTTATCAATATCTTTTAAATATCACCAAATTTGATTTTTCCATTCATTAATATAATTTCAATGATATATACACCAAATGTTAAATTAATATAAAATTTTAATTATAACTATATTAAACTTTAATTATAATTATTACAAAATTTTAATTGTAGTTATTTCAAAATCATTATTAACATGAAATGTTAATGTTAGTTGTAATTAATTTAAGATTTTATTTTGTACATACTATTAGTTAATATAATATATTTCATTTATCATTATTTATAATTTATTTAGTGTAATTTATAATTATTTACTTAAAAGATTAATTTGTATTTATCAAAATCTTTAAAATATAATTTTTTTAGTTTAATAATATAATAATAGAAAATAGTCGTTTAGTGTAAAATTTGGTGTTGTGGTTGGAGATAAAACAAAAAATAGAACACTAAAACATCAAATTTGATGTAATTGTAACACCAAAAATATTGTCATGGTTGGAGATGCTGTTAATAGAGAGATATGCTTTATTTTAGAGTAATACTACTGACCAACGAAACTAAACAAAATGAAATTACAACAATAATCATACATGCTTCAATAAAAACATCACAAAGCTGAATGAAAGTGCCGAATTATTGTCAGATTATTTAGCTAACGACTCTTCAATTTTTCTCCACTACATATAATAGATTAAAAATGCATTTTAGGATATAATGAATCGGACATTATCGATCTAATTATTGACAAAAAAATCGATTTGTAATTATATACAACAAAATTGGTTTGTGATGTTACAACGGCAATGTTATAGCAAAATCATGAGTAATTTAGAGACAAACATTGCATGTTCACTAAATAAAAGTCATATTTTGACATGGAATAGTTGTAGTTGATACTTCATCGAAAAACAAAGTCTCAGATTTTAAGCCTGAAAACATTAGTCCTCATATTTCGAAATTGATTTCAAATGAAGAGAACTCATTAGTTAATGTGATCTTAATCAAGCATTAGAAAGAAAAATATCTAAGTAAGTAATAGTTTCCTCGATCAGAACAAACATTAAAGTTGGTTTAATGTTTTAAAAGTCACCCAACAATTCACAGCCATGCAAGAGTTCTGCTCCTGAGTGAACCAATATATTGTACCAAATATATACATACATATCAAAGAAAACGACAACCGAACTTTTCTTTTTTCTTCGTTTAAACCTTTTAAAAGAGAATAAAATAAAATTAAATAGAGACGAAAACACGAAAAAGAAAATATGATTCACTTCCTGCAAAACCAATATAAAATGAGGGTTGCGTGAAGAAACCAAAATCAAAAACTAACACAAGTGAGACAGAGAGAGAAGAGAAAAGTGAAGAATGGTGTTCATCAAGGTTCATCAACTTGCTTTTCTCTTTGGTCTCTTAGGTAATTAATCTTCTTTACTTTAATTTCTATGCTTTTTTTGAATTTGGCTCATTACAAAACTTCATTTATATCAACTAATGGTACCAAAGAGCATGGTCGTTAGAAGTCCAGCTACTATCTTAGACATCAGAAATTCGATTCCTATCTTCCGAGAGGAGATAAAATAGGTTAATGAGATCCACCACAAAAAAAAAATATCAACTAATGGTGACTTTGGTTTTTATTTTCAGGCAACATTGTGTCTTTTGGAGTGTTTTTGTCACCAGTGTAAGATATATTCACATCAATCAAAAAGTATCTAATTTTCTACACTCAAAATGTTATATATATTATAGTACTTATTCGATAATATGTTATAGGCCAACGTTTTATGGAATATACAAGAAGAAAACATCAAAAGGGTTTTCATCGATACCTTATATATGTGCACTTGCAAGTGCAACTCTTCTTCTCTACTATGGAATAATGAAGACTCATGCTTATCTCATCATTAGCATTAACACCTTTGGTTGTGTCATTGAAATATCTTACTTGTTCATCTATATCTTTTATGCACCAAGAGAGGCTAAGGTTAGTTTGGTTCGGTTCGGTTCGGTTCGATTCTGATGATCTCTATAACTATAACTAATGTGGATGTTGCCCATGTGACAGATGTTTACTTTGAAGTTGATAGTGATATGTAACATTGGTGGACTTGCTCTTTTGGTTCTTCTCGTTGATCTTTTGATTCATTCTAAACCAAATCGTGTCTCCACCGTTGGATGGGTTTGTGCTGCTTACAGTCTTGCCGTCTTTGCTTCTCCTTTAAGTGTCATGGTGAGTTTTCAGCTTTCTTTCTTCAAACATCGTGCCGTTTTGTTATATCTATGATTAATAAACAACGTGTTGTGTAATGTTGCAGAGGAAGGTTATAAAGACAAAGAGTGTGGAATACATGCCGTTTCTTCTCTCATTGTCTCTTACTCTTAATGCAGTCATGTGGTTTCTTTATGGACTTCTTATCAAAGACAAGTTCATCGCTGTAATATTAATTAATCACATTTTCACATTTTTTCAATATTTGTAAATTTTGTTTATATTACTAATTAATCTTTATCGTTTTTTTGTGTTTTCAGATGCCTAACATTCTCGGGTTTATGTTCGGCATAGCTCAAATGATACTATACATGATGTATCGAAATTCGAAGAAACCGGTTTTGCCATCTGTGGAAAACGACCCAGCAAATAAACCCGGTTTAAATGAAGTCTCCATCGTGGCTGTTGAATTGCCTCATGCAAATTCACACAATGTTGAAGCTTGTGACTGAGAAGCCTTTGAATTAACTCAAGCATGAACTAAATCTTAATATATCGTATGTTGGAATAATAAAATTTGATTTCTATGTTTTTGTCCGGTTTGAGTTGGTCTAACCAAACCAATGTTGTATTGTTTTTATCATAACCATACCTTTGATAAAATGATCATTTAGTCCGTAACTATATTTCGGTTCCTAATGTGCAAGACGAATAGTTTCTCGATAGTCATGTGGTATTCAGACCTTTGGAAAAAAAACTATAGTACAAACGAAAGGGGTGCGAAATCCTGAATAGGTCGTAGATATTTTTTTTAATAGGTAAGAGATATTTAGTAACATATAAAGAAACTTCATTTTCTTGTAAATTGATTTGCTGACACGTGTTGATAGCTAACAAGTGCCGTGATTGGTCCAACCGACGCTGCGCAAAGCCTTCGCTTTTGGACAGCCTAAAAAAACAAGCTGATTGGTCAGAACTTAATGTGATGTCTACTAAGTCAGCAAATGAATTTTTTTTCTGAAGTCTTTCAAGCTGATAGGTCAAACAAAATTTCAATTTATTAAATTTTGGATTCTATTTCATTTTCAATTTACACACACAAAATGTGAAGATTATTATATATTTTATAAAAGAATTATGAACAAAATATACAAACCCACATTACATATAGTGTATGTCTCTTAATAACACATACTTGGAATACAAGTAAGATAGATTACATAAGAACAAACTCAAATCTTTACAAGATCCACAACAATGAACAAATCTGAGTTTGTGTCTTCCTTATTCATAAACACACACAACAATTACTATTTCCCATCCCACCTCCAACAATCTTCCAAAGCTGGTTGTCGCTTTCGTTACAGTCCCATAGGACGATATCACGGACACCACTTGATTTGCTGTCACCATGATATGCATCAATGTTTAGCCTCACATTGTTTACCATCCTTATTTTGCGATATCCATCGCCCAAATCGTTGCTTTCTGTCCATAGTACAGACTCGTCGAGCCTATTAGGATCATATCGAATCAGTTGCACCTGCAATATATATCCGAAACTATAGTTACATATTGCTTATGCACATCGAGCTTATGAAGATCAAAAGATCATATCGGATTCATTCATCTCATGGATCAACAAACACAATGCAGAATCACAGAACTAGACTAGCAGAACTCTCTAATCCCCAAAAAAATCTCGATGCCCATCTCTGTTTACTCTGTTCCTGCTTAAAGTCCATCAGTTGGTGCTTAAAGTGTTAATGAGGCATGTATTGCTTTTGAGCTCTAAACAAAAGATGTACGAAATGTATAGCCAGCTGTTTCCAGATGACATCTAAAGTAAAAGAAATAACATTTAGGCAAATTGTGATGTCACATAAGAATCTAAGGAAGAAACACTTACAGGATAAGTAGCTCCCACAGAATGCTTCATTGCTTCACCAGTGGCTCTGTTTATAAGAGCGAAACAAGGATGACCATCTGCGTCCTTCACTCGAGTGCTGTACTTTTCATCTTTATACCAGTGCTGCACATTGGAAACCATTTTTAAGGACATTAACCATAGATATAAAAGTCCATACATCAAAACCAATAATGCCAGCAACTATCTGGATATTCTCAGGTATATAAACAAGAGCATGCTTCAATCAATTGAAACATCAGGATAATTTTCTATACAACCCAAGCTTGTTTTCGCATACAAAGCTAACACATGAACATAGTAAGAGGATTTGGGAACTTCAACAACAAAATTTTAGAGTAGCAGTGAATTGATAGCTAAATTTTGTTTCAAAATCATACTACAAGATTCAACCTTCCAAGAAGAAAAGCTATGCATAATTCAAAATTACTCAAATTGAGATGCATATGAATCAACCACATCAAGTCAATGAACCGTTAGATCAAAGCAAAAGTAGTTAGATTGTGATAGGAGATGCTTTAATACCTGTGCAATATCAGATGGATCAGACGGAGCGAGGATAACCTTACCATCTGTAATGGTCAGATGATAGTTAGACTCGGCCTTGGAATAAACTTTCACCGTCGACCTTCCGGTGAGTCCGTAAATATTACCAGGCAGACGATTCTCATAAGGACGGTGGTGGACTACGAAAGGCGATTGGGGCTGAATTAAGCTATGGTGAGACACGTGCGCGAAGCTAGTGGGAAAAAATGGTGAGTTCGGTTCGTTGAAAATGTTGTGATTGACATGGCTCACATGACCAAAAGGAGGCACCGGAGGTTGCGGAGGTGCGTAGGGATCAAATTGAGGCGCCGATGCCGGAGTAGGCGCGAAGGGATCAAAATGAGTATGTGATTGGTGAAAGCTAGGAGGTGGAGGAGCATCGGTGAAATTGTTGTTTGGTGGTGGTGGTATGAAGGATTGACGATCTTCATCACCGTCATCGCGTTGGTGGTGATGGTGGTTTTGTGGAAATTCCATTTGGAACTTTTTTTGTTTGATGCAAGTTTATGAGATGATCGGAGGAGGAGAAATGGAGACTGATAACAAGTTTTTTTTTTCCATGGTTCGTCAAGGCCGATCCATAGGGTAGGATCCGAATTCTGGTGCTGGATCATCCTAACCGACTGAAAACAACTCGGCCACAAGTTGTTCAAAATTAAAGATTTCAAAATAGATTAAAACAAAATACAGATTTACATAGTATATGTATCTTACAAACGCTTGTTTGGAATACAAGTAAGCTAAATTACATATGCAAACGGCACAAACTCGAGCCTTTATTCATAAACACACAGACCACTCTTTACCATCTCACCTCCAAATTTTCTACATTTACAAAATTCAGTTAAGTAGAGGTTAATTTATATGCTTCCTGCGTACTTTACAACACTCAATTAAGGAATTGGTTTAAGAAAAGCTTACAGAAAGGAAAAATCTTCCAACGCTGGTTGTCGCCTTTGTTCCAGTCCCAGAGGACGATAGTCGTGCCATCACGGACACCACCTGATTTACTGTCACCATGATATGCATCAACATTTAGTCTCACATTGTTTACCATCCTTATTGTGCGATATCCATCGCCCAAATCCTTGCTCTCTGTCCAGAGTACAGACTCGTCGAGCCTATCAGGATCATATCGAATCAGATGCACCTGCAATACCAAAAGATATAATTACATATTGCTTAAGCACACCAAGCCTATCAGGGTTATAGCGTATATATTTATCTCACGGTTCAACAAACACAATACTGAATACAGATAGACCTTAAACTCTTTATGGACCTCTCTGTTTACTCTCTTTCTACTTAAAGTACAGAGTTGGTGATTTATGTATTGATGTGGCATGTGTTGCTTATGAGCTCTAAACGACATTTGTGTAAAATGCTTGGATAGCTGTTTTGAGATACCGTCTAAGGTCATTGAAAATATCACTTAGCCAAATTAAGATGTCGTTTGGCCTTAATGAAATTCGAAGGGCTAAGAAGACAGAGTCTAAGGAAGGAACACTTACGGGGTGTGTAACTCCCACAGAATGTTTCATTGCTTCACCAGTGGCCTTGTTTACAAGAGCAAAACAAGGATGACCATCTGCGTCCTTCACTCGAGTGCTGTACTTCTCGTCTTTATACCAGTGCTGGGCATTGGAAACCATTCTAAGGAGTTCAACCATAGATATAATACTACATACATCAAAACCAACAATGCTAGCAACTATCTGGATATTCTTAGGTATATGAAATTGAAGATCTTTAATCAATGAAAACCACAAAGTCTCCCACTTGAACATGCTCTCAATCAATGAAACATCAGGGTCATCGCCAATACAAATCCCAAGCCTAATTTTTTGCATACAAAGCCAAACATGAAGATAACATGAGGAACATTAGAGAGTAACTAGAACCTGTTTCTTCATTCTGAATCGAAACAAAAAAGATTTAATATTTCAACTGAAGAAAATTTCAAAAGCAATGCATAATTCTAAATTACTTAAATGAGAGAACAAATTGAGATGAATATAAATCAAACAAATCAAGTCAAAGAATCGTAGGATCAAAATAGAGGTATATCGATCGTAGGGAGATGATAATTGATACCTGTGCATTATCAGATGGATTGGATGGAGCTAGAATGACCTTACCATCTCTGATGGTGAGATAATAGTTAGGCTCGGCCTTGCAATACACCTTCACCGTCGACCTTCCGGCGAGTCCGGAAAGATTATCAGGCAAACGATTCCCATCAGGACGGTGGTGGAAACCGAAAGGCGACTGATGCTGACTTGAGCTATGGTGAGACACGTGCGCGACACCACCAGTGTGATGATCTCCGTGACTTTCAAGCGACGAATTAGGCGGTGGATAACCTCCGTAACGGTGTTGATCCGGTGCGTACGGTTCGTTGGAAGTGTGGTGACCGACATGACTCACATGACCAATTGGAGGCGGTGGTGCCGGAGCTTCGAAGTATGGCTCTGATCGGTAAGGCGACGGAGGGTGCGGAGGCGCGTAGGGATCAAATTGAGGTCCCGATTGGTACGGACCTGGAGCCGGAGTAGGTGCGTGCGGATCAAAATGAGGTTGTGACTGGTAAAGAACAGGAGGTGGAGGAGCATCGATGAAATTGTTGTGTGGCGGTGGTGGTCTGAAAGATTGACGATCTTCATCATCTTCGTTGCGTTGATGATGGTGATGGTGGTGGTGAGGAAATTCCATTTGAGATTTTGTTTGTTTGATGCAAGTTTTTGAGATGAACAAAGGAGAAAAAATGGAGACTGAGAACAAGTAGTTGGAAATTGAAAATGAGTTTTGTTGCTAATAAATTCAATTATCGGTAATTATTTGACACCTGTCCAGAAGAATTAATTAAATTAATTGTTTCTTTGGGCACACTAAAGAATTGAAGATTTTATTCCTTATATAAAACGTTTCCACGTCTCCTCAGATGTTTTGATATTCGGAGATACGTGGTTATTCCATTTATGGGCTTGGGCCGATTCCGTGATCCAGTAAAGAAAGATAGGAGGCCTTGTTTTTTCGACCTCTGTGATATTATTCACAAATTATTGGTGACGACAAAAAATGGGGCTTTAGCACAAGATAACATTTGAATATAGAGTGAATAAAAAGTTGGAGTTTTCGTATATTTAAACAATTTTACGATTTGGAGGCAACACTTTACTCGGTTTCTTGTATTTTCTAGTGAATTTGGACTTAGATTGATAACATACATCGAAAGTTTATGTTCACTATCTTTTGATTTTGAATTGTAAACTATCTTTTGATTTTGAATTGTAACTATCTTTTGATTTTGAATTTTAACTATCTTTTTATTTTGAATTATAAACTTATAATCTATCAACAAATTTGGCTCATGACAATAACAAGTTTGAAGGCTTGATTGAGGTTATTATGACATAGAAAACTTTTAGTGAGAGAACAACATTTTTTTGTTAAATTGGATCCACAAGATCGGTTCATGATCTAAACTTATATTTATTTTTATTAACATTGGGCCACAACCGGTCCATTAGCCAAGTTCCTACATAATGTAGGCGGTAAGACTCGATCCCTGGTTGTGCAAGTGTGCATGTCTTATGTGGACTTACAGTCTGCCACTAGACTAAAAACCACTTGCAAAAACGACTTATTAACTACTATATCTAGTATGGTGTAGTCGAATTCCAAATATATAAATCGAGACATTTAACTATCAGATTGAAAAAACATAAATTAAAGTAAACAATATAATGACATGAGTTAATGTTTATTTCAGTTCAATTTATAATATATGCATTATGAAGGTTCACGTTATGGTTCAACTAATGAAGCTATGATTATTTTAAAGAAATATAAATATTTCTAAATAATTATAGTTGACTTGTAACTTAATAATTAATCCTTCATTCTCACAATACATACAGGGAACTTTGCTTAGCCATCCAGATTTATTATTGTTATGCCAATAATTATTCAATTACTAAATTATAATCAAAAACTCAAGGGGCATATGAAGTAGTATGTATGGAGCTTCAGTTTCTATATAAAGCAACTCTACCAAGTGCATTCCTCAAATACAAACAGAACCAATACTTCATACTTAACATTAAGTCTAAAGTCTTATCAATGGCTAAGAGTTTAGCAATTCGATCTTTGGTTCCACTTGTTTTGTTTTTGATTATGTTACTATGTGTTGATGGTAAGAGATTTAATAATAAGGGACATAAGATGAGAAGAGGAAAGTGGGAAGGTAAGTTGAAGATGAATTTCTATCACAAGAGCTGTCCTCAAGCTGAAGGAATCGTGAGAGAGATTGTGTGGAAGAAAGTCGCAGCAAACCCTAGCTTGGCTGCCAAGTTACTTAGGGTTCATTACCATGACTGCTTTGTTAGGGTATGATATAATCCATTTACTTTTTTCTTTACCTTGAAACATACTTATCATATAAATAATCCTGCTGATGAATTAATGTGGATCATTAGGGATGTGATGCATCGTTGCTTTTAGATCCGGTTGTTGGAAAAGCTACGTCAGAGAAGGAAGCAAGACCTAATCTCTCACTATCAGGATTTGAAATCATCGACGAAATCAAGTCCGTTCTCGAACATAGATGCCCTCAAACTGTCTCCTGTGCTGATATTCTCACCTTAGCCGCCCGAGACGCTGTCTCATACGAGGTAATATGCAAAAAGTATCCCACGCTTGAAAAAAGAATTCTACTCTTAACATATTAGGGATAAGGATTTCTCTTTTCATTACCAATTGATTTTGTATAAAAGACCATAATCGATACCAAATCCAGGTTGACCGAAGAATGCTAAAAGTCTATTTAGTTGCGGTATACCTAATAGATACTAAAAATCTAATTTCGATTTCAAAACTGCAGGTTCAAACTAACACTCAAACACATTTCAAGAAGCTGATAAAAAATAATCCACATTAAAATGGAAGAGTTATGTTTTAATATAGGGATAATGGTTATAATGATTCAGCTAATGACTTCGCATCAAAGCTTCGAATCTTTTTCACTACATTATATAGTAGATTAAAAAAAAGATTTTAGGGGTGAGATTTAGGTCATGGATGGAGTCTTAGCAATATTGACAAAAAAAGAATAAGAAAAGAAAGAGATAATGGTTTTTCTACTAATTATTCATTGGTTTTGACTTTTGAGTTAGAAACTATATATAATCTAACATACTACATAGTTGAGATTCTACACAAAATCGTGTATCCATGATTAGTCTTTCATATTTCGTAAGCAATTTGAATATGATAATTAAATGTGGTATTTAATGTTATATAGTATCGACGTCCGCTATGGAAAGTGTTTACCGGACGTGTTGATGGAAGAGTTTCATTGGCGACTGAGGCCGTGAGAGACTTACCTTCCGGTGGAGCAAACTTCACCGTTCTACGAGACCTCTTTGCCCAAAGCGATTTGGACGTCGTTGACCTTGTTGCTTTATCAGGTTTATACCATATTTCTTATATTATCTTTTGACTTTCGGTAGACTCAAATGATGAAACTAGAAACAGACAATCGCGGGAAATATTAGACCACGTGCATCTCCATGTTAGGAAATTTATTGGATGCTACGAATTTAATTCTTACAATCTTCAATAAATATAGTTCGTATATAGATAGATCTACGATAAACATCAAATCTTTGAGGAGAATCTTGGAAGATGCACACATGATAATTCCAATCAAACTTATTGAGTTTATTATCTATGGTTTCATTAATTTAGTGGAAAATTTAATTTCAATCCAAATATATATATATATATATATATATATATATATATAGTAGTTATAGAAGTTCTATTGTATATAAAATTCTATTAGTTTCTATTAGTAACTATAGTTATCTTCTAAATATTAGTTAGATTCTGTATTATCCGAATTTGACTTCAAAATTATGTTTGTTTTATATGATATTACTAAAAAATTAACTATGGATCAGTTTTTTTGCTGTAATTGTTTACAAAAAATCAGTTAATAATTAACTAATTTTAAAGCTTAAGTTTTCGGACTTTATATTGAAAGGAAATGAAAATGTATGAAACAGGAGCACACACCATAGGAACAGCACGTTGCGTTGTGTTTGGTCGAAGGCTCTTGAACTTCACCGGAAAAGGAGACACAGATCCTTCCCTGAACCCTAGCTACGCATCCTTCCTCAAATCCCAATGCATAGACAAATCTCAAAGACTCAACTTTTCTGCAGTGGTCGGAATGGACCCTACCGGACCTCACTCCTTTGACAGTGGCTATTTCATTTCTCTCCTTCGAAACAAAGGACTCTTCACCTCCGATGCCGCCTTGTTGACTGATTCCTTCGCCGAAATCATCGCTAAAGCTTTCCAAAACTCGAACACTTTTCTTGCTCAGTTTGGTCGGTCCATGATCAAGATGAGTTCTATCAAAGTGCTTACACTTGGAGATCAAGGTGGTGAAATTCGCAACAATTGTCGTGTTGTCAACTAACATAATTCACTTTCCATCCAAATTTTTACCGTAATTTAATTTTCATGTAATCATCGTTTCAGAAATGTTTTTCTTAATTGTATTACGAATATTGTAATTTTGTTATACATTCAAGTGTAATTGGATGACCCCAGTTTCTCTGATTTCTTATCTACACTTGTACCTCACAAGCAACTCTAATGCCACAAATATCAGATTGGCCAAATGAACAAACGAACCGAGTTCTCTGTTCTCTACTTGTATGCCCTGCTTTTTATGATCACTAATGACAAATCCCCAATTAAGTTAAGATGTTGAGAAAACAAAATTACATATCTCTACATTAAAACTTCAGAGGTTTCATACATTCAACAAAAGAGTTTTCTCTCATTCAGTATCCAATGGCAAAGAAGATCATCATCTTCATCATCAATGCTAACACAAGAGAAAATATAAAAGATAAAACTTTAAAGCTTAATGCAAAAGGAAGTGAATTTCGATCGATGGGCTCTCTTCAGCAAACAGAACATCAAATCTCTAGATGTTTACCTTATCGAAAGCTTCAAGTGCATCACCAGTAAGCCTACAAACTCTCCATTCCTGCAAAATCTGAGCACCCATTTGCTCATAAAACTTCATAGCATTCACATTCCAATCAAGCACAACCCACTCAACTCTTCCATAATCCATCTTCACCGCTTGCTTAGCCACAGCCGTCAATAACATTGTCCCAAACCCTTTTCTCCTATAAGGCTCTCTCACGAAGATATCTTCAATGTAAAAACCAGGTTTTGACAAAAAGCTCGAGTAATTAGGAAAGAAGAGAACAAATCCAGCAACCACGACGTCGTTTAACATATCAGGTGTAAAATTGTAACTTTCCGGATCCTCAATCGGGAGATCAAGGTTATGCGTTTTGAGGAGAGGAGTGAAATCAGGAGAAGACGAAGCGGCGGTTGTGGAAAATGGAGAACGAGAGACCTCTAAGAGGAAGACAGTGAAAGATTGGAAAGGACGAGAATTGAAGAGCGTGGAAGCGAGACCTGACTCCGTGGCTGCGAAGAGATGCGTGAGACGCTCGAAGACGGCCATTTGGTGGATTAGCTTGTGGATGAAAGGAACATCAGATGGTGTCGCGAGGCGGATACGGGAGAAGACTGGGTGACCAATTGGTGAAGTTTCTGGTACCATGTTTGGCTCTGGTGCTGCGGTTGGAGGCGGTGGAGGTGCGGCGGCTGCCATTTTCGGTTATTAGACTGCTAGATTGTGAAAATTAGGGTTTTTGGGGAATGAGAGTGACAAAGAAAGAGACGACGTGATGGTTTTTCTAGATGAACCCGGAGACATGCTTCTCTACGCTTTTCTTTTCTTTCTCTTTTTTTTTATTCTTTTACTTCTTCTTTTTTGTGCATAACTTTTTCATGTGCTATGTGCATTTTTACTTGGGAAATTGCAATTACAAAATTTTGATAAAATAAAAAAGAGTTTTCCAGAAAACATTGCAGATGATTTTATTATTTGTTTTAACTGAAAATTCAAATCAAACTAATTTACAAAATTTGAGGTAATACTCAATAAAAATTTTGTTCAATTTTTTATATAGAAAAATATACTGTCAGATTTTCAAAGTTTTAATAAAAATTCGGATTATTTATTAGCAAAACCTTGAAATAATAAATTATTTATTTTAAATTTAAAAAATGTGATACTATTGATTAAAAAAAGTAAATTAAGTAGTATTTTTATTTTATTTCACGTAATTGATTTGTACTTTTTTTTAAACAGAAGTTTTTTTTTAAATAGAAGCTTTTTTTTTAAATAGAAGTTATACTGTCAAAAAGATAGAAAATATTTCTATACAACACCAATAAAAATTGTTCTGTTAATTTCGATTTCTCCACTCATTTTTAACCAAATTTGGCTATTTACCTAGTTAACTCTTTACAATTCACATTATTGAAGTATACAATGAGAAAAGCCCAATAACAAAACACAAAGCCCATATTTGCTATGAAGCTATAGTGCTATAAGAGTGAATTAGGTTTAATAAAAAAATTAAAGTTTTTGTTTTTCATGGAAATTATGGGAATGGTTTGAATGCACACAAGGTGTTTGGTGAATAAAATGCATATTATACTTGGTTAACAGGTAAGAATCTTCAAGAGTTGGATGAATTACAACTTGACAACTCCTTGTTTGATTAAGAGAAGGAATGATCAAAATTAAAATATTTCCCAGCTCCCCACATATCAAAAATACTCAATGAGTAATTTTTAGATCTCCAAGTATAACCGAAGATGTTTTCATTTGGTTCTGAAGTGTACTTAAGTACTATCTTTAAGGAGAAGGAGAATATGATCTATGTCTTCTACATCTTCATGTGATCATTGCAAGACTTAAGCTCCTATCAAAGTCAACAAGTTTGCAATTTCAAGTTTCTCATATATGTTCCATCTACACTAAGTTTACAAGGGAGTATTGAAACATATAATGAGAAGTCCAACAACAAAACTGAAAGTCCATATTTATACTACTCATGTTATTAGGTTTCAACCAAGTTACATATATTTTCATATGAGAACAATATATAGAACCTAGTTGTCGTTTAGAGCAACTCTCTTTCTTTCCATTTTATGATATTAATTTAAGAATCAATTTTATTTGAAATATTTCTTTAAGTTTGCGATTTACTTTACTTCCATATTAACAGATCTGTTTAATGAGTTATTTCAATTTCTAGTTTTTTCTATCTAGCTAGATTGAATCTTTCTTGTTTTAGAAATCTCAACATACATTAATACAAGAAATAGTAGAGACATTACATGGATCAAATATAAAAGTATTAGAAAAGAGTATAGAAAATATCATAAATTGGTACGTAAATCACACTCAAGCCTTCCTTCAAAGCCACAAATAAGAGACACTAAAATTTCATTGACAGACATCTTTAATAAAAGTTCCCTTTCTTCTTTTTAATATTTCCTGGCCCCAAAGAAAATCTTTTAACTCTTTCAATAGTTCGGAGAATCAAAAGTCAAGCGTGGAGCTCATGAAGCTGGCTCCTAACTGACCCATATGCCTTCATAGCACCAGCTCTCAACACAAACTGATGGTAAAAAGCTGCAATGGCTGCACCTACAAATGGACCGACCCAGAAGATCCACTGTATTCAAATAGAAGAAATAAAATCATTTATTAATAAGTGATAAATTAAGGCACAAGAACGAGCACAAAAGATGGTGAAAACACAAACCTGATCATCCCAAGCCTTTTTGTTGTTGTAGATGACTGCAGCTCCAAAACTCCTAGCAGGGTTAATTCCAGTGCCAGTAATTGGTATTGTGGCTAAATGAACCATGAACACTGAAAATCCTATTGGCAATGGAGCTAATACCTTCAATTCCATTAATTTCATATCAATTTCCATCAATAACAATAATATGTACCTAGCAATGAGTGGAAAGTCACATGAATCTTATATATAAAATTAGAATGATCTTAACTTCCAACATAAGATATATTTATCATATTCTAACATGATTCTTCGAGATACGGTGAGAAAATGCTCAAACTCGTTACTCATATCATTTCCGAAAATATGTCACAACAAAACAGATCACATGTATGTTAGACTGTTATTAGACTCTGATTCCATGGTAAAATAATCCCAAATTCCGAGGATATTTATCAAATTCTAACACTAGGCAATGAATCAAACAATATATATGCGGCCAATTAATGCGCGTTACTGAAAGATTTGGTTTTGTAAAGAATCATATATACATGAAAAGGAGATTAGTCGAACAAATATCATAAAAATGTTTGAACACATGGATCGTAGTGAACAGAACATGCAAATTATGGACCATTTACGTACAAAGACATGTGATGAAGAGACATCCACTCTTTCGTCGTTTATCTCTTAGAAGAAATTAGACGCTACACTTACTACTTGGTTCATATTATTTTCCTCATGGCCAAAAATAGCTAGACGACATCGTTTCAGTATTAAATAAGTGTGGTATAGCTGGCATTAGCTATATATTTTGTACGACCCTTAGCCAAGTATCTTCGACAACGAAATCAAATACGTACTCCTGATATTTTTTTCCAATTTTGGTTTCTGTTATCACCACGAATTCTACATCAAGATAAAATAACGGAAAAGAAAGAAAACTATATCAATATTAATTGGTTTTATTTTTTGGCAGTCACTGGTGTTCTTTTATCAGATGTTGAGCCAGCGACTAGTCAGGCTAACTCGGAAAAAACCATAAAATTGATTGTTCGTTGCTAGTTGTAATAGCTGTTGCGAGCAAGGGACTAAAGAAAATGGCCTGTACTTACCTTTTTTTGTTAAACTTTTTACTTACTTCTTTAGCTAGGTTTTCAGAATTAAATGTTTGCTTATGTGATCGAGGATTTTTGCTTGTGCTTAGAGATAATAATAATATCAAATGAAAATAATTAAAACTAGCTAGGGACTTGAGGAGAAGTTGGAGTAGCTTACAGGAATGTGAGAGTCACGAGCATTTCTCTTAGGGTCAGTAGCGGAGAAGACGGTGTAGACGAGGACAAAAGTGCCGATAATCTCAGCACCAACACCAACGCCAACATTGTATCCGTCAGAGAGCATGTTGGCTCCACCACCATAGCGATTGTAATAAGTGGACTGAAACACTTTCACCAAACCAACTCCACAAGTAGCTCCGAGACATTGAGCCACCATGTATGACACAGCTCTTACTAATGATACCTTGCTTGCCAAGAACAGTCCAAACGTCACTGCTGGGTTAATATGTCCACCTACATGATTATGGTATTAGAAAATGTTTGATTTCCCACATTGGAAGTTGAGATTATTCTAATATAATATATATGATTTAGGTGCAAATCTACTTATTGCCAACTGATTTTGAGTTGGAAACCTATAATTTATCATATAGTTTTATATAACCAACTGATCCAAATTAGAGAGAAATCGAATAAATAAACCCTAATTGAGAGAGAAAGAGAAAGAGACCAGAAATGCCAGCAGTGCAGTAGACAAGGATGAAGATCATGCCTCCAAAGGCCCAAGAGATGCCGAGGAGGCCGACGCTAGCGCAAGCTCCACCTCCGGATTTGGCATCGGTTTGGCTCTTGAAGCCGATGACTGTCAAAACGGTGACGTATAGAAAGAGTAACGTAGCTATGAACTCAGCAATGACTGCTCTGTAGAAGGACCACTTCTTGAGCTCCCTCATCTCAAACGTCTTCACAGGTGGTGGGTCTAAGTAATCCTTGCCGGATAAGGACTCATCCTCCTCCAACTCCTTCGTCATTGTTTCAATCTTAATTATGCGTAGACTTAGCCTTCACGAAGCAGAGAGAGAGAAGCTGTGGATGATGTGCAAAGATAGTGAGTAGGGTGTATATATGGACAGATGTAGCTTAAGGTTTTCTCTTTTGCCTTAGAGTTCAATTTATTTAGATTTATTTGTATTTTTAATATTATGTATATATATTGACATGGATATCATCCACTTTTACTCTTTTCTTTTCTTCTATAATCTAGTTTATATATGCGTCAATACCAACAACTAATCTGGCTTCAGAAATTTTAATAAAATTAATCGAAGAAAACACGACTTCATCTTTATATGATAGCATCAGTAACTTAGTGTTTGATTGCTTACAGCGACAGCTTGAATTTTCTACTATAGGAGTTGGGCTATAAGTTTTTTTGTTGTATAATATTTATTTTATAAAATTCATAAAATTGAGTTCTAAATTTTTATAAGTAAAATTAAATGATTATTGGTTTAGTGGTTTTTTCTAATAAAAAGATCATGAGTTCAAATAAACTTGGGAAGAGTGATTTAAGCTTTTATAAACGTGATATTATCAACGATTGGCCCTCGACATTAGAAAAGATTACGGGTCAAAGATTCAGAACTTTTACGGTTTATAAAAAAAATTCATAAACAAAAAGTTAGTTTTTTAGAACAATGAAAGTAAAAAAAAATGTAAAACATGATTAAATTAGTTTTAATGCTGTAAACAATATTTTTGCTCTTTAAAAGCAATGACAGCAGTAGCATATCAAACACTTAGTTTCCTGACATAAATCAAACTTAATATTCAATAGACAAAATGAATCTTATGGATAAATGATTCACATGCATGAAAATTAAACCCTGTCCATGTGGTGTCCATGGATGACCCATCTCCAACCTCATACGTAGCTAGGCCCGTCCATGACCGAGTATGATTGGACACAAAGATAGATACAATACAGTGTTTGACGCGAAGCATTTGGCGGACTGTCAAAATATCACTTAATATTTCAAACAAAAAAAACGTATCACTTAATATGCGAACCGACGACCATTATTTAAAAACCAAAAACAAAAAATATTAATTGGTTCATCAATTATTACACAGATTTCTTAGAGATGGGTCCGTTTATATAAACGCTTTACAGATATTCTAATCCATTGAATGTATTTAATTCTATTTGTGAAATGTCTCTTCATATTTTTTGTAAAACATCTTCTTGCTTAAAATACTTTTTGACCAAGAACTTAATGCTAATACTGTAGTAAAACAAGAATGATATAAACACTTTAATAAACAAAAATAATAACAGCGAATTCTTTTAAATCTGGTGGTTAGGATGATTAAATAATAATTCTAACATCATATATGGATTTGATCTTTCTCCGCTATATATAATAAATTTAAAAAAAATATTTTACTGTGTGGACTTTAATTAGGCTATAGATCGAATTTGGTTGATTCAATTTTTGACAAAAAAACACAGAGAAAATAACTATTAGAAAACAAAAAGGTTTTGTGAAAAAAACTTCGAAGTGACCGCATATTGCAATTTAACCCTCTAAGTAAAACAAATGCAAATCAATACCATCAACTCTAAAGTCAATGTAATATAGCCGTCTGTCATTATTATCAAATTTTTAAAATTATGATAAATAATATATCAAATCGAACCCAAGATGATAAGGAATTCAAATAGTCTTAATTTTTTTAAACATATATCGTATATGGTTATAAAAACCTTTTCAAAATGTGGAAAATAATTATATTACATTGACTTTAGAGTTAGTAATATTAACTTACATTTATTTTACTTAGAGAATTAAATTGCAATCCGCAGTTATTTTAATTTTTTTTACATAAAACCGAAGAAAAAAACGAGCCATGTAAGATAAGGAAATTATATTTGCTGCATTAAGAAAATAGATGAAGAAGTGAATCTTCTAAAAGCAGGAGATATGGCATCTTGAGCCAACCACACGGTTCGTACACTTCTATGTTGTCGGGGACAGACGTGAGACGTGGCGAGGTTTTTGGATTTAGTTGAGCTGGCGGTTCGGTCGGAATGTACATTTTTCTTCTTAGACAAAGAAGTTTCAGTGGCTCACGAAATTTCATTGGATTATATCACAACTTTGCATACTCTAACTTGTCAACTTTTCGTTGGAATTTCTCTTCTACTGTTTGTTTTTTTCTCATTATTTAGATGTGACGATGCAAGCGACAACAATTTAAAGAGATTTTGTTTTTTTTTGGATCTCTTACTATTTCAAATCTGTGATAAGTTTTAATGTCGGCTAATCTGAATAAGTAATATTATGTATGCAGCAGTTGATTTTATTCTAGATGTTTTTGCATATAATGTTATAATTTTATGGCTCACAAATTTTAGTATCATAAACCTAAAGTTATAAACAAGATGAACCGAATCCTAAACGTTTATCAAACATGTTTGTGATAAAATTCTGATTAATTAGCCCTAGCAATAAAAATTAAAATCTAAAAACCGAACATAATCGAAAATAGGTAGTCAGTTCGACAACTATTCATATCGAATAACCGAATAGTTCCAGATTTTATTAACTTCGATTTTTGGTTTAATTTGGCTAAAACTAAAAACCAAAAGTAATAGTGAGCAACCAGATCAAACTTTTACTAATTAATTATACTAAAAATATCTAACAATTTTAATATAATTTTGATATAATAAAAACACAAGTAAATTTATCAAAAACTGACACATTCACATTCTAACACGTGTTATAGTCTTAAAAATACATCTTCCCTTTCTTCTAATTTTTTTATAAATAAATCAAATAATTAAAAAAGATTGAAAAATCGTTCCCTAAAAAACCTCTCATGATCTCCAACTTCTCCATTTTCCACTTCTTTTCTTCTCTTCCACGAAATCTTTAATTGCAACAAAATGAAAAATTTACCTCTTACGTTTTTTTTAAACAAATTTTCTTACGTTTTCAAGTTCCTCAATTGTCGGATTCGTCTTGAATCGATATCTCTATATTGTTGTCTCTCACTTTCTGTTTCAATTTGTTTAAAAAATCAACTTTTTGGACCTGCGACATAATCCTTCTCGGCCCATTTTCTCCATTGTTCAACTCAAGTTCATGTGACTTGGAACTCTCATTTGAGCCCATTAACTCTTCCAGTGGTGCAAATTCTAAAGACTCAACCATTTGTTGCTAAAGAAGCAGGTAATTTATTTTTTCTCTAGGTTATTTTTCTAACTTCTATAGATGATGGATGACTGATGATATAGTTCTCATATTCTTTTCCTCTTTAGATTCCTAAAGACATTTTAACTACGACATTATTTTAGTGTTGAAATTACATTATATTTGTAGTAGCTTTAACACTAATTTTTTCTTTATCTTCAACCACAACACTAAATTTTACACTAAAAGTAATATTTTTATTATTATAATAAATTAAATATTTTTATTAATTAACTTTCAATCCCTTCCGTGTCCTTTACCAATTTTTTACACCAAACCTCAAATTTTTAGTTTTCCGATCAAAGGCCCATAATCAGTTGATATTATAACTGCTTTGCTTTGGATCATTACTCTGCAATTAAGCACTTCAATTCAAAATATTTTGTGAATAATTCTATATTTTGATTCAATATATGCCCTAGTTCCAATTCCTCTAACACTTGCGATTAAGCAAGTGGGTAAATATGGATACATTCAAAACCTAATTAATATGAAAATAAAACAAATACAAAAGATATCACATTAACCCAATAAAAAATGAAACTCTGTTAACGTAACGAGAAGCAAGCTAGCGAAGATGAAGAGAAGTATCGAACAAATTATTTTAAGTTATTAATTTTAATATATAATAATAGAAATAGTATAATTTTAATTTTTACAGTTATCAAATATAGTATAATACTAAATATTTTGTAATACTATAACAAAAAAATAAAACAATAATAGTGTAAATTTTAGTGTTGGGTTGGAGAGAAAAAACTGTAAATTCAACACTATTTTAATGTTTTAGTGTTGGGTTGAAAATGACCAAATAGCTCAGAACTTTGATGTTGCTAAAACGAAGTTAATGTGGAGTAATCATGATTCAGTGGAGAAGAGATTTTGGTACTAACACAATTATCCCATTGAGATCACAAAGAGAAAAAACCAAAATAGCAGGAGACTAATATAATAGTTATCGATCCACAACATACGTCTTCATCAAAATCTGTATAACTTCTTTCTTTTCATTTTTGTTGTCAAACTTGGATTTTTAAGGTCTAAATCATCTACCTTAATAATTTAGCCCGTACAGAACACATGTCTTAATACTAATACTTTATATTATAACTAATTGTTCGAAATTTTAACCAAAACAAAAAAAGTAACTATTTGAAACAAAACCAATTGATTATTTTGATAATACTTTTTTGGATTTTTACTTACAAATAATAATATATTTTATGATTATGTGATTATTTTTGCTTACAAGTAACCATCCAAAATCGATATAGTTTCATGATTCGAATATAACTAGAAAATCCTGAAATTTAACTATTTGAATAAAGACAATTATATTATTTGTAACAAAATAAATGAACAAATAACCAACTTGTAAAGTGGATAAAAAAGGAGATTGAAATAAAATATTATTGGAGTAGGAATGACCCTTTTATTTTATTTGGAGTGTCTATTCGATCGGTCGAACCGACCGGTCTATTGTCAAAATTAAATTAATTGTGTTTTTGGGTTTGGGAAAGAAAAAGAAAGTTGGAAAAATCAGTAAAGTGCGGCGTACAGTTCCGGAGAAATGAGGAGCTCACAGTTGGGGACGACGGCGATTTCACCAGCTTTTTCCAAACACAACTGCTATGGCCACTTCGTTTCCTCTTCAGGAGTCTCTAATTACTCTCTCCACCGTAGGAGACGAAAGTTGTCGTCTCTCTTTCTTCTATCTCCTAGTGTTTCTATTTCTCATGCTCCTTCAAAGATCAGATCAGGTTTGAACTCTGATTTGTTAAAAGGCTTGATGAGCTATGATTTGGAGTTAGCTGTTAAGACACAGTTTATGAAAATTTTGAGTTAGATTTACGGGCTTTGATTTCGAATCGAGTTCTAATTCGTGGACCATCCCAGATGAATTCAATAATCAATTAGAGGCTTTTTAGTGTAATTGATCCTCCCCGATTGATTCCCCTTCACGATCAATGTTGAAAGATTGAATTTTTAAACTATCTTCCAACGAAACAACTGATTGAAGCCAGTCAATATCTTGCAAGTTTTGGTGTGAATTTGCATGTTTGTTTCAAAAAGCTTAAAACTTGAATAGTTTTGCATGATTTGAGAAAATCAACTGTTTTATCGCAATTCATAAACCTGAGACCTCTTGTTTTAGTGAGTCTTTGAGAAATAGATTTGAAACTATCATCGGTTCTGAGTTCACTAAGTGACAATAGGCATTGATTCTATATTCGTTGATTCTTGGTAAATTTGTTCTTTGATGGATTATTTTCTTATGTTTGTATATAGGAGTATGCAATGCAAGTCAAATAGTTGATCTTTTCCCTGCGGTTTCACCTGAAATCGTTGTTCGTGAAGCAAGATTGGAAGACTGCTGGGAAGTGGCGGAGACTCATTGCAGCTCCTTCTTCCCCGGATATTCATTCCCACTTGATGTTGTTCTTAGAGTAGATAGATTAATGGCTATGGTAATGGGATTTTCTATTCCACCAGGGTGCCAAAGGACTTGTTTAGTCGCTGTGATTGGTAGCTCAGTAAATGAAACCATTTGCTTTGGAAGCGAAGATTTCAAAATTGGAGCTTTTGATGCAAAGATCAGTCTAAACAAAGGTTTTGTAGCTGGAATCTTAACTGTGGATACTGTAGCAGATTACCTTCCAAGGAAAGGACCTCTACGCCAGAGAAGGTTTGGTTTTTGTCTGCTCTTTTAATTTAGGATTGAGTCTTTAGTTCTTTCCTTATTGCCTTATAATGGTGTGTTACTAATTCAATCCAGGACTGGGATCGCTTACATATCAAATGTGGCGGTTCGAGAGAACTTCCGGCGCAAAGGAATAGCCAAGAGACTCATATGGAAAGCAGAGGCTTTAGCCAAGAACTGGGGATGTCGAGCTATCGGCCTTCACTGTGATCTTAACAACTTAGGAGCCACTGAACTGTACAAAGATCAAGGTTTTAGATGTATTAAGATCCCTGAAGGAGCGACTTGGCCACAACCTAAGACATCTCCGGACACCAGGTTTAATTTCATGATGAAACTCGTGAACAACAACAATACACAAGCTCTTGAAAAGTTTCGGTAAATCCAAGGAAAAAGGAAACTTGAATACCTTGTGTTGATGAAATAGCTTTGATTATGTATATATGTTACTAGAGTCTGTGGCCTGCACTCATTCGTCTTGCAGTCTTGTGTAAATGCTACTGCCTATAATGTCTCAGTCAAATATGCTTCTTTAGCTTTTAAGATTATGCAGCGTCCGCAACATCAGCTTGTCCGGTTAAGCTTGTTTCCAAACATTCTAGATCCTAGCTATACTTAGATTAACGATTAGCCCTGGACATAAAACCCAATACCTAAAATTTAAATCGAAACTGATCCAAAAAAAAAACTGAATTTGTACCCGACAAAAATTCTAAATTTATGTACCCGAAAAATCAAATCCGAACTCAAACTAGAAACGAATGGGTACCAGATATATTTTTATTAAATTTAAGTTTTTTTCTATTAAATATATACTAATTTTGAATTTTTATATAAATCTAGATAGAAATATCCGAACCCGAACCAGATCTATACCTGAACCGAATCCGATCCGAAAAATAAAAATACCCGAATAAATCTTAAGCCTATAGAACCAAAACTCGAAACCTGAATAGACCCGCCGAATTCAAATGGATACCCAAATGTCCAGACCTATTAACAATGTAAAAATCTGTTAAATATGGCATTCTTAACACTAAGATTAAGTATTGCTCTTAAAAGCAATAATATTGTTTACAACACTAAAACTAACCCAATCATTAATATCAAAAACAGAAAATTAATCTAATAATGCTTTAGATTCACTTCTAGTTTTATTATTCAAAAATCCAAGTTTACGAACTTTACAAAATTATAACAAAAAAATTCTACCCCAAAATACACCATTTAAATGATACACTAAAATACTAAAAAATACAGCTTTCATCAATAAAGCCTAGAGTTTGAATATCTAGAGTATTTCAAAGCTCAAGATTAATATCAATATTGATAACACCTTGATTGATATCAAACTAAGCAAATATAGTACATTATCGATTTATTACGTAATACATTTCACTACATTTTAGCTTTCAAACAATACATCACCCTTTATATAAAAAAACATACAATATCACCCTTTATAAAAAACAGTACAATATCATTTTAATATCGGATGTCAAACATAATTTGTTAATTCCATTTTCTGAATTCCTTTCTCCAAGACAGCAAGTTTGATAATGTCGAGCGATTCTACCAAATCATCACATAGTAAATGAGGATCTGGAATCACTGTATTGTCTACAGTTATATTGATGATAAGCTTGTTTACGTAGGTTACGTAATGGATAATAAGAGCCTAGTTCAACAATAAATCATAAACAACTGTTAGTAAATTTCATCAAAACTTTATTTCATTCTTTGAAAAGGAATTTGTGCAAAAAATATATTCCAAGTTGTCATTTGTTTTTTCAAATTTATTAGTCTTCATCTCTAAACAATATAAATCAAACAACAAGATGTAATTTTTAGGCAAAATTTTACAGAGATTTACCGTCACATACAATTATTTATTTTAAGAAGGATTTGATTTGATACATTATTTATCATAATTTTAATAATTTGATAGTGATGATGGATGATTACATTGCATATTATTTATATTTTGTGAGTTTAACTTACATTTTAGAAAATATAAAATAAAATTATAAAAAGTAACGAGTTCGATTTTTTTATTACGCAAAACCCTTATAAAATGTTAATCGAATACAATTAGCTATACTTACTTGTGGTCCACCTATTCCAGTAGCTGCAAAATAAGACACTGGATGTTCATATAAACTTATTTCTTCGTCTGGACCCATCACATTTGCAAATGCCAATGTTGTATGACAAAAAAACCTATTCGCAACACGTTCTACTACCTGATACAAGAATTTTTATATTTTTTTAATATAAAAATCCTTAAATATATAATTATAAATAGTTGATAATAAAATTATATTTTACCTTTTCTCCAAATACTTTCATCACGAATTTGACTAATCCATAATTAAAATGTGATTCCATGGAGAGTTTTTTAATGTCCATAGTAGATTTGGCTCGTCGAACGTATTCCAATGGATCATCTTCAGATTTTATCCATAAAGGAAACATAACAATACCCACGAAGTTTCCCCATCTATACTTCGAATCCTTTGCCATCATATTAGCAAAATCCTACATTTTCTAAAATTTATGAGTCTCTTGCTTTCTAATTCTATTAAAAGTGACTACGAACATGATTAAAAGCCACTAAACCAATTGACAAAAAGTGACTAAGAACAAATAAAAGACCTTTACACTTTTATTTAAATGTTTTATTCGATTTTAAAAATTCGGATATTCTTAAAATTTTGAAACAAAACATAAAATAAAATTTAATATTTGTGTAAGACGGAATAATTCAAGTATTTAGATATATTTTCAGATTTCAGATCAAAACGGATAAAAAAATCAAATATTTAGCTGAATTGAAACATATATAAAAACAAAATTAGTAAAACTAAATGAAACTGTGTATACCAAACCAAATCAGAACCCAAAAATTAAATCTGAATTCAATGATACCGAAAACTTGAAAAATCCGAACTGTATATAATGTACAACAAACTGAGCCCAACCGAAAACTTGTGACATTTATACCAAAAACCCTAAGAATTCCAACCAAACCGAAATATATATCCGAATGATCACCCCTAATCCAATCATTAAAAATAAAAATGATAAGTAGATGAATTTTATATTCTTACCTCAGTTTTTGTGGCTGGTCTTAAATTTACAGCTACTGTACCACGTAGACGGATTTTTTTTTTCTCGACTATCAAATTTTTATCTGCATTATAAAATGTTTAAACAATAAAAATGATACAACATATTAAATGAATGTATAAAAAATGTATGAAACAAAAAAATATATATTATAAAAAATCTCCTAATGTAACCATATCTTTAAAGCAAATAAATTTCCATGAATGACAGCATTATACATTATACAGTAAAACTTTTATAAATTCCTTATAAAAATTAAAAATTCTATAAATTAATAATTTAAGACTTGAATTATGTATTAATTTATAGTGATATTAATTGATGTTTATTAATTTAAAGAGATATATGATAAAAATGAAATACTATATTTGATTTATAATTTTCAGAAAGATACTTTGATTTAAAATTATAAGTGTTATAGTTTTGTTTTAACATTGTCTTTACTAAATTTTATTTATTATTTGGTAATCACATATTTTATATTGTGTTAATAAAATTTAAAATATAATTTTTTTTGTCAAGAGTTAGTTCAACAAGCCCACTCGATAACCAAAATTTACTTATAAATCCTTTACCTTTTAACTTCCACATAAAGTGGAATAAAGTCAAACTCTATATGCTTAAACCACATTACCTGGGGTATGTAAGCCACCAGGCACTTTAATATTTGTAGGAAAATCAATTATTACGTTTGATTTCTTATAATTTTTGGTATAATATCAAAATAATATCATAAAATTTTGATTTAGTGTGAAAATTTAGAGATGAGTTCCAGCAAAATTTAAAAATTTCAATATATACAAAAAGTATTAAAATCATTATTTACTAAATTATCTTAAATATATTATTTACATATATAACTATTAATTTATGATATTATTGTGACAATAACTATTACATAATATATTCGACAAGTTATTTATTATTTAGTTAGAATCTGTTAATTTATACTAATTTGATTTGGTACCAGAAAATGTTATTAAATTATATATTAATTTATATAAATTAATATATAAAGTTTATTACCAGATTGGGGGAGATTCTATAATTACCATATTGTCTCCTCAAGTATCTAGAGATACCTGCCTGTGTCACTCCTAGAAAAACATCGTTCACTTTCTAAAAACACAAAAACAAATTATCAGTATAATTAGAAAACAAGTTAAATGTGTAAATTATATAAAAATGAGTATATAAATATTAAATAAACTAACCATTTTCATTGAATTCTTCACCAACTTGACATCATCAAAACTTATTATCCGATGAATAACTTTCATAGATCGAATTTTATCTCCGGTCTTACCCACGAGAGGAGTTTTAGTATCCCTCAAAAATATCATTGTAAGAAAATACTTGAATAGTTCAATAACAGTTGTGAAAATGATTCTTATCATCAACCAAAATCTTCCAATAAACCACCAACACCCACTATTTGAATCGACATGTACTGATCTTGTAGCCGCAGTCGTAGGAAGAGCCTCAGGGTCTGATATTTTACGTGAACTAGCTAATAGAAGAGACACAAGAGACGTTCCATCACCAAGTGAATGATGAAACTTGCCTATACCTACAGATTCTGATTTTGATGTCTTTATATTCAATAAATGCACTTCCCATAATGGCTTTGACATGTCCATTGGAGTATTAGCCATGTTTGAAGTATAGTCTTCTATGAATTGATCAGGATTATTAATGGTGGATTGATCAATATCTGGAACAACAACATGATCTTCTACTCGTGCACTAACAGGAACCCAAATCGCTTTTCCATTTTTCTTTATCTCCTGAAACATTAGTTTTTTCTTAATCAACTTAAAACCGTCGTAAAAGCCAATATAAATTAACTACAAAAAATTTTGAGTTACTTTTTTTTGTTTTTTTGTAAACCAAGGAGAAGTCTGGGCTGAACCCCAAACTACCCTCCCGGGGGCTGGACGCGGCCCGAGGTTTAGACATGCGGTGGCCAAATAGAAATGATTAACAATTTCGCACTTGAAGGAAATTGATCCTAGCCTAGCCTAGACCAACATGAAAATTTTCTCCTTAAATGGAAATCACAAAAAATATTTAGTCACAAATTTGTGACACATACATACAATTTTTATAAGGAATTTTATTTGTTATATTCATAGATTTGATATACTTTATTGTATTTTGTAACGATTTATGACAGAATTGTTACTCGATTTATACCGATAATATCTTGCGATAAAGAGAATAAATATATAAATGTTTACCACTTTGCTGGTGAGGCGAGGGAGTTTGGTCCAAGTGTTTTTGATACCTTCAACAATGGTGGATGTGTTGCATTTAGTTTGAAACCCTAAAGTGAAAATAATAAAGCAGTTGAGAGTCGGCGAAACAGACAACTGTGAAAATGGACTAAGAGGCTCCATTGTTATCGTCTCTTGCTTCTCTCTCGTCGTATCTTTTTCCATTTTCATTGTTTATTTTTGATTATACTCTCCAACCACACTTGGTTCTATATATACTAAATTGTCTGTATAACTCCTTCCCTCTTGATTGAATGTGGTAGGTAGTACGTAGAAGTTTTAATTATGTGTTTGTTCTTTTTAAGAAAAAATTGCATTTACAGGTTGGACTGGCAATAAATAAATCGCACAACTGATATTTCCCTCTATGGATTTTTTCTTGGGAGAATTAGATGAATAACATGTATTTGAAAACTAATTAAGTAAATGAAATGTACTTTCAAAATTTAATAGTGATGGCTTAAATCAGTATCATGTGGCTTAAATAATGATGATAAGTATTTTGGGAGCTTAGATCAGTAGATAACGGATAAGTTAACTAATAACTGGATAGTTATCAATTAATGATGATGGCTTAAATTAGTATCTTGAAGCTTATAATGATGGTAACTGTCTTGAGAGCTTAGATAAGTAGATAACAGGTAAGTTAACTCATAATTAGATATTTATGAGATAAAATAATACTTATCAGTTAAAATAATACTTATCGGTCAAATCATCTTCATCTTTTTTGTGGGTGTTTAAAGCTAATATGCAACTTTAACTATGGTTGTTGTTGATAATTTACAAAATTATAACGAATCTACAAAATAAAAGTCGTCAGGAGAGAGCGCGTTCAAAAGGTTGGCACAGCTTCACAAATTCCACTTGAGGCTCACGATAATGCAGCCAGTATTGTGAATGGGAGTTTTATAGCTAAGTTTAGTTGAATCTTGATTAACACACATTGTCTGTTAGCACCTATTTTATCTGCTAACTAATATATTACCTGCTAACAAATATATGATATGGTAATAAATATTTAATATGCTAACTCGACAACCTTGTGACCTGTGAGTCGTTTTTGACTCAGTGAATCGGATTCCGTTTGGATATACTCCAGATCTCCTAATTAACTTTGGAAAAAAAAAGACGAGTTAATGACATAAATTAGAAATCAAACGACATAACTAACTAAAGGTCGTAAACTAGTAAACTAATTTTGTTCAAACAAAAAAATTGAAAACAAAAATAGGGATTTGGAGAAGAAATGAACCCTAATTTTGGGGAAAACCATTTCCATATAGTACTACACAAATGAACAAGAGTTTAATTCTACAAAAAACTGGAAACATGGATAAAGTCTAAATATAAACTCTATATGCTAAAAAAATTATAAATCACCAACTAGACTTCTAGATTATGGGTCTTGTGGATGGATCTTGGAAGAACTCTGATATATTTTCCGGTTTAGACTGGTATTGTTTCCTATTTTCTACTGAGAGAGAATGTAGGGGGCGTATGGTGTCCGGGGGAGCCTCTCCGCGTTGCACTCAGAATTTGAAGCTCTGTTCTGGGCTATGGAATCTCTGTTGTCATTACAAATTTTAGAAGTAGAGTTCGCAACTGATTGCGCAGATATGCTGAAGATCATGACGAACCTTGAAGTGTGGCCAGCTTTCCAACCATACCAAGAGTTAACAAAAAACAAACTTCTGGATTATGGGTTCAATTGTCAACAATCAAAATGGCAATAAAAAGCCAAGTGATTGAGTTAATTCTAAACCCCAAGCTTCTGGATTCTCGGCCAAAACACTAATCACAAATGCCACAATAGTATAGCCAAACAGGGAATTATGACAAATTGATGGAAAAAGAGAGAACTTACTAAGCCCAGAATCTAGAAGCAGATTTTCGTTGGAGAAGAAGATTGGAGAGAAAACAAGACAAATTTTTTTAATTCTTTTAAGGAAAAAGAAATGGTACTTGATGTTTGATATTCGAATAATTTGTTGTGCAACACAACAAACTAGATAGATATTTTGATATGAAATCTAATGAAATATAATTTCTACTTCAATGAGTTTATGGGGGCAAAAAAGACCTGAATTGTGCAAAGCTATGAATGTAGGCTTTACTCAAAAGTAAATGGGAAAATGGTCAATTTAATGCTGAACTTACGCGTTTTTTGCCAATTTAAACTCCAATTTTTTCTCTCTCCAAATAAATCACAAACTTTTAGTTGACCACGCCATATTAGGTTTACCGTTAGTCAAAATTAACAGACGCTAAGCATCGTTAGTGTAATTAAACTGGGCGTTAGTTGGGTTAATGAAATATCAAAATGCAGTGTTTTACCTCCCCCAACAAAATTGAAATCCCTAAATTTTGCCCCAAATCGATTTTATCCCTTTCTCACTTTCAATTTCGATTTCGAAATCGAAACCTCAAATCGATTTATCGCTTTCTCCTCTTCTCAATCTCAAATCGAAATCGAAAGCGATTTTTCTCTGTTCAAAATCTCAAATCGATTTCTCTCTGGAGCTTTAACCGAGAAGTTAAGACCCTTGGAAGAACCAGACACAAACATTTGGTTAAGCTGATGGGTTACTGCAGCAGCAAAGCATATGGCTTGAATCTGCTAATTTACGAGTATATGGAGAATGGAAGCCTCTGGGATTGGATTCACGCAAACAGAGAAGACAAAGAAGAAGGAGACTTTTAGTTGGGAAACAAGATTGAAAATAGCAGTTGGTTTGGCTCAAGGAGTAGAGTATCTTCATAATGATTGTGTTCGTTTATTCGTTGAAGGCAACTGAGAAAACCGATGTTTACAGTATGGGGATAGTGTTGATGGAGGTTGTAAGTGGCAAAATGCCAACATATGACATGTTTGATGAAGAGACTGATATGGTTAGATGGGTAGCTGATTGATTCAGAGCTTAAACCACTTTCACCTAGCAAAGAAGAAGCAGCTTTTCAAGTTCTAGAAATAGCAATTCAGTGCACAAACACTTATCCTCATGAGAGACCATCTTCAAGACAAGCTTCTTACTATCTTCTTAATGTCTTCAACAACAGAGCTGCCAAGAAATGATGCTATAAACATCAGATTTTGATTCTTCTGCAAACTTTTGTAGATTTGCTGCATTATTTTATCATAGACATATCATTTGTCCTATATCAATAAAATAACATAAATCCAATTATCCTATATCAATTGCATATATCTTTGATCATTTTTCATAACAACAACTCGAAAAGGAGGGAACAAAGAACAGACATAAGAAATCTTTACTAGCTTTCATCAATTAATCTTCTCTGTTCTGTTATATTTTCCTGTCTTAATCAATTTTTGCTCGTTCTCAACGTTGGTGGAAACTTGAAATCAATTTCTCTTAATCGTTTTTGATTATAGTTTTTCTATTTCCTTGGGTTTGAATGTAACAAAACAGGAGTTTTAATCGATTTGAGATTTTGAACAGAGAGAAATCGCTTTCGATTTTGTTTTGAGATTGAGAAGAGGAGAAAGCGATAAATCGATTTGAGGTTTCGATTCGAAATCGAAATTGAAAGTGAGGAAGGGATAAAATCGATTTGGGGAAAAATCTAGGAATTTTAATTTTGTTGGGGGAGGTAAAAGACTGCGTTTTGATATTTCATTAACCCAACTAACGCCCAGTTTAATTACACTAACGACGCTTAGCGTCTGTTAATTTTGACTAACGGTAAACCTAACGGTAAACCACGAGGAAAATTGTCAGGACCCTATCAAACCACTGAGAACCAAGTCCCTATTCCCTCCGGCGAGAAGAAGCTTCTGACCGTCGTGTCTTAGATAGACAGACGACCCACTTAGGGTGTCAGAAAATCTTAAGATCTGAAATTGTCCCGAGAAAAGAGAAAAAAGTCGAAAAAGAGAGTTTCTCAATTTATTTTAAAAATTTTAATTCGTATTTATTAGACAGACAATAGTAGTATTTATTTTATTTTTTATTTACTACATTGAAATTGAAAGTATGTTTTTTATATCAACTGAACCGATAAAACCCGATACATAGTCTAAATATATCTGAAAAGCCCCTATATTTAACCTCCATATTCAGTAGAGCGAAGTAGAAATATATCTGAACTATTAGCAGAAGATGTAGACAATCGAAATTGAAAGTTATGAGCTATAATTAAGAGTTTTTTTTCTTTTTCTTTTAGGTTTCAATTTTTTTGATAATTAGTTTTACATTTTGTTAAAGTAGCAAAACAAAGGTGTAGTTTTTCTTTTAATAAATTTCATATTCTTATTCTAAAGATTGAAAAAATGATGTAATTTTCCTTGAAAGAGCTATGATTGGAAGAATATTCAAGGATAGATGGAACAACACTTTTAATATATAAGTACGATGGTTTGTTTCTCTTGGGATAAAAAATTAGCGTACGAATTGGAATTTTTGGAGCTGGTTCGATGGACCACACAAAATCAATGATGGACCCAAGTGAATTAAGTGTCGGGTGTCGTGGTTGAGCCGGTACTCTGTATGTTGCTGTTAGGGTAGGTTGGTATCGGGGTTTTTGGGTGTTAGGGTTGTTTCTCTTTTAAGTATCTTAAAAGCTTCTTCTTGTTGGGTTTAGATTAGGTTGGGTCTTCTAATATTCAGCCCAGTAAAAGATAAACTCATCCGTTATCTTCAATTCCTAAACAAAGAAAATTATCGTCTTTAATTTGTCTTTCGATTCTTTCGGCTATAAGTTCTTTCAATTTTAAAATTGTGTTAACCATATAAGCACTGACTAAAATAAATATCATTTATTATTTAATTAAAATTTCAATTTCAGCTTTTTTTTATAAATATTATACAGCGGTTCGGGTACTAGTTATGTGTGTTATAAGTTGTTTTTTATTTTTTCAACAATTTAATCGACAAAACCCGATATAGCCTAAAATCTATCCCTATAATCCCTTTTTTAAGCTACCAGAATGCAACAAATAGAAATCGAACCCTGGTACCAAATCATTAACTGGATCATCCTAACCACCAAACTGAGAGCAATTCGGCGCTATAAGTTGTTTTCTTTGTTATCATTTTCAAAATCTTAATTTTCTAATTAAGTAATGTAACAAAAATAAAATCAGATAATATTTCTTAGCTGCTTAAGTCAGTTATTGCAATAAATTGGAACGATACAGAAAAGTCACTTATTTGCAGTACACAAAAAAAAAAAAAAAAACGTGTGGTCCTACAATTGAATCAAAGGAAGATAGATACTTAATCTAATTCTGTTCAATTGATTTTGGGAAACGACATAAAAATGCACAAGAGAGAAAACACATCACGCAAAACAGCAATTGAAAAAGAACCAAGAGATTTAACAGGAGCTTAGAGAAAAAGTCCAAGCTAAAACTATATATTGAAGTGTTGAGATCTTTTGATTAGGAAGATGTAGACTATTAGGAAGCTCCAGATATGTATTCTTGTAGTGTACAGTACCTTATTACATAATGCATTTCACCACATTATAGCTTTCCGACAATAAAACATCACTTTACCATCTGGTGTGAAACATAATATCTCAAAACCTCCATTTTATGAACTTCTTTGTCCAAGACACCAAGTTTGATAATATCCAGTGATTCGACTATATTATCACATAGAAGATGTGGATCTGGAATCACTGTTGTATCTACAGCTAAATTGATGATAAGTTTGTTTACATAAGTTACATAATGGATAACAAGAGCCTAGTTCAACAAAAAAACATAAACAAATATCAGTTAATTTCATCAATTTTTTATATATTTTTTAAAACTTTTAATCGATGTACAATTAAACTTACTTGTGGCCCACCAAATGCGGTAGCTGTGACATAAGACATTGGATGTTCAAAGAAACTTATGTCTTCGTCTGGACCCATCACATTTGAAAACGACAATGTTGTATGATCAAATAACCTCTTTGCAATACGTTCTATTACCTGTCACAAACATTTTTTTATAGTAAACGACTTCAATATATAATTCAAATAGTTGATAATGATTTTATATTTTACCTTTTCTCCGAGTACTTTTATCGTGAATTTGATGAATCCATAGCAAAAAATGATTCCATGGAGAGTTTTTTGATATCCATAGTAGATTTGGCTCGTCGAACATATTCCAATGGATCATCTTCAGATTTGGTCTATAGAGGAAACATAACATTGCCTACAAAGTTTCCCCATCTATGCTTTGATCCTTTTGCCATCATATTAGCAAGATCCTACATTTTCATTGAATTCTTTCACCAACTTGACATCATCAAAGCTTAGTATCCAATGAATAACCTTTATAGATCGAATTTTATCTCCGGTCTTACCCATAAGAGGAGTTTTAGTATCCCTCAAAACTATTAGTGTAAGGAAATACTTGAATAGTTCTATAAAAGTTGTGAAAATGATTCTTATCATCAACCAAAATCTTCCAGTGAACCACCAACTCCCACTTTTTGAATCGACTTGTGTTGATCTTGTAAGAGCCTCAGCGCCCGATATTTTACGTGAACTGGCTAATAGAAGAGACATAAGAGACATTCCATCCAAGTGAATGATGAATTTTTCCTATACATAAAGATTCTGAATTTGATGTCTTTAAACTTCCCATAAAGGCTTAGACATGTTCATTAATAATTTTGGAATCTGATCGTCGATCTGGTCAAAAACGGTCAGAAATAGGTGTTTGTGATCGTTTTTGATCGGATTTGGGTGGTCAGTTTGAGATGGTTAGAAATTTATTTCCGGTCAATAATGGTCAGAAATTTCTGACCGCTTTTTAACCAGTCAGTCCTAGTCAGAAATTTCTGACCGAAAAAGTGATCGGTATTTTTTAATCGAAAAATAATCGGTAATTTTTGACTAGAAAAGCGGTCAAAAAATTACTGACAAGAAAAGTGGTAGGAAAAAGTCAAAAATTTCTTACTATTTATGACCAGATTTGAATTATTTATTAAAAAAATATTTTGCAAAAATAAAAAGATAAGGGTTCTTCTGAAAAAAATAAGGTAATGATTCTTTTTCTGAAAAAAGATAAGGGTTCTAATTTCTTACCTCTGCATAACTAAATCTATCTTTTGATATATAAATTTACATTTTTATAAATAAATAGATAAATAAAGAATAGATCAACTTAGTTCAACGTTAATTGAGCTTCTACAATTAATCAACTTACTAAACACATAAGGAGGCATGAAACATCAAAGCACTGATAAACTCTTTTGAAGGTACAACCTAATTTTCGGTTTCAAAGGAATATGATATCTGGAAAACGTGTTAGTAATTGTACCAGTAATGGTCAAATGGTCAATATCGGTCAGAAATTATCGATCGTTTTTGCCAATCAAAAGCGGTCACAAGATACTGATCATTTCTGACTGGTTGTATTTTTTTTGTGACTGATATTAACCGGGGTAAAATAAAAAATAAAAACGTTCAAAAATGGCACAAAATACTGATCGTTTCTGACCGATTTTATTTTTATTTTTTCCGATCAGTTCCGCTCAAAATTTTGTGACCACTTTTGACCTTTTTTTCTTTTATTTTGGTCAGGTCATATTTTGGTTGGAATTTTCTATCATCTTTTTTTGGTCAATCCGGTGATTAGAATCCGGCATGTATTCTTATAGTGATCATTCCAATATTGGAGTATTAGCCATGTTTGAAAGTCTTCTATGAATTGATCAGGATTATTAGTGGTGGATTGATCAATATCTGGAACAATAACATGATCTTCTACTCTTACACTAACTGGAATCCAAATCGCTTTTCCACTTTTCTTTATCTTCTGAAACATTAACGTTGATTAGAAAAATGGTTATATTTATAGGTAACCCAATTAGGAGGAAACTAAGGCTAGTAAATATGTATTTATTACCACTTTGCTGGTGAAGCGAGGGAGTTTGATCCAAGTGTTTTTGATACCCTCAATACCTTTTGCCACAATTGGTTCTTTATAGTTATAGCACTTGCACTTTCTCATTTTGTGACTTTGCTTACTGACTGGTAAATTTTTTTTACAAGTGCTGTTTCCTCTTTGAATGTATTTGGAAACTCTGGTTTTGCATTTATTTGAAGGATATTGTTGCATCTGTATTTTCTTTTGTTAACTACGAAATTCGGATCGAAACCCCATCCTCTATCCACATAAGTTGAGATTCGAACTAGCAATTTCTCAGACTCCACCTGTCTGGGGTACTGCATCTACTGTATTTCATCCAGTATATCGAAATTGAAACGAATGTTACTGATTAACTAAGAGTTTTCTTGTTTGGTCAAAAGAGTTTCTTTGTTTTATATATATATATATATATATATATAGGTATTTACTTTTACATATTGTTAGATTAGCAAAACCAAGGTGTATATTAGAAGAAAAAAATGTTATTCTATAGTTTAATTTATTTAAATATACTATAAATTTTCAATGGCAATTTTTGGGCAAAAAAAAAGTACAAAAAAGAAAATAGTTGGATGGTTCTTTGGTCTTCGGACCAAATTAATTGTGGCCTTGTGGGCTACGATGGTAGTTACAGTGAAATGTGATAAAGAAAAAAAACAGTTAATTCGGTAATTAAGTTATCATTGTTATATATAACAGTTATTAGTAGTAAAAGAAGTTTTGGTGTACCAGACACACATGTTTGATATTTTAAAACCCAAATTCTTATCAAATGGGATTACGCAACTATCTAAAATGTGAAAAAATGTATATATAAATATTGAACTACTTAACAAAAACATTTTCACCTACTTTATATAAATTATATCAACATCCTACCAGTATTTAAATGTAGAACTTAACAAATGTGGAAGCACTATATATTACTGCTGCACCTATCAAAAATAATATTTCGAACCAAACAGAACAAGAGTTGAAGTTGAACTTAATATATGTCTGGCGAGGAATATGATGGATGAGAGAGACCAAAACCAATAATGGAGAGAATAAATGAAGAGTCAGATGTCTTAGTTTAAACCATAAGGTCTCTCAAGGACCAGACCCTCGACATATTATTGTACTCTCTATATATGTTTTTAATTTTATTTTTTAATTGAAGAACTTTCTTAGTTTTTAATCTTCTTAGATTTTTTTTTATGTTTTTAAATTAGAACCGACCAATGTATAATCCATTTTAGGGGAACTGATTTCTTCTGTTAACAATTGAATCCATAAGATGTAATCTATAACTTAAACCCCTCCCACTAAAACCCAATTTAATCTTTGATTTATAATAGATAATGTTAGAATTCTAATACCAGAGTCATTATCTGGATCATCTCAACCACCAGACCGAGAAGAGTTCAACAACTAAATGTTCTTATAATTACAAATTTTGGAGAGTCATACAAATTTGTAGTCACTACGTAGTACGTACTCTCACCAAAATCATTTTTTTTTCAAACAATGGAACTTCACTTTAACATTTGATGTCAAACATTTGATCTCAAACCTCTATTTTCTGAACTCCTTTCTCCAAGACAGCAAGTATGATGAGATCAAGAGATTCTAGTTTCTACTAAACATCACATAGTTAATGAGGGTCTGAAATCACTGCTGTGTAGACAACTAGATTGATGATAAGAAAAAGAGCCAAGTTCAACAAGAACAACAAGAAGCATACACTACTATTAGTTAATTTCATTAAATTTTCCATGATTTTTTAAAAACACTAATCGATATTCAGTTACCTCAGAATCAACTATACTTACGTATAGTCCACCTTATGTACTTGCTCCTACATAAGATATTGGATGTCCAAAAATACTTATTTCTTTGTATGGACCTGTCACATTTGAGAATGCCATTTTGTATGATCTAATACCCTCTTCACAAGACTTTCTAACTTGTTATAAACAATTTAATACATTTTTAGAATGCACACAATATATATATATTTATAAGTGAACATGGGGACACAAAACATGAGGGACATGAAGATTGACATGGACATGAATGATAGATGACCATGTCCCTTATGGACATACATAGATAGATGACATCGAAAAATATAGAAATAACAAGAGATAAGATGGGAAGAGAAAAAGAGAAATCGAGAGAAGAGAAACTCAGAGAAGAAATGAAAGAATAGAGAAGAGCAAAGGAAGAAGAGAGAAAGATAGAAAAGTGGCATTTTTGAGGAGGATTACTTTGATGGCATTTTTCACAATTAGAAGAGTTATTATCATATTATGGCATTTTGGAGGATAATCCCGTATACAAATTTTTTAATGTAGGGATATCTTTCTAGAAATAAATTTCCGTCAATATGATAATATTATTTTTTCGGGAATATTCCATAAAAAAATTTCAATCCAGCAATCAATTATACTTTAAACTTTCAAAGTTTTACACATCGATTTTTTTTTGTCTAACATTACTTATTCAGTTTGGATCAACAAGCTCTGATCCATAGCCTAAATGTTCTAACTAGAGCTGGTGAGATTCGAACTACTCACCTGATACCTAGCTAGATCAGGGGCAAACCAACTGGGCCACCTGCTTCTTGGTGTTTTACACATCGATTATAACCTCTAAGGTAACAACATTTCCACTAAACCTTCAAAGTAGCTTTTAATTTTCATTTCAAAACTCTTCACCTGATACTTAAGTAGATCAGAGGCAAGCCAAGTGGGCCACCTGCTTCTTGGTATTTTACACATCAATTATAACCTCTAAGGTAACAACATTTCCACTAAACCTTCAAAGTAGCTTTTAATTTTCATTTCAAAACTTCAATATACTATTTTAATTGAAAATATGATTTCTACATTATGTTTTGCCTTAAATGATGTTTTCAATTAAAATAATAAGATCAAAATAGCATATCGAATGTTTGAAATGGAAATTAAAAGACACGTTGAAGGTTTAAGTGGAAATGTTACTATCTTATAATGAATGTAATTTTATTTTTAAGTTTAAAGTGTAAGTGGCTGTGATCTTGAATGTTTTTTAAATCCTACAACAAAAAGCTTAATGATACAGTTTTAATCAATAAAGCCTAAGAGTTTAAATGTTTAGAGTATTACGAAGCTAAAGATTACTATCGTTATTGATAACACCTTGATTGATCAGGTGGCCTTTAGTCTAGTGGTAAGTCCACTAAAAGCAGGCACACTTGCACATCTAGGGATGAGTCTTACTACTTATATTATGTAGGAACTTGGCTAATAGACCGGCCAGTTGTGGCTCAGTGTTAATAAAAAAAACACCTTCATTGATATCTAACTAAGCAAACATAGTACAATATCAATTTATTACATAACGCATTTCACCACATTTTAGCTTTCAAACAATACAACATAACCCTTTGTTAAAAAAAACAATACAGCATCACCCTTTTTTAAAAACAGTACAGTATTAATATCTCAAACCTCCATTTTATGAACTCCTTTCTTCAAGACAGCGAGTTTCATGATATCGAGCGATTCGACCAAATTATCACATAGTAAATGTGGGTCTGGAATCACTTTTGTATCTACATTTATATTGATGATAAGCTTGTTTACATAGGTTACGTAATGGATAATAAGAGCCTAGTTCAACAATAAACATAAACAACTATTAGTTAATTTCATTAAAAAAATTTATGATTTTTGAAAAAAGTACTAATCAAAATTCAATTGTCACATAATTAACTATACTTACGTGTGGTCCGCCAATTGTGGTTGCTGCGACATAATACACCGGATGTTCAAAAAAACTTATGTCTTCGTCTGGACCCATCACATTTGAGAATGTCAATGTTGTATGATCAAATATCCTCTTTGCAAGACTTTCTAGTACCTGTTTGTAAACAATTTCATACATTTCTAGAATATATAAAAATATATTTAATGGATAATTGATAGTGTTTTATATTTACCTTTGCCCCGAATACTTTCATCGTGAATTTGGTTAATCCATAACTAAAAAGTGATTCCATGGAGAGTTTTTTAATGTCCATAGTAGATTTGCCTCGTCGGACGTATTCTAATGGATCACCTTCAGATTTTATCCATAAAGGAAACATAACAATACCTATGAAATTTCCCCATCTATGCTTCGTACCCTTTGACATCATATTAGCAAGAGCCTACATGTTTGAATTCACTTAAGGATCCGCTTTGTATCCACTTTTAAAAACTCCATGAAAGATAAGTAGATGAATTTTTACATATAAAAAAAAAAGTAGATGATTTTTTTAATTATTACCTCAATTTTTGTTTCTGGTCTTAAATTTATAGCTATTGCAACACGAACACGGATTTTTTTCTTATCGATCATCACATCATCATCTACATTAGAAATTATCAAAAGTTTAATAGTTATTAATGATATATTATACAGTGAATTAATAGTATAGTCCGAAAAGTATCAAGCAGAACAATATACCATTATGTATTAAACAAATTTTCCTCATGTATATAGTCATATGTTTCTAGTGTATAAATTTCTTTTAGATAACCTAAAGAGATTTATAAGTTCCCTAAAGAGATTCAAATATGGAACTCTTGCAAGTTTACGTTCTAAGAACTCAGTTTTAATACCACGAGACTACTATTCCAGTTCACGTACACGTTTGCTATCAATGAAAATATTATTTCTTTGAGGCCATTGCATTTTCATTTTTATTTTGTCATTTATATAAAACATTAGATACAATAAGACCAGGAAAGATTTCGAAATTACCATTTGTTTTCCTCAAATATCTTGAGAGACCTGCTTGAGTCATTCCAAGAAGAACATCGTTTACTTTCTACAAAATACATTAAAAAAAAAACAAAAAAGATTAAAAAGTCCTCTAGATAAGAAAAAACAATATTCTAACACACACATACGAACCATTTGCATTGTGTTCTTCACCAACTTGACATCATCAAAGCTTATAATCCGATGAATAACCTTTATAGATCGGATATTATTTCCTCCCGTTTTACGTATGAGAGGAGTTTTAGTATCCCTCAAAAATAATAGAGTAAGGAAATACTTGAATAATTCTATAAAAGTTGTGAAAATGATTCTTATCATCAACCAAAATCTTCCAATAAACCACCAACATCCACTATTTGAATCGACATGTATTGATCTTGTAGCCGCAGTCGTAGGAAGAGCCTCAGGGTCTGATATTTTACGTGAACTAGCTAATAGAAGAGACATAAGAGACATTCCATCACCAAGTGAGTGATGAAATTTTCCTATACCTAAAGATTCTGCATTTGATGTCTTTATATTCAATAAATGTAGTTCCCATAATGGCTTAGACATGTCCATTGTAATATTAGCCATGTTTGAAGTATAGTCTTCTATGAATTGGTCAGGATTATCAATGGTAGATTGATCAATATCTGGAACAATAACATGATCTTCTACTCTTACACTAACTGGAACCCAAATTGCTTTTCCATTTTTCTTTATTTCCTGAAATATTAACATTTTAATATTACGAAACATGATTATATATATTACTAAAACACTAAGACGTAAATATATATGTTTATTACCACTTTGCTTGTGAAGCGAGGGAGTTTGATCCATGTACTCTTGATACCTTCAACAATGGTGGATGGATTGCATCTAGTTTGAAACCCTAAAGTGAAAATAATAAAGCTGTAGATACTAGGTGTGACAAACAACTGTGAAACTGGACTAAGAGGCTCCATTGTTATTGTCTCTTGCTCCTCTCTCGCCATATCTTTTTTCTTTGATGGTTTGATTTGTCTTTATATGCCTCTTTCATTCAACGTGTTTGGTACTTAATCGGTAGAAGTAGGTACACGTTTATGTGTGATGTGTGTATCTGTGTAGGTTTTTTTCTATAGGAGCTTCTCTCCAATTATAGCCATTTACGAATCGGACTGGCAACAAAGAAATGGCACAATTGATGTTTCTCTCGAAATTTATTATTGAAATCTGATTTCACATTTATTAGATGGGTATTGTCAGTGTTTAATTATTGTCTTGCATCGACTATATCGAAATTGAAAGTTTTATTTTTGGTTTAAATTGAAATTGAAAGTTACGGACTGTAATTATTAAGACTTTTTTTAGGATTTACAGTTTTTTGAGACTTATTTTTATAAGAGTACAAACCTACGGTTTAATTAAGCTGTAATTGGCAATAGTTCGGTTTGCGCAGAAGTATATACTAAACTAGAGACAACCATTACACCAAGCAAAAATTTAAATTGTCTTATACAATACAAAATATATAAACTAAATTTTGATAAATTCCCTAAAACTAATTCCTTATTAATCTCTCTATAATCTCCAATTTATTGACTACCGATTTAGAAAACATGGCTATTGTGTATGGAAATTTTTGACTCATATAAGAACCGGTAGAGTTTTGGTTCTCGGTTTGATTTAGTTTGGTTCTTAGTTCTAAGTAATTTTGGTTCTCAGTTCCGTTTAGTTCTAAATAAGAACCAAACTTAATTGGTACTGAAAATATTTTAGTACTTTTTGGTATTTTTTGGTGTTAAATTCTAATTCCAAATAGTTACTTATGGTTATTTTTGGTGAAAAGTAATCATCTCGAACTGACCAATGTAATTTTGGGTCTCATTCGGTTCTATTTTTCGGGAATTGGAACCAAACCAAAATCGAACCTAATTTAGTTGATATCTATTGGTTAACACATTTTCAGAATCAAAAGAACTGATCCACACCGAATGTTCAGAGCTATGAGATACGATGGTAGTTACTAAGGGTGGGAATTCGGGTCATTCGGGTCGGGGCGGGTCGATCGATAATCGGATAATTAGCAGTTTAGAAAAACCATCCGCAGTAACCGAACAAAAAAATCAGGTCGGATCGGGTTGTTCGGATAAAAAAAAGTCCAAAAAATATTATTTTTTTCTTGCAAAATTGTAAAAAATCCGAAAAAATCTGAAAAACCCAATCCGAATCGACCCAAACCTTCCGAAATACCCAATTAAGAAAATGAAATTCTGAAAAAATAATTTTTGTAAAAATTCTAAAAAAATCCAAAAAATCTGACCCGACCTGAATCACTATCCGGATTTTTTGATAAACTACTTACCAAATCGACCCGAATTTCGGTTCGGATCGGGTCAAATTCTCAATCCTAGTAGTTACAATATGTAATGTGAAAATGTGATAAAGAAGTTAGACAAATCATTGAATTAAAATAAGGAGTTACTAGAGACTTTAGGAAAACCAGTTATTGGGTTAAGTTGTTATCTATATATATAAATATATAAATATGTGTGTGTGTAAAATGAGTTATTAATAGTAAAAGAAGTTTGGTGTAAATTAAAATAAGAAAAGCAGAAGAAGTACTTTGGTATATATCGGGTAAATGAAGGGTTAGGGTTATATTATAATCTATTATGAATGAATTGGTGTCCTCTCCCCAAAGAAAATCTAACTAACTAAATATTCTTATAATCACAAATTTTGGATAGTCGAACAAATTTGTAATCACTACTCTCTCCAAACTCATGAGCTGTATAAATATTCTTTCCTATTTCTAACTATTATATCACACGAAACTGTTGTAGTAGGGTCCCTATTAAGAATGCTGGTTCGTGAAAAATATTAAGTGAGCTATTAACTATTTGCTTTTTTTTCATAACTTGGAAAACTTAAAATTTCTAGTAAATTAATGTAAAAGAAATAAAAGCTGTCCATAGTTTTTGGCTGAAATTATCTCTGCCAAAGCCAATCTGATATTCTGGACACAACAGCTCTGGTTATGTAATTGGTAAATTCGAGGAAAAGGAAAATGTGTTGATGACGAAGATAGCTCTTCTGATTAAGTAAATATGTTAATGAAGCCTGTGGTCTGCACTCTTTCGTCTTGCAGTCTCGTGTAAATGCTACTGTCTATTATAATATCTCGATCAAATAAGCCTCTTCAGTTTTTAAGCTTCCGTAACGTTGGCAATATTTTGCTCAAACATGTTTCCAAAAATTCTAGATTCTGCCTAAACGTGATCCAACAATGTAAAGAAACTATATTAAAGATCAAGTATTTGAACATGTAGAGTACTAGGAAGCTTAAGATTAGTATTGTTATTAATGACACCTTTTATTGATATCAAATTAAGCAATTATAGTACCTTATTAGTTATTACATAATACATTTAACCACATTTTGGGTTTTTTGAAACGATACAACTTCACTTTAACATTTAAAGACAAACGATACAATATCACTTATCTTTTTATTTTGAAATTCGCATTTACAGGTCGGACTGGCAAATAATAAATGCACAAGTGATATTTTGCTCTCTGAATTAATTTTAAAAATCTGAATTTGCATTTATTATACGGAAAATTGTCATATTTATTGTATTATTTCATTTACTATATCGAAATTGAAACTGAAAGTTACGTACGGGCTGTGAATTTCTTTTGTTTTAGGGTTTGCATGTTTTTGATAATTAGTTTTACATTTTGTTGGATTAGCAAAACCAAGATGTAATCTCCCTTTTAATTAATTTCTTATTCTTATTCTAAAGATGGAAAGGTTCATGTAATTTTCCTGGAAAGAGCTATGATTGGAAGAACATTAATTGAAAGATGGATTATATGATATTTTTAAAACCAACAATGGACCAAGTAAATAAATAAAGGGTTGAGTCTGTACTCTGTATGTTGCTGTTAAGGTCCACGTTTGGGGTTCTCTCCTGATTTTTGGATTTTTAGTTTTATTGATTTGAGACTCATTCGAATATTTGTTTTTGGGTTGGATTATGTTTGAATATATGTCGAATTTGAGTTTTTGTGATATCTACTATAAATTATTTTCTTTCTCATCATTTTCAAAATCTTAATTTTCTAATTAAATAATGTATAAAAAATATAATCAGACAATATTTCCTAGCTGCTTATGTCACATATTGCACCGACACACAAACAAGAAACACATAACCGAAAACAGCAATTGAAACATGTTTACGTCACTGTCATGATCCCGATCTTATAGAAAATTCCAAGCTACAATTATATATTAAAGTTATTTTTTAAAAAATTATATTTAAGTTTTGAGATCTATTTATTTTTTACGTCACTATCATAAAGCTCAAAAATTAGCATCATTACTGATAAAACCTTTATTGATATCAAATTAAACAAACATAGTACATTATTACATAATTCCCTTGACCACATTTTTAGCTTTCAAACAATACAACTTCACTTTTATATCTGGTCTGAAACATAATACATTATTACATTATTCCATTAACCGAAATAGCAACTCAAAAGACCTCAAGATCTCTAGAGATGTAACATGATCTTATAGAAAATGAAACACATAACCGAAATAGCAACTGAAAAGACCTCAAGAGATGTAACATGATCTTTTAGAAAATTCCAAAGCTAAAATTATATATTAAAGTGTTGAAATCTATTAATTTTTACTTCACTATCATAAAGCTCAAACATAGCACATTATTACATTATTCCATTAACCACATTCTTAGCTTTCAAACAATACAACTTCACTTAATTATATATATATGGTCTGAAACATAATGTCTCAAACATCCATTTTCTGAACTCCTTTCTCCAAGGCAGCAAGTTTGATAATTTCGAGTGATTCTACCAAATCATCACATAATAAATGAGGGTCTGGAATCACTGTCGTATCCACAGATAAATTGATTATAAGCTTATTTGCATAGCTTACGTAATGGATAAGAAGAGCCTAGTTCAACAAGAAACATAAACAACTGTTAGTTAATTTCATCGAAACTTTCTGTGACTTTTTGTGAAAAGGGTTATTGTGCAAATAAATCTTACACCACATGATCATATTTCGCAATATTACTCTTCACATAAAAAAAATACAAATCAAACTACCAGATCAAAAGCATACACAAAATAATCCTTACGCCAAATTTTCAAAGGTTTTACAGTCACATACATAAACTTTTAAAAATTTAAATAGTAGATTTGATCTGTTTTTATCACAATTTTAATAATTATATTGTTATGAATGGTTACATTTTGTAATATTTTTTATTTAAAAGGTTTAACTTTCATACTTTTGTAATATAAAGTAAAATTACCAAAATAACTATTTAAATGAATTTTGTTTTGCATAATATCCTTAAAATGTTAATTGATATACAATTAGGTTTAGGTATACTTACATGTGGTCCACCTATTGCGGTAGCTGCGACGTAAGACACTGGATGTTCAAAAAAACTTATGTTTTCGTCTGGACCTATCACACTTGAAAATGACAATGTTGTATGACCGTATAACCTCTTCGCAAGACGTTCTACTACCTGTTACGAACCTTTTTTATATTTTCATAGAATACTTAAATTTATAATTATAAATAGTTGAAAATTATTTTATATTTTACCTTTATCCCGAATACTTTCATCACGAATTTGCTGAGTCCATAACAAAAAGGTGCTTCAATAGAGAGTTTTTTAATATCCATAGTAGATTTGGCTCGTCGGACGTATTCCAATGGATCATCGTCAAATCTTATCCATAGAGGAAATATAACGATAGCTACGAAGTTTCCCCATCTATGCTTCGAACCTTTTGCCATCATATTAGAAAAATCCTACATTTTCTTAATTTTATGAGTTTCTTGCTTTCTATTTTTTTCTTTTTTGATAATTTAGGAGTTTTCACATCTTATGGGAGGAGTTTGAACTATTTTTCTTGGAGAGGTGTAACAAATAGATAGACCTCTCTCCAGATAGGTTTGTACTTGTGTTAGAGGTGTCCGAAAGAATCGTGAATTGGTTTCGAGTGTTAAGGGAATCGAACCCGCGACATGATCACAAATTAGACATGTCCCTTACCGCCCGACCACAACACTTTAGACTGTCTCTTGCTTTCTAATTTTATCAAAAGTGACTACAACGAGACAAAATATTCATTATATTTTTTGATTCAGAAACTTCCTTTGATTTAATCCAAAAAATTCAACTATTCATAATAAATTTTGGCATAGAACAAGTAAATAAACTATATCCGGTTGAATTAGACTGGATATGTATAGGCTTTTATTTATCCAATTCTTAAAATTGTAAGTGATAATTAAGTAGAGGGATTTAAAATTTTCACCTCAATTTTTGTGTCTGCTCTTAAATTTACAGCGACTGTACCACGAAGACGGATACTTTTCTTCTCAGCCACCTGATCTTCACCTACGTTTAACATTATAAACAGTTTAAAACTATAATATATGATTCAATATATAGTCCAAAAATGTATGAAACAGAACAATATATGTACTCTACAAATTTTTTAATGTAGTAATATCCGACGTCAATGACAATATTATCCGAAAGAGAAAGCTTTTTGAAATTACCATATTTTTTCCTCAAATATCTTGAGAGACCTGCCTGTGTCATTCCAAGAAGAACATCGTTTACTTTCTAAAAACAAATTATAAAGTTGTCAATATTAAAAAACAAAACAAATGACTAACATATAAAAAATAACTATACATAGTAAATCAACCAACCATTTTCATTGAATTTTTCACCAATTTGACATCATCAAAGCTTATTATCCGATGAATAATCTTTCTAGGTTGAATTTCATCTCCGATCTTACCCACAAGAGGAGTTTTAGTATCCCTCAAAAATATTAGTGTAAGGGTGTACTTGAATAGTTCTATAATACTATTGAAACTGATTATTATCATTAACCAAAATCTTCCAATGAACCACCAACGCCCACTTTTTGAATCCACTAGTGTTGACCTTGTAGCAGCAGTCGTAGGAAGAGCCTCAGGGTCTGATGTTTTGCGTGAACATGCTAATAGAAGAGACATAAGAGACATTCCATCACCAAGTGAATGATGAAACTTGCCTATACATAAGGATTCCGAATTTGATGTCTTTATATTCAATAAATGCAGTTCCCATAATGGCTTAGACATGTCCATTGGAGTATTAGCCATGTTCGAAGTATAGTCTTCTATGAATTGATCTGGATTATCAATGGTGGATTGATCAATAACGGGAACAATAACACGATCTTCTACTACAATATTAACTGGAACCCAAATCGCTTTTCCATTTTTCTTTATCTCCTGAAACATTAACATAAGATTAGAAAAATTGTTGTATATATAGGTAACACAATTAGTAGGTAATCAAGGTTAGTGAATATTACCACTTTGCTGGTGAAACGAGGGAGTTTGATCCAACTGTTTTTCATACTTTCAACAATGGTGGATGGGTTGCATTTAGTTTGAAACCCTAACGTGAAAATAATAACGCAGTTTACAGTCGGCAAGATAAACAACTGTGACATTGGGCTGAGAGGCTCCATTGTAGTTGTCTCTTGCTCTTCTCTGATTGTATCTTTTTCTTTTTTCATTGTTTTATTTGATGATTCTCCAACCTTGCCTTTAGCCACAATTGTTTCTTTATACTTGTAGTACTTAAACTTTGTAATTTTGTGACTTTGCTTATGTGTATGTGTTTTTGGAAATTAGCATTTACTACTGACTGGCAAGCAAAAAAAAATCTTACAATAGATGTTTCCTCAATGAATATATTTGAAAATTCTGATTTGGCATTTATTTGAGGAAAATTGCCACATTTACTGCTTTTCATCCACTATATCAAAACTGAAATTAAAAATTATTAAATGTAAAAAAATAAATCAATCTGATAGTTTAGTTAATGGCACTTACATCAAAGGCTTGTCTCCTTTCCACCAAAGATGGAAAATTAATTAACATTTTGAAGAGTGGATTTTTAAACAGAGCGTTCATATCTTAAAAAAATAGTGACTAATTAAGAGTTTTTATTTGTTTTGTCAAAAAAGTTACTTTTTTATTTATTGTTAGATAAGCAAAACCAAGGTGTATTTCTAGTTAAATAAAATATGTTATTCTGCAGTTTTACTATTTTAAGTATAGTATCACTTTAAAACGGCATTTTTAAGACAAAATAAAATACTAAAAAGATATTAACAGTTTGATGGGGTTGTTTGGTCTTGGGACAAAATCAATAAATTATGGCCAATTCATTGATTGGATCATCAGCGCATAATATATGGACCACACAAACGATTTTTAAACACAGCCGTTCAGATCTTGTGGGCGATGACGGTAGTTGCAATTGCAGTATGTAATGTGGAAATGTGATGAAGGCAAATCAATGTATTATAATACGGAGCTTTTTTTTATTAAATTAAAATATAGAATTACTATAAATTTTTTAAAAATAATTATTCTCGTAAAACAGATGCCCAGTTATTTTATTCCTGATTTAGCTAAAAATCATTGATGAATTCGAATCTCACTATGCTACACGTGGTGAAATCAAATATCACCTTATTCTAATGTATTGACAAAATAAAAAATAAAAATAGTTATTAGGTTAAATTATTATTATTATTTATAGTACATATAACGAGTTATTAGTAGTAAAATAAGTTTGGTACATGGGACACGCTTGTTTAATTTTCTTTTTCAAAAATTAGATCGAGATATATTTTGATCTATAACTCTAACTCAAAAGTCCTATCAAACAGGATTTACAATTACTAATATTTAAAATTCGGTAAAAATAATTGCAGCTTTGGACTTTTTATCAATTGACCAAAACACTGCCATTAATCGTGTGTACAGTATATTTACATGTGACGAGTATCTAAATGTAAAACTTAACAAATGTGGAAACACTATGCCTATTGCTGGCTTAAACGATTCTGTTATTAATTGGTGTTATCTGATTTTCTACAAAAACAGAAAAACAACTAGGAAATATAATAAGAAGTTAATTTTAACTTGCAGTTCCACCTATCGAAAATATTAAATGGAACCAAATTGAACAAGTGTTGAAGTTGAACCTACTGTAATGTCAGCGAAGAATTAGATATCTAATAATGGAGAGAGTAAATAAAAAGTCAGGTCTCGTAGTTGAGCTTGAATTAAACCATAAGGTCTCCTAAGGACCAAACCCTCTTTATATGTTTCTGTTCCCAACCATAAATTTCCTATTTTAAAAAGGGAAAATTGGTGAAATAATACATTTTGATAATATAATTAAGAATGTGGCAAGTCTAATGAATAAAATAAATAAATGGCATAAAATCCTAACTATTTACTATTCTACCAAAAAATAATTCAAAAAAGAGAAACTTTGCTTATGTGGATAACAGATGGAGCAAAAAATCTTCTTAAAAGGTAAGATATTATATTACACATTACTTCTAATCAATAGTATAACCACAATATTATTAAATTCAAATTACACATGACTATTCAGTTATATTATAGATGACTTCTATATCAAATAAATATTTTATATAGTGATGTACTATATAAAATTAGGTAATAACTGTTAAACATTGTCTATTTTATTTTATATAGTAGAACTATACAAAAGAGGAAGGTGAGTAAGAAGGAGAGAAGAGGAAGGAGGGGAGGAGGAAGAGGAGACGGAGGAGGAGTGGAGGAGGATAATGAAGAGGAATGGGAGAAGAAGAAGGAAAAAAATTATGAGTATGGAGAGGAGGAACATAAGAGGAAAAAGAAAAAATAATAGAAGAACAAATAAATTAAAGTTATAGAGATTTTTTAAACATTATGTACTAAATATTCTATATCAAATACACATTTTATATATTGGTGTTCTATATAAAATTAGTTAATAAATGTTAAAATTTGTCTATTTTATTTTAGAGATTTTTGCAAAAAATGCCATCAACATTTGGGTAAATTGTAAAAAATGCCATCAAACATAATTTTGCAAAAAATGCCACAGGTAACCGAGTGAAATTTACAACTAAGACAAATTTTCCCTCACTGACACAGGAGAGAGGCGAAAGCAATCTTGTTGTTATGGCCTTTGGGGTGATGACACGTATTGTAGATGAGGTTGTGGAAAGGATAAAAAATGTAATTACATGTTAACATATTACAAAAAGGGTAAGAGATTCGAGTACAGAAGAGATAGTGAAGTAAAATAGAAATGAAAAATGGAGAGCAGCCTCTATCGAAGTTTTTCAATCTTCCAGAAAGTCTTGTAATGGAAATACTTATAAGGGTAGCAAAGGAAGGATTTGAAGAGCTAGGGCAAGTGATTTCATCGTGCTGAATGGGAAGACGGTTTGGGCAGAGAAAAGAGCTTCTTTAAAAAGCTTGTATGGTTAAGGTCATGGAAAGGCCTAACCTAATTAACTATGGATCACCATACATAATCTTGTTTTGTAGGTGCTTTAAAGCAAGAAATAATAGCGTTAAGTATATGGAAGGATTGAGATTGGTTGCAAAGCATGGGTTCTTTGAAGACACTTGTGACATAATTAAATGGTGCGATGAAGGTAGCTTGGAGCAGACATTCGCTCTTGGGATGTGCCAAATTAGTTGTGGGGATTTCGAAGAAGGATATGATATATTGAAGGGAATGGTGGCGTTGACTGAATCTATGGAGCAAGCTGAAAGAATAGGAGAGAAAGTGATGAGGACAATGAAAAAGATAGGAACCGAGAGAACACACCTGTACATGGCATTTTGGCAATACCATGAACGGCCAAAATGTGGGGATCTAATAATGGAGTGCGTAAAGACAAGAAAGTGCACCGATTGTTACATTTGGTGGAGGGCATTCGAGTTCAGGACATTGTTCTAGAATCTAAGATGAGTAACCATGTCTAATGGGACGTCTTATGTTGTGTGATTGTAGTAAAGACTAATGATGGAAGATGGCTTGCTATCTCACCATGTGTAATGGCATAAGGAATAATACTGTAGGGACTTAATACCTTGGTGAAGACCAAAAAAAAATTATAGTTGTAGTATTTACACTTAGTAATTTTGTGACTGTTTATGGTTTTTTTTTTTTGTCAACCTGACTGTTTATGTTTGTGTGGTGTTTTTGGAAATTCGCATTTACTGACTGGAAAAATAATATTGAACAAGTGGATTTCGCATTTAAATTCGCATTTATGTGGTGTAAGTTTATTTTTTAATTCTGATTTCGCATTTATTAATTTGACGGAAAATGTCGCATTTACTTTATTTCATCCACTATATGGAAATTGAAATTACGAGTTTCAAAAGAGTTTCTTTAATGTTGTTTATATATATATACAATATTTATTTTTACATATTGCTAGATCAGCAAAACCAAGGTGTGTTTCAGGAAAAAAAAAGATGTTAATCTGCAGTTTTATTTATTTAAATATACGTACTATCACTTAAACATGGCAATTTTAAGACAAACAAAATACTAAAAAGAAAATAGTTTGATGGGTTCTTAGGTCCCAATGCCAATTCATAGAGCGAATAAAATGGAACACATGGTATTTAGTGGTTACAGTATGTAATGTGGAAATGGGATAAAGACAAAGCAATATATTAAAACAAGGAGTTACTAGATTTAGATCTTAATTAGTAAAATTTTTTGTTGAATATGCTCTTTTAATAGTTAATCATATTTATTTATTTAACTTTTTTCAAATATAATTGGTTGTTAAAAGAATATTATGCTCAACAAAAAACATTACCAATCATTTAGAAAAAAGTTATTTAGTTCAGTTGTTTTTATTATTATATATTAAATTTTAACTTGTCGGAACACGGAATACAAATTTTAAAAATATTTTGTAATTTAAATTATGTAATATGAATAGAAATGTTATAAAAACATAAAAATTATACGTACCTAATTATCAAATGTCCCGTGTTTTTATAAAATGATAGTATGTAATATCAAATGACTTCTAATATCAAAGTGACATGTAATATCAGGTAACCTATATTGGAGTGCCGAGAACATGTGGTTTAGTGATAGTAATCACTTTACAAATCCTCATGTACTAGAATTCAATTTCTTCATGATACAAGGTGTGAGTGTTTGTCACTCTCATTCGTCTGTGGACTAATAGGCTGAGCCGCATTCATGCGTTGGTCCAACAAGAGTCAAGAAAAGGAAGGTCTTTACCGAATTGGAAGAAAAAAGATTAGAAAGAGTTTCAGTCTTGAGACTAATCTTCAGAGGCAACAAAGAATCTCGGGGATCCATCATCGATCATCTGTAAACACCAAACCAAGGGCAAAAAAAAGTTAATAAGCAAGTTCAATTCAGATAATTAATTGTGCTCAAAATTAAAAACAAAAAAAATAGAAAACATATGTGGATGAGAGAGACTTCAAAAAGTCTTCTCTATACATTACTGTTATATTACATGGTATAAAACTACTATATAGTATAAAACAGATAGTACAGAACAATAAAAACTAGTCATCTATATATGGTATATAAGGATGAGGAAACCAAAAATGAGAAAGACAAGAAAAAATATGAGGAGGACGACGAAGAGGAAGGGGGAGAAAGAGGATTAAAAGAATAATGAGTAGGGAGAGGAGGAAGAATATGGGAGGAGTAAAAAAAGAAGTAGAAGTATGAAAAATATAAGAGCAAATAAATTAAAGTTGATGAGATTAGTCCAGAAATTGTGTATAAATTGATGGTTTTATAAGAAAATAAATATTTTATATCAAATAGGCATTTATATATTAGTGTTCTATATAAAATTAGTTAAATAACATATTAATTTTTTGTAAAAGAATTGTTCATTTTTGAAAAAATTAAGTTTTAGTATCCGTAGAAAAAAAAAGTTTATGTTTTTGTAAAAAGATATTTAACTTTAATTTAGTTTTTTTATATTAAAAGTTATATTGTAAATAGCAGTGAGAAGGGAGAGAGAAAAAGTGAAGAAGAAAATAAATAAATGAAAATGATATAATGACAAATATTATATAAAATATGTTGACTATCGATGGCCTTATGGTTTCTGGCGATTCAGTAAATTATACTCATTTTGTGGCTATTTTTGCTAATTTATCTAATTTATATTAGTCTTTAATATTCCGATTATCTTTGTCTGTTTTGCTCTTAGACTGATGACTTCGGGATAAAATGCTGTTAGATGATGCTAGAGCTTTTGACCTCTGGGTTAGTATGGTTCATTAAATTGACATGGAGGGAGTCAAATCGGATCTCTTCTTTTGCTCATTTTTGTTTCCGGACCATCGGTGAAAAGCTTGCATGAGCTTAGGCTTCCTTGATACGATCTTTGTCGGTAGCCAAAAATTTGCCTATTGCTCCTGAGATGCTCTCTTTTAGAACACATTATCACTTCATCGTTCCGATAGATAGATTATGTTTGCTTATATGCTTTTTTATTTTTGTCGTGAAACCAATCTTTTGGCTTTGCTATATATATGTTTTAAAAACATTCGTTTTAATGAAATATTTACATTTTATCTATAAAAAATTCCAAGTATTTTATTTCCCAAACTTTTTCTTGTTGCAATTTTTTTTATTAATACTTTGAGGATACTTCGGAATGTATTTTTTGAATCTTTAATTTTCCATATCAGAACTAATATTCAAATTTTCTGTTTAGTACTGTTATGAGAATCATTTTGAGAAATATATTTGATTTTGTGGTTGATTGATAATTATTTTCGTTTTATTGGTTTGAAAAATAAAAATAAGATTAAACCAATCATGCTCTTATTTGTTTTTTTATTTCAGAATGTGATTGGTTTAAGTAATTTAAATCTCATACAAGTATTCTTAACTTACGTGAAATTTCTCATTCTATTTCTTGTTATGGATATACATACCTTTTCGATATATATATATATATATTTTATCGAAAGATTTCCAAAACTTATAAATTTTAACTTTTTAAAATTTAATCTAAAGAAGCCGTTTCAGTTGGCTTACTCCTGATTTAACTAGACATGAGGTGGTGAGTTCGAATCTCATTTTGTTCTATTTGAAGAATTTAGATTATGAATCGGATCTTGTTGTCGATTCAATGGTTACGTATTGATAAAAATAAAATTTAATCCGAAGAATGAATTGACCTCCCCTCCTAAAAGAAAATCTAACTAAAACTTCTTATGATCACAATTTGGAGTCATACGAAATGCTACTATCCCAAAACTAACTTGTTGTATATAATAAACAATCAAATCAAAGAAAATTAGCTGCTTAATCTAACCCCGTCCACACGTGTTTGGAAAACGACGTGCATTTTAGATGCTAAAAAACATCGGAAACAGCAACTGAAAACACCCAAGTTATATGTAATAGGGATATATTATTATGTGAAGAAATCATTCCGAGATAACACCTTTATTCATATCAAACTAAGCAAACATAATATCTTAATTATTACATAATTTATTAAACCACACTTCAGCTTTCAGACAATACAACTTCACTTTAAGATCTGGTCTCAATATAATATCTCAAACCTCCTTTTTCTGAATTCCTTTCTCCAAGACAGCAAATTTGATTATATCAAATGACTCAACCAAACAATCACATAGTAAATGAGGATCTGGAATCACTGTTGTATCTACAGCTAGATTGATGGTAAGCTTGTTTGCATAGCTTACATAATGAACAACAAGAGCCTAATTCAACAAAAAAAAAACATACACAATTGTATTAGTTAATTTCATCAAAGTTTTCTGTAATTTATAACAATACTAATCTATATACAATTAGTTATACTTACATGTGGTCCGAGTATTGCACTTACTCCGAGATAAGACATTGGATGGTCAAAAAGACTTATTTCTTCATCTGGACCCAACACATTTGAAAATGTCAATGTTGTATGATCATATATCCTCTTCACAAAACTTTCTACTACCTGTTATATGTGCAAAATTTTATACATTTTTGAATATATAAATACATAATTTGTGGATAACTGATTTATATTTTACCTTTTCTCCAAATACTTTCATCACGAATTTGACTAATGCATAATTAAAATGTGATTCCATGGAGAGTTTTTTGATATCCATAGTAGATTTGGCTTGTCGGACGTACTCCAATGGATCATCTTCAGATCTTATCCATAAAGGCAACATAAGAGTACCTACGTAGTTTCCCCATCTGTGCTTCGAACTCTTGGCCATCATATTAGCAAGATCCTGCATTTTCTAAATTTATGAGTCTCTTGCTTTCTAATTTTATTAAAAATGACTAAGACTGGATAAAATATCGGTTATATTTGTTTTGATCCATATTTCTTTTTGATTCCATTTAAAAAATCTATATTTAAAAAAAAAATTAGAGCAAAGCAATAAATAAAATAGAGCATCTGTAGAACAAAGCAAGATGCAAAAAATCACAAATTCCGTTGAAATCAAATGAAGTTAGACTTAATTACCAAAACCGAGCTTATATCGAACTGAACCCGACTAAAAAGTTTAACTCTGAAAATAATTTATAGTATTAGTACCGAAAACCCAAAATACTGAAAAATCCAAACCGAAAAATCAAAACCGAATCCAAACCAATATTTGAATGCATTCCTCTACTGTAATCCTTAAAATGAATTTAATTAGTAGATGAATTTAAATCTTTACCTCAATTTTTGTGTGCGCTCTTAAATTTACAGCTACTGTACCTCGAAGACGGATATTTTTCTTCTTTACCACCATATCTTCATCTACATATAAAATTGTTAAAAGTTTAACAATTATTAATGATACATTACAATGGTATAATACAGTCCAAAAATGTGTCAAACAGAACAAAAAATGTATAATACGAAATTTCCTAATGCAGTCATATGACTCATATCTTCGAACTTATAAATTTCCATCAATCATATATCATTTTAAAAGTAAATCTACAAATTGCAATTTTCATAACTCAAACACCCAAGCTTTAAATCTTACTCCTTTAGTTTCGCAAACAATGTCATTCTAACAAATTACAAGTGTTTTACAAAGAGTGTTATTCTAAAATTTCAATACAACTTTTAATAAAATATTCCACTTTTTAACTTTCAATTAAAATTATTAATATGGAATTTAAGTAATCATTACCCTTAATTACTAGGAATATAAATGACTTTCAATATTGTTTAATTTATGTAAAAAAACCTAGAATAACACTCTTTAAAAAATAGAGAGAATATTATAAAATGTACCATTTTGTGGAGTCAAAAACACTTCCGACCGGCTAGGCCTTGACTTAAAGCCTAACAAGCAAAGGCTTTAGACACCAAAAACTTTGTTATTTAAATGACATCAAATTTTTTAAATAAATCTTTTATATGGGCATACAATTTTTCCAACAATCATATCTATTTTTCATTTAAATTTTTTATTTTTTATTTTCATTTATATGAAACATAAAATACATTTAATAATATTTTCATCAACTATAATTAAGAATAGGAAAGATTTTGGAATTACCATATTTTTTGCTCAAATATTTTGAGAGACCAGCCTGAGTCATTCCAAGAAAAACATCGTTCACTTTCTAAACAAAACAAAAAAACAAAAAGGATTATAAAGTTAATGTAAGAACATAAAACAAATGACCATAATATGTATACATAAATTATTGACAACATAAATATTAAATATGCCAACCATTTTCATTGTGTTCTTCACCAACTTGATATCATCAAAGCTTATTATCCGATGGATAATCTTTGTAGATCGAATTTGATCTCCCGTTTTACGCACGAGAGGTGTTTTAGTATCCCTCAAAAATAATAGTGTAAGGAAATACTTGAATAGTTCTATAAAAGTTATGAAAATGATTCTTATCATCAACCAAAATCTTCCAATAAACCACCAACATCCACTATTTGAATCGACATGTATTGATCTTGTAGCCGCAGTCGTAGGAAGAGCCTCAGGGTCTGATATTTTACGTGAACTAGCTAATAGAAGAGACATAAGAGACATTCCATCACCAAGTGAGTGATGAAATTTTCCTATACCTAAAGATTCTGCATTTGATGTCTTTATATTCAATAAATGCAGTTCCCATAATGGCTTTGACATGTCCATTGGAGTATTAGCCATGTTTGAAGTATAGTCCTCTATGAACTGATCAGGATTATCAATGGTGGATTGATCAAGATGTGGAACAGTAACATGATCTTCAACTATTACACTAACTGGAACCCAAACCGCTTTTCCATTTTTCTTTATCTCCTAAAACATTTGTTTGTTTTTTCTTTGTCAGCTTAAAATTGTTGTAAAAGCCAACATGAAAGAATATGAGTTTATATAGATAATGTATCCCGATAAGGCGAGTATATATAAAAATGTTTACCAGTTTGCTGGTGAAGCGAGGGAGTTTGATCCAAATGTTTTTGATACCTTCAATAATGATGGATGGGTTGCATCTAGTTTGAAACCCTACCTTAAAAATAATAAAGCTGTAGAGACTAGGTGAGACAAACAACTGTGAAACTGGACTAAGTGGCTCCATTGTAGTTGTCTCTTGCTCCTCTTTCGCCATATCTTTTCCTTTTTTTGATAGATTGCTTTTGATTATTAATTCTTTAAATTAGCTTTGTTCTTAGCAATACTTGGTTCTTTATAGTACTGTCGTTTTCTCCCTCCCTTTTCATTGAATGTGGTTGGTAAGAGAGATATTTCCACTTTGAATTTTTTTTTAAAATCGATATATTTCATCTACTATATATAGCGAAACTTAAATTGAAAGTTATGCACTGTAAATAAGTTATATGCGGAATTTTAGCCCGGCTTTTCCACTGGAGTTAGACTAGTTGTGTCATCCAGTGACCAGTATGAATTGTCGTTTTTTCATCTAATTTCTGTTGTTTTTAGATTTTACACTTTTTTATTAGTTTTACAAATTGTTAAGAGTAGCCATGCCAAGGTAATTTATATTGTTAGATTAGCAAAACCAAGGTGTACCGATTAATGTAATTTTTGTTGGACTTAAGAAAGTAATTCAATGAAATCAAAGATTATAAAGAAATAACTTTTCTTTATTAGCTTAGGAAAATAGTTCAAAAGCCTAAACTCTCAATCTCTTTAATCTCACAAGTTATACCACAACCTTGATATCTTCTTGTATAGATTAGATCATTTCCTATTCCTATTAGGATAACTATATTTTAGATAACTCCTAAAATATTTCAAATTTATCTAATCTATCCACCTAACTTTCTCAGCAAGTAACTAATGTTAAACTTATTCCAACATTCTCCCCTTTAAGCTTAACATTAATTTCTTCTATGTTATTGACACCAATGAAGTCTCTTTTTGGTCGCCGTTTCCATCAATAAAGGATATCGATAATTTTCCTTTGATGTCTATACGAGAGTCATCACCAAACCACACTTTTCCGGTGATGGACTCGTCTAGTCTCAAAAAATACCTCCTATCTCCGGTCATGTGATTGCTAGCTCCATTGTCAAGATACCAAGTGTTTTCCTCCTTATTGTTTGTCTTAAATTTACTTAGTACACAATTTTCTTCGTTTAAAAACACGATCTCATGTAGAAACAAGTCATCTCCCTCTTGGGTTTCTTGTTCCTTTTCATTATCTTGTGTTTCTTGTAGCTTAAGCAATCGATCCGGACATTTAGAAGCAAAATGTCCGAATTTATCACATCGATCGGTAACAAATTATTTTGGACAAATCGAAGTCTCCATTACCTCGACCTCGTCCCCTTCCACGACCACGTCCTCCTCTTCCTCTTCCTCTTGATCCTTCACTAGAATCCCTCGTTTGATTTTGTGATTCAACATACATCAACTGTTGAATAAGATCCTCTGGTATCAATTAGAACAAGAGTGTCATCACCATGTTATTCTTCCTTTTATCATCAATTTCTGTCTCAATTACCTCCCACAGCTCGTGTACATTGAGACATACCTTCATCCTCATGGCCCAAACAGTATAGTTAGTTGCGGTTAACATCGGACATACTATAGACGTAGAGCCTCCTCCGCCTTTGTTCTTCTCTGCGGCTACTATAGCTTTGTTATCTCTCATGATTTATTTCTCTTTTGATTAAACCTCGTGTTTAATCTTTTCCTCGTGATTAAGACTCTTTCTTAATCGATCCATTTTACTTCTTTCGCTATGATACCAATTGTTGGACTTAGGAAAGTAATTCAATGAAATCAAAGATTATAAAGAAATAACTCTTTTTTATTAGCTTAAGAAAATAGCTCAAAGCCTAAACTCTCAATCTCTTTAATCTCACAAGTTATGCCACAACTTTGACATATCCTTATATAGATTAGATAATTTTTTATTCCTATTAGGATAACTATATGTTGGATAAGCTTAATGATTCAACATTGCTTGGTGAACAAGATTCTATTGGCTTTAGGAAAAGTTGTTAGAATAAGATATTCTCCAAGTTAGAATATGATTTAAAGGATCAAATCCTAATACAATAAGGATTAACAATGTTGTGTTAATCTATAAATACCTTAGATGAGTTTGTGTCTAAGGTAAGGACTTTGAGATTTGAGAGAGAACCTTTGTTGAGTTATAACATAGGTTAAGGGAATCTCAAACAACCAATGTCGAGTTATGACAAAGATTGACCACAGTAAGAACTACGTGGGCTTGATCCTTTTTAAAAGGGTACGTAGGTAGTCTTAGTATAAGACGCATCCATCATATAATACTTTATTTGGTATCAGAGCAATCGATCTAGCATATCATTAAAGACTTCAAACCTGAGTTATGGGAGACGAAAGCAAGCCATCAAAGGTCGAGGAAGAAGTCGAGGGAGATCAAATTCAAGAGACCAATACAAAGAAAAGAAAGATCGATCACAAGTTGTGTGTTTTCGATGTAACAAGAAAGGTCACTTTGCATCAGTATGTCTGGAACGAAAGAAGAAGATGGACGAGATGAACAAAGTAGAAATAGAGGACTCTAAAACGGAGGAGGCAGAAGAGTCCCTATATATGCATGAATCTATATTTCTCAATGAGGAGAAAGTAATGCCAAAGAAATATCAAAACGAAAGGAATAAAGATGGGCTTTCGTACCTTGACAATGGAGTCGTCAAGATCATTCATCCCGGAGTTCAAGTCGGAATTACGGGGGTGAGTGTTGGATAATTCCTAACTTGAATAGGAAGTTATTTCTAGAAGAAGTTAGCTTCTAGAGATAAGATCAAATAAAAGGATAAGATTTATGTAAATTAAATCCTAGTAGAATAGGGAGTAGCCTATTCCCTAATAGAATAGGTAGTTAGCCTAGTTCTATCAATAATAGTCTTTGGAGAGTTGTTCCATTAAGACTTTGAGAGACAAGATTTAGTTGATGTCTTCAAGTGGAAGTTATCAGATTTTACCTCCAAGGTAGCGGCTCTAGGTTAAGCGATTGAGGGATCGAAGAAAGAGAGCTCAAGAAGAAGAGGTAGGGATCGAGAATGACGTGTAGGTTCAAACTTGAGTGAAAGGAAAAGGAAACTACAAAAGGTGCATAAAGTGAAAGTAGAAGAAAGAAGGGGACAAGGAAGGTCCCGATGATGACACTCTCTACATGCACGAGATTGTGTTTCCAAACGAAGAAAACATTATTTCAAATAAATATGAGAAAGACAAGAGAGAAGATGGTCTTTGGTATTTGGATAATGGAGCTAGTAACCATGTGACGAGAGAAAAGAGTTTTTTCTCGGAGTTAGATAAAAAGGCTCATAAGGGATAGTGGCAGCAGCTACAACGTTGATGACAACGAAGGAAGAAACACAATGGATCGTGTATTCTACCTCAGAGAAACGTCAAAGCATGGATCAGCGATGGACTTGTGTAAGCAAAACACAGCAGCTGAACTTCCAAACGTGAGTGAGTTTAAGGCAGCAGCAAAGGTAGCTAATGAAACTTGTTGGTTCCAAGACTTGATAGGCACGAAACGGGTATGAAAGATGGCCAAGTCAATGAGGAACTTGTTATCGGAGAAGAGCAAAGTACGAAAGTACTTACGAAGATAATGGCATGGCTTAAGCTTAAGATAATGAAGTGTTTGATCGAACTCCAAGATCTTACAAAGAATCATTAGAAGCTTAAGGGGGAAAATGTTGGATAAGCTTAATGATTCAACATTGCTTGGTGAACAAGATTCTATTGGCTTTAGGAAAAGTTGTTAGAATAAGATATTCTCCAAGTTAGAATAGGATTTAAAGGATCAAATCCTAATACAATAAGGATTAACAATGTTATGTTAGTCTATACATACCTTAGATGAGTTTGTGTCTAAGGTAAGGACTTTGAGATTTGAGAGAGAACCTTTGTTGAGTTATAACATAGGTTAAGGGAATCTCAAACAACCAATGTCGAGTTATGACAAAGATTGACCACAGTAAGAACTACGTGGGCTTGATCATTTTTAAAAGGGTACGTAGGTAGTCTTAGTATAAGACGCAGCCATCATATAATACTTTACTATATGTTAGATAACTCCTTAAATATCTCAAGTTTATCTAATATATCCACATAACTTTCTCAACAAGTAACTAATGTTAAGCTTATTCCAGCAATTTTTTCGGGAGAGAGCAGCGATTGGAATAGCATTGAAAGTTTTGATGCAATGAAACAATAATTTAAAAGAAGAGTTTGTTGGTTCATTGGGAGTTGGGACCGAATTAATGTAAAAATGGGAAGTTATGGAGACGATTAAATGGACAACACAAAACCAATAATGGACCAAAGTAAATGAAGTGTCGGGTTATGTAGTTGAGTCTGTACTCTCTAATCTCTATGTTGCTGTTATTTCTTTTTTTATTTTATGGAAGTTTCCAATATTATGCACGTAAATGCAAAAAACCTGAGAAAACACATCCGAAACAGCAACTGAAAAAGAACCCAAAGTGATGTAATAAAGATCTTCATAGAAAAGTCCAAACTGAGATTATAGAGTAAAGTGCTGAGGCCCATTAGGCCTAGGAACACACTTACTATTTATAAAAGGAATACAAGAGACACAATATACACATTCACCAATTCTCGTCCTTAAGTTCTCTGTTCTCAGTTACAATAGACAAAGGACTTAAGTGTCATGTATTTATAACTGCTTTGATTCAAAACTGGAACTATTTAACTTGTGAACAAAGCTTTTTATACCCATATATATACACATTACATGAGAAATTGCCAAATAGTAAGAGACCCTAATACCCACTTAATTTCTTTACAGAACAAACCCCAAAAAGAAGACCAAAAAGTTCTGAAGAGAAACGAGAAACAAAAAGCTAAACATTTTACATTGAATTTTGATCATTATTTCACCTTGGTTTTGGTTGAGATGCAAAAGACATCAAAGGCTGAATGAGTCTATGATGATGCGACGTGGCCTGAGATCGGTGTAACATCTCAACCATTGATGGAGTCTGGTAATAAGCCTGGACAAAGCTCGAACCATCTCCTGATTCTCCTCTTGATGTTGCTCTTTGCCATGAGTGTGAACTTAGTCCAGAAAGAATGTAAGCTCTTCCTGATACCTCGTAGACATGCCTACTCGCCATTCTTTCTTGCATTTCCTTTAGCTCTTTGTCCAAAGCGACACAAAACCCGTCACCCAGTTTGGCTGTAACTGTCTCTGCCAAAGTCAGTCTGGAATTCTGGATGACAGTGACAGCTGCGGCTAAATCTTCTCCCTCTGCTAAAGCTCTCGCCTTTACCATTGCTTCTGCAGCTAGAAATCTGTTTCTTTGTCTATCCACTTCAATGGACACAACAACTTCTTGACCAATGGTTTGTGGTCTTTCAATCTTAAGCACATGACTTTGAAGCGTCACAATTTCTTTTGTCAAAAGATCTTTGTAGACGCATCTCATTTTTAGAAGTGGTGTCTCGTTTCCAGCTCTCTGTGCTGGGATATTGATATAAATCAAGAAGTCCCGCTCTTCATCAGCGTAGAGATCACCAATGTCGACACATCCTGACCGACCATCGCCAGTAACACGGCTTGGGTAGCTCCCAGCTTTTATCGAGCTAAGATGAACATCTGAGCACATACCATCGATTTCTAATCGTAACTCCTGAACTGCAACGCTTAATAGTCCACCTATGCACTGTGCAAGAGCATCCTGGATCACAGATTCGCTCTCAATGAAAGAGAAAGTTCCCCCAGAGGTTTCTGAAACAGAATGCATCAATGAAGCATCATGATCTGATCCGAAACCAAAAGAATGAACCGGGATCTGAAACCTCTTGCTTTCACAACCGTGCATAGACAAGGGAAGTAACAACTTGTAGTTTGGATCGGGTTGGTTCATTGTATAAGTGTCTCTTCCATCAGACAAAAGGATGATGCTAGCAACAGGATTTTTATCTCTTCGATCTTCCATCACCTTTACACCTTTCCTAAGACCTTCAGCGATGTTGGTCCCACCAGTTGCTACCAATGAATTTACAGCTTGTAGGGCTCGGTGTCTTCCAGCATCAGACATCTTAGTAAAAGGGAACAGACGCCGAGCAGTAGAAGAGAAAGCAATAACTGAGAGCCTATCATTTGACCCAAGGTTCTGAATCACAAAACCCATTGCTCGTTTTAGTAGAGCCAGTTTAGTTCCCGCCATGCTCCCACTGATGTCAAGAACCGTGACAAGATCAATTGGAGCACGGGGATACCGAGAAATCTGATTGTTGATGGAGTTAGAATTTTCAGTAACCATGGCAGCACCTCTGAGATGCACCAATACAGAAAACTTCTCACGGGATTCAGCTCGTGGTACAGCAGAAACCTCAGGGTATATTTTCAAGTCCATCATTCTTACAGGATGATTACTCTCCAAAGCATCACTATAGTTTTTCCCAGAAAATACAAGCTGCTGCTCTAACCGTTCATCATCATCAAACATAGAAGGCTCAGGAGCTAAATTTCGTCCTTGATTCATAACTCGATGAGATGCAGATAAGTGGTGGACAAGGCTAATAGCTGCATCATTGTTATAAGGTCGAGTAAAGATATATGGAAGATCAAAACTTGGGTGCTGCATTGGGATTTCCTTCCATTTTGCACGGCACACCGGGCAAACTTGGTTTCCGTGTTTCACATTTGAAGCAATGCAGTGAAAATGAAACGAGTGTGAGCACTCTGCTGTGAAAATCGCATGTCCTCCTCTTTCTTTCATCTTAGTCAAGCATATTGAACATGTCTGTTCATTAAAAAGATTTAAGAGAAAAGTGTCAGTCCATGTTCCAGAAGTTTAATAAGTTCACAGGGAAAATAAGATTCCAAAAAACTAATCAAAGTACTCAGTTTATAAGACAAGTATCGAAGAAACAAGCTTCCCAAGTATACCAAAGTTAGAACTTCAAAATAGCAAGATATAGAGAACCAAAACAAGTTTCCACTTTATTAAAGCTACAAACAGAAAGGCTTGTGGAAGAATCATGGATTCCTTATAGCATTCCTGAAATTCAATGGCTCTAGATCTCTAAGCACAAAGCAATAGAGAGAGAAAGCAATCAAATCTAACATTCCATTTTTACAAAGAACAGTACTAAAGAACCAACACGATATCTAGAGTTCTTATTAAATTTGTGATAAGAAGAAACAAAAATAAACAAGAAGAAGACAAACTCATATCCAAAGTCAACTCATTATCACAGAACCAAAAACCAGGCAGTGGAAACAAAATTGAGAGTGAGGGTCTTGTAAAGAGCAAACCTTTGAAGATTTAGAGCTATTTCTGGACAATTTTAGACCGTGAGAGGAAGGTGTTGGGGTCATGGGCCAGTTAAGAGGAGAGAGCAGAGCAACATCTGATAATCTCTCAGTGGAATTCAAAGCAGCGGGTTGTTCCTCTAGGGTTCGTGGGAGGTAAGTACAGAGATTCAGACCCAAAGCTAGTTTCATTTTCCTCCATTTAGTTCCCATTTCTTCGTATTGAGTAACCTAGAGACACTAAGAGTCTAACCAAAGACGCAGGAAAATGCAAAGGAAAACAAACAACACGCGAGAAATACAGAGAGAGACTTCAAGTAAAGAGAGAAATTTTTATCGGTGGTGGAGTCTGATGAATTGTAGTGGAAGTGTTGGTAGTGGAGACTGGTGACGAGAGAGAGTGAAGAAGAAGAAGAAGAGATTGAGGAAGGAGACTTCGAGATTTGCGAGTATTTTGACCTTTGTTTTGGGTCTTGTTAATAAATCCAGAAAATATAAAGGAAAAGTGAATCTACAAAGTTAATTAATGCTTCTGCTTTATGCCTTATCAATATTTTTTTTCTTTTTCTTTTCTAATTGTCAATAACAAGAAATTTTTAATGATATTTTAGAAAGATAATCAACTCTAATTAATTTCACAAATATGAACTCTTGCCAAAGTCTATTCTATTTTTTTATCAACAATTGATTCGATAAAGTCTAATATATAACTTAAAATTTTTATTTTCATTCTACTATATATAATTGAGAAAAATTGAAATCATCATACCAAATCATTAGATGGATTATACTAACCACTAAATTCAGAGGAAAACTCAGTACCTTAAACAAAAATTTCACAATATACTATAATAATTATTATTAAAAATACAGCATATGATACTAAAACACATATATATAATATTATATGTTGTCTTTTAATAATTAGTATAGTATGCTAAATATAATCATCATAAGTACATAAAAAGTGAATGTACAGAGTTAATGTGAGCTTCTCTTTGACTATGTGCCATATAAATCTTCTTCATTTGTTGGGAAGAAAAAAAAATCAATGATGAGATTGGGAGGAAATGAAATAATGAGAGTAGTAGAATGATGAAAACAATTGAAATGCAAAAACTAAATTTGGTGGACTTAATAATGACACAAAATGAGCTGAGAATTTGATTAATCCACATGGAAACTGTGATGATTAGGTTTTTAGTAGCACACACGTGCACTAATTGATATCTCTTTTTCACCTTAAGTCATAACCCTTAATATATGCCTTCGTCTCAGCTTATATTTTCTCTTTTTAGTTTTATATTATTATTTTTTTAATAATTGGATCGATAAATTTTAATATGTAATTATAATTCATTTCCTAAACTCTAAATAGTATCATATGAAAATATTTGATTTTTTGGAGTTTAATTCTGATAAAAAGAAATAAAATAAATAAATTTAACATAAAAATATTTAAATATTCATCAAGTTTTGTTGATCTAATGAATAAAATTAATAAAAAAATATTAGTAAAATTAGGTAGAATACAAAGCATTACAAATCATAAATATAAACTGACGAAAAATAGATATATTTTTGGTATCAAACTATCGATGGCCAAAAGAGGAAACCTTTAGGAAAAAACTCAGAGCTACGATTGAAAAACCAAATATTTGAAAACTGTAACTTTGAATGCGAAAATCGAAGACATCACCCGATAACGTGAACAAGAAACAGATGTCGAAACGGTGAATTATGTTTCGTTGTCTATGTTTTTTAAATATCAAAACAAATATATATTTGGCAAAAAAAATCAATACACATGTAAATACTTTTACTGATATAAGCTGTTTTTAATGGGAAATGTTTTTCGTCTTTAGTAAAAATATATCGAAATTAGCGAGTAATGAAAACGTGTGCAAGTTTTGCTCTTCGGTAAAAACATGATAAAGAAAACAAAGTTTCTACTTTATCTCGAACAAAGTTAACTAAACACAATTTAAAGTCAAAATTGTGGTGCGTTCATTAATAGTGAACCAAATTATGTGGAGTGGTTTGATACTCTTAATATAAAAACGTCATCGGCAAAAATGCAACGACAACACTCATGAGACACATCAACGAACGACACATAATCATTTCCATTACATATGGATAATCAGGTTTTTGCTTGGACAAAATGTATTCTCTAAATTTATCGATGGCTCTTACAGAAATACTAATATAACATTTCTTTGTTATATGATTATTACATAAGTTGAACCCAAGCTCCTCTAACTTATAATATAATTGAAAACGACTTATGAATGATGGTACACGGTTTTGAATGTATTAATTGTCTATGATCATGCCTCTTAATTATTACGAGTGATATCATACTCTATCTAAAAAGTGAGATATGTCAACACATAAAATTAGTGTGTTCGATTATTAATTATGACTAATTAAACTTGTGTGTTGTCAACTTGTCATCAACGCTGTACCTCATTTACTTCAATATAATTGTTTTATCACGTAAATAGTTATGCGCATTATGTCAATATATATATATATATATATATTATAATATAATATATAGTATATAATTGTGCAAATTCGTCATCATACTACTTATGTAACTTTTCAGGTCTTATTAAGAATTTCTGTATTTGTCTCAAATGTTATTTTTATATATATTTTCAAACAGAGGCGGACCCAAAAAATTATTTTACCGGATTCATAGTATATATTAGAAAATAATAAATTATGTTAAACTAACTATCCCATAAAATAATAAGAAGAAGTTAAATGTGATATAGAAAACCATTAATAATAAAAAAATTTATAAAACTACCATGCGATTTTTTATATCCTGAAATCTCTTCATCACAACTTTATTTGTAATAGACTCGAACAAATTTTTATCGACAAAATAAACTAAACAATCAAAAATTGATCTCTAATCTAATTACCTCGTTTTGTCTTTATAATCTTTATTGCTGAAACACATCGCTCTAAACGTTGCAGTAGCAACATGTAAAATCAAAATCAACTTCAAATGTCTCAATACAATTAGGTTAATTTCAATTGAGAGATATAATATTGTGTTCCTTGATCAAAATAAATTTCTAAAAAAATAATATATGATTCGTTAAAAAATGAAAGAAATTGTGAGTGATGGAGCTTTTTGGGTTCTTATTGGACCATAAATTTTCAAAGTTATTGGACTTTAATTACACTGATGGGTGTCAAAATAAAACAAAAAAAATCTTAAGGTAAAAAAACACACATATGGATGAATGAATCCCTATATAAAATTTTGCCAAATTGCTCTCAGTCTGGTAGTTAGGATGATCCAGCTAAAGACTTGGTATCAAGTTCGATTCATACCCGCTGCATTATTGTAGCTTAAACAATGGATTATTGGGAGTGAGATTTAGGTTATGAATTGGGTCTTGTCGATTCGATGTTAACAAAAAAAAAAAAATTCCCAGATTTTAGGAGGTTCAATTGAACCCCCTTCACTAAACATAGGTCCGTCTCTGTTGTCAAATAATATAATATAATTGACAAAATTTGATATATAGTTAAATTGTTAACACGATTATCTAGAATCAAAATTCGATAAGAAATTGTTAATATTGGGTTTCTCACCGGTTTTAAACCTACTATAAAGATAGACCGAGTCCACCAACTAAAGAATCTCAAAATATAGAAATTATTTAAGAAGTAATCTCGAGATAAGAAAATGAGATCTTAGAATTAAATATAAGTTATTTAAAACATAATCTCCGGATAATGAAAAGAAATCTCAAAATTAAATACTATGGTTAAACCTTATATCTATAAATAAGACAATAAGAGCATACAAGGAAAACATCATATTCTCTCTATAAGTCATCTCTCACGTTCTCTACTCTCTTTCTATTTCTTTACACAAAAACTTTGTAATTAAACAATCGAACTATGTTTTACGCTTTGATCTTCACGGGGTACGTAAGCTCAAAATAATAGGTCCAACTATGATTCAATAAAAACCATTTTTTGTTTGTATAAAGTTTTGATATTCTTATGAGTATCTGGCCCAAATCATATATTCTCTACAAAATTACAAATCTTTTGGTGGTTTATTTCTACATAGAAATGTATAAAATCGTGATGAATGTATATACTCATATATATGACTTTAATTTGGATAAGAGCTAAATACTTTTAAGAATATCAGAAGTAGATGATTGATTGGCGCTAAATGTTTGGTTTTATTGATGTAGCAATTGACTAATTGTTAAAGATAGCTTTACAGATTGATTATTTTATATATAATATTCCATAAACTTTAAACAATGATATCTACATTTCCAAAAAAAAATTGAAAAAGAAAATATAGAAACGACTTTACAAAATATTCTCATTGGGGCAAACCTTAAGCTTTTGTCAAAATCGATTAATGAGACAATTTGTTTGCATTAGAGATTACAACTATTTAACAACATATAAAAACATGAATAGGTCAATTTTGTGTATCCAAGAAGTGTCGTGTGTGTCTCGAAGAGACTTTCGAAGTGTTTGGGTTTTGTAGTATTGTCGAATAAGGCCACACAATAAAACTTTGAAGTACGAAAGCTGAAGGGCTCGAGTTGGTCAATGTAATTTGGTCAAAAACATACGTTACGTTTAGCAAAATCATCTCCCAACATTATTCTCGGATAGCTCCACTTTTGACGTTTAACTACTACTTTGCATTATTATATTATTACATTGAAACGTATCCTTAACTTTCCAGTTGCATGTAAAAAGTCTGTAATATAATATCTTATTTGTCGATATATATTTTTAGGTACCTAACGCTCAATCATGAACATTTTTTGTTTATAATGTGAATTTTTTTCTATTATTGATTAAACAGACTTGATCAATACCTTAAATTTTATCACAAAGAGTTATATATCTAGATACTAAATGATATAATATACGGTCAAAAACAGTCTAGATTAATATTATATATATGGTTTTGCGTAGTTCTCGGCAGTAAAATTTTATCGGTGTTGACTCCTCTCCCATGATATCTTTTCCTTATTCTCTTGCCCTGTTTTTGCTTCATGGTTTGTAAATTTAGAGTTGTAGTTTAATTATTTGGTTTAGTCCCGCTTTAGTCTTTAACTAGGTTTTGGTTAGGATTTGTGTTTTGCTACCTAATGTTATTTGTTATGGTGTTATTTTCGGTTTGTTCGGTATTATTCTCTATGGGATTTAGTTAATTCTGTGTAGAAGTCGGGTTTTACTTTTTATCAGGATTTCTTAAATTTATTCAGGGTTTAGTTATTTTTCGTTTCTATTAAGAAGTTAAACAGTAGGCTGTGTGTTGATGTCATCAATTCCGAAAAATTTTGTCGGTGTAGAAGTTTAATCTTCATTTTTAAGGTACTATAATTCGTTCTAGAAAATTATGTTATCCACTTTGGATTATTATTGTCTAACAATGTCTTCGTTTTTTGGATTTGGGGTAGAAGTTTATGATCATAAGGTCCTAACTTAATATGTTTAGGATTGATTGTAAAGGTTTTTCGTTTGAATTTTGTATTAAGTGATAATTCTATTTTCTGCCGGTTTTTGTATTCTATGTATTTAGTTTTGTTATTAATATATGTTATTTGAGTAAAAAAAATTGTATATACGGATATATATACTGTTATAACATTTAAAAAAATCAGTGAAAAAAGTAGAAAAACAATTAGAATAACACAAGAAAAACGATAAGACAGCTGTGAAATTGTAGGCTAATATAGCTTGCACTTACCAACTTGGATACATCAAGATTCAAATTTTTAGGCACCAAAAAGAAAAGTAGATAAAAGAGAAAAAAAGTTTAAGCTAAAAGCAAGATAATGAAATATTTTCTGATATCAGAGGTCGTTTTTTTTCTTTTTTTATATATACATAATCAATGGCCTTTGTCTATGCCCACTACTTTTTTATCACCTTTTGTTCTACAATAATACTATATTTTTCTGAAAGCGATGAATTTTAAAAAGCTACACTTTTTTTTTGTTTTAAAAGAAGTGCATAGAAAGAAAGAAAGAAAATTTCTCAAATTATTTTCTGCCATGCAATTTTATTTATTCCTTGACTTTGCAAGAAAAATGAAAACAATGACTTTGTACAAGTTTTGGTAAAATTAGTAAAGTCTTTTAAGTTATACAAAAAAGAATAAGAAAATAAAAAAGTTTATATAATATTAAAGAAGAGAGCATCAAAAAGATAGTTCATTGATTGAAGTGGAGGATAGGATTCTCTTTATAGTTTCTCTTTATGTCTAGCACTATTTTCTGCTCTAAGTCAACCACATAAGCTGAAGTCTTTTACTTCTTTTTTTCTTCTTTAATATTTTTAATTCACTGCAAGCATGTGAGAATCAGTTCAACATATTGGGGGTTTTTTTTTCTTAATTACTATTAATATAAGCTATGTTCTAAGCTTTTGTTTATACTCTTAAATTTCTAAGAACATACTTTTTATGCTCAAAATATATACATGTTTAAAGTGAATCCATTTGAACAATTGAAAGAAAAACGAACGGTTGAATCGAAAACAGTTTAAAAACGAAGGACTAGAGCTAGTGGTTGGCAAACACCTATAAATCTTCTTGATACAGCAGCTAAATGTTCGTAAATAACTACAAACACCTGTTTCTAACCACTAATTTTCAAATATCCATTTCAACTGTTGATTTCAAATAGATTTATGATTAGTAGCAATATATATAAACAACCGTCATTCAGTGCTACCAATCAAACCGACAAAGTTGGAACTCTCAAATGCTTTTGTACTATAAAACTATAAAGTGTTACTGTCATCAAATTTCAAAATGCTTACAATAGCTTATAATTCATGTAAAGATTTTCTCAATTCACATAAATTGGTAAAGCAAAAAGTTCTCAGCTTTGAGTTGGCATCGTTTTCGACAAGGTTTTACAATCAAATTAACCGGGTTAAATTAACTGTTTCCTGCAAAAATTAACCTCTTAGACTTTACAACTATGTATACTCTTATCGCCGTTGCTGCTTGATTCGACAAGTCATAGAACTCATTGATGATTTAGCTAGTCTTCCCAGAAGCTGCTGCAACAAGCGGTGAGCAGAGAAAATAAGCTAATGAGTCTTATCCCACTTCACGATTCTATTGATTCTTACATGTTTTCTTACCTATTGATTGCGCTAAAGATGTCATTAATCTCTTCCAAAAGCTGTTGTCTGAAGAGGCCTGTCCTCCTGCGAGTCTTTCGGCCGTAGGACTCATGTCATGAACAAATTTCACTGATTCAGATAATCGGTTGAGCAGATTCATCAGCGCAATCACTTCGTTCGTTTGCAACTCGAGCTGGAAAAACAAGAAAACATATGTGTGTTGCGTCACTAAAATGCCATTCCCAAGGGAGAACTAAGTGAAATACATTAGTTCCCATAAAATGGACAATGTTTCTCCAGGTGTTAAAAACGCACATTATGACGCAGATTGTCTTCTCCATTGACAGTGAACAGGATTTTCAATGCAGTGCCGAGGCCAAGAATCTGGAGCTTTCCCCATAGACGACATTTCTCACAGCCTACACAGTCCATTATTGCACTGCAATCATTAAGGAATAAGAAGAATTTAACTTAACTAGTCAGTAGAAAATTCATGACTGCTCGAGAAAAAGAATAGGAACAATCAGAGATTCTCGCTTGGAAAAAAATAGCTAGTTTACAATTCAAGGACCTTATGTTTCTGAACTGTTTTTGTATTTGTTGTTTCAGTTCTGGTCCACGTTGGCCTTTCCAGAGCTTAGCTTCATCGAATGGTACTGGACAAGCTGCTTTAGTTTTGGGGTCACTAACTAGTTGTTTCACCAGAGATTTGGTCTTCAAATCCTCAACGACATTACCAGTGTCAAATTCAGCCTCTCCCAAGTAATCTTCTGCCTACAAATTATGACAGAGAGTAAAGCTGTGATTATTCTAAACTATTGGGCCCTTTTCCTTTTAGATAAAATAAATAGATAAGAACTGACCTTTGTTACTGCTCTGAGAACAAACAAAAAGGTAAAATATAGGTTCCGAACATGATCTGGGTATCTTAACACGCGATCATACAACAATCTCAGGTTTTGACCCCACTGAAACACACAAAAAAAGAAAATGAAAAGAGACCGCTAGATCATATAAATTCAGGAAACATCAATTGTAAATAAGACAGATTTGTGAGGTAGATCTTACCAAATTTGTGGCTTCATCAAGTAAGTAATCTGAAGCTATATGAACTGAAATAGATGAGTGAAGACCAGAGACCAATTTATACATTATCTTTTCTTCTTGGCATGACACTTCAGATGTATCTGCTCATCACGTAGAAGCCAGTAGAATTGCAGGGGTCAAACATCCATATGAATTGATCAGCCACTTGAAGAAATAGTGGTATAAAGAAATGAGTTAAGAATACAAGAAACACTGTGGTGAAGCTTACATTTGGGACAGTTCTCAGAGTATATAGCATCCCATATCCTTCTAGCTGATGGGCCAATATAGCCTGTGTACCGTTCAGGATTTAGCCGAAGATTAACATATGTCATTTCATCTGCAATTATGTATTCAGGCATCAAGAATTGCATTTAAGATAATGTGATTCAAACTAAATGCGCTACTTGTTACATATCATCTCATGAGCCAGCTCTATATGAACTGAGCGATAGAGTGTTGACATGTAAGCACGAAATTCATAGAACATAAAACGAACTAAGATACAAAAAAATGAAATTGGAGTGTGAATGAAAGTTACCGTTATCAGTTTCATCATCACTTGTCCAAGGATTGTCTGTGACTGTCCAACCCCTGAAAGCTCTAGTGTCCAAGGTACGGTCAACAGCAGCTTGTTGTTTCCCTTCCTGACAAACAGGATTTTCTTTGCTTAATGGCTTCTTGAATGGTTCAGGGAACTCGCTTTCAGGACATTCACAAACACTGCAGTCTCTTAACCGGCACATGCCATCATCAGGCCAAAACGGGCAATCACACCACAGTTTAACCTATTAAATGGATTCAAAGCTATCATAACATACACCTAGGTTCTAGTTTCAAGTGAAGGAAGTTAAAAATAAGATTCATCTTTCACGATCAAGAGGAACTAACCTTGAAATATCTGTAAAATGGTGTCTTAACAAGGTCTTGAAGCAATGGATGTAATACATCCGTATTCAACTGATTAACAGTCTCATAATCACAACAACAATCTTCGACTATCCCAACGTACTTCTGTTGCTCAGCCTAGAAAAGAAATCAAAATGATTGAAAAGTCGAGAAAACAAACCAAATCAACGTATATAAAAACTCAACAAAATCCAGAAAACAAACCAAATCAACGTATATAAAAACTCAACAAAATCCAAAAAGCAAAATAATCCAACAAGTCCCTCTGAATCGAAAGGCTAAAGCTCTTCTCTTACACTAAAGTACACGAAAATCAAATTCTTTTTCGATCCCGGTTTCCAATTCAGAAACTTACAAGAGTTTTTAGAAATACCTAACCTGACGACAACTGCATATTTTTCCGGTAAACTCAAAAATCGAAGAACTTGGAGTATTCAAAAACACAGCGGCCACGGCGGCTAAAAGAACGGCAACTATAGCTCCGATCAATAAAATCCAGCGCTTCCTGGATCCATCCTTCTCTCCCTTTACGCTTCCGGCGTCCGTCTCCGCCATTCGCCTACCGCAAATGGAACTAGATCTGTTTTAATAAGAAGAAGCGTCTCTGTTAGTTTTGCTCTGAGAAAATCCGACACAAACGACAAGTGAATTCTCCGGCACCGACTTTTCGTTTAAAAACGAGCAAAATTGTGGGCGTTTTTAGAAAACAGCAGTTTAGTCAAAATCACATAAAGTCACTAAATCCAACGGCTGAATATTTTAATAATTTTCCTAATACTTCAGAAATTAGTAACAGTTTTTGTCTCACTCCAGGGTCTCTGTAGCTATACTCTGTTCAAGTGTAAACAAACATATAACTACAAATTTGATTGATCAGATTTGATTTAAGAACACAAAAAGTGCTTCTATTGTCTTGCAAATCATAATTCATAACTAAACTACATTGACAAAAAAGATAAACTTTTTGTTCATCTCTGCTTCTGTTTCTTTGTCGTGCTAACCGCAGAAGAATCTTCCTCACATGGCCTCTCTGGTTTCGTAGAACAAGATTTCAAAGGTCCATTTCCATCTCTGTCTCCCACTTTAACATTAAGTATGTCAGCCATAGATCTTGCTTTCACTTTTGCCTGCTCTCTAGTTCCAGCTCCAACATCTTTCCTTGTGATGCTACAGGGTGTAACCTCAACGGATTTTTTGCCTTTGTCTTCGTGTTGTGAACCTGCTGAGATGGCTGGAGAATCAGAATGTTTCTTATCAATGCTTCCCCATTTGAACATAGAGCTGAGTTTTATACCTTCCAACGCCTCCACAAGTAAATTCAACTCATCCATAGTGAATCTATAGAGAAAACTCTTTTTCTCACACGGACAAGCACAGAGCTTTCCCATGTGGGTCAGACACGAATAACGATCAGCAGAGCATGAACATTTAACAGCGGAAATATACAAATCCGCAAGACATACACTGCATTCCATCTTGCTCACATCATCATTACTCTTGTCCATCCTTTGAGAATCTAGTGAATTGCTAAGGAAATTACGTCTACTTTTCTCCTGTTTAATCCGTGACTACATAAAAGAGAGACAAAAAGAAGCAAAAGGTCGTGAAAAACTTCACTCTACACTAGTTTGGTGCATAATCTAAAGAATGCGACAGGCTAAGAAGAGTGGTGACTGGTGAACATACCTTGACAATGTTGGTGAACATCCCGTCTTTCCCACAATAATCTTTCCAAATCATGTACGACGCTGTGATTTTCTTGGTCAAAGCATATTCCTTAAGGGAATTCACAGCCTCCCTTGAAGCACTTAATAATAGCTTATCATACGATATTCGTGATTTTTTCCTCTTCTCTTGATTAAGCTGAATAGCAATATCCCCATGGGGCAACCAATCAAGGGGAGCAAGATTTGCTTTCTCCAAACAGTTGAAGCCACAGTCAAAGGCAGAGTAATACGACCCTGGATATATAATAACATACTGGCCAGGGTTCTGGACACATCGTGACACTGGTATACCCTCCATGCTTAATTTATATGGAGACATTATCATCACCTGCCAAATGAATTGCTTCCCTTATAGATGATCCACAATTACTAAGTATTTAATAGTTCACAGAAAGTCATCAAAGTTATGATAGGCTTTGCTTTGAACAGATAAATCCAAATACTATGTGACATATCTGTGGCATGTTATGATTGTCTATGCTGAATAAGAACCAAATTACAAAGTTTTGTTGGTCTATTCTGTCTATTTTCTTTTGGGTTTTTTTAACAATAACTTGCATTGATGCTTAATGAGTTTAACTACTTACCGGATCACGGCTCATCTTTGACAGTTCTCCTGACATCTCAGGGGTTAAACTCTTCATGACAGCCTTAAACTTAGATCGATGACAACTTGCTACAGAATACCACACTCTAGGAGCGCCCTCATGCAAATAGCAGAGTGAGTAGAGTCTCTCCTTCTCAGATTTCTGTTCATCAACAGATTATCCAGGAGACACATATGAGATTAAACAAGCATATTATATTGCAAAATTTAATGTAGAGATAATTAGCAAAACAGATGCTCTTCTGGGTTAACCAGTTATAAATTTATAATTATGCTTACAGAAAATAACTACCAATATCTTGAACTAAACTTACCCAAAACTGGGAAGAAAAGCACATTCCTACACTTAGGCGAGGGACACAAATTGATTCGCAGTTTTCTAATGACAGAAGAGAACCAGGAAGCTTAGCCGTATTGTTCAGATTCCACCCTGATGTTCTGTACATGCAAGATTTAGATGATGCAGGTAAAGGAAATCCACTGCCAAATGTCGTGGTGTCTAGATCATTGCCATAAAGCACCTAATTTAGACGAGAGTTAGTATTATAATCCGTTTCAGACATAAAAGCAGTAGACTTGCTTTTAAAGTTACCCCAATTTCAACAAGTGGGCACTCAACAAGTTGCCTATACTCTTTTTCAATGTCTGCCACCTCTGGATTTAGTGATGGGGATGAGTTTTTGGAACCCAGAACCTCAGCCTTCATCTTAAAATGTCTCTTCTTGTATGAATCAGCAAATGCCTTAAACTTCTCCAGAGTATGCGTAGGACCGCGTTCTTTTCGACACAACTTAACCTCTTCGTATGCAGCATCATCACTACCTGCATCACCTTCCTTTTTAATCTTTGGGTTCTCTAAATGAATTCCATCAAAGAGCTGAATTTGAGTGACAAATGTGGAAGCCTCCCATACGTTTCTCTCCTTAAGAAGACATGGAGGTTTCCATGAAGAAGGAGGAACAACACAGCAGATTCCATAAGGTTCAGTTCTGTCGCGCAAGCTTGCTATGTATGAGAGTGTGTCACTAAATTCCTGCTGATTAAATATTTCTGGGTTAGAAGATAAAAAATATATTCATCTGTAACCATACATGTTTGCTTGCCAAAGATGATGCAAATCAGTTTAATACCCTAATTTTTCTTTCATTAAATCAAAGAAAAATTGACCTCCTCAGTTGGGTTAAAGACAGGAGCTGCCTCAAGGACTTCGTTCTCAGAGACTTGGAGTCGCCGTCTTGTCTTTACCTATGAAGATCAATTGTTCACACTTTAGTATAAAATGCGAAAGACTCCACATGTAATCTACCTACAATCTCATAACATCATACGTCTGACAACATAGTGGAGCGACCTGAATCAGCACATTCAAGCTCCAAAATGTTCATGCTAATTTACTAGTCCAGGCATTGAAATAACTATAATCATAGGCCGCTAGTAGGGCCATGAAATCCACAACATGAAAATTTCCAGCTTAACTAACATCTTATACATTAACCAGGTCAGTCTATTAGTAGCCATGACTTAGCACACATTCCTTTGAACTCAAAGAATGTTTTTACTAGGAAAAAGAACCAAGTAATAATAGGAATAGGAATGCGTAACTTTATTAATGAAACAAAAGGAAACAATATTCCTCACCAAAAAATTAGCCCTTTCTAACAAGAACACTCAAAAGATCCTCCAACAAGGTGTAGAACCCATGTCCTCAGGGCTAAGCTAAAAATTCATAAATCACTTTCTACCCTTTACTGCTCTTTAAATAGCATACTAAGAAAAACTACTCTATATAGAAAAAGAGAGGAAAGAGGTAGGCTTAGTTATGGCACCTCGGGCTTTTTTGGCTTTAAGGTCTCTGAATTGGGAGTTGAGTGATCATGCACTATCCACGGTCGGTCTTTAAGAAACACTAAAAAACTATCTGCATCTGCGCCAAATGCAGTTGTCTGCTCTTGATTCAACACTGACCTGGTATTTTCTTTGTCTCCACGTACATTCCTCAGCACAAACGATGTTTGAGATATGAAACCTGGCGGAGTAGACATATTGTCCATACTTAAATAAGTGGCACACCTTCAATGCCCGTTAAACCTTACAGCCACCCAAGAGATTAATTTTCCTTCAGAGATCAATAAAGATGCAATTTCCTGCAGAAGATGAAAAAATCTAACGTCATGTACATACCAAGTGACAAAACATAATAATTATCATAAATTGTTCGGCTAAAACAAATTATAAGTATCAAGACAAGACTGTTTTTAAGATCTAATCAAAGAGCACAGAAAAAGAATTAGTTATAAAGTTCTCTTCTTGGCTAATCTAGGATTCTAAACTGTGCAAGACAACATATCATTAGATAGCTAATATTTACCCGAAACCGTTCTTGGTTCCTCAAAAATTAAACCTTTTTGCCAAAGATTCATTAAAGGAAGCTCCTTTTCAACCACAAGATGTGATTCAACGCATGTAAAACAATTTGCAGCATTATGCTAAGAACGATTCTTAGCTTGAAACAAAAACGCTTCGAGTAAAAGAATCGAGTCTTAGGATACACAATCTATAATTTGACGACGATAAAGCTAAAATTGATATTGTTTAACCATTGAAAGATCCAAAATTTTCAGATTAGAATCCAATAGAACACATACGCCGAACGAAGTGATATCCGAAGACTTCGGACATTACACCTCCAACCAAGAGCAGCATGTTTAACACTAACCGGTCTCTATGAACCAAAACAAGTTAGAGAAGGCCAAAGGCCAATTCGACAACTTGTTCGAAGTGGAACTGAATCGGCAAAGCAAATTTCTTTGGAGTTGTTATCGTGACACTAAATAGAAAACTTGGGGGGTTTTAACGTCGAAAACCTAATTACCTTTCACGGAGTTGCGTAACAGAGAATGACTTCGAGAAGTTCAGGCAGAGGAATCGACAAAGATTGTTAGTTTTTAATTAGCTGTTAGGGTTTACAACGACAGTTGTCGCCATTTTTTGTTGAACGCTGAGAGACGTAAACTGTTTTTTTTTTTTTTTTTGGTTTTGTCGATTGAGCTGAGTCTGCTACAGTGAAATTGATATGTTGTGGGCTACGACTATTATGCTGAACCAGCTGCAATAATTTTAATTTTGTGGGCCTATTTGGTTCATTGATTTCTTTTGGGCCTCGATTTGTGTATGTGTTTATGTGTCTTAACTGAGAAAAAATAAGAACTTAATACATATATTGCTCAATTGTTAAATCCCTGTGTTTTGGGTAACGACTTTGACTTTGTTTTTGCTATAAAAAAAAAGAAGACTTTGACTTTGTTTAATAGTTGCATAAAGCTTTTTTTTTTCTTTAAAATTTTTGTTTAACAATAGTGATGTTATTTTATATAAACTATACGTTACTTAGTTCTTTTCTTTTTTAAAAAAATAGATTTAACAAATTTGATGTTAAAAAATTAAATTTAACAATTTTTTGTAATAATTATATATGTTTTAAATGAATAAATGCAGAGAACAACAAAAGAATTAAATTATGCCAAAAGAATTAAGTTATTGTTTTAAGAACATCTATCCTTAAAGAAACTAATTAAGTAAAAATTACAAACCAAAAACTAAGACATATTTCTTCCCAAATTAGTAGTTTTGTTGTCCACAAGTTGTTATAAGTTATAACATATATGCCGCCATTAAGAAAGACACATGAACAATTACATGATAAACCACAGATAAGACCAATCCAGATATTAAATTTGCAAACTACAGTCGTTACCATATAAAGATTTCACTTGATGTATAATTTTTAAAAAAAATTATAGCGTGGAAAAAATCCTAGTTAAATAAAAAATATAGAGGATTTTATCGTCGAAAAACCTAATTTCTCTTTTCCAATAATTTTTGGGTTCTATTTATTTCTTTTCCTCTTTTATTTTGTTGAAAATGTTATATTTTTTTTTCTTCAACAATTTGTTCGACAAAACTCGATCAATAACCTAACATTCACATGGAAGATCGAGATAGAGTCATTAACTATATCATCTACCACTAAAACTTATGCTCACTCAGATTCAAAGATGTAATCTTATTAAAACAATTTCTAAGGACTCGCACATTACATCCTCACAATGTGATTTCCCGATGAATGCCATCTCCAAATCTGTATCGGTAAATTGATCTGAAAACTAGACCTTTGAGTATTTCTAATGATATGTTAATCTTCTTATGGGTACTTCTGGTTATCTAGAAAACAACTTCGGATTCGATCTCCCAAGATTAAAGTTAGAAAAATCACCATCACTTTTGAACCACAATTTCGAATGCAATTTCTTTTTTGGGTATGATTAGATCTTAGGGTGGAGGAACTACATAACAATTTTCATATGATTTTGAGTTGTCTTTCCCCTCTGTTTGTATATTTTACTTTATATGAATAGATTAGATGAAGGCTAGGGTTTTGAATTATCGTTAGATTTTTATAGGGATCTCTTGGAGATATTTCTATATATATAATAAAACTGTAGTGTTAAGATTTTATGTATCTTTTATAGTAATAAAACATAATTTTTAATTTTTTGATTTGTTTTGATTGGTCGGTTTGTTTTAACTATTTAATTTATCTGTTTGTTTTGATAAAAACTTTTTTAACTAATTAGTTTGTTTTAATTTCAATTAATATTATTGATTCATTGGTTTTGATAAGAACTTTTAATAGGTTCATTTGTTTTAACTGGTTCGTTTGTTTTGGTAAGAATTTTTAACCAATTAGTTTGTTTTGATTTTAATAAATAAAGATTAAAACATATTATTATTGGTTTGTTTGTTTTAACTAATTAGTTTGTTTTAATTTCAATAAATTTTAGTGGTCAATACAATAAAAAATAACCAAAAGATATTATATTGAGATATTCCAAATCATAATACCTTATATTTAGGAAAAATCAAACAAAAGATATTCTTAATCCTAATAGGAAAAATATTAAACCAAATCTATTTAAGAAGCATCTCAAGACTTATTTTACAACAATAACGACTTCTAACTCATTTTTTCTCTCAACGATTTTAGCTCTCTTTTTTCCTCTCGATTTTTGTTTCTCTTAATCATGTTTTTTCTCAGAAATTTCTTCGTTAAAACCCTACAAAGAAAACTAGAGGATGAAAGTTAAGATTCTAAAACTCTAGAAGATACACACTAAAGAACATGGTCAAACTATTGATATAGTTCTTTGTGATTTTAAGGTATGTTACTAATAATTTATTTATTTGAATATTTTTATAATGATTAAAAATATTTTCTAATCTCTTATATAATAAAACAGTAGTATTAACTTAAAACATCATGTTATATTAGTTCGTTTTGGTCTAGAAAATATTATAACAAATTTGGTAGTTATTAATTATCAAATCACATAATGTCTATAATATATATCACTGTTTAATATTTTAATTAATTAGTTACATAAATATATAATCCATAATTATAGGGGATATCATGAGTTATTTTTAAAATTTTACATTCTCAATATAAACGCATAAAAGAATAGTAGAATGTATATTGTCTTAATTTATGTCATATACATCTCTAATAATCACATAATATTCATAATTATTATTAACACAAACAAAATTTAGAATATATAACAAAACTAACAAAAATATTTGTTCACATGTATTTACTAATATCTTTTATATAATAAAAGCGTAGCATTAACTTAAACATCATGTTATATTAGTCCGTTTTGGCCTAGAAAGTATTGTATCAAATTTGTTATTATGAAAACATCTCTTATATAATAAAAACGTAGCATTAACTTAAACACCGTGTTATATTAGTCTGTTTTGGCCTAAGAAGTATTGTGACAAATTTGTTACTAAGAAATAATAATCACATAATATTTATATTTCTTATAATAATAAAAAATAATTATCTTTTGGTAAGATTCTATAACTGTTTATTATTATCTACATAATATTATTAATTTATTTTAATTTTGAATATAATAAAAATGGAAGGTTTAAATTACATATAATATTGGTCAAATTAACAAACTAATACACTTAAATAGATGAAAAAATAGAATATTGATCAAATCAACAAAACGGTTGATATCATGATATATGTTTAGATTGTGGACGTTTGAACTATGATATACAGTGTAAAATCATAGGTTATAGAAAATTCTTATAACTCATCACGTTTGGACTAGGTGAAGAAGGTATGAAATATATTTTTACATAGAAATTTTATAATATCGTTAGTATTACATATAAGACATCTTATAGGTAAATAGTATTTTCTTTTTAAAATATTTTACATTTGAATTTAACCTTTACTTTTTCTTGATATAATTGTTAATTATTTCATGAATTGTTTATTTGTTATATAGATATCATTGGAAAGTTGGTTCGTATTAGCAATACTGAAACTTTTGAAGTGAATAGAAAACCAACTAAACAAATTAACATTAGGCTTAGGAATGCTGAGTAAGTTTTTGTTATATTACTTTTTGGAAAAACGTTTTATTATTTGTAAAATATTTAATGATACAAATTTTATATTTTATTTCATATTAGATATCTTAGAATTACTTATGTTTTGTGAGGAAAATTATGTTGAGATGGTTGAAGAGAAAGCCAAAAATAGATTTGTTCTCTAAACCATAATTATTTTGCATTTTTGCAAGATAAAATGATTTAGAGTTATATATATATATATGTCTTTAATATTTAAAAAAATTCTAATTTATATATAATTTATTCATATATTGTTTTTTTTCTAATTTTTAATAATTTATTTCAGATATCATAACTATTTTTAATGTTATAAGCACTCAAATCTAATTTGATAATAAAAAAAATCCTAAGGTTTTGGACTTGTATATAAGTATTTAATTTTCATATTTCCATTTTTTTCGTCTATTTTAAGATTTTCATTCTTAAAAGATATTTTAACTTTATTTATACAAGAGATTATAAATCATATATATATATATGTATTGTACGTTTCCTAATGATGATTCGGAGATTGTATTAGCGGACATATTCAAAACAATAAGTTTTCTTTATATTCTTAAATTTTAAATAGTTCATAATAAACAACTACTAATTATAATTAAATAAACACACACACATATATATATATATATGATGTTTGGTTTTTACTTCAATTAATTCAACAAATACAAACAATTTATCATTGCAAGCACTTGAGGATCGAATCAATAAGGAACGTAGAACCAACAAAATAAGATTATAGGATTCTAACTTAAGCTAAAGCAATCAGAAAATAAACTACTACTACTCAACCTAAACAAGAGCAAACAAACATAAACAAAAGACAAGCTTAAACTCAAACCACACTTAAACAAAAATAGGGCAATAAAGAAGTAAAAACGATTATATGGAAACAAATTGTTTTAGGTAAGGTAAACGATCAAAGACAAAGACAATTAATAAATGATGCTATAAGAAATAATTAAGATCAACCTAGAAAATGGAACACAACTATAGATTAACCCACTCACATGACATTAACCACTTTACCAATCAAACAATTGAGCTAAACTCTCATTTGCCAATTCAAAGATCAATAAGTATCAAAATCAAGTCCATTAAGTTCACTAATCACCCTAACATCATCTCTTAATGACTAGGGAAGAAAACCTCATAAAAAGGTCTCTCGAGAATTTCATCGAACACCTCTCAGGCAACAAAATTCCAAGCATCTAGATTCAAATGGCCAAGTTAAATATAGCATTAAAACCACCTAATATGAAGGATCTAACAACTTAAGCATCAAATATCAATCATCTAAACTTATGATCTACTTAACCATCAACCATCATAAGGACTAGTCACACATCATAACAATGGAAAACAAAACAAAAGATAAAATGAAACACATAATGAAAGAGAGATAAGAAAAAGAGATTATCCAATTGATTCAAAAGAATGATCAAAAGTTGATCATCCAAAAGATTCTACAAGGTTTTTTTCCAAAGCCCTCCCTCTCAAGATGTTCTTCATTTTTTCCTTTTTAAAAAAAATTCTTCTGATTTTTAGGAACTGCTTTTATCTTCACATGCACTCCACACATCTTCAATCTCCCCCTTTTTGGCTTGATGTTCATCTCGAGCTAACAAGTTCTTGTGTGCACAATCAGGTTCCTGTTGTGACCCCTTAAAACATGTCTCCCCAATAATCAGACATTTGTATCCATCATCTCCCCTTGCTTGAGTGCACATCAAGACAAAAACAAACAAATGTTTCTGGGTTACCACAAACGACACCACATATGTCTTGAATAGTTAGTCAACAAGTTGTTGTTAAGCGAAGCACAACGTTGATGCAGATCATACTTTTGAACCCAAAAACTATTTCTTCTCTTATTGTCCCAGTATACTCTACCATGGTTAATTGCTTATCTTATTCTATTCAGATAGTTGTGACATTCAGCTCTTACATGACCATGTTTTCAACAATACCAACAATCAATCCTTTGCTTACAGGAGTAATCAACAACTCCTTTGTTAGCAACATGTCTTCTATTGTTACTCCCGTATTGATTTCCCTATCTTTTGTTGTTGTGATGAACATTTTGATTTGTTCTGTTCTGGGTCATCACATGTCTGTTTATGGATTTAGGTAGAATTGAGGGTTGTTTTCTGGGAGTTGGCTTTCTGCAACCTTCTGAGGTTGAATACTTTTGTTTGGTCTTGGTGTGAGTCACACACGGCTCTGTCAACTTATTGACTTCTGGTACAACAGTCACAAACTTTGTTGTAGCTGAGATTCTGCTCCCGAGTAACCAAGCCCCCAACTCACATTGCTCGTTCTTCCCAATGACATGACTTTGTGAAGATCTTCAGTTCCTTTGCTTAGCATCTTGATGTTGCGTAAGTGCTCTGTCAATTTTCCTTTTAGTTCAACATTCTTAGCTTTGACATCTCTAATCTCTTTTTCTGCTTGTTGAAGCATATCATCAGCAAGTTGTTTTCCTGCCTTAAGACGTTTATTTTTTTCACGAGTCTCAACTAAGGAATCTACCAAGATGCTCAACTGATCTTCCATAGTCATATTTAACTCATCACATACTCATGTTCCTTAGCCATTGCACCTCCATTATCAGTTTGAACGTTGTTAGCTTTGAAATGTCTACAATACCCAGTTGTGCCATAAATTTGTTGAGGACATTGGTTTTCTACTCATCATCACTATCACTCCATGATGCCATTGCAGATTTTCCACTTTGTCGGAAAATAAAATCTGTTTTGGTATGCCCAAACCCTTTGCATCCATAGCATTGAATAACCATCTTCTTTCTCATTGAAGCACAATCAACTTTGAAGTGACCATAACATAGACACTCAAGACACTATTTGTCTGATTTGTAGTTGTCTTTGTCAAAAATTGGCTTAGCATGTGACTGATACTCTTTTCTTTGACCTCTTTCGGACATTTGTAGAAGTCTATTGACGATTGAACCAATTTTTCCTTCCAAATATTTAGTTGAATCCTTTTCTTTCGATGACTTGTTAGACACTAGAGATATTCCTTCTCCTTTATTCAATGGACGCTTCTGGTTGATGTGTAACTCATAAGCATGCATCATACCAACAACTTCATCGAACCTTAATGTATCAGAATCTTGAGATACCTCTATAGCATACCGATGTCCATGAAATTTGGAAGGAAGACACCTCAGAAACTTTTTGACTAGTTTCTTGTCTTTGTATGTTTTTCCCAACACCAAAGCCTCAGGAGCTAATGATGACAACTTGCTGCAAACTCTTCAACAGATTTATCTTCACCCATAGTTAGAGTCTCGAATTTTGATGCCAACATATCTATTCGAGTTCTTATCACATTGATGGTTCCCTCAAAAGTGACTTGAAGAATATTCCATGCTTCATTTGTGATAGTGCATCCCTGAATTGTCTTAAACTTATTGATATGCAAAGAGTTGAATATAACAGATAAAGCTATGGAATTCTACTTTGCATCTACTTTTTGTTTAGAACTTCATTGTTTCCACGGTTTTGGTATCCCATCGTATTGGAATATAGCAGAACAAAGCTTTATTGTATGCTATATTCAACTATGGTTTCCAAGCTATAAATTATAATTAATAAATATTATTGTATAGTAAATTAATAAAATTTTGCAAGTGCTTTTAGAGGAAGTTATGGGTTTATGTATTTAGATAGAATTATAAAAATCTAAAAGTGTTAAAATTTTAATGTTTTAAGTTAAAATTTTAATGTTTTAAGTTAAAATTTAAAATTCTATATAAAATTTGGTGTTATTAGTTTATATATATTTAAAAAAAAAAAATTCTAGAATATTTATAAATCTAAATTTATTGAATTTATGGTTTTACAAAGTCTATAAAAGTGACTTGTTGGATTTATGGTTTTACAAATTCTATGAGAAAGATTTTTTGTTTTAGTTAGGATTTCTCCTTGAAAACACCATTATAGTAAGAAAATCATCACTCTTTTCATAACACAAGTGCCTTGCAAAAATTTAAGTGTAGGACGATCTTTTTTATTATTTCTTTTTATTTTCTGTTTTTGTTGAGTTATATATGTTATTTTCCATGACTAGAGACCATGAATTTTTTTAATTAATGTTAATTTTTAATAATTAATTATCTCTATTTTGGGTTATTTAATTTATTTGCTAATTTCCGATATTTGTTTGATACTTAATCTTGCAAATATAGTAGCATATTATTGGCCAAATATGAGTAGAATCTCCGTGGAGACATGAATTCCTTAAATGTGCTCTCAACGTCTATGCATTTGAAATGGAGATCTGATTTGAAATCGAATCATGAAAAGTTTGATTCTATTGCATTTAGATATCAATGGATCACACAAAGAACTCGATTGCTATAAACGAGAAGACAAGAGAATAAAACTCTTACAAATGTTGTATTATCACACTTAAACTATTGGGACTGTTCTGTTATCGTTGTTGCTGTTCTCATTGTCCTCATTCTCACCAGACATTTCTTCTAGCGACTTCCCTTTAGATTCAGGCACTAAGAAAGTGAAGAGAATACCCAAAAAGTTAACCACACCCAACACAATAAGCGAGTTCCTGACTCCAATCCCTGGAGAGTATCCTGCATCCACCTTGTCCTTGTCTGGGCTTTGGGCCAAGTACAAGAACCCAAAGGCACCAACCATTGCTCCTAATTTGCCTGATGCTGCAGAGATACCGTGGCAAGTGGATCTGAACCGAGCCGGGAAGATTTCTGCCGGTACAACGAAGGTTGTAGCATTGGGTCCAAAGTTAGCGAAAAAGAATGTTAAGGAGTACATGATCACGAATCCAATTCGGTTCTCCTTGTGAGTCCAGTGATTGTAAGGAATAGCCAAAGCAAACATAAAGACCGTCATGAAAAAGAATCCCATTAGTTGAATTGTGAATCTTCCAATAACATCGATGAACGCAACGGTGAACCAGTAACCAGGTATCGTGCTACACAAGGCAATGAGAGTTTGAGCACGAGCGATCTTGAAGACCTCTTGAATCGCGTTCATGGTTTGTGCCGGAGGAATCCATCCAATCGCACTGAAAATATCCTTCTGAAACAGATTTTGACTGTAGAAAGCGATGTCGAGAAGGAACCAAGTCGTTGTAGTACCAAGCAAATGAAGTCCATGGCGACTCATAAATTCCTTGGAAAACAAGGCAAAGGCTTTTTTCTTCTCTCTTGAGATCTCATCCACTTTCTGCTGTTCTGGCTCTATCTCCATTTGCAGAACCTTAGACATATCTGAAGCCGCTTGCTTTGCGTCCTTAGCAACCAAAGCTGTATATCTCGCGGTCTCAGGCATCTTAGACCTTGAGTAATACGTCATAGCCGCAGGGATAGCACCAACCATTAAGATTATCCGCCATACGAAATCCGCTTGAGGAATAGTCGATGCCAATGCATCTTCAGCATAGGAAGGAGACGGGAACTTTGCTTCAAAAGCAGAGGAAATGATAATAGCGAAAACACCACCAGCCAAGATTCCAAACCCTTGCATAGCGAAAACCGCAGAAACAAACGCTCCACGAGTCTTCTTATTCGCATATTCAGACATAATCGTTGCAGACAAAGGATAATCCCCACCAATGCCAAATCCAAGCCAAAACCGAAAGAAACAAAGTGTAGCCATCACAGATTTTGGCTCATGTCCAAAAGAAAGACCAGAGGCTATTGAACAAATAACCATAACCATCAACGTCATACCATAAACCTTCTTTCTCCCTAGCTTATCACCGAGCCATCCGAAAAAGAGCTGACCAGCGAGAGTCCCACAGAAAGCAACACCATTAACAGCTGCAGCTACATTAGGAGGGAGATTTCCTGGCTTCTTTGAGCCATCCACATGGTAGTATATGCGACCGAGAAGCTTTGTAACGAGAGAGATACAGAAGAGATCATAAGCATCGGTGAAGAATCCCATTCCGGCGATTATGATCGCTGTGAAATGATACCATTGCGTCTTGGCCACGTCAAGTGCATTCAACACTTGTAATTGATCCTTAGCCATTTTTTTATCTCCTCTGTAATTCAATCACAAAACTCAAGAGTATGAACAATCTTGACAAAAAGTTTGATATTACGTATCTTAAAAATCAAAAGTTAGGCAACTTTCAAAGCAAAAAGATTCACGAGAAAAGATAGCAATTCATTACAAAACAATAAAGTAGTTATCTAACTTGAAACTAAGTTAGGCAACTATAATACCGTATCGAATTATGAAAATTGTATAAAGATTTATTTTTGATTTTTTCTCATTTCGTTGATCTCACAATAAAAACTGATATATATGCGTACCAAACTTGAACTACCTTAACTGGCAAATTTAAAGCCAATATTAGAAAATTATATGTCTATATTTAAAAAATACTTTAGGTAACTTTTACCATTTTGTTTCATTTTTTTTTGTCAACCTTATTCTTATAATTAGATCGACAATTATAACAAATTTTTATTCATTCCCCTTGCATCAGAGAGGAATCAAATTCTGGTGCTTAAAAATTTTTCGTTCTCCATTTTGTTTCACGTTTTGTATATATGATATGATGCTAAATTATTTTACAAGACACCAAACACTTTTTTCTCAACAATTGACACCAAACAGTTTTTAAAATATAGGAAAAAAGAAAATAAAAGTCAACTCCAATTTTCGTCCAATCTACTATACGACAAAAGAATTATGCGTAACTCATAATTCAAATGGTTGATTCCTAAATTATTGGGTGTCCCTAACGTTACAAATTGCATAAAAGTAAACGAGGAAGTGAGTTCCAATCTTTTATATAATATGACTCTTCAACGATTACTGTTTGTCTTTATTTGAGTTACCCACAAAAGTTGATTTGTGACGTCTAAATTTAAGACTTGAGTGAGAGTAAGACAGCGACTTGTTTTTTTCCTTAAACACTCTTAATGAATCAAAAGTATTTTTCAAAATTATATTATTTATTTGTATGTGATTAATAGTCATGCACAAAAAAATAAAGAGTTGCCAAAATCTTTTAACTCTCGTGGTTACATGTTCTAATTAGTTAATTACTTTATCCTACTATATATAAGTAAGAAATTTTAGTGGCAAATTGAATTTGAATTATAGATTAAAATTTGTCGAGATCCGGTTGAAAAAAATAAAACAATAAAGTCTATAAAGAAGGAGAGAAGATGAAACGTATACGTTGCAAAAAATAACTAATTTCCAATCAATGATCCAAAAAAGTTGGGGAAAAAAACGAAAATTGATTGATTGTTTCAATAAAGACCAAACATATTGAAGAGGCAGAAAAAGGATCGCAAAACAAACCAAAACTATGACGTAAAAACATCATTTTGCATCCATAAACATAAAAAGACATAAATTACGAGAAATTCACTTACAGAAATAGACAACAAACTTCGTCTGGGAAGAGTTAGTGTTGGGTCTGATCTTTTAAAGTATTGTAAGAAAAGTGTTAGAGAAAGAGAATCTTTGATTTCCTTAATTTCAGGAGAAAAATGGAGAGAAAGAGGAAGTGGGAATGAGCGTTGAAGCTGCCTATGAACATGGAGAGACTTGAAGCGTCTTAAAACGAGCATTTATAAGAGACTCTTGAAGAGATATTCGTTTTTCTGTTTTGGTATATTCTTCATTCAACGACACCGTTTTGAACCTTTATTACAACCAACGTTTTTTTTTTTTTCTTAACTTCGTTTAGGAAATTATTATGACAAGATGATTCTGTTTTGCTGTAATAATAATTTATTTATTTATTTATGTTGGAATTAGCTGTTGCAATATATTTAAGTTGTTTTATTTTAACAGTAGTTGACTACAAATTGTATACGGAAAATGTAACTCCATTAAATTTTGGGATCCTCGTCATTTGAATAAAATCTCTAGATAAACTGTTACCCGCCATGTGGTTTCCGCAAAGATAAGTTCCAAAATAATAATAAAATAGTAAAAATAATAATGTGGTAACTAAAATAATATTTACATTAATTTATCTACTTGTGAACATGGTAAACCTTTGATTAGTCCTTATCCTTAACAATGAGTGAAGAATTAATGGAAGAATTTTTGCTAAGTTGATTTATTTATGTTATTTAAATTGATTAAATTTTTTTACTACATATTTTATTTCTTACGGGATCCAAGATATGTGTATGTATATAAATTTTAAATATCTTCATCAAGTAGTCAAATATTTATATATTTATATTTTTCTATTTTGATTCTAAGTAATTGTGTTATTCCGTATGAATTTAGTTTTATGAATTAAAACTTTTGTTTTCTTTGTTAATATTGGATCGATAAGGTCCGATCCATAACCTAAAGCCCACCCTTAATAATTTTTTTTTTAAGCTATCATAATACAGCGGATAAGAATCGAACCCTGGTGCCAAATTATTAGCTGGATTATCCTAACCACGAGATTGAGAGCAACTCGGTAATCGAAACTTTTTTATGTAATTGATATAAAAGATGAAGTTAACATACAATTCTTTTATAAATTAATTAATTTCTTAGGTTAATAATAGTCGTCAGGATGTAACATAGTATCTACAATGTCAATACATATAATATTATGTGGAAAGAAACATACCTATTAAAGGGTGTGATTGTAAAGGAAGGGCTCATGAGTCGTGACTTGTAAAAATGGTCGGTGTCCATGTTTTTTATATATTTACAAAAATATAAATTCATCTACTATTAGAAAATAATTGAATTTTGACCACAAATAAGAATATAAAATTGATAAAAAAATATTTATGACATATTTTTGATTAAAATCGATTAAACAAATTTATAATAATTTAAAATTAATCAAAAATCTTTAATTGTAAATTGATATATTTTCTTATTGTGCTAGTTTTAACCAAGCGACTTGTCTTCTCTTCCGTGACCCAACAAGTTGGAGAAAACCTTCTTTTAATTGATGGCATCGATCTCCATTTCCAACCACTCTGATAATGCAATCATAGTAAAGTTCAATATCGTTCACGAGAAAGAAATTCATGACTGATATATATATTCACCATCTTTATTATTCATATATGAATTACAAATAATCTCCTAATATTGTATTCTTTACCAACACCAATTCTTTCTTTGTTATTTTTCGAATGATAGGAAATATCAATAAAACTATATAAGAAAAATTATCACGGATGTAGTGGACTAATGGTTTAAGCACAAAAATTAGTTCTAATATATTCTTAACTTGATCTTTCGGTGGGAAGAATATGTTTTATGCCATGTTAATTCGTATTAGCATCAACTGGTCTCGAGTTTAAAGAATTAGGAGGATTTTGAGTTTGAACCTTCCATTTAGAAAAAAAAAACTATATAAGAAAAATAGGATTTCAAGAACTAGAAAACTGCAGCGCACGTGACCAAAATTGAGTAGTTGATTTCATAATCAACTTTATAGAAAAAAACCCATATGAATCAAGTTAATCATTTAACATATAAACTTTGAGATGGAATTGGGGTTTTGATACATAAAAGTATAAAAGAAATTTTTTGTTAACAATTGAGTCTAAAAAGTTCAATCCATAACTTAAAAATTATAATCGGAATTAGATGAGATTCAAATTCACCAACTAGTGTTGAGTTAGTAGAGAGACAATCCAACTATAAGTATACTCGTATACGTGTATTCGAACTGTTGCATTTGAATTCACTAACTATAGACAAAATTCACTAATGTCTTTGTAACCACCATGTATCTATATGTCCTTAATCCTTTTTAATTACATAAAAAGAAAATTTATTAGTTAAAATAGTGAATAAAATTTCCGACTAAAATAGTAAATTTATATGTTTGTTGACAAAATGTTACAGAATTTATTTTAGGTAGCGGATGAAAATACAAAAATGAGTAGGACCCGACGATATTATTGTACCAATCCTTATTTTTTCCATTCGCGCTGAATTCGTTATTAAAAATAGTAGTTGAAAATTGATTGCTTGACTTTCTCTTTCACATAGTTGACGTAATGAAAGTGATATTGGCTGGCATTGACTCCAAACGTCGACGTGTGGATATCTTATTGCATAATAAACTAGCTTGTAAGTCCACAATTCTATCGTTCACATTTAAACGATTATTTTTTCAAACTTTATTCATTGGATTTGAATAACAATGTCTGATACATAGTCTAAATGTTTAAACTAGAATTAGTAGGATTCGAACTCTTTATTTGATACCTAACTATATCAAGGACAAGCCAACTAGACACCTGATTCTTGGCGAAACGATTTTTTTAAGTAAAGGTTTGGCAAGTGAATCACGGTATTATTAATATCATATCTCGGAAATATTCTATTAATTAAGTTTTCTAAACAAAAATTCGGTAGCAAAAAATAGGTACTCCAGTTGGTTTGCTCCAAAATTAGTTAGGAATTAGGTGGTGAATTCAAATCATACCATGCTCTAGTTGGAACATTTAAGCTATGGATCAGGTGGGAATGCTCTATGTTCCGGACACAGTTATAGCTTCGGTTTCACCACTACTTTTTTATCATTAATGTCCAATTGATTGTTATGGGATGATAATATCTTTTGGAAGTTTGTCAGTTTTATGTGATGGACTCATAGTTTGTGACCATTCCTTTTTATCCTTTGTTTGGATAATTCGCCTGTTCCAAAGGATGACTTTGATAGATGTAACTCTAATAGAGAGTTGCTAGACTTTTCGTAGTTAATGTTTTCCACAATAATTCAGTGAAAAAACGTTAGAAAACATGAAATTCTACAACCAAAATATAACTATATATATCGTAAAATGATTATATGTCATAGTTATAATTTTATGTACTAGAGTTTAACTCCATAAAATCATAATCTCGCATTATAAAGCATAGAATTTGAGAGATTTAAATTATAGATCGAGTTTTGTTGATTTAGTTGTTAACTAATAAAAACTAAATATAGTAGAATTTATATAAAATAATATAATATTTTAGTAAAAATTAATATAAGTATTTTTGGTCAAATATATTGTATAAGTATTTTACTTTATTTTTTGTTCATGAATTTATATTGATCAAGTATGCTTTTGTTTGGAGTTGCATGATAAATACTATGATAGTGAAATTATATTCAGAAAAAGATTTGTTTACAAAGATGGTACAAGAGATTTATCCTCTAAAAATAATGTTTCAATAACGTCATATGAATTTCCTTTGCTACATTTGATTTTTTATGTTGACTTGAAATAGTTTTCTTAATGTGTAAAAGTTTCTAAAAATCTACTAAAATGAAAGGGAGGGAGTATACAGCAATAATACATGTCATTACTAAGCTACATAGGTTTTGGAGCAAACATAACTCTACATTTTAGAAAAAATGATTGTGCTTTCGACAAAATAAAATTTAAAATGATTGTGATCGTTAGTCGATATTCCTCACAATTGGTTGATTATGCAAGTTGGTGGCAGTACGATCAAAGGTGTCAACTGCAACGCTGGCCCAAAACGTATTCAGCCAAAAAAATGCAAAATTTTTTATATTTGAAAGCCTTTTAAAGTCAATTTCTTTGGTAATTTAAATAATTATTATATAAGAATATAATAAATAAAACACTATATATATTCATAGAAAAAAACCATATGAGTCAAGTTAATCATTTAACATATACTTTGAGATGGAATTAGGGTTTTGATACATAAAAGTATAAAAAATTTTTTTGTTAATAATTGGATCTACAAAATTTAATTTATAACCTAAAAATTATAGTTAGAGTTACATGAAATTCAAATTCACCAACTAGTGTCAAGTTAGTAGAAAGGCAAGCCAACTAAACTATGTAATTAGATTTTATTATTTTTGTATAAGTATTTTCTCATACTATAGACAAAATTCACTAATGTCTTTGTAACCACCATATATCTATATGTCCTTAATCCTTTTTACTTACATAACAAGAAAATTTTATTAGTTAAAATAGTGAATAAAATTTCCGACAAAAATAGTAAATTTATATGTTTGTTGACAAAATGTTACAGAATTTATTTTAGGTGACGGATGAAAATAAAAAAATGAGTAGGACCCGACGATATTATTGTACCAATCCTTATTTTTTCCATTCGCGCTGAATTCGTAATTAAAAATAGTAGTTGAAAATTGATTGCTTGACTTTCTCTTTCACATAGTTGACGTAATGAAAGTCATATTGTCTGGCATTGACTCCAAACGTCAACGTGTGGATATGTTATTACATAATAAACTAGCTTGTAAGTCGACAATTCTATCTTTCACATTGAAAAGATTTTTTTTAAAGTAAAGGTTTGGCAAGTGAATCACTCTATTATTACAATCATATTTCGGTAATATTCTATTAATTAAGTTTTTTAAACAAAAATTAGGTAGCTAATAAACATGTGATCCAGTTGGCTTGCTCCAAAATTAGTTAGGCATTGGATGGTGAATTCGGATCATACCATGCTCTAGTTGGAACATTTAAATTATGAATCAGATTTTGTCAATCTAACAGTTACTTGTTGAAAAAAAATTCTTATTCTAATAAAAAAATCGTCAATAATAACATTTTTTTAACACTGGATCACAACTGACATGTCCATTAGCCAAATTTCTACATAAAATAGGTGGCGAGACTCGATCTTTAGTTATGTAAGTGCGCATGTCTTAGTGAACTAACCACCTGCCACTAAACTAAATGCCACTTGCATCAAAAATAATATTTAACCATTTGATAAAAAAATTTCTTTTCAATTTAATCTAATTGGGAGATAGTATTTTATTACTAGAGATTAAATGTATATTTTTAGAGTTTTTTTCTATTGAACATCGATTCTAAATAGTCATTTAATGTGGTATGAGAAATGCATATTATTAATTAATAAAAAAACAAATATTTAATTTTTTATATAGAACTTGAATACCATTAATCCATTAGTATTAACTAGTAAGAGAAAACGAATACAACTACTAATAGTATATATCTATATAGAGTTATAACCATAGTTTTCTTAGAATTGTTCTTGACACAATGGACTTTATTTAAGCTAGCCTATGTGTGAAACATAGAGCATTCCCACCTAAGAGAAAAAGTCTGGGATTTAGAATGAGGACCGGACACAGTTGTAGCTTCGGTTTCACCACTACTTTTTTATCATTAATGTCCAATTGATTGTTATGGGATGATAATATCTTTTGGAAGTTTGTCAGTTTTATGTGATGGACTAATAGTTTGTGACCATTCCTTTTTATCCTTTGTTTGGATAATTCGCCTGTTCCAAATGATGACTTTGATAGATGTAACTCTAATAGAGAGTTGCTAGACTTTTCGGTAGTTAATGTTTTCCACAATAATTCAGTGAAAAAACGTTAGAAAACATGAAATTCTACAACCAAAATATAACTATATATATCGTAAAATGATTATATGTCATAGTTATAATTTTATGTACTAGAGTTTAACTCCATAAAATCATAATCCCGCATTATAAAGCATAGAATTTGAGAGATTTAAATTATAGATCGAGTTTTGTTGATTTAGTTGTTAACTAATAAAAACTAAATATAGTGGAATTTATATAAAATAATATAATATTTTAGTAAAAATTAATATAAGTATTTTTGGTCAAATATATTGTATAAGTATTTTACTTTATTTTTTGTTCATGAATTTATATTGATCAAGTATGCTTTTGTTTGGAGTTGCCTGATAAATACTATGATAGTGAAATTATATTCAGAAAAAGATTTGTTTACAAAGATGGTACAAGAGATTTATCCTCTAAAAACAATGTTTCAATAACGTCATATGAATTTCCTTTGCTACATTTGATTTTTTATGTTGACTTGAAATAGTTTTTTTAATATGTGTAAAAGTTTCTAAAAATCTACATATGTTTTGGAGCAAACATAACTCTACATTTTAGAAAAAATGATTGTGCTTTGGACAAAATAAAAATAAAAATAAAAATGATTGTGATCGTTAGTCGATATTCCTCACAATTGGTTGATTACGCAAGTTGGTGGCACTACGATCAAAGGTGGCAACTGCAACGCTGGCCCAAAACGTATTCAGCTAAAAATATGCAGAAAATTTTATACTTGAAAGAAAGTCAATTTCTTTGGTAATTTTTTTTTGTCAACTGGCCTAATGGCCTTTAATCCTATTATTTATACTATAGATAGGGGTTCGAACTTTGGTATCTTGAGAATTTATAAAGTGACAACACCACTGGCCAGTTGAAAAATATTTTATCTGTGAGTTTTTTTTGGTCACAACGGGCACAAGTGCCCAACTTTATTCAAATTAAATTAAAACATCAAACGTTCACAACATTAACCAATCACCTAGTGGCCACACCAATAACATCCTTATCAAGAGAATAATACTAACTACATCATCTTTAGCCTCCAGTAAATGTAAGCCTAGGGATAACCCAAATGCATAGTTCGTCAACGCATTAGCCGCACGATTAGCTTCCCTATACACATGTTAATTTGGACTCTCCAATCTTTTACCAAAAAACAGTAGTATAGCCGTGCTAGGAAAGAGAAAGGATGAGAATCACCAATCCCTGTCTTGAGAATACCGATAACCACCTCCGAATCCACTTCAATTTCCAACTTTTGGATCCTTTTCTCCCACGCAATGGCAAGGCCATAGTAGACACCCCACAATTTTGCAAGTGGAGTTGTACAGATGCCAATATTCAGTGCAAAGCCACCTCTCCAAACACCTTGTTCATCCCGTAAAAGCCCACCTGTCGTTTCCATACCCGGGTTCCTTCTCAACACGCCATTGGTATTCAACTTTATCCATCCATCAGATGGTCGAGGCCCGAGCTCTGATTGGGACTTCACCTTCGCTTGAGTAACCTCCATAGCCATGTCTTTGATGAATTGAACTCTATCTCTGCACTTTAAGTTTAAGCCAAAAACATTTAAGCACCTCCACTTCTATGCCCACCAGAGAGCAATGGAAAACACCGACAACCATACACTTCCAAAACAAGTATCCTCTACACCTAGATTCGTGAATAACCATTCCAATAGTGGTAGCTGAAAAAATTCGTGATGCTTCTCTCTTGGTAGTAAACGCATCCAAATTCCCTGCATCGCATAGCAATCTCTCAGGATATGCATTATTGTTTCATTGTCTTGCTTACAGACCTGGCAAATCTAAGATGCACTCAAACACCGATGAAATCTCTCTGCATTAGTCATAACAACACTATTTGCACAAAGCCACAAAAAGACCCGCACCCGCTCTGTTGGTACTATATGCCAAATCCTCTCAAACAGTAAGCCCATATCTTGTCGCGGGGTCTCATCAGCAGATAAAAACCAATACGCAGAGCTAACAAGGAAATCACCATCAGTTGAACCACCCCAAGATAATCGATATCTCGATCCTGTAGTATTGTCCAGTACCATCGCATTCAACCGCAGTCTATCCTCAATAGAGATATAAGGCGCAATGTTATTAAGTAACCACCATTCTCCTTCCATCCAAAGGTCCTTAGCTGTAGTCTCTTTCCAATCATATGATATAAACCATGTAACCTCTCAATCAAAGGCTCCTCTAAGAGCCATTTGTTGGTCTAGAACCTTATGTTTGCTCCATTTCCCGGAATCCATCAAAGACCAGGAATAATCACCTCTTAAATTCCCAATAAGATACTCTTCCACATTGATGAGCTTATGATTGAACCTTGTAACCACTTGTCATCTCTAATGTGAGTCACCTGATACTTGCTTCTTATGAGCTGTGCCCACAAGCTCGATGTGTCATGTAATAAGCGCCAACCTATTTTAGCTAATAAGGCCTTATTCATGTTTTTGGTTAACCTGATACTCAGACCACCATCTCTCTTTTGGCCAAAAAACTTTTTTCAGCTAATAAGATGTTGTCTCCTCTTCTCACGAGAGCTTCCCCCAAATGAAGGATCTCGGGATTCTGTCCAAATTCGATGACAAATAAGCTGGTAATTGGATTGTGCTCATTGAATGAACCGGGATAGACGCCAAAACAGACTTGGTAAGTGTTATCCTTCCCGCAAGACTCAAACATTGACTTTTCCAACCCGACAATCTAGATGATACTCTCTCAAGCACTGCACTATAAGTATTACTGTTGATGCGTTTATGAATAACCGGCATCCCAAGGTACTTGCCTAAATTTACAATGGGTTTAATTTCACTCTCGGCACTGATTCTCTAAATGAGTTCCCTAGAAACATTTTTGGAAAAGAAGAATGTTGATTTTTCCAAACTAACACGTTGTCTTGACATAGTGCAAAACTCATTAAGCACATTCTGATTAATTCGGATTTGACTTACAGATGCCTCCGCGAATAGTATTAAATCATCCGCAAAGCAGACATGGGAAAGCTTAGGTCCCTCTCGTGATAACACCACCAGTTTCTATTTACCAGCCTCCACCTCACGTTGAATCATATGACAAAGCCTCTCAAGACATAGCACAAACAAATATTACGATAATGGATCACCCTGTCATAGCCCACAAGATGGTTTAAAAGCTTATGTTTTTTCCCTGTTCCAAAGTACTGTCATTGACGGGATTGTGACTGCCTACATTATCCAATTAACTCATTCATCAGATAATCTCACTGCTCTAAGTGTATCTTCCAAAATGTCCCACTTCACACAATCGTAGGCTTTTTCCAAATCAAGCTTAAGTAATATCCATTTCTTTCCCCCTTGCTTGCGTGACATAAAATGCACAGTCTCTTGGACCACCAAGATATTGTCCGCACTAAGTTGTCCTGGTATGAAACTTGATTGCGCTGGGCCTATTAGTTTAGGCATAAGGTTTTTTAAACGCAACACCATCATCTTTGTTAAACCATTAAACAATACGTTGCAGATACTAATGGGTCTGAACTGTGTCATCTTCTCTGGTTTTGTGATTTTTGGTATTAAGACCACTAGCGCATCATTAAGGCCATCCGGTATAACTCATGTTCGAAAAAACTCCAGCACAAATTTTATTACTGTCAGACCAACAATGTCTCGGCACTTGTGAAAGAATATAAGTTGGTATCCATCCGGCCATGGAGCCTTGAATTTCCCCATCTTCCTTATCGCCACTTCCACATCTATTCCTGAAAAAGGTTTTTCCAAATCTGCATGCTCAGCACTCGATATGGAAGTGAATCCTTCCCTGTTTAACGGTGCACCCAAGACAGTAGCATCCTCAAGCAAATAAAGGTTTTTATAAAAGGCAACTGCCAAGTCTTCCAATTCGGACGGATCAAATAGCCATTCCCCATCATCATTAGTTAACGAGTCGACCCTATTTCTCATTCACCGAATTATTGTCGAAGTATGAAAAAAACGTGTATTTCGATCCCCCATTGCAACCTATTTCTCTCTCGACTTTTGATACCACAAAACCTCTTCTTGTTCAAGCACTTCATCCAACTCCTTAACAAGATTTGATTCTCTCAGCAATAAATCATCCGTAGGGCTCACATCCAACTGATCTTGTATATTCTTTATCTCCAAAAGAAACCTCTCTTTCCACCTATTTATATCTACGAACACCTCAATATTCCAGAGTTTAAGCTTCTGTCTAAGAACCTCAAGAGCTTGGTTATTTGAGATATCTCTGTTCCAGGAGTTATTCAACAGCTCCTTAAACTCATTATGCCTCAACTACGCTGCTTCAAAGCGAAATGGACGTCGTCTTGGATTAGTCTTCACCTCAAGTACAAGCTATACAAACAGTGGGACATGGTCCAAGAATAAGAAAGGGAGGTGAGTTATTTTGGCCTCCGGCCATTGTAGACGAGCTCGTGGACAACACAAGACCCGATCTAACCTCTTGACAACGAAGTTTTGTTCACTTTGACCATGTCTCCACGTATAGCGACTCCCAGTAAACCCCATATCAATCAGTGACGAGTTACTAATAAACTCTCCAAACAAAATAGAATCTGGTGATAATTAGCCATTCCCTCATGTCCTATTATCCAGCCGAATAATTGTATTAAAGTCACCTCCTATCACCAACGGCTCCGCGATATTTATGATCTTATCACTTAACTGATTCCAAAGTGCACTCCGGCGGCTAATAGTCGGAACAGCATATACAACAATCAAATGAATGGTCTATCCACCTTCAACAATGTATGTGTTATTCGGAACTATCAACGATTGTCACCTTACCAAGATCTGTTTTTCATAGCAGCCACAAACCGCTGCTCTGTCCAACTGCATCCACTCTAAACGAGTGATCAAAACCAAGCCCTCTACAAATGCGGCTTGCCGCATCTCCACCCGCGTGTGTTTTGAAAAGAGCAAGGATATGCAAGCTATTTTTCTTTAACAAATAACGGATTGATCGTCTAAACATGGGTTTATTTGTCCCTCGGCAATTCCACATTATAACATTCATCATCATAAAACAATAGCTTCTTAAAAAAATTCTCGGGACGAGCTTTTACGTGTTCATCCCATTCTCCTTATCCATATGCGCAACAACAATATCCATATATTGAAATTACATAAATTATGTATTTTTATATGAAAATATAATTTATTATCTGAAAATTAATTATTTAATTATTTGAAAAATTTCTATGATATATTACAAAAATCACACATATTAAAATAATTAGTTTTTACGTACAATTGAAAATATAACTTAATATAATACTAAATCTATTTTTCGAGGAGCGATTAGTTTTTTTTTTGTAAAATAATTTAATCGACTAAACTCAATCTGTAATCCGATTTCTTAAATTTTTAGTAATATAATATGGTCTTGTGTATATAAATTGAATCTAATCGATCTAATTATTTTGTAACATATAGCACAATAAATCCCGTCAACATCAAAATTTGGTATGAAAAATAATAAAAATAGGTATTTAATCACTTTACAAAATGTATATGCCCGTAACATTAATTAAATTTAAACTTTGAAAAAAATACATCATTTAAGTTTTTCAATTCAGACCAAAAAAAAGTCTTTCAATTTTTCATAAATTGTAGCGTCAGCAATAATAGAATTGAGGGGAGTTGCCAATTTGGTAAAATGTCAACCCTTTGGCCCAATAAAAAAAAGACAAGCGCGATGCGTGCATGTGCCATACTTATGAGTCATTACTAATGACAACAATTTTACTCTTAATAATGTTTTGATAAATTGACTTAAATATACAATAACTATTGTTTGTGAACAGTTGTCCCAATTAGCCTTACTTCACACTAGACATATTTTATATGACAAAAAGGTTGAATTAAAAACAGTGATCTTAGCTAGTTATATTGTTTTATAGAGAGTCCAAACAAAAATTACTTTGTTTTGGAATTTTAAATTACTACTCACGACAAAACCATAAGAGTATTATAGTTAGTTGTTAAAATGTTGACGCAAACGATATTTTATTTTTGGAAAATATGTTACCAATAAAAATATTAAGCTCAGTTTTTTTAAAAATTCAAACAAAATGATAAAAAAAAGTTAAAGATTAGGTGCGGATTTTATTCTATTTTATAGGAGGAATCTTAAAAATCAAAACAAAATATTTTAAAAGTATTTAGTACATTTTGGAGTATGAATGATCAAAAATTTAAACTTTTAGCATAATTAATTTTGTCGTTTTTTTGGGTCCAAAAACCATCTCTTTTTTATACTATTATTACTTTATTAATATATATATTTGCACATTAATAGCAATACACTTGCAAATTAAATAAATGAATATGAGATTATACATAATAAAAAGTGAGAAAGCTAGAAAGAAAAAACAAAAAACTGGTTGATCAAATAGTGGACTGACTATATAAGGCAATCTAGACCCGTCTAATGTTGTTGATAACAAAATCGCATAATCCTACTAATATAAAGACAATCACCAACATATAAAGAAGAAGATAATCACCAAGGTCAGTGTGCTCGACATATCAAGGGATTTGACAAAATCAATGTTGCGTGACCTAATTCATATGTGTAAAGTATGAGAAGGTAATCTTCAAAAATAGATTCAAAGTCTGCTTCTTAATTCTTTGTTTTTAGCTTTCACATAATGAAACATGTAAGGTATGATCGATGTAAATTCAACCTTAACGGCTGAAACATCTCTAGTTTTTGGCGGATCTATCTACAATATCATCTGAAAACAGTTAGTAGTATGAAAAAATTCAATAGAATGATTATATATAGATCCAAACTAAAGCAGTCATTTTCTGTTTTCAAGGAACTCATGTCTTTACATTCCAGTGCACCCACAAAAAAATGCTATTCCAACCAAATGTTAGACGAGAATTAATCTGTTAAAAAATGTTTTAAGGTTTCTGATCGATTCTAAACAAAATTTAAACTAAAAAATAATCGTCATAAATTCATAACGATATATTTTAATGTTTAATATTTTTCGGGAGTAAATATCTCGAATATAAATCACATATTAATCTTGAATACATTCTAATGAGTAGCCACAGAATACTCTGCCTCTAGGACTTCACTTAGAGTCTAAATGACTTTAATTAAACGTAACCAACATTGGCATCAGAATAATACTAGAACAACTAAATTCAAAACTTTGTTGAGTTAATAAAATTCAACTATATTGGGAGTCAAAAATGTCGGTAATAATAAAGAAAATGTACTTAAATCATTTTTGAAATTAAAGGTTACAAAAAGAATTGGTATAGGCGGATTATTTGACTAATATCGTTGAAAATTATGCTCCTCATTCTCAACAAGAATAATAACTATAACTTTATATATGCGTTTGTTTATGCATACGTATGAGTTGGACGAAAAGTACTCACAGTTCACACTCAATAACCTTTTTTTGCGTATAGAGTTTTATTTTATTTTATTTCTGAAATTCATTCTTAAAGAATCTTACTTTTGGCTTAAAATCAAAGTTGGCTCTTTTTCGACCGTTCGTGGCATCAAAAGATAACGGAGTCGGATTTCCACATAACAAAAGTTATTCGGCTTCCTCATTCTCCATATTTGTATATCTATTTTGGAAATACATAGGCAAAAATAGCATTATTGAAACTTAAAAGACTTATAATAGTTCGTATTACTAAAACTAGAACTTATACATAGGATGAAAGCTAAAACTATAATTTTCCTGGTGACTTTGTTTTATGTAAAATCTTCAAATTTTAAATTCTATCATACAAAACAATCTGAAAATTAGCGAAAAACGGTAGAAATAAATATTTTACCATTTAATAATCGATATAAAAACTGTTTATGTAAACAATAAATATTTAAAAAAATATTTTTTTACTGAAATGATGATAAAAGCTAGTTTTAATCTCCATAAAAGCAAATAAAAGTGGGTAGAACTAGAGGTTGACTCGGAGATCGTTGTGGGTTTTTTATAGAAAGACATTGGTGATTCTTACCCCCTTTCCTTCCTGGTACGTTTGTGCTACGGTTTTTTATCAAAGGAGTAGATAGTTCGAATTCGTCATGTTTATAGGAAGGCTAACTACCTTGCGGATGGTTTAGCTAATTTAGCCTTTACTTTACAATTGAGTTTTCATTTGTTTACTTCTTGCCCTGCTACTCTTAGCGATACTATGTTAGACGATACGATAGGAGTTTCATACCCACATATATGTTTGACATAGGGATTTATTGAATAAAATTTAGGAAGTCTTAACTCCCTTTTTTAGATAAAAAAAGTGTGATTTTTCAAAAAAATTGTACCCATTTAAATTTTATGTCTAATTTTTAACTGTTAAGATTAATATGATTTATAAGTTTTTGGAGAAAAGAAAGTTACAATTCTATACGTATTTGTGTTAGTCAATATCAGAATATAACAGAAGAGAGTTCATTTTGGTTATAATGTAATGATTAAAAACTCAACATCAATTATAGTCTTTAGCTTTCCATGATTCCTAAGTTCGAAATCTACTCATATATATTGGCATCCATGTGACTATATACAGGGAATAAAGAAAAAGCCAATTTAGTTTCTTAAGAATTATTTATTATTGTAAACTAGTGGAAGTTCCAATTACAAAGGCCAGCGTTTAAAGCTGAAAATTCCTCAAACACAATATAAAAGTAAAAGTGGGAAGCTTCATGATTCTTTCCAACATAACATAATCTCATCAGTTTAACTTTTTACAAAAGACATGTTCTTATGTAGGCTGTGGATAAATACGTATGATATGAAATCTGTCATAGAGTTCAAAAAAATTAGAGAGTCCATTATTAAAATATCATTAATTTTTTTATAAAAAGTTAATATTTTTTAAACACATATTATATTACAAAAATAAATTTATTCTCACACCATACTATTGTTTTCTTATTACAAAAATATTTTTCTTACATTATACTATTGTTTTCTTTAGTAAATTTTATTTTCTTTAGCAAAATTTAGAGATCAAAATATTCTTTTAACCAATCTGATAAAAAATATTTTATTTTATCAGCACAAGACCTTTATTTTGTTAAGACAGCATAAGTGAAAAGGTGTCGAGTATATTTTCCTTCCTAGAATCTTCATTCATACTCTTCTAAAACTAATTTTTAATCTTTCTTTGTAGGTCCGGTAAGTGGGTTCACTGTAAAAAGAGGCAATTTATAGACTTCATCTATGTAATAATAGCAACTAGTGCGACAAAGTTGAATATTTATATATTGTCCAATTTGGCTTTTATAAATTTCACTTCCTAGATGGATTTTGACGGTCTATAACAATTCAAATGCGAATATACATATTGTTACCAAAATTATCTCCAATATTCTTCACACGATAAATATGGTATGAGAAATGCATATTTCATGGGATCTATTGAATAATGAATTCTATAAATGATTTTGATCTGAGATTTTATAAAGGTTTTAGAAAATTATGATGAATTTGGGTTTATCAGAAATGTGATTTAGAAATCTATGTAAACTATAATCTGATTGTCAAATCATACGAAGTAGATTTTGCAATTTAACTCAAACTAATAAGTATTGAGTAAGAATTTAATTCTTTGTAATAAAAATAAACAATCAAATCCATTAAATAAACAATTACATACTTGAATATGTAATGTTGATCATAATGGTTTTTTTAATTAAGATTTATAAATTATAGAACCAATAAATGATTTTAATTTTAAAGTAGGATTTATAAATAATATAACCAATAATTTATAATTTTATATAAAATTTTTAAATATTTGATGACTTTTTTTTTGTCAATCCAACTTTCGGTACTAAAAGGTCTACTCAAGTGGGATATTGCTTACAAAACAAAAATTATTAACTGACTTTCTAATACAACTAGCAAAATTTGTAGTTTAGAAATTACATAGAAAAAAAATAATCTAAAAATCTTTTTCAACCTAAAATTTTTTTTCACAGTAAGGTAAGAACACCAGCCATTCCTCAATTATTGAACGTTTGAAATCCACCACAACTCAAGAAGCATACATAACCAAAATCTAACTAAAATAAAATAAAAACGTAAATTAAGATGAAAGTCAAAATCCATTAACTTTGTAATTACAGGTCCAATTATTGCTCTTTAAAAAGTGAGATCGAAAGATTATGAATGCTCCGGAAGGTTTTTCCCCTTTTTATGCGTTCAATGTTCCGGAAGGTTTTTCCCCTTTTTATGCGTTCAATGCTCCGGAAGGTTTAACGTATGTTTGATCTATAAGTAAATATTCCAATTAATAAAACTTTTATGATAATACTATATAAACATTAATTGGTTTATGTTCACGGATTTTACTTCCAAAATGAAATTTTGACTCGTCATAATAACTAGTCCACATATATATATTGCTTTCTAAATTATTTATGCCCAATCATTATTTTATAGTTAGGATGATGCAGTTTATGATTTAACATAAAAATTTAATTTTTTTCCTCTACATATAGTAGATTGAAAATAAATTTTAGAAATGAATTTTACACTATAGATCTATATAATCCATCAAATTGTTAACAAAAACAAATTTATTTATTTCCAATAGAAATAGAAAAATTATAATTATAATTGTAAAATAACCTGAAAATTTATAAATTGCTAAAATAACCTCATAAATTTCTTTCTGCAAGTTATAATTGCCAAAATACACTTGCTTGATTAAAAATTGACTTTTAACTAATAACACATGAAAATAAATAGTATTTAAAATTTAGATTTCAAATAGTCATAAACAAAGTAGTCGAGTTGCTCTTAGTCTGGTGGTTAGGATGATCCAACTAATGACTTGACACCAAGGTTCGATTCCTACCTGCTACATTATGGTAGCTTAAAAAAGAAATTTTAGGGGAAGAGTTTAGGCTATAGATCAGATCTTATCAATCCAGTTGTTGACAAAAAATAGTCTTTAAAAATAGTCTTTACAAAGTATAGATAATAATTTTATTTTGAAAAAAATATAAATATTCTTAAAATTACATGTTTAAGTTAGACAATCAAATTAACATTCATAACTTTTGAATAATTTCAATATCATGGTGAAAGTGAAAGAATTAGGATTAATTGCTAATGGACATTAAGGTAAATATATAACTAAAATATTTATTTTAAGGTTTATAAAATGAAATTATGAATTTTGATATATTTTTTGCAAGTTTGCCAGATTTTAGCTGTTTTCCTGCAAGTCTGCCGTTTTTTTATTTTTTTGGCAGATTTCCTACAAGTTTACTTTTTTTGGCAGACTTCGTGCAAATCTGCCGAATTTTGGCAGACTTCCTGCAAGTATGGCAGATTTTTGGCAGACTTCCTGCAAGTCAGCCAGATTTTTGGCAGACTTCCTGCAAGTCAACCATATATTCGGCAGATTTCCTGTAAGTCTGTTAGATATTCGACAAACTTCTTGCAAGTATGTCAGATACTTGACAGACTTCCTGCAAGTTTACCAGATTTTTGGTAGACTTTCGGTAAGTCTGCGAAAATTCGATAAATTTTTATCCCGAAAAATCCTATAAACTTTTATACTGTAAAAAATTGTGATAATGACAATATAAAAATGCGGGACAAAAAAATTATAATTGAAGAAAATATAAAAGCGGTGTGGTTTTTCAATATTACTTTATAAATAAAAATTATTATAATGAATATTATATCAATTGAAACAATTTAAAATTTGAATAAATAAAATTTTAAATTTCATTTAAAAAAAAATTAATTACTATACTCTATATTTGTTAGTATAAGATATTAATTGACTTGTATTAATATACATATGAATTAAGTTGAATAAGTATATAAGTATTATATACGTATAGCATTTACATATGTATATCATATGTATTTAAGAAATATCATCCAACAAAGATACAACAATAATCTTTATCAAAAAAAATACAATAAATGTTTTTTTGTAATTTAGGACCAATCATCTCTTCTTTTTTGTGATTGTTAAAGTTCCTCAGAAAATTAATACAAAAAAAAAAAAATATATATATATATATATGTTATATAAAATAATAATAAAAATGTTTTCTGTAGGGGTTCTTAAAAATTAACAACTCCAACTTTCGAGCGGGTGCGTATTTGTACTTTACTTATTCGTGGTCCACTTTTTCTAAATGTAAATTCAAGTTTTATTATTTTATTAATTTATTTTGAACAATGATTTTTGTATTCATAATTGTTGTGATTGATAACATTTATCATTTTTTCTGAAATCGGTGAACTATGTGGTACCAATCACGTACTTAATAATTAATATGAACAAAAAAAGAATTAAAGATATTTTTGGAATCTGGAATAAAATATAGGTTATCTAAGTAATTTTTAAAACAGATAGTTATGCTAATTTATTTTTTTTGTCAACATTGGATCGACAAGGTCCGATCCATAGCCTAAAACTCACCTCCAATAATCCATTTTTTAAGCTACCATAATGCAGCGGGTAAGAATCGAATTCTGGTGCCAAATCATTAGCTGGATCATCCTAATCACCAGACTGAGAGCAACTCGGTGAGGGTTATGCTAGTTATTTTTAAAATTTTGTAGGTTATATTAGTCCATTTTTCTTATAAGAATAAGTAATTATATTTTTTATGTGCTGACAAGAAAATCTTGTTGGATCCGCGAATGTATTCACCAAGAGGGCCACAAGCTAGGTTCGAATAAAATTACTGGACACAATGGTCACTGAATCGAAGCCTGACTCGCTTTCTCTAATTCTCTGACACGTAAGTGTCATGCCGTTTAAAACGAAACTATTGAGGTTCCAAAGTAACTGATGAAATTTGTTTGTATTATGAAACCCTAAAAACACGGAAATAGCAAAACAAAAACCCTAAATATAGGAAACTGAATACCCAGCAGGTTTTCTTTTTATATTTACCCAATAGAGTTGGAAAAAAAAACTCTAATCGTCTTCCTCCACCAATCTCTCTCTGTCAAATTTTCAATATTATTCTGTTCGTAATCGATCGAATAGATCCCTTTGTTTTGACGTGACAAAAGGTAATTAGCTTTGAATAGATCTCCTTTTCTTTTGACGATATTAAGATGGTTTATTGATATACTCAAATTCACTATCCTCAGAATTTCAATGTTTTCCGATGTTAAATCTGTTTTCCTTTGATATTTTCCTACCCTAATTTGTTCTTTAAGGAGGAAATTTTCTAGAAACTCAATGATTTATTTACTCGTTTGTAAAGGATCTTATATTAGCATATATACAGTATATACATTATACAAAAATTGCATCCTGATATTGAGATTTATGTATTAGTTAAGACATGAAGTTTGGAGACACGTTTACGGAATATCTACATGGAGAAGAAGAGTGGTTCCTAGAAAAATGTCGTCATGTAGAATATAAGAAACTTAAGAAAGTGTTAAAGAATTGCAAGACTTGTAACTCCACAAGACTTGATGATGAACACATAACCACATCGCCGACTTCTTTGTCTGATTCATGCCAATGCCAATCTTGTCCTTGTATGTACAACTTTTCTCCTTATCCTTTTTAGACTTCACGCTTTACATTGATTGGATCATATAGCTCTGATTCTTTGTTGATGAAATCAAATCGTTTTGGGTATAGAGTGCGTTTATTCTTTTGTTTGATAGTTTTATTGTTTTTGATAAACCTGGTGATCTGGGTTTTACCATCTGACCAGTCTCGGGTCCATTACCATGTGGGAACTACTGGAGATGTAAATCACTGGGTCTAAGGCCAATATTCACTTGGTTAGGAAGTGATATTAAGGTTTCTAGAGACATAGAACATGGAACCTCTACGAGTGTATGTCTTGAAGTCTTGGTCCTAGTACCACTAGGCTACATCCTGGTTATTCTTTGTTTGATATTATTTGGTAATTGATGGTAAACAATCTGATTAATCGGACTTTACCATCTGATTAATTGCGAGTTCATTACTCCGTTGGGAGCTGCTGGACATGGTCTAAGCCTAATGTCCACTTGGCTGGGAAGTAATATTCATATTAGGACATCGAACATAGAACCTCTACGAGTTTACGTTCTGTAAGCCTGGTCCTAATATCACTAGGATACCACTATTGGTTATTATTTGTTTAATTTTATGTGGTAATTGATGGTAAACTTAACAATGTAGGGTGTGACGAGAAATTCTTTGATGAGCTGAAGAAGGAAGCTTCTGACATAGCAGGATGCTTCAGGTCAAGAGTAAGGCATCTTCTCCATCTTCATGTTGCCACTGGTATGCAGAGATACATGATGCGTCTACGCAGTTGCTTCACAGACGATAAACAAGCTTTACTTCAAGAAGGCCAAATTTTGATTCAATACATCACCATGAATGCAATTGCCATCCGTAAAATCCTCAAGAAATACGACAAGGTAAGTAAGAGATTAATGCATTTGAAAGAAAAATGCAACGTCATTTAACTGGTTTATAATGTTTTCAGGTGCATAGCTCAGTGAATGGGAAGAACTTTAAGTTGAAAATGCGAGCAGAGCGCATAGAGCTTTTGCATTCACCTTGGCTCATAGAACTTGGAGCTTTTTATCTCAACTCTGGGCTTGATAAAGTTGGAAACTTTAAGAATTCATTTGGCTGCGTGTCGTGTGATAATAATCTCAATGAAGATCAACCTATGATGCAACTCAAGCTGCCTAACTCAATAGAGCTCGAGTTTGATCTAACTTGTGCAATCTGCCTTGTAAGAAACATTACCTAGCCTTTTATTGAGGCATTTCTCACAAGAGGTGAAGAGTAATTAACCCTTTGATGTGGATTGATTGGAACAGGAAACAGTATTCAATCCATACGCTTTGAAGTGCGGTCACATATTTTGTAAAGCGTGTGCTTGTTCAGCTGCATCTGTAATGATCTCCCAAGGCGTTAAAGCAGCATCTCAACATTCAAAATGTCCCATCTGCAGAGAGGTTTGTTTAGATTCTTGCAACATTAAATGTCCATTTTCTCTCAAGTTTTGTTTCTATGATCTATAACGATGTCGATTTTGATTGTTTCTTTGAGTAACAGGGTGGAGTTTATGCAGAAGCAGTTCACATGATGGAACTGCATCTTCTCCTAAAGATAAAGTGAGACAAATCTGCATCATATCAGTATATTTGTGTCCATAAATTAGTAAATATGTAATGAAAGCATAATGTTTTTGTAGATGCAAGGAGTATTGGAAGGACAGGATGATGAGTGAACGATCTGAGATAATGAAGCAGTCGAAGATGTTTTGGAACGAACAGACCAAGCATATGATCGGTTACTGATACTTTATCGCTTTAATGAATATTATAGTGAAGACCAAAAAATTAGCTATGGTTAAACATTTCTGCATAATCCATATAGAGAATATCTGCGTGAATACTTTTTTTTTGTTTCGTTTAAGATGTTATTGGTTATTTATTTTTACGAGATTTTCCAAACATGCTACTTTAGTGTTGATAAAAAAATAATTTTTAAAGAAAATATTCTTGTAATTGCGTGAACAAAAATATTTTTAGTGATCTATGAAAGAGAATGAGTATGACGTTCACAACAAAAAACATAAAGGAGCGAGTTTTAATTAGAACTGTTCCATAACAAGGAATTTCAAAATGATTGAGATGAAATTACAAAGGTAAAGATGATCAATTGATAGGATACTCATTACATCATAAATGGAGTAATGTTTTCGTAATACTCTTCTAAAAGTAGAAAATAAACTGAGAGGAAAACGACTCAGAATTATGTGAAAATTGGTGAGTAACTTCTGAACCCTAAAATTTAAAAGTACTCGAAAACGGTGATTCGTTTGGAATTGTAGTTTTGAAAGTTATGAAAAAAATTCTAAGAAACATTTGACGAGATCTAACCATGAATAGCAAACTTGGAAAGAAATTTCCCGGCTAACCACGAGCCATAAGACGATAATTAGCATATCAACTTCCGGATCCAAATTTGAAGGCAGCATTCATCTGACAAATTGTGTTTCAAGACGGGGGCTGTCTATTTCTTATTTATTTTCTATCCATTGGAAAATGTAAAGTTAAAATATATATATGGAGATGCAATTTTGTCTCTCGAATATCTGAAAGATATTGTATCTCCAAATATCTCATCCTCGTCTTGAGAGGGCGGAAACAAAATCAAAATGGGTCTAATGGGCGGGATGCACGATTCTTTAAACATTGTCAAAATAAAAGATTTTTGTAACCATTGGATTGACGACACTTAATCGCCAAAACTCACACCATAATTTTTTTTTCTATTTATTTGTATCAGGTAGAGATCAAATCATGTACCTGAAATATATATATTATATAATGCTTACAATATAATCACTCATCGATATTTATGTATGAAAAAAAAAATTGTTAAAAAGAAAATATTGAAAAAAAAAGAATGCTAGTCCTAAAATTGGGCTCTGAGTACAAAAGTCTCCATATTTTCACGTGGAAATGGACGGCCATGCTTATCATCATTTCCTCATTCGCTCTCCTTCCTTCTTCTCCTCTGATCATCAATCTTCTCTCCACCAAATTTCCAGAATTTTTCTCTTCCGGCTAACGTTCACAAGGACGTACGTAGCTATACAAGCGTGTAGGTGGTCACATTCATTATATCCGAGCTGTGTCAATTTTTGAAGACACAGCACAAAAGTTTGATGGATTCTTCATTTACGTTAATGGCGTTGATGAGGGGTTTGTGTTTTCCGTATCGAAGAGATAGATAATCTTAAAACAGAGAAGAAAGAAGAAGCAAATTTAGGTTTTTGTGATTTGGTTTTGAAATTTGTTTTGAATGGGAAACACATGCGTGGGTCCGAATCTAAACGCTGGTGGATTCCTTCAATCCGTTAGTGCTGCTGTGTGGCGGACTCAGAAACCACCAGATGAAGCTCTTAAGAGCAGCAAAGACGAAAGCAGTGGAAAGAAAAATGATAAGAGCGTTAATGGCAACGACGGTCACGTGGATCCAACGGCACCAACTCCAAGCACACCACCTCCTCCGGTCAAAATGGCCAATGAAGAACCACAAAAAGCTAATCCAGAGAGCAAAAACGTTGAAGAAAACGCGAATTCGAAGCCGCAGAAGAATATGAAACGAACTGTGAGTGCAGGTCTACAAATTGAATCGGTTCTTGGGAGGAAAACAGACAATCTGAAAGATATCTATAGTGTTGGGAGGAAACTAGGGCAAGGACAATTCGGGACGACGTTTCTTTGCGTGGAGAAGAAGACAGGTAAAGAATTCGCTTGCAAGACGATAGCTAAAAGGAAACTGTCAACACCTGAGGATGTTGAAGATGTTAGAAGAGAAGTACAGATAATGCATCACTTGTCTGGACATCCAAACGTGATTAAGATCGTTGGTGCTTATGAAGATGCAGTAGCTGTTCATTTTGTGATGGAGATTTGTGCAGGTGGAGAGCTATTTGATAGAATTATACAGAGAGGACATTATACAGAGAAGAAAGCTGCTGAGCTTGCTAGGATCATTGTTGGTGTTATTCAAGCTTGTCATTCTCTTGGTGTGATGCACCGTGACCTTAAGCCTGAGAATTTCTTGTTTGTAAGTGGAGATGAAGAAGCTGCACTTAAGACTATTGATTTTGGTCTCTCTGTCTTCTTCAAACCAGGTTTAAATTGATCTTTTCATTACCTAGGTTTCACATAAATTGATCTTTTAGTGACTGTATATGTTGTGGTATCTTGTTCTTACAGGAGAAACATTCACTGATGTAGTTGGGAGCCCTTATTATGTGGCTCCAGAAGTTTTAAGGAAACATTATAGTCATGAATGTGATGTTTGGAGTGCTGGTGTTATTATATACATCTTACTAAGTGGTGTCCCTCCGTTTTGGGATGGTAAGAGAAAGTTGATTGATTCATACTTCACATGTATGTTCAATGATATAGAGAGACTGATTGGGTTTTGTAAATGTCAGAAACGGAACAAGGAATCTTTGAGCAGGTTTTGAAAGGTGACCTTGACTTCATATCAGAACCATGGCCTAGTGTATCAGAAAGTGCAAAAGACTTGGTTCGTCGGATGTTAATCAGAGATCCTAAGAAGCGAATGACTGCTCATGAAGTTCTCTGTTAGTGATTCTTCTTTCAACTCAGTCACATCTTTTCTTTTGAATCGATAAGACAAGCACAGAGCTACTTCTATAAGTTTGTGAAATGTTAATAAATATATTGCAGGTCATCCTTGGGCCCGAGTGGACGGTGTTGCTCTTGATAAACCTCTTGATTCTGCTGTACTCTCACGGTTAAAACAGTTTTCAGCCATGAACAAGCTCAAGAAAATTGCTATTAAGGTTAAAAACATTATAATTTGGTTTCTGTGCACACATAGAGAGAGCTATGCATAGATCGATACGAATCCTTTCAGATTGAGTGAGACTCATCCTCAGAGAGAGCTGAATTGTACATAATGACTAACACAAGAAATATGTATTGATTCAGGTAATAGCAGAAAGCTTGTCAGAGGAAGAGATAGCAGGATTAAAGGAAATGTTCAAAATGATAGATACAGACAATAGTGGACACATAACTCTCGAAGAACTTAAGAAAGGTTTGGATAGAGTTGGTGCTAACCTTAAAGATTCAGAAATATTAGGATTAATGCAAGCAGTACGTCTCACTTTTCTACTTCATTACCTTTTGTTTACTGTATGATCCAATATACATTTATCAAACATCTTTTGTATCAGGCGGATATAGATAACAGTGGAACTATAGACTATGGAGAGTTTATAGCAGCAATGGTACATTTGAACAAAATAGAGAAAGAAGACCACTTGTTCACAGCATTCTCTTACTTTGATAAAGATGGAAGTGGTTATATAACCAGAGACGAGCTCGAACAAGCTTGCAAGCAGTTTGGTTTAGAAGATGTTCATTTAGACGACATTTTACGTGAAGTCGATAAGGACAATGTAACGAACCAATTTGCATATTGTTATTGATTATTTCTTAGTATTACTTGCAAGCACATTGTTGGTTTTAATACGGTTGTTTTTGTGTGTCTACAGGATGGAAGAATAGATTACAGTGAGTTCGTGGAGATGATGCAAGACACTGGATTTAGCAAAATGAGTTTAAGAGTCAAGAGTTGATTATGAAACAAAAACGTTTGTCAAAAAAAAAAAAAAAAAAAAAAAGATTATGAAACAAAAACAAACATTCCTTATATATTTTCCACCATTTTTTTTTTCTATTTTTTTGTATTAATTAAGCATAAATTAATATTTGCAGATATATATTGGATAACTTAGCATTAGTTTTCTTGAGCAGGTTTTGTCCTCTATATTCTGCAATTTTTGTATAGATGACGTATTTTGAAAGGTACCAAAAATTCAAAACTAGATGACGTATTTCGTTTTATAATATCAATGGTTTGTGTGATTTATTTAATTATTATATATCATTTATAATTAAAAATGAAAATTACTATTGCATTGCTAAATCAACTGATAAAAAAATTTCAGTGAGAATTAATTGCCATCAAAGTAGTGAAACCAGTTAGAAGTAGAAGTAATAGATAGTTGACGTGTTCTGTCTTTATACTGGAAAAGCTCGTGCCAGATAGATCACACGTGTCATTCGATTAACTACAAACGGTACACGTGTCAAATACTCACCTCTTCATTTACTTCTAAAACCACACTATTTTTTCACTTCTTCCACAAAACCTCTGTTTTTCTTCTTCTCCTTAGAACAAAAAAAATCAAAAATGGGATCAGAGACTTTCCTGGAAATTATTCTGGCCATTCTTCTGCCTCCCGTCGGCGTTTTCCTCCGATATGGTTGTGGGGTAAGCATTTATCATCACATCGTTAAATCACTTGTCTATTTTAATTAATCCTTAATTTTCGTTAATTATGTTAAATTATGAATTATTGTAGGTAGAGTTCTGGATATGTCTATTGTTGACAGTGTTTGGTTACATCCCTGGGATCATTTACGCTATTTATGTTCTTGTAGGATGATTTTCAAATCCACTTCTTGTACAGCTTTTATGATCTGATTTACCTTTTGCCCTTTCTCAATTACCCTTCTTATAAACAAAAAACTCTATCCTTCTTAGCTCAATAATACTATTATTGCGTATTTTCTGTATTATTAATTAGAGCTGCAAATTATTAACTGTTGTTATAGTAGCATGACATTAGTTATTAAGATCAATACCAATTTTATTTTATTTTAGAATAGGAAATGATTCAAGCAAACAACACAGTAATGTAAATTTATATATGACCAACCAACGATGTATTATTATTATTACTATTCATAATTTATTTTATTCTACTCATTAGTGTGATTGGTCCATATATATATGTGATTCTAGCCAATGGTAGGAGCTTCAACGATGTTACCCTCTTGATCAACCTTAACCTTGACGCGTCTACAATTAACGTCTGCCCCATCTGGTGCATCCGCAGCCACGATCTGAACATAAATAATGCTCGGGTTCTCTTGTGGTATCACGATTAATGCATATTCACCATTTATTCCCACAAGCTCGGGCCATGAGCTCTTCACTGTGTTAAGTCAAACAAATCAAATTAGATTTCGTTAAAATCATTTGCATTTAGCTGTTTAAATATCAAGAAATCCATCACTCGAATTCCATGGAATCAAACTTCAACTATATATGAACACAGAATAAAAGGAATAGGGATGAAAGAAAACCAGTCGGTGGACAGTTGGATGCCATTTTTTCTCTTGCTTTTTTTGTTTTCTGTACTTTGCGATGTTTTTTGCTATGCTTTGTCATGAGAAATTGAGTCCAATTTATAGAACACAATGTGTGAATGACTCTTTGGTGGCTTGTAGATATTATTAAAGTCAACTCAAGTTTTGTTGAATTAGTTGTACTGTATCTTCCTTGCTACATAAGCACGTGCATGGTGTAAATAGTAGCTGCTCGTCAACTTACTTAGCAACTTACTTAGCAGAACATTAGCTTAGTTTATGTTTTAAATAGTCTTACGATTAATTTACATGCAATCTTAAGTAAAAATAAAATGTTACTCAGATATAATGATTTTAAAAAAAAGATAAAACTGTCGAATTACTTTCAGTTGAATTACTTTCAGTTGAATTAAAGACAAAACTCGATCTATTCAATATTATTCATGGCAGACGCGACTACTTATAATCAAATTCACAATGGAAAGACAACAGATGAATTATAATCAAATTCACAATGGAAAGACAACAGATGAATCAAGTGACATTCAACATGGTTGGCCGTTATAATTTGATGCCTTATTTTTTTTTCTGATTAGAATCAAATAATGAAATTTTTGTTTTTTCAATCACATATATTATAGTTTGTCTAAATTTGAAATCTACTAAAACATAAAATAAAAATAGGAACCAAATATAGGCGTTAGATAGCATTATAACCAACATAAATCTTGAATAAATTGGGCCTAAAAGATCATGGAGGAGATGGATAAAGGCTCAAAAATCTCTACCTTAACTTATATTGAGAAGAGGCTATCTGAAGAAAAATTCTGGTGTATCAAATTAATTTTGATAACGTTAAACCATACCTCATTTAACACTTTCATATTGTTAGAAATTTTTTTGGTCAGAGGTGCATATTTGTAGAATTTTAATACTTGCAGAATCACACATATTTAGGATTTTCAGAATTTAAACTTATTGCTTGATTAAAAACATGTAAAAGAATAAATAAACACTAACTAACAGAGATTAAATGCGGTGTTAAAGATTAAATGTGAAGGTAGAAAGATTGATGAAGTGTTAATTTGGTGGTATTTCGTGATAAAAATAAAACTGACAATTTGGTTATTTAAGAAATAATTTAGTATAAATTAATATTAAGAAAAGATTAGAAGAAATCAGTTTAGATTATAAAAAAAATCTAGATGAACAAGGAAATAAACAAATTTAAAGAAACTAATTTAACTTAAAACTACATTAATAAAAGAAACAAGAATATGTTCATTGAAAAAGAAATGGACCATGTAATGTGTTATGCTTAACCACTACACCATTTAAACTTCTTAAAAATGATGCCTTAAATTTTTATTTATAGATTATAGCCAAAAACCCTTACTTGTTGGGCTTAAACATAGGGTTAAGTTTGGACTTAACTATTTGACCAAAAACATTTCCATACTAATAATTCAATATAACAATATTTTTTTGAAAAACTTATAAAATAATTAATTCAAATATATAGGAAAATGCCATTTGATCAAATTGACATTCTGATTATTCAATATAACAACATGTTTTACAAAAAAATTAAATTCAAATATAGGAAAATGTAATTTGATCAAATTTCAATTTTTACTTTTTTCGATTAACTAGGAAATTTCGGATGATATCCCGACTACTTTTTGGGCAGAAGTCTAACCACTCATACAAATTATTATAGCAAATCACACAAAAATGTAAATTTATAAATAACCAACCAACAATGTATTATTATTCATAGTTTATTTGATTCTATTATGCTATGGTTCACATATGTAGTAATTATTGTGATTGGTCCATATATATGTGATCTAGCCAATGGTAGGAACTTTGACGACGTTACCCTCTTGATCAACCATAACCCTGACGCGTCTACAATCAACGTCTGGAGGACCCCCACCTGGTCCTTCCACAGGCACGATCTCAACATAATCAATGTTCGGGTTCTCTTGTGGTATCACAGTTAATGCATATTCACCATTTGTTCCCACAAGCTCAGGCCATGAGCTCTTCCCTAGGATTGTACACTTGGATGCCATTTTTTTTCTCCTGCTTTTGTTTTCTGTACTTTGCGATGTTGTTTAATACACTTTGTCATGAGAAAACTGAGTCCAATTTATAGAACATAATATATGTGAGTGCTCTTTGGTGGCTTGTAGATTTCTTGAAGTCAACTCAAGTTTCGTTGAATTAGTTGTATTGTGTTTTCCTTGTTACACAAGCACGTGTCATGGTGTAAATAGTAGCTGCTCAACTTACTTAGCTGAACATTAGCTTAAATTATGTTTTAAGTACTCTTACGATTTAATTACATGCAATCTTAAAGTAAAATGTTACTAAGATATCTTGATAATTCAATACAACACTATGTCTAGAAAAAGAGAAAAAAAGGAAGTAAATTCAACATATACTTTGACTCTTTATTTCAATTTTCAAAGATGCTGTAAAGTTTGATTTAATGTTCAAATGTGTATTATTTGTTATGGAAAATCGATTTTGGGAATTATGTAATCTATGAGTGTTTTTTTTAAATAACATAATTGTGTATTTCCGCGTTATAGAACATAAGAGTTTAGGTTATAGATAAAATTTGGATTGCGATCTAATTATTAAGAAAAAAATATTTTTTCTATATTTATTTTACTTTATATATTTATTTTACTTGTCGTTGTAGATTGTTTCATGTAAATAATTTTTTTTATAAGTTAACTATATTAATCTCATAAGTAGCATTAATTTACAATTTTAATTACAAACATCCAGTACAATGTGAAATTTATTGTAAGATTAGATATTGAATTTTTTTACAATAAGTTATATACAAGAAGAAAAAGTTAGAACGATAATTAATATAAAATGGAGAGAGTATATTGAGTGACAATCGGACTAATGGATTTGACTTCTTTTTTGTTTTTGTTGGTTTGTGCTCCAAGGAAAAGCCAGCTGACTTATGAAACAAGAAACAACAGTTCAATATGCAAACTATTATATTGTAAGTTTGTAACGCATCCAAAAAGAATTATATAGTATTGCTCGATTCACTTTCTCCAAAAAAAATTAGAGTTTTTTGCCTTAATTACTAAAAAATCTATGAACTTTAAAAGTTTTGGGCTTTAATTACTATAAAATTCTATAAATTTCAAAAAAATTGGACTTTAAATGCTGTAAATTTCTATAAATTCTTTAAAAAATTGGACTAATATATGTGGACCTTAAGCTATGGGATACATGACTTATGCCACAGTCAGGCCCTCCATATGGTTGTGGGGTAAGCATTTATTACATCGTTAATTACTTGTCTGTTTTAATTAATCCTTAATTATGTTAAAGAGATCTTATGTTAAATTATGAATTTATACTGGTAGAGTTCTGGATATGTCTATTGTTGACAGTGTTTGGTCCTGGGGATCATTTATGCTATTTATGTTCTTGTAGGATAATTACAAAATCAACTTCTTGTATAGCTTTGATGATCTGATTTACACTTTGCTCTCCCTCTTTCTCAATTACCCTTGTAATAAACAAAAAAACCTCTTATCTTTTTAATTGAATAATACTATTATTGCTTATTTTCTTTATTATTAGTACTGCAAATTATGAACTGTTATAGTAGCATGACACTCGTTACTTTAGAATAGCAAATTATTTAAACAAACCACACAAAAATGTAAATTTATAAATGACCAACCAACAATGTATTATTCATAGTTAATTAAATCACATTATGCTATGACGCATATGTAGTAATTATTGTCATTGGTCCATATATATGTGATCTAGCCAATGGTAGGAGCTTCGACGACGATACCTTTTTTATCAACCTTAACCTTGACGCGGCTACAATCAACGTCTGGACCAACTGGTGCATCCGCAGGCACAATCTGAACAGAAGCAACGTTCGGGTTATCTAGTTCTATCACCATTACTGCAAAATCACCATTTTTTCCCACTAGCCCAGGCCATGAGCTCTTCCCTGGGATTGTTGAACACTTGGATGCCATTCTTTTCTCCTACTTTTGTTTGCTGTACTTTGCGATGTTGTTTGCTATATGCTTTGTCATGAGAAATTGAGTCCAATGTATAAAACACAATATATGTGAATGACTCTTTGGTGGCTTGTAGATACTATTAAGTCAACTCAAGTTTCGTTGAATTAGTTGTACTGTGTTTTCCTTGTTACATAAGCACGTGTCATGGTGTAAATAGTAGCTGCTCGTCAACTTACTTAGCTGAACATTACCTTAAATTCAACATACATATTGGCTAGTCCTTTCAAAGACATCAATTGGAACGTACGATACCCAGTCTAGTAAAAATCATTAGCATGATGACTAGAAAAATACATTTGATCGTCTTTAAACGTTCAATTCACAATTTTTTCCACCAGAGATTAATATCTGAACATTCTTTTCCTGATTCTAGAGAATTGTGTAGTTTTGTGAATTTATTCCATCCAAATTCATCTTATAAGAACCGCATATCCCATATAATAGAACTTGAGGGTTTATGTTCAATATCCGAACATTCTTTTCCATCAGAGATCGATTCTAGAAAATTGTGTAGTTTCGTGAGTTTATTTCATCCGAATTCATCTTACAAGAATCGTGTAATCCCATGTAATAGAACTTGAGGGTTTGAGTTCAATATCCAAACATTCTTTTATACCAAAAAGATCGGTTTTAAAAAATTGTGTAGTCTAGTGAGTTTATTCTATCCGAATTCATCTTACAAGAATCGCGAATCACATATACTAGAACTTTTGAGGGTTTAAGTTATAGATTAAGTCTATGTTGTTCTAAGTGACAGTCCGATGATCCGACCAAAACCTCTTTTCCGGTTAGTTTGTGCTCCAATTTTTGAAACATTGGTTTTTTTGTCTTTGTGGTATTTGATTTTTCTAAAGCAAATAGAAAAAAGCAGCTGACATATAAAACAAGAAACACAGGTTCAATATGCAAACGATTCCTTGCAGGTTGTACCGCATCCGAAACGAAATATATAGCATTGCTCGTTTTCACTTTTGTGTTTTGTGTTGTCCAAGAACGCTACGGTTTTCTGGTGTAGAAGATGTCTCAGGTTTCGACTTGTTTCCTCTTCTTCTTCTTCTGTTTGCTTCAGCTGCATTTGGTTCTCTGTTTTCTTTCTCTCCGTTCTCCTGTTGTAACATTAAAGTTAGCTTGTCTTCATTATCGATCACAAGACTTTAACACTACAAGATATTTGCTACGTTCTACAAACATATTCCTTGGGAGGCACATACCAAGTCGAAAAGTCGCATCTTTGGCAATGGTAATCTCAGACCAGAAGATGATGATGTCAAATCTTTGACCGTGTAACCTGAATATGATGACCTTATGCTAGATTTTGATCCAGATTGTTCTTCAAACCCACGATTCTTGTGTTTACCTCTATTAGTCCCTTAAAAACCAAACAAAACGATATGCAACTTTTCAGGCTATTGATTTTTTCTCGTGTTGGAATAATAGAAGAAGCAAATCATGTTCTCACCGAGCTCACTCGCAGCACATTTCTTCTCGGATTTAACTTGACTAGGAGTCAAAGGCTTGGAAATGAAAGATGAAGATGAAAATACTTTTGGTTTAGGTATGAGACTCGAAGGATAATCTCTCTGTTTGTACCCTATAGTCCTCTTCACAAACAAAATCAACAAGTTCAATATAAACTGAAAGCAATCCGTCGATTCTGTCAAAACAAAAGTCGATTGTTTTTTGTTCTTTCTACCTTTTTGCAATCTGTTAACTTACGCTGCATCTCTCGAGTCACCGCCTTTGATTTATTTAAAGAGGCTCTCATGTCGTGAAACAGATCAAACTCAATGCTCTTCACAGAAAATCTGCTTCTTTCAGTTGTCTTGGTCATCGAATTAGCAGACTTACGAAGCTGTGTGTTACTCGTGAAACCATTGTTCACCAGAGACAACTCTTCAGCATCAAGAACACCTTAGCAATAACAGCCAATGTCAGTTGTATGATCCAAAAGCAAAAACATTTTAGTTGGATAAACAAAGTATCTGCAAGATTATTACAAACTAAACTGAAAACTTGAGACCTGGATCGGTACTAAAAGCGTTGTCCCAAGCAAAACTTGGAGGAGCAGAGATTTTTGAAGGAAGTGTCTTGATGCAGTGCTTATGACGATTTGCTTCAACATCAATCTCATTCTCATCAATCTTTAAGCTCCCAAACAATTCTTCAGGATCTAACACTCCTTTAAACAAAATTTAGAAAACAAATAACTAAAATTTTCCTTCAGTTCATTTTTTCAATTCACACAACTCGATTAAGAAAGTGAGAAGAAACCAGGATCAGTGAATAAAGCAGTGTCCCAAGCCAAGCTCTTGCGATGATTCGATTTACTACTTTCTTCTTTAATCGTCTGCATATAATCAACCTTAACTCTTGATGAATCAGCTTCCTGAGAATCCATTGTTCTGTTTTCGGTTCTTGGTTTTGATTTTTGAAGAACAGAAATTTGAAATTAGAGGAGAAAAGTCCTTTATTACCATAAGAGAATTTAAAGAGACAAATTTCAAAATTTGTAATTGATAATCGTGATTTAAGCATTTGATTGATTGGGGTTATATTCTTTTAAAGCAATCAACTGCCTTAAATATAATTACAAACTTAGCTGGACAATTTTTCCCTTGATTTAAATTGTTTTCGCATCTAACAAAGAGGTCTTTAGATACAAAGAACAAGACCGGGAATTAAAAAAGGTTTAATCTAATTCACAACAAAACAACCGAAATTGACAGTAAACCCGATATAGTAGTCGATCAGCTCAATTATAAACAACACACTGATCCCTATTTTCCCCTGCATCATTTTAGAGAATTCTAAATTAGACATAACCAATTTAGAATCCAGCCACAACTAATTCATAGAACAAGTCAACAAAGAAAGATCAACACGAACTGGTCAAAGATATTCTAGTACTTTTTATGGCTTTTTAAAAACGCATGTGTTACTGTCATACTATCATCTGTTGTAACAGGTTAAAGTTGGATAAAGAACATACATGCATATAGATTACACTCTCCATTTTTTGTCCTAAGTCGGTGTAATAAAGAGAGGAAATACTTGATCATTTGCCGTTCTTCTTTTAGTCCTAAGCAAGGTTTCCTTGCAACTTCTTTCACCAGGCCTGTGATTAAATCAAGATGATCAAGCCAGAGGTAGAAGACATACAAAAAGGCTATAAAATTGGTATCTGTAGTTGTCAAAACCATACCGGCATTTCTTCAGCAGAAACACCGCCACCAGCATCTCTATTAGATCCATCTGCGTTCTTTACTGATCCCTTATTATCGCCCTGTCATTGTTTCATAACAAAATGTAAGACTTCAATGGAAAACACTTTCTTGAGGAAAAAAACTAAAAGTGTAGAAATGGAGGGTGTGATTCATTTACCTCTAACTGCATCAGCAGAAGGCATGTCAGCAATCATACCAAAGGAATGAAAAGAACTGAATTAGTTTCGCTATGTTAAAAGAAATTCTTGATTTATAATGTGTGAACAGAAATAGCTTTAGAAGAGAAGTAGCAAAATGTCTATACAAGCAAGTTGATCCAGATTTATCTCTCTTACTTCAATAATATATGTTGGAAAGCAGAGAACATATTGAAGAGGATTGCAAGAACTTCTAGCATGCCGAGGCCAATGTTACTCACAACAGCATAAAGATAAAGGATTTAAAACACATGATAACGGAGTCAAAGCAACCTACCTCCCTGTACCTCGCTAGGTATATCTTTAGGGGTTCCAGGTAATCCTCAAATCCTAATGTTGCCATTGCCCACAACAAATCATCACCATTCACAGTTTTCCTTTTCTCTTTCTGACACTTATCACTGGCCCTGATTAGCAAAAGAAATTCACAGTGGTCATTTGAGATATAACGGAAACCAGATAATTAACCATTACAGTCCACACATGGACATAAAACTAGCAAAAAAGTCCATACGATTTGGTTTGAAATTATCTACAACATGGTCTATGGGAAAGCTATTAGCTTCAGGTACTTCAGGTAACCCATACCTAGGCTGGTTTTGATTAACGTTGTGCCAAAAAAAAAAAAACTTTGCTCTAAAATTGGTTAAGACTTTCTTAGCTAAAACCAATCGCTTGCTAGTTCATGAAAACGACTACTCACATAATCAATTCTTTCACCAAACAACGAATAAAATGCAAAAATCACTCCAAAATTGGGAATACAAATATGACGAGGAAAAAGAGAAAGCTAATTTCCTGGGAAATTCAAGAGATTGATTAGAGTCTCGAAGAAACATACTCGCTAGTTATGAAACTGATGAACTCAGACACGCATTCCTGAACAGTGTCCTTAGCATCTTTTCCAATCTTTCCGTTGGGAGGCAACGCCTTTTTCATGATCCTACTGATATTAGCTATAGGAAGGTAACGGTCCTGCTCCCTAACTGATCCGCCGCTTTCTCCGCCATCTCCGGCCGGACTCGAAGGTGTATCCGCCATTTCAACTCTGCAAGCTCAGAAGAAACATGACAATTACTGTCTGAAAAAGCGACATGGTGGATGAAGTAAATAACGAAAAAGAAATTGAAAATGACGTACAGATTCGGATAGTGGAAACCCTAGAAATTGGAATTGGGGATAGTTAGGGCTTGGGAGAAAATCAATCGAATTTCCACAATTGGAGATTTATCGGAGTAGAAACGCAGCTTTTTGGGCGGCTGCTGTAAATATGATACGATTACACGTTTTATTGCAGCTGTTGTTACTTTTGCAAATATTTCACTTGAGTTCATGACAACTAACCTGAGGATCACACTATGCCTAATGAAATTATATAAATAATTTAATTACGGAGATATTTATGTTTGAGAAAAAAAAAATCTTAAACTGCATATATATATATATATGGATTTAATTGTGCTTGGTTACAAAGTTGATATCATAAGTTTTAACTGTTGAAGATGGACTTAGACAGTAAGTTGTAACTTGTAACCAAGCACAATAATTACTATCTTATATCAAAAACTCATCTCAGTCTTGTGGCTTATTCTTTCTTGCTGCGCAATTCCAATGCAGGAGTTTCATAAGGATTGCAATTGCTTCGAACAAATGGGTACACCTATTGTTCAAGCAAACGATTGGATACGGCAATATATTCAATCCAACTTTGCTCACTGGACTCATATTTAAAGGAACAACTATGTTGTTTGCATACCGGTGATAGTATGCAAACAACACTGTTGATAATTGAGTCTGCTGGATTTATACCGGTGATAGTATGCAAACAACACTATTGATAGTTGAGTCTGTTGGATTTATATCGGTGATAGTTGAGTCTTCCCAAAAGTAAAGGGTGCATTCTTGTCACTCTTTTCACAGTATCTTCAACCATCTTCACAAGTTTAATCAGAGCAAAGAAATTGATATCCCACACAAAACATGGGTCCCACAAAATCGGTGTCCGGATAAGGTGTTTCCGTTTATAGACGGAAGGATACAGAACATTAGATCAAGAACGATAACGAAACCGAATATACCAAACTTGACCTAGGCCTAAAACTCAAAATCAAAAGATCAAATTGAACCTAACTGAAAAACGAAGATCGGTTTGGTTTTGGTTTGTGTTAAACAACTGAACGATTCCAAAATATTATTATCTACAGGTTAAAAACCAAGAATGATCAAAAGTATTCATAGATGAACAGAACCTAATTTATGCTAATTAACTAGTTATGTTAACAATATCTAATAATTCTAGTAATCACATATCTTATTACCCTAATCCAACATATAAAATGGTTATCTTCGGATATTTGGTTACTTTTAGTAACTAAACCAAAGTAATTATTCAGAATTTAGTTAACAAAATAAAAATCAAAAGTATTTGGTGTCTAATATACTTTTCCATTTTAGTATCCATTCAAAACTAAAACTGAAAAAAATCAATACAATTTAAATCAAATTTAGTCGGTTCATGTATAATTAGCATATTTTCAATACCGAAAGAACGGACCTAAGCCATATAAGCCATATAGTCTAGGGCTATTCCAAACATACAAATTTATGGAAAATATTTATGAATAATTTTATGATTTTTAAAACGATTTTATATGAGATTTTAGAGTATATATAATGTAACATGTAAACGGAATCAAGTTGGAATATTATTTTCAGCTTCCCTAAGAAACTTTTTTTTCTTTTATAAAATTTCAAGAAACCTTATCTTGTTTTTGATGAGGTTTGAATATCAGTTATACAAAATTTATAATTTCAAAGATTTACAAAATAAGATCACAAAAGTCAAAACTTTTACCAAACAAAATTAATAATGTCAAAGGAGGAGTTCTTAAAAGTTAGTTCGTCAAAGTTATGACTTCTAACTCTACAACCTCACCGATGACACGACTCCAACATCGATATATCCGATTCTATATATAGGACTAACATTTCTAAAGATGATCACAACAAATATATATCACAAATACGAAGATAAAAGAGCAAATAAAAATGTCGTCCGAATGTCCTGGTAAGTGTTTATTTATATATTTTTCTGTAGTTTTCTTTTATAGTTAAATTATATTTTTGTGTAATTCATAATTGATATTACCACGACTTCAATTGATTTTCTTTCATCCTTTTCGTCGTGCTCAAACAAATCACAAAACTGTTTAGTTCATAATTCCTTTTGTTTTGATTTATTCATATATACATAACATATGGATATTATATATATAAAGTAATTGATCCCTATATATATAATACAAATAAATGTAAATGATTAAGCGATCTAACGTGACTACAGGCACAGGGAAGAGCTCGTGGCCGGAGCTAGAGGGAACAAATGGAGACTATGCAGCTTCGGTGATAGAGAGAGAGAACCCTAATGTTAATGCTGTCGTGATTTTGGAAGGAAGCCCAGCGACTACAGACGTCAGGTGTGATCGGGTCAGGGTTTGGGTTGATCGCAACCGTATTGTCGTCAGAACACCTATTATCCAATAGACAATTGTGTCAATAGTATATATACGTAATTATATGAATAATGAAAGCTATAGCTGATATGCTTGCTTCGTTGGTACTCATTTTAAATAATCGTTTGTCTGAATAATTTCTGGTTGTATGTGTCATGTTGCATGCAAATTGAATAAATAAGTGTTCTATTAAAATTTTTGTGTTTTTCATAAGAAGTAAGAGCAGCAATCCAACTGAACTACTTGTTTCTTGACACAGATCTACATAATTAAAATAACTTATATTTTGGATTATTTTATGTTTTCAATAACGTTTTTGATATAAACCGACGACTTCGACCTATAAATATGACTAAACTTTCTAAAGATGAGCATAAGAAATATAAATCATAACTACAAGTCTACAAAGATCAAAAAGGGAATAAAAATGTCGTTTGACTGTCCTGGTAATTTTTTTTTAGTTTTTTTAGATCATTCATAATTGTTTTTTTTATAACAATTGCCTATACTCTAAAGTCTTATATGTGGATAGATCAAACCCCTAATATTATCAGGACTTCAATTTATTCTGTCATTATTTTCTTCTCCGCACAAATCAAATCATAAATATATTTAGTTCAAAAAAGTCAATTTCTTTTCTCTCTTTCTCTCATAAAAATTAATTTGGAAGTCAATATTGTTGAGGTTAATTATATATGTTATGGTCAAGGTCAAGCCATAATATTGTTTCAGATTCCATTGTTTAAGCTTATTGATCTCAATATATACCAAATGCAAATGATTTACGTATGTAACGTGACGTTCACAGGGAAGAACTCGTGGCCGGAGCTAATGGGAACAGATGGAGACGATGCGGTTTCGGTGATAAAGAGTCAGAACTCCAATGTTAAAAACGCTGTTGTGCTTTTGTTTGGAAGCCCGATCACCCAAGACTTGAGGTCTGACCGAGTCATAATTATAATTGATATAAACCGTATCATCGTCGAAATCCCTTTTGGATAAGCTTAATGATTCAACATTGCTTGGTGAACAACATTCTATTGGTTTTAGGAAAAGTTGTTAGAATAAGATATTCTCCAAGTTAGAATAGGATTTAAAGGATCAAATCCTAATACAATAAGGATTAACAATGTTGTGTTAGTCTATAAATACCTTAGATGAGTTTGTGTCTAAGGTAAGAACTTTAAGATTTGAGAAAGAACCTTTGTTGAGTTATAACATAGGTTAAGGGTATCTCAAACAACCAATGTCGAGTTGTGACAAAGGTTGACAGTAAGAACTACGTGGGCTTGATCCCTTTTAAAAGGGTACGTAGGTAGTCTTAGTATAAGACGCAGCCATCATATAATATTTTATTTGGTATCAGAGCAATCGATCTAGCATATCATTAAAGACTTCGAACCCGAGTTATGGGAGACGAAAGCAAGCCATCAAAGGCAAAGGAGGTCATACCCACGTCGGTGGTATGTCCAATGTTGAACTCATCAAACTACACGGTGTGGTCGATGAGAATGAAAGTACTCTTGCGTGTTCAACGGAGTATGGGAGTCGTCAAGATCATTCATTCCGGAGTTCAAGTCGGAATTACGGGGGTGAATGTTGGATAATTCCTAACTTGAATAGGAAATTATTTCTAGAAGAAATTAGCTTCTAGAGATAAGATCAAATAAAAGGATAAGATTTATGTAAATTAAATCCTAGTAAAATAGGGAGTAGCATATTTCCTAATAGAATAGGTAGTTAGCCTAGTTCTATCAATAATAGTCTTTGGAGAGTTGTTCCATTAAGACTTTGAGAGACAAGATTTAGTTCATGTCTTCAAGTGGAAGTTATCAGATTTTACCTCCAAGGTAGCGGCTCTAGGTTAAGCGATTGAGGGATCGAAAAAAAAAGAGCTCAAGAAGAAGAGGTAGGGATCGAGAATGACGTATAGGTTCAAACTTGAGTGAAAGGAAAAGGAAACTACAAAAGGTGCATAAGGTGAAAGTAGAAGAAAGAAGGGGACAAGGAAGGTCCCGATGATGACACTCTCTACATGCACGAGATTGTGTTTCCAAACGAAGAAAGCATTATTTCAAATAAATATGAGAAAGACAAGAGAGAAGATGGTCTTTGGTATTTGGATAATGGAGCTAGTAACCATGTGACGAGAGAAAAGAGTTTCTTCTCAGAGTTAGATAAAAAGGCTCATAAGGGATAGTGGCAGCAGCTACAACATTGATGACAACGAAGGAAGAAACACAATGGATCGTGTATTCTACCTCAGAGAAACGTCAAAGCATGGATCAGCGATGGACTTGTGTAAGCAAAACACAACATCTGAACTTCCAAACGTGAGTGAGTTTAAGGCAGCAGCAAAGGTAGCTAATGAAACTTGTTGGTTCCAAGACTTGATAGGCACGAAACGGATATGAAAGATGGCCAAGTCAATGAGGAACTTGTTATCGAAGAAGAGCAAAGTACGAAAGTACTTACGAAGATAATGGTGTGGCTTAAGCTTAAGATAATGAAGTGTTTGATCGAACTCCAAGATCTTACAAAGAATCATTAGAAGCTTAAGGGGGAAAATGTTGGATAAGCTTAATGATTCAACATTGCTTGGTGAACAAGATTCTATTGGCTTTAGGAAAAGTTGTTAGAATAAGATATTCTCCAAGTTAGAATAGGATTTAAAGGATCAAATCCTAATACAATAAGGATTAACAATGTTGTGTTAGTCTATAAATACCTTAGATGAGTTTGTGTCTAAGGTAAGGACTTTGAGATTTGAGAAAGAACCTTTGTTGAGTTATAACATAGGTTAAGGGAATCTCAAACAACCAATGTCGAGTTGTGACAAAGGTTGACAGTAAGAATTATGTGGGCTTGATCCATTTTAAAAGGGTACGAAGGTAGTCTTAGTATAAGACGCATCCATCATATAATACTTTAATCCCTACCATCAGACAGACTTATATCAAAATTATGTTTAATATAATATGTATAAGCAAAGTTATAGACCATGCTTGCCTGCATGGCCGTAGTTTAGCACGTGTGATATAAGATATTTTACTGGTCCAAAAAATTTGATGATCCATTTAAAATATTTTATACAGATTTTTATTTTTATTTTTGAATATTGGACCACAACTAACCGGTATATTAGCCAAATTCCTACATAATATAGACAGTAGGATTTGATCCCTGGATGTGAGATGATGCATGTCTTCAGTGGACTTATCACCTACTACTAAACCAAGACCACAATATTTTCTCTTAAAATATTAAGAACTCTTTTCTATTTAAAATAATTTGGACCCAAAAAAGTTAAAAGATTCCACGAAATTTTTAAATATTAAACAATTTTTTTTAATCTCTTATAGTCCAAAGATTTTTTTTTCTTTAAGAAAACCTAGGGCCCAATTTTTTTTCTTTTAGTGTTTTATTTTAGCAACACATAGCCTTACTTTTGTTCGGAACGGCCATGCTTGTTTGATTTGTACTCATTTGAAACAATCGTTTGCCTGAATTGATTCAATTTCATAATCTAAAAACTGAAAAGTTTATGTAAGCTACCATCGTCTACGGAATCCTCAATCTCCTTGCAATATAACTAATATGATAAGATTAGAGTGATTGTGGTCCACTGGTAGTAAAATCTAGAAAATATAGTAATATACCAAATTTAGGTTCCATACATTGTAAATTACTTTACATTTGTTTGTGGCATCAGGGGTATTTACATGCATGGTTCCTCCTGTTTCGGACTAGTCGATCTTATGGTTCATTAACCTGTTGACATTAACCTATTAAATCTGTTTGAGAGAAAAGTCTGTCTTATCCAAAACATAATATTTATGTAGTCTAATGGTTTTTTCGCTGAACCAGTTTACCAAATTTTTATTATAAAAAACGTACATGACAGAGCAACAATAACAACCGACAAGTACTAGAAGAAAGAAAACGAACTTTAGCGGAGACACCGGCTTAGATAACATCCCCACTTCCTCATCAGACAAGCTAGCAAACCCCTTTTGCGGCAAAGAGACCGTGTTTCTTTCAACATCATCTAGTGAATACAAACGCGTGAAGTAGTTAACAGCCAGATTCTCCAACTCCATGTTATCCAAAATCCATTGACCTGAATCATTCTTTAACATTTCAATCCGATTATGTCTTCTTCGTATAATAGTAGACGTATGAACCATAACTTCGAGATATAAATATGTGGTCTTGACTTTGAAACACCTAAAAAGTTGGTAAAACTGAGTTGGTGGGAGATCTACAATATTTCCACGTGTCAATATATATTTATATTAATATAGTCAGAAAAATATTCAGTGTGTGTATATATAAATACAGTCGTACTTGAATTAGTTTGTTCTATACAGACATTTTTAACAATGGGATCGACAGTTCAGAAATCGGCGTTACTGTTATGTGGAGATTACATGGAAGCTTACGAGACCATTGTTCCTCTCTATGTCCTTCAAGCGTTTGGCGTTAGCGTTCACTGCGTTTCACCTAACCGCATCGCCGGTGATCGCTGCGTTATGTCGGCCCATGATTTCACGGGCCTCGAGGTTCCATTTCTCCCAATATATATATACTTCGTTTAGATTTTCTCTTTTGTTTTTGATAATCACTGATTTTTTTCTTTTTTTTGGTGTGCGAAGCTCTATACGGAGCTGGTCGTTGATCAGTTGACTATAAATGCCAACTTTGATGACGTAATCCCGGAGAATTACGACGTCCTCATCATTCCCGGGGGACGATTCACGGAGATTCTCAGTGCCGATGAGAAATGTGTTGACCTTGTCGCGCGATTCGCGGAATCTAAGAAGTTGATCTTTACTAGCTGCCACAGTCAGGTTATGTTGATGGCGGCCGGAATTCTCTCCGGCGGTGTGAAATGCACGGCGTTTGAAAGCATAAAGCCTCTGATTGAGCTCTCTGGCGGCGAGTGGTGGCAGCAGCCTGGGATTCAGAGCATGTTTGAGATCACTGATTGCGTTAAGGACGGGAATTTCATGAGTACGGTTGGTTGGCCCACACTTGGTCACGGGATTAGGCTTTTGCTTGAATCTCTTGGTGCAAAATTCTCGAGCGTGAAGGAGAAGCAAGCTTCCGTGCTTTTCCTTATTGGGGTGAGTTTTCAATTCCTCATCAAAATGCGTAAACCATTAGTGAAATCAATCTTGTTTCGATCATCAAAGGCACTGAGCATTTCTTTTGTGCTATTGTGGTTTCAGTAATTGTGGAAAATGTTTTATATTTCTATTGATTTTTGATTTCTGTTGGCTTTTAAGGACTATGTTGAAGACTATGGAATCAATGTACCATTTAGAGCATTACAAGCTTTAGGTTGTAAAGTGGATGTAGTGACACCGAACAAGAAGCAAGGAGAGACGTGTGCAACGGCAGTTTATGACCTTGAGGAAGGACGGCAGCTTCCTGCAGAGAAGCGCGGACACAACTTCTTTGTGACTCAATCGTGGGATGATATATGTGTGGATGATTATGACTGTGTAGTGGTGCCAGGAGGGAGATCACCTGAGCTACTAGTGATGAATGAAAAGGCTGTTGCTTTGGTTAAGAATTTTGCAGAGAAAGATAAAGTGTTTGCAGCTATTGGACAGGGTAAATTGCTTCTTGCAGCCACTGGTGCTCTTAAGGTAAATCATTGCTTCTGATTTCAAAGTCCTTTCCTTTTGGAAGGTTTCAACTTAAAACTTTCAGATGAGCTCTTTCAAAACAGTAAGATGCAGTTAGAAGTAATACTAATGCATAGCTCAAGATGGCATGAAAATGCAAAAGAACTTGTATTGAATGGGATAGTAATCTTGTAGTCATGTTGGCTTTCGATCATATGGTGTTTCTCTCTTTATGAAATTTTAGGGGAAGCGATGCGCGAGTGGGAAGGGGATGAAGGTGATGGTGAAGGTGGCTGGAGGTGAGACTGTAGATTCAAAGGGATGTATAACTGATGGGAAGCTTGTGACGGCTGCATCAGCCTCGGATCTGCCAGCCTTTTTATCTGATTTATCAACTGCTCTTGGTCTCGCTGTCATGTTTTAAGATTTTGTGAAAAGGGAAGACCTAAAACATATTTTGGTTCATAAAAGATATATCTCCAAGTTGCTCAAGAAGTGAAAAAGAAAGACAAAAGTAGTCTCTTTGATTCTGCTTTCATCAACAAACTATTTTGAATCAATAAATAAATTAACATAAAAACAGACTCTAAGTTTGTTTGCTAAAATTAGCTGACTGACAGAGAGTAGTAAAACAGATTCGACCTTATGTATATAAAGTTAAACGTTACAAAGGCATTCTCTATGTAAATGGTACAATCAAACCAACTTGGATCGATCAATCATCTTCTTAATTCCTCTTTACTTCTTACTGAAATTCTTCCGCGTCCAAAAATTTGGTAGAGACGGGCAGAGAGCTTCGGATGATAAAAACAACGAGCATGCCCGTGAAGATGCTATAAGTATAAGGGAAGGGTGGAGAAATGTGTTTACTCGGACCGTTCCCTGTTCCGACCATTCTTCTGGTTACTGTACAGTGGAAGAAGCCAACGAGCCCCATGTTTCCTCTTTCCATAGCATCGCCAATAAAGCACACAAAATGCAATAATGCAGACAATAGGAATTGCCCATCTAATTACAAAATAAATACAAACAAATTAGATGAGCAGAGAAATTGAGACAACTGTAGTCAGAGTTTGTTTAAGATTTGTTTTGTTACCTGTCCAAGTCCAGAACGGGACTATACACGACATTTTCCCATGTCCCAACGATGAAATGCCAGACTGGGTTGTAATAAAGGGCTTCTGCTGTCCAGAACATCCTTGTATATGTCTCCAAGAATATGAAAAGTACCCATGCCGCCATTTCTAATAAAATGAATTTTATTATAAACCGGCCCACAACCACCATGACAAGAGAGAACCCAACCAGCCAGTTGAATAGTCGATTATTGTATTCTTTGATAAACAAAGACCGTGCCTTTCCCATCATCTGCCCACAAGTTCTTAAGTCAGACTGGAACTCAATACTTCTAGTATAACTTAGACAAGTATATCTTACCTTAGTTAACCTTTGCTCATAATTTTGCTTTGAAGGACCAACACATTGCTGCTCAAAAGTTTGGTTGCAGTACATGAATCCCGCATTGAATTTAGCCATAGAAGGGAGTCGGAGAGCTTGTAAGTGGTCCATGTCATCTTCACACTTTGTATATAGTGTTTCACAGAGCTTCGATGATTGATATTCATTTGCAAGAACAAAATTCTTATATACCTGAATAATATTTCCAGGGGACAAGAACGTATAAGAAAGTAATTTTGTGAATCTTATTTTAAGTAGACTACAAAAATCTGCCAACAAAAAGTTCAAAATCATTTTTTTTTTCATATACTAAGATAGTGTTTGAAAAGTTAGTTAACAGAAAATTCATATTAGCATAGCAACTCATACCTCCTGCATTTGTTCATCCAGCTGATCGACAGATTTCTTCGCATGCTGTCTACCAAAATGTTGTGCATCAAATGCTTTAATAGCTTCATCATGTGCAGTTTCATGGGCACTTTGGAGAGATTCTTCAGACATAGGTAGCCTCAATCTTACCATCCTCTCATTGTACAGCTTCACACATTGCTCAACAATACCTTTATTGAAAACCTCAACTAGTGATCCTGTTGATGGGATTTCTCCTTTATTTAACGCATCCAATATCTACAAATGAGCAGTAGAAAATGGAATATATCAAGACACCATTTCGTAAACATAGAAGGCAGTACTCTCGAAATCATATAAGCCAATATCTAGTGATACATATCAAGAACGTGCACTTATGTTCATCAAATATCTAGCCAGTAACAAAGCCATCGCTTATACCAATATGCACTCATATTTTGATATGTATATCATCATAGCACTAAACGGGTTGAAACAGAACAACATCAACGGAATCATAATGACCATGTGAAAAAGTAATCAACGAATTTTTACGAAAATATTACAAATAGATACTCAGATAGCTTTGAAGCCAGGAAACACAACCATCCATGAGAAGAGGAAAACATGTCTATTTAGTTGATAAAGGACGGAAAACCACAGAGAATGCAGACACTCTTTTTGATTTCTCAATGACACTTCCACTCATTCATATAAATGTTTTTAAGGATTCAAAGAGTGAAGCCATGCTGATAGAAAAAAACTGACACTCACCTGTTCCAAGAAAGAAATAAATTCCTTCCCATTTAATGTTTTCCCCTGCACTATCTTTGGGCGGATAATGCTAGCAACAAGCTTTTTCAATTGATCACGCTTTGCAACATATGAAGAGTCCAGGTCCTCATCCTTCAGATCACACAGCTTCGTCCGCATGAGATGAGGCTATATAACAAAAACAAGAAAATATATTACACAAGAAGACCACCTATTTACAAACAGCTCAAAGAAAAGAGTATGGAAGACTCCACATCTGAGTCAGATGAGACAATCATTCAAAATACTGAGCACGTCAGAAAACAAAAAATTCTCCCAAGAACTTTAAAGAAACTATACTTCAAGACTCACAGGTCCACAAAAGAGACATTTTGTGTATGCTTCAGCATGAATTAAAGGTAAAGCAGAACCACAAAAAGGTTTATTATTCACATGTAATTCAGCAGACATTTAAAGATAACCATAAATTTCCATACCCAAGAGAGCAATTTTTTTAATTGAAGGTTCTATGTTTTGTATTTCTTCTGAAAAAAACGGCTTGAATATATGCAAAAACATACAAATTCCCTACCTGTGGTAAGCTAAAGGCTGTGCTATTGTCACCCATTATAGCCAAGGAATCCCGAATCTGGTTAACCTGAGCAAGGTAATAACAAGAATAATTTCTGAAAGAATGATGATGATTGGCTGTATGATGCATAACAAAGGAGAACATACCTGGTCAATATTTTTGTTACCTGCAAACATATGAAAAAAATCAATTAGCAAGGGCTGCTGCTTGTAAGAAATGATTTAAGCGATATTAATTAAATAATAGAAAGGAACTCTAACCATCTTCATTAGGGACATGTCTCAGAGCTTCATCCACCATTTGCTTCACTGATTTCCCTTCTGCATAAAGTTGAAATAGTGTTAATCATGATCAGCTCACATGCACTAATACAGACGAAAGTGGAATATAGATATGGATCACACAGGACCAGCAGCATTCAAAATACTGCTGGTCAAATTAGAATAGAATAAGGAAAGAATTTTAGCACTGTTCATATTGAACTATTATGAACGTTGTTGTCAAAAGCAGCATGTACTTACGCAGAAAATCACGCTGGATAAGCCACAGAAGCTTTGACGGTTCAAAAGCAACATCTTCACCCTACACAATATGTAAAAGATCAGAAACAAAGTTTTGAAGGTTGCCATGCATCAAGAATAACAGCATTCCGTAAGTGTGTACCTTTACTCTGCCAATTGAGTTGCATGAGTCAATGACAATAGAACCCAGTCAGTATTCATAGAGGCAGGCAGACATATTAAACAAGATAGAAGTGCAGTGTACTATTGAGCAAACCTTCCATAAAATTCTTCTGCCAACTCAACAGCAAAGGAGAGCCGAGAAATATCAGCTTCACGGATCTGATGAAAACCCATATCAGAGAGAGAAATGTAGATGAAGTTCTTTCAAACACTAGCTACTCCGTTACACATCCATATTTGTACACTTGCTACTATAAAATTAAGGGTGTGTTTACTAACGCTTGAGTTTTCATGCCACTAACCAAATCAACCAAAACATAACTGGGCAACCTATTCCAAATTGCTTGTATTCTACAAACATTAATAAAAGACTAAAAACAGAGGGGGGGAGGGGGATGGCTTTCCTATGGTAATCCAATTTGCTTCAGTGGCAAAATAATGTTTTTCTTGTCATAACCAAGGCAAATGAATGTTTAGGAATTCATATCTAAGACTGCTACCCAATACTTCACTTTTGGGCTAAACCTTCAATAAGATGAACTACCTAGATCTTTTCGGTCTTTCCAAATGGCATGAAAGCTGATATTGATATTCAGAAACCTCTGTTAACTCTCTTTGGTTATAAGTATAATGTATCTACAAGCATAAGCAATCGAAACCAACGGAGAGGTGGGACAACTTACAGTTTCAGGCAGATTATAGATAAGCACGGAACTCATAACCGTTGCCAGAGCAAAAATCCTGAAGATTTACAAGGATTAGATATACAGAGCTTCCGCAAATAAAAGTTTAAATGTCCAAATAGTGAATTGTCTGGGTACCGGTCATCATAAACATTTGACTTTCCAACACTTTCAAATCCTTCTGTGTCGAGGTAAATTACTGAAGTTTTTACTCCCTCAATATCCAGCTCCAGTGGTGTTCCCCAGACCCAAATACCTGTATACAACAATTAAGTGGATTCCGAAAAGAAAAAAATCAAACCTTTATTAGCTCAAATATATTTGCAATTGAAGGATGATATTTTCCACAGGACAATGGTTGTGATACCTTTTGTTTTGGTATCACGCATGTGTCCAACACCAAAGCCTGATGAATTTGAAAATATTGTAACTCGATGTCAAGTACTACGTCGTGATATATAAGTAAAATGCACAACCAGATATATGAGGTAAGAGGCACCTTCATAACAGGAAAGAGAAAGAAGCTGATTGAGTAGAAATGATTTTCCAGAACGGTATGGGCCAATCACCTAACGTTTCAATAGCATAGAAAATAACAAGCAAGAAGTGAGAAAAAAGAAGCAAATTTCTTGGTCCGAAAAAATCAGGTTCAGATAGAAACATACAAATAATTGATAATCAGTCAAACATCACTCCCACATACCGCAACAGCAGAAATAGAAGTTGTGATCCTGCTTATTGCTTCCAAACCCTCTTTGCTAAGCTGAAGCTTTGTATGACCCGGAGCAGGTTCGACAATAGGAAAACTGCATAAGAAACAAGAACCAGCTGGTCTCAAGGGGACCCATAAAAGATTTCCAAAAATGTTTGCCGATCACAATTAATCAATCATCAGAAGTTGCAAAACATGGTTTGCAGTAACAAGACTTCTTGCAACAATGTGGCTATAACAAACCTAAAACTGGACAATACATTATCATGAACATTCATAGGTTCTCACGTACATAAGATAAAAACACTTATTTCCATCAGGTTGCAACGAAACAAAACCATAGGTTCAATTATCAATATACATAATGAGATCCATTGCTACAAATGTGATTCCTTTCCCATTGCTACAACTACAAGAAGCGGTATGATGGTCCAAAAACCGGAAAAAAAAAACTTCAAACCCAAATTGTGGATTAAAAGCCAGATATTCTCTCCATATAAAGAAACAAATCTGAGGAGGTTCGCTGGGAAACACAAGAAGAAGGAGAATAGAAACTACACTTACGCCTGGTGAAAATTCTCGATCGAGAGAGAAGTAGACGACAAGAGACATAGAGAAAAGAAGAAAAGAATGGCTGGGCGAGAAATCTCCATGATTTTGACCCAGAAAGAACACGATCCGTTATATACCCGATTGCCGTTTCAAGTCAATAGATGGAAATTGCGACAAGATACAGACTCTCCTCGTAGAGGAAAAAGGGATCTCGGAAACCTGAAGAGATGGGTGTACGTTAGGAATCGTGCACCCGCAGAGAGAAAGTTGCAGGAGATCTCAGCTTAGATGAGGAACACTAGATTGCAAGGCTTCGTAGCAAAGCGGGGAAGGACGAAACCCAACACAATTGTCGACATTTGACCCGAACTCAAAGTTTACAATTTTAACCCAAGATCTGCTGACGTGGCTCGTAAGGTTACTTTTGTCATTTCCGTTTGCTCATATAATTGATTAAATTCTTTAGTTATATTTAGTCTCATTTTTGTATATGTAACCTAAATAAGATTTTGGTAACTTTCTTGTTTGACAAAAGATCAAATTAATAACTTTCTTATTTTTATATTACATATGTATAAATATATTTTATAAGTGCAAGAGAGATCCAATTATACTTAAATATGCTTAGATAGCTTTATATAAAGTTAAATTATGCAACGGTCCATTTCACCATTACCCCACTTTTAAAACTTATCGTATTATTGTCTATTGACCAAGTCATATATGCATCATCCGATTGCAAATTTGGTGTTGTTGACAAAACCTAATGGTATAACTAGATTATTGGTGTTATTTATGACAACTAAAATAGAGAGATGGACCGACTTTACTCTTCAACTAAACAAAATCTAAAGCATAGTTATTAGATTTTAGGACAAATCATTTTAAAATTTAGAGACAAGTAACATCCAAACATCTCTATGCATGCAACATCCAAACAAACTTGTCAAATGTAGTTATTTTCAAATAGATTTATGCACAAATCAAATAAACCATACCAACAAACAACACACACAAATCTTATAAAAATAAATCAAAATTACATGCCTTTATCAGGATCACCCAAACATCATCATATCAAGCATATAAGAAGGTGAAATCAGTCAAATATATATCCAAAATTGGCATTCACAATAAACTCAGATTTGTAAAGTTCAAGTCTTTACATAAAGCAAGACGCTTTTCCCTACAAAAGAATTGTTCTCTCGCCAAAACTCTCACTTGCCTTAGATATGAACCTATATCCAACTCTCCCTTGTCCACTGCTTCTTCCAGTACTCTTAACACGTCTTCAATGGCGTCATCTTCCGCCAATCCCTCATCCGCTGGTTCAGTTTCGAACATTTCTTCGATTTCCATATCTATTGACGTCGATTGCATCAGTCTTTGGTAGTTCGTCTCTGCCCAGTTCTCCAAAACATCGCTATCGTCTTTCAGCTTCGCAACTGTCACCTTCAGTGTATCCTTCTCGATCTCAAGCTCAGTGATGATCGTTTTAACCAATTCAGATCTTTTCTTCATCTCTGATTGCAGTTTCCAGAGGTGTTCATTCTCTTCCTCTGATCTCGCCATGATTGTTATAGCGTCGTAGTGGAGGCTCGTGGCTAATCGGTCTAGGGCTTCGGTTCTCGAAACCGATATATTCCGGGTCGGGATTGAATCTGTGCGTACAAATGGGTGATCATTCGCGAGGACTTTCTTGAGGTTTCGAATGAAATCGAGTAAATTGCATCGTGGGTATTCCCATGTCTTGATGTAATTAGAGTTTGTGTATCCGGAACAATTCACGAATGGGTGATTAGTACGAATTGGTATGGAATTAGGGTTTATAAACACTAGAGGATGCGTCAATGGGTAGTTCTCGTGAATCCAAATGGTCAATTGTACGGTTGGGAGTTGTACAGTGGAGCTTCGAATACGTAGAGATCCCTCAAGGCAAAAGAGTTGAACTTTAGCTCCGTTGTTGTGATTATAAGTATCAGTAGAGAGCTCGAACTTTGGAAAATTTTGGAGGAATGAAGTTAGGTGCTTTCTGATAAGCCATTTTTGATCAGGATCGGTGTAGGACAGAGCAAAGGAACCGGTGGCAAGAAGAGCTTTCTCTATGAATTTGACCGGAGAAGATGATGATGATGCCATTCAAAAAGTTACTGTTTTGAGGCCAAAGCTGGTTCTGTGCTATTTATGAAGTTGTTTAGTTTTGAAGTCGTCTGTTTATTATTTTATATTATGAAATGACTTGGAAATGTTTTGGGTCAAGCTTAAAGAACAAGGGATAGTGATTGTTCTGTTGTTTCTTAGAAGTTTACTTCTTGAAAAGAATAACAACTTTGCTATCTGTCTTTTTCTCTTTTTATTTCTTAGATTGATATGTTTGTCACTTGATCATTCAATGGTTTTGTATGGTATAGTTAAATCTATAATTGGCTTGATCTAATTTCACTAAGTCAGTCTCAAATTCTACAATATTTGTTCTTATGAAAACTCTACCTTTATTATAATCACTTGATGACAAAATTGCTGAAAATTTTCAAGTCTTTCGGTATATGAAGGATTACAAATGCATTGATAAATGTCTTTTGTCTGCAGTCTATTATACTCAGTGTATTCACATCTCTTTAGGAGTCTAGGGAAAATTTATGGTGACATGGTTAATTAGGTGGTCTGGCTAATTTTTAACTCTGATATTGTGCTTCAAATTCTTTTCGTTTTTTTTTTGTATATCAACTTAATGCCTTGACATTATAATTTAATCGCAGTCGCTTTAATATAATCTTGTTATAGCAATTTTCTTTGTCTGCCCTCTTTACTGTCTAAATCTCAAAGTAGAATCATCCAAGCTGCTGTGACAACATCCTTTCTTTATTTAACTTTGTTGAGACTTGAGAGAGTTCTTTTATGTGTACATGTCGCAGAGAAACTATGCAAGTGAATTTTAGTGAACGGTTTGAGTGAAGGTGAGAGACTCCAATTCCCAAGTTAATACATTACAATCCATCATGGTAATATACCAATCCTCTAATTATGCCTTTTCTTCGTCCCAAGCTTGTATTTTCTTTCTTCATCCCATTGTCCGGATAGGTGTTTCTTTTTCTTCTCTAGATGCTTCACCTTTTGTTTAAATCTCTATATATGTTCCTTGCACATTCTTGCATATGCATTCTTTCTTCCCAGTCATTTTTAAACTCTCTGATCAGCTTCTTCAGAACCTAGTTAATTTGCAAACGTCATCACAGTGGTCAGTCGACATGCTTAAGTAAGATAGACCACTGCTCAAATCGAAGAAGGGATCTTACTTTAATCTCCAGCTCCACAGATTTTCTCAAACTATCATGGCTTTTGGGGTTACAAACCGGCATACAGTTTGAAAGAGCTTTGTCTATACACTTCTTCTTCTCTTTTACCTCTTTTAGAAGATAATGTGCCGCTTTTCTGCTGTCACTTGGCATTTTTCTTCGAAGGTAGTAAAGCTACTTATATGGTAAGACAAAAAAGGTGTTCAAGACGGTACTAGTAAGCAAACTATGAATCTTGGGGAGTTTAAGCATAGCAATAGTAATGATAACTCTCGGCTAAGTTCTCTGAAATCAAGTATTGCTCCATTGTCCAGCTTCTGAAAGTGTGCTTTCTGCTGAAGTATCATCATATTTTCTTGTGCAAAGCTTTCCCCCCTTCTGAGCATCGAGAATTGCAGGCTCTAAATTGTGCAGAGCAAAATTTAAGGGTTTGTCAAATATATTAAGTTTGCTTTTTCTATAAGATCATGATGATATTGAGCATTACCTGGTCAATGGTTTCTTGTGTTGTTTCTCCTTTAGGTAGCTTGGCAAGATTCTTCAGCAATTGCTCAACCAGCCTTTTACACCAGTCAATGAAGTTTGCAGTCGAGTGATATCTACTGATAGCGCGCCCTCTCTCCTCACGTAAGGCCTGCCACTGTGACTGCCCACAGGAGAAAGAGAAAAAAGAACGATTAACGATACAACCACCATGAGTTTTGGGTGGTAACTTTCGGGGTTCACATGTTGTAAACACTTACTTCTGTTTCTGTGTACATATGGCTTGTGTGGAGATAATCTAGTTCCATCTTTCTGAGTCGCTTCTCAGCTTCCAAGTAATGTTTCTTCAGTTTGTTGTCATTATCAATAACAACACAAGTGGAGACCTTGTCGTTGCCTTGTGGAGGATAAGCCATAGCCTCTTGTGCTTGTCGTTTAAGGATTATCACCAAAACGATGTTTGTTATCTTTGACCTTCGCAAGTACTGTGTTCTTATATACACGTTATAAAGTTCAGAATCCGAGTAGAAAGAAAAATTTTAAATAAAATTTTTAATTGATTAACCACAATCTTGCTCCCCACGCCACGGAAATTCCTAACTAGTATTTCGTCAACGACGATTATCTAGATCATAAGTTTACATCTTTTATATTATAGTAAAGCAAATCCATAGAGATCATTTGCTCCTGCAATAATACAATTAAAAATCTGAATAATACTATGAACTCTCACAAAGCAAACAGAGTTTATCGGATCAAACTCATTTTTATACCCCAAAAAAGGACAAAAGGGGAGAGACATTTGTATGCGTCCATGGATCCTCTGAGTGTAATGAAATTCATATTTGTTTGGTCTAACTTCATTAATGTACTTTTAATACTTTAATTTAGTGGTAAAAGGCTTTTGACTTGGATCTGCTGTTCATTTTGGGGAGTTTGCATGTGGAGGGATCAAAATTCTGCAATATTTGTTCTTATGAAACCTCTGTTTTAGTATAATCACTTGATGACCAAACTGCTGATAATTGTCAAGTCTTTCTGTAAATGTACCATATATGCATTGATAAGTGATTCTTGTCTACCGTCTAGTATGCTCCCAGTGAATTCGTATCTTTTTGGGAGTCTAGGGAAAATTTATAGTGACATGGTTGATAAGGTGGTCTGCATTTTTCTAACTCTGGCATTGTGCTTCAAATTCTTTGCTTTCTGTATCAGCTTTGTGACTTGCCATTAGACTTTGATCGCAGTCGCTTTGGTATAATCTTGTTACGGAATTTTTCTTTGTATGTCTTATCCATCTTTTACCTCTTTATAGCCTAAATCTCAAAGTAGAATCATTCAAGCTAGTGTACAATCTGTGACAACATCTTTCCCTTATTTCTCTTTTGAGACTTGAGAGAGTTCTTTTATGTTTACAGTTCGCAGAGAAACTATGCAAATGAATTTTGGTGAACGGTTTAAGAGAAAGTGAAACACTTCAATCCTGAAATTAATACATTACAACCCATCATGGTAATCTACCAATCCTCTAATTATGATCTTTTCTTCGTCCCATTGTCCTGATAGGTATTCCTTTTTCTTCTCTAAAAGCTTCACCTTTTGTTTTAAATCTTTATATATGTTCCTTTCACATTGCAGCATATGCATTCTTTCTTCCCTGTCGTTTTGAAGCTCTCTGATCAGATTCTTTAGAACCTAGTTCATTTGCAAACATCATCCCATTGTTTAGTCTATATGCTAAAGTAAGATAAGACTTGTGCTACAGATTTTCTCACACTGTCAATTTCATGATTTGTGGGCTTACAAGCGCCTTTATAGTTTGAAAGAGATTTTTCTCTACAATTATTCTTCTCTTTTACCTCTTTTAGGAGATCATGTGCTGCTTTTCTGCTCACGCCTGGCAATTTTCTTCGAAGGTCGTAAATCTAATCATATGGTAAGACAAAAAGTTCAGTATGGTACTAGTAAGTAAGCTTTGAATCTTGGGGGTCTAAGGTTAACAATAGTAATAATACATTTCTGCTAACTCCGTTTAAGTTTTGTATTGCTCCACTGTCCAGCTTCTGGAATTGTGATTTCTGCTGAAATAGATTTGTGTTTTCTATAAGAGCATGATGATATTGAACATTACTTGGTAAATGGTTTCTTCTATCGTCTCTCCTTTAGGTAGCTTGGCAAGAGCCTCCTGCAATCGCTCAACCAGACTTTTGCACCAACCAATAAATTTTTCAAGCGAGTTAGCCCTACTGAGAGCTTGGCTTCTCTCCACACGTAAGTCCTGCCACTGTGACTGCTCACAGGAGAACGAGATAAAAGAACAATACAACCACCATAATGAGTTTTGGCTGGTAGCTTTCGCGGTTTGAATGTTGTAAACACTTACTATCGTTTCTGTATACTTTTGGCTTGTGTGGAGATAATCTCGTTCCATCTTTTTGAGTAGACCTTGTTGACGCCTTGTGGGATACGTCATAATCGCCATTTTCTCTCGTGTTTGTCGTTTAAGGATTGTCACCTATCTTTGTTATCTTTAACCTCTCGCAAGCACTGTGTTCTTATATAAACCTTATAAAATTCAGAATCCGAGCAGAAAGGATAATAAGCTTTTTATATTGATTAAGATATTGCACTCCACGCCAAGCAAATTCCTAACTTGGTCAACGACAATTATCTAAATTAATAACTCCAGCTGCAATGCCTGGTATCATAAGTTTACATCTTTTATAAATTGCTCCCCAATAATACAATTAAGATCTGAAAAACTATATAAAATAGTAGTTAAGTACTATTAATTCTCACAAAGCAAAGTAGCAAACCACAGTTTAACGGATCATACTCTCCTTTACACCCCAAAAAAAAGGACAAACGGGAGAGACACTTATAAGCGTGCATAGATCCTCTGTTACATACCCTTAGCATCAAAAACTATTAAGGGATTCGATTACACTCCTATATCTCACACCTCTCGAGAAAGTTGCGTTATATATATACACATAAACCTTCAGATACCAAAGAGTATGGAACGGGGAGATTCAGTGATCACAGCTACTGTTTTCTGCTTGTCTTGTTCTTCATCTGAGTTCTGTCCTGCACGAACATGAGGAGACAGCCACTTGGATTTTACATACTCAGCTCTTCTCCATGGCGGCACAAGAAGTCCTTTCTTCTTCAAGCTCTGATTTGCGGCTTTACATATAAGGATGATGATCTTCTGCAGCCGATTCGCCTTGCCTACATATATGTAAGGCAGGGTTTGAAGCATCGACTTGTATGTCTTTGTTGCACGAGCAATCTCGAATTTTGATTTGAAATCAATGTCAATCAACAGTCTTTCACCTTTGATTATGACATCCACATATTCATATTCCCCTGTTTCATTTCACAAAACAACCAACCCTTGTGTCAAAGCTTCATACCAATCTGTTAAAAGACAATCAAAAGATCCCAATATGTCGAGTTTTTAGCAAAAGAGTAAGAGCTATGGATTATACCAGCAGGACAAGAAGGGGATTTCTCCCAGCGAGATTTGCATACAGCCGCATCATAACCTAAGCTCACTAACCCATCGGCAACAATTTTCAAGCATGATTCGTCTTTACGTATGCAATTCTTACTTGTTTCCATAACCTTGGTTGCATCTGCCATTAAAGTCCTCTCGAAGACGCTAGTACAGAGAACCAAACTCTACACAATGAATCCATAGATCAGGTTTCTGTTTATAAACAAACCTACAGTCTACATTCAATAGAAATACAGTACTTTCAGAGTTTCAGAAGCCTCCCCGCGGGTACATTTCATAACATCGGACCATTCAGATTCATCGTCTGAGCTCTCTGTTCCACTCCCGCTAAAGCAGTTGCAGCGGCTACGGCCACACCGCTGTTTATCTCCTCCATTGTTATCCTCAAGAAAATTTCGAACCATCTTCGCCAAACAGACCGAGCTCGGTTCGAAATCTCCAAAATTGCCTCTCGAAAGTGGTGCCTTTGGTGGCTCAACGTCGGAGACGAGAAATTTCTCCGATGCGTTCTTCATAGTGAACTGACGGTCGAAGAGACGCTTCAGTCGCGATTTTGGCACTTGCCTCATTGGCTCCGGGAACGGTGTCTCTTCCGACACATCAGAGTCGATCGGTTGAACTTTCAAATGAAACGGCATTGTGATTACTCAAAAATTCAAATCACAAAAAAAACTGTTTACAGAGAAATTTCAGATCAAGGAAAGTTGATATTTGTCGAAGATCTAATTAAAAAAAAAACTTGAACCTAACTCCAATATTTGTCAAAAACTATGATCTAAAATTCAAGATAAAGTATGGAATAACTTCCAAATTGAGCAAACTTTAGGAAAATATATTAAAAGCAAAAGAAAAACATCGCTTTAAATTCAGCTCTTTAGATACGAATTAAAGTTTCCGAGATTCGCGACGAAGCGAAAACGTTAAGCTTTATGCTTTTGTTTTTGTGATCACAATAACGAAAACTCGACGCAAATCTCTCCGTCGATTTCATTATTTTTTTACTCCCGAAGATGTGGTTTAGATTTCTCCGACGAAAATACCACCGGCGATTTCAAAGAAGATTGAATCAAAAACGAAAATTGAGAGAAGAAATTGAATTTCGAAAAACGGCAAAAGAAAATCTGATCTGAAACGGCGAAAGAGTACAGAGGATAAGCTTTGGTTAGGGGGATTTTATACAAAGAAAAGGATATGATGTACACGTGTCTATCCTACGTGTCAAAATAGCTAAATCCGTAAGATGATAAAAGACACGTGTCATGAAATCGACGGTGCATGCTTTTAACAAATGGCTAAGATCAAATGCTCTTGGTTTGGCAAAAGTCAAAAGTACCCTCGAAGCCTGTTTACTAGACGACGTGTCTGCGACTCCACTTATGCCGGTCTCTGTTAACATATCGTCCGGAATAAGTTGAGAAAGAGTATATAAGCTGACGAGAGCACCCCTCCGTATCTTACGTACGTGCTTTTGCTTTTTGAACGTATTTTGGAATATTCTTTTGGTATCTAACTTCGATTCATCTCCGTACACCGTAAAAAAATTGTTAATCGATAATATGAATCTATGTTTTTTCTTTTTCTTATTTGTTTATATTTCTGGGGGAACAATTTTTCAAAATCAATTAATTGAATATGAATAAAAGAGTTATTAAAATCTTTAGTTTTATATTCAAAACAATATTTTATCGTATAAAAATTATAGATCTCTTGACCAATTTTAACATTACTTACTTGAAATATTTCATTAACTTTACTTATATTTTGTTTAGATAAAGATATATTAATTGGTAAGTCAAATATCCTTTAAATATTTTTTTGTTAAATTTTGTTTATAAAGTATGTTTACTACACATGTATTATGCATTTATGCCAAATTATTGATGTTGGAGGCTGGAGCATTGGATAACATGAGAGCAAATGAAAAAAAAAACCTTTTAACGAATATTTTTTTATTCAAAAAATGTTCGTTAAGTTGTTGTGGTTTGACAAAAAGAAAAAAAAAACCTTATTGGTTTAGTTAAGGGTCAACACTATTTTTAATGTTAGTGTGATTATTAAAATATCCTCCACTATATATTTAATCATTCTTAATTTTAATTTTAATTTTTGTATAAAGATAAGAGTCAATTTGTCAAAAATACATGAAAAATTAGAAAATTAGGTAGATGACACTAGTTTTTCGTAAATTCATTCTCTCACTCCCAACAAGGTCGAAATGACCAAAGTATGGCTATTAATTCTGAATGATAAATATTAAAAAAATAATAAATCTAATATCTTTTTAGATCTCAACGTGCAAAGTACATGACAAAGCATTAATTGATGTCAGAAATAATTTCCACGTCATAGGAGAGACATAGATAAGAGAAAATATTTTCAACTTACATGTAAACTGGTATAGAGTATGATAACACCATACAACCATTATTACATAGGTACATAAACAGTTGTATCAACAACCAGCTTAGAGGCAAATTTTCCTGTGACATGGTAATAATGAGTTGTGTGGTTGTGTGTGTAATACAAGGTAAATTTTCTTGTGCTATGTGTAATAATGATGGTTAACGGATACCGTACGTGCATTGTTATTGGTAAAGCTATGTATGTACATAAATACGTGAAGAAGTATAGACAAAAAGAGGTAGGGGGATATGGTCCAAACTTTTAGTATAAACATAACTCTGCAAGAAATTAGTTACATGTGTAGAGGATGAATGACAATTACAGCCTTACATATACATGTGTAACTAACAAGTTATCGGTGTATTCAATTATGTACATATACAATCGACATGTGTAACTAATCAGTTATCGGGTTATGATTTGATGTACAAATACAAATGAAATTAATATGGCTGCCATGATAATTAGGCATGTAGCAGTACACATGTTACGTTACCCCAGGCATGCCTGAACATAGAAAGCTCTTCGAGGACAAATGATGGCGTGGAATAGTCCCAACATCAAGTTGTAACCACAACGCCCCCCCCCCCCCCCCCAAAATATTTTGATGAGTCTGATGAGAAGGATATGTGTAAGATGTGAATTATCTTACAATAGAAAATATGAAAGGTGCAATACGTTGTGATGTATGGTTAACAACGTCGATCACCCTCGTGGCTAGTGCTAAAGGCAAACAAGCGCTGAGGGAGCTCCATGTTAGCCATCTGTTACACACATATTAGCTACGTTAGATGGAAATGTATCTTCCGCGTATGTATGTATACAAACATGTAACATGTTACGTTCATGTTTACATATCCATAATCTCATGAATGTATAACAAAAACTAGGTATATGAGCATGTGGACGTGTAAACATGAATGTAAATGTGTATGTGCATCTGTAATAAGTAACTGATATCGATAAACATATACATTTTAAAATCACTTAAACAATCAAACAATTTGGTTAGATCTGAACAAAAAAATCCAAACTCAAAACTTTCTCTTTACCTAGGAAAACAAAATCACAAATCAGCACGGGGTCTTGCAGCCTCAAAATTTCCGATATGAGGAACCATATAAATGAAATTTAGAACCATCATGTCAATTAGTTTCAACCATTTGCGGATTTACAAAATCAAGTGAGATATAAAACTAGAAAATATAAATAAGGAGACCAAGATGAAAACGATTGAAAGAGAAGAAGAAAATGATGAATGTTACGTGTTCTATATGCTTTGAAGCTGACAAAAAGTTGTTGAAAACCACATAATTCATCGTAGAAGAGAATGACTCCAAATATGTAAACCCACTAACATATCAAAAAATCAATCGATAGTTAGAAGGGATAAGACTTATTTTTTTATTTAATATATATATATAGTGTATCTGACAAGATATGGATGAATTCTAAAAGATTACTTAGGTTTATAGGAGTATAAGAGTGATAAGTTTGGTACTGAAACCTAAGAGAGAGAAAGATGTGAAATATCTAATAGAAAACTCATGTACATATACTAAAAATTCCCCAATGATAATTACATTTTCTTTTTCTTTTTAATTTAACATTAAATTTTTTGGATCGACATTAAATATATTATTTTATTTCTTACAAAAAACTATTATTTTATTTCTTTAAAATAATAACTAAAATAATAATACCTCTAACAGTTAATTCTGCCTTTCAGATACATGGTATATGTGTTCTAGAAATAATCAGATCTGTTCTCCAGTTTGGGCTGGTACTTTTTTCCAGATAGCACGGAGAGCGTTAACTTCGGACCACAGCGCATCAGATGAAGCTTATCTTCCCTACATTCAGAATTTGAGGCGCTGCTATGGACCATGACATGTCTCTCATCTTTACATATCGGAGAGGTGGAATCTTTGTCGATTGTTCTGAGCTACTAAAGATAATTGAGGATCCCCACGCGTGGCCTGTCTTTCTATCTTACCTTGACGACTACTCAAGACTGCGAAGTTCGTTCAGGTTACCCGAGCACTTAACCACAAAGCAGATCACTTTGCACGTGCAGCTCGAAGGTCACCAAAATCTCTTACTTTTGTGATTTTAGTCTCTATTCTATTGTTATGAGTAGAAGGTGACCAAAAAAAATAATAACTAAAAATTATTGATTAGAAAATAAAATTATAATAATATTTGTTTGGTAACACCATATTTAATAAGACGAGTAAACGAATCCATGAGATCTGTGAATTGAAAACCGGCCCACGAACTCTCAATTTTAAAAGCTCTCCCGCACAATTTTCGAGCCATTCCGCTCTCTCTTTCTCTCAGTTAGGGTTTATTTATTCGACTTCTCTCTCACTCTTTCTCTTTTGGATTTAAGTCTTTTCTTTATTGATTTGTCGCCGTGAATATCGATAAGTTCTTCACCAAACGCTTTGGATCTTGTTTCTCCACTGAAATTTCATTCTCTACCGGTATGTAATCTTCTTGATTTGGACGACGGATCTGGTAAACTTGTACCTTTTGATTTCTTCTTGTATTCTGTAATTTAAGATTCTTGTATTTTTTGTTTTCGTTCTGAAGATATGGCTGGTAAAGGCGGGAAAGGACTCATAGCTGCAAAGACTACAGCAGCTAACAAGGACAAGAAGAAATCCATCTCTCGCTCTTCTCGTGCCGGCATTCAGGTATCCCTCAATCTCTAGCTTACCTTTTGAATTCGATGTGCTTTAGGGTTTTGATTTATGTTCAATTGTAATTGGGACTTAGGATAGTTGGGGAATCAAATAAGATATTGAGAACAAGATTCGTACTTTGTTCTATGTTAATTGCGTCAATGGGAAATTGCTGCCTCTCTGTTCCTAAAAATATATTGTAATTGTTTTGAACGTAATGTCTTCTTTACTCTATGTTTTTACTGTTAAGTAACAATATGTGCATAATACTAGACTTTGGTAGTCAAGGAGCTTTAAATTTGGTTTATTTCATCTTATGAGCATAGTAGCTTGCATGTTCTGTACGTTTGACACACACAAACTTGATTTCTCAGTGTGCACTTCTTGTAGTTGCGTATGAAGAAGACCTGTGTTAAGTAGCTAGACTAAATCTTATACAATGAAGTGCTTTTGTTTTGTAACTGATTAGTGTGTACGACCAATTAGCCTTTATGAGTGTAGTTAGTTATTTACTTGTCTTGTATGTTATTTTCTCTTCATCCTTGTTTTTTATTTTCTCTGTTCTAATGCAATTATATGTTCTGTTATTGTTTTTTTATGTGGTATTACAGTTTCCAGTGGGTCGTATCCATCGTCAACTCAAGTCAAGGGTTTCATCACATGGAAGAGTTGGTGCCACTGCTGCTGTTTATGCAGCATCAATTCTAGAGTACTTAACTGCAGAAGTTCTTGAGTTAGCTGGAAATGCGAGCAAAGATCTGAAAGTGAAGAGAATAACTCCAAGACATTTGCAGCTTGCAATTAGAGGAGATGAGGAGCTTGACACTCTCATCAAAGGCACAATTGCAGGAGGAGGTGTGATCCCTCACATCCACAAATCCCTTGTCAACAAAGTCACCAAGGATTGAGCTTCTGTCTCTGAGCCCTAAGTCTCGAATCATAATGTCCTTTGGTTGTTATATTAGCTTATGGTGTTTGTGTTTAGAAGTGAATTTTAGTTTATTGATTTAGTGTGCTCTCTCCTGGACGTCCTCGAGTGTATATGGGTTAATTCTAACACCTAGGTGTTTCGTTCTAGACTTGCATACTCTTGTGATCTTTTGCTAATGCTCATATGATTATGGATTCTTGGCTTTTTGGTTTCTTATATTGTCGCATGCACTCTCTTAGGTAACCCGCAAAATAAATCCTTGTTTAGAGGAAGAAAACACTTCTAACATTTCAAAGTGATTCACAATATCAAAGTTATATAGAACTAGACAAATGTGATATGGTTGTATCAGAAATTAGTCCTCAAACAAACACACACACACACACTCAGTCCTCATAGATTGAGGAGCATAACTACCACACAAAGAGCTAGAGTAAAAAACCATCAAAGTTTACACTTGGGTTTGATTCTTGTAAGTAAATAAATAAAAGCCATTCACCTTCCTCTAGCTGCCTTTCTTAGATCATCCCTGGACCTGCAGCAAAAAAGGTGTTCCATAAGCAGAACTTGCAATAGGTTTGGTTTAGTAGCTGAGTTATAAGAGATGTTGTCTTACTCTTTATTAATTGCAGGCTTGGAGGTGTCTTCCATAACTTAAAACTGGTGCAGGTTCTCTACCATGTGACATAATGGGTTGAACAGTTTCAAATGCCTCGACGAGTAATGCAACTTTCCTTTTCTTTGCTGGGGCAAGTTTGGTGACGGCACACTGCAGAGCATAATCAAACATCCAATCCTCTGAGTTTCTCCTCTCATCTATGTCTTGATGCTTGAGGTCTACCTTCTCAGTATCCTCCTCTTCTACAATTGGAAGGTAATTGGGTTCTCTTGGGTTGAATTCTCTCAAATCCTCGGTCTCTGCAATGGGTTTCTTGTCTTTATTGATAGTCCAGGAAATGGTGGCATCTGGCTCTTCTTGGTTGCAGAGTTTTCCTGTACGGTTAAATGGAACCTTTGCAGTTTCTTCTATCATGGATATAACTTCAATTCGATCTGGTGACTCCTCTTTGCAATCTGCAGCTTTATCTTCTAGTATCTCTTCACCAGCATCATCTTTATCCTCAATTTCATAATCTGCTTCTGAGTTCTGTGTCACACCGATAGCTTCAGAACTAAAGTAACCAGATTGACTAACGTCTCCATCTCTGTTTGAGTCATCTAGTGTCTCTTCACCAGCATCATCTTTCTCTCGGATCTCTTTCACAGATTCATTTAGTGCCTCTTCACCAGTATCATCTTTCTCTTGGATCTCTTTCACAGAGTCATCTACCAAAGTCGCTACCAAATCAGATACTTCTAACTCGATGACATGATCACCTTCTGAAAACCTCACCATCTCTTCTGCACTATCAGAGTATTCTTCAGAATCAGTTTCAGAACGAGGTGCTCCTTCAGAGGCAGTTTCCGAGATTTGGGTATCAATAAAAACCTCACAAGCACCTCCATTTGCATGCTCAGACTCTTTCTTCTCCACAAGATCCATCACCACCACAAACTCTTCTTTAGGAGCTTCCATTTTCACACTCTTTTGTGACTTCAAACTCTGTCTCCTTGAGGATACAAAGCTTTTGAGAGGAGGATACTGTGCAGAGTGATGATGGCCGTTAAGTGAACAATACGTGTACGGACAAACTTTCAAGACAGAGGTTCCATTAACTTCATCATAAGTCTCTCCATGATTAAGCATCAGATACTCTGAAAACTTGGAATCTTTGAGAGTCGAAGAACAAGTAGCTCTCTGTGAACATCTCTTGAAACTCGGAGCCTTTGTCAAACCCCTACCGATCCTTGAACTCGGCTTGTTATTACTTCTTTCCTTGTTAACTCCATAACGAGAATCATGTTTCAAACCGGTTTGATTCTTCTGATTCCTAGAAAGATTAAACCTTTTCTTATTCTCCTTCCTTGCCTCAGAACTACTGGTACCTTTCATGTAATTAGGCGATCCACCTGTAACTTTAACAACAACACCATGCTCTGGTGTTGCTGGTGACTTACCTGAATGAGAAGAAACAGTATTGTCTTGAACCTTCCTCTTATGCTTTGTTCTCTTCATCATCATCATCTCGGGTCCAAGGTTCTTGAGATGTTCTTGCCCAAATCGAGTTTCAGGTTGCAGATTATAAGACTCGCTTGCTTGACAAGTCTTCCTCTGAACCATCTTCCCAAAGTTCTCTGCTTTGCCTGAAAACAAAGCTACAGTTTGTTTAGAGCAGAAGAAAATGAGAGATTTCAATGGTGGGGTAAAGATGCGTATGCGGTTTTGTCTCGGTGCCTTTTGCAACTTTACGTGAATAGGTTAAAACTTAAAACAAATGAAAGATTTGAATAACATTGTGATATTGACAAGCACTGAATAAAGAAGTTGGTTTTGGTAGGGTCTATTTCACTTTATAATTGAGGCCATTTTTTAGGGATGATTACTTTATTGCTTCTTCGTGTTGCACGAAATAATGCGCATTATGTTCGTTTTGTTTTTGGCTCCTCTGACCCCACAAAACAAAACGAAATTTCAAATGATTTCTTATCGTAAACCGACCAAAAATCCTTTCAAAATTTGGGTTTAGTCCACATAAGGTGTCAAGAATAATATTTTCATTGACAATTTTTTCTCATACATATGTATCTTTTCAGAATAAGTAAGCTAGAGAGAATTTGACTAAGTTGTCATATTCAACCATGGACTACTAACACATATCTTAGATTCGTTGCAAACTCACGATTTTACGAGTTTGATTTGGATCAGTGCTGATCCAATTCACACCTCTGGTCAGAATCAGTTGGTAATCTGATAACAGAGAAGGTTTGTCATAGACTCACAGCTCAAATCTAATGAACAACAAGCAAGAATGGAGAAAGAGAAAACGTTAAATGTGCTCTTGATCTAAGTAGAAAACAGAATGTTTTCACCAATTTTACTTGAACCGCATGTGACCAGCTCAAAACTTCCGGTTTAAACTAAACCGATATCGACTATTTTGAGTCACATTATAAACCTGCAATTCTGAGTTCATTGATTAAATTTATAACACCCTATTATATATAACATGGAGTCAATGTAATATCTGACATCCGTATTAGATGTGATCAACCTTTTGCAACCTAATAGAATTAGATGTCATAAGATATTGGTGTACATTTAGGGTTTACGAATAGTTTCTGTTGTAAAGTAATGTTTTTAACATAGTTACTAGATGTAGAAATTTTTAGGAATCATTGGTAAGTGGATTGGTCCATGAACTTAACCCGAGAAATCTCCACATTTCCAATGTGGGATATTACTATCCACATTCTGGATTAGACATCAGATATATTAAAAAATTTCAAGTGGTATAAAAGTTTTATGTGTCACTCTAGTCATTGTCAATTGGTTTTGCATTGGAAGTCATGATTTTTAATACGATATCGGAGCCTAGGCCCAATCTGGTTGTGGACCATCCGTAGATTTCCAGTCTCACAAACTTCACGCTTTAAATTTTCATTTCTGAGTGTGTAGGAGGTGTGTTAGATATCCCAAGAATTTTGAAGTGATATTAAAGGTTGATGGATTACCCTAGATTCCTAATATACATGTATTTCTTTAGTACTAAAATCCATGATTCCCACAAGTTCAATATTAGAAATTACATGTTTATTTATGAATTGATTAATAAATGCAACTTTATGAATACATAATTATAGTTTAAATATAGTACAAGTTAGTATAATCCGTGCAAACTTTACCTATTCTAGAACTTGAGGTATTCAGAGCCGTAAACATAAAGGAGAAAGATTTCTTACTTCTTCTACACGTCTTAGAAATTATGACGAAATGTGTAATGTATGAACTCATCTCCGAGTTAAGTTTGCAGCTTCTCCCAAGAAACGACTCAAAGAATGATGAGAATCACATACACTGTCGCTTCCTGATTGGCTGAAAACAAAAGACAAAGTCAAATGGTTCTGACTCATTTGGTCGTTGTTGAAGAAGTCGTGGCAACATCGTGTTGACAAGTCGGGAACAAGCAATAAATCTTATCTTCTTCCATTTTGCTTCCAAATCTTCAATTCCTTTTATACCTGAATCTCCTCTTCTTTTCTTGCTTCAGATCTCGAAACACATTCTAAACAAGACAAAACAAAAGCTAAAGATACGTGCTGCTCAAAAGACTTTGATAACTTTTTTCTTCTGTGGTGATATTGTGAATTCTTAGTATGTCTATGGGGAAGAAACATCTTAGCATCAACTCTTTGAATAACCAATTCACTGAGGACGAAGACGATAGCTGCAGCAACAGTCTTTTCTTCGGATTGTTTGATGACCCTGAATCTACAAGACTTAGAAGTGGAAGTTTTAAGAGACAATATAGAGACATGGGAGATAGCTTTCACAGAGTTTATGATGAACAAAGTGGTGATGGTGATGATGATGATGAGGGGTCAGGGATTGACATGAGAGTACTGATGGTATTAGAGTATATGAGAGAGCTTTACGTGGGAAAATTTCAACTGTTGAAAAAGATGTTTCCAGGTGGAGCTAAAGACGAGTTTCTTGGTTTCTTCAACAAAATTGGAGACGCTATGTCTCAATTCAAACAAGATTCTACTCCTACAAAGTCAATGAAAATGCAGAGGAGTCTCAGTGCTGGTTCACCACGTGTAACCTCGAAAGGAGTTAGTTTGAGTTCATCAGATCTAAGAAATGAAAGGTTTAAAGTTACAACGGTCGATGCTGGTGGAGCCAGTGGGGCTGCCAGTGGAGCTGGTGGTGCTGCCGGAGGAGGTAAAGGTGGCTCAGCAGCAGCTGGTACGGGCCAGACCAAAAAGTAGTCGGGCTTTACGACATGTGACCAGTGATGATCAAACCTTATGATACAATGTTGATAGTGTGGCTATGTCTACTGAGACAAGTTGGGGATATTTAAAGGTGGATTTCAATTTCTCTATTCAAACTTTCTTCTTTTCCTAGTTGGGTTTGTTATATCTATATAGAGATGAAGTATCAGACTCATCCAGAGGTAGAAGAAACAAGGATCAACTGAAGAAAATTCTTCACTATTTTATCTTTGTTTATTTAATTATTTTGGTGTTTGAATCTTGTATACTGTTATGTTCTTTCAATTAATAAGAAAAATCATTTGTGTGCATGATCCTTAACTATAAGAAAATGAACTCTTTTTGTAAGGTCAATAACAAATGCAAACCAAACAACGACTAATATAGCTGCATTGTATGGTTGTATCACGTTACCTCATGTATTTACAACACTTACATGTAAGAAGTTGACAAAGAAGTTGTATCTTTAGTGCATATTCCCTTTCTGTGCAGCCACAATCAAGACCATTATGATCGGAGACACAAGAAGAATCACATAAGGGAGTGTCTCATTTAATCCCATTACTTCTGCTTCATCGTCTTCCGCTTTGTATTTCGTTTTATCTTTGACAAAAGCTTCAAAGTAGTCTTGATAACCAGTTTCTCCCTCCACGAAGCTTGACCCTTTAACCTTCAGCATCTCCATTGCCTAAAAATGTGTAAAGAATAAACCTCACATTTTCAAGGGAAATTGTTTGCCAAAACCAGAGGATAGACACCACTTTAATCAAACAAAATTTATGGTATATTAAGAGATGATTCTGGATGTAACAAAATGCTTTCGTGGGTGTTTGAGTTACCTGAAAACTGAACATAAACTGCCTCGCTTTCTTGCTCACTCTCGGATTCGGATGGGATAGAAGCTTCTCATACATGCGCCTTGCCTTATCTGCCCTATCAGTCACTCCAAAATACGTTTTTAACGCACAAGAGCCCTAAAAGGCCAATACTAACAAGACTACTATTGTGGATATTTTAGAACTTTCACAAATGAGCCATCAGCTTGGTAAGTATAAACAGGGGATGCTTCAAGTATTTTGTGGTTTTCTAGGGTAATTTTGGAGCTTGTGAGAGTTTTAGGACAATGGTTTGCAATGAAAATTATATATATAGGAGGCTATTAAAGACTCAAATAACTTGTCACCCTGTATTTGCATTAAACGAAATTCAAAGGAGAGAATAACTTACTTTCAAAGTGAATCCTGATATACAGACCACTGCAAAGCCGCTAAACCATGAAGCTCACTCTGCACAACTAAACCCGTAACAAGTTAAGGTCATATCTAGTGCAACGAAAAAGAACTTAAAGTAACATCATTCTCGTAAGTAGACTACTTCAGAGAATGAAAATTATATATCAAGTATTTTGTGGTTTTCTAGGGGAATTTTGGAGCTTGTGAGAGTTTTAGGACCATGGTTTGCAATGAAAATTATATATATAGGAGGCTATTAAAGACTCAAATAACTTGTCACCATGTATTTGCATTCAACGAAATTCAAAGGAGAGAATAACTTACTATCGAAGTGAATCCTGACATATAGACCACTGCAAAGCCGCTAAACCATGAAGCTCACTCTGCACAACTAAACCCGTAACAAGTTAAGGTCATATCTACTGCAACGAAAAAGAACTTAAAGTAACATCATTCTCTGAAGCAGACTACTTCTTTAGGTTATCTAGGTGAATCAATGGATAAAGATGTCAATAGATTGACACCCAACAAAGTCATGAAGCCAAAAATGTAAAACAATCAGCTTCTTAAAATTCTTATATTGATTATGTGGTTGGCATAGAAGCTTGTAGAATTTTTACTCCACATACATATTGATGGATAGATAATAAAGAAGTCTCATGCAGTCAACGCGAGTAAAGCATATGTAGAAGAATAGTCAGATGAGAACACAAATGCATCAGCATAGACATGAGTAAGATGAAGTGATTAACCAGATTTGGAGAAATTACCTTAAAAACTAGCTTCTCCATGACCTTCTCATAGTATGGCAAAGCTTCCTTGAGTTTCCCAGTATCCATAAGAGAGTTCCCCTTTTCTATTTCCTGTTAAAATCAAAGAAGTGCCAATATCAAGGGAAGAAGTAGACAAGAAAATGATTCTAGCTATCTGAAGCACTAGTAGGAGCACAACATGCCTGTAGATAAAGCAAAGGACTTTTTTCTAGTTTTCCCCACTCAAATTAATTATTCAACTCTGCAGAAAATATGATGATATGCAAATCCAATAGGATTCTACAGACAAGACTAAATATTTGTAAAATATAGCTTAGAGCCATTCTCATTGAGAGCAAAATTACTCTGCAAATGTGATTATCTACAATATTTCCAAACTAAAATCTTCGGAATTGTCTTCAGAATTAGGTCTGTCCTTATGAATGGAAGAACAAAAATGTCTTGGGAGTACCTTTTCACACTCAAGTTTGAGTTTAGGATCAATATTCAGTCCGATTGATTCCTTATAGGCGGTGAGCAACTTTTTGGTCCGTGCTTCTCTCGCATTCTTCTCTTCAGCAGTTTCGACTGAGTCTCCTGGTCGGAGAGTCCTTCCACCACCAAACTTAAACCAGAAATGTATATATATATATATATATCCATATCATCAGGACTATGAGACCATGAAAGCCAACAGGAAAGTATATATTCCAATATCAACGAACTTAAGATTTGATAAACTTCTCGTTGGAAGATGAAAATTCATATAGTCAATCACATACCGTCTTAGAGATGTTGCTAGGTCTTGGGAACACTCCCCATGTAGAAACTTTGGGTTTATATACATCAGAGTTTTCATCTCCTTGCTTGAGCTCCTTTTCCGTCTCCACAAATCTAGTTTTATCACCAACAATAGACTCCACCTCAGGTAAGTCTCCTTCAGGAAGATAGTCGACAGCAGGAACCAGTCCCGCTGGAACCCTTGTACCTCTTTTATCAGCAAAGGCAAGCCCAACGAAATCCATGCTGGAGACTTTCAATTGTTTCTTCTTAACATCATTACCTTCATCAACCTTATTTGATGATCTAACAAAGTTTTGCTCTGTACTACCTGAAACCCATCAGAATCAAGACCTCAAGATCATGCTTTGATTGAATTGTACATGTTAACATGTCATAATGAAAATTAACTTTGTGCATATTGACAGGCACAACAAGCTAGCACTTCAAAGATTTTACTCCTAATTCGAAAGAAAAACCAATCTTTTCAAGGAATGAAAACACATGAATGGTAGATACTAAACCCTATTGAAAAAGTGCATTAATTTACTCAAGCAAAGACAAGTTTTTACTGAACTGGGTTTAGCCTCTGCGACACCATCAGTTCCAAGCTCTTTTCTTTTCTTATATTCTTTGGCTTTTAGCATAGCAGCCTTAACCGAGAGCGGTAATCCCTCGTCGCCGGCATTTTTCTCTTTTTCAGCTTGCTCCGATTTGGATTCCTTGCCAGCTTCGGTTTTATTTGAGGCGAGCTTCACAGGATCCACGGCGAGCTCAACCTCCGACGAACGGTCCGCCGAAGACGAGTTGCTCCGGATTCGAAAAACAGAGAGTTTCAAGGGTTTAGGTTGTACAGATGGAGAGAAGAAGAAAGTAGGAGTTTCGGTGATTGGAGAAGAGAGCCAAGAGTTGTTCAAAGAAACCATGGATTAGTGAAGAGAAGAGCTGGTTAGACATTTTTGGGAGACTGGGTAAATTACACACCCGTGGCTGCAACATCACCACCCATCCATTTCATCATTGGTCACCAATTTGCGAAACGCATTCAGAGTTCGTTTTGTCGGTTTAGAATTTGGTTTAGATTGGTATAACTCTGATCGGTTCTTTATTCGGTTTTTAGTTATTAATTTCCTTCTAAGATTATTGCTAGATCCAGTCCAGACTAAAAACATTTGTAGCCCAATCTCGGCCCAAATTTCAGCGAAAACTAAACTAGCATCAATCAGGTCAGGTCGGGTCGGGTCGGGTCGTAAAGACCGCCTTTTATCTTTGACGTCGACGAAGTCACCTCCGCGAGGCTTAAGCCCTAAAAGTCCCAACGAGTTCTCTCCACTCTCTGAACCACTTGGTTTGCTGTATGTCTTGAATCTCACTTCTCTCAAGCAAGGAGCTTTCGAGTGAACAATGACGAAGGTCTATGGAACAGGCACGTACGACTTCAAGCGCCACAGAGTGGCTGAGTATCCATTGGATTTACCTAGCCATCCTGCTGAAAAGCCTCTCGAGGCAAAGCCTGGATCCAATCTGCCAAGCTCCATCACTTTGTCGGAGATTCAGCAAGACAGGTTGACGAAAATTGCCGAGGAGAGCTGGATTAAGACGGGAGGCAAGTTACCTGAGAAACCCTTCGATCCGGAAGTGGTGAAGGAAATTTATGTGACGGAGCTCAAGGTAACTAGTGGCCGAAAACCAGTTCCACTTCAGCGAGTCATGATTTTGGAAGTGAGTCAGTATTTGGAGAACTATCTATGGCCTAATTTTGATCCTGAGACGGCCACTTTCGAGCATGTTATGTCCATGATTCTTATGATTAACGAGAAGGTAACTAACGTTGCTCCTCATCGCATTTGAATGTTGACTAGTGATGAAACATTATTGTTTCATTTGCAAAAAAATGGAAGTTTAACATCGCTTCTTCACGCTTTATAGTTCCGGGAGAATGTGGCAGCTTGGATTTGCTTTCATGACAGGGACGATCTATTCAAAAAGTTTCTTCAGAAGGTTCTTCGCCTTAAAGAGGTATGTGCTCTACCTTGTTATTTTGGTTTGAGATAATCGCCAGTTGTTAAATCAATTGTATATTCATACTATCGTTTGGTTACCATTGTAGGGAAGAGACTTGACTATTGCTGAGAAGACAAATTATTTGGTTTTCATGATTAATGCTTTCCAGGTTTGTTCTGTTTCTTGCATATAATTTTGTTTTATAAGTAGCAAGTAATTTTAGAAGGCTGCTGCATATTTTTAAGATCAGAAAGTACATAATATAGTATGCAATAATCACAGACAAAATAATTGTGGGCTACTCTTTAGAAATGTTGTCAAGATTTTCATTTCATGCAGGCAACATTTCTATTCATGTTTGTACACAATTATCCTTATACTCTTCAATATCCTCAACGTCCTGATTTTACAGAGTTTGGAAGACGCAGTGGTTAATGAGATTGTGCTAAGTTTAGCAGGATTACAGTCTTGGCACAGTTTGTCTTATGGACGTTTCCAGGTATCTTCACACAGATTTTGTCCAGGATTGGGAAATATTTTGCAGTTTTTTCAGCTCTGATATCACCATTGATTCCCATTTCTGCAGATGGAGCTCTGCCTTCAACCTGATTTAATAAAGAAGTGGAAGAGGTCATCCAAGAAATGGGTAGCTGAGGCAAAGTCAAAGGGAGAAAAATTAGATCTATCCTCATCACCTGAAGCAAATTTTGTTCGAGGCCTAATAGAAGAATTTGTTGAGGTGCATAGGCCTGTTTTATTGGCTTTTAGTGGTATATGTTCTTCAAATATATCTTTCATATACTTATGCAAAATTCATATCGGTCACAGGTGCTTGATCACGGGGTTTTTGCGGATGAGGTTGATGATACTGCTGGATCCCAATTGGTCGATGATTCTTCTGTCTTATATTGTGAGAGATTCATAGAATTTCTCATTGACATGCTAAACCAACTTCCAACTAGAAGGTATTAATATTTCATACTAGGGCCTCTATGCAAGTTATTCTCTTTTCTGTACTCTCCATCTCTTCATCTTGATTATTACAGATACTTAAGACCTCTTGTGGCGGATATAGCAGTTGTTGCGAAATGTCGACTGAGTGCCCTATACAAACATGAAAAAGGGAAGCTTTTTGCCCAATTAGTTGATTTGTTACAGTTCTACGAAAAGTTTGAGATAAAGGACCACGACGGAACACAGTTAACTGATGATGAAGCACTTAAATCTCATTATGAATGTTTTATGGCGTTTCAGCTACTTGCCTTTAAGAAAATACCTAAGGTATTGTCCTAGTAATCATGGTAAATTAATAGATACTTGGCTTTGTATAATAGGTTTTTGCTTTATTACTGTTTAATTTTGAAGTCGTAGATCTGCGTTCTTTCTTTATGTTCTAATATTTTAGTGGGACTCTTCCCTAAATTCTCACATTTTTTATTATCTTGTTTGCTTCAGTTGCAAGATCTGGCTTTGGCTAACATTGGTTCAGTTCACAAGAGTTCTGATCTTCGGAGGAGACTGTCGGTGCTTTCTCTTGAAGATTTAAGGGATGTTGTTTGCTCCAAGGTATATATCTGTAAAGCTTATTCTCGTAGGTTCGCATGTGAAAAATAGCATCTTTGTGCATTGCAATACAAACTCTGAACGAGGATTCACGATACCATGGAATCTTGTCAATGCAAGTCCATGATGATCATATCTTTTCTGCCATTTTCATTTACCAAGGGTCTTATAGTTGTGAGCTTTCGTGAATACCGTTCTAGGAATTGACACAAATGTAGACGTTGAATATCTGCTCATATAAATTCGTATAACAGTATCACGCAGGGTAGTAAGAAATCAATGAAGAGATGTAATTGGAAAAAAAAAATGCTACTGCATACGCTTCTAGCTGCTGCTATTTTTTTTTAATATACTTCAGTTTCACTTACAACAATAATACACCTTGCCACCTACATTGGTTCTCATTTGATTTGCTTTTGTGCAGCTCAAACTGGTTTCTAGTCATGACCCTTGGGCAGATAGTAAGGATTTCCTGACTGAGGTCGTTGTCTCCTCTTTTGAGAAGCAACAGTCTCAGACAGAAGCCATAAACGCTCTGCCTTTGTACCCAAACGAGCAAATCATGTGGGACGAAAGTGTTATTCCAAGCATTAACTATTCTGGGGAAGGTTGCCTTGCTCTTCCAAAGCTTAATCTTCAGTTTCTAACGCTCCACGATTACCTCCTTAGAAACTTTAATCTCTTCCGTTTAGAGTCTACCTATGAGATTCGTGAAGATATACAGGAAGCTGTACCACATCTTCTTGCGCACATAAATAATGAGGGAGAACCTGCTTTTCGTGGTTGGTCACGAATGGCTGTTCCGATTAGTGAATTTAAAATCGCTCAGGTGAAACAGCCTAATATTGGAGAAGAGAAGCCTTCATCTGTGACTGCAGAAGTTACTTTCAATATTAAGAGCTACAGATCACAGATAAGATCTGAATGGAATTCCCTTAAAGAGCATGATGTATTGTTTTTGCTTTGTATACGCCCTTCATTTGAGCCATTAGGTCCTGAGGAAGCTGAGAAAGCTACAGTACCACAGAGGCTCGGGCTTCAATATGTTCGTGGTTGTGAAATTATTGATATCCGTGATGAGGAGGGTAATTTGATGAATGATTTCACTGGAAGGGTTAAACGGGATGAATGGAAGCCCCCTAAAGGTGATATGAGGACTGTGACTGTTGCTTTAGATGCTGCACAGTATCACATAGATGTTACAGACATTGCTGAAAAAGGTGTGGAGGATGTGTATAGCTCATTTAATGTGCTAATGAGGAGGAAACCAAAGGAGAATAACTTCAAGGCTATTCTGGAATCTATCAGAGATCTCATGAATGAATATTGTATTGTGCCTGAGTGGTTGCATAATGTTTTTCTTGGGTATGGAAACCCTTCTGCTGCACAGTGGCCTAATATGCCAAACTTATTGGAAACAGTAGACTTCAAAGATACCTTCCTTGATGCGAATCATCTCAGTGAGAGTTTTCCAGATTATGAGGTTCGTATTATTTTCTTTAGTGTATGGTGTGTTCTAGAACTGGTTCTTTACCATGGCTCATATAATTTGTGCATATTAGGTATCTTTCATCAATGCTGATGGTGCTGAAGCTCTGGATCCAAGGCCTCCATTTCGAATCACTCTTCCAAAGACCCTAAAAGGGAATGCTGCTATTTCTGGAAATAAGATATCTGAAGTCAATCCAGCAGACAATGTTAATATGGTGGAAGCCTCCCCAAAGGAGAAACTTATTGTTGAGGCATATACCCCACCTGATCCAGGGCCTTATCCTCAGGACCAGCCAAAACAGAACTCAGTTAAATTTACACCTACACAGGTACCACTTATTATTGCATCCTAAAAGCAGTATGATGGTTTAGTTTTTATGTGATTGTGCTGGCTATACCCATCATTAAACTTACTATTTTTGGAACTTCTCATCTTAGAATGTGTGCAGAATTATCAAGTCATATTGAATGTTGAGATATTATCATCACAGAGATCATATACTCTAACCAAACAATCAAGTCATACGAGAATACTACTCTGACCAAATAATAAAAGTATTTTTATTCCCATGCCATTCTTTTATATTTCGAGAAAGTTTCACATGATGTCCAAAAGCATTTTCTTCCCTCATGATGGGATCTTCCCTTTCTGCTGAATCACAAAACATATGGTTTGTAATCAAGATATTGGTCTTTGTCGCAACTTTTAATCAAACCATGGCCATGCGTACTATTTTTCTTCAGGTTGGAGCGATTATTTCTGGTATTCAGCCTGGGTTAACTATGGTGGTTGGTCCACCCGGTACCGGAAAGACTGATACAGCAGTGCAAATTTTGAATGTTCTTTATCACAATTGTCCTTCTCAGAGGACCTTGATAATCACTCATTCAAATCAGGCTTTAAATGATCTTTTTGAGAAAATAATGGAGGTACTAGTGAATCTCTTTAATTTTGTTATTAGATGGAGTAATGTTTATTCGCTTATATGTTTGACGTGTTTCCAAGTGACAAATGCTACATGGATTTCATTTTTCAGAGGGATGTACCTGCGCGGTATCTACTTCGTTTGGGTCAAGGTGAACAAGAGCTCGCCACTGATCTTGACTTTAGTAGACAAGGTCGTGTCAATGCTATGCTTGTTCGGCGGCTGGAATTGCTCAATGAGGTTGAGCGACTAGCAAGATCACTTCAGCTTCCAGAGGATGTAGGATATACTTGTGAAACAGCTGGGTATTTCTGGTTACTTCATGTATACTCGCGCTGGGAGCTATTTCTTGCTGCTTGTGCAGGAAATGAAGACAATCAATCTTTTGTTCGAGATCGCTTCCCCTTTAAAGATTTCTTTTCAGACACCCCTAAACCTGTATTTAGTGGGGAATCATTTGAGAAAGACATGAGGGCAGCTAAAGGTTGTTTTTCTCATCTCAAGACTGTGTTCCAAGAGCTAGAAGAGTGTAGGGCCTTTGAACTACTCAAGTCAACCGCTGATAGAGCCAATTACTTAATGACCAAACAAGCCAAGATTGTAGCAATGACGTGTACTCATGCGGCATTAAAACGGAGGGATTTTCTCCAGTTGGGGTTCAAATATGATAACTTACTGATGGAAGAAAGTGCTCAGATTTTGGAAATTGAAACTTTCATACCAATGTTGCTTCAGAGGCAAGAAGATGGTCATGCACGACTCAAGCGCTGTATATTGATTGGTGATCACCACCAGCTGCCTCCTGTGGTGAAGAATATGGCTTTCCAGAAATATAGTCACATGGATCAGAGTTTGTTTACGAGGTTTGTTCGTCTGGGTATTCCTTATATTGAGCTCAATGCTCAAGGAAGAGCCAGGCCAAGCTTAGCCAAACTCTACAACTGGAGATACAGAGATTTGGGAGACCTTTCCATTGTTAAGGAATCTCCCATCTTCCATAGAGCAAATGCTGGATTCTCATATGATTATCAGTTGGTCAATGTGCCTGATTATGAGGGGAAAGGAGAATCGACACCATCTCCATGGTTTTATCAAAATCAGGGAGAAGCTGAATATATTGTCAGTGTTTATATCTACATGAGACTGTTAGGATATCCTGCAAATAAGATCTCAATACTGACGACATATAATGGTCAGAAACTCTTAATCCGTGATGTTATAAACCGTCGATGTGTTCCCTATGCTTTCATTGGCCCGCCAAGCAAGGTAAAATATCCTACTCAATTACTTATTAGATGTTAAATACGAACCCTGTGATGAATAGGTATACTTGTAGGAATACTAGTGAGTAGTATGGTAATGTATTGTCTGCGTGTTTGGTTTCTTGTGTTTAAAATTTAGAACAAACTGCATTAGAAAGACATTTCGAGTTGGTTTCTGCTTAAGTTCTTAGGTTGGAATTTGGTTTTTGGTATATATGGCCACCACCCTAAGAAAGGTATCTAAGAGTTAGTTTTGTGCTTTAACTGTTTGGTTTTGTTTCTTCAGGTGACTACAGTTGACAAGTTCCAAGGACAACAGAATGATTTTATTTTGTTGTCTCTTGTACGGACACGCTTTGTCGGTCATCTACGTGATGTAAGAAGGTTGGTAGTTGCAATGTCACGTGCTCGACTCGGTTTGTATGTGTTCTGCCGTCGTTCTCTCTTTGAACAATGCTATGAGCTACAACCAACGTTTCAACGTCTTCTTCAAAGACCCGATCGGCTCGGACTCAATCTTAATGAGAACACAGCGTATACAGATCGTGCGGTCGAGGAAGTTGGAAATCCTTATCTTGTTCATGACGTTGACGAGATGGCACACGTAGTTCACGACAGGATGAACCAGTTCTACCAGGTAAACTACACAAAATGCTTGCTTGGATCACTAATATTGTTTGTTTTAGGAAACTGATTTGTTTCATGCATTGGATAGGCACAAGGATTGTTTGACCAATACCAGAACAACATACCACGGATAGAAGATGGTAATCACGACATGGAGAGTGATTCAGTAGAAGGACCTGTGGATGGTAACTCCATGAAAACTGATGAATCTCAGATGAAGACACAGCAGCTAAACCAAGCTCCAGACTTGGACGCTGAGTCATCGAAGGAGACTGATACAACGGAAGCGGACAATGGATTAAGCAGTGAGAATGGAAAGGCTGATGAGAATTAGAACAAATAGAACTCAGAATTTGCAAATTTATCCAGTAAGAGGGTAAATAGAAGAAATGAGATGATGTTCAAATACATGACCATGAGGAGGAATTTGTTACTAATGTAAGATATTTTTGTTACTGAGTTGAGTAAATTCTGGTAAGAGTGATCCATAACATGAGGCAAGTGTAGCAATGTCAGATTATAGCTTCACACTGACTTTTTGTTACTTCCATTTCAGTTTTCAAGATATCTTTTTTCTTCTATGGTACCTAATTTTATTACAAACTACTCAGAACTAAGACTAAGCTGAGAAACGCATGTCGTTGGTACACAGAACCAAACCAGATGTGATTCATTGTATTATGAGTAGTTTATCATATACATATCATAAGAATCAAAAGCAATATGATTAGTTTTAAACAGTTCAAACTGATTTTGGAATACAGAGCACACAATGATACAAGTCACAAGCGAAGCCAAAAATATAAAAACAACTGAAAAAGGACAATCAGATTTGAGATCCAAGTAAGGTGGAGAGGAAGTTCTTATAATCTCCAGAAACATCATCGAGAATAGCATTATCCATGCTTGTATTGTACAGGTTGAAATACTCTCCTCTTATTTTCATCAAATCAATCTCTGCACGAGTCACAATCGCTCTCGTCAACGAATCTTCATCTGTTCCCCACCCTTCAATCGAATCTTTTATAACCTGTCATGTTACAAAACAAAAACTTAACGAACAAACAACTTCTTGTCTACTTAAGGAACAAACAACTTCTGATTCTGAGTACCTTTGCAAAGTGTTTCTCTGGAGAATCAATGCACAAGATTGCAAGCTTCAATAAACTTTTCAGATCAGCGTCTCCTGTACATCCATCAACATCCTGTGCATACATGATACAACACAACATGTAATAATCCATGGAAAAAAGTTTATGAAAAGCAAAACCAAACTATGATCTTAACCTCATCAATTGTTTTCTCATACGTGTGCTTGTAAGCAACAAAAGTTTCTCTGAGCTGATAGATACTACGCGTCCCTAAAATGTACAGAACATGATCATGATCTAATTTCTTCATTTCCATCGCTTCATGTAGCATACCCGCTTCAATAGTAGCTACTTCTGCATCAGTCTTCTCTTTGTCATATCTAAACGAACTTACCAAAGTCACCAGTAACTGTAATCAAAGTTAAGGTTCTCATGATGCAGCAAGTAAAAAGACCAAAGATTTGATTGAAATACGAGCAAAGGAATTACCTTTGCAAGAGGGAAAGGCAGAGAAGAAGCAATGTGTTCTTCAAGAGATGAATCAAAGAGAGAACAATAAGCTTTCCTCACAGCAATCAAATGGTTTGGAGAATTTGTGCAAGAGATCTCCACTAACACCTTCAAATTCTCTCTACTTTTCTTCTTATCCTTCAAAACCTTGTTTGCAAGCCTTGCATCTCTCTCTGCTGGATCATACGTCCACATAACCACAGCTTTCTGTGAAATGATCAAGCTCATGATTGAGAAGCAAAGTCTCTAATCTTTATCTATTGAATCAGTACTTTAAAAAATGTGAGTAATACCAAGAAATCACCAGACAATTCAGAAGAAAGATCATCAATAAGATCTTTGCCATAAATCTCTCTGTAACTTTCTCTGATTTTCCTTCTTTGGCTTTCATTTCTTTGCCCCAAAACTCGTATAATCGCTTTCTCATCTGTTCCCCATCCTACAAACAAAAAAAAGAGAAATTTGATTCAGAAGATTTCTGAATTGCATTGAATCACACAAAATGCTGGCTTCTGTGTACGTGAATACAAAGAATTGATTAAACATACCACGAAAAGCTTGGTGAAGAGCTTCGGAATCCTGAGCTGGAGAAGGAACTTCGTCTGGTACTCTAATGGTGGCCATTTGCGAGGTTCTCTCTTCTCTCTTTCAATGTGAAGACGTTTTAACTTATTTTATTAGGAAGGAGTTATTTACGAGGTGCAATTACGTTGAAGGAGATGTTGAATTGACATAAATACCCTTGATGCGTAACTATTTTTGTTTTAACATTAAATTTTTTTATTTTAATGTTAATATTTGATCAATAATATTTGAACCCTTTAATCTTTTTTAAGCTACCATAATGCTACCATAAAAACTAGTTATATTTTTTTTTTAACATCATAATTTAAAACTAATTATAGTTATGTACTATCTGTTCCTGAGTAATTTATTTTCTGAATTCGTTTTTATAAAACAATTAATTGTTTAACGTAATATTCATTTAATATTTTAGAGCATAACTTTCTATTGGTCCTTAGAATATTAATGAAGTGGAAAGTGATTTTACAATTGTTTGAGAAAAAAATGATAATATTTGATCAATAATATTTGAACCCTTAGCTACAATATTAGACGTCAGATTAAAGATCACTAAGGCCGATTGAAAAAAAAAACATTAAGAATTTATTTAAATACAAAGTTCATGTGATAAAATAGTGGTTACAATAAGACACAAACTAATAAAAAGTGAGTACAATAATTAAGTTAATTAAATATTTAAAATACTCAAACTTTAATTTTTAAAAAAAATTATGGGAAATTTCGAAAACTTTAAAATACTAACGATTATAATGAACTCATTTGTACATATTTTGACAATATTTAAACTTAATATGTCTGAGTTTCACCATGTCAAAGATGAAGATATTTCCGAATTCAAAATGAATGTGTTTCCAGATTGATAAGAGATAGAATTTATTTTCTTGGTCTATAAGAGATAGATTTTACATGTCATTAATTTGATCAAACTTAACATTGATATACTACACTGTGGTTGCCAAAACAAAATAGAGATAGATTGTGTGTGTATAAACAAACTAAGCAACATCGTGTTATATGTTATAAATATTGTACTGAAAATGTTTATATCACTATGTATATAATTATTAAGAGAATGTAGATTGATATATATTGAATAAGTGAAACCAAACATATACAATTTATAGATAGCCAAATGCTAACCATAAGACTCACAACAGCTGTACGTAAGTCGTCTCGTTGAAAACGTGATCTCTATATTAAATAATGGTCATTCTCTGATGTTATGAATTGGACTCTCATGCTTAATCACCATTTAATGGTTCAATCTTTCTTAATCCCATCAACTGTGTTATTATATATATCTCGTAATCTTCTAACATTTTCTAATAAGTGACTGACTTATCTCGTAATTAATATTTAATCAAATTTCCATTGAAAAATATTGCTCATATGATTTGGTGAGCTGTTGAAATTTTAATTATATAAGGAACGTGTTAAAGCATCAGCAAAAGCTGAAGAAAACACGTTTTGGTACTTTAAATCTATACTAATAATTATCACCTTTATAAATTCGAATATTATAAATTTGGTTGACGTAGTTATCTTCTTGGTTAAGGGATAGATATGAAAGAAATATTGTAGTTGTATAATATTAATGACAGAATTTAATCAATAATTTTGTATAACACCATGTGATACTTATTGAATATGTATATTAGTAATGTAAGCTCAATTATTAGTTTTACAATCTTTCGAATCAGATGTGACTGAAGCTTCTCATCTACTCCTTGTTATCATTTATGAAATGGGACAGTCCAAACATAATGAGAAGGCATTATTATTTTTATTCTTTTTGTCAATAATTTATTAATTTAAGAGAAGAAGATCATAATATATTTGACAGATTCAGTGAGATTGCAAGTTGTTGACCTTTTTTAGTTTTTACTTTGTCTTCTAATGTAATCTCAAATTGAAGATTCACACGGATCTCAACCTTATACATGATCATATATCATAAATCAGTTTCAGTACTTGTGTCACTTCGGTTTGTTTTATATATGCATATAAGTTAGGGTATTTTTGATATGAATCATATTTTATCGATGCAATTAAAAATATATATATAAACACACGCAAATAAGTTGAAATGAAATTTTGTTAACCGTGTTTTTTTTTTTGATAAATTTTTGTTAACCGTATTTTTTTTTTTTGATAAATTTTTGTTAACCGTGTTAGATCATAAGCTTTTGACTTCTGAGTTAAGATTTAGATTTCACCAAAAGAAAATGTAAAAAGGATGCAATGGCCAGTTAAAGAAAATTTGACATAATAAATTCCAGTAAAAACCAAATTAAGTTTTAAATTTGTCTTGAACTTATGAAGTGTAATTCCTTAAATTTGTTTAACATATGCAATAAATAACCTTAGGCGTTACATCTTGTTACAACAATACCCTTAACGTTTGTCTTAATAATAAAAGCAAAATACCGAAAACACCCTTATCTCCTTCTATAAACCACAACATTATCCTTAATCATCATATAAAACGAGTTATCTCTTCTATAGTTTCCCATAGAAACCAAAGAGAGAAAAAAAACACAGAAACTAAAACCAGCAAAAAAATGGCTCTTCCAGTGGAATTCGAAGGCATCACGAAAGCACTCTCAGGTAATGATTTTATTAAGTTACTTGGAACACAAGAATGATTTAGATATTTGAGATTAAAGACAAAACAAAATGAAATGTAAATAGGAATGGGAGTTGAAGAAACAGAATTGATAAGCACACTGGGAAAATCGCATAAGGATCATCGAAAATTGTTTAGGAAAGCAAGCAAAAGTTTCTTTGTTGAAGATGAAGAAAGAGCTTTTGAGAAATGTCATGATCATTTCGTTAAACATCTCAGGCTTGAGTTCTCTCGCTTCAATGTCAGTTTTCTTCTTCCTTTCTTCATTTTCTACAGCTTAATTTCGATTTTGTTTTAATTATCTCTATCTATATGTATTCTGGATAATAAGTCAATTAGTGTTTTTACCTAATTAAAACCAACCCAATATCATTGTAGAAAAAGCCATGAGAACACTAACTGAAAATTTTAAAATAAACTTCTATGATTTATAAATAGCGCTATGTTTTTGACGGAAATCGCTGTTTTTTTTGTTTAGTGCCCAGGCGACTGTGTTCGAATCCAAATCAGTCATCTCGGGTATTGGTTATGTTTCTTTCTCCAATTTCGAAATTGATATCGTGTTTCCATCGATTAATTTTCAGAGAAATAGTTCATAGTTCGTTTTAACGGTCGAAATTCATTAATCCAAAATGACGAAAGACAATATAAAGTACCATATGATTTAGAACATATCATGCGGTGAGTGAAGAACATTGTGAAAATACTATGTTTGGTTTTGCCTAGACAACGATTTAGAGAAAGATTTTGTTTTTTGATTGCTAAGTTGAGTTAGGGTCTGAAAAAATTCAATACAATCAGAAATGATAGCAAAATTTTTGTCTGTAGTCTAAATTCATTGGTCTGTGATTTTCTAAAATTCATTGGTTTATTTTGCTTTGTATCTACCTTGTTTGAAAAACACTTATGAAGTCGGACATATTGTTGATTATTAGTTTTTCTTTTGTAGTCATCTACCACCAAAGCAAAGCTCTACTTTGGTGAGAAAGACTTTAATGCGGTGCGTAAAATTCAGGCCTCATGTGACATTAAGACCGTCATTAACTATCTCGAGAAAAAACTATCAGCAAGAGAAAGCAACTGGTTCAAAGAACATCCACAGTTTCATCACATCTTTCCCATGCACAAAGATGTGATGAAACTAGGGATGTTTTTTGAACCAATTACTTTCTCTCGTTGATAGTTTTTTCTCGAGATAGTTAACGATGGCCTTAATGTCACATGAACCTCAATTTTACACACCGCAGTAAAGTCCTTCTCACCAAAGTAGAGCTTTGGTGGTAGATGACCACAAAAGAAAAACCAATGATCAACAATATGTCTGACTTCATAAGTGTTTTTCCAACAAGATAGATATAAAGCAAAATAAACCAATGAATTTTTGAAATCACAAACCAATGAATTTAGACTTCAAAGAAAAACCTTTCTACCATTTCTGATTGTATTGAATTTCTTCAGAACTTAACTCAACTTAGCAATCAAAAAATAGAATATTTCTCTAAATCGTTGTCTAGGCAAAACCAAACACAGTACTTTTCACAATGTTCTTCACTCAAACAGCATGATATGTTCTATATCATATGGTACCTTATATTGTCTCTCGTCATTTCGGATTAATGAATTTCGACCGTTAAAATGAACCATGAACTATTTCTCTGAAAATTAATCGATGGAAACACGATATCAATTTCGAAATTGGAGAAAGAAACAGAGCCATTATCCGCGATGATTGATTTGGATTCGAACACAGTCACCTTTGGGGCGCTAAACAAAAAAAAACAGTGCTTTTTCTTCGTCAAAAACACAGCGTGCCATTTATAAATCTTAGAAGTTTATTTAAATTTTTTCGGTTAATGTTCTTATTGCTTCTTCTACAATGATAATGGGCTGACTTTACATTTTATTGAAAATATAGGAAAAAAAGATTTAGTTAGTTTGGTTAAATTTTTTATTATAACTAAAAGAGAAATATTTAACAAAATACTCAACATAGCTGGTTTTGTTTTCTTTAATAATTGTTATTCTTTTGTGTTATAAAGTTTATATCCAAATATTTTTTAGAAAAAAAAAATCCTAATTTAAAATTTCATTGATGAAATATTTTTGATGATGAATCATTGATTTGTGTCTCAAAAAGAATTGAGAATGAGGATATATTTTTAGTCAAGTGGTTGAGTGTCACTTCTCTTTTCTACCGAGTTTGATTCAAAAGAATCATGTTTGACCCAAGTGATATTGTTAGGGAATTGGAGATTAACTATGGATCGAGTCTTAGCTATCTAATTGTTTGACAAAAAAAAAACAAAAAACTGAAGAGTGATGAGTAAACAGACTCATATATTGTAGGATATTCAATATGGAGTATTCAACGAGTTTGGTGTATATAATGTGTAGAATGCGGTGGTTATGTGGACGATGCATCCATGGGAGAGAGATGCAAGATTGGTGAAGAAAGCTTTGAAGAAAGGTGACAAATCTTACAACCTCATTGTGGAAGTCTCATGCACTCGCTCCTCTGAGGATCTCTTAGGTGCACGCAGAGCTTACCACTCTCTATTCGACCAATCTATGGAAGAAGACATTGCTTCTCATGTCTATGGTCCTCACCGCAAGGTCTGTGTTTGGTCTCTTCACATTTTCGAGCATTCTTTTGTTTCCCTGTCTCACTCATTTGCTTTGTTTTGTGCAGCTACTTGTGGGACTTGTGAGTGCTTTTAGATACGAAGGGAATAAAGTGAAAGATGATACAGCCAAATCGGAAGCTAAGATTCTGGCTGAAGCAGTAGCTTCTTCTGGAGATGAAGCCATAGAGAAAGATGAATTTGTTAGAATTTTGAGCACAAGAAGTAAACTTCATCTTCAACATGTATACAAACACTTTAACGAAATCCATGGCTCTGATCTTCTTGCGGTAACAATTTCGAATCTTATAATAGATAAATCAATGTTTTGATAATGTATGATTGTTATCTTATGAATCAATAACATTTGTGGTTTGGTCATATTCAGGGTGTATCTCAGTCTTCACTCCTCAATGAAGCATTGGTTTGTTTGATCAAACCTTCTCTGTATTTCAGCAAGGTATGAATCATATTCTCATTGCCATTGTTTCGAAACGTTAATTCTGAGTTTGTATACACAATAGTTTGATTATGTTTTGTTGTCATTTGGTTTTTAGATTTTGGATGCGTCTCTGAGCAATGATGCAGACAAAGCTACTAAGAAATGGTTAACAAGAGTGTTAGTTACAAGAGCAGATCATAGTGATGAAATGAAGGACATCAAAGAAGAGTATCATCAGCTTTATGGTCAGACTTTGGACCAAAAGATTCAAGAGAAGATTAAAGGAAACTACAGAGATTTCTTACTCACATTGCTCTCCAAATCTGATTGATTTCGTGTTGAGAAACAAAGTAATCACCAAAGACTTTTCTTATTGAAGATTTGATTTCCTTTTCGGTTTTATGTTTTGGCTCTAAGATTTGTGATTTCTATACCATTTTGTTCAATAAAGAGTTATATCAGACTCATGAAGAGAATTTGATTTTAATTCACAGAGTGAGAGTGTTTTGTAATGTTGCATGAATCTGAAAATGAAACTAATCTGTGACCAATTCAGCAAATTACGAATTCAAACCGGATTTCATATCTAAACCGGAGATGAATGTTAATGAATTCCGGTTTAAAAGTATCGGCCACTTTGTGGTGACACGTGGCGAAGCAGAGTCCCCGAATCTACCTCTGACTGACCATTTTCGATTCTCTTTATATTCTTCAAACTCTCTCTCTTCCTCGTTTGTTTCTTAACAAATCTCTGTAAACCATTTGTTCTCTTCTCGTTTTGCAATTGCGGATCTGATTTTTCTTTGGGTTACATCAAAATGAATGGGGTCTCTGATCTTAATTCGTCCGAGAGGTACTATCTTCTGATCGTATTTTTGTTCAATCATCTTTTATGTGTATGCATGATCTGAGTTCATTCCCGTCTATGTCTTTGTTCGTTTGGGAAATATTTGGGTCTCAATTCTCAGCTTCAGTCTGTATCTTGCTTTACGTTTCCACGATTGTTTTGTTAGAAAATTGCTATTTTGAGCAAGTGTTTCTGTCTCCAAGATCAATGGAACTCGTAGATACCACAATTTCTCGTCTAAATTCCTGCTTGTAAACAGAAAACTGAAACTTGTTGATGTTCACAAAAATGGTGCTAATATCTCTGTTTTTTTTTTTTCAAAATCTTCATCAGATGCAATCTCATTGCGATTTTAACTCTTTTGATTGATGTTAATTTTAACTCTTTGATTTGTTGTGAAGCAGCAAACCTTCTTTATCACATCTTGCTCCATTAGAAGCCATTCTGTTTGATGTTGATGGAACTCTCTGTGAGTCAGATCCTATCCACCTTATTGCCTTTCAAGAACTGCTTCAAGAGGTTCCTTACCTTTTAAAATCCTATCTTTAATTATAGATCAGGACTTAGAAGAAACTGTGTCAATCAAAATTGCTGTGGAACTTTAAAATTACTCATTCTCGAGCTCCTTGTGTCAATCAAAATTTCTTCTTTGTATCATTCACAGATTGGTTTTAACAATGGTGTCCCAATTGATGAGAAATTCTTCGTTAAGAATATTTCTGGAAGACACAATTCTGAAATAGCCCAAATTCTGTTCCCGGATGATATTCCAAGAGGGATAAAATTCTGTGAGGAAAAGGAAGTACTTTATCGCAAGTAAGCTATATAGTTCTGTGTTTCTCTTCTTAAATGTCACAAACTCTTTTCAGGTTTTGAGTTAAATTTGTGTACTGTTTATTGATTAGACTTGTTGCAGAGAAAATAAAGCCACTTGATGGACTTATAAAGCTAACCAAATGGATTGAGGATCGTGGATTGAAACGAGCTGCTGTAACAAACGCTCCAAAAGAAAACGCAGAGCTCATGATATCAAAACTTGGTCTGACTGATTTCTTTCAGGCAGTGATTCTTGGCTCTGAATGTGAACATCCCAAACCACACCCTGAGGCTTACTTGAAGGCACTTGAAGTGCTTAACGTGTCAAAGGAACACACGATAGTGTTTGAGGACTCCATCTCTGGGATAAAAGCTGGAGTTGCAGCTGGAATGCCTGTAATCGGACTGACTACAGGTAATCCTGCAAGCCTGCTTATGCAAGCAAAACCCACGTTTCTCATCGAGAACTATGCGGATCCAAAACTATTGACTGTGTTGGAAGAACTCGATAGCAAGAGAGGTTCTGAAAAGTCTTAAAAGAAATGAATGATGTCTCATTTGTCTGGCTCATGGAGGCCCACTCACGCATGAGCAGCCTCTGAAGTTTACTTTTTATCTTAGTTGATTATTCTTGAATAATTTTTGGGGAACTTATGACAGTGCAGGCTTTAAAGTATTTGATTATCTTCTGATTATCATATGGACAATACTTGTTTTGAGGAAAATACTTACATAACCCAAATACAATAATATGCTCGAATCATAGCTTACTTTCATTGAGATATCTTGTCTGATAAACACAGATTTTGGATACATTTTATCATTAGCATAGACTCTATGCCATAGAGTAAAACTTTGTATTTATCATTTTAAAAACATATTTCTATTTCAAAACAATCTGAAATCAATATTTTCCACACATATTTTCATTTTTATTTTTTTAAACAATTTGATCGACAATTTGATACACATCAAACCTCTAACAATATTATGTGAGATAAACACTATTTTTAAATATCAAATTACCAAATTAACTTCTCTAATATATATATATATATATTTTACTATCCATAATTTCTTATGTTAGTTTTGAAATCACTCTAAAATTAAATTCGATTTTAGTCCTAAACACTTTGAAGTTTTTTTTTTGTCAAACACTCTTGTATTAGATTAATTGAGTACAATAGCAAGAACACAAAAATCCTCACTGCCAAACATTACAATACAAGAACAATACCAAAAGCAATCCAAATTAAATCTAGCAAAGAGTTTTAGTGGAGTAATCTCACGCTTCATAAAGGAAGAATAGATATGGGCTATAATATCTTGGATCCAAAATAGCATCACAGAAAACTCTGGTTCAAATGCCACAAAGGGCGGTAAAACACATAAAATAGCTATTAAATCGAGCTTTGGACTCCAATCTTCTTACTGGAGAAGAATTAGGTAACATGTATCTTCATGGTAGAAGAGATTTATGGGATCACTCTCTTTTTTATGAGGATTAAATACCAAGTTAATTTCTGTCTAAAGTTCAAGAGATTAACCATGTCTTCTTTATAGCCAATTTCAAGAGACAAATTAAACACAAAATAACAAAATATGTTAAAGAAAGACTAGCCCATATAAATCTAGGTAAAACTTCTTACAGAAGAAGAATAACCTAGCTTGAAACAATCCTCAATGAATATTATTATATTCTTAATCGTTTTTGGCCCATTAGCAATCTGCATGAATCTCTTGAACAAGCACATGTTTTCTATAGCTCAGTCCAAACGATAAAGAAAAAAGAAAGTTTTAAAATACCTTGTTTTAAATTTGGTCCAAATTACATGCCTGTATAATATATTGATCCAATAAGACCCACCAACAGGAAATTTGCCTCCAAAGTTTGCCCTAGCAGGGTTGACGGCGACGATAGCTTTCCATATCTTCCGATTGAAAGTTTGGCGCACGGAGGATGTATTTGACGACTCTTTCTCATCATAGTTATACTCGGTTTCACTGAAAGAAGAGAACACCGGTGAAGAGAGCAACACATTGAAAAGATCTCTAGATTGATGCTGAAGGGGAGAAAATGAGGCGGCGTAGCTAGTCCGAAAATCACCAGAGGAAAGAGCCCTCTTCTTTTCTCGGGTCAGAAGAACTTGAGAGTCGCGTAAGTGTGGAAGATGAAGGGGTTAATCTCGGCGACTTGACATCACCAGAAGAGTTGAATATACCATGAATCTGAGCAGAACCTTTTCCAAAAGCAAAGGAAGGAGGGTCTCTCGTAAAGAAAAAATGAAAGTATCTAAGAAAAACAATGAAAAGGAAGCAAAGAAAAATGGTCCGATGCCGGCGAACAGAGACACCGCCGGCGTCAGTCAGAGACGGTGAAAAGTGAAGCTGTCTCGATTGAGGTTAGTGCTGGGCAGCGGGCCAACCTGCCCCGCCTCGTATAAGGCCCCCGGGCTTTTTGCATATTTTCATAAACCCGCAACCCGCCCCGCCAAAAAATAGATTACAAATTCTAACCCGCAACCCGCCCCGCTTAAGTCCGCGGGCCCCGCAGTCAACCCGCGAATAAAAAAAATCCAAAAAATCCGCAAAAAACTCTCAAAAACCCGCAAAATGACCCGCCTAACACTAACCCGCTACAACCCGCTAAACCCGCCAAAAAACAACATGTTGTCTAAGACATATGTTTGAAAACATCACGTTGTCTAAGCCATATTTTTGAAAACAACACGTTGTTAGTATAACCCGCGGGTACCCGCAAAACCCGCGGGCTAAGCCTATTTAGTCCAAAAAAATGTGGGCCCCGTCCCGCGAGACCCGCAAAAAAGTTGTCCACATTTTCAAAACCTGAACCCGCTCCGCGCGGGTTAAAACCCGCGGGTCCCGCGAATTTTTGGACCACTTCCCGCTCCTAATTGAGGTGTCTGGGAGAGAAATGAAATTTTTTAATTTAGAACAAATTCTACAATTGCAAACACTTTGAAAGTATAGTTTTCACTTATAAATTACAAACTAAAAGCCCAAGTATGTAAGGTTCTAAGCCCGAAAACATAATAAAGCGGTCGGAAAATTGAAAAAATAAAAAGAATCGATCATAAAGCAGAGAGAAAGAGGCAAAGGCAAAAAGGTATTTTTTTTTCTCCGAAGCTGAGTAAGATTTGAGTTGGGATGAATTCAGGAGGAGGAATAGTTGCTGCACCAACAACAGCAGCTCCTTCAAGTGGCGGTGGAAACGTAGAGTGGCACGTTCGGCCACCGAACCCTAAAAACCCAGTTGTCTTCTTCGATGTCTCTATTGGTGGCATCCCCGCCGGTCGTATCAAGATGGAGCTCTTCGCCGACATTACTCCCAAAACCGCTGAGAACTTCAGGTCCTGCTTCCTTCTACTCTCTTTTTCCTTTTTTTGTTCTCCTGAGCTGATTCTGATACGAAGTAAATCCTTCTCTTTTAAACTTTTCAGGCAGTTCTGTACTGGTGAACACAGGTACATCTATTTTACTTGATTTTATATCTTTAAATGTTTACTTCGATTCTCCATCTTCGTTACTGCATCTTGTTCGTGTAAATGCTGGTTTTTTTAGGGTGAATCTGCGTTTGGAGTTCCTTTAAGGTTGAATTTACGTTTTCTACCTCCATCGATTATTTCATCAAGTTGGTTTTCATCATTTAGAGTTACTTATGAGGTTTTAGAGCTTTTTGGATCCAGAAAGTACGCAAATTTCCATGCTTCAGGCTAATGCTGCTTCAGTCTACAGTTCGTATTGTATATGCATATTTCTTAAACCTTTCGTAGAACGAATGGTTTGGCCTAATTGGGAATTTTTTTGGCTACTTAATCTAATCTTCTTTGTTGGCTCTTGTCTTAATGTAGAAAGGCTGGAAAACCTCTTGGTTACAAAGAATGTCAGTTTCACAGGGTCATCAAGGATTTTATGATTCAAAGTGGTGATTTTATAAAGGTTAGTACCTTTGCCATCGAATAATCCTCAGTTTTGAAGAAGTAATCAACCTTGTTGGCTCTCAACTGGCACTAACTTTTATTTCTTTTGTTTGTCTTCTTGGTTCGTTACGATATTTCTTATTTTCATCTCTTTCTAACGAATTCCCAATATGTTAAAACTCTGCAGAATGATGGTAGTGGATGCATGTCAATTTATGGCCATAAGTTCGATGATGAAAATTTTACTGCCAAACATACTGGACCAGGATTACTCTCCATGGTAGGCAGTTGGCTTTTTGAATCCGATTTATTTTCAATACCTCTTCAATGCAGTGAATATATTGAATTAGTTCTCCTTGTGTTTCTCTTTATTCATGAGTAAAAGCTCTGTATTACTCATAACTTTGATTACTAATATTCTGGTTCTCATTCTTTTCTTGTAGGCAAATAGTGGGCCAAACACAAATGGATGCCAGGTAATTTTCAGTCCCATTATAATCACATTATTTACCTGTAAAATGAGACAAACTGTAAAATAGATGTGGATAATGCAAGCAGTGAGTGTTTGATGACCTCGGTTTGACTATGATATTAAACTTATATGTATAGAAGTAAGATATTTTAGTTGCTGGTTGGGCATAAATTGTGATCAATTTTGACTATGATATTAAACTTGTATGTATAGAAGGAAGATATCTTAGTTGCTGGTTGGGCATAAATTGTGATCAATTAGGCTATAACTACCTTTTCTCTTTGCATTGCAGTTCTTCATCACCTGTGCAAAATGCGACTGGCTTGACAACAAGCATGTTGTCTTTGGGGTATGTCCTCTTTCCACACACACATTACATGGGTGGAACATGAAACTTTTAAAATCTAACTCTTAGTTCTCCCTTTGTGGTCATAATAGGGAATGTGATAACATGCCATAAATAGTTGAGGAAGAGTCATTGAGTCATGAACCTTTTGCACATATTCAGCTGTAGTGTTGTTATGCTCATTGCAAATATTTTCTTTTGATGTACAGAGAGTGCTTGGGGATGGTTTATTGGTGATGCGGAAGATTGAGAACGTGGCTATTGGACCCAATAACAGGCCTAAGCTCGCGGTTGTAATTACAGAGTGTGGGGAGATGTGAAGTATTTTACCACAAATTTTCACACCTAAAACATTCCTTGAAGAACTCTTCTGCTGAAGGAATTTAGAGAGAGCCCAAAGCTCAGTAGTTATAGACCTTACACATTGTCACAAAAGCTAAGTCCCATTATGGGTTTTCAAAACATTGTCAACCTTTTATAATTTTACAAATGCAATTGTGTTTTGACAAAACCCAGTTGTTAGATTATCTGGAAAAAAAAACAATTTTTTGTGTTAAAGCTGCATTAGCATTAGCTTTGTACTCGGTTGTCATCAATAAAGCCTCGAGATAGCTGGGCTGGATATACTAAAAATTTTAGCCTATTCTCCTTTGGTAGTTCGACCGCGAAATTTTTTTTCTGCATTGTATATTTCCGGAATATGAGTGTGTGACTTGTTAGAATTGACCCTATGGATAGTACAGAGAATGGGGTCTGTCATCTTTATCAAGATGGGTAAACGAAGTAAGAAAGATAGGAAAGATATTTAAAATTCTCGGTTCCTTCTTCTCCTTCGTCCATAACCCGAGATAGGGCTGGGTATTCGGTTAAAACGGGTTTTTCGGTTCGGTTTGTTCGGGTTTTCGGTTTGTTCGAAATTTTTTAAGTTTACCGAATTGAACCGATTAAAAATTCGGTTCAATTCGGTTCGGTTTTCGGTTTAAACGGTTCGGTTTTTCAAAATATTATACAATCCGAATTGAACCGAAATTAAGTTATTCGGTTTAAAAAAACCAAAATACAAAAATAAAACCGAATAAGGACCGAAATGTTCTATAAAATCCAACTTAACCCGAAATAACCCGAGATAACCCGAAATAACCCGATTAAACCGATTTGCAGTAAATACATTAATACATTAAACAAAAAGGAAAATTGTGAGTTCAAAGGCATGTCTTCTGTTCTGTTCTTCCTCCAAATGTTGTACCTGTGCACATAATCAAAAACAAAACCAATAATCATTCGACTACTTAGGAAAAGGAGTTAAGCAATCAACAAACTTAAATGACAATCATACCTAAGCCAATTCCGCCGCTATCATCGTACCTTTGAGAACTTCTAGACGACAGAAATTTCATATCAAACGGACTTCTTTGACTCGCTGAAATTTTTTCCGACAAAACAATCAAGTTTTTTCCTGGAACAACAATCAGAGAGAGTTTCGAGATCATTGAAGATATATTGCTTAATAACATAATTAACAAAATATATTTGACGAAGAAGAGGATTGGAAGAAGGAATATGTGAATGTGAAGAGAAAAAGTTCAATTTTAACCCAAAAAAAAAAAAGAGAAAGAAGTTCAAACGAAGAAGCTACAAAGTTTAGCCCCACCGGATATCCGCATTTCTTTACCCTAAACCCTAATTTCGAAAAACCCCTAATTTGTCAAACCCAAAATCGAAGAAAATAAACCAAAATTCGAACAACTCTAATGCAATTAACGTTAGTTTAGACCTCAGAAAGCTTCAATACAACTCCGAAATTCAAACCCCCAAATTTTGAAAAAACCCTAAATTTTGAAAAACCCCCAAACCTAAATCGAGACAAATCGAAGACCGAAAATCGTCAACCTATACCAGGTTTAAGTCGGAAACGAAACGGAAAACCCAAAAACAAAAAATCGAACACAAAAAAAAAAAACTGAAATCTCCGAAACATGTTAATCGGTGGAACAATGACTTACCTGAACAATTGACTCGGTTGAAGCTTGGAGATGAAAGAACGAGATGAAAGATCGAAGAAGAAACGAGAAAACGAGAGAAGAAACGAAGATCGAAGGCGGAGGCGAAACGAGAGAGAAGAAGAGCTCGGCCGCGTGGAAGAGAAAGGAAGAGAAAATGAAGTGGAAACCCTAAAAATCTGTTTATATATGTCGGTCTAATTTTCGGTTTAATCGGTTAAATGTTCGGTTTGGCATAACCGAACCGAATAACCCGATAACCGAAATCAATTTCAATTTTGGCCGATCGGTTTATTTCTTTAAATTAATTCGGTTCGGTTTAGCAAAATTTCGGTTCGGTCCGGTTCGGTTTGTTCGGACCGAACCGAAATCCCAGCCCTACTGGATATCAATTAACCTGTGAGTGAAATATGCCATTACATATATTCAAAGCTACCAAAATCTGTAAAAGCTTCACCAACAATGTAACCAAAAACTGAACATTAGATGTCAGAGCTCAGCAACATGTATTGTAGCTTATCTAAGCCCTAAAACCCCTTATGAAAAATCACCATCTATCATCAATCTTCTTTCTGAAGAGCAACATAGTTCAAAGGTATTGCAACATTGCCTCTATAATCTTTCCCACCGAAAATAGCAGAACGCCCAGGTGTATTCCCATTGCGTCGACCAATTGGCGTTTTGGTCACATTGTCTGTGTTGAGACTTTGTCCCAGTGGCTTCTTTTTTGCTGACTTTGAACCATACTTCGCTTCTTTCTCTGTAGCAAGCTGACCTTGTAGTCGTTTTTGCTCCTGGTTACGCAAAGAAGAAACAAAGATGTTTGTTTTGTTAGCTGAACAATACACTCATTGTCTACAAATCCATGTTATTTCCTTCTGTAATTGAAGACACTTACTCGGAGTTGACGCTTTTCCTCATCTTTTTGAGCACGCAGAACAATGTCTTCTTCCAGTGTTTGTAACAACGGATACTGAAATCAAAAGGCATTATTAAACATATGAGCTGACCATAAAGAGAATTAAGTAAATGCATAGTTAACTACCTTATCACAAAGGAAGGCCACGCCTCTTTCTTTTTCCCAGGCCTTCACTTTAGTGGTCAGAACATCGATCATCGCTTAAAAAGAAACACAAAAGGGTTAATAGCATCTTAACAGTGATTAGTTTTACAACGAATATAGTGTAAACATCAAATAGCATTTTATGATGAGTAAGCACCACGAAAGGTCTCTAAAAATTACACAAGATTTGTATCAGGCATTGCTATTACGTTCACATTCTAATTACCTTAACAAGTGCAAATAAAAACATAATAAATATTCAACAACGAACAACGAGTTCTCAAGTTTTGGCTGGAAACAATGATCGAGTTACAGATTCCGTTTGAACAACAGTAAAAGCCAAAATAAGAACCCACAATCCTTATTGCACTGCTTAGACATACTTGTTCAAAGTATAGTTTCCGGACAGCATCACAGTGAACTCAGACATACTTGCATTAACCCAAGTAATGATATTATAAAGACTCACCAGGAATTTTGTTGATAAGGCTCCTAGCTTTTTCTGCCCGTTTTAAATTTTTGTGTGCTCCTCTTACAGCACTGAAGCGATTTTCATCCTGATAAGGATCAAAACTGAAGTGACAACCAAAAAGACATAAAATTCTAGTTGTAGGAAGTTCACGCATTACGAATTAATACTGTCTAACATTAAAACCATGAAAGAAAATAGACACTCATGGGAGATAGAATGCTTCTCTATTTATTTTTGTAGACTGGTTAACCTTAGACTTGATAACGTTGTCTTTATATCAGGTATATTGGCCACAATCAGTCTTTTAGTGACCAATCTCAAGAAAGACAACTTTTAGACACAGATTGTGGTATTCACCTTTTCATAGTCATCAAGCCATTTTTCTTCCTCCTTTGCGTGCCTCCACTTATCAACTTTGTCCAAAATTTCCTTTCTGCTTAAAGCTTCCTCTTTTGCTTTCTCGATCTGACCATCTATGCTTGCAAGAATAGCAGACAGATTACCATCACCTGCACAGGAATGGAAGGTAAGAGCCAAAATTTGAAACAATTTTGCTTGAACTCCAGAATGCTCTTACTTAGACGTACAAGCAGTAAACGTTTGGAAGCCAAGGAAAAACACAAAAGTACACTGCCAAAATGTAGTAAAAAATCGATCTACTCAAGAAGAATGTATATCGTACCAGATTCAATGAGGTCGACAAGACTCTTTCTTGCAGCATCACTATTGATATCCATATGATTATCTCTGCAGATCTCCTCTAGTACACACTGCCTCTTAAACACCAATTCCTTCATTTTGCTAGACTTCAGGGCATTCAGTTTTTTCACTTCATCTTCAGCCTATGACCAAGAAATTAAATACTCGCTGACTCATTACATATTAGTGCAGATGATAATGCTAGGTAACCACATTACAACATGATCAAATTACCTCCTGGACAACCTCCATACTGAGGCCTCCATTTGTCAAGGCATTATCAGCTGGACCATGAAGTAAGCTAATGCAATGGTCAAATCTTCTCCTCTCATCCATAGGTGTTTCCATTAGGTTCCACAGCTCTTGCATGCTTCTTCCCAAACCTTGTAGCTGCAATAAATAAGAAAATCAATTTATCAATCCGTACAAGCTATGGTTTGCTTTCATAAATTTTCTGAATTCATTTCCGTGAAAACTGGTACCAGGTTAAATGCGAGACCAGTAGGCTACCAAATAAAAACTTTGTTTTCTAATTGAATGCTATGGTGCTCAAGTGCAGTGAAAAGACATGAGAAACCATACAACATAGAGAATAAGAAAAAGATCGCTTTGCTATACCAATGTCAAATAAGAAAGTGAATAGCGTAAGCTCATATGTAATACCTAATCCGAAGTATCAATCAGCAAATTAACTAAAATATATGTTGACAAAGTTAAAAGTATTCTTTATGATCACCTTAAGCAGCCTCTCATGTTTCTCCTCCTTCAGAGACTTTACAAGCTCTTCTAATCTAGCAATAGTATCATTACTAAAGCTTTTCGAATGAGTTGACTCGGTCAAGCTGCTATGAACATTACATAAGGCCTTACAGAAATCAAATGACATGTTCTCTGACAACTCATGGACAGCACTGATATAAGCGTTTATTTTCTGCAATCGAACAGCCTGAGATTCAAATAAAGGTGATAAGCACATAAGCACAACATATTGCAACAAATACTTAACAAGTATATATAGGTATAAGTTACCTTTTCATTGCGAAGATCCTGCAGATGTGCTCTAAGTTCCTCCAACTTTCTTTGTGTCAAGTCGCTTTCATCAATCTCTGGACCAGAGCTCACAGGAAAAATTTTCCCTGCTATGTTTGAAGCGATCTCTGCTATTTGTATCAGTGTCTCAGAGAATTCTTTCTTTCTTAGATTCTTTTTCATCAGTAGATCTTCCAATACAGGCTTTACAGTGGATATCTGCTCTTTCAAGGGACCTTCTTTCTTCTAAAAAAGAACATATAAGAGAATTGTATACGCTCTCTATAAAAGAAACATGTAATGATGGTAAGAGCAGCATACCTTTGAAAACGAAACTTGTTCACCAAGTGCAGATACGAGGCTTGCAATTTCAGCTTCAGCTTGAGCTAATGATCGCTGTAACTCAGCTCTGTACTTGCGAGTTTTCTCAACCTTTTTATTGTAGATATCTAGACATTCCTGCTCAAGTTCTAGCAGCATCTTATCTCTGTCAGTGTAGCTTTCACCAATCTCATTCCATATTATCTACATCACAATCAAAATGTGGTAAATATCAAGGCACTCCAGGTCAAAAATATTATAAAGTACGAAATAACGAAAACGTTTATTGCTCAATTTTCCCACGAAACAAGGCAATCTCACCAATAGTATTTATATCCTGATTTCAGTTATTGATGAAGAGAAGCGTGAGATTTATATATGAGTGAGCAAGAGAGTAGATTCAACAATCAGGCAACTGAGAATTGAACCATATGAAAGCCAACCCAAAAGAAATTACACTATTACATACAGTAAAACACTTTCATAGCACAACCTAAAACTGTGAACAAAGGTAACAGTGGATGCAGAATTCGGCAATTCAAAGTAAAAGTAAGAAAATTTCTTGGAAGTAAAATGAAATCGTCAAAAACATAGAAGCGATAATTGAAATAATGACCCGAAATTGAATCAAACTGACAGTGACAAGGAGCATAAACCCTATAAAAATCAAAACCGATACTCAATTGCTTTGCGCAACAAACTAATCAATGATTCATCAGAAAATCAGAACGAAAGGAGGTAGGGAAATTGCAATCAGAATTTCGAGACAATCTGCTGAACATAAGGTACGGAGAACAGAAGCGAGGAAATTGAGAACCTGCAACTCCTGAAGAAGGGAAGTGCACGTGGTGGTTGAAGACGGAGGCATATTGTTCTCCGCCGGCGGCGGCGATAGTAGCAAATGTGACGTTGTTGAAAAACCCTAGAAGATGAAGATCCCAAAGGCTTATCTGGTTTAAGCGTGAAGATCCTAAGAGATATCGCTTGAAGGAGGATTGCTAATGTCGATTTTGGAAAGATGAGTTTTGGCGGTAAACTAGAATTTTTGTATCCCTCTCGAATTTTGTGCACAGTCCAATCTTATTTTCAAATGCTTTTTAGCGGTTTATAGGTCAAATGTTATCTATGTGCTTTGCTCATTAGTAATTCTCATTGTAAATTTGTAACGTCTTTGGTAATTATAATCAAAATACCAAAAAGTTTTGATTAAGATGATGAATTGATGATATTGTGCTAAACTATGTAGCATATGTTATGCTACAACTATAATTAATGATATCCAATTTTACGAAAATGGGTAATAATTAAATGTTCCTCTCTGTTATACGGTTTATACATATTCTCATTCGATTTCAAATTTTATGTAACTGTATAATTCTATAAGTTAGAGTCGAACTGGTTGGAGATCTATGGCGTGTCGGATCACCATTGATGGCTAAAGCTTTAGCAATCAAAGGAGCGATGAAGTCTGCTCTATTCCAGGGCATTCTACATCTCCAGATCTGATCGGATTCACTTTCACTCATCACTTCTATCAACAACAGCGTGAATTTATCAAAAATCTATGATGTGTTTCAGGATACTGTCAATCTTCTCCTTGCTTTTAGTTATGTCAAATTTGTTTATGTTTCGTAAGATTTCGATCGTGATGCAGATACTCTAGCTAGAAATGTCTTAAATATGGAGTTTTATCCCACCTAACCTAACTCTTTTATTTTAATTGAATAAGGTTTGACAAAAAAAAGAGTCGAACTATAGATAAAATTTTGTCGATCCGATTATTAAAAAATATCATAAAATCTTTAAGTTATTTTATACTATCTTTCGACATATGACTAACTTTATATTTCATCGTTAACTATACGCACTCAGAAAAAACTACCCTAAATTTGTTGGTTCTTTACTATACATTATGAGCCGATTATACTTTCGTAATTCAATTCAAACAAACTTTACCCTTCATAATTTAACTCATACTTTTAATGTTTTTATCTTAAATTAACCAAATCCAATTGATAATATTAACTAAATTCGATTTATTAATTCCATCATTTCCCCCAAATAAATTAAAGTTTGATTTGAGAAACATTATTAAAATTGGCACTAATCAAAGCTTATTTTTTCTTTAAAATATCTAGGTATTTCTTACGAAATAAAAATAAAATTTGTTATGATATGTTGGATTGATTCTATTCCTTATAATTATTTATTTGTTTTAGAATAAAACCTTTTATGAATTGCTAGGGCAACGTATTAGGGCCATAAACTCAGATAGTTAAACCAAAGTACACTGAGAAAGAGACACATCAACCTGAGATTGGCACTAATCAAAGCTTTTGTATATTAAACGTACACACTTGAACAATTTAACACATATCCTCCTCTCTCCTCCGCTTTTCTCAGGTTTTCTCCGCTCTCTTCTCAGTATTGATTCCTTTTCAATTCTTCTCATAGATCCATACCCTTGTTGATTCCATAGCTTTTAATTGATTTCATTCATAGACAACAGATCACTTTCCTTTGCCCGATCTTCATCGTCGACCATCGCTATTAAATTTTCAATTTTTTTGGTTTTGCGAATGCTATTTTTGCGTAATTCTCTATTAGATTGTTGAACTGCTTTCGTTTTTGGGCTCTGGGTACTGTTAATCATCGCTTTCAGAATTAGGTATCATTCGGTTCACACGAAATTGCGGGAAAATTTAGTTATTTTGTAACCTCCATGTGAAGTTGTATTCTTGTTCTTGTTCATTCAGTAGTTTGATTCTATAAGCATAAAAGTATTCTTTTTTGGATATTTTCAGGTTCACATTACTCACTGATTTGGATTTTCCTGCGGTTCTCTCTTCAGACCAAACATGGTGTCGGCGAACAGAGAAATGGCTGTTTACTGTTTTGACACTTTGGTCTCTCACTACAACAATGAAGAGACTCCACCACCTGCCTTTGATGAGGCCAATCAGTACGTTTCTTTTAACCATTCCTCAGTTTAATTATTTATTTTTGGATATGTTAGGACATGCAAGTTCTGAATCTCTTTCAAGCCTGCGTGTTTTTGCTTCCCTTCTTCTGGCAATTGGATTTAGAACTAGTAAAAAGGACGATCTTTTCTTAGAAACAAAATCTATTATTGTTTCTGATGGTACAAAGTTGTTCTGGTAATAAATATAAGCACTCACTTAGAGTCTTCGAACCTGTGATGAGGATATTGTATCCACGATTGTTCACAAGAGGCCTTAAAGCCTTTGGACAATGGTACTTTTCATATAATATTCAGAGACTATGATGAACATATCGTTACATACTTTGCATGCGAGTCATGCTAGAAACTGGCTTTAGTGTGATGATTATATGGATGGGTGATATATTCTGAAACGCATAATCCTTTCTTACTGATAATCCAGTTTGTTTGTTTTTTTTCCCTGTAGTCCATTGTTTGTTACCTGGAAGAAAATAGTGAATGGGGGAGAGCCTCGATTGCGTGGATGTATTGGTACATTGGAAGCACGTCGCTTGATTAGTGGTTTCAAGGATTATGCTTTGACAAGGTACTCACTCTTCCTCACACATTATTATTTCCTTGAGCTAAGTACATGATATGCTATTCCTTTGTTTTGTCTTTACAGAGCTTTGGTTTATCAAGGTTGAAACTAGTTTCCTTCAGTTTTCTGCATCATATTTACGTGTTCTTGAGTCTTTAGATATCATTTGTTAACAACACATATTGAAGTTTTTCTTTTCTGTTTGTGTTGTTTCTCTTCTTGGTCATTTTGTTCTTGTTATACTGTACGTTTTGTTGCTTAGTGCTTAGAGAGGACAATGCATGTGAAATCTTTCTTTTTATGCCTATTTACTAAAAGATAATAGTTGGTTATATATCATATTGCAGTGCGTTGAGGGATCGTAGGTTCCCACCTATACAGCCCAAAGAACTGCCATTTCTGCAATGTACTGTGTCTGTCTTGACTGATTATGAAAGTGCAGAAGATTATCTTGATTGGGAGGTATTCTTCTTACACTTCTGCTATGATATGTCAATCTCGTGAAGAGATTTAGCATATCTTTGAAATGTTGTGAATATTAAGAATATAGTTGCCAACAAGGAGTGCATAGTATTCAATCCTCACATCCATTAGACCTTCCAATGTTCTTTCCCTCATATTATTTTCCACATAGCTAATGCTCTACTTTGCTCAATTCATATGCATTTTAACTTGGAGACACCGAGTAGATTTAGTTTGTTGAATTCATCTTCTTTGTGGTGTGTTCTCCAATGGTGATATTTTCGTGGTTTCATTCCGAAGGTCGGAAAGCATGGTATAATCATTGAGTTCACTGAACCTGAGACTAACACAAAGCGAAGCGCCACATATTTGCCTGATGTTCCAGCTCATGAAGGTACCATCTTGATACGACATATCTAGTATCTAGTTGCATTAAACTTATCTTTTGAATACCTTGGTATGATTCTTACATAATTGTTCCCAGGCTGGACAAAGATAGAGGCAATTGATTCGCTGGTGCGTAAAGCAGGATACAATGGTGTAATAACTGAAGCAGTGCGTAGGAGAATCAATCTAACTCGGTACCAGAGTACATTGTTCACCATGCATTATAGTGAATACCTTTCATATGTGAAGGCAACAAGAGGCATTGGTCCGGGTATTAATGGGACCAACAAGCCTGCCACTGCCTTCTCCTGATAAACTGCTGCAAATGGATTGACATTGATCCTGTTTCGGCTCACTCCTAATTTATCTTCTATTTGTGATTCCAATTGTCTGACTCTCATAAAAGAAACAAAACTCGACTTGCCTGTTTCACAATTGTAACATTAATTAAAGCACTTTCATCTCATCCTACATCTCTCACTCACTTTGATCCTCTTTAAGAAAAAGAGATTCACTCATCAATGGGCTAGATTTAGACCCTTTTGTGATCTGTCAGTTTTCTAACATCAGTTGGACTTTACATTAAAGTTGTAAATGTCAAAAAAAAACTTGATCCTGAGTTGAGTTTGTCGAGTAGACCGACCATTTGTCGTTTAGTTAATACACTATCACCAAAAGTGCAAGAGATTCGACAAATTCAACTCAAATATGGGTGTAATTTGTTAACAAAAAACGTTTGAGCTATTCTCTTAAAAATTTGTGAAAGTTGGGGGTAATTAGATCATTTTTGCATAAGATTCACGAAACATTTGAGATTTGAACGTAACCGTGCCAGCATAACTGAATATTTTATACCAATCAGATCATTATTTTATTCTCCCATGTGATTTAAGCAACTGTAAAGCTTTTCTCTTTTGGAACTTCTCCGTCACTACAATTTCAATTCTAATTGAATCTTCTGAAAGCTACAGATCTCTGGATTCGAAAAGCTTACGGTGTTGGATCTTGAGCTCTGCGAATGGCGGAGGAGAAATGGGTGTTAATGGTGACGGCGCAGACGCCGACGAATATTGCCGTGATTAAGTACTGGGGAAAGAGAGATGAGGTTCGAATTCTCCCAATCAACGATAGCATTAGCGTCACGCTTGATCCGGAACACCTCTGCACTCTCACCACCGTCGCTGTTAGTCCCTCCTTTGATCGAGATCGAATGTGGCTTAATGGCAAGGTACTCGCGTCAGGATGTTTCATTTTCCATGTTCATCTCTCATCTTTAGCTGCCTCTTAGCTTAGATTTCGAAACATTTCTCTGATTATAAACGGATTATGAGCGATACATGATAACATTTCTCTTAGTAATCTGCGTTTGCTTCTCTGTTTGTCTGGAACACAGATGAGTCTTCTTAGTTTTGTTAATGGGCTTTTTGGTTTCATCATAGTATAGGAAATATCCCTTTCTGGAAGTAGGTACCAGAATTGCTTGAGGGAAATTCGAAGTCGTGCTGATGATGTTGAAGACAAAGTTAATGGTATCAAAATAGCCAAGAAAGATTGGGAGAAATTGCATCTACACATTGCTTCCCATAACAACTTCCCTACTGCTGCTGGCTTAGCATCTTCAGCTGCCGGTTTTGCATGCTTAGGTACTGTCATCTCTCTCTCCATTTCCTCGTGGCTTTTGGATTCTTTGTCTTTGTCATTCTTCCTTTTTAATTGAAGGAACCACACATGATAACTAGATAATACATTCATGGCAGCGTAGGTGCCTTTTTTTGGTTAGATATATGAAATCCATCATACCCTCCGGTTGGTATTGTTTTGTATAGATCCTCTGGTTGATACATAATATTTCCCCTTTTTATATATTTATCACATCAATAGAATAATCCACATTGTAGTTTCTTCATACTTTAGCTATGGATGGCACAACTTCAATATCATATTTCCATCTAGATGACATTGATCCTGTCTCTATCCTCCAACGATGAAGTCAATTTCTGCATTTCCTTGGTCGATCTTTCTTTTTTGAAAACAGCTCAAAATAGTGTATAATAATTGCTCTTTTAGTACAGTTTTTGCTCTTGCAAAGTTGATGAATGTCGATGAAGATGCAAGCCAACTTTCTGCTATAGCAAGGTATGAATTCTGTTCCTGACTTGCAGTTTCACCCTTACTGACCTGCTTAGTATCTTCCATATTAATTGAACGGGCTAATATTTTCCCTCTTTTCACAGTGACTGTTATTTAGGCATTCGTTCTAATTCTATAAGTTTCCATGTTGCTATGTGAATCTGAATTGAATTGTGTGTAGTTAGACATTTCTCTAGATATTATTTGGTACCTGTATATATGGTTAAGAATTTTATTTCTCCATGTAGGCAAGGTTCAGGAAGTGCTTGTCGTAGTTTATTTGGGGGATTTGTCAAGTGGAACATGGGAAACAAAGAAGATGGAAGTGATAGCGTTGCAGTCCAACTGGCAGATGATAAGCACTGGGATGATCTAGTTATCATTATTGCTGTGGTACGTATCTTTAATACTTTTAGTGTAGAGCATTTTTATATTCAGCTGCATAATCGACTCCATTCTTTATCTTCTATATTATGCCAGTCTCTAATCAACCTTTTGTTATGCTCTTTCATATAAAGATCTGAGTGAAGGTGAACTATACAAATATATTTCTTGCGTATCATTTTTATCCCGACCTGCAAAAGCTTCATATGTTTTTGTCTCTTCTTCAACTCGTTTTAGCTTGTGTTACATACAGGTTAGTTCACGACAAAAGGAAACGAGCAGCACCTCAGGAATGCGTGAGAGTGTTGAGACAAGTTTGCTTTTACAGCACAGAGCGAAGGTATGTGTCTTTTTGATCTTTGGTTACTGTCTGTATCACCTAACATAACACTTGTGGGTTGCTGAACAAAATATACAAGTGCTTTTGGTTGTGAGCTTTCTCAACTTGAAAAGTTAATAATATTTGCCTCAACTTTATGCTCGACTTCAATTTATCCTTAGGAAATTGCTCCAGTACGGATTTTGCAAATGGAAGAAGCGATAAAGAATCGAGATTTCAAATCTTTTACTAAATTGACGTGTGCAGACAGTAATCAGTTTCATGCTGTCTGTATGGATACATCTCCACCCATATTCTACATGAATGACACTTCCCACAGGTATCTCTTTCTGTTACTTTATTTCTTTGGTAGGCATTTGTTGCTTTTAGCTATCAATGTCAGTGGTTTTGATCGCAATCCACTGTCTGATTATGCTAGGATAATCAGCTTAGTTGAAAGGTGGAATTGTTCTGCAGGTACACCAGAGGTATGTATGCTTGCTAGCTCCATTGCTCAAAAGCAAGTGTTGAGTTTCTAATGGGTGTCAACTTCTGATCTTAATTTCATGACAGATTGCTTACACATTTGATGCTGGCCCAAATGCGGTTTTAATTGCGCGAAACAGAAAAGTAGCAGTTGAATTGATGCAAGGACTGCTCTACTGCTTCCCTCCTCAGCCTGACACAGACTTGAAGAGGTGAGATAGGAAGTGTGGTTGATTTAATGGATTGATATAATCTCTTGACTAAGAACAATGGCGTTTTGTTACTTTGTGTAGGTATGTATTGGGTGATACATCGATTGTAAAAGAGGCAGGCTTGGAAAGAGAGCTTCCACAAGGAACTAAAGATAAAATTGGAAGTCAGGATCAAAAAGGTGAAGTGAATTATTTTATATGCAGCAGACCTGGAAAAGGTCCTGTGGTGCTTCAAGACCAAGCTCAGGCCCTTCTTCATCCTCAAACTGGTCTCCCGAAATAGATCATTTTTATGTGTTGTTGTTTCTGCAACTCTGAAATTTACAACAGGTTCATCTGAAATGCTTTGCCAGCTCCAACTCTTGTTCTAAGAGAGAGAACTCATAAATCCTAAACTTATTATTTGAGTTCACGTACAATTATTTTTCATCCAACATCTGAATATCTCTTATCCAAAATCTGAATGAATTTAAACATCCAGATTGCTTAAATACAAGAGCTTGCTCACAATAAACCAAATGAAATAGTATAAAAAAAAACAATAAAACTACATAAAATAAAGGATCATGAGACCTTCTTTTTCCTTCCAAGTCTTCTGCAGCTTCTCCTGGTTTCCCGGACTTATCAGATCGTAACTACACTCCGAGCCTCAGACAATTTCTTCTTCGAATTTGATTGGGACTCGAATCATGTTAATGTCACAGGTCGAATTAAAAGAAGAGTAACGTTAGAAAAGGAGGTGACGTGGATTAATAAAGCGTCGTGGGGGCAAAGGAGTAAAAGTGGATTAGAGAACAGAATGGTGAAAGTGAATAAAGACCAAAGATTATTAAGGATCAGTTTTTGATGTTGCTTTTTTTGGTATAAACATCGGGGATTGTACTGAACTTTCTTTTCATGAAAAATTATCATCATTTCAAACTTGCTTGGACTCCGTGTTTCATGAACGCTAGTTCCAATTATTTCTATCTTTTCTAACTTTCTGTTACAGTTAAGGACTAAGGAGTAATGATAATCTATCTAATTGTGTTTATGCTTATCTATCTATGTTGTTACACAATTCTCAGTCAAACTGCAATTTTACAAATTTATAGAAATTGAATAATTGCAGTTTCTAGAAAATTAAATAAAGCTACTAATTTGCGACTTACTTTTTGAAGGGTCACTATCAAAATTTTAGATGACAAAAATTACTTTAAACTCCCTAAAGGCATTACAAAAGAGCTTAACCCTAAGCGTAACTACAATCTGAGCCACTACAACATTGATCTCATGAAACGCTCCTCCCCTATTTCAGACGCAAGCATGGTGCAGCTCAAACTGGTTTCTAGTCATGACCCTTGGGCAGACAGTAAGGATTTCCTGACTGAGGTCGTTGTCTCCTCTTTTGAGAAGCAACAGTCTCAGAAAGAAGCCATAAACGCTCTGCCTTGGTACCCAAACGAGCAAATCATGTGGGACGAAAGTGTTATTCACTATTCTGGGGAAGGTTGCCTTGCTCTTCCGAAGCTTAATCTTCAGTTTCTAACCCTCCATGATTACTTCCTTGGAAACCCTTCTGCTTCACAGTGGCCTAATATGCCAAACTTATTGGAGACAGTGGACTTCAAAGATACTTTCCTTGATGCAAATCATCTCAGTGAGAATTTTCCAGATTATGAGGTTCGTAATTATTTTATTTAGTGTATAGTGTGATCTAGAACTGGATCTTTTCCATTGCTCTTATAATTTGTGCATATTAGGTATCTTTCATCAATGTTGATGGTGTTGAAGCTCCGGATCCAAGTCCTCCGTTTCGAATCACTCTTCCAAAGACCCTAAACGGGATTGCTACTCTGTCTGGAGATAAGATATCTGAAGTCAATCCAACAGACAATGTTAAGGCGGAGGCTTCCCTGAAGGCGAAACTTATTGTTGAGGCATATACCCCTCCTGATCTAGGGCCTTATTCTCAGGACCAGCCAAAACAGAAGTCAGTTAGATTTACACCCACACAGGTACTACTTATTCTTACATCCTAAGAGTAGCGTGTTGATATAAAATTCATGTGATTGTGCTGGCCATACTCATCCACGTTTCATTAATCTTACTAATTTTTATGATGATGAGAAGTTTCTCACCTTAGAATGCATATGCTCCTGCAGAACAATCAAGTCATATTGAATGTTAAGAAAATTATCATCATAGAGATCATACTACTCTTACCAAATAGTAAAACACTTGCTTCATTAGTGACTATTTATACTTGCTTCATTAAACCAAACTCTATAATCAAACCAATACATCTATTAGTAACCTTAGAAAGACCTCCTGCTTCCTCTTCGTCTTATGCCTATACAAAAATTAGAAATTATAAATCCACTAGATAAACATGCATGAGCCATGAAAACAACTCACGAATCTTAAATTGTAGGGAATATAAGAAAAATCCAAATAAAATTAGTACTATATAAGATACAAAGTTTCAAGATAAATAATAAACTGTGAGTAGAAGATTTTGAACGTACAAAATCTAGCCTCGTATTGACAGAACTTTTACCTTTTTGTGGTTGACGTATACAAGTGGGCAATTGGTCTCCTAGTAGTGCGATTCATAATAAATGATTGTCATTTTTATGAATATAACTTCTTCTTTTTTAAAACATTGGTTTCTTGATGAAGCAGATAAAATTATAAATCGATGAGTTATTTATTTATTATTATATGAAGAATTTAGATTGTGACTGTTTTCTTTGGAAAGGAACTTGACTTAAACCAATCTTTTTTTTTGTTATTCTCATGGATTACGAGCAACATGTTTCCAACATGTTACATATAATCCCTGATTTCTTATTTCTTTTGTGACCTTTATCAACATGTTAGTAGTTTTTCAATTGAGTATATATCTCTTAGGTAACGGAGAACGTAAACGATTTCAATACAAGAGCATCAACTTATTATTCGCATAGAGATAGAGTTTGTCTGGCTGAATGTTTGTGACATGAATGTTGGAACCTATCCAGACTTACTAAACGTCATATTTTGTGGAAATTACAGAGTTGTTATCTTGATGTCAGCTTATCGATTGCATGATATGTAAAACTTGTTTTATTGAGACAACTTTAATATAAAACTCATCATCACGAATGTTAGTTTCTTCCGGACTATATTTTTCCTCCTTAAACTCGTGTATTCATCAAAATCATACTGTGGTAAATAGCGAAGAGACTCCACCACCAGCATTTGATGAGAAATCATTCATCATCATTTTTATTTATTTTTTCATTTAACAATTAAATAATAATTATATTAATGAAATTTTATTTTTCTTACATGAAAACTTTGTTATAAATCATAAAGTCTAATTCTAAATCTAATCTCAATCCAATAATTCTAAAATTTGTTATAAATCACAAACGATTATTCATCTCAGAAAAATGTGCAAATTTGGCACGACATTATCTATGTGTTTTTGACACAACCAAATAATATTTTACATAACAGAATCTTTCACTTGAAAATCTATCAAACATAAGACTTAACAAGTTTGAATTTTTTTTAAAAAAATGCATCACATTTAGTAGATCATTAGCTTTGAATAGGCTTTCATCTAAATTATTGTATAAATTTACTGCTAAATTATTAGTGTTTATTTTGTGTAAAAATGTGAAAAATTTTAGTAGAAAAAAAAATTCAAATATGTACATATAAAAAAAAAAGACATTCAGTATGTGTATTTCTTTTGGAAGACAACTATCATATCAAAAAAGTATTTACTCCGAGAAGAAACTAGAATTAAGTTTAAAAAAAAGCTACTTGATTGATTAGAGCATCACTTTTTTTACATAGGTGAAAATATTAGTATGATCCACTATGTCCAAAATATCATATGCAAAATATTGATAAAAAATCATTTGCAAAAGCGTGAAGATAAAGATAAAAAAAAATGCATTGTTGTTATTGAAAAAATCTGGAAATTGGATTGATGTACATTTAAAGTTTAGAATTCCTCATGAACTATTTGAAGATATAGATGGTAATTGTTTAAAGAGTGACTTCTTGTTTAGAGTAAGAACATTTTATAATAAAAGAAGTTTTCAAATATCAAAACATTGGAACAAGCATTAATTCGTCTTCGCACCCATTAATGTTTTTTTTCTTCATGTTTATAAAAAGTTCGTGATTAAATTGTTTATCCCAGATTATTTTATTGCATTTCTTCCATGCTTTGATTTTCTGCATACAAATAATTAAATTATATTAAATGACAAAATTCGAAAGAATATTTGAATATATTGATTGTGTGAAAATAAATAAAAGTATATACTTATATATATCCAAAAATAACTAGAACCATCATCTGGCCATCAACTGAAATAATTATTCACATGGATATAACCTTATACATGATCATATTTTCCATACCTCGTAGTCACTTAGGAAATTTTTTTAGTGTATTTATTGAAAAATAAAATCTTTAATCTCACCAGAAAATTTCAGCTATGTTTTGTTTTTCTTTAAAAAAAACATATTATAGAAAAGCTTTTTCAATAATTTCAATTTTATGTCAACATCGTAATTTCGAACAAACCAAATAACGTTTTCTATATACAATAGAATCTCTATAAATTAATACTCAATAAATTAATAAAATTTTCCGGTCTCAAATTGAACCATGTAAAATATAACCAAATTGGATAAAAATAATAAGATAATAATAGTTTTGAAAATCTTACGTAAAAATATAGTACTAATAATACATTAAATTACCAATTATAAATTCCAGTCATACGTAACTAAGATAACTTATTATAATATGACTCTAATGTTGTTTGTTTTACTTAAAAGTTGAAATTTTGGTAAAACTTATATTACATTAAAAATATTTAGTGTTATCTTATCCGTCCGTATACATTCAAAAGTTGTGAAGAGTTCTACGTGTAAGTGTAAGTGTTTCCAAAATGTTGGTAGAAAAAATTGAAATCATAACATACAATCTGGCCACAACTACTAGATTTTATAACTAAACCTAAACAAAATAGATTTCCGAATTCTTCTCGGTTTGGTTGATCAACATTTTGAATTTGCTTTGTCAGCCACAATTCTTGTATTAAGAGAGCACTATGTGAACCGTTTTAATGATATTTGAGTTTACATACAATTTTTTATTATCTGGTTAAACAAATCAATGATTGACACAAACAATATATGAATGTATCCAAAGTGCATTTGATCAGTCATTAACAATATATAACATATCATTCTCATTCAATAAACATCATTATTCCATGCGTTTTTTTTACCAATTTCATTTATGGTTTTACTTGAGCATTCACAACTCAATTAGTTTTTTTCACTAGTTAAACAAAATAACAATATGGTGCAAGTGTGATCATGCAATAGAAACAAATATGTTGTGAAATTCCTCCATATCTTTTAGAGAAAGTGTGATTTTTATACCTGTTTAAATCTTTGAAAAAACAACCCAAATAGCACAAAAACCAATACCTGTTGATCAACATTTTTACATATTAATACCAAGTTCATATTTTTCCACAAAACCCAATCCACGTAACAATCCAAAATCACCAAATAAGTTAGCTGTAATAGTATTCGAAGCCAAAGAAACAACTACTAAATAAGATTTACTAACTTAACCTAAACAAATAGATTAATGGTCTCTCTTAATAAGCTTTGCGGCGCCTAGGGCTAGATAACCTCCATGGATTGAGGATGCCTAAACGCCGGCTATAAAAGCGTTTTGCAGTATGATTCCTCCACTTTTTAGCTATAAATTCTGATCTCCTATTCTGACTCACACACTGAAGACTCATGTTTGCTCATTGTAGTGTCTTCTAAATACAGCTATACGATCAACATCCTTGTAACTTATGAATAAAGTTACATTTTTGGCATTGAGTCCCTCATTCTTCGGATCTTGGCTAGTATCTATAGCCACTTTCACAATCTTCAAATTAGAAACTTCTTGATACGTCCTTGTCCAATTAGTTCTGGCAACTGCAACTTCCAAATATAGACCAATCCATTTATTGTCTTGCAGCTCTGAATTCTTCACCCGCAAAACCAAAACATACAAACTACTTGTTAAGAACCCATTGGTTACCACATTTCAGAAACGAAAACCGAAAAAACAGAAACGAATGCCTAGGGCTAGTTAAGATCATGAGTAAAGCAAAGCAAAGCATAACTCAGTGAGCCTTAACCTTACCATGTAATATCGCTTTCTATTTTTGAAAGGATCTTTTGTTGGCCACTCAAACATGTCTTCTCAAGATTAAATCAGCAAGTGGATCATTTGTATACATAATTGAAACAATAAAACCATAAGTCACCTGGAAGTTTAGCAACATTGAAACCCACTGTTACTTTGCAACCAGAAACTTTAGTCAACTTTAGTCTGAAGAGTTTGCAGCAAAGAGGTAGCTGGATCCATTACATCCATAGTGATGAAGTAAGCGACACAAGCAAAGATATTTTGTTTATCTTGCAAGTCAATACACAATTTATAGATGGTTTTAACAATCTGGAAATTGCTTATAAAGGTTTTATGCTTTTGTTTGGTATAAAACAGAATAATTTAGCGAGTTAGGTGGAAATGCCTTTGAAGATAATAAGAAAAGAAAAGGCAACAATTCTCTGTTAAACAAGTAAGGCATGTACACACACACTGGCCCTTCAGGCTCAAGTCCACACTGTTGCTGTAACCAAATCCACAATTGTTGTCACAGCAAAACCTATTAAATGTAGCTCTTTATTCTGTGCTATGCCGAGAGCAGTGTCACACCAATAAACATCATTAAAGCCAGACCAAGACATATCCCAACTATTGCACCAAACGCCTGTCAAAAGCAGCACATGCATAGATTAATCACTCTTTAATCATCATCTAATATACACATATCTATTACTCAGAGCAATTTTGGGTGACTGACTTTGCCCTGACTTCCAAACTTGAATTTTACTGTAAACCACGACAATCCCCTATCAACAATAGGTGCAAGTGCAACGGCCCTGCATCCATCAACATTCTTCATGGGTAAGAACATCATAACAAGTGTAAGGTCAAGTGTACTCAAAACTAGAAATGTTAAAATCTGCTATGTTCTTTAACTGGTTATGAACATTTTCACAACAGAACAGATTATCTAGCAGTATTATTCTACTTAGCATACACACTTTTCTTTGCTACATGTGAACAAGAATATAGAATATTCATTGTTTTCTTTACAGTGATTATCAAAGGATTTGCATTATCTACCAGGTAGGCAAATAATTAGAACAATAGATCAGATTAAAGGTACATTTTTCATCACCACATGCATCCTAGAAAAGCGTAATATATATAAATAACAATCACTTATCTCTGCAAGTTCTACCCACGAAAAGGCTGGAATATCAGGGAAATTTCAGGACATACTAATACAAAAGAAATCACAGTAAGTGAACATTGCAAATGATATGATACTTTGATGAATGATGTCATATCAACAATGCCATAAACTACAAATCTAATACGATGAGACATTATAAAATTTAATTAGTACTTACTACTGCACTGGCAGTAATCAGTTCAACAGCTTCCTACAAGACATCTCTATGAAGCTATGATTATAGCATAGAGATGTTCTTAAGTAATAGAGAACTAACTGAGTAAGAAAGTATTAATAATAGCTTACCCTCCTATTCTGATGAGCTTAGTAACTTGGCTTCCAGCCCAGACCATGGCCATCACTTTAAGAAATCTGCGTGCAACACGAATTTTTCATGTCCCTTAACACTAGGTAGTGCTGAATAATATTCTATACCTCTCAGCTGCAGCAAGAAAACCCATATTTCCGGGTGCAGGGGCCACATAAAACCTATATACATATAGAAAATAGTCACTGTTCTAGCTCAAGTATGTTATGATGGAGAACAATGTTCTTGTAGCTACGCAGAGTATACACTCTAATACCTATTCTACTCACCACACCAAGAGGAAAGCTGTGGTATAATAGACTGTAATAAGTAACAATATTCCAGAGACTTCATATCTCTTCAATTTCTTGAGAAGCCTGCAAATTCCACAGCACATCAAGGTAAATAATATCATCAAAGGGAAGATATATTGCAGATGTTAAGATTATATTGATATGCAAATTTCAATCACATTTTGCAGAACCAAAATGATCTTAGCTAATAATTAGGCAGAACTACAAATGACATTTGCATGATTATCACAGAAGCGAAAAACCAAGTAGCTCAGGCAAATATTTGAACCAAAACCTACCACATAAACAAGATTCAGAAAACATGTTTGAAATTCATTATAGAAAGTGAAGAATTTCATACAATACTACCGTAATATTGGGTTATCTCTTGAGTCTTGAACAAAACATATATAACACATGGCACACAAAGCCAGAGAAGAGTAAATTCAAAATCAAGTATTGTAGTGTACACATACTCTTCTGAAACAAAGGGGTTTTTGTTTTTGCTGCTTGTCCCATTCTTATCCAATATTTCTCCTAAAGAAATGAAAGAGAGTAATATCAAATATGGCAAGACAGATAAAAAGGACTGAATGTATCAACTAAGAAAGTAAAGCAGATACATAATTGTTGAAAAGCTCCAAACATAAATTGAGTCGTTGATTAGAGTACCTTCGTTATACAAAGGCTCAGCTTCAGCATCAGATTTACCAGAAGCCTAAATTCACACACATTAAAAGAAAGAAATCATGTAAAGTACAAGGTAAGACACAGCCCCAATTCAACAAAGTATTCATAGGAATTCTCAATCAAAGCAACAATTAAGCGAAAGCATTTTTTAAAAAAGGACCAACATTTTGACTAAAGGCAAGTCGGTGACTATATTGGACTAAGGAAAAGCGATTCGATAGTGTAGATTGAGTGCGTTTGCGATTGGCGATAATGCTGAGACTGGCATGTGAAGCAGGGAATGAAATCTGATGGAAGACAGAACAGCAAGATTATTAATTTAGCTCAAAAGTTTGGGTTTTTGAGAGTGAGAAAACAAAAAGTTACCGGAAAGAGAGGAGGAATTAAACGGTGGACGCCGGCGACACTCATCTGGATATCGCCGGAGTGAAATGCGAGTGATTAATTACATTTATTTTAATTGTTACAAAAAAAAAGATTTTATTTTTATTAAAGAAAAAAAAATCGATCACCTACACCGGAATTATTAAACCGAATTTACACACAGGCTATTTCACTTCAAGAAGACTTAACAGATTCATTATCATCTCTCTACCACTTTGTTTTCGTTTTCAGAGAAATTATTTGAGATAAAGAAGCAAGAAGAAGATGATGATGGAAGAAGAATTTCAAGAGCGTAACTACAATCTGAGTCTCGACGACATTGATCTTTCTCTTCTCCGTCTCACTTCTCCTCCTTACGACTACTCTCATGCATTATCGGCCATTGAAACAAGCCCTCCCTTGAAACGCTCTTCCCCTGTTTCCGACAAATCCGATAACCCTAAACGCAGAAAAATCTCCCTTCCCAACCCAATTTCTCCTCTTCTCTTCACTTACCCAGAAACCCATTCTTTCTCTATTCACGACCCGATACAGTACCCGAATCTCTCCACCGGGCATGAAAACCTTGTTTGCGAGAAGCAAGAAACGATGCCCTCTGCTTCTGATACAGAGGTTTTCATTTAGTAAACATCAATTCAATCTTTTTGCTCTGTTCTGTTTTTAACTACTAATCAAGAATGTAAACAGACGATGAAGATGGTTAACAATCGCGCAGAGAAGATGAATCGTGGAGAGATTAACTATGCTTATAAGGTTTGAGTTCATTCTGCAATCATTTAGAGTCTAACGATGGCAATTTAGTTGATTTGACAGTTAATGGTTAATCTCATCATAAGTTGCAGAATCAGCAAGAAGAGGAAGAAGAAGAAGAAGATTGTGGAGGAGGGATGAGAATAGAGAGATCTGGAGATGGGTTTGTAATTAGATTGAAGTGTAGATGCAAACAAGCTTTTAGGATTCTTTTCTCTGATCATCACCTTTACTTCAAGCCTCTCTAAGCTTCACTTACTTCTACTCATTTGCTGCCATTTTTGTTTTGTTTTGGGGTTTAGAAGACCATGTAGACTTTGTCAATAGAAAGACCTAAAGAAAGAACTCGTTTTGTTTTTGTAAGTGTTGTATTGAAGATTGAATACAAAAAGACCACAACTTTATAATAAATGTCAAAACTTTTTTGAATATCAGCTGAATTAAAATAGACCCAACAAAGAGCCGAAAGAGCTCAGTTCCCAGTAAAATTGCACCATTGCTTTATGCTTTTTATTAGCTGTACGCGCTTTCACGCGCCGTCATCATTTCATCTCTTTGTTGTCCGCCGTTATCACCTGCGAACTCATTTATCTTGCTGCCTCGTTAACGACGTTAGTCTCTCTCAGAATTGTTCTCTGTCGAAGAACCAAATGGAGCAGTTTAATCAATCTGCCAACACTGTGATTGATAATCCTCGAGCTCTTGCTGATAAAATAACCCTAATTCGTGAAGCGGGTCCTTCCAAATTCCAGGTCTTTCCCTCTCTTCCTCTGAATCTAGGTCGGTTATTTTTTTGTTTCTTCTCTAAAGTTTGTGCTTTTGTTGGTCTCTTCTGGGAATTCCTTAAGGTAATTGCAGATTTTGATGCGACTCTAACGAAATACAGAGTCAATGGACTTCGAGGCCAGAGTATGTTTCATACATATTTGATCAATCCTAATTTTCTCTTCTTTTACTAACCAATTTAATCAAAGCTGAAACCTTTTCTTCTTCGTTTTGAAGCCAGTCATAACCTCTTGCAGCAAGGAAACCCAGAGTATGATGCTAAGAGGCAAGCATTATATGAACACTATCATCCTCTTGAGATTTCTCCTGTGATTCCCATTGAATAGAAAACCAAACTCATGGAAGAATGGTATACTCTTTCAATCACATTTCCCGTGTCTTTCAATACTCTAATTGAGAAAACTCCGACTAACTCTTTGTTGTTTGTGATGATGTTACTAGGTGGAGTAAAACTCATGATCTTCTCATTGAGGGAGGTTTAACGTATGATGCAATCAAAAATTCAGTTACGAGTTCCGCGATAGCTTTTAGAGAGGGTGTGACTGAATTGTTTGAATTTTTGGAGGTAAATGGATCAAATCATGATTCTAGTTAAGCTCACATGGTGAAAGAAACAGCTACTTTATACTAAGCCACCTTAGTTTGCAATCTGATTCAGAAAAAGGACATCCCAGTTCTGATTTTTTCAGCAGGACTTGCTGATGTCATTGAAGAGGTGACTCTATAGAGTCTAATAAGTTAATTAGTTTTACTCTATTGTTTCTGTGCTTCTATGATATGATAATTATTTTGCTATAATCTCATTTTCTCACTAGGTTTTGAGGCAGAACCTTCATAGAACTTTCAAGAATGTAAAGATTGTATCGAACAGGATGGTGTTCAATGATGATGGACAGCTCGTGTCTTTCAAAGGTATATTTGATGTTCAATGATATATTTAAGTGCATTCATCAACTGAAAATTGTGATTTTATTTCTCTGCAATACTGAAATCTCTGTGAAACTACAATACAGGAAAGCTAATTCATGTACTAAACAAAAACGAACACGCTTTAGACATGGCTCTACACTTCATGATCAACTTGGTGTGGACAATGGTGAGGAAAATGAAGAGAGTACATACGTAAAACAAAGAACAAACGTTTTGCTTCTAGGAGATCATTTAGGGGATTTGAGAATGTCTGATGGATTGAATTACGAGACTCGAATATCAATTGGATTTCTGTGAGTTGTTCATCTCTTTCTTCTATTTGCTTCTGCTCTCTTTCGATCTCCTCTCATTAATCAACATTTTTTCAGGAATGATAACATTGAGAAGAATCTTGAAACCTACCGAGGAGCATTTGATCTTGTTTATCTTGTAAGTCACATACGTAATACATAGATGAATCTTACTTGGAAATTCGTTAATAAAGATTTTTTTTTTTTGTGGGTCTCAAAAAGAATGATGCACCTATGTGGGGAGCTCTGGAACTTGTTTCTCAGTTATTTTCAACAGAAGCGACTTAGTTGCCAATGCCTTTGTGGAGCTATTATGTCAAGTGCAAAGCCTCTTTTATGTATCAATTCTGTAAGTCGAATTTATGTGTCTTGGCTTTAAGCTTGTAGAATATTAACGGATCACATTGAGAGACATCGTTTTATGAGTTATATTAAATTCTTACTGTAGATTCATTAATTTTTGTGTATGATTATTGAATGAGAGAATAAATAGTGTATCTGAATAGTTTCTTAGTAGTGTTTCAAAAAAAAAGAATAGTTTCTTAGTATATGTAAACAAATACAAATTCAAAATAAGAAAGTAAGAGATGAAAAGAATGAAAGATCCAAAGAGTTTGAAGAAGCAATTGGGACCATCAATGGCCTCTTTTATGTAAAAGTGTAAACTAGAGAACAAAATGTGATCTGTAGCAGTGGAGTCATATCCAAACGCATCCTACTATAGTCAAAAGTACAAAGATGTAGACAAGCGAGAAACCCAAGAGTAGACTTAAAAAGCTTCTGATTCTATTAGTCTCCGGACACAAATGACTTCTGTTCGTAGTACTTTTTCTCACTAGCTTCCTTTTTCGCATTTCGTTTCTGTAGATTACAGAATGATTTTTGAGTGAGACATTTGGTCAGGTGAAGTAAGAAGAAGAAGAATGAGCAAAGAACAGAGAAAACTTGCCTGATATGCTTCATGGTTTGCTACAATCCTTCTGATTATTGTGGAAGTTGTGATATCAAGTGGGCTATCTAGAATTTGGAATATGCCCATGCTTATTGGTACAGCATACGGATTTTCGTCCTCCTATCAAATTATCAACCACATTTTGAGAAAACACAGCTTTTTTTCCTTTTTCTTTTTACCTTATTTATATTTGCATTTGACTGTTGCTTTTACCTTTTGAAAATCATCACTCTCGGCTACTGTTCCATGAACCACCAACGAAATGTCGAATGTTGTGATCTGCAATGTTAACATCACTGTTAAAAAGGAGCTTTTCATGAAAGTCATTTGGGCATTACTAGTATTAAAGCAAAGTGCAGAGAAACTCACCGTATCTTTCGACACTTCCCATGGAGCACCAATTATCACCTCATCTACATAGCGGCATGCCAGAACACTTAAGCTCCTTTCATGAAGATTCATAATTGGGCGATGTGTTCCTCTCTTAGCACTGCACAGTAACGTTTAATAAACGCAGTTTGGTCAGGAAAATTTAAGCAGAGATACTACGCACATCTAAACATCTCAACACAACCAAGATTTGAGGTGGATACCAGAATGGGGAGAAGAACTATTTTTATAGCCTAAAACTAACATCACCAATTAAATTGATCCCATAACACTTGCCAGTACATGAAAAAAGGAAATATAAAGAAATAAACTAAAAAGAGTCAATAAAGCAGTGCGCTAGAATTGAGCTTTTTAAACCTGACAGTCTGGTCATTATGTATTCCAACAAGAAGAAAGTCTCCAAGCTCTCTAGCACACCTGAGAATCTGTACAAATTAAGTAATATATGAAAAAATATCAAAATTGGTAGAATAAAAGTATCCCACTCATTCTGACTTCTTTCATTTTGTACGAGCATAAATGTATAATCAATATGGTCAAACAGACACCATTGTTCATTTAGACGGAATTAAAACTTCCATTCCTCATATGTAAACTGAACTGCATATTGAAATTAAGTTAATATACCTCAACATGGCCAGCATGGAAAAGATCAAAAGCACCATCTATGTAAATAATACGTGCATCAGGTCCTGGCCCCTGTTAGCGTAAGCATGTACGTAAATTTGATCAATTCAGATACAATATGAGAAGGAGAATAAAATAATTAAGAAATATGACAGAACTAAGGGAAAGCTGAATCTATCAAGGAAAATAATCTTAAACTACATCTACCAGGTATGACTTGATATAGGCCATAAAATGATATGTGAAGCAACTTTCTGTCGCTCCATCACAAATATATAGATAAGCACAGAAAAAAGTATCCAACACTTCGTAAAATAGTCATAGAAATTGTTAATCAGTAACTTGTTAATTAGTTTCATGAGACAAGAACCAAGAGTGAACCAGACAGTGTTCGCATGATGATGAGCTAAACATGATACTACTGTACAAGCCTCTTCTCTTTATTTATCAAAACAGCTAAAAACAGTAAACTCAGAGCCACTTTCATAACTATAGAACATCAAACGTCATGTAGGTATTCAACCAACTAGATTATAAATCACCATATACTACAGTTTTAGATATACACATCTCGAAAGATCTAAGTTATGTGCCTGAGCAAGAAAGCTAGTAGGAACACAAGTAAGCAATAAATAAACTTGAGGAAAAGACATTCTGTAAGACTTGCATACCTTTCCATTTGAGAACTGAACAATCCTGCGGGAAGTAGGAAGAAAATGTGAAACACGAGTACCAGCAGAAGAATCTCCGTCGTTAAACTTTGGGCTACCATGCCCATGACTAAATTGCCTTTGCAGAGAGGAACGACCATGAGTGTCACTAACGGTTCTTTCTCTTACACAAAGAAGCATACGACCTGCGCACGGATTGCTTATAGAAAATCTTAGAAACATGATGTGATTGAACATTTCAGGGATCAGTTGACGCGAGCAAAAAATGAAATCGGAAGGGACGATGTCAATTTACCAACGATATCTGTGCTAGAAACTCCTTCTGTGCGCTTAATCTGCTTGTAACGACCAGCTTTCTTAGCGAGTGCATAAGCATCGGTTCCATCGGGAAGAACACAAGGATCGTCTCCATGGATGATGTAATCGATGTGATACTCATCGAACAGTTTCTTCATGAATTCTTCCGTGATTGCATATGGAGCGTCAGATATGACTTCATCCACCCATTTTACAGCTTTGACCATTGTCATTCTGAACATACGAAATCAAAATCAAACAAACGCAATTGGAATCACAAGAAACGATGAATTGTGATCTTAAAAGAGATATAAAGAGAGAAACCTCTCATGAAGAGGCGTAACAGGAGGTCCCTTGTTAGCTATGATTTCTTCGTCGCTGACAACACCGACCACCAATTGGTCACCGAGAGCACGAGCTTGTCGAAGAGCGTTACAGTGACCATAGTGCATCATGTCGAAGCAACCATCCATGTAAACGCGAACAGGTCTTCGTTTTCTCAAAATGCGCCATGGCGAAGACAAACCTAAACCTAAGCCTAACGGAAGCTCACCTTTAAGGAAAAGATGGAGGAAAGAAGCTCCAACGGCAAACGCAGCTCCTCCGAATACACAACTTCCGACGATCTTTTCTTTCTCCCAAACCATTTTTGTTTTGCAGAGAATTCTTCTAACTCTCAGATCTTTTTCTCCTTTTGTATTCTTCTTCACATTTCCGAGAGACCCAGATCTCTCAGAGACGTTGTTCTTCTCTTTGGGAACTAGAGACTCGGAATCAGAATCCTATTTTTCTTCTTTTTTTATCTTCTCCTTAGTTTCTCTAAAACCGGACCAAAATCATCTAAACCGAATCGAAATCGGGTGATTTGGTTTGGTTTATATTGGCCAACGTAAATTGAGAGATTTTTACAGTCTGTTTCGTTCTAAAACCAAAAACCAAAGTTAAATTACATTTAATTTATATTTGGCAATCAAAAACCAAATTGACGTACTCAACATAAAATTTAAGGAAACGTGTAAACATTGTAGCAAGCATTTATTTCGTGATGCTTTATGTGACATATCTTGCTTGATTCATCCTCGATCCTTGACGTAAGATGCATCTTTAATTCTCACCAACATCATTCTAATGATCCAACTACCATAAGACTCACAACCATAACTAAATGGCTTCCAATCTTCTAAAAGCCAATAGAACAAAAAAACATTGGGGCTTTATATCTAGAAGCTAGCCACTACAAACTTACAATAAGCAATAAACTCCTGGCGTGGTTTAGTAGAACTCGATGTTCATGACCATGGCATCAACGTTCATAGTGAGCTTATATCAGAAACCATGACATGAAAAGCTGGCTATAAGAAAGCAACATAAGAGTCTAAATTAAAAGAGATTGTAATCAACTCCAAAAATATGGATTCTACAAACTCTTTTTAAAACAAAATTTTGTAGTAGACTTAGATACCATACCATGGTCAGAGGCATATCCGTTTGGCAGCATCCAGAGTATTGCATAGTAGCATGGCTATCGTCATAGGTCCTACTCCTCCAGGCACAGGAGTGATAGCCGAGGCAACACCTAACGCTTCCTTGTAGCATACATCCCCAACATGACGGTAACCATACTCACAGCTGCTATCCTGCTATATCATTTTGGAACTTAACATAACACAACATGCTCCAATGTCTTACCAGAAACAATAAAACAATCACAACGAAATAAATTTGGTCTCTTCATTTAAGCTCTAACCTATTTCAGTTTAAGGTTGTCTCGATCAAAATGGATTTAATCTATTGTATGAGTATTTCTCACTACGAAATCTATAGACTTTTATCAGTTTAGTACTACTTTAAAAAAAAAAAAAAAAATTTTCCTTTTTACCTCAACCGGACATGTTCCAACATCGATGACAACTGCTCCAGGCTTCAGCCAACTTCCACGAACCAAATTAGGTATACCTGCAGCTGCAATCAGAATATCAGCTTCCCTAGTAATGTGCTCTGGGTCCTTTGTAAAAGCATGCACCGTGCTTACTGTCGCGGCATGCCTCTACCCAAGAATGTTAGCAAAGACATATATGCATAGTTAATCCCAATCCAAAATGATTAAGCATAAAAACCCAAATGCATTGATTACAAAGATTAGAAAAATAAAAGAACTAATACCTGCAGTAGCAAAGACATTGGCAGCCCAACGATGTTGCTTCTTCCAATCACCACAGCATTTTTTCCTGCTATTTCAATGCCTGCTCTGATCAACAACTCCACACAACCCTTAGGTGTGCAAGATACAAATAGCGGTTCCCTCCCTCTCAATGGATGAAACCCATCAACATCTTTCTCTAACCTCACCATATTCAAGATCTTCACTTCATCAAGATGCTGTACAAGATATATTCCATTACATGATAACTCAAATGAGAAAGAAAAAAGGAAAAAACAACAAAATACTAGAATGTCCTCCTGAAAAGATGTCCACAAGTAAGAAGACTCAGATGATCCATTGCATAATGTATGAACTAAATGCTCCTGCTAACATAAATAAAGGAAACCTCAAAGGGAAAAATGTTATGCAGAGAGTGCATGATCTATGAGGCAAGTTGAAACATGGGAGTATGCACACAAGAAATTGAAATGGATACTGAAAAAATGATGGAAAAGAGAGGATTCTTGTACTTCTACATCCAAACTTGACTTCATAATATAAAATTTATCTTTGACAAAAACAACACCAACATCCCCCATGACAATGTCATGATTCATATTACACAAAAACAATGTGAAAGATACCTGGGGCAGAGGAAGCTGCACAAGAACCCCGTGAATGGACATGTCTTCATTGAACTTTTTCAACACACTAATAAGCTGTCCTTCCGTTGAATCCTCAGGCAATTCAGCCAAAATAGATTTAATACCAGTTTCTTCACAAGCTTTAATTTTATTTCGAACATAAGTCTGTGAGTCTCTTTGTTGGCCAACCAAAACAACCGCAAGACCAGGGACTTTTCCAACAGCCTTTTTCATCTTCTGCACTTCACTAATAATCTTTGTTCTGATTTCATCGGCAACAACTTTACCATTGTTCACTCTCTGCATAAATGCATACACATACACAAACAAAGCAGATAAGAGGCGTAAAACTACGGTTTCACAAAATAATTCATACAATTAGAGAACTTTCTTGTAACATATGGTCATATAAATGGAACAAACTGTGTATTAGAGAAGGAAAGGAATTACCAAAGGAAACAGGAGGGGGAGGATCAGAGTAACGAATCCAATTCTCAAGCAAATCAAGGGAGACCAGTGGAGGAGATGCTAAAATAGAGCTTAGACAATGCACTTCCCTAGTTGTCAAACGAATAGCCTTATTATGTGCCGAGGCTAAAGCTTTCCTCGCGATCAACAACATGCTCGAAATGAAAACAACAGTAGCTGATTCACACATGAAACACATTAAAATCATTGAAAAGAAACCAACTCAGTCAATGGAAAAAATTACAGAGCAGACAAGAAAACCATAGATAAGCCTTAAGTAATATAAACCTTAATTATTTCAAAGTCTGATCCTTTTAACTCAAATTTTGAGTTTTAGGAAATGTACTCAACACAAACAAGTAATGCAGAAATATTTATCAACGCCACAGTTAACAAAAGCAAAATTGCACCAGATGAAACCTAAATTAAACAAAAATTTAACAAGAACATCATACAAGCTTTCAGAATCATCATCTTTACTCAGGGAATATAAACTTATTGACCAAAACGCAATCAGAAAACAGGGAATTGCGGAGGAGAGATTTTACCAGTGCAAAAGCGTCAATGGCGTCGAAAAATATCGCTAGGCATTCCGGAGTTTTGGATTCAGTGAGGGAGACAGACAATATAAAGTATAAACGATAAATAAATGAATAAAATAAATATCAAAAATTGAAATTAAGTAACCACCGTGTGAGAAAGACACGTGTAATGATCTGGAGATAGATCTAGCAAGTGGGCTAAATAATCAACGGCAGAGATAATGCCACACGTGTGAGAAAAAGAGTAGAGTGTGTGTGTTTGTGCGTGTATATCTCTGTCTTCCTCCTAAGTGACGATGCGATCGGGCAAAGTGCAGCACTTATAGTTCTGCATTCTGCAATACACTGAGCGAAGCAGGGAGAATTTCGCATCGTTAACGAGAGTGTGATTTGAGTGTATCGAGGAGATTGAGAGTGGTTACAGAAAGGAAACGAGAGATCGATTGGGGACGTTTTGGGATCCAATGTGTTCGTAATTTAAAAGGCATTTCATTTAATTCTAAATCGGGAATATGAAAGGCGGAGGTGGTGGTGGTGGAGGCGGTGGAGGTAAACGCCGGTGGAAAGTTTTGGTTATTGGAGTGTTGGTTCTTGTTATCCTCTCTATGCTTGTTCCTCTTGCTTTCTTGCTCGGCCTTCACAACGGCTTTCACTCTCCTGGTAATGTCTCTCTTTTGAGTTCTTTGTGTTTTTTTCTTCCGATCTCTGTTTCAGATCTAATCTCATTTCCTTTCTTTTTTTCACTTTATTTCCTTCAGGATTTGTCACTGTTCAACCGACTTCTTCTGTAAGCAGATTTCGTTTCTTTATTTATGTGGTGTGTAATGGTTGGTGTTTGATTTTGTTCTTACGCTTTTTCTTTGGAATCAGTTCGAGAGCTTCAGCAGAATCAATGCTACCAAACATACCCAGGTATTGTCACTTTCGTTTTGGTTAATTCGATTCCCATTTTTACCAAATATTTTTGCTTCTTTTCATCTTCTTTCCTGGCTTCTGCAGAGAGATGTATCTGAACGGGTCGATGAGGTTCTTCAAAAAATTAATCCAGTGCTTCCCAAGGTTGGTCCTTTGTTTTGGGTTCCACTTGTTTTAGTGCATAGTTAAGGCATTGACTTGTTCCAGTTCTATACTATTCAAATGCCATTGATAGATGTAGATTAGTTGGTTTTGACACAAAATTTTAGATCTTTTCCTGTGTACGTAGCTTTATGATGGTCGCAAGCCCATCATTATCTTACACACATCAGATCTGGTCAATGTATAATTAATATTCAATTATTGATGGTTTTCAGGCATAATTCTTTGCATTTATGTTTCCAATCTTGTCTTTCCAGTGACGTAAAAATGTATAGGCTTTGTAGTTTAGTTACAGATGACTAGGGTATATATATGATCCACTTGTGACCTAGCAATAATACATGAGTAAATAGAAGTGAAATGCTTAGCATTAGAGAGACAAAAATACTTATATACCTGCTCTTGTTATGGAAAACTCTGCAAGATCCCCATAATTAAGCAGTGAATCTGAAAAAATTTCTGGGTCCCAACAAACAAACAAGAGGTCAAGAGGCTCTAATTAATCACTTTTTGCATCTTTTGGTGTGATCTTGAATTAGGGGTAGAAAGTTTGGATGTATGAATTTATTTATTTGCTTGACTCTCATCAGACTGAAACATTGGAATACTTTCATGAATTATGTTGCTTCAAGTATGTAGACTTGTCTTGGGCGAGGGAAAGAACTAGTTCTTTGACTGAGCTGGTTAAGATGTTTGTAACAATTTTTTTTATGGTTTTCATTATCTTTTCACATGCTAGAAAAGTGACATAAACGTGAGTTCCAGGGATACGAATAGCACAAGTGGCGGTGATTCTAAAAAGAAAGGTTTGCTATACTAGTCTCACTTTCTTGAAATTTCTCTCCCCTTATTTTATTTTCATTCCGATCTGCAACTTTACAGCTACTCCCTCAATTAATCTGCAGGAATACCATTATCCCCAACTGTTGTTGCCAACCCAAGCCCTACCAATGTACAAATGGATTAAGTGATTTCTGTTGTGGTCGTCTTTATACCTCTCACCAATCTTCTAAAGTAAACCTTACTCACCGTATTTTGTTAACAGAAAACAATAACCGAAGCCTCAAATAAAGGAATTCGGGGGGCAACAGTCGGTGCTGATGAAACTTTGAGAACTTGTGAAGTGAAATATGGAAGCTACTGCCTCTGGAGGGAGGAAAATAAGGAACCGATGAAAGATGTCAAGGTGAAGCAAATGAAGGACCAGCTATTTGTGGCTAGGGCATACTACCCAAGTATTGCTAAAATGCCTTCTCAAAATAAATTTACTAGGGATATGAAACAGAATATCCAAGAGTTTGAGCGTATTCTTAGTGAAAGTTCACAAGATGCTGACCTTCCACCACAGTAAGTTCTCTACCAATTTGGGATTAAATATGTTTCTTCTGAAAGTTAGTTCCTTCCTGGAAAAGATTTTCTTGGATTCTGGGCATATGAATCTCTCCTAGATGATAGGAGGGATAAGATCGTTTGTTCTCTTTTAGGAGAAGGTTTATGTGTAGAATTCTCTGCTAATGTCTTTTAATAGTACTTATTGGGTATATATTTCCACTGTTGTGCAGGATTGATAAAAAGTTGCAGAAGATGGAAGCTGTCATTGCAAAGGCAAAGTCTTTTCCAGTGGACTGTAACAATGTTGACAAGAAACTGAGACAGATCCTTGATTTGACTGAGGATGAAGCTAGTTTCCACATGAAACAGAGTGTGTTCCTCTACCAGCTTGCAGTACAGACAATGCCTAAGAGTCTACATTGCTTGTCAATGAGACTAACTGTGGAACATTTCAAGTCAGCTACTCTTGAGGATCCCATTAGTGAGAAGTTTTCAGATCCGTCATTGTTTCACTTTGTTATAATCTCCGACAATATACTTGCATCAGCCGTTGTGATCAACTCAACGGTTTTACACGCAAAAGTACGTACAAAATCCAGTTTTCTCTACTTTGAATTTTTATCCATGCAGTCTAAGAACTCTGATTTCTTGGCTGGTTATTGATGTTTCAGGACAGTAGAAACTTTGTTTTCCATGTACTGACAGATGAGCAGAACTACTTTGCAATGAAACAATGGTTTGTCAGGAATCCGTGCAAACAATCAACTGTTCAAGTATTGAACATGGAAAAACTCGAGCTGAATGATTCTGAACAGAAATTGTTTTTGCCTGCGGAGTTTCGTGTTTCCTTCCCCAGTGGTGACCTTTTGGCACCATATCAACAGAATAGAACACACTACTTATCGCTTTTTTCTCAATCTCACTATCTTATTCCAAAAATATTTGACAAGTTGGAGAAGGTTGTGATTCTGGATGATGACGTAGTAGTCCAGAGAGACTTATCTCCCCTTTGGGACGTTGATATGGAAGGGAAAGTGAATGGCGCTGTGAAGTCGTGCACTGTGAGAATGGGTCAGCTAAAGAGTCTCAAGAAAGGGAGTATTGATACAAATGCGTGTCTCTGGATGTCTGGTTTGAATGTCGTTGATCTTGCTAAATGGAGGAATTTGGGAGTTTCAGAAACCTACCAGAAATTTTATAAAGAGGTCAGTTTCCTGAAGGATGAAAACAAAAGGTAAAAGAGAAGTTAAGTGCTTCTGATCAATGATAACTCTGTTTTTTCTTGTGTAGCAGATGAGTGGTGGAGGTGAATCGAAAGAAGCGATAGCATTGCAAGCAAGCTTGCTTACATTTCAAGACCAAATGTATTCACTTGGGGACAAATGGGCTCTATCAGGGTTAGGTTATGACTACTATATCGATAACGAAGCCATAAAAAACGCAGCCATCTTGCACTATAACGGGAACATGAAGCCATGGCTTGAGCTAGGAATCCCAAAGTACAAGAACTATTGGAGAAAGCATCTGAGTCGAGAAGATGGGTTCTTAAGTGACTGTAACGTGAATCCTTGATGAGAGTAAGTAAAAGTACACAAGCCAATGGTTTTAGAAGGAAGGTAACACGCAAAGAAAAGATATTTAGAGTGAGACATGTCATTTTTTGGGTAAATAAACCCGAATGCATTGCAGGAGAAATGCTGAAGGGGAAGAAGCAAGCAAAAACTGAGTTAAAAGTGATACCAAAAATCACGATGATTGAAAATCTTTTCAAATATGATTCACAAAAAAAAAAAAAGGATTGTGAAGAATGAAGAAACTTTGATATGTTGTATATGATTTTTGGCAAAAGAGTTGTGCCATTCTTTTCCTCAGAGTTATTTTCCATTTGTCAACTGTGTTATGTTATTTTTTTTATTCTTTTTCTTTTGTTACCTACCAAAATAGAAGTCGATCAGAATTTTTAATCTATATTATTATTTCTCAGTGAGCCAGGTTTTACTCTGTATTAAGTTATCAAACTGTTTGTTAAATAGTATTTCAAAATTATCATACTATCTCTACAACGACCGATTGTTAAGGAATGTATAGAATGAGAATAAAAAATAGTTCATAGTAAAAAAAAACTATAATCGACAAGATCTACTCTATAATTGTTTCCAAATTTCATTACTAAAGACTACATAATTCTCTAAAACCAAACTCTATTCCATACGATGCCATGTCTACAATGTAATTTTTTTTGTCAACATTGGATCGACAAAGTCTGATCCATAACCTAAAATCCACCCCCAATAATCCCTTTTTTAAGTTACCATAATTCAGCGGGTATGAAGCGAATCCTGGTGCCAAGGTTTTAGCTGGATCATCCTAACTACCAGATTGAGAGCAACTTGGCACATTGTGGCATGATCTACAATGTATTGAAAAACATTTAAGGCCACATTTTTTTACAATTTTTTAAATTTAATTAGCTAAGTTAATTCCAAATTATACAATTTTACATGTACAGATATATTATATGATCATGTTTTAGGGTTAATAATAGTTTGAAAGTTTATTAACATAAAAATATATCTATCATTCAAAAAGTTTATTATACCAAATATCATATATTACAATTTCCTCTAGACCTTCAATGAACTAGAGCATGGCACTTTACTTCATAGAATCGAACTCTTATAGAAAAATCACATAATTTGACATTTATTCAATTGATTAACTAAATGACTACTTACAAAACCATGTACCCATATAACTAATGATGAAGTGTAAAGGAAGATAGAAAATGGTATATTAAACACACTAAAGCTAAACTAAGGAATAAGAAAGTGTAAAGACAACAAAGTGGAGAACAAAAATTTGGTAGAAAGACAACATTTACTAGGTTGTAATACATCTGTAGATCAAAGAGAGCTAAGAGAACATATTCTTCAATTCTCAATACCAAAGTGGGACGACTCTAAACATCTCTAAACATCATTATCAACTTTTGTACATATGACACAGAAACCGCAATCTTTAAAAACAGACGATAGATAACGAAAGCAATTTTTATTTTTAATTTTAGGTCAACGTAAGTGGAATACTCATTATACCAAATAGACGTGTAAAAATATCACTATTTTAAATAATTTAAATATCATATTTATTTTAGTGGAATTTTTTTTGTTGAGATGGTTTTATTTTTCTTCCCACCGCTCATTGCTTCACAACCACACAATTTTCTTTGTTTAATTATTTATAATCATGTTATTGTGCTCCTCTTTCAATCATATCATATTAAAATCAAAGATTGGTTCAGAACTCTATTTCTTTAACTCGGTTTTTATCTAATTGTTCATGTTTGAATTTGATTATTATTATTATTTATTATTTTTGAACTTTGCTATCCACTCGTTCCTATCCTCCACTAAATTAGCTCAATGTCGATGGTAATTAATATTATTCAAAGTTTTGATTTGTCAATATAAAATTCATTATCGGATGTTTGAAATTTCATTGGACAATTTGGACTAAGAGACCTGATAATGACCATAAATATTGGAGTTTAGGACACCTGCGAGATTTTGATCCACAAAATTATCTTCTAAATTTGGGATCAATAATTATATACAAAGATATTAAAGATTTTTTTTTTCTTTTGGTTTTGGTTTAAATCATAGTGTATTACTTTCGGTTCCGACAGTAGCCTCGTATTATTGACAACAAACAAACAAAATAAATACTTTCGGTTCAATATTGAGAATAATGTGATAATTGTACTGAAAATAGCTAGTATTGTTTTTATTTAAATGAATATATATCAAAATATAGAGTTTAACTTTTCACATTATAAAAAGATGCACTGGAAATGTCGATCGATTATGGCCCGTAGGTTTTTGTTGCCTTAGATTCTTTGCTTTTTCTTTAGTACCTAGCTACTAATATTCTCTGCTTATGGTTTTAAAACTGTAAAGGCAATAATAAAGATAGAAAGAAAGAATATACATATATTTAATGCCTAGAAATGATAATCGAATTAAAAAAGTATTCCTTTCGTTTCAAATTGTAAGATGTTTTACGTTTTTGTATGTAGATTAAGAAATCATTTATTTTAAAATTTTTAAATCATAAATATTATTTTAATTCTAGATAATAGTTATTTAATCAATTAAAAATCAATCTACAAAATTCAAATAGTCACAATAGATAAAAATATAATAAATATTACATTAAATATGGAAAAAATCAAATAATTTGGAACAAATTTTTTCCTCTAAAACATCATATAATTTAGAAAAGATAAAGTATAGTTTATAAAAATCTTATTATTAGTCTTCGATTTTTTTGTCGACATCTTATTATTAGTCTAAAGTTACAAAATATATATCTCAAAAAAAAGAGAAGTAAAAAACTTAAATGATAATAATAATTACAAAATTGGAAAAAAAATATTATTTTAGTTTATAAATTTAAAATTGTTACAATTTCCAAAAATATATACACGAAACTATTTCATGTTATAGAATTATAAAATATATAAATTTCTAGCCGTAGAGAATTTTTTTACGTTAGTTAGTGTTAGAATTATATTATACACGTACGAGACCTTAAGTTATATTGTAGGGCCAATATTGGTAAGAAGAGAATTTTTTTTTGTATAACAAAGTTATTAATAATATTATTGGAGTTTTGGTGAAATGGAAACAGTTATTATAATAATTGATTATAGAAAGGAATCAATCCATTAATTTACAATAAAAACAAAAATTGGACCAACAAAATGAAAGAGTAGATATCTTATAGTAATAGACTGAAAAAGACACATCTCCTTAGTGGAAAACAAGAGAGACTATTCTTTTTTCATCTGCGCATTACAATATTCTCTTTTTCTATATTTGTATATATAAACACCCAAAGACCTCTTCTCATTTGTCTCATATTCATTCATCAACAACAACAACAACCCATCTTCTCTAACAACACTCAATCAAAAGAATCAAAAGAATCAAAAGAAAAAGATGACAAAAGTTCATCCAAAGTTCTCAAACTCATGTGATGAGAGCTTGTGTGATAGTACTAAAGCAGCCATGGTTTTAACAGTTTGGAAGAAGTCTCTTTTATTCAACTGTGATGGATTCACTGTTTATAACGCTAGTGGAGATCTTGTCTTTAGAGTTGACAATTACATGAATTGTTCTAGAGATAACATCGTCCTTATGGATGCTTCTGGTTTCCCTCTCCTCTCCATCCGACGCAAGGTACTTTTCCTTCTTAAAACAAGATCGGTCAACCAAAAACTATATATGGTCATTCAATTCATTGTCAACTAGTTTTAAGTCGGAAATTGAAGATTCCATTATATTAGAACTTAAAGTTGGCCAAAGAGATGTTTTTTACAAAAATAACTTTCCATCTATGTGATATGTATAAGTGACTCGTCTAGAAGTTGAGCCATTTTCCACTCATATCTCAAAAGAACTATTCAGTTTATTGTTGATTGGTTTTGATTTGAAATTTTACGTTTCTTCGTAGCGAAATCTATATATAGCGATTTCTCAACTTATGATCAAAAACTAATCTTTAAATTTACTTTGCTTGATCACAGAAGCTAAGTCTAGGAGATTGCTGGATGGTCTACGATGGAGAAACAGAAAGAGATCCAATATTTACAGCGAGAAAGAACGTAAACATAATAACAAACAGGAGAAGCTTAGCTTGGGTTAGCTCAAAGAAGACACTATTGTACGAAATAGAAGGTTCATACAGTCAAAGAAGCTGCAATATATTAGACGAGAGGAGAAACAAGAAGAAAATAGCAGAGATCAAAAGGAAAGAGACAATGATAGGAGGAGTTGCTTTTGGTAAAGATGTGTTTAAACTTATAATTGAACCAGAGATGGATCCTCGTGTAGCTATGGCACTTACTATCATCCTTGACCAAATGTTTCGATCTTCTTAGATTTTCACATTAAGGTTATTTTGAGTGTCCGTACTTGTATGTATATTAGTTACTTTTTGTTATGTTTTTTATTTTATGTAATGTGTTTTTTTCCTAAATGTACACTTTTTACAGAGACAAACTTTTTTTAGTGAAAGAAATAGGAGAATTAAAAATAAAGAATAGAGTAATCTTTTTTATTTTTTGGTTTATAAATTTGGCCTTTTTTTTTAGATACAAAAACACCTTATAAATTTGGCCTTTATAAGTACAAAGAAACAAATGTTGTCCAATGCTATATTGCTATGTTAAGTTTTCTATATAGAAGTCATGACTTTTAAGAGACACAAACTCTTAAAAGTACCATAAACTTTTTCATTCCAAACAATTGCTTGATTTCAAATGGTCATTTTATGAGAAATTTGATCATACGACACAAATTTTATGAAAAAAAATCACACCATTAAATATTATATTATTATTAGCATATACTACTTTATTTTCTAGTTTGTTAGAAATGTCTATATATCTTAGGTAATTAATAAGTTCTCGTTTAACAAATGTGTTTTACATTTTATTGTTTAACTAGGATAATACCCGTTTTATAACACGAAATTTGATTATTTTAAATTGTTTTTAAACCGTTGTGCTTGTTATGGTCCATCACACTCGGTCAAGACAGACACCTATCGGAAAAATCAATCAACTTCTGTGAAACAAGTTCATCTTCTGCAAAAACCACTGTAGCACAACCATGACTGTTTGCAAGTTTTACACATTTGATCATGTCTTTGTCATAAGAGATAACTATCACAATCCCTGGAGTTTTCATCTAATCAATCCCACTCCGTTAAATTCTTGTTTGAAAAGGTTATTGTAAGTTTAATCTGGACTAGTTCTTTCCAAAATCAGTATTTCAGTCACAAATAATTGTTTTATGGTAAAAAATATATGTTGTAATTATGAAGGATAAAAGAGATGGTTATATGATAAACCATAAATTAAATTCTGTTATTTTTTCGTATAAAAAAATTATTGGTTATACAATTTTTAGAATAACAATAATATTATGGCCGACCGAAGATTAATTATACCTTCCAAAATCACTAATTGTTTGCACCAAATGTTCGAAAACTAAACATACATGCCAAATTGCTAATATTAAAATAGAAAAATATGTGATTATATGATAAACCAAAGATAAGATCAATCTAGAGATCAAACTTACAAAATCTATTTGTTATTGTCTTAAAAAATTACATAAAATACGATTTAAAAAAACGATAATAGTCCACCCTAATTTGTGTACAAAATTCGCACATTAACACTTACAATGATCTCTAATTTATGAGAACATGAATCTTTAGAAAAATTGAATAGATCATATTCAAATTATTTTTATAAGTAAATAACAATAATATAAGAATTATTTATAAGCATAAAGATTTCGTTAGTTTTTATTTTTATTTTCAACATTTTTAATCTTTTTAGGTGATAAAAATAAATCATTCAATAATATTATACTTTACAAATTGGAAAAAGTTGAAAACTAAATATTTTGACATATAATATATATATATATTGTAAATATTGAAATTTATAGATAAATTAAAGTTTGCCTTTTCATTTTATCCTTTATAAACATACTAAATTACCTACTGCATCAATTAAATACATTTAGAATTTAAAAGTATGGTACTAAGCCGTTATATGAATGTAATATGTTGAAAGAAAGAAGAAACAATTATAATAGGAAATTAACAAGTGATTTAACGTGCTCGATCCAAGACACTTTTTATCCAATATTATCTACAAGTAATCATCTCATTATTAAATCATGTTGTCGTAATATTATTATAAAATCATATAATCAAATCGTCATTGCAATTTCTTATTTTGTATTAACCAGAATGAACCAAATAGGTCTGTGTTTACACAATTCTCATAAAATGAAATACTGAATTACGAATTATTAAGTGGCCTTTCTTTCTACAATAATTAATTATAAGCCAACCAATTCAGCTATCTTGTCATATATTTGATACTTTTAATATAAACCATCAATTTTCATCTTCTTTTTATTTGTCGAATATTGCTAGTATCATTATTTTAGTTAAAAATTCATATGCATTTTAATTAAACAATAAATGCATATGAATTTTTTAATAAAAAGAAGAAGAAGAAATGTGAATCCAGAAACTAAAATAATTGGATAATTCCGAAAGAAAAAAAAAGGCACCACCTCTTACGATTTCGAACTTAGTCCTCGTATTTCTATTTGTATCCCCAATTTAAATAAAAGATAAAAGAAAGTATCAAAAAGATATTTAATCTTCGATCCCTCTAATTTTAAAAATAGTATTTCGCACCCTACTTAGATCTCTTCCTTTGAGCGTCCTCCCAGCTCCTTCATGAACTGAAAACGAAGCCATTCTCCGACTTGCCAACAATTCATGCGGTGGTGCTCCGCCGCATGCAAGTCGATCTCCGTTGATTTCTTCTTCTTCATTCGAAATCTGTCTCCGTTGATGACTCTCGTCTCCAAGGATCTTTGACCAGTCCGGTACGTTAACCGGAAGCGAGGATACAGTAGCTGGTTTGGACACGGAACCACGGCGAGATTTCCGGTTAACTCCGGTTCGACCAGAAGTGCTTGTAAGATCAGAAAAAGTGAAATTAGAAGGTGAATCTGAACCGGAATTGTAAAGATCCCATTCGTCAAGCTCGAATTCAGAAGCGGAAGTGACGTGTTGCTCGTTGGAGAAGAAACGGTGGCTTGGCCGTGGATAATAACACTTGCTTGTCGCCATTTCAATGAGAGAAAAAGAAGAAGAATAAACTCTGTTTTTTGTTTGTTAATAAAAAGTTTAGATTCTCTTTGGGTTTGGTTGCTTTATATATAAATAGAGTTGAAGAGGAAGCTGGTCAATGGATAGACTCAACCTCCTCGGTGCCCTTGGAAATTTCATGGAAGTTTAAAGTACTTTCGAATTTATCCAAAACGAAACGATGACTTTCAAAGACTTCACGGAAACCCATACACAGGTTTTTTATTTGAGTTTTGTTATTTATTTAAAACTATACTACGTATATGGAATCATGTGTTAATAGACCGCAATTCATTAGCTTTTCTTTGAAATTTCTTACGAATATAAATTGTATAAATGCCATTTCTCCAAATAGTACAGTTTGTTGCCCTTTAACAAAAAAGTAAATATACTACCGTTTGTTTATACATTCAAGATTAACTATTCTCTTTAGAAAGTATTTATATGCATATAAATGTGTTGGTAAGATGATAAAAATAATTTTTTATGAAATGTAAAATTTATTGATCATCAAAAAATATATATACAAAGAGTTATATACGCAAAACAGCTCGTAAAAAAACTGCAAAAATAATAGAATTGTAATAAACAAATTGCAAAGCAGCTCATAAGATGATGAAATATTTACATTTGTAATCTTTTTTCATCTAACTTTAAAGTAAAATAAACGTATAAACAAACTTGAACCTAATTGGGAATAACGTTTACTCGTGGCTGATCTTCTGTGACACACTAATCGTTATTGAGGAATACACACGTTTAAAGCAATAGGATAAAACAGTAATTCGATTTAAATAAATAAAATACATAAAGACAATAATGTATTGTACGATGAGATTGGAGGTGACTTCTAGTTCAGTTATCCGAACCTATAAATTTATTTGCCTTTTGTTTTTTTTCATGAAGACGACAAAGATAAATCAATTTCTCACAAAAAAAAAGAATGGTCCCAAAAACGACACGTGTCGATAAATCATCGTGGTCCACGTGGAGAGAAGAGCTTTCGTGTACGACTCGTGGCGTTAGGACACGTGATTGCTTCCATCTAATTGGTGGAAAGCGACGTCGTTTCTCAGGTTCTTCTAATTTACAAACTCCTTTTCACATCCTTCCATACCATAACTCACTACAAACGACAAAAATAGTTCATTGGGATAAAGACAACATTAATCTCTCGGAGAAACGGCAGGGTGTGCGTATCTCTATGAGAGAAACGACAAGAGCCTAATGTTTTTGAACCATGCGTTAGGCTCATTTTGGCCCGGCTCGTTTAGCCTGTTTTGTTCTATGACATTTCAATTATTTTAGATCTGTCAACGTTTTTATTTTTATTTTTAGCATATGACTCATATTTTCCTCATAACCCAAGAAATACGTATAAAATATTCAAAACTTTTTGCCAATTTATTGCAAATCTCGTGCTTAGGATTATTTATCTACTAATTTGACATCAAAGATTTAATTTTTTTTTTTTTGCGTGTTTTATTTATTGAATTAATTAAGTTTTGAGAAATATTAACAAGTTGTATAAAGTCAAAGAATAAAAATGTTTTATATGTTTAGTTTCACGTATAGAAATGGCAAATGTTCTTTACTCTAATGGTATGGCAGACGGTAAGTTCACATAAGAAATGCGCATTTATATAACTAAGAATCAAGTCTCACTATCTACATTATATAGGAACTTGGCTAATGGGCCGGCTTGTGGCCTAGGAATATTACAGGGAAGGTACGATACCGACATGTACGGTTGAGCAAAGGTGTAGAAACCATGGATGTATCAAGACATGGTCTATTAAAATACGGCTTGCTCATATTGTATGCTTTTTTCATTAGATTTTTTTAAAGTCGTTTAAAAAAAAAATTAGTGGCCAAATTGGGATAGATGTAGCTTTGGAATATCCGGTTAGATATATAACTAATCCCAATTTGTTAAGAAAATTTAGATACAATCAGGACCTCTTCTTTGAAAGCTTTTGAATGATTAAGAGTCTCTCCATTCATACTCACCTTCCTTTGATCTTGACTCTTGAGTTCTTGACGCCATCCTTCATATACATTACTTTATTTAGTAAAATATATAATTTACTTTACCATTGTTTATGAAAACTTATCAACGGTTTCCTCTGTGGCGTGAACATTAGTTCAAAAGAAGAATATCACTAGCAAATTGTTGGAACCCTAATTTCCAAATTGAAAAAAACAAAGAAAATCAAAGATCTTCTCAGTACAAAAACAAACAACACAACGGCTTTAAGAATTTAAAGTGCCGATTAAAATAATACGAAATATAAAAGTCGTGAAATTCACAACAAGAGTCCGCGAAGGGGTAAAACAGTAAATTAACGCCACGCAAAAAAAAAAACTGGCAAACAAGATCTTCTTGCTTTTTTGGGCCCAAAAATAGTCAAACGTAAATACAAGTAAAGGCCCAATAATGGCTAACAGGAAAGTGAGCATTTGTTTTCCTTCTCGATTCTTTTTCTTACATCATCTTAAATATCTTATATTTTTTTGTCAAAAAATATTATATTAGATATAAAATCACAATATACTAAAGAAGTTTACAACACTAAACCATTAGCCGACTCTCTAATAGATCGAGCGAGAATATCAGCTTTATAGTTTAGAGCTCTGGAGATTACATGTAAGGAAAAAACACGGAAAAGATATTTTAACCTGAGAAAATCCTCATGATAAGGTTGGAATGCCGGCAACTCCTCATGATGTAATAAGAGCGACATCCGCACAATCTGTAGCCATCTCCACCTCTAAATACTGGATCAATAGCAGAGATTCCATAGCCCACAGAACTGCTTCCACCTATAAATGTAGAGCGGAAAGACTTCTTCATATTTGACGTGCCCCATGCATCCCCAGTAACATTGTCTGGAAAACAATACCAACCAATCCCAAAGAAAATATCTTATATCACTAAAGCTAACGTTAACTAAACCTTGTCCCATATGCATTATTGTTAAAAGCCAGATAATGACTATTAATTATTAAATCACAATATTATCTTACGTTAAATCTCATACACATGATGAGATTATGTTTTGACTATTCACGCACCCTTGATAACTGAGAGTATGACTATTATAATCACATATCCACATGAACAAATCGTGATCAGATGGTAATTAAATATATTATCATTTCACATCATGTCTGTAATCTTATTAATTGTACTGTAAACTAAATAATGTTAAAATTAACAACTGGAAAGTGAAATGAAAATTCTCATTTGTCACATAAAGCAAAAATAACCTAATTTTATCTGTAGTTGAGCTACATAATTTTCTTGCCAAACACAAACTTTAAATATTATTAATTAATAGAGTGATCCACATTACCAAACTGGCAAATAAATAGTGTGGTGGAAATTAAAGTTCACATGTGTTGTTTGCGATTGCCTGGCGAGGATCAATTTTTTTTTTTTTTTTGTCAAACAGCTTCTATTAATTAGAAATCAGAATTACAATTCCAACTTACAATCATAGAATACATCAAAGTCGAAACGAAATGAAAGCATATAACAAATAAAGCCAGGCGGAGGATACTCTGACCCTCTGGGAGAGTTGGATAGAGGGTGGATAAGGAGTCCTGAAACTGAAAGTCGAAGACTAATCCTAGTTCTTTCGTCACGCATGACAGTTGAACTACCAAATAAGCTCTTATTGCCATAGAGCTTTTGAATATCTCCATATCGGAGGTTCTAGACGAGGTTTTATCCCAAAGGAACGAAACAATACGGTCTAAATTCCGTCTAGAGGGAATTTGACTACTAGATCTAATAATCATATACCATTCAACTACAATTTGTCTTAAGCCCAATAGGATCCTTCTGTCCTCATTAAAAAAGCCTATTGGGTTGGAAAGACATACTTTACTTGAAGGTATTGCTGAACTTGAAGCCCATGACTATGGCCCAACAACAGGCCCATGGAATACAACTGCAACCCTAAACCTTTTGCTTCTTTGGGAAGAAGGGTCCGCGCCGCCAATGAAGGATGCGTCATCTCCGGTCACCGTCTGGCCTTCCGGCCGCCGGTTATGATGCCGGAGAAAATGAACTCGGCCCTCATACTCCAAATCCTCAAGCTCGGATTGTCGAGGATCTCGCCCAAAAGTAAAGGCTGCGGGGAGAGTTGAAATCTTGGTGGATGGCGGAGCAATTTTTCCGGTCAGAGTCCCGCCTCTGGCTAGAGGTTGGACCTCCGAAAGAGAGGTCGCAGAACGTGGTGGCTGGTGATATAAGCGATCTCGGAATGCATAAGCTTCCGGAAAATTTTGGACTTTAAGGAGAAACAACGGTGGAGCCAACAGGGAAGCACGAGGTGGAAGAAGGTACATGATACTTATCTCCGACGGGAAGTGTCGACGGTGAAGCCACGAAGGATGATTCCGTCCTCTGAAAACAGAGCTCCGTAGTTCAGCACCAAGCTTTACTCCCAGCGGACGAGATGAGTACCGGAGCGTAATGGAGAGGGGGAGAAGAGGCAAGTTCAAATCCACCGAGAAGAGTTGGAGGTGAAGGCGTTGAAAGTGGCTTCGTCCTCGAAATCCATCACTTCGACCTCTGTCCTCGCCAACCAAGCTCTCCAATGGCGGAAATAGAGTCATGGTCCTCAACTCAGAGGAAAAACAACGGGAAAATGAAACACATGGGAAACAAGGAAGAGGAAAGTATGCATCGACAGTACAGATGGCCCGACGCCGGCGAGGTCCGGTGGTTCCGTCGTCACCGGCGTCGGAGGAGGCAGATCGGAATTTAGTCTCGGTAATCGGGTCAAAGAGAGGTCCTTTGGTCACAAAGAGAGTATTGCTGGCGAGGATCAATTATCTAGTTTAATAACAATTAATAATAATTACGTGAGAATTAATCAATTAATTAAACTTCATGAAAATACTAATCACATTTTCCAATAGGCTTTGACTGGTAAGTGTATTTAAGGCAGTTTTTAGTTTTAGGATTTTCCAAAAACTTGTTTTTAATCAATCATACTTTTAGAAAATAGTTTCTCAAAAACTAGTTTTTAAGTGTTCTTACTAATTACTAGATAAAAATCATAACCCATATTATAGTTGTTTTTTGCAATTGTTGTAGAGAGTTGTTTTTCTATTCTTTTTTCTTGAAAAAAGAAAAATTTGTATTTAAATGATTGAACAAAATTTTGTCTCGCATGAATATTCCGATTAAAATAACACTTTGATGTAATAAATGGAAAATATTTAAGATAAATTTTCTGCAAATTGTTACGAGATTTCCATAGTAGTTTATGAAATAATGCATTTAATAGTTTATAGAATAAATTGATATAAGCATATTTTTGATATTATTTATGAAATTTTGATTTTCTAGTGTTTAAATTTTATTTCATAATTTAAATAAGTTAAGATCAAATCAAGAAATGATCCAAATTTTTTAACCGGAAATAAAAACCAAGACAAGAAATTATAGGTAAAATCCAAAAACTGTGGAAACTAAAAAAAATCTAAAAAACGAAAATCTAAAGCAAAAACTAATTGTCATTGTATATGTAATAACTACTTGTCTTCTCCTGCTTTCTAAGAAGTTTCCAAAAGAAAAAGGGACAAGAGTAACCATTTATGACTTCGTCCACGGACCACGGCTAGATCCCATTTGTTCCTTTATTTTATTTATTCTTATAGAATAAAATAAAAGTGGAGTTGCTTTCAGTCTGGTGGTTAGGATGATCCAGTTAATGACTTGGCACCCGGGTTCGATTCTCCTACCTGCTGCATTATGATTTCTTAAAAAAAGAATTATTGGAGGTACGCTTTAAGCTATGAATCGAACCTTGTCGATCTAACAAATAATATAAAAATTTACACTGTTATTAGCTTGATGATTACGTTAGTATATGTATTATAATATTATTCCACAACATTTAGTTATCATTGATATGAATTTGATTGATTGTCATTTTTTGCTTTAAATTTGTTAACAATCGTCAATTGTCGACTTCTTATTACTCTGGTGGTTAGGATGATTTAGGATTCGTTTTCTCTTTTTTATCAATTTTTTGACAGATTAAATAAAAGATTTCAGAGTTGAGGTAATCTATATAACAGATATTGTGGATACTTCGTCAGAATACAAACTAGTATAGTTTTACCGATCACATGTTTCTAGTTTTCTAAGAAAATTAGGCAATCCCAATTATTTTCGTACGAAATAATAATAAAAGTGCGTTGGTTGAAAGTCGTCGTTCAAAGTTGGGTCTTTTCATAGGAAGGCAGAAAACACTCGTTCCTCCTCTTTGCTCAATTGCCACCTAAAATCATATAATTACTCACAAATTTCCACATATTTCTTTCAAATCCTTCATTCTATAGTTGTACAAAAAACAAAAACCGATATCTTCATTCTTTCATTCTTTTAAGTCTCCAAAATATTCTGAATTTTTAGTATTCTACAGAGTTTTTCAGACAGATCACAGAAACTGGGAGAGAGAAATATGGCTAAGTGTCGAAGAAGAAGATTACATCTGAGCAATCTATATGCATTCAAAGGTCGTAAATCTAGATTTCAGGAAGATCATTCACAAATAGGAGGACCTGGTTTTTCTCGAGTTGTTTATTGTAACGAACCAAATTCTCCGGCGTCTGAACGGCGTAATTACGCCGGAAATTATGTCCGGTCAACAAAATACACTCCAGCTTCTTTTATTCCTAAGTCTCTCTTTGAACAGTTTCGTCGTGTTGCCAACTTTTACTTCCTCGTCACCGGAATTTTGTCGTTGACTCCTCTTTCTCCTTATGGAGCTGTTAGTGCTCTGTTACCTCTTGGCTTCGTCATTACCGCAAGTATGGTAAAAGAAGCAATCGAAGATTGGGGACGAAAACGACAGGTCTGAAATTTTTTCTACAAATTGAATCATATGTATGATTCGACTATTGTCAAAATCATAAATCTCTTGTTTTGTTGATTTCAGGATATAGAAATGAACAATAGGAAAGTGAAGGTTCATGACGGAAATGGAAAATTCCGGCCAGAGGAATGGAGAGCTCTTAAAGTCGGAGATATAGTGAGAGTCGAAAAAGATGAGTTTTTTCCGGCTGATCTTTTGCTTTTGTCATCGAGCTACGAAGATTCTATTTGTTATGTAGAGACGATGAATCTCGATGGAGAAACGAACTTGAAAGTGAAACAAGGTTTAGAAGCGACTTCGTCGGCTTTAAACGAAGATTCTGATTTCAAAGAGTTAAAAGCGGTCGTGAGATGTGAAGACCCAAATGCGGATCTCTATACGTTTGTGGGAACTTTACATTTGGAAGAACAGAGATTACCATTGTCGATTCAACAGCTTCTTCTTCGAGATTCGAAGCTTAGAAACACAGAGTATGTTTATGGAGCTGTTGTCTTCACTGGCCATGACACAAAGGTACAAACTTTATAGAATCTGTTTCTTCACTTAATTCTAGTAATCGTATCAAACGTGTTGAATTGGAAAACTTTTGTAACAGGTGATTCAAAATTCAACCGATCCTCCATCGAAGAGAAGTAGAATCGAGAGAAAAATGGACAAAATCATCTACTTGATGTTTGGTGTCGTGTTTTTAATGTCGTTTATAGGTTCGATCGTCTTTGGTATTGAGACAAGAGAAGACAGAGTAAGAAGTGGAGGAAGAACAGAGAGATGGTACTTAAGACCAGATGATGCAGATATTTTCTTTGATCCAAAAGGAGCTCCAATGGCTGCGATTTGGCATTTCTTCACTGCGGTTATGCTTTACAGTTACTTCATCCCGATTTCACTTTATGTCTCTATCGAAATCGTTAAAGTTCTTCAAAGCGTTTTCATCAACAATGACATTCTTATGTACTACGAGGAGAACGATAAACCTGCGCACGCTAGGACATCTAATCTCAATGAAGAGCTAGGAATGGTTGATACGATTCTATCCGATAAAACCGGAACCTTGACTTGCAATTCCATGGAGTTTATCAAATGCTCTATCGCAGGAACTGCTTACGGACGCGGTGTAACTGAAGTTGAAAGATCAATGGCTATGAGAAGCAACGGTTCGACTTTGTTTAATGATGAGTTGGATGTTGTAGTGGAGCAATCTGGTCCTAAGATCAAAGGGTTTAATTTCCAGGATGAGAGAGTTATGAAAGGGAATTGGGCTAAGCAAAGAGATGCAGCGGTTATGCAGAAGTTTTTCAGGTTGTTAGCTGTTTGTCACACGGCAATACCCGAAATCGATGAAGCCACTGGGACTGTCTCTTATGAAGCTGAGTCTCCTGATGAAGCTGCATTTGTTGTTGCGGCTCGAGAGCTTGGGTTTGAGTTCTTTAGCCGTACACAAACCGGTATTTCTTTCCGTGAATTGGATCTTGCATCAGGAAAAACAGTTAAAAGGTTCGTTTGATTCTTAGTTATTGGGACTTCGTTTTCTTTGGCGATTTCTTTTGGTCAAAAACCAATCCTCTGTCTTTTTTCAGGGTATATCGGTTATTAAACGTTATTGAGTTTAACAGTGCGAGAAAAAGAATGTCAGTTATTGTACGTGATGAAGATGGGAAACTTCTGTTACTGTCCAAAGGAGCTGACAAGTAAGTTTAACTGAAATTCTGAAGAGATTGTATACATTTTTAAGGCCTTCTTGTTGATATATATTGAATTCGTGGAATTTTTTATTTTTGTGTGCAGTGTAATGTTTGAAAGACTTGCAAAAAATGGGCGAAAGTTTGAAGAAAAGACTCGAGAACATGTTAATGAATATGCAGATGCAGGGCTAAGGACATTGATACTTGCATACCGTGAAGTTGATGAGAATGAGTATATAGAATTCAGCAAAAACTTCAATGAAGCTAAGAACTCGGTAACAGCGGATCGTGAGAGCTTAATGGATGAAATCACAGATCAGATGGAACGTGATTTGATTCTCCTTGGTGCAACTGCCGTTGAGGACAAACTTCAAAATGGGGTATGGCTCTTATATAATTATGATTGTTAATAATGTTTAGGATTCATATTTTGATTGAGTTGGACTATAACATGTTTCATTTGACTGTGTTTTAGGTTCCGGATTGTATTGACAAACTAGCTCAAGCAGGAATAAAGATTTGGGTTCTAACCGGAGACAAAATGGAGACTGCAATCAATATAGGGTAAGGAACTTTTGTTTTTGTTCATATCTCTGAATCTATACGTTGTTCTTAGTGTGCTTGTTTCATAGTTTTTGACATTTTTTTGGAAATCTCTGCAGATTTGCTTGTAGTTTACTAAGACAGGAGATGAAACAGATCATCATAAATCTTGAAACACCACACATCAAGGCATTGGAGAAAGCTGGAGACAAAGATGCAATTGAACAGGTAAATTTGTTCGAATTGTGATTTAAATAATAATTTACTTTTGCTATCTTTGAATCAATGAGATTAAAATACATATTTGGACTGATCGATGTTTATAGGCATCAAGAGAAAGCGTGGTGAAACAAATGGAAGAAGGGAGAGCTCTACTCAAAGCATCAAGCAGCGCAAGCTCTCATGAAGCCTTTGCGTTGATCATTGATGGGAAGTCGCTAGCGTACGCCCTTGAAGATGATTTCAAGAAAATGTTTCTCGATTTAGCCACAGGATGTGCCTCTGTTATTTGCTGCAGATCATCGCCTAAACAAAAAGCATTGGTAATGTCTTTTCCCCCGGAAAATGACTTGTTCTTTCACAGGCTTTAGTATTGCAGTTTCGGTTTGATTAATACAAGATTTTGTTTTCAGGTTACTCGCTTGGTCAAATCTGGAACAGGGAAGACAACTTTAGCAATTGGAGATGGAGCAAATGATGTTGGAATGCTTCAAGAAGCTGATATTGGTGTTGGAATCAGTGGTGTTGAGGGAATGCAAGCAGTTATGTCTAGTGATATAGCCGTTGCTCAATTCCGTTACTTAGAGCGTCTCTTGCTCGTCCATGGTCACTGGTGTTACAGCAGAATCTCATCAATGGTAAGTTATTTTTTACTCTTATAACATTCTCCAATTAAACTCTGCACATTCATTGATTTTTTCTCTAATGGGGTTTTGTTTTTGCTCTACTAGATATGTTACTTCTTCTACAAGAATATCACATTTGGTGTCACCGTCTTCTTATATGAAGCCTACACATCATTTTCTGCTCAACCTGCATATAACGACTGGTTTCTATCGCTCTTTAACGTCTTCTTCTCTTCGCTTCCTGTCATTGCTCTCGGAGTTTTCGATCAAGACGTCTCATCTCGCTACTGTTACAAGGTATCCAAACATTACATACACCGTAAACTCTATACAAACCCCTAACTTCCTCTTAATCGCGGATTAAAGTTCTTTTGCTTTTTGTATTTGCAGTTCCCGTTGCTATATCAAGAAGGAGTTCAAAATCTTCTCTTCAGCTGGAAGAGAATCATTGGATGGATGTTCAATGGAGTCTTCACAGCGCTTGCCATTTTCTTCCTCTGCAAGGAATCTTTTGAACACCAACTATATAACCCTAATGGGAAAACGGCCGGTCGAGAAATTTTTGGCGGGACAATGTACACTTGTGTAGTCTGGGTTGTCAATCTCCAAATGGCTTTAGCCATAAGCTACTTCACTTGGCTTCAACACATTGTAATATGGGGCTCAATTGCTTTCTGGTACATCTTCCTCATGATCTATGGAGCCATAGCTCCTAGCTTCTCCACAGATGCTTACAAAGTCTTCATCGAAGCCCTAGCTCCAGCTCCATCTTACTGGCTCACCACTCTCTTCGTGATGATCTTCACTTTGATCCCTTACTTTATCTTCAAGTCGGTTCAGATGAGATTCTTCCCAGGTTACCATCAAATGATTCAATGGATTAGGTATGAGGGTCATTCTAATGATCCCGAGTTTGTGGAAATGGTTAGGCAGAGATCGATTCGGCCCACAACTGTCGGTTTCACAGCAAGAAGAGCGGCTAGCGTACGGCGGTCTGGTAGATTTCACGATCAGCTCAACAATAATTTCATCGCATTCTGAAAGGAAGAAAAATAGAATTGTCTCAAGTGTTTGTGCATATATGTCGTACTTGTATATAAGGCTACCATTTGGACAAAGCTATAGTTCTTTTTTGTATGTTGTGATTATTTGCTTGGCAAGGGAGAAGAAAAACAAATATATATATATATATATATACATAATTTGTTTGTAACATTTTTTCATTATTTCATGTAAAACATATATTAAAGATTATTAATTTATATGTATTTTTATATAGGGGTTTCAAATTAATTATTATCTTATTAATTTATTAAATATGATCAAATTTTACATTGGTCCAACTCGGGATCATAAAATTTTATTATTGTATAGAGGTTATTAATTTATCGAGTATTAATTTATGGAGGTTATTCCGTACTTAGCTCCATATAAAATTAAAACTAGGCCATATGTATTTACTTAATCTAATTTATCAGTTGTTAATTTATTTTTCGTTTTGGTCATCTTCCAATATTTGATGCTCTAATATTCAGGCTACACATCTATCTTGGTAATGTGCAACAAGATAGAAATATTAACTAGTCGCAAAACTTTTGGTGATTTTTAAAGCTGCTTCTAGTTCTACCTGTTTTGACTACAATTGTTGACAGATGCTTTTCTATAATGTAAAAGACTAGTTTGTGTAATCATATTGATGATACATTTTTTTAGTAATTGTTTGGTTTATTTATTAAAAAACAGGTATTTGATAGTGTAACTAATAAAACAATAATACAAAGAATATGAGTAACCATAGGATATGTTTTTATTTGTATTGACAGTTTTTCAAGATTGAATTTATATAATTTTTTGAGAAAAATATGTTGACCCCCTTAAATCAAAATCTTAGTTCCGCCACTGCGTGTAGAATCAAGTTCTGGCATTTTTTATCGCCCTGGAGTTAGCAATAAATCATCAATCGACATCCGAGAAAACAAAGCAGATCCTTGTGTCTCATGGACATTGTTTGGTTCAGGATGCATAGCTGTTCCAGCAGACGAATTCGGACTCAACTGTGTATTATTTCGATCACATAGCAAAATTCTTGCCAATCTTGTGATTACGTAAAATCAGTGGGTTCCATCTAAGATAAAAACTATAGCGTAATGCGGGAGTCTTTCATGTTGTCGATAAAACTTATAAAATTGTGTTTTTTTATTAATGGTTGATGTTTGAAGTTTATAAAATTTTAGATATAGAGACTTCCAAAACCCGATGCTATATTATAAACAAAAGACAAATATCTTCGAAAAAATTGTCTAATATACCCCTTTTTTTTTTTTTAAATTACTTAGATAACCCATCTATTTAAAAATTATTTAGATAATCTAATTTTTTGAAAATTATTTAGATAATCTATTTTTTAAAAATTATTTAGACAGCCCCTTTACTACAATTCCAAAATACTCTTGATTCTTAAACCTGATATTTTTTCCTGTTTGTACTGGTTATATAAATTTTTCTTCCCCTAGGTTATCTATTTCTAGGGTTCTTCAATCGTAAAATCATAATATTGAAGAGAGTGAAGTTTTTTCCCTATTTTACATAATCACTTTAAGTTGATTGATTTCTGAAATAGATTAATTTGTTTGGTGGAGAATCTGATAATTTTCTTTCCTAATGGTATATATTACTTTTTTACTTCTCTTCAATATGCAACAATGGTGTTTTTTTATCTTATTTGTTTTGGAAAAAAATAATTGTAATCGTATTGCAGGGATCGATCGATCTGGTAAGGGGTCGATCGATCCTGTAATACGATTACTATTTTTGGTCAAGAAATGGGATTGATTTGTGCATTAGATCGATATGTTAAAATTCATGACAGACAAATAGTAATCGTATTGTAGGGATTGATCGATCCCTTACCAGATCGATCGATCCCTACAATACGATTACTATTATTATTTTTCTTCTAATTTTATTTCTATTTTTAAATTATAATTACCTTATTGTTTTAATAGGATGAAGACAAAAAAAGTGATGTTTTAGGATTTTCGTTACTTTTTTTACGCTTGGCAATGAGCCGAAATTCAAAAACAGTATCAATTATCACAACAATACTGACTTTTTACAAGTTGTTTCTATCATGTTGGAGAAGAAGTGTCGAACAATATCAGAAACTCTTCATTAGGTGTTATTGTAAACTTCGTTGAGAATCAATTTACATGGTCTTCTAAGGTTGTTGAATATCTTCTTCAAAAACAGATTGTGTGTACGAAGAAACACGAGATTTGATGTTTGTTTGGTAATACACATGCTCGATTTTCTCTGTCATAGTTCGAGGTCATAACGATTTTGAACTGTTCACCTTTGCCAGATGATAAGGACTTTGAGGTAAAAAGAAAAGAGTCTGAAATCTGGTGGCAAAAACTGAAAATCAAAGGAAAAACTCCTTGCAAGAATAATTTAAAAGTTGTTTGTTTGGACGTTGCTTCTTAGTCAACAGAGGATAAAACTCGTTTTGCATACTTATCTATTGCATCTGTCATCATAGGCAACGATGAGAAGAAGCAGCTTGACTTTTTTATAGCTTATATGATTTTTGATCTGCCTAGATTTGAAAAGTATCCATGGGGCAGATTAGCTTTTAAGCAATTGATAGAGTTGGTGAAAAATTTAAATTTTGGCGCACCTTCATGCACAACTCATGGGTTCATTCAACCACTTCAAGTATGATGTATAGTGTTGTATCTAATTTTGGAGCAAATATAGGTCGGCTATCAAATATTAACGGTCATTTTCTTAAATACAAATGTATAAAAGGAAAAAGAAACAGAAGGATCCATAGTATTGTAATTGAGAATGAGGTATGTTTGATGTTTTATAATTGGATCTTTATTTATTATTTAAATGTTTAATTTATTTGTTTTATCTTGTAGGTAATGAAGGAGTTTCAGGAAGCTAAAGCTTTCAAATTCTTTTGTCTTTGCAATGTTTCTCAGTTTGTCTCATTTTCTTGGTCCTAAATAAATAGTTTATATTATTCCAATGATATCTTCTTAATTATCCATTAGCGGTTTTTGGACATTATGTAGTGGCTTTTAGATTATATTAATGAGTTAATAAGGGTTTACCAAGAAAAAAATAAAAATAAGTTATTTGACTAATTTTAAAAAAGTGGGTTATTTGAATAAATTATAAAATAAAGTAGCTCAACCAATCATCCTTTCTGTTAATTATGGTTTAGATGTTTGGATGATGCATAGCGAAAATCTGTTAGTTCTTTCAAGCCCAATATTTTGTTTTATATTTCGTTTGTAAATATCCAATATAATTGCAAGTGACCTTCAATTTAGTGGCAAGACGGTAAGTTTACTAACCAGTTGTGATCCAATGTTGACAAAAAAAAAAATCTAATATAATTGGCCTTTGAGGTCAAAATCAATATATTGCTTTTAAAAAAAAATGGAAAAAACGTTTGAGAGTTTGATTTAAACACACAGAATGCATTAGGACTGTGATTTTGAAATAAAAAACCCTTGATTTCTGTTTTTTTTTCGGAAAACATGGCCAGGAAGATTTTGGTGCTTTGGGATTTTGAAAATGCTTTTGTCCGCAAAGGAAGCAAATACTGTTAGAGCTCGTGTCACTCGATCTCTCGCTATGTTAGGCTACATCGGAGAAATCGAACTATAGTTTGCCCGTGCAAAAAAGTAAACTTGACCACAAAAGTATGTGTATAATAGAGTTCAAGCAAAAAAGATTACCATAGCACTTGCATTACCAGAGCAAGCAAAAAAAGTTTACCATGAGCTGCTATAGACTTTTCCTCTACGAGACCTATTTAGAGCAAAATGCTGGCGAGGAGTGACGCCATTCTACAAACAAGAAGAAGAATCACACTTAGATTCATATAATACATAAACAAAAATGAACCATTACACTTGGGATTTTCTAATACTTAACAAATTAATATTCAATTTTAAAACAAACCAGAAGAACGAGATTCATCAGAAACAAATGAATTCAATCCGAGATTCATAAAAAAAAAAGAATTCAATCGAGATGCATCTAATTCCTGAATAAACAAGAACCATAAGATTCATATAATACGTTTGTTAAACGAGATTCATCAAAAACAGAAGAATTCAATCCAGATTATCTGATTCCTAAACAAACCACAATTTTACACGAGTCATCTAAGATTCATCTCATTATCAACCAAATAAGAATGATTCATCTAAGTTTAGACTAAGATTCATCTAAGTTTAGACTTGTGATTCATCCAATTCAAAAAAAGAACAAGAGAATTGAAACAGATTCATCAAAGTTTACACTGAAAATGCTTCTGTCCGCAAACACTGGGAAGCAAATATAGTTAGAGCTCGTGTCACTCGAGCTCTCGCTGTGTTAGGATACATAGGAGAAATCTAGATTCAGTGTATTGTCGGCCATATGAAAAGATTACCTAGCCATGTCTTGAAGAGTTTCGACGAAGCTAAGATATTGGTTTTTGCTACTTGTACTGGTCCTAAGAAAGGTAAAACTATCACATTTGAATTGTGAGTTGTGAGTTCTTAACAAATTGGTCCTTAAACTCTATTTTGTACCGTCAAGAAACAGGCTGCGGATGATTTGATAGAGAAGAAGTTAACGGAGTGGCTTGATGAGATGAAAACTGCAGGGACTGTGGTAGTTATCTCTTCTGACAAGGACATGATAAAATGTGCAAAATTTGCAAACAGTCATGGCTGTGCTACAGTGATATTTGCAGAAGTTGAATGTGCTTCACCGAAGTTGATTGATTTGCCTGATAGGTGTCTGTCTTGGCCGAGCGTGATGGACCATAACGAGCACAACAAGTTGAAAGATCTACAAGAGAAGGATGATGGTGAAGAGTGATGAACTGTAGGTGAGTCTGTCTCCTTGACCAGTTGGAGTGTTGATACATATAAATATACATTTTCTTTAATATGTTAAGTGAAAAAATACATCAAAAAAGTATGGGTTAATTAGTTGAATATCAGGAGAATGTCAGTTTTAATATGGTTTGTTATAATTAGGAGAATGTTCAAAATATTAGGTGAATGTCAGTTTTAATTTGGATTGTTATAATTAAGTGAATGTCCAAAATGTTACACAAATTAACCACCAATTTATAATTAGCGAGTCCATATTAAACTTACAATGACATTTTCAAACAAATGAAATCTTGAAATAAGAGTGAAATGCGCCAAAACTTAAAGTTGGCTTCTCAGGGACAAGCAGCAGATTGACTACAGGAAAATCAAGAGACAAAGCAACATCAAAATGTGGAGGTAAGTGGACTCACAATGGCGCTACCTTGCAACCAAATTCATAGAAGTATGGACAGCGCCACCTAAGATCCACACTCGCTGCATCAGCTTGAATTTCCAACCTCGTCCTGCATAAGTAAAACCCATAAAACGACTTATTGCGGACAGAAGAAACAAATTTTCAACAATTCATGGAACCAAATAAACACCAAGAAAGAAAGCATGCAACAAAAGTAAACATAAGCTAACTAATCAAACTTTCTGTATCTGTGGCGCCAATATGCTTATCAAAATTAAAAAATTTAATGGTAATTTGCTAAAATTGAAAAGTTACAAATCATTTCTTCCTAATTAAATAAGATTTAATGCCAAAATCACAAAATCGAGAACCTTTATCGCTAATTACTTATGTAGGTTTTAAAATCGCGTTTTTATAATGACATTATTCTCATTTTATGCCGGAGAGATTTAGATTAACACTGAAAATGTTGAAAGAGAGTCTGTGACATTGGATTACGCCATTGGAGCTTGTTTCAGCCATTATAGTTACAGAATGTTCTGAATTGTGCCCTAAATCACTTGGAATCAAAAGCAAAGTTGGTCATGGAAGGAAGAAGGATTATATTAAACCCTAAACCTTGTAGTGGTAAACGAGTTGTTGCTAAAAGGAGAACTCATCCTGATGGATTCGTCAATAGTGTTAACAAGCTTCAACGTAGAGAGATCTCGTCTCGTAAGGATCGAGCTTTCTCCATCAGCACTGCCCAAGAGAGATTTCGCAATATGCGTCTTGTGGTATGTTGTATCTGTTTTTTTCTTTCATTCTGAAATCTGGTTCTCCAATTTCTGAGATTTTCTTTGATTTGAATCTTGAATTGAATCAGGAGCAATATGATACGCATGATCCTAAAGGACATTATTTAGCTGAATTACCTTTCTTGATGAAACGAAGTAAAATTATCGAAATTGTCTCTGCACACGACATTGTCTTTGCACTAACTCATAACGGTGTTTGTGCATCTTTCAGTAGAGGTAAGAACCTTTTGATTTCGGGTCACTGTGATTTTGATGCAGACGTTTTTGTTTTTTTAACCTTTTTCGATTTGTCTTTGTGTTAGTGCAGTAACGAATGAAAGGATTTGCTTTTTAAATGTTAGTCCTGATGAAGTCATTCGAAGCTTGTTCTACAACAAAAACAATGATTCCCTCATTACCGTTTCTGTTTATAATTCTGACAGTTTCAGCTCTTTGCAATGCAGATCCACCAAAATCGAGTATGGCTACTCTTTCTATGGTTGTGGATCTTCTTCGCTTAGTTCTCAGACTCTCTAGAAGTGTACTAATGTGTTCTTTATTGTGCCTACTGTTAGGTATATTCTGAGAGGTCAAGCAGACGCAGGATTTTCTCTTTTTGAGTCAGAGTCACTAAAGTGGCCGGGTTTTGTTGAGTTTGATGATGTTAATGCTAAGGTGCTGACATATTCTGCAGAAGACAGGTATGTTCTGGTGTTCATTACCCAACATGTTGACTTGAAGTTTCTGAACTGAGCCTCAGCCTTTCTCTGCAGTATTTACAAGGTTTTTGATCTGAAAAACTATTACTTGCTATTTTCGATAACGGACAAAAATGTCCAGGAAATTAAGATCAGGTAACTTTTGCTTCTGAGTGTTATGTGTTCTTTATTGAACCGGAGGACTTGTCACTCTAACTCGTGCATGTCATTTACCTGCATCAGTCCAGGGATAATGTTATTGATTTTCAAGAGAGCTTCAAGTCATGTTCCCTTGAAGATTCTATCAATCGAAGATGGCACAGTTATTAATACCTTCAATCATCTGCTTCATCGAAACAAGAAAATCGATTTCATTGAACAGTTTAATGAAAAGCTTCTAATTAAGCAAGAGAACGAGAATCTTCAAATACTTGACGTGAGTGGTATTTCCTTGGTACAAACCGCTGTATATATTAAGGTTTTTATGTTACTAATAGAGATTTTTGTTATTGAAGATCCGAAATGCTGAGCTAATAGAAGTTAGCAGAACTGAATTCATGACACCATCGGCATTTATACTTTTGTATGAGAACCAGTTGTTTCTAACGTTCAGGAGTCGAAATGTTTCTGTGTGGAATTTCCGCGGAGAGCTTGTTACCTCGTTTGAGGATCATCTTCTTTGGCATCCAGATTGTAACACAAACAATATCTACATAACAAGAAAACAGGATCTGATCATCTCATATTGCAAGGCAGATACCGAATATCAATGGGCAGAAGGAAACAGTAAGCTTACTTCATCCACCTTTTGAATCATGAAACCTCATATAAAAATATTCTGATGTTGTACTACTGAAAACTTCTTGTGATCTAGGTTTTGATGCAGCAGGTTCAATTAACATAAGCAATATCTTGACTGGTAAATGCTTAGCTAAAATCAAAGCCATTGATAGCCCTCAAAAGGAAGAGGACTGCAGGAGTAGTGATTTGGCGAAGTCCAGAGAAAGGAATAATGAGGTTGCTAAAGCTTTGGAAGACATAACTGCTCTGTTCTACGACGAAGAACGTAATGAAATATACACAGGAAACGGATACGGCCTACTCCATGTCTGGTCTAATTGAAGCTACTCATCAATTGTTTTGTTGTTCATTTGTCTAATGATTTGTAATTTACTTGCGTTTGAGCAGCAATTGTGATTGTAGCGTAACAAGAAAGAGTTAGGGTCATTTGGCTCCCAATTTATATGTACACTATGATTTTTCTACTTAGAGAATCAATGCACCTTAGATTCGTCTCTTGCTGCAATTTGGCCTCTTCTGTACATGGCAATAAGTTAGTTCTTAACATTGGCCCGTATATATTCAGACTTTACTATATTTGTCGACAGAAACAAAACTGGCCATGATGCAGGAGATCACAGAGACTAATATTAATGCTGCAGGATAAACAAAGTTTTCAGTTTGTTCTGTAAAAGTAGAGATTTCTTAAACATACAAAACATAAGATACTGATGTGGTATAAAAAAATTACTGAGAAAGTCATAACCACCAAGATGATGATGACAATAAATTTGAGCAATCAATACACTTGGAAGACTCCAAACAGTAGCCGGATTGTGAATTGGCAGAGGTCAGAACTGAGATTTGTCGAGGCTGTCAAAGTAGGGATGGTCAAGCGCTGCTTTTGCGGAAATTCTTTCAGCTGGATTATACCTCAGCATTTGCTGCAATATGTTCAAAGATTCAACAAAATTATCATCAACTAGGAAACTCAACAGAAAGAAATTTAGACTTTTAAGCTACAAAAAAGATCAAGATGCAAAAGAGTAGAAGAGCATTACCGTGAGAAGATCAACTCCTTCGAGGGAAAGAGATGGAACAGCACGTGATAAGTCTTGCGGTTCCCACTTTGGATAGACATGCCAGTCACGCAGAGCCATTAAACCCGGCCATTGCTGCTCAGTTGGTGTTCCTAGCAATCTCAACGAGCCAAAAAAAAAAACCCATGATTAAGAATATGTCAAAGAGCCCCTATGATCCTAAATCAGTTTTGTATCAAAACTACCAATGAACGAAATTGAGTTTGGTGGAAACAAAAAGCAATACCTGAAAATATGAAGCAGTTGCTGAAACTCAGAGTCACCAGGAAAAAGAGCTTGCCTTCGAATCATCTCAGCTGCAACAAATGGTAAAGAGCAATGAGCGAAAATTGTAAGAGCAAAAGACGCAGTCAAAGAGATAAAACAAAACGGGGACTGACCAAAAATGCATCCAACAGACCAAATGTCAACAGCAGTAGAGTAATGAGTAGATCCAAGAAGAACTTCAGGAGCTCTATACCAAAGGGTGACAATTTCATGAGTGTAAGACTTAAGAGGCACAGTGAAAGCACGACCAAGACCCAAATCAGCGATCTTAAGAATTCCTTTATCCTTATCCAAAAGAAGATTCTGCGGTTTAAGATCACGGTGAAGCACACCGTGACTATGACAATGAGCCACACCTTTAAAGAGCTGAAACATTAGCCTCTGCACAAGAGAAGGTTCAAGGGGCCTAGGATTGGAACCTTTCCTATGCGAATCAATGAGTTTCTTAAGATCAGTGTCGAGATACTCGAAGACGAGATAAAGATTGGACTTTGGAGAGTGAGAAACTACGGGTGGAGATGGAGAAATCGAGTCCTTTGATTGATGAACATGTTCGACGCAGAGAAGTCGAACGATGTAGATAGATTGAGAAAGCATCTGCAAAAGGGAAATCTCACGAAGAGCGGTTGGTGGTATACCTTCTTCGTCCATCTCGAGCCGAGTCTTCTTGAGGGCAACAAGTTTGCCAGTGGTTTTATCCATGGCTTTGTACACTTTTCCATAGGTTCCTTCACCAACCTTTTCAAGCTTCTCGTACTTCTCCATTGACGGAGGATTCTGATGAGATTATAGAAAATTTTGAAAATTGATAAATTTTGATGATTGGTCTTTGAGTTGGCTCTTATAAACCCTAAGTCCCTTTTCGATTTTGAATCTGATTAATTAAAACGCTTTTAAACGTTAACATTTCTCACGTGGTTTCTCGTTTCCCGCGCCCTTCTATTTTGAATTTCTCACTCCTTGCCAAACAACCAAAATAGTAATAAAAAATAGAATCTTAGTATACAAATAATAAAATAACATTTTTGACAAATGTTGGGAAAAAATAAACATTTTTGATAAATGGTAATTTGTTAATCAACAAGTATATAAATATTTTAAAAGTATACGCTAATAAGGTTGTTATTGGGTTGCCAGCGGAAGATCTAGGCAGTTTTCTCATCAATTTAGTTTATCTTTATGGAAGAGAAGATCAACAATTGAGATAGACAGCAGAGAAAAGAGTTGATACACGGCAGTGTTTTCCGGCGAGTTTCTCCTCACGACGGTTGCATGCCGGCGTTCTTATGAGGTTGACACGTGGAAGCTCATTAGGGTAGAGATGTGGGTTCTTTGCCACCTAATCTCTTTTACTGTTTGGACCTAAATGTTTTAGCCCAATTTCTTTTTTTTTTCTTTGTTGTGCTCAATTGTAACTTTTGGTCCATTTGGCCTTTCAATGAAACATTGAACGACAAAAAAATAAAGTTCTTATTGGGTAAACATTAGCGAGAAATATTTTCATTTTAGACATGTTTTAAACTTTACGATAAAACTAATATATTGTTCATTAGTACCTTTAAAAATAGGCTTAAAGTTTATTTGTTATAAACTTTTATATAAAAATTCAAAACTAATAAAAGTTTAACTGAAAAAACTCAATAGAAAAATAAAATTAATAAAAATATATCGGTATAAATTCAGTTTCGGTTTGGGTTTGGATTCGGTTATTCGGATACATGATTTAAGACTTATTTCTGGTATTTTGTTAAGTTCGGTTTCTCTGATTCGATATTGTGGTTCTTTTAATTTAAGACTTATTCGAATATTTTTATTATTCGGATATGGTTTGGTTCTGTATAAATCGAGTTCAAGTATAATCCTAGTTAAACAGATAAAATGTAAAACACATTTGTTAAACGACAACTTATTAATTACCTAAGATATAAACATTCTAACAAACTAGAAAATAAAGTAGTATATGCTAATAATAATATAATATTTAATGGTGTGATTTTTTTCATAAAATTTGTGTCGTATGATCAAATTTCTCATAAAATGACCATATGAAATCAAGCAATTGTTTGGAATTAAAAAGTTTATGGTACTTTTAAGAGTTTGTGTCTCTTAAAAGTCATGACTTCTATATAAAAAACTTAACATAGCAATATAGCATTGGACAACATTTGTTTATTTGTACTTGTAATGGTCTTTTAATCTTAATGGAGCTTTCTTTTGACTCAAAAAAAAAAAAAACTCATGAACTTGTACTAAATTTTATTCATGAACTTCTATAAGTACAACAGAAGTTAACATATATAATAAGTTGAACTTCAAAATATTTGTGCAATGATAAATACAAGTAAATGAACACGTTGTTTAGGTCCTTCTGGTTTGTTGGGAAACTGATTCCGAATATTGAAATTCGAGAATTCGTTATCCAAAGATGTATTTTGGAAAAACCATCATAACTTTTGTATCACAACTGCGAATGCGATTTCATTTTCGGCTACACGAAATATAAGGGTTATCAAGGTGCACAATAATTATTGTTCTATAACAAGCTGTTTTCGTCCTCCATTTTTTTCTCTCTCATGTGATTAGATCATATGACGGCTAGGGTTTTAGGATTTGTAATATGATTTATAATTCTTTTATGGATTCATCCAAGAATGTAAGTATGTTTAGAATTTTATGATAGTTTTATAAAAACAGAATTTATTATTTATATATTTTTAATACGATAAGATTTTATATTTTGTTTTACACGACTACATAAGTAGTTTAATTTCTCAATAGAATTTACGATAATATTTTTTTAAAATTTTACTATAAATTTTAATTTAATTTAATTTATTATTTACTACGAGTTTACATTTAATTTAATTTAATTTTTTGTTTTGTAGGATAAACCTATTATAATATCTAACACGTATTTAAATTTAAGCGAACATGTAAGTATTTAAAATTTTTTAACTTATTATACACAAATTTTTTATGTGACATATGTTTTACATATAATGGAATTTTTGTACAGGTAATATTATTTTTTGATTAATATAATATTATTATTTATTTAATTTAATATAATTATTTTTAATATTTTGATAATTTTACGTAAAATATAGTTTATTGTTTGATATCTGTTTTAATATGATAAAAAATTTAATTTTGTTTTACAGGAGCATGTAAGTTTTTTAAAGTTTTTAATGGAATTTATCCAAATAAATTTTTTGATATTGTATATGTTTTACTTTAATTAAATTTTTGTTTTTCATTTTGCAGGATAAACCTATTACGAACCGACACTTTGAAAAAAATTTACCGTTGAACTTTACCTCAGAAACTGAATTGGCAAACTGATCTGAAAACTAAACTATTAGGGCTTTCCAACAATATGTTTATCGTCATTTGGGTCCTTCTGGTTCGATGGAAAACTGCTTCCAAATATTAAAATTCGGCTACTCGTTCTCCAGAGATATGTTTTGGGAAAACCGCCATAACTTTCGTATCACAACTCCGAATGCGATTCTGTTTTCGGCTATGCGGAGATATTGGGTTATCAAAGTGCACATCAATTTTAGTTGTATTACGAGTTGTTTTCATCCTTCGTTTCTCTCTTCTCTCTCAGGTGGTCATATTATATGGTGGCTAAGGTTTTAGGATTCCTAAAATGATTCATAATTCTTTTATAGATTCATCCAAGAATGTAAGTATTTTTAGATTGTTATGATAGTTTTATGCAAATAGAATTTTTATTTGGTATATTGCCAAATTGCTTGTTTCATATATTGTCACGCACATAAATAAATATCTTCATTTTCTTTTATATGTCTCATAATGATAATCCATGTCTCATATATAGATAAGGACATACACTGTGTTTTCATATATGGACATAGACAAATATATTTGTTTTCTTTTATAGAAAGTTAATGTGTGTGTTTTCATATATGGACATGGATGTCAATGTCGACATATAATATAGTTGACATGGGCATGGATGTCCACAAATACCTTAAGTTTCTCGTATATAGATTGTGCCTATTTTGGATACGGACATAGACATGTGTGACCTTACGTGGACAAATGGCTATATATTTTCTATATGCACATAGACAAAAATGTTTTCATATATGGACATAGACATATTGTCTATGATTTACATTTCTACTATATTGGCATAGCCTATTTTGTATATAGGAATAGATATCCATGTCTATAACATGTATGTGTTTCCGAAAAATGCCATATATTTTATATATGGATGTGGACAAAGCTATTATTTTACATATGGACATAAACAAAAATGTCTTCATATATGGACATAGATAAAAAAAATTTCTAAAGGACATATTTATGGCCATAGATATTCATACAATTTGGACATAGACAAAGTTTCGTGTTTATTATGGACATTGTACATATATTTCATCATTTGCTTCGTGAGGACATGAAAATATATATGATTTACATAAAGACATAAACATTGCCCCTATTGTATGAATATGGGCATTGCCCTTATTTGAATTGTATATGGGCATGTGTGTTTTACAAAAATATATGGACATGGCTATTCACCCAAGAATAGTTTGACATGGAAAAATATCTTATTTTCATTGTCATATTGACTTAGCCTATTTCATATATGGACATGGACATCCATGACCATAACTTGAGTTTCCTTCCATGGACAACTGTATATTTCATATATGGACATAAACAACTATATTATTTATCTATTATATTGACAATCCATGTTTCATATACTGACATGGGCATAAACATGTGTGGTATATAGTTTAACATGGACGAATGTCAAACTATCATATTAGCTTAGCCTATTTCGTATATGGACATGGACACAATATTTTACCTTCGGAACAACTCCACCAGTTTTACATTTTAGAATCCCATTAACGTTCAAAGCATATAATGCATCTTTTAGAGTAGAAGAAGACGATCAAAGAACTTTCACCAAGCTTTTACAAGTCCCTGAGCTTAGATCAAACTTTTTATCAATTCCAAGAATCTACAAAGTCTTTAATACTTCATTAGAGACTTTAGATGGATCCGTACAAAAAAATCCATATAAAATACCACAAAGCAAGACGTGAACTTTAACGAGCAACCGAGACGGACGTAAACAATGAATCTTATAACCACAAACGTTACATGACCACTTGCCATCATTGTCGTATCTGAAAACTTAAAAACATCAAAATCCAAAAATAATCACGAATTTACAACAAACAGATCAGAAATAATGAAGACACAGAAACTTTAATTAAGCTTTTTATACAGATCGAAAGTAGATCCATACAGGACAAGAATGATTATCAGAAGTCAGAATAGTTAGATATTTTCTTTGCGACAACTTCATTTATTATCTTCTCTCCTCGGAAATATCGTTTCTAGTTTCATTCAATTTTTTCTCCTGCACTATCTATTTTCAGATTCATCTGTCTGTAGTTTTAGGTCAAATCTGACCCACTTTATGTCTCATACAAACTAATTTTTATTCATTGCCATTCCGCAAATAAACAGGGTTAATATTGTCTTTTTGTCAACAAAAAGTGGGTAGGCGGGAGAAGGAAAAACGTGTAGGTATTTCTCATAATTTCACAAACCCTTTGGGTATTTTTGATGAAATTCTCTTAATTAAAAGTCAACTATAAACTCGTTGTTTAATCAATAATAACCGGAGTTTAGTGTTTAATTTGACTTTTTTGGTAAATTTGTTGTTAAATTGACATTTTCCCAATTATAAAATGTCTTAGTATACATAAAATGACCAATATATGAACAAATGTCTTTATCACGAATGGAGTATTTGCTAATATTTATATGCTTATTATTTAGATTTTTAAAATAATAAAAGTTTAAATTTATATGTGTCTCTCTTAAATTAATTGAATTAAGTAATTGTCAAAAATAAGTATTTGTAAAATATATATATAAGGTACTTGATTTGATTTGTTAATTGTTTGAAATTACTAATTAAATATGTAATAATATTTGAAATAAAACAGAACAAAAAAAATGAAATCACAAAATGGTTAGATCAGTTCAATTGTACAGAATTTTGATTTGTAGATTGAGGTAGAAAATATATGTAGGCTGAGATTTAGATATTGGATTTAACATATAATTACTAAAAAATATTTACAGTTTCTTTTTAAAAATTAGTTTAGCTTCATGGATTTAACATTATAAACGTGTAATGTATAAGTATTGACAAGGCGAATATTAATATTTTATTAATATTTGTGTGAGTAATATAATTAAGTTATTTACTACTTGAGTATTTAAATTTTGATATCATGTACAAATCAAGTCACGAGGAACTAATTAGTAACGAGTAATTATATCAAGCCTTATTATGAAATCAAGTAATTGTTTGATTTTAAGAGATTATGGTATTTTTAGGAGATTGTGTCTCTTAATAATCATGCTTTTACATAAAAAAACATAACATTGCTTTGATTTTTTGGTCCAAGAAAATAATTGAATAAAAGTTTAAAATTTCTTAGCTTAATAAATAATAGTTTGATTAATGGTTAGAAATATTATTATTGAGTTTATAGATTTCACCAGCATTAGTCGTGATTGCTTAATGAAAGTAATGTAGTGAGTTCTTGGAATCCTATGGCTTTCGATTTTAAAATTTTAGCATGCTTTGGACATAAATAAAATCACATATAGCTGAAACTAAGCAGCTATAAATTGTTCGATTTGAAAATCATGTCACCCCTCTAAAAGATTGTATCTGTTGAGATCATGATTCCGAGTTTTCATATTTACATTAAACTGGCGATATAGATAAACGTCGCATAAGAGAAAACGAAGGAGAAAGTGAAGGATTAGAGCATGTTGGTTGAGATTGACCAGCAATGATGAAAACTAATTGTTGAATTGATTTGTGCTAAGTGTCACAAGTCTTCAATATGGAGGAGGTTTCAAAGCCAAGTTTTATGAGGAGTTCATGCGATCTATCTACAAGATAATGAAGGACATAAGAGTAAGTAATCTCAGTCTGAAGAATGAATCTCATTATTTGTCTCCTTAGGAAGATGTAGAGGGACATTAGAGAATAAGTCTTATCTTGTATAAGAATGTAATAGGCATGAGTCTTTGTTGGGTAAATAAGAAAAGATTATGAGTTCACAACTAGCTTCAAAGGTTTGTGTAATTAAGAGCTTCTAATGCATTCCGAGTTAATCTCGACGAAACTTAGCATTTTTTTACTAAAAGCATGAACTCGTTAAATTGATATGTGCTCTATTCTTTTCTTATTTTCAAACATACGAATGAAACAGTAACCTGAGACTTTCAGATTGTGAGAGTTTGACAATAACACACAAAAAATATATATTCAACTTTCTTAACACTAATACTACTACATACCACTAGATCAGCATAAAAATTGGGTTATTCTAAAATTTAGAGTGGGTAAGAAAGTACTAATATATATAGAAGATATAGGTGTGTGATTAACGTGGAAACTAGTTCAAAGAAACAATAGTTCACTTCAAGGCCAAAAATAGCCATAGGCATTTGGATCCCCAGGTTAGGTTGGAGTTTTTTAGGTAAGAGAGTTTTAGAATCATTTAGGACCCACTACAATTTTTGTTCGGATTCGGATCAGGTCTATTCGAATTCAGATCGATTCAGATCCAAATTATAAAAATTGAAAAAATACTCGTATACCCAAAAATTACCCGACGACCTAAATCTGGATCCAAATCCGAATCCTGACCCTGACCCGAATACCCAAAAAATATCCATATATTAAAAAAAATACCTGTATACCCAAAAAATACCTGATTTTTTTCATAAATTATTCAAAATATTTTAAAAATAACCTAAAAATACTTAAATTCCCGAGGACCCGAACTAGGACCCAGATCCGAACATAGACCCAAATACCTGTATACCCGAAAGATTTTTCAAGTACCCAAGAAGTGATCGGGTACCCAATCGGTTTGGGTAGGAACCGAACCCCAACTCAAATCTGCTTTTTCAGGTTGGTTTCGGTTCAGTTCCTGAGATCTAGATATTACGTACAGAGCTAGTCAAAAATATAAAATAATAGCTCAGTTATTTATTAAAAAGAGAAAAATCTTAAATGTTGGGCATTGACCAAGGAAAGAAAATGGTGATTAGCATTAGGTTGGCGGGTTCGCGGGTCCTGCCTCACAAAAACCCCGCGGGTTTTTTGTTTTCTTTTTTCAATCCGCACCCGCCTTGCAAAAACACGGGTTTTTAACCGAAACCCGCACCCGCTCTGCTATAACTCGCGGAGCTTGCAGTTTACCTGCAAAAAAATGCATAACCAACCCGCAATAAACTGCGAAACCCACATTTTGCCCCAATTTTAAACATTGTGCTCTTTTTTTAACAAAAAATATCACGATGTTCACACACTTGTAATGCAAACATTACATTGTTTTACAAATATAACACGATTTTTTTTTTCGTGAGTACCCGCATAAAAATGGACGTCAAATCCAAAGTCCATATCCGCTCCACACGATCTAAACCCGCCAAACCCGCGGGTTGTGGATCCAATTCTCAGCCCTAATAGTGATTGACTAGTAATAAACTTGTTTCCAGACTATTTTCATCCAGTTTTCTTTTCATAATAGTAGTAATAAATAATTTATCATATTGTAATTCTTTATACATATCAAATCTCTCTATAGTCAAGCTTACATTGTTCAGAGAATAAATATTTCAAAAGAAACATCTTATAATTCGTTGGAAGAGTAATGAATATTAGAGAAGACCATTCAAACCACCAAACAAATTACAGAAACACATTTATTGTTAATTATTATAAGAGAAAATACATGTCGAAGCCAAAAAGACAGCTTTAATTAACGATTGCATGATTGACACGTGTTCACTTTTAGCGGCGTCAAAAGATTCGGTCTACGTAGTCACGCACACACCCTAAAAGTTCTCTATTTTTTATTTATTTAATTTAGTCATAATATATTAAACGGCGACGGTTGATAAAAATTTTTGAACCTTTGTAACAGAGAGATCCACTCTGTCACTTTAAACCTTTAGCTGATTTTTTTTCTGTAAGATAAATTTCCAATTTTTTCCCCAAAAAATCAAGTTTTTCCCCTTAAAAATCAATTTTGTCTTAAAAAAAATCAATTTTGTCTTAAAAAAAATCAATTTTTAGGGAGAAGAAAAAAAAGTCTGGTGTCTTTCCTGCAGAATTCACATTTGGTGTCTGCTGGCTTTTGGTTTTTCTCCTTTTCTCTCTCTGGTTCTTCGATTTCATCAAACCCTTTTTTCGCAACAATCTTTTGGTTTGGCTTTCTACAGAGAAGAAGGTAATTGAGACAAAAACCATGTCTGGTTTGTATAATAACTCCTCTTACTTCTCTCCTGCTCGAGCTGCTTCTCCTCAGATTAGAAGCACTCCTGAGATCGACAGGTTTGTATTTTCAAACTTCTGATTCATGTGACACTCTTTGTAGAAATACCGATCTGTTTTTGTTTCGATTTCTTACTCTTACAGCCCTCAGTACTTGACGGAGCTTCTCGCCGAACATCAAAAGCTTACGCCTTTTATGCAGGTCCTACCGATATGTAGTCGTTTGTTAAATCAAGGTTCGTTTTTTCCAATTTGATTCTTATTCGGATCTAAAGTTTTCTTTGTTTCCCACTCAAGTGTGTATATACCCTTTTAGCTTTCTCTTCTGTTTAACCAGATTGGGATGACTTAAAAGTCATTAGATTTCTTTACTTTTGTCAATCAATTTTCTTACAAAATGCTCAGTTCAGTTAATCCGATATAAGTCCAGTAGAGTGGGATCAAGTTCATTAATTCGATTCGTCAATTTTGTCTGATTGAACTTAACATTACCTACTTTAGTACTCTACTAGCCTTAGTGTCAATTGCTTTGCTTTGTGGTTCTTATAAAACTTTCTTGATCTGCAGAGATGTTCAGGGTATCTGGAATTATGAACCAAGGATTTGGTGATTTTGATAGACTCCGACACAGAAGTCCCAGCCCTATGGCTTCTTCTAATCTTATGTCTAATGTTTCTAATACTGGGATAGGTGGCTGGAACGGCCTCTCTCAGGAGGTATCATCATATATCTTTTTAATTGAACTATCCTTTTTCGTAAATCATAGCAATTTGCCTGAGTATTCAGATTACACACTTCTTCAGTTACATAATTGATGATCTGTTCTGATGTCTTAAGGTGTTTTTGCCTTGTACTCACGGTGTCTTAGTTTTTATGCTAGAGTACTAGAATCATTTATGTTAGTTTCCGTATTCTCCAATGCTTCACCAGGCTTTTCTTATATGTGTTTACACTGATCAATCTTACTAGCGCTTTTGTTAAGCTTGGTGAGATGAGCTATTAAACTGATGTTTTGCAGAGACTTAGTGGAACACCTGGAATGACAATGGATTGGCAAGGTGCACCCGGAAGCCCCAGTTCATACACCGTGAAAAGGATATTGCGTTTGGAGATTCCAGTAGATAGCTACCCTAATGTGAGTATTTAGGTTATCTTGCCATTTTTATGTGTTTGCTCCATAATTCATGGTAATATGTCTCAATGTTTTACGCTTATTTCCTCTATTTTATCAGTTTAATTTTGTTGGACGACTTCTTGGACCTAGAGGCAACTCCTTAAAACGCGTTGAAGCTACCACAGGTTGTCGTGTATTCATCAGAGGGAAAGGGTCAATCAAGGATCCCGAAAAGGTGAGATCCATGATATATTTGGATATTTGTAAAACACTTTCACAGATTTGCCAACAGATTGAGTGTCCTGGATATTTGTAAAACAACATGTCGTATGCTTGTTTTTTGATGCTTGTTGTAGGAAGATAAACTAAGAGGAAGACCGGGATATGAACACCTGAATGAGCAGCTTCACATCTTAATAGAGGCAGACCTTCCAGCGAGTATTGTGGAGATACGACTGCGACAAGCTCAAGAAATCATTGAAGAGTTACTAAAACCTGTGGTAACAAACATACTTCCAACTATATTTTCCATTTTTCTTCTATTATATATTTAAGTATCAGTACAAGGCATTAATAGAGAAGTCTTTGTCTTCCTTGAGAGGATAATTTGAAAGGACACGTTTTTATTTAGCTTAGTCCTTACTTCTTTTGCCCCATTCAGACTCTATAGTAATTACCTGTAGGGTCTCTACCTTTTTTGTCTCAACGTTTATATTTCAGTACCACCCTTTGGAGTTAGTGGTTAGTGTTCAATAATGCAGACATGAGCGACCACAATACCAGTCAAGGCATAAATTAGTGTGATACCAAACTCCAAAAAAGAAAACACCTTTTTTTCAAACACATCACTGTCATGTCTTTGATCTATTACTTAGTTACCAAACTCTACCACCATGTGGAATTCCAGTTTGTGATTTTGTCTTTGTTATGATGAAGGACGAGTCGCAGGATTTCATAAAGAGACAGCAGCTGAGGGAACTAGCATTGTTAAACTCAAACAATCTGAGGGAAGAGAGTCCAGGGCCAAGTGGTGGTGGAAGCGTTTCACCTTTCAATTCAAGTGGTAAACGTCCCAAAACAGGATGCTAAGGAGCGTTTTGTTTGTTCTTGCGCCCATCAAGCCTTTTAAATGGTTACTTCAACCAAACAGTACATGTCTGCATGCATACACACACATACACTCACATGTGTATATCTGGTTTCTCCAGTTTGTGGCTGCAATGTGGTGACGTCGTCGGTCTAAAGGCCTCCCTGGTCTCTCTCTGGTGAGCGACCATGTGGCTTTCGTTTTTCTTTTCTTTTTCTTTCTTTTTTTCGTCTTTATGAGACGAAATCCAGAGATTCATTACAGATTATTTAAAAAGATTCAGGCCAAAAAAAAAGAGATTTAAGAAAAACAAAAAAATATCAGTTTATATATATTATAGATAGGGAGAAAAAGCAGTGGCTTGAGAAGGTAAAGGGCGTGGTCTGAAATTCTTATTGTAAAAACATAAACAAAAAGAAACAAAAAAACATCTATTGGATTGATTCTTATCGTTTGATTTTTGATACTTTAATGTAAAAGTTTGGTTTATTTTTTTACTTTCTATTTGGCAGACATTCTATTTATATATTCTTTTTTTTTGTCAACATTTATATATTCTTTTTGTCAGCAAAAATTAGGTTATTTAATCTTCTTATTTCTTTTCTACAATTACGGTCTGATTTGTTAGAAATGAAGATATAGTCGTCGATTTTGTGTATACAAACATTTTAAAAGTCTAAAATCTAAAAGAAATTATCTTCAAAAGTCAGCATGTCAACCTTGTGATTTTGGATTGATTCGAACCAAATTTGATTGACATAATGATAAGTTACAGAAACATATCTTTTGTGTATATGTTGTACATGTATTTGACTGGTACGCGAATGATTTGGAGTTATATTCTCTTAAGGAACGAAGTACATAGGATTAGGAATTTTAAAGGTACGATTCCCTGAATATTCTCCTTGTAAGTCACTCCATTGATCACCTACATTACCCCAAATCCTGTAACCTTCTTCCATTAATTCTTTTCTGATACTTGTTTTGTATGTTGTTGCTCCTTGTCTTTTGTTATCTGCTGTCCTGAAAGTAAGAAAGTAGAATTTATGTCTAATTGATTGTGACTTGATCTAGGATTAAGTATTTAGAAACATGAAAGCTTTTTTTACCTCATAATCAATCTTTCATAACCAGTGAATCCTTGGTTCTGCAGATTCGCTTCTGTTACTTGTCGAAGGGTCTCTTCATCTCTTCCGGTTACTAAGAAAACTTTGAAGCCTGTTTCTATCAGTTGATTGAATAGTTCAAGAACAGGTTGTATTGCTGGAGACTCTCCTTTCATTGCCCATGTTCTAAATCCGATAGGATCATAAGGGTCGCATCTGCATCAATAGACACAGTTTCTCTAATACATTTCAGGTTATCAAGAAGGTCTAAAAATCACAACATGTTAGATTAGTTACATCTTCGTCAGTATCGACCTTTAAAATGGTCTTTTGGTACATCGGTTGGCTTCCAACTCAAAACCAATTCGCAATGAGTGGATTGGCTTTTATATGATCATATATATTAGATTAGAATGATCTCAATTTTTGATGTTGGATATCAATCACATTCCAACAGGTTAAGTGTAGTACCGATGTGAGGATCAGAGAAGAAGTAAGAAAAGAAACAAGTGTGTTTGTACGTACCCATATCTTTTAAGCCGATAGTAATAGACATTAGAGAAGCAAGTATCATCAACATCCAAGATCCATGCGTCCAAGCCATCACCAGGAAGGACTAACTCATTAAGATAAACCTTGATTTGGTCCACAATCAACTGGACATCTCTGTCATACTGACCAGCAAGCATATAAACCTCAACATAACGCAAACATTGCAGAGGAACAATACGCCACGCACGTACATTGTTGGTCTCTACTGCTAATCTCCAGCTTAAACAATAGCTAGAAGCATAGTTGTTTCCATCCATTGGCCTCCATGAACTCTTGGTGCTTGCCACTGAAGAGATTGTTAAAAAGATGAGAATCAATATCTCTCTTCTACACTTCTCCATTCTTCTGCTTTCTCTAGCTTTCATGCAAAGATAAGTAGAGATTATGATTGTATTAAGTCCAAAATGATGAAACAAGAAGAGTAAGAAGAGAAAGTAGTGATTGTTGAATAGACAATAGTGAAGATCAGAGTAATATTGTGGTAGTGGATCAGCCTAATCAGTATTGTATTGGTGTTATATAGACAAAGTATTTAAAGAGATTTGGTTCGGTAGAAGATTCTGGTGTAATTCCACTAAGTGGCACCATATAATTGTGTTAAGAAATGAGGTAAGCAAAAGTATATTATAAATTTGTAGAAATGGGTCAAAAACAGCACCGCACATATTCACCAAGACACTAACACATACTCCGTCTATTTTAAAATATAAAATATTTTAAAAATTTTGATTCGTTTTAAATTATAAGATGTTTTACAATATTTTAGACAAAATTAATTATATTTTATATATTATGACTATTAATATTCTGCAATCTTTTATATTATTATTAAATTACACTAAACAAAACTATTAAATAATTTCTATTAAATAATATTTAAATTTTTTAATATACTCAAAACATCTTGAAACAAAACAAATGGAATATATTCTAAACACATTTACATCATCTACAATCTCTAATAAGTGGCGCATGATATTTTTTACTTAGTATATAACAACACTAGGTGGAGGAGCACACTATATAAATTAAAAGCACTCTACATGGTCAACTATACCCAATTTTTTTTGGTTTTATACAAAAGATAAGCTTGATTATATTATTAATGGTTTTTTTAGTTTCAACGATAAGTCTTCTGCCGAGTTTTTTTATATTAAAATATCCAAACTAATGATTTAAACTAGACTATGAATGATGTCTTGTCAATTCAATTGTTGACATAAATAAAAATTAGAAAAATTTATTAAAATATACTCCTTAAAACTTTTTTTAATGGATGAATAAAATTTGAGATATCGAAATCATTAACTGAATTATGTTACTGCCAAACAGACCGAGAAGAACTTGACGTCTTCCAAATTATAACAAAGACAAAATTGTAGTACTCTTGAATAGGAAGACCTTATAATTGTCAAGAAAATGATGGGTTTGGTACAAATTTGTCAAAGCAAGAAAGAAAGGAAAAAGAAGGACCGACTAAATAAGAGTACAACATTGTGGATTGGTTGCTGACAGGGAATGGATTGTTATTAATAATTTGTCAACAGAAGAAAAGTGGATGACACGCATGTAATAATAGTCTAATGGAAAGTGAAAAGGACAACAACTAACCATGCTTAGAGGTGTCATTCAATATTACTAAATTGGCAATTTCGTTAAGATTTGGTTTTCATCATTCTCATTCTGCGCAATAACCAATTAGCTTATCTCTTTAACGCTCCTCCTTTTCATGTCCTCTGATTTTCATAGATCTGAATGCCACTCACAACACTTTTTTTTTGAGTTTTGTGCAAACAAACCTTGAATTCGTGGTGTTTTGCAACTTTATCCTATTATAAATTTATCGTACAAAAGTAAAATTATAATAAAAACGACATGTCTGAACTCATGATTTTCTGCAAAAGTTACAATAAACATCTGTGTACGGTTAGGTGTTTGTGCAAAGCTAATCAAATAATTCTCACTCAGTGTATCTATGTTAGGTCCCTTCAGATTAGAAAAAGAGAGAGGGAGATAGAGGTAGAGATAATGATGCATCCATTCATCATCTCTGCCTCCAATTGTGGTTTGTTCGGTATTACAAAAACTATTTCTTTTCTACCAAATCTGCACCACTTACGTATCTTGCTACAAACGTTACGAGCCTGAAGGGAGCACCTATGAGTGGAGCTTCCACCAGAGCCACACCACCACTTTCTTCATATTCTCCACCTACTACAACCTGAGATTCCACGTCTACTTCCCCATTCGGGTTCACCGAAAGTGGCACAGTTTCTTCCGTTTGGGCTTCTGTCAAGTTTCTCTCTACCAAAGCTGTATTCATGTCACTAGAGTTATTGTTTTTAATCAACTCATCGTGTATCGGTATTTCTTCTAAGGATTCAGGCTTCTCTACTTCAATTGCTAGCCCCTCAGTGGATGAATGAGAAGTATGCTGCGATTGGTCTAGCTTGATACACAACTCGTTCACCTGAAAACGTAATAATAATAATACTAACCACTTAGAATTTTGATCGTTCAACAAGAAAGTAATTCTGCAAGATCTATAGCAGTAAACCTTACCTTCTCAACAAGTTCAGAATTTTCAGTGATTAGCTTTTCAACTAGAGCACAAGCTGCTTCAATCTGTGAGTTTAATTCTTCCTCAGAAGCACCCTATATCAACCATCACAAACCGTTTGATGCATTTCTGAGTTTCTTGCATATTATAAGTATTCAGAGTCTAACCTTCGCGTTGCTCCCATGGTTTTCATGCCGAACTTGAAGATTTGATACAATTTCCCCAAGACTCTGATTCTGCTCCAGAAGATTACTCTGAGATTCTTCCAACTCCATAACCTGCCAAACTTGTTTTAATCTTCATATCAGACTAAATCTATGCAGTATTATGCATAGCAGGTTCCTGTTCTACACGAGTAAAAAGCACTAAACATTCACTTAAAAGGAGGCTACAGCATCATGTTTAGATGCAATTCCGTATACCTGTGCTCGCAGCCTTGCAATTTCATTGTTAAGGCTAGAAATCATTTCTCCAGATGACTTCTGCACGAGTAAATGTGTATAATGAGTAAACCATGACCATTTCATACAAATTCATAAGAGACTCAACTAATAAATGTATGTCAAGCTTTTCTAGTGTACTATAGAGTTACCTCCATAGACACCAAGGTTTCTTCACCATGTTGGAGTTGTTGAACTTTCTTTTCTAGAATCGCCTGATTAAAATCATACAATTTTCACTAAGATTATGCAACGAGAATTCATCATAACAAAAGAAGATGCAACTGTTATCTTTAAATGAATGAAGACATACCTCTTTCTCAGTGAAGGTAGATTTTTCATCTAGCAATTGTCTCATCTTGGCTTCGGTACTAGACTGCCAAATTTATATAAATGTCAGAGCCATACTTAACAATTTCTTACATGTAAAATGTAAAGTAACATATAATAGCAATCTGTTATGTCGTGAAAACGTTGATTTTCTTTCACGTTAGCCAAGATCAAATTTCCTGTAATATTTTTGCTTTTAATATTTATCTCCAGATTTAATGCTAAATACCAGTAGGTCGTGCTTTACATACAGAGATAATTAGGAAGAAAACCAAGTTGAAAAGATAAAAGCAACTTGCATATGATCACACAAAGGAGTAAAAAAGAACGCTCCCGGTGTTGAAGATGTCTCACCATTTCACGAACAAGCACCTCGTTCTTAGTTTTATACTGCATAAGTCTTTCGTCCATCTGTTTCTGCATAAACACAATGTTATTTTGACCTTCAACTTGCAGATAATCAGGCAAATAACAAAGTTACGGATAAGGCTTTATGCTATTTTCTTCACTAACTTCGTTTTGTTTGTGAGATTCATTCTCAGTTTCCAAATGCAAGAGCCTTTCTTCTAACCGTGCCTGTCAAAAGCCATGTAATTTTGACTTCAGCTTGCAGATAATGAAGCAAAATGGCGAAGTTAAGGATATGGCTTTATGCTATTTCTTCACTAACCTTATTTTGTATGTGAGCTTCATTCTCTCTACTCATATGCAAGAGGCTTTCCTCTAACCGTGCCTGTAATACACCATGTTATTTTGATCTTCAGCTTGCAGAAGATGCAGCAAAAAAGGAAAACATGTGATACGGCCTCAGTTTGTATGCTATATTTCCTCACCAACCTCATTATGTAAGTGAGCTTCACTCTCTGTTTTCAAATGCCCAAGCCTTTCTTCTAACAACGCCTGTGAGACACCATGTCATTCTAATTTTTCAGCTTACAGATGAAGCAGGAACCAGCAAACTGATGAATGGCTTTTTTTTCTCTCTTCTTCACTAACCTGTTTCTGTATGAGATCTCTATTCTCAGTTTCCATGCGTCTAACATTTTCTTCCAAACCAGCCTAGTAAGACATGGCAATTCATTTTTCACTATTCCACTGATGAAAGATACAGTGGCCAGATGAAAAGGTAATCTTTAGAAAAAATAAAGAAGTTGAAGAAGAGAATATTACCTCTTTCTGAAGGTAAGAGCCATTTTCGTCACGTAACTGTTTCACTGTTTTTTCCAGCAGCGCCTACAGCAAGAGCTATTATAATTACAAACTATTTCTGGAATCTTAGTGGAAACGACAGGAAACAAGAGACTCTTCATGGTAACAAGGAAGAAAACTGTCGAAATTCACTAAGAAAACTACTTAAAGATACTCTCGTTAACAAATTCTTTATCAGCCAACTAATAGATAGAAATTAAAAAAGAATTGATCTCTCTGCACACAACAAACAGTGCGTAGCTGTTGTTCATTGATCTTTCTCTTCTACATTGGCCATTTAAACGAACAGTTATCTACTCTGCCAAAAGACTACACATAAACCAAATAAAGAATTTATATAGTGGGAAAAATCTCACCTCACTTGTCCGTGACTTGTTCTCAACACCAGAATCATCTGCCTGCTTGAAATGAGAAGATTCAAAAGTATCAGACACATGAGGGCTCACATACTCTCCCACAAATTTTGCCTACCACTCCTATACAAACCAAATGGATTACAAATTGACTCATCGATTACAATAAGCAAAGGATCCGCATTTTGAAACAACCAATACAATGTGGCATAAAAATGTCAACATTAATTAATCAAATTACCCAATATCGTATCAACCCAAACCTAGAGGCAATCTATCAGCCATGTTCCAAATGATATTGAAATATTATTAGCTTACAGTTCCGACCGCATAGCTCTGGTGAGATGGTTGCACCTCATCTGCAACTGGGCCTCCGCTAATTTGAGCAATGCCACCATCTCCGATATGATTTTCATCCGCCGAGGTCGTTGTTCCGGTAGCTATAGCGTCGTCGGCACGTTTATTGTTCTGCTTGTTCTTCTTTTTCTTGTTTCTCTTTTTCTTCTTCTCGTCTTCCATACCTAACAAAGCTTCCAAACGTATCAGTAAATAAAAAATCCGAAACTTATCAAAACTAGCAAATCGCGGGAAAAAATTTACGAAGTCAGATCTGAATGCGCATAGAGAAAACGATTTATGGCAAATAAGGAAGAGAGATAGAAATCAAATTGGAGGCAAAAGAAGAGAAATGCGTGATTCGTAAGCTCACTCAGCGACAAAGGATGGTGAAAACGAGGCGAGTGAAAATTCGACACGAAATCTTTAGCGTTTCAGATTTTCTCAGAGAAAAAGGTCGCCGAACCGGAAACAAAAGTTCTTCTACACGTCTCGGAGAGCTAACAATTAATTATTACTGATTTTTAATTTTCACTATTTATTTTAGAGGAAAGCTAAGGTTGTTTATGAATTTAGTCTTGTACATCTCATGATCAAAATTTACTGTTGATGTAGAAATTTGGCTAATGAATTAGCCATAACCATTAGATTTTTCGGTTGATTCAATATTAACTAAAAAAACAAATAAACTAGCCATAACCATTAGATTTTTCGGTTGAATTCGGATCAATTATATTTTAGTCCATATTATTCAACCAAATCATTAAATAATTTTGGTATGATTCTTTTGAATTCATTTGTCATCATGTCAAACTATTCATTGTGAATTCATTGCTCGTTTCGCAGCAGGGAACTTCGTAGAGACCCATAAAATGCCTTGCCATGCCTTGCTTGAGAACAAAGAACGAGATAATTATTTGTGATAATTAAATTTGGGCCAGTTAAAGGCCCATAATGTTACAAAGTTCAAGTTGGGTCACTTAAGGCCATTAATTGAGAATCCAGAGAGAATAAAAGCACAACTTTGATAATTAATTGAGAATCGAACCGTTGGAAAAAATAAAAGCATATCGGAAAGAAGAAGATTTCTCTGAAAGTCGGGTCTTTTTAAGCCAGAAAGAAGTCTGAGTTCTCCGATCTGTAAGCCAGAGAGAAGATCTCTTTAAAAGTAAAGAGTTTCTCTCTATGAGTTCTTCGATTTGCAAGTCGGGGAGAAGATTTCTCCAAAAGTTGGTGGTTTCGTCTTTGTAAAGAAGTCTCTCTATGAGGTTTTCGATTTGTAAGTCGGAGAGAAGATTTCAAAAATTCTTAGAAATAGTAAGCTTTGCGGTTTCTATTGATCACGAATTTGATTTCTGATATTATGATTCTTAGTACAAATTTTAGGGTTTTTCGTTTCTATTGATTTCGAATTTGGTTACTGATTTTTTAGTTGTTATTTTGTATCACAGATCTTGGGTTTTATTTCATCGATGGGAAATCTTCTTTCTCAAGGTAATCGATTAGATTTCTTCACATTTTTCTACGATTATATTTAGGGTTACTAATAGTTTGCTTATCTTCCCCTTTAGAGGTTTCTCTTTTCGTTTTTGGTTTGATCTGCTTGGAAAAAAGAAGCTTGAATCTGCGTGAAACCCCCAAGGTACGACTTTGTCTTTTATTTTTTCTTGTCTTTCGTTTTTGGTTTTGGTTTTGGTTTTGGTTTTGGTTGTGTAAAACTCTCAGATTTGAAAAGCTTTTCTATGATGTTTTGTTTTCCTAATAAACCCCAAAATGATGATGAAGCAGACACTAATCTAATAGTGTTCTGTCAGATTCTTTTGGGGGACATTGTCCCGAGCAAAGTTGCCAAGTGAATCGATATGTCGGTGGGTAGTGCATGCCTAATTAGGATTTTCAAGGATTGATTCTTGAATTGTCGGATTGAATATGGAGAATACAGACCCACTTTATTACTACTACCTACGGCTTACAAAAAGTCTCAGGCAAAGACTATGATGACCCACGGCTTATAAATGTCTTAATAAAGACTATAAACTGAAACTTGTGGCTTAGAAAAGTCTTAAGACAAAGGCTGGGGAAATAGATTGGAAAAGTATGAGGCAAAGACCCTATGGCTTATGGACAACTAACGATATGGATGGCTAATATAACCCACAGCTTATAAAAGATATAACAAGGACTATAAACTGAAACATGTGGCTTAAAAAAGTTTTCAGACAAAGGCTTTAAATTGAAAACAGATTGGAAAAGTATGAGGCCAAGACTATGACCCATGGCTTATGAACAACTAACGATCTAAGTGGCTTATGTACAACCCACGGCTTATAAAAGGCCTATAAACTGAAACAGGTGGCTTGAAATAGTCTTCAGACAAAGACTTTAAATTGAAAACAGATTGGGAAAGTATGAGGCCAAGACATGACCCATGGCTTATGAACAACTAACGATCTAAGTGGCTTATGTACACGTACAACCCACGGCTTATAAAAGGCTTAACAATGACTATAAACTGAAACAGGTGGCTTGAAATAGTATTGAGACAAAGACTTTAAATTGAAAACAGATTGGGAAAGTATGAGGCCAAGACATGACCCATGGCTTATGAACAACTAACAATCTAAGTGGTTTATACACAAACCACGGCTTATAAAAGTCTTAACAATAACTATAAACTAAACATGTGGATTGAAATAAAAGTCTTCAGACAAAGACTTTAAATTGAAAATATATTGGGAAAGTATGAGGCCAAGAGTATGACCTATGGCTTATGAACAACTAACGATTTAAGTGGCTTATATACAACCCACGGCTTATAAAAGTCTTAACAATGACTATAAACTGAAACAGTCTTAAGACAAAAACTTTAAATTGAAAACAAATTGGTAAAGTATGAGTCAAAGGCTATGACTCATGACTTACGAACAACTAACGATTTGGATGGCTTATATGCAACCAACGACTTGGAAAAGTCATAACAAAGACTATAAATTGAAACAGAGATTTGGTGGCATGTAAAAGTATTATGACAAAGACATAAAATGGAACACAGATTCATAAATTCTGAGGGAAAGACTATGAGCAACAACTTATGAAAGTTCTAACAAAGACTAAACTGAAACAGATTTAGTGGCTTATAAAAGTTTAAGACAAAGACTTTAAAGTGAAAACAGATGGGAAAAGTATGAGGCAAAGACTGACTATGACCATGGCTTATATACAACTAACGATTTGGATGGCTTATATACAACCCAAGGCTTATAAAAAATATAAACTGAAACAAATTTGGTGGCTTATAGATGTCTGACGACAAATACTTTATACTGAAAACAGATTTGTTAAGTCTAAGGTAAGACCCACGACCCTATAACAGTCCTAACAAAGACAAAATTGGTATGTTGGTTTTGAACAAAGATAATGGGTTGGTTTTCCACTTGTTGGAATGAAAGGTAACAACGACTTGTAAAGACAGAATTGGTAGATAAATTGAGACTATAACTCATGGCTTATATACAACTAACGATTTGGAAGGAAGACAAATTTGTTGGATTGAATGGAGAATACAACTAACGATTTGAGAAAGTCTGAATGCAAAGACTAAATACTACCTATGGCTTAGAGAAGTTTTGAACCAAGATAATGGGTTGGTTTTCCACTTGTTGGAATGGAAAGTAACGACTCATAAAGACAGAACTGGTGGATAGAATTGAGACTATAACTCATGACTTATATACAAATACGACTAACGATTTAGAAAGAAGACAAATTTGTTGGATTTGAATGGAGTATAAAACTAACGATTTAGAAAGTCTGAGTGCATTTACTAAATATCACCTATGGATTACGAAGTTTTGAACCAGATAATAAGGTTGGTTTTCCACTTGTTGGAATGAAAAGTAACAACCACTTATAAAGACATAACTGGTGGATAGAATTGAGACTATAACTCATGAGTCATGACTTATATACAAAGACTTCAAATTGAAAACATATTAGGAAAGTATGAGGCAAAGACCCTTGGCTTATGAACAACAAACGATCTCATGGTTAATATAACCCACAGCTTATAAAAGATCTCATAAAGACTATAAACTGAAGCATGTGGCTTACAAAAGTCGTAAGACAAAAACTTGGAAAACAAATTCGAAAATTATGAGGCAAAAGACCCATGGCTTATGAACAACTAACGATATGGATGGTTAAAATAACCCACAGCTTATAAATGTCCTAACAAAGACTATAAACTAAAACATGTGGCTTAAATAAGTCTCAAGACAAAGACTTCAAATTGAAAATAGATTGGGAAAGTACGAGGCAAAGATTCATGGCTTATGAACAACTAACGATCTGCTGGTTAATACAACCCACAACTTATAAAAGTCCTCATAAAGACTATAAACTGAAGCATGTGGCTTAAAATAAATCTTAAAACAAAGACTGGTAAAACAGATTGGAAAATTATGAGCTAAGACCCATGGCTTATGAACAACTAACGATATAGATGGCTAATATAACCCACAACTTATAAAAGTCCTAATAAAGACTATAAACTGAAACATATTTGGTGGCATATAAAGTATTAAGACAAAGACTTAAAATTGAAAACAGATTCATACAGTCTGAGGGAAAGACTATGACCAACGGCTTACAAAAGTCCTGACAAAGACTATAAACTGAAACAGATTCAGTGGCTTATAAAAGTCCTAACAAAGACTATAAACTGAAACAGATTCAGTGGCTTATAAAAGTCCTAACAAAGACTATAAACTGAAACAGATTCAATGGCTTATAAAAGTCCTAACAAAGACTGTAAACTGAACTTATAAAAGTCCTAACAAATACTATAAACTGAAACATATTCAGTGGCTTATAAAAGTCCTAACAAAGACTATAAACTGAAACAAATTCAATGGCTTATAAAAGTCCTAACAAAGACTAAACTGAAACAGATTTGGAGGTTTATAAATGTCTTACGACAAAGACTTTATACTGAAAACAGATTCGTCAAGTCTGAGAAAAGATTATGACCCATGGCTAATAAAAGTCCTAACAAATACAGAATTGGTGCGTTGGTTCTCCACTTGTTGGAATGAAAAGTAACAACGACTTATAAAGACAGAATTGGTAGATATAATTGAGACTATAACTCATGGCTTATATACAACTAACAATTTGGAAGGAAGACAAATTTGTCAGATTGAATGGAGAATACAACTAACAATTTGAGAAAGTTTGAATGCAAAGACTAAATACTACCTATACCTATGGCTTAGAGAAGTTTTGAACCAAGATAATGGGTTGGTTTTTCACTTGTTGGAATGAAAAGTAACGACTTATAAAGGCATAATTGGTGGTTATAATTGAGAATATGAACAAAGGCTTAAAAAGGTTAAACATGTGAAATAAGTCTTGAGACAGGCTGAAAATGATGTGCTTTGTTATGCAATTTGTGGCTTAGAAAACTCATTAGACAAAGAGTCAAATGCTATGAGATGGAATAATATACCAACGGCTTACAAAAGTTATAAGACAAAATACTTGACAGACTATTGATCGGTTATTGACCAAAGCAAGACATATTTAGTGGATGGAACTTGAAGAGTAAGATATCAAAAGCCTAGCAAATCTCATTGCAAAGACTAACTTGAAACGAAATCTACACTTTATTACCCACGGATTATGCAAAGAGTATAGAAAATGTGCATTTTCTTACTATCCACGGCTTAGAAAAAGACCTTCCGACAAAAGTAGATGCAAAAGAAAAATCGACGAACGGCTTATTAACTCCATTACAGACAACTTGGGGAACTTGAAAGACAAGGGATATGAATTGAGACATTACCCACGGTTTAGAGAAGTCTTCAGACAAAGAGTCAAAGACTGAGTTAACCATTCCCGAAACGATCAAAAATTTCCGAACCATAACCAATATTCTCGAAACCGAATTTGAACCAATATATAAATCTTCCGAATGGAATAACATCTTCAATATTGAATTAACCATTCTCAAACCGAACCAAACCCGAGTTACGTGAAACCGAATAAAACTAATTCATATTCATGAAAATAACTAATATTTTAATTGAAAGTATAAAAATATGTTTTTAATGCACCATCTTAACTATAATTAATTTATTATTCTTTTTATTTAAATTTTTATTGTTAAAAACCTAATAAAAATATAATTTGGTCATATATATAACTTATTTTTTAAAACTTACAAAAATCAAATCTGAAAGCGAACCAAACCGATCTGAATATATATCATTTACCATTCGGCTATATTTTTTCGCATTTCAAATTTTCCGAACCCAAAATTTCCAAACTGAACACCAATGCCGGGAAAGTATCAATAGTTTTGAGAAAATCATGGCAATCGTTAATCAATAAAACTCTCTCACTTCACTCAGAGCAGCTGCGCAGCTGTAGTGTGGTGGCCAAGGCCAGTGGCTTTGCCGCAGAGAAGAGTGTTCTTTGGGATCAAGTATCCATCATCTCTGCGAGAAGTGGAGGTAGTGTAAACACGCATGTAGAACTATTGTCCTAAGTTTTTACATAATAAGTTTTCATGGTCAATTTAAGTGATCAAAATCTAAAACTTTTTAGAACTCACCTGAACACTGCACCATGAGACTGCATCTTTTAGATATTAGATTTTTCTACTATCAAGATTCCACTTTTCAAGTTCCATTCTGGTAGTTAAACCAAAGCACACCATCAATATCAAAGTCATCAATCAATACTATAACTTTTGGTGTTCAAGATTCTTTCTAGTAGGATAATAATACCAAACTTACCCGATAATGAAGAAAAAGTAACCATCAAGATGCCAGCTTTGAACATTATCTTTCGAATTCTCAAAAGCAACCTCCAGAAAAGATTTATGACCAATCTGCACCACAGATGTGATAGGGAATATTGCTCCATATGTAGTTTGGTCAGGTATACTTCCAGTTCTAAATTTAAACCCTTTTTCACTAAATTTAAATTGGTTTAATCAATATCATCTAGTTTTTTATTGTGAAAAACATATTAATCAACTTAGCCTAATGGTTTTAAAATTTACATTTGAAAAACATTTAGCTGGGTTTGAAATCAACTAAAATGAGCAATCTTTATTGCCAACATAGAGTTGAATTCTAGGGTTCTTTAGGAATGTGCAATTGCTTATCGTCCTTTCTCCTTTCTCTTCCCGTCCACAATGCTCGACTGTTGAAACCTAGTTCAGAGAATTGTAAATGGAGGCTCAGACGGATTCAGCATTCGATCACCAATTGCTCCGGGATAAGTCACGTCGAAATCCATGAAACTCATACGTTGTCCTCATCAAGAATAAGAGCTCGATGTTATTTTGGTGCGACTGATATGAATAGCTATGGCTTTCTCGGGAAATTCAGCTTTAAGAACAAATCAAGGAAAAAGATCGTAGCTTGCTTGAGTTCTTCACTGCCTAATGAAGAAGATGTAGTGCATAAAAAAGTGGATAACGAGAGTTCAGAATTCCCTGGAGATAGTGATTTGATTCGACTAGTAAATGAAAATGATCTGATAAACACTGTCTCGAAAGGATTCAAACAGACGACGAGGCGATCGAATCTTGTTGCTAAGCAAGTTATTAGTATACAATCAGCTCTGAGTTTGGGCTTTATCTCTCAGCTTTGGGTTGACACTACTTCTGTAAGTTAATCTTGAATCAAATCACCTCTTTTGAATGCGAGTATCTCACTTGCGAGTTTCAAGTTTGACTCTTTAACCAAATTTGGGAATTGCAATGAGCTCGATCATACTGAAATTTGGTCTGTGGAATTACTCTTTTTGTTTGTAAAATGGCAGTGGTTGGTCTTGGTGGTTGATATAAAACCAAGCTTGCTATCTGGAGAATCTGAGAGATTTCTGCTCAAAGACATTGTCCGGGTACTACTTTTGGTTTGTGCTACCTTGAAACTGGTATTTTGGGAGAATCTGTTTACATCTCAGCTTTATATTAAGATCTCTGTAGGTTGGTGATGTTGTGCTTGTGAGTGATGAGACTGTATTGGACACCGAATTCAAGATGGTTGGACTTGAAACACTGGTATATAGTTGATTTGATTATCTCTACCATGCACTGTTTTCTGAATCACCCCACCTTCAAGCAAATTCTAAGATTGAATTTTCACCTTATGTTTAGGTAGGTTACAGAGTTGTGACACCAAGACGGCGAAACATTGGCAAGGTCTTGATTATCTATCTAGATTTTATTCAGTGATGATATCATGTCTCTTTGCCAATATCTTGCTATTAGCTGAAAGCACATGATTGCTTTTAGGTTCGAGGTTACTCATTCAATATTAACTCGGGAATAGTTGAATCGCTTGAGCTCGATTCTTTGGGGGTAACCATTATACCATCAAGCCTGGTGGGTAAATCATTCTCTTCTTACTTCAGGAAATCCTCAAAAGGAATATGCGGTTCACGTGCACAAGCATCTAATCTGGGAATAACAAAGCTGTTATGGTTAACTACCCGCTATTTAACAATGCAGGTGAGTACATACAGATTGGATGTCGAAGACATAATCGAGGTCTTTGAAGACATAGTTGTGGTTCATGAAGACGCAGCTTCTAGAAAACAGCGGTTGACTAAGGTATTTATAACGTCTTGTAATGACATTGCTTTGGATTTCATAAGTCTTCTATGAATAATTGAACAAGGACGTTTATACAGGGACTATGGGATGCTGAGTTCGTTAGTGAATTCACTGATGTTGAAGACCTTGAAAGTTCATCTGATAGAAGACGGCAAAGGAGAAGCAGTAGATCCAATCGAAAGAAGAGAGATTTGGCCGATGAAGAATGGGACATATTCCGCTAATAATCATGCTCAAGTTATTTGCCATTCATAGTGACATGCAATCTTTGGCTGTGTCGGGTAGAGAGTATGAATACAAAAGACATGTCTTGTGTATTAAAAAAAAAACTTCTTGTTCACAATATGCTATAAGGGTCTTGTGCAATGAGCCAAAAACATGGTTCTAAAACTAAATAAATTTCAAAACTTGGTAGAATCTGTAAGAAAGTTGAGTTTACACTTTCGAAGGAAAGAAGCTGAAGGAAAAAGGGCTAGAAACACCTAAATTAGTAAAGTTTCCTAGTTCTCTCTATGACATTGATTGAAATAAGTAAACAAACATCAGAGCCAGAACATTCTCAGAATGCTGGCCAATGGATGAAGCTCCAGAACTCCTGATAAATCAATCAGAGCCTCTATGTCTTAACATGGTCTCATGAATAAAAAGACAGAGCTCTCTTCAACAGAACTTCCAATGGTTGTTGCAGTTTACACAGGTAACATAAGTAGTCATCGGCTCATCAGCACTTCTTGTTTGCATCTGATAGTAGGTACATTTGCGCTGACCACACCGCCCGCACTTGAACTGGTCGGTAGTCGCTTTTGCTGGAAGATCAATCTCACTATTAAAAAGAGCTTTCTCTTTGATCTGGTTGTTCTCTTGTTTCCTCTTGTCGCTTGCCATTTCTTCAGCAGATAATGTGATGAGTCTCTCTGGTGAAATCTCCCCGGTGAGAACCCTCCTCCTTAAGTCTGGGTTATTAATGTCCCTCAGGTTGAACATTATAGATCTGTACTTAACCTTCTGAGCTCCAGTTGAGCGACCCAATTTCTCAAACATCAGTGATTCCACAGAGACAGAAACGCGGAGTGGATCACTTGCATCGACTGCCTCTCTCTCGTAATCATCGGCTTCTCCAGCAACCCTGGACAAGGCCTCCACAAGCAACTCACGGATTTTGTCACGCACAGGATCATTACATTTGAGCATCGACGTTAGTTTTGGAGGAGCATTAGGTCCCTTAGCTGGCGCTTTTGTACTCGATTGGTTATCCTTTGAGACCCTTTCGTCCTTTAGACCACGATGTTCTATCTTCGCTCCGGTTTTGACTTTGTTGTCTGGTTCCTTTGTCTCAACCTTAGCACTGGTAGTGACTTTGCTGTTTATTTCCTTTCTCTCGACCTTCATACTCTTAGCCGAATCACCCCTCTGAAGTTTCTGGACTTTTACAAGCGTGGGACTTGAAATCTTCTCAGCATCTCTCTTATTCACCATAGCCTCAGGTACAGCTTTACAACCGTTTATGCCTTCGGTGTTCTTAACCTTGGATGTCTCTTCAATGACAACTTTCTTCCATATCTCAAGCAGATCGGTAGCTTCGCTTTTGATATCCTCAATAGGATGCTTAGCAAGAGACCTCAGCTTCTTTCCTACCTAGAAACAAGAAAAGAATATAACTTTCTCTTATACAAGCACTATCAACATTCTAGGATATAAAGAAACAACAAAAAGCTTATAAACATATAAACACGAGCAATCATTACCTATCATGTCGAGCTGAGTTTAATGTCTATAATTGGGTCTGCTCCAATAATTTTAATTTTTAAATTTTATAAGATAAAATCCAAAAGAAACCCTAATTAGGAATCTAAGGTAACACAAGTCAATGCTATGAGATTAGCACTAAGAAAACCCTCCAATCTATACAACGTATCAATAGAAAGTTTCCTATCTGCAAAAGTAATCAAAATCTTCTATTAGGGTTAAGAAATTAATGGGTAAACGCACCTGAGTCGCAACAAGCGTGTCGTATGTGACAGGAAACTTCTTGAGTTGTTTTAAGGCATTGAGAGATCGAGAAACCTCCGGACCTGAAGCTGTAACACCGTCGAGAGCCGCTGCATCAGCCGCCTTCTTCGCTGCCTCGAACAATTCAATCAATTCACTCTCCATAATCGCAAGAGCAATCTACCAATTCTCTTCGCCAAACACCAACAGATCCAAGCCGACTCAGAACAATAAACAACCCAGAATCTCTCTCAACCAGCGATTGAATACGAATGGAGCTAAGACTGTAGATAAACGAGATGTTCGGCGGAGCCTCGTTAGTGTCGTGACGGAGAGGATAGAGAGATTACGGAACTGAAACAGTGTTTTCTATATATTTATACAACTGAGACGAAGCGATCAACGGTTTCAGTTAAAAACCTGAAAGAATCAACGGTTTCGATCACGTTGCTTGGTCTATGGATACTACTAGATTCACGCTTTTTGCACTTTTCTTCAAAACCAGATATTGGGCTTCAAAGGCCCATCTTTGGTTTCATTAGTTCTGGGCTTTTAATGAACTAAAGATAAATCTATCATTTTTTTCCTTTTTCTGGTCGTCTCGAAACGATGTAGTATTGATTGTTTACGCATCATCAGATGAGCCTAACCTTGTGTAATTATTTTGTTGATATATAGAGTAAAATGATTCTCGCCAATCCAAATACACAGAATTTCAGGGGATGATACACAACTTAAAGAGAACGTGAAAGAGTTTGGATTCCAAAATAGCACTAAATATGATGCTACTGTTGACAACAATCAACACACCTTTTTCTCTATCCTTCACTTCTTACAAAACCATCGCCTGATTCATCTTCTAAGTTTGGTCCTTTCTCTCCTTTGCTCACCAACTTGTATAAGTAAAACGCTAACACACCACCACTGCAACAATAATCCAACATATGTAATCCTAGTTAACAATTATATGAGAAGTCCCTTTCCACATGGAACACTTGAATGTAGGAACTCTAGTTCATAAACCATAATAAAATGTGTAAAGTACGCCGATATATTGATTAATCAAACTCTTTAAGGTTTAGTTTAGGCTCCTCTTGCAATCATCTGCCTCTTTTGTTTCCATTATGAGATTGCAAATATTTAATCATTGGTTTAGAGCGTGTACCTTGTAAGGGTGGTCAAAAAACCCGGGAACGTAGATTTCTGTAGATAGACAACAAAGGAGAGTGAATAATGTGGCCATTGTTCAAATAATTTAACCATTTGAAATACAATCATGTTACCTGAAGTAGCACCCGTAACTCTCTCAAAAATATGATCGCCACTATAGCTGTAGAACATAAGAAAACGGGAACCAATGAGTATCAAAACTTGTTCACATCTAATCTCAAACCAAAAATGTCGGACAACCTTAGAAATCACATTGGTGACAATTAGTTTGTTGACTAAAAATCAGAATGTAGGATTAAACAAAGTCCCAGTATCTCTTTATTAGATAATAGGAAAGTTGGAGGGGTAATTAAACTAGATCAGAAGAACAAATCTCGGTTGTTAAAACAAAAAGTTCGGTAACTGAGGATGTGGCTTTTTGGATGAATTCAAAAGAATTAATACAGATGAAAAACTTTACTCACCCATCTGTCCTTTTGAGAAGCTAGTTGATGATTCTCCTTTCCGATAAGACTTTAGACTTGCGAGGCTCAGTGCAAATAGAGCTCCACCAAGAATGACACCAAACCTAATGGCCGGAATGCTTCCTGATACCATAAAGTTAATGAATCCACCCACAAGCAGGAGCAGACCTGTATAGAGATAGACAAAAATTGTCATCATGTTCCAAATTATGCACCATGGAACTTTATAAACGGGAACAAAATACACAACATCTTTACCATAGGGTATTCCAACATGAAAATCATGTGCTCTGGACACATCTTTCAGATCCTCAGTGGAGGTAAATGCTTCGACAATCTCTTTCACATCTGAAGGTGATTCTTCTGCGGCTTTCAAAATATATTCTCTACCCTCTTCGCCAACCACTTTAGCTTTTGTACCCAACTCTTCTTTCGCCTTCTCCGCTTGAATCCTAAGCTGTTCAGAAGTATCTTTCAAGATTGTCATTGCTTTTTTGGAGTTAACATTGTAAGCCTCCAAAGACACGCTTTGCATCTTTGATACCTGCTCTTTAAAAGACGCAACAGTTTGTTTCCATGCTTTCTGAGATGAATCATCCTCACCATCTATATTACTCTTCTCCTTCTCCACCTCAACACCTGATTGTTCCTGTTTGAAACAATTGTAATAAAGGGCAATGATCAAAACACTGTCCTTCGCTAAACGTAGATCAATTGATAGCCAATGTAAATCATAACAACAGACTAAAAATGCGAAATTGCACCTCACTTGAACAATTCCTAAACGTGATTGCTAATTCGTAATCCAGACATTAAAACCTCGAGCAATTCACAAGATACCACATCCAAATTTCGGGATAAAAGGCAAAAAAAAAAGAATTTTGAGCAGAACCAATACTCACAGACTCCTCGTGAGATGCAGCGAAAGCAACGATGGAGCGAGTAAGCATGACTTGTCGACAAGAAGGCGAGCTAAAGCCAAAACGTAGCCCTTTACAAGAAAGAACAGCTCGAGCAAGCTTTGGAGCACTGAAATGGCGTCGGCTAGGAAGGAGAGAATGTGATGGAGCATAAAGTGTCACCGGCTGACGAGAATGAGCTCTATGGAGCAAAGTCAAATTAGGGTTTCTGATGGACATCGACTCCATTGGGATACTCACTCCCCTGACCAAAACGTAGCCTTGGTAAGAGAAGTCGTCGGCGAAGAAGAGATTAGAGAAAGAGAGAATTTAGCTTTAGGGATTCAAGAGCTCTGTGTGTGTTGTGAATGGTTCAACTACGAAGCAAAGTATTTCCAAAGACAACAGAAAATGTTTCGAAAACGACGTCGAAACACTTAGGAATATACCTAAGTGGAGTTGAGACTTGAGCAGGTGGGCTTCGAAATATCTCTTTCTTTTGAGTTTTGACATTTAAATTAAAACGTAAGGGAGCGTTTGATCTTTGCAGCGTCAGACTCTCTAACTGGTAAAGAGTCTTTCACTTTAACCCAACTTCTTAATCCCAAACCAAGCTAAACCAGGAGTCTTTATCCGGTTAACTTCCTTAAGTATTCAACATTTTTTGTTTGCAAAGGAACAGTAATTATTTTGTAAATTTGAAGGATTAGTTTTGAAAATTTTGAGATCATAAGTGTAAATGGGAATTAGTGTTTGTAGTAAGTCGTTAAATGTTTATTTTTCCTTTTTTTTTGGTTAAAATTTGATTCCAAAAAATTAAAATCCTGCCTAAATTTTTTTTAAGGAAGTATGAGTTATGAATCATTCTAATTAGATATGAGCATTTGGTCGAACGGTTCAGCTTAGTTCGATTATTCTTATTTATGGCCAGTTTCAGATTTAGGTTTCAAGAAATATGACCATGACTAGTTCCAATTATTTAATAATATTCATATAAAAAGAATTATATAAATACTAATTTAAAATTTTACATATTTATATTAAAAAAATCAATAAATCCATAAATAGACTACTCATCTACCATCCATATCAATTAACACCGGCTTGCATGAGCAGAAGTGAAGCATTCAAAGCAGAATCCAACAAAACTCACTTTAAGTTGATGCAGTAATACAGATACACCAAATTCACTACAAATTGTACCATATCTCCATCAACTTTTATTTTTAAAGTTGAAGAATGTTCTGTACTATATTTTAAATTATAAAAAAATTCAGTCACTTCCTGATTATAAGTCTGAATTTCGGTCAAATTTATACTAATACAAAACTACTACAATACTTGATAACTTCCCAACTGTAATGCAAAGTTTCATATGGGACAAAATTAAAGTGAGGTTTAATAAGAATAATCTAACAGCTTAAAAAACTTGAAATCTCAAATTCATTATAACGTTTGTCTGCGAACATAAGTACAACAGACAACAACACAACAAGAAACACCACAGTATAAAAAAGACAGTAAATTAAAAACTCTAAAAACAAGCATTAACTTTTCTCGAACATCATTTTATTTAATATTGTCTCTCTATCCATTTTTAAAATATTCGAAACGATCCGCTGGTAGCTTCATCTCACCGTCACTCATCACCTCACGCTGCACCCAAACACAAAAATTACCATAAGTAACAAAAAAAAGAGTTAGGGATATGGTTACAGAAATCGATGGATCTTGTTGATCCAATTATTTTAACCAGAAAAAAACATAAGAGTTAGGGATTATTAATGAACATACGTGTTGCAGTTAGTGCTGGTGCTGATTTTGTAAGGGATATTGACTTTACAAGCTGAAGGGATTCCAGCAGCACGGCCCGGGTTGAGACCAGAACCAAGGCTTCTAGCAGCATTTTGAATGCAACGGCAAGCTTGTTGACGGTCTGGAGTTGTACGGGCCATGCCGTTAAGGGTTCTAACACCGCTGCAGCAAGCTGCGGGAATGTAACCACCTCGAGTCAAGTAGCCTATGCAAGGTGCCAAGGTAGAGGTAACAGAGCCACAAGATATAGCTGCGTTAGCTGTGATTGGACCAGCCACAATCATACAGGCCAAGACCAAGCATGCCAACTTCATTAGGTGAGCCATTTTGGTTACTTTGTGTTGTTGTTTTGTTTGCAAATTTAGATGATGGATGGATGATGAAGATAGTTGAGGGAGTAAGTGTTTATATAGAGAAAGGAAACTATTGTGTGCATATGTTATGAAATGTGAATGTAATAGGAAAGGAGTAGTTGGTAGTTGTTGCTCTCATTTAATGTTGAGGTTCCTAAATTATGTAGGACCTCTTCTCTAATTTGTTTGACATTTTAACCCAACTTTATATATAATTTATATCAACATGCATTTTATTAACAAACATACTCACTTTTTACAATACTATTTTCAATTACTTTTGTGACTATAATATAAGATAAAGAAACTTGCCTTTCTTTTTTTAGAGTTTGTCTTGCTCCCAAAAACATATTCAACCACCTATAAACGTCTTTATTAGAAAAAGAATTCGGATTTTAAAAAATTTGGGAATTAGTCTCGATTTCGATTTGAGATACTGTAAAAAATATTTTTTTAATTAGGTATACCAGTTGATATTTTTTTATCATTTGATATATACATAACTAAACCACCAAACATCTAATAATATCATATGGACTAAACACGATTTTCTAAATTCAATTTGGGATGAATAAATCAGTAAAGATAACACGCAATTATATAACCAAAGTACCAAAAGACTTTTCCGATATATCAGTCAATATATTCTCAATTATATATGCTGTTTCATATTCACAAGGAAAAAATTAATATAGTGTAAATATCCAACGGATTGAATCTTGGGGGAATTTGATAATTGCCCTAAATTTTATATAAAATTTGAAAAATATACTTAAGTTTTTTAAACATTTGATAAATATATTTTTTCTTAATAAAATGACCAAATTACCCTTATTTATCTTTTACATTATTATTCTATATATATTATATTTAAATTATAAATAAATATATATATTTAATTTAAAATGCAATGCTATGAAAATTTTAAAATTAATATAAATGAGTTTTTAAAAAGCTGATGTGTTGTATGTATAAAAAAAAGATGTAAATAAAATTCTACTTATTATATATAGTTTAAATTATAATATAAATTATATATATACGTCAAATTTTAAAATGCATCATATATATCTCAAAATTTATCAATTATTATTTACGATTTAAATTTTAAGATCCATCATATATATACATTATAAACAAGATTTTTTTCTAAAATTAGTAAAGTTGCTTTGTTTGAACTGTTGACTTATTTTTTGGACTAGTTAATTTTTTTTATTCGTTGACTTATTTTATACAGTTGACTTATGGCTTGTTTGGTTGACTTATTATACTGCTGACTTATTTGATCTATTGATTTGTTTTTTTGTTTTATTGATTTTTTTGTTGACTTGTTTTTTTCGTACACTTTTTCTACTCTTTGTTGACTTATTACTGTCGATTTATTTTTTGGACTCACAGACTTAATTTTTGTCAGATACAGATATTACGAATATTGGGTCCGGATATTCAGGTATCTGTATAATTTTTGGTTTATATTTTTAATACAAAAAACATAATTTTATATACGAATACATATACTACTTTGGCGGATACTATATATAAGGATATGGATACGAATATCTTTAAAAATCATAGATATCTGCTCCGTTACAAGATTAATTGTGACATAAAAATTATTAAATCTGTTATAATATAAATGTTTTACTAAATTTTTTGTCTTAATTTTTTATACGAGTTAAAACTTTATTTTATTTGAAATTAAAATTTAAGCTCTTAAAGTATAATAAAATAATGAATATTAAAATACATAAATTTTTAAAAATTAAGTAATACCTAAACTATAAAAAGACGTTCTAATCACAAAAAATCTCAACAAACTCAAGTTGTTATCTTAATCATTCGGTTTGTTGAGACTTTCTTTTTAAACCTAATTACTGTGTTATTTTATATTCAATTAACTTTTATTAATGAAGAAGGTTAAAAATGTCGTTTTTGAAAAAATTAAGTATTTTTTAAATTTTTAAAAAAATTAGTATAGAGTTCAAATTTTCAAGAACATTTAATATATACAATCAAATAATTCCTTTTATATATGATATCTCTACATTAAAAATGAAAACGTTGTATATATATATTTCGTGTATGTAAAATTTAAAATAATTATAGTAAAAACTGTAAAATGTATTTGAATTTTGTAAGAAATTGCTACGCAGCACGTGAGGATAGTGCGTCGGTTTGTCGTGACAATCCCACAGCAGACGGTCCACACCGTAGAGTGCATGTAGATGGTTCGTCGTTATGTGGAAAAAATGAGACTGATTACCCCAAAAAGAATTGAATGCACCACACATGGGTTGGATGTAGTCATTGTCGCCTTCCTAATATTTTTGCAATTATTGCTTTTGCTTTTCAATATATCATTACTAGTTTCTAGTCTTGTTTCGGTTAAACTAGGTGTTTTACTACCTATAGTACATTACTACATTTCACTAGATTTTCTATGACGTTAAATTTTTGTTTTTTTAGGATAAATTGGATTTTGTTTCAGTGACAAAAAAAAAAAAAAAAAAAAAATTGGACTTTGTTTGAGAAGAAAAGTCAAGACTAGTGTTCCGCAGATTTTAAGATTTGTCGTAAAGTTATTTTAATAAATAACAAAAAAAAATTGAGTAACAAAATCTAATTTATTACTCAAATCCTTTCAAATCAATTTTTTTATATTTTTTTACCAACAATTAAATCGACAAAACTCGATTCATTCCGTAAAGTGCATATCCTAAAAAAAATTAGTCTACTATAAGAAAACAATCAAACCTTTGATCTTAGAATTATCATCATAACTATTATGTCGAGAAAACTTAATGCAAAAAGGTTTTAGTTTTTTTTTTTCTGGTCGTGCAAAAGGTTTTAGTTTAGTAAACCAATTTTTTCTATTAAAATATAGATAAATAGCACTTTTAATAACTAACTACTTTAAGTTTTTCTTTAATTGTATACTTTTTCTAACTCATGTTCTTTAGGTAATTAATTAAGATGGTTTGTTAACTTTCGCTATCAATTTATTTACTGTATTTTCGCATAGTCTTATTTGATGTTTAAGAATGACAAAAAGAAAAGTTTACTGTTTCAAATTATGTCGGTGCCTAAAAGGTTAACATGATTTATGGCTTTGTCTTTTATATTCGGTGAAAACTTGAGAATTGGGCACCGAAAGGCCACATAAACATACAAGCACAACACGTGTGAGCGCAACGTAAATTGATATAACTACGTACGCGTGTAAGAAACTTCAATTTATTTCATGAAACATGGTCAAGTATGGAGCATCCCATATGGGAAGTGCCGATATATTTGTTCTCACTTAGCTTTGAATTTAATATTTTACGATTTTTTTACAAAGTAATATATAGATAAGTTTAGCCGAATTGGATAAATGCTCTAAAGAAGATACATTGCTGATTCTATAATTTTCAACTTGAGAAGGATTGGTAGAGTTATTTTTAGAGATTTGTGTTTAAAATGGATATATTCAAATTTGGAGTAAATTATAACTAAAATTTTGGATTTTTCACCAAAGTACGATTTTAGGAAACATGTGGTCTGATATGATATTACTAGTAATTTGTCGATTGGGATATAAACTAAGACTTATTAAAGAAAAAATAAAAAATAAATGTGTCAACAAAAAGGGAAATATGACTTCATGAAACACATTGTATGAGAATTGGGTTATTAAAAAAAAAAAGGTGTCAAAAGAAGTGTTTTCCCGAAATCGTAAGTCTACTTTACTGTTTTCTGACTCGAATTCGACTTTGAGAAAATATATTGTCTGGGGTTTATAAAGACTTAGACACATGAGCGTGCTTAAAGAAGAAGAAAAAACATTTACCTAGATCCTAAAAAATATATAGGTTTTAGGGCACCTAAATACTGAAAATGTAGTGTAGTAAAATGATTTTTAGGTCCTATTATATGAAATGAGTAACCAAGATTCGAACTATTTTAAGTAATTTTAAGAAAATTAGTTATTTTCTTTTTTAATCGAAAATACAAAATAGAGAAAAAGAAAGTATCCTCATATGTTCTAAAAGTGAAAAAAAAGAAGTATATATTATATATATAAAATGTATATTTATTTAAGTGATAAATTTATAGAAAAAGATTTGAAGATTATTGTGTACCTAATAGTTATGAATATATTTTTTATACTACATATGCCTCATAAGATTTATTTATATTGATAAAATCCTTTTTGTTAATTTCGTCTAAGACCTCCGTAGTTTTCGGCACGGTATATATTACCAATATGAACAAAAGAAATAACCAATATATATTACCTCACATGTCAGTAAAACTAAGCTCAACCAATTAAATGGTTTTGAGCCTTTTCATTGGTTAACAGTTCGGACTCAAATCTATCTTTAGTTTACCAAAAAAGAATCCGTATGTCACTAACAAATCCGTTAAAATTATCAATCGAAAATTTCAACAATTTCTAGGATTAGTCAATTTTAGTTTTGTAGTAAACCAATCTCTAGATCAGTAATATCATCCTCTTCTTCTTCTCCTTCAATCTGGACACTTTCCTCTTCTAAATAACTTTTGTCTGAAGCAGCAGAAGTAAGTTCCGCAGCTCGCTTCACTTGATGGGTCCAATCCGTACGAATCAACGTATAAAGCATCATAATCAAACACGTCATCTGCGCAGACAATAGTCCATACCAAAGCCCACGAAACCCAATTTTAAGCCCAAATGTAGCCGTAACTGCAACAGGCAAGCCCACGATATAGAATGCACATAGATTCACTCGTGCTCCATCTTTAGGCCTCGCTGTTCCCGTTAAAACTCCACAAGCCGCCGTCTGCGGCGAGTTTCCGATCTCACAGATTCCTAAAATCGGAAGAGCAGAAGAAATCAGTCCTAGAATCTCTGGTTCATCTGTAAACATCTTTCCCCAAACCGATCTAAGAGCCGTCACAAACACAGCAGCTGCTAAACCGTAAGCTACTGCAAATATCAAACCAATCACAGTAGTACATTGAGCTCGTGTTGGTTGACCACCTCCAAGTGCGTAACCTACACGTGTTGCTATTGCACTGCTTATAGCAAACGGAACTACGTAGAGTACACCACACGTTTGAATCATTATCCCCATTGCAGCTACACTCGCTTTAGGGTTTCCGAGAAGTCCACAGAGAAATAGCATAATCTCATACCACCAATACTCTAAACACACAGAGATTGCACTTGGTGCTGCTAGAGATAACAATGGCCACCAACCTCTGAATAGTGACTTCAAAGCTAGACCTTCCCATGGTTTGATTATAGATTCCGAAAGACATGTGTAAACAAGCAGTCCAACATTGATGTTCAATGTGTTGAAAGCCATTGCAACTGCAACTCCTTTAACTCCTAAATGCAAATGCATAACGAAAACGTAATTGAAGAGAGGATGTAGAAGGATAGAGACAATTGCAGATATTGTAAGTGGTGAAGTCAAGCCTTGTGTTCTAAGGAAAGTTCGAAGAGGATAAAGCATAGCTTGACCTAAGAGCTCAGGGACAAAGAAGACCATGAAGATTTTAGCGACTCTTGTTATTTCTGGATCTTGACCTAACTTGAGGAAAATAGGCTCGATGTTGAGCCATGCTATGGCGATTGGAATAGAGACAACGATTAAGAGACATAACATTTTCTGAAACGTGTGGCTAAGTACAGTCCATCGTTTGGCTCCAAAGGCTTGACCACATATTGGATCCATACCAACGGATAGGCCCTTGAGTACAGAGACTCCAGTGATGTTTCCGAAGCCTAGAGCGAGTGCACCACCAGCGAGTTCGACTTTTCCGAGGTGACTCAGAAACCACATTGAGATTATTGATCTTGAGAATATGAGAAGTGATGTCATCACTATTGGACATGCTATCTTTGTAAGTGACGCCATCTCCTCTCCTACCTGCACAAAATAAAATAAACTAAAATCTATTAATACAGTATTGATCAAATTTATGTGATTTTTTGTAACATAAGTAAAACTATTAATTTTCTTTGATAAGATCATTAAGTAAAAAAATATTAGCAACATAACTAAAATAATATAACACATATATTAATTAGTTTATCAAAAGTAAAAGTAAGTGATTCATTTGACTTGCTTCTAATCTTGTTTATTACCATATGGTGATTTCGAATTTCACTCAACTCCAATTTAAACATCTAGATTATGATTGAGTCTTGTCAAAAAAAAAAACTATCTAATAACATACTCTCTTTCTTAAAGAGTGTCATTCTACCAACAAAAAGTAGTTACAAAGAGTGTCATTCTAATTTTCTAATGCAACCTCCAATTAAAATTAGATATATGAAATCTAACTAATTATTACCCATAATAGTTAGAAGAAGTATAAAAGACTTTTAGTTTTGTTTCTTAATTTGTGTGAAAATTTTTAGAATGATACTCTTTCAAAATAGATGGATGGAGTATCATTTAGTAATATAAACAAAACAAAGTTTTTTCACATAAATAAATTGGATTTAATTTCAAATTTGCATACCATTATTGTTTGGTAAATGAAAAGAGAAGGATATTAATTATTACATTTATATACAATAGGGAAAAAAAAAGAAGAGAAAATTGAGAGCACGAGGAAGATGGAGGGATCACATGGGTACTGCGAATGGAATGAGAGAAAGTTGAAAAAGAAGAGAAAAGTTTTAAAATCTAAAAGTTTTTTGGAACTGAATAATCAAATCCACAAGTGACAGCAAAAGCCAATGGCTAACTGTACCAACATTCTAGGATCTTTTTTATTAAACATCATCATGGGTTTCTTAAAAAGCTCACCTTTTTATTTTCTTTATGTAAAAAATACAAACTCAACTTATAAGATATATTTTTATATATTCGACCACAAAAAAAAAAAATATATATATATATATATATATTCATTTCATGAACTTCATTATACTTGGAAAACATAGTATTGTTATAGAAAAAATACACTACAAATTTATATTTAGAAATTACGCGTAATATGCTTTAAAAAAATCATGAACCATTATCGAGAGTGATTAAATTTTAACTCTTGATAGTGGCTCATAATAATAAAAATGAGAGTAATTAAGTAGGTTATATATTTCTTTGTTAACAATTGTAAGTAGGTTACAAGTGGAATAATAAGAGAATAAACTTTTTACTATGCAAAAGAACTGATAATAGAGAAGGAGAGGAAACATATACACAACACTTTCTTAAGTAAGTACAAACCCAACTGTCAAAACTTCTAAGATCAAGTACAACACCAACAAAGAACAAAAGAAAGTTATGCTTTAGGCATATATGAACATGAATACACATTCAAACATCAAATCTATGTATAATTGATGTCAACTGTTCAAGTATTTGTCAATTAACTACGTGAAAACTAGATGAAGCTTTCTTCATGTTATAATTTCAATATATTGGGATGCATTATATTCCATTAAGATGCTATAAAAACAGTCAAAAGCAGCATTCAATCTAGTAATCTATTTTCAAGAATTCCATATTATTCACCACCCTAAATATTAGTATACTACATAAGTAACTAAAATGATCTAATAAATTCGATTTTTAACCCTAGAATACAGTAGTATCCATGACCATAATAATAGAAAGATCAACGAAAAATATATAATTGGAAACATAAACTGGGAAACGTATGAAGTTAAACAATAAGCTGTGTCTTGTCCAAACTAGATATATAATATTGGAAACATTCTATGGAAGAAATTGCAAATAAAATAGTAGAAAAAAAAGAAGAAGAAAAAGAATCAAGCCTCGTTGAATGGAATGCGACGAAGACCAGCAAAGAATTTAGCATTGCCACTAGTTTCTCCTCCTTTGTGGCTAGTTTCTCCTTTGACGGTGGATGTTGAAACTTGATATTGTCCGATTATAATCTCTCCAGTAGAAGATTCACTCCTTTTCGTATTGGATCCGCACATGCTCATATAATCTATTATCACTTAATTATAACAAAAAGATTTGTTGGTTATTACGAAAGAAAGATTGCCATTGAAGCTCGCAAGAAGTGAGTGTGTAAGAGACAGTGAGAGAGACGAAGATTTTAAGTTCCTTCCACTCGTATTTATGTGCACTTCGTTAGTTAACTTTAATTAATTAGTCTCAAATTATTCTACTATAATATTTACTACTTCTTTTATAGTTAGATTGATAAAATATAATTTATAACTTAAACAATCTAAACTCTAAAACTTGTTTGTGTGCTTACAAGACTTCCTTAAATCAAACATGTGAAAAAAACTGCATTACACAACTTTTTTGATTATGCGTCTTCCTGAATATAAACTTGTGGGAGAAAAGTGATACTAATATATAGACAGTTAACCATTTGACTAAAACAGCTGAAATTTTAAGATGATCCAATTAATGATTATGACGTCAAAGTTCGATTTCTCCCCAATCTCTACTATATGTAGTAAAAAAAATTTAAAAAATTTAGAGAACTAATTTTAATCTATGGATAAGATTTTGTAAATTTAGTTGTTGATAAAAAAAACAGTTGACTACAACACTCTCCCCTACTTTTTTTTGTGTAAAGTTATATTTTAATTTAGTGATTCTTTTATTATTACAATTGGGAGGGAGCGTGTTACTTCATTTAATTATGTATATATAATTTGAGTCGTGAGTTATAAAAACTTAGAACCAATTAACTATGGCGTTACCTTTATACTTTATTTTCCACTTATGGAAAGAGGCTTTGATCAACTTATAGTAATAAAAACCATATTTATTTTTTACAACTAGTAATAAAAACCATATATTGTATTAAGTTCACCGTGGTGCATAAAATTATTTGCCAACTCTTGCTTTTCATATTTTAACCTTTTCTTTTCCTATGTATAACTTTTTACACATGTTTTTCTAGATTTTTTTCCTTCATTTTGTTTTTTTTTTCCTTTCCTATATATAACTTTTTTTTTTGTTTTTCTTCTTCATTTTTTTTAAGATTAAATTTTCAAATATTTAATCATTACAAAAAATTTTGAGTTATTGTGACTATGAATATTAGTAATAATGTGTGATATTTTATTTACAATTTTGTTACGAATCTTATTTGTTACAAATTATTATGACTCTATTCCGTAACTATTTATGACAAAAATTGTTACTAAATTTATTCATCACATGTATATTATGACGTTTTTTTTACCACTATGCATTTGTGGCACTTGTATTGTAACCATTTACAAATCATCACAGCTTCATAATAATATATTTATATTGTGACAAAATATGTGTTATTGTGACGAAATATTACATATAAATATAAATAAAAAAATTAGTGAATACACGTTATTAAAAAAATATATCAAAAGGAAAATTACTTAAATAGATTATTTTTTCTTAATTTTATGAATAAACAATACACAACTCCAAATATTAATAATAGTAAATATGAAATCATATATTCAAAGTTATCATTTGAAGTTATAAGCTTCTACGATAATATAAATTAAATTAAAACACTAATTAATCAAAGTACGAGACAACAAGGTAATATATTTTTTTTGTATGGATAACGAAGAGAAAGACAGAAAGATCAAGTACAAGATATATTATTTTTTGAATTTATATTTTATATATAAAGATCAAGTACATATTAAAGTAGACAGCTTTGGGAACTTGAGTATATCATCTTTAAAGAAACCTTGGAATTGAATTCTTATTTATATCTATTCGTATAAGTTTCGGAAAAAAAATTCCCATCAATAAACGAGTTATACAAACGATATAAATTATACGTATTGTGATCATTCACATGTTTGAAGGTTTTATTCTTGAATTATTTCCCAATCTATATAAATTATGAAACACTAAAGGTTTGTCCTAGTTAGATGCATAAGCAAATGAGACAATGTGGACTACATAGTAAAATTTTGATGATTGTCACGCTATATATTGTGTGTTCTTGTAGACTTAAAATTAACGACAATGGATCATGCATGAAGATATGATGTCATTGATGATTGTAGCAAATGAGATTCTATTAGGGCTTTCTAAATTATTGTGAAATTCTATAACGTTAGAATATGCATATACCATATATATTTTATAGTGAGGAAATATTTAAATACTTAGCCTTTTTATTATTAAAAACATGTATATTCTCAATCAATTATGAAGAAATGCTTTTTTAGGTGTTAAATATTACATGTTTGAACGAGTCTACATAGTTGTGTTATCTTGCTTAAACTTGAATTATGAATAGAGTATTATCGACCTAATTATTAATAAGAAATGAACCATCAATTTATTAATACAAGAGTTCAAAAAGTTTGTTAATTTAAATCATATTGCTAATAGTTAATTAACATACATAAACATCATAATTAACACACATTGTTGAATGGAAAAAAAACAAGTAGTCAATAATGGTGATTAAGGGTTTCTAGTCGCAATTTACATTTTAATTATAAATATAAAATATCTCGGATAATGTAAGAGATTGTGGAAAACAAAATCAAATGATGGTGTTATCGTATAACATATTTTAGTTGCAAGACTCTTAAGATAAGTAAATTTGTTCGATAAAGTGAGGATATTTGAAAATACAAAATCATTAGAGGATATGCGGATTGTCTACTCAGAACCATGCACAAGAGTTTATAAACTGTTTCATACATTCATTACATCTTCGTTGATAGCGACAACTTTGGTGTCAACAAAACCTTCTTGTATGTCTCCCTACTCCGACACCTACGTAATTTTATATATCACTTGTAGACAACAACAAGCAACTTCTTTTTAATGTATTAATTATATATATATATATATATATATATATATATATATATATATATATATATATATTGTATACTGGTTTAACTGGAGATCTAGACTCAAACCCAATTAATTCTAGACAACACCGATGATTAGTTTGGCTCCAAATTTTCTAATAACCTAAAACATAATTTTAATTTTTTTTTTCCAACTAAAATATTTAGTTTTTGACAGAAATCAAATTTACACTGATAAGTTTTTGGCTTGTCCTAAGCCACCAATCTAATTCTCAAAAAACCAACATGAACCATTAGTCTATTTTTTTTCTAATGAACCCTTAGATATAACTTCATTTTCATGTAAAAACAAAAACAACTTCTCGACAGAAATCAAATTCAACATCGACATATTTATGTATTGTCCAAAGCCGCCCATTGATCTATATTTTCCTACAAATTTTTTATGTGACTTCTTTGATAGTTATAAGAATTACATTTGTCATCGTATTGTTGGATATCAAATGGAGTAAGTTTTAAAGAGTAATGAAAAAGGGGACCATTGGAGAAGCTTGCTAACGTACGGAAGATGCTATGACTAACCAATTAGTGTATAATCACATGCATGCTCTTCAACTTCAATTATGCATACACTTATCTTTTCTTTATTGTATGTTAAAAATGTACATTAAAACACTTGTTAAATTTGCTGGTCCACTTATCTCAAATTTTAAATAAACATATAAAAAAAACGAGATTTGGTTGGTACAAGTTTTTTTATTTTAAACTATTCAATGAAATGAAAATGGAACTCAGAGAGAGCCAATAGCTATAATGATATACACTTGTTGTACATACATATCTTTTAGTTATAATGGCCTTTCGACTAGCTTGGGGTTCTAATTAACTCACTATAAAGAACTTGTTCCTATTAGATTTGATCATTCATGTTAACTTCGAGCTAAGTATTGTTGGAAATGTTGTAGTTTATGTGGCTCAATTATCTTTAATATCATTAAAAGGTATGTCACAAAAGTCTTTTGAAATATTAGACCAAATCACATGTTTCCACTTTGTTTGTCTTTTAAAAAAGAATAGTATCATATAACACAAACTCCATATTCTAAAAGAAAATGAAAAAACTTTTTAACAGTTTCCAGTGTATATATTATTTCAGTATACAATAATAATATTTTTATCTTATGGTTAATGATTAAAAATAATATTTAATTATAGTGAAATTATATTAAGTGTGATGGTTTTGGTTTGTTTAGTATATATATATATATAGTAGATATTTTAAATTTTAAGTTTTGTATCATGTTGTATAGATTTACTCATTATGTTAAAGTAGAATTTTACAAATAAGATTTTTTTATAAAAGATTTTCTTATACTAAAAAAAATGAAAAACAGTGTTATGTTTTGGTTTTGTTTTTGTAAAGGGTTTAAGGTTTTGTTTTTTTTTTCTGTGACAAAAAAACAGAAATTCACTTTTTTAATTATTTACTGATGACATGTTATGTAGTTAATTACATGCTAATATTGTTTTCATAAGTTACCCTTTTTTTTTCTTTTTTGTCAATATTGGGTCACAACATGCCGATCCATTAACCAAGTTCCTATATAATGTAGACGGTGAGATTCGATCCTTGGTTGTGCAAGTGCGCTGTCATAACTTACCCTTTTAATATATACTAGTAGATATAAAACACTTTAAACTATATTGTTAATTAATACGTCAAATATTCAATTAATTGCCTTGAACAGTATTACCTTATCCACTACCTGTTCTAGTGACTTATGTGTTGTAGTTAGAAGCCTCTGTCTTTGGATATGTGGGCCGGATTAGACATTTAATGCGGCCCATATATTGGCCCTAATTCAGGGTGGCAACATTGATCTCTCTTAACGAGTTTTCCATGTAATAATATTGAGATCTTGACAGAAGTTATAGAAACCATATCATCATGATCATCATCATTATTCATTCATGATTCAACATGTGATTATATCGTGTAAACGATTTGGATCCCAGAAAATTTCATATAACACTAAATTCATCCCGAACTATTACATCTGTATAAATCCTCATATCGTAACTTCTAAACCAAAATCCCCTTCATCTAAACTATTTTAATCTATTCCCCTCTTGGTTTAAGTGGTTAATTGGTTACAATAAACCGTAATAACAGTCTAACCAAAACTAATTAACCGTAATTTATTAACCAAACCAAAAATTTACCCATTCCAACGCAATCTATAGACAAAGATGTTTTGATAAAAATCTGTTGTTTTCCTCTCAAGGATTGGGATATTTGTTAATCGGAAGAAGACCATGAGTAGTAACACACCAGCAACGGCGGCTTCATCGTCTAAATCGAAAGCTACGGGAACTTCTCAGCCGCAGGAAAAGCGTAAAACGCTATTTCAGAAAGAATGTAATTATTTATAATCTCTTGATAGATACAAAATTCTTCATTTTGTGTTTCTGTTAACAAACAATGGTGTTTTTTGCTTTTGATTATTTTCAGTGCAGCATATGATGTATGGATTCGGCGATGAGCAAAACGTAAGCTTTTATCTTCATTGATTGATTAGGATATGAACCAATTAGAGATGTTTAACTTTCTTCCATACAAGAGTTATTTACTGTGTTTGTACTCTGAAACTAAAGAACAAATTTTTTGTCTTCTCTTATCTTTAGCCGCTTCCAGAGTCTGTGGCGCTTGTAGAAGACATTGTTGTGGAATACGTCAGATTTGGTATTGAGTGTCTCTTTTTTTGTGCAATGAATCATGTTTTACTTCACAATGAGAGTAGTAGCTAATCCGAATTGATATCAGACACATAAAGCTCAAGAAATTGGCTCAAAGCGAGGAAGACTACTAGTTGATGACTTCTTGTATCTAATCTGCAAGGTAAAATAATCTATTTGTAGATCACAATTGGATACTGAGACTTGCTACAGATGATAATCAAAAGACGTCGTTATGTTCTTTATATTCCAAATAAGAGATTTGCCTCTGCAACTTCATCTGCTCATAGAAATTAGCAATGAACTCTTCTGCTCTCAAATCAACACCTTTCTCTTCTTCCTAAGGTTAGTGAAATCTCCCGGTTGGTTGAGAGTCGGATCGGGAACTCGGATTCAACCGGCGGTGGTCTTGTTCTCGATCTCGGTGATTTGAAATGGTTAGTGAAACATCCGACGGAGAACGGTGGAGCTGTGGTGGAGATGCGGAATGTCTATATATTTGGTTTAGTTAATAAATTACGGTTAATTAGTTTTGGTTAAACTGTAATTACGGTTTACTGTAACCAATTAACCATTTACACCGATGGGGGAACTAGATTAAAATAGTTTAAATGAAGGGAATTTTGGTTTAGAAGTTACGATGGGAAATTTATACAAAGGCGATAATTCAGGATGGATTTAGTGCTATATAAAACTTTCTGGAGATTCAGAACGTTTACCCGATTATATCAAATATCTAATTCTCTTCATTAAATCAGTAATGGACCCTCACTTACTTTAGAAAAAAAAAAAGAAAAGAAAAATTATACATGACGAATGTGCCTCTAAGTTCTAACGTTGACAATAATTTTTTTAAAAAGTTCCTTAACAATTGATTGAACAAATTCTTTTTTATTCTTGGGGCGGATTATAATTTTGAAACCGCCCGAAACCTTCGGATCCTTCTCTCCAATGGCTTTGATGCGAACAAGGAGCCAATTGAACGTATCTTCATTGACTCCACCACCACCACCTCCTTCTCCAATCCCTAGAGCCAAAGGATCTCGCTCTGCAGCCAGCGAGATTCTCACCGAAATCATTGAAAGATCGGTTCAGGTTCCAGAGCTTACGCTTCCGGAATCTCATTATGGAGGTGAGGCGTGCGGTTCGCGTCATTTGATTCCAGCGGAAATTGATTTTCGGTTATTGACGTCGAGGAGAGAAGGCTCGGTTGATCGGTTGGTACGATCGGCGAGGGAGTTCGGGGCGTTTCGGGTTAGCTACCATGGAATATCGAGCGAAGAGCTAAGGTCTCTTGTGAGAGAATCGGGTCGGGTTTTCGGAGTTTTGGAAGGAAGAGACACCGGGTTTCATCGGAGTGTTGTCGGAAACCGAGATGAGATCGTTTGGGTTCGGTCGTGGAAAGAACGCATGGAATGGGCGCGCGAGTATATCGGACCGGAAAGATATCGCTGCTTCAGGTATGGTCCCTTAATGGGCCGTTAATGAGCTTTTATCACTTTGTGTATAAAATCTACTGAATGAAGCGTAAATGGTAGAAATTCGGATCTAATTTTGGAATCTTTGATTTGTACAGTCAAGAAATGGAGAATGTAGCTGATAAGCTTGAAGGAATAGCGAGAAAACTAGGGCAAATAATGGTAGAGAACTCGAAGAGACAAAGTGATAAGAGAATACAAAGAGGAGAATCTGTTCTTAGTGTTTACAGATACAATCATGAAAACGTAACAGAGCAAAGTCCTCCTTTGCCCAAAGAGAAGACCGATGAAATGAATCATTACACACTTAGCCTTCACATTCCGGCTAAGAACTGCGAGTTCCGAGTTAACTCAGGGAAAGGTCCACTTTCTTTCCATGCTGATCCCGACACTATCCTTGTCACTTTTGGTCGCCAGCTTGAGGTATGTATCAACACTACTAACACACTATTACACTAACTCTAATATTATAGAGTTCTGTGCAAAGAAAAACTCTCTAAGTCATTTTCACAATTTTATCCTCTATCTCTAACCGATACCGTAGGTATTTATGTTGAAGATTTATGAGTCTTTATGAAATAGACCCGGACGAGATTTGACCCTGGTTTTTCGGATCAGTTTCGGTTCGGGTAGGGTCCGTGTATTATGCCAAGGGCTTATTACTAACTATCAAAATTTTAAGATTATTATATATAATATGGCTATTAAATTGAGAGAATATAACCTTAGAATATAAATGTACTAAAAATTTGAAAATCTAATGTATTTTATCGTAAAAGCTCTTTGAAATTTCGCATAAAATTACATTGCGTATTATTTTGGATTTCGTGGTTAAGAATAGACTTGCAAAAAATAGGAATTGGAGAATTTCTTTTGCACAAAAATCAGTTGTTATATCATCATTCAGTTGTATTATAATCTTGCTATATGATACTATAGGATTGGAGTTTAGGAGAATTCAAATGTCGTCAAGGAGAAATCATCTATCATCCAGATGCTTATGGCTCACGAACTTCATTCTCAGTAGAGCTCAAGTGCATGTCTCTTTTCTTATCACAAACCTCTATTGCAAAAGCTTCAAAAACCTTCTCTTTAATCCATCAGATTTTCACTGCTTTCCTCATACTTTTCTTCTTCCAATCTTTTTGGAGTTATGGATCACATATGGCTATTTAGAAATATTCATATATGTATATTTTTGTATGTGTGTGGGAGAGAGATGCATGCGTAATGCTTGAATCGTGGATAATCGACTGGTATAGTGTGGTTGTATATGTAAAACCAAAACAAAATTATATTTATAAAAGTTTTTTAAAAAAACAATGAAGAAACGTCCTAATCTTACCCACGTTTTTGGTTGAAGTTTGCTTGGTCGATTATTTTTAATTTACTATTTAAAGAAAGCAAACTATGATGATGCTTTACAACTAAGAAAAGTTCTAGATTAAGACTTAGACGTTGAGTGTGGTTGTGATATGGTACGGACGATGTTATGGCTTACTTATAACCATCAAAGTGGATAGTAAGATCTCTTTTTTTGTCAACAAGTAACCATTGAATCGACAAAACCCGATTCATAGTCTAAGTTCTCCAACTGAAGCATAGAAGGATTCGAACTTATCACTTGGTGCCTACCTAAATCAGGAGTAAACCAACTGGATCATCTATTTTTTTGGCTAAGACGTTGTCTCTTTAAAACACATTAAATTATTAGTAATGACAGTAACAATGAAAATATCAATAATGAAAATGATAATGACGTCCATTGGAAATTAAGTAAAAGATTGATGTTTCCATGAGTATAAGGCCTTATTAACACACAATCCCGAAGCCTAGTATAGCTATAATGATTTGATGGCCTCCACGATGAGGCTTCTTGGCTTTGTAGTTGAGATCAATAGAGGGTTTGTACTAGTGTTATAATACTGATGATCTGGTTTTATATATGATTGGTTCGTTTGAACAAGACAGTTGAGAAGAGTTGTAATCTTGTAGAAATGACTTGTGGAATGTCATTTTGCATAAAGATTAAGTCATTGTAATTAGATAGCATATACCCTTATGGAAGCTATATACATTATCCAATATTAAAAACCATGAATGAGTTAAGAGTTTTACTTAATTGGTTTATTTACTTTGTCGAGTTTTTGCCATCGTATTTTTAAAAAAAGCACAAGACCACCACGTGTAGGGATTAAATTTTGGCCTTTTCAACAATCACAGAGGTACTAACATGATGTTACTCCACACACAAATGACTTGGATACACGAATCAAATGTCTAATAAATTAATTTAAACATTAATAAAGTTCAGCTATTATTAAGTTACTATATTATATGCTGAAATTCTTCAAATTTAAATGGTATTCTATTTGTCACTCAAATTTAAAGATCAATTACAGTCGATGGTACGATTGTCAAATGTACAATTTATATGTATATATGCAAGAGTGTTTGCTCTTTTGCATGTTGCTAAATCTAGTCTCATATTTCACTTAAAATCTGGTCAATTTTCACTTTCGATTCTATTCAGTTTAATATCTTTCTTTTTACATAGAACATCTGTAAAATATTCTTGACAAATCTTTGGAGGTGATGATGAAACTTTTCTATATTATTACTATTGTGGAAGACAATTCATCTCTTCTTTTTTTTTTTTTGGGGTCAACTCTTTACCTTTTTTCTATCTAATAGACAATTTTTTTATATCAAGTTTTTATGATATAAAATTATAAATATTGTATCCTCCACATGTCCATGAATCAAAATAAGAGAACACATAAAAATATTAAAGATTACAAAAGAAAACCAAAACCGGTTACAGAAAAAAAAATTTATATGACTTTATCGTCTGTTTTGAGAAGAACCAAGACGTAACCTTTGAACCAAATTAACCATCATTTAAACCGGTAATGAAGCTTAAACCATCTTCATGATTTCATGAATCCTAACATCTATTGGAAGTGACGTACATCCACGTTGTTTTTAGTCCATTTTTTTTTGTCAATGATGAATATTTAATGTCGAGTTTCGCTGCTACATATAAATATAATATATACTATAAATTAAAGCTTTGAATCCCACCTGTAATTAGAATGTTTTGATTGACCTAACAAAATGCAGATGATTTTGGTAATAACCACAAAAAGAAAATGAACCACATAAATGAAAAAGTAAATTATGAAATGACTCTCTAATATGGATGATATTATAGCAACTATTAGAATTAGTAAAATGGGATAACTCTACTGCATTGAACTTGTCGTATATGATAATTTATTTGATAATACAATATATAAGCAAAAGTCAAAGATAATTTACAATAAGAAGAGGCATCGCGCGCAATAACTTTTTCAATTTGTTTTGTTTCGTATTAGACTATTTCTATTTTGTTGTTTCGATTGTCAATGGCCGAAGATTCAAACTCTTCCGATTCAATCATCGTTAACGTCATCGGAGATGATAACAAATCGGCGTTGTTTGGTAAATACGATCTCGGCAAGCTTCTCGGTAGCGGCGCGTTTGCTAAAGTCTACCAAGCGGAAGATGTTCAGACTCGTGAAAGCGTTGCGATCAAAGTCGTGCAGAAGAAGCGTTTGAAAGAAGGTCTTACGGCGCACGTTAAGAGAGAAATCTCTGTTATGCGCCGTCTTCGTCATCCTTATGTCGTGCTTCTCAACGAAGTTCTGGCTACCAAAACGAAGATCTATTTCGTCATGGAGTTAGCCAAAGGAGGTGAGCTTTTCTCTAGAGTCACGAGCAATCGTTTTACGGAGGGACTTAGTCGGAAATATTTCCGGCAATTGATTTCCGCTGTGAGGTATTGTCACGCAAGAGGAGTTTTCCACCGTGATTTGAAACCGGAGAATCTTCTCCTCGATGAGAATCGTGATCTTAAGGTTTCGGACTTCGGTCTCAGTGCGATGAAGGAGCAGATTCAACCTGACGGGATGCTACACACTCTCTGTGGAACTCCGGCTTACGTGGCACCGGAGCTTCTCTTGAAGAAAGGATACGACGGTGCTAAGGCGGATATTTGGTCATGCGGCGTCGTTTTGTTCCTCCTTAACGCTGGCTATTTGCCGTTTCGTGATCCAAACTTAATGGGACTCTACCGAAAAATCCACAAGGCTCAATACAAAGTACCGGAATGGACGTCTTCAGATTTACGGAGACTGCTTCGCCGTCTCTTGGATCCAGATCCAGTACGGAGGATCACGGTGGAGGAGATTTTACACGATCCTTGGTTCAATCATGGAGTAGATCCGAATGAAATCATAGGAATTCAAGCCGACGATTACGATCTAGAGGAAAGCGGGAAAAAACTAAACGCCTTCGACATAATCGCATCGGCATCGACCTCTAATCTTGCCGGTCTGTTTAGTAATTTCGTAACACCGGATCACTGTGACCAGTTCGTTTCCGACGAGAGTCCGGCGGAGATAATGACGAAAGTGGAGGAAGTAGCGAGACAGTTGAATCTGAGAATTGCGAAGAAGAAGGAGAGAGCGATGAAGCTTGAAGGGCCGCATGGAATAGCCAATGTCGTAGTCAAAGTTCGTTGGCTAACAGACGAACTTGTGATGGTGGAGATGAAGAACAAGCAAAGAGACGTGGGCTTAGTTTGGGCCGATGCACTTAGGCAAAAATTACGTCATTTAATTAACCAACCCGCTTATAGGCCTAATAAACCATAAATCAAAATGGTTACCGTACCGAACCTACTTGAAATTTTTACTCCGAAAATTTTAACGGAATACACTTGTAGTTCAGGATTTGAACAAGAAAACCGGTTTTTAATTTTTACAAATTGGTAGAGAGGATTCGAGAAGCATTATGGTTAAGCGGTTCGGTTTACATTGGAGCAGACGCAAGAGAGAGTAATGATGGGATTGGAAGATCTGTCTCCATGTAAATAAAAAATAAATAAACATGACTGAGATGAAGAAGAAAACGAACCGGGATTCAATTTTTTTTTCCGGTTTACTTTTTCTTGAGTATCAAAACACAAAATATTATTTGCTTTATTTGTCGGAGATAATCTGAATAAAACTCTGATTTCATTTGTATGTGTGACTGTGCGTGTGGGAATTGTAGTGAACGTGATATTCAAATGAGACAAATTTGATTAATAAGAAATAAAAAGAATATAACATAAACCTATTCAAATAACACAAATTTGATTGTTATTTGATATTATAAGGTCATTTAAAAAATATCCATACGATCATAACAAATGCCACTAGTTGGAAATAATAAAAAAATGACGTTATCAAAAAAATTTCATTAGTTAAAAACTGTGTCAATAATGTTTATATTTCATACACTTTATCAATATTTTAGCCTTGGATTTTGCATATAATGATGCATAATTTTTTTTTGCCAACCATAATTAATAAAAATAAACTAATTGAAACTAACTAGTAGTTTTTTTTCAACTTAATACTAACTTTTTTTCGTAAGAAATATTTTATTTGTAATTAAATTATTTTTTATAATACACGCAAATAATTACAGTTTAAAAAAATTTGCATCGGAATTTCTATTTTTTTGGCTTAAATGAGAGATTATATTAAAAATTAGTTTTAGTGTGCAATAGAGAGTGAGGTATGAGCTTATTTAATTTCTTCTTAAAATTCTTTTTTAAATAATGTCAATAATGTGTATATTTGGTTCACTTTATTAATATTGCATATAGTGATATATAATCTTTTTCCCAACCATAAATAATAGAAATAAACTAATTGAAACAAACTACTAGTTTACTTCAACTTAATACTAGCTTTTTCTCACAATAAATATTTTATCTCTAGTTGAGATATCTTTTATAACTTATTTTTACATAGCCTTATAATTGTTGGTTGTAAAGTAGTCAAAAACTAAATTATCTGCAAAAGTAGCACTAAAAAAAATTAGTTTTGAGATATATATCCCTTGAAATAATGCTAATTTGGGCTGGAATGAAAAGGGAATTGTAGTGAACTTATTTACTATAGAACACTTACATATCTTCTCAACAGTTTTTATTGTGTTGATATAAGTTGTGAAAAGTCAAATTTTGCTAAGAACAAAGCAAAAGATAGTAATGATTATTTTGAAAATCATACAGAAAGAACAAAAGCCAGAATTGGAAAAATGTTCATTGATCATATTGTCATGTTTATACTATCAAATCAAATTATTCACTAATATAATATGTATCAGATTGACAATATACTTATATTGTATATGGACTTCATATGCAATTTCTGTTTTTATTAAACTGTATATGTTTCAACTTAAGTTTGATATTTTAATTTAACAATGACGTATATTTTAATAGTGAGTGTACGAGTGTTTCGACGAGGGTCCATGGCATATGAAATTGTAAGTGTATATAATTTCTGTATTTACTTAATGATATTTAGGTTTGAAATTTTCTATTTTGAACAGACTTTTTTGTTTGTTACTGTTCAGATTTAAAGCTAAAGCTATAGTTGAAATGAAAGAGGATAACGGTTTTTGAGTGTTTTGGGGAACCACAACTGAAGAAAAAAATTGCAGCTGAATAAGTAGCAGAAACAGTACTTTGGTATCTAAAGAACGTGGATCATACACTTGAGATAGAAAAAACTTCTGGTTGAAAAACGAGACCTCATAACTTATGAAACTGGTCATCTTAGAATTTTAAATAAGGTAGACGTTATACAAATAAGATATTTCATCGTTGCTATCAAAACAATGTTGAAGTTGCTCTAATGTATGCGAACAAATTTGGATTGACTGTTGAATCATCGTTTGAAAAACAACAATTTGGTAAATAAGGTTGGAACTAGCTCTATCATACGACATAATCTTTCAATTAAAAAATGTGCAAATTATGGTCTAAGGTCTTTATGGAAAAATTTGCTAGTTTCCTCACCATAATGTTTAAATGAGAATGATAAATTTTCTAATGAATAAAACTTTTGTGAGGATAAATGCCAAAGATAAAAAAAATTAATGATGGAAGATGTGAAAATGTCACTAACACTAAATAAGTTTCAGTTTTAGTTGAAATTGGAGGTTAAAACTAAATTTTCAATGAATATCTCTCATAAAATTATAATGAAATTATAAAATGAGTTTGATTCAGTTTAAAACATTGAAAACAGTTTTTAGTTATTTTCAAATTCAAAATAATTATATATATATATATATATATATATATATATACTATTAAATGAGGAGAATTTTTGGAAAACTAACATTAAAGTTTAAGGAATTACATCAAATGTCATTAATTCAAAAAATAGACAAACAAAAATGATGACTTTATCAAAACAATGAACATTCGATAATTGTTGATCATGTGTATATAAGATCATTTGAAAATTATCCATATGATCAGAACAAATGCCAAATTATCCAAATATGATGACTTTATCAAACAAAATGCCATTAGTTGAAAATTATGTCAATAATGTGTATAATACTACAATTTATCAGGATTTTAGACTTTGTATTTTGCATATAGTGATATACAATCTTTTTACCAACCATAAATAATAAAAATAAACTAATTGAAACTTTAGACAAAAAAAAACACTAATTGAAACTAACTAGTAATTCTTTTCAACTTAATACTAGCTTTTTCTCACAGTGAATATTTTATTTGTAGTTGAGATATCTTCTATAATATATGCAAATAATCTAAGTAAATAAATTTGGTTATGAATTTCCACATTTTTGGCATAATGATTTATTTGCTCATTTATGAGAGATTACATTGAAAAATTAGTTTGTTTGCAATCGAGAGTGAGGTATATAAGCTTATTTAATTCCATATTCTCACAATTCTTATATTTATTCTCATTTTCATTATTATTTTTGTATGAAATTTTTAGATAATTGTTTTTTTGATCTAGTTAGTATTTCCACTTATGGAACACCATTATAATAAGAAACCATCACTATCTTTTCCAGAACTTTCCTTTTTGTTTTCTGTCTTTTATTGATTTATATATGTTGTTTTCCATAATTAGAGACAATGATTTTTTTTCAAATTAATTTTACATTTCGACAATATTAATTATCTATATTTTTGGTTATTTGATTTTCTCTCACTAATAATGTTTTACTAATTTTTAGTATTTGTTTTGAGACTAAATAACATATACATTTGATATCCGACCCCAAAAAAAAAACCTTATACGTTTGATATAATCTACACATTGTTTTTGACTTGAAATTTTAGCTATAAAATCAAATGATTTGGCAAATGCAAAATCTAAATAATCAAAATCTATCACTACCGTGAATTCTAAAGTTCCCAAAGCCACCAAGTCTCCAACATCTAGTCATGTCTCACCTACAAGTCTACAACTAAATGTTCTTTACAAAAAGACTCACAATTTTAATCCAAAAAAACTCACAATTTGATGGACTTAATTAAATTTGTTCTCAGAATAACCAAACGTTTTACCTTTCATTTCTAGGGGAATTATCTTACAGTTGAAAGACATATCTCTATTTAATTAGAGTCAAATTTTGCTAAGAATAAAGCAAAAGATAGTAATGATTATTTTGAAAATCATACAGAAAGAATAAAAGCCAGGAACTGGAAAAATGTTCATTGATCATATTCTCATGTTTATACTATCAAATCAAATTATTCACTAATATGATATGTATCGGATTGACAATATACTTATATTGTATATGGACTTCATATGCAATTTCTGTTTTTATTAAATTGTATATGTTTTCAATTCAAACTTGATGTTTTAATTTAACAATGACGTATATTTTAATAGCATGTCTTTTCCAATTTTTTTTTTAAGAACCAAAATCACATGTTCATTGGATTTTCAGTACGTCTATCCAAAAACCACAAAAATTAACATTACTTTATACATTAAAAACAAATAAACTGTATCCATAAAATCTCTAGTCGAAACTTTAATATGAAGGTAACCAAATTATAAAAAAAAAATCTTTAATATGAAGGTTTCGTAAACAACATTTTGTTAGTTTTTGAAGGATAATTCTATCCTTAATTAACACGGAAATTATAAAATTAAACATAATATTCCTAAAGTCATAATTTATAAAAGACTAAATAAAATATTAAACAAATACTAAAAATATTCTTCTAAATAAAAAAACCATTATCCAATTATAATCATACAATGATCTGTCTTATGTTTTGTTTGACAATGATTTGTCTTTAAAAAACTGTTAGTCAAACTCAAATAATTAATTAATTTTTTCAGTACAACAATGAAAGAGTCAGGCTTAGCTGTCTAAAACAAGAAATACAAAGCACAATTAACTGTTAATCACCTTAATTAATCATTCCCGCCTCCACGCGCTTTCCTCAAATCCTTTATTATATAATTAAACCCGAAACCTTTAATTCTGTCTTTTATAACTGAATTTGGAGTTTTTCTTTTCTTCCAAGTTTGTTATTCCTCCTTCCGATTCTTCGCATTTAAAGCAATCTCATTCCAATCTGAAGGTTTGAGATTTTTCTAGAGATGACGAATCCCGACAATCAGAAGCCGGTCGAAGTTGCTGACGTGGAGAGTGCAGAGAAGACGACGCCGGCTTCTGAACCGTCGGGGTTTTCTGCGATTACCCAAAGATGGAAGAGGGAAGATTTGATTAAGAAAGCTTCTCCGATTATGAGAGGATTTGGGCTTTTGTTCTCTATCCTTGCATTCATAATTATGGTCTCTAATAAACATGGCCCCGGTAGAAACTTCGATCAGTACGAAGAGTACAGGTTCGAATTCCATTACTCTGTTTCTCTTCTCTTTTTTGTCAAATTAAACATTTTGAATTCTGGATTTAGAAATTGGGTTTGTCGAATTTCTATTAAAAGTTTCAGATTTCTTATTTTCGGCTCTCAATTTTGTCCTCAGATACGTATTGGCGATTTCGATTATTTCAATAGTCTACACTGTGTGGCAAACTTTTTCACATTTCTCGAAAAGGGAATTTTTTGATCGTCGAACATCAATTTTGGTTGATTTCTCCGGCGACCAGGTAATGAAGCTACTGATGAGCAAATTTTAAATATTTGTATTTGTTAAAGTTATGATCTTGATGCGATGTGTGTTCTTATAATTTGCAGATAGTAGCGTATCTGCTCATATCAGCTGCATCTTCTGCAATTCCATTGACCAACAGATTCAGAGAAGGTCAAGATAGCATTTTTACTGATTCTTCTGCTGCAGCTATCAGCATGGCTTTCTTCGCATTCGTCTCTTTAGCTCTCTCCGCTCTCTTCTCCGGTTACAAACTCTCCACTCATTCTTTTATTTGAATCTGTTTAAACCTCAGTCTACAGTATTGTGCTTCAACAGTGTATACTCTGGCAATCTCTGCAATACGTGTAAATGTCATTCTTATATGTGTTCAACTTCTGATACTGGGTCTCTGACTCTCTGTGTGTTTGTGTGCTCTTCTCTGATACATTATACAAAGTGAAAAGATTTAAAAATTGGTTGGCTTTATTCCATTTTGTTACTTCTATGGTACAAGCATTAAACATATTACAGGCTTATGGAAAACAAATGAAAAAATTTCTCTATCGACTATAGACTATTATATAGTCTGTCTTACTATCTGCAGGATTCACCGGTCAGTGGTAATCCTTTTCTGGCAGAAATGTACAAAAGGAAAAACAGATTCCTTTTCTTCTTCAGGACAAAAACGAATCAAAGAACGATGTCTCCTCGTTTGGTTCTTCCTTTGCTCTAGAGAACCCACCACTAGCAAAGTGCTGTTGTGTCTGAAGGTTGCTGTTATTATTGTTGTTCATAGCATAACCAAAAGTCCCGGCATTAGTGTTGTTGTTGTGCAGCATCTGAAGCGTATATGGTGCTTGAGAAGAAGTAGTGTAACTAGAGTGACCAGCAATAGCAGCTGGTCTAATTGGGACTGCAGAAGAATCCTGTGCTGGCCTGTTTGTGGCGTAGCCACTACCACGAGCTGCAGGTACGTCGTGGTTGTGTTTCCCTTCGTAGGTTGTGATTACTGCTCTCATATCGTGTGATGCCCTTTCAACATGTTTTCTCACTGGACAACCGACAGTTGTGCACTTGTAGTAGCTTCTGTTAGATTCATCAAGTAAAAAGTAAACAAAAAGTCAGATTCTGAAGTTCCTTAATTGTGATTATTGAGAAGCAGAGATGTTTATGTTATTACCTTGGATTTGGGTTCCCCTTAACGACTTTCTGGCCATATTTTCTCCATCTGTAACCGTCATCAAGAATGTCGATATCACTTGTTGTCTGCACTACAATCCTTGGCTCCCTCACTGTCTTGCTAACGCCACCATTACCACCATTTGTTTCATTTTCTCCTTTCCTGAAATCATAAAAAGTAAACATTTGAGAACTTTCATATTCAAGATTGTTCAAAGAGTAGGCAAAATAGAGGGTGATGATGATTTGTACCATCTTTTTGCTTCAGGTTCACTTCCACAATCTTCTTCATCTCTGCTGACAATAGATGAGCCTTGTTCAAAGTCATCATCTCCAATAGAATCAGAAGTGGTATTATCATCTTGTTGCAACGCAAATGGGTCAGAGTGATGAAAGCTATTATTGGAATTAGGTTGATCAGAAGAATGGTGACGATGATGATCCAAGCTGGCATTGTACACAGCTGAATGAAACGTGGAAGAAGAAGAAGAAGATCTTCTAGTGGATTGAGGTTTAGGATGGTTATGGCTTCCTTTATACACAATCTCTGTAATCTGACCTTCCAAAGATCTTTCCACTTTCTTCTTCGTTGGACAATTTGGGAAAGTACACTTATAGTAACTCCGAGGATTCTCACTCCCTTTCACCTGTTTCTGTCCGTACTTTCTCCAGTTGTAACCATCTTCTCCTTTCCTTTGTTCCCTTGCATTGTAAGATGCAGCTTGATGACCGTTGTTGTTTTGACGAGCCTCGGATTGGCTCCATTGATCTGACTGGTTCTTCCTCTGTTCTTCCTAAAACACAAAAATGTCCAGAGTTCAGTTACAATAAACAAAACCTGAAAGAAAAGATGGATTAAAGGATTCAAAGGGACAACATACCTGAGGTTGAAAGATAGAACTGTTTGTTGTTGTTGTTGTGGTTGTTTTCGGAGCAGAAACTCCTGATGATTGTGCCTGGAATGAGAAATCGAAAAAGTTAATGTTTGTGATGTTGTTGTTTTTCTTTCCCTCGGTTAAAGCTTTCTGGTTGCTTTCGTTTGTGATTAAAGCTCCTGTGGTTGGAGAAGCAATAACCTGCAAAATCACCACCAATTATTATTATACTATTAAACTCAAAAATTAGAGGTTCCCAATAAAACTAGAGATTTTGTTCAGAATTCAAGAAGGAAGAGACAAGCAGCAGTTATAAACAAACGTAATTAATAATAGATTCGAGAGTTGACTCTGAAAAACTCTCTCTTTCTCTCAGCTGTTGACTTATAACTTTATTACTTCCGATCAACGATTCATATCTAAAGATGTTAAATCAATGATGTCTATCAAGACAACAGATTATCAATAGTTGATTCATCTCAAAAAGAAAAAACAGAGAGGCTTACATTAGCAGAGGAGGAGACAAAAGCAGGAGAATCAAGGAAAACAGAGGGGCTGAAACAAGTGGAAGGAGAAACAAGAGAAGGAGAGATTGAGATTGAAGAAGGAGCAAAAGATCTAAACTTTGGGATCTCAAGATCTTCCAAAGATGATGAAGAAGTTGAAGTTCTTTGAGACCAATTAGTAGCAGAACCACTCATGTTCTGTCTGGTTCTGCTATTGTCCATTGTAAGAAGAGAAGAAGCAGCCATACGAAATTGGTTAGTTATTTTCTTTGTCAAATGAAAGACCAATTTTCAGATATATTTATAGAAAGTAATAAGAGCTTGGAGAAGGAGGCAAAAGGAAAGAGATAGAAGTGATGGATTTATTGTATTTGTTTGATCTGTCTGTATATATAAAACATATTGCACGATCTCTCATTGGCGACTATTCTAATATTAAATTTCATTATTTAGAGTACTCACAAATGAAAGTGTATGTAGTTTCTGAGAAGGTGATAAAAAGTTTGACCGTTGAAAATATGAATAGAAGAAGAAGAAGAAGAAGGCAAAGATGGTCAGAGCTTGTGGCCTTGACTATCAAACGTTGAACAGATCTTTGAGAGGCGGCTTCACGCTTTCATCATCTACGGCTGTCTTGTTGCCACGTGTTTTTGTTTTTATTTTAGTTTTGTGTTTTTTTGGATAAAAATAACAAATCAAACATTTGGGAATCTTGGAAAATTTTAGACTCTTTAGTTGGTAATGGGTAGTATAAAGGTGATTTCTTTGTTTAAAGTACTTAAGTGTAAAGATTAAGAGTGAGTTTGTGAGTATTATTGTTGAGCTAAACCTCTTAATTTAAATCCATATTGTGAATCCATGTGCTCCTATTTGGTGTTTTTTTCTTTATCTTTGTTGGATTTGCACTTAAATAAAAAAGTTAATATTTGACAAATTCTATCACACACAAAAAGATATTTGGAGTATTATTTTGAAGAAATGTGTTTAGTTAGGTAGTTAGATATTCAATTCTACATATTTTTATTCATGTGTGATAGAATGAGATTTTCTTTTTGTTAGGATAGAATTTGAGTTACAAATCATATATGATTTTAATTGTTTGAAATAATTTCTTGTTATTGGCCTAACTTCTGGACTAATAAATAGACAAAACTTTGATTGACAAATTAAAACTTTAAAATTCTTCTGAGGAAAAACAAAATAATGGGATTTTAAATATCTTTTTGACGTCACATGTTATTTGCGTCATTTATATATATAGTTTATGTCACATTATATATTTCAAACAGAAAATTTATAATCTTTAGGTTAGTTTTCTTATAAATTACTCAAATCATGAATTAAACTCCATTATATCCTGTGTGGGATCTTATGATTGTGACTATTGACCAACTCATTTTTTTCACAGACACACATCTATAATTTGCTTTATATAAATCAAATGGATCTATACTTTTAATTAATTGTTTGCTTTAACAAAGATTATTTATTTACTTCTAATTATTTAAGAAAGTTCTTATCCAAAAAAAGCTAGGCTAATATGGATTTTCTTACCAAACCAAATTTTACGTGAAGTTTTATATCGCACACCTATATTAGTTAAAATAATTATGTCTTGAGAGTAGTTTTAATGTATTCTAGTGAATACGTAAAAGAAAAGTCACATATGAATAGAAATATCTCAAAGTACCCTTTTTCAACTCATGTAATATTAAGATACTTCAAAATAGTTATAAAAATTTACAACAACAAAATCATTAACTAATTTTCTAATATTATAAATAAGAGTATTAATTTTATGATTTAAGGATCACGATATTACATGGATAGAAAACGAGCAGAAAAAGAACTTAACTTTAAGAAGTATTTTTGATATGATTGGAAAATCAACCATTTTTTAAATTACTTTATTATTTTCAGAATATTTTCACGATCTATCACTATCTATCACTATCTCAAAGTACCCATTTTAGTTATTGAAATTTTGAAAAATATTATGAAAAGGAAGATTTCAAAATTAGCCATATTATCTTTGATCCTAAATTTGATATTGAGTACAATCTTCGGTTGGAATAACAAGAAACTGGTCGTGGGACACGATGTCTCAAGAGAATACTTTTTTTTGGTTGTTTGTGCAGCAGCGTAAATCGTCAATAGCTAAATACGTTATTTCTTACAGCACTAGAGTTAAAACAACGACTTGAGTCTTTCACAAACTGTACTTAAAACGTCATAGATTTGTCTGCTTTACTTGCAACTTGCAAATTTACCCGGTACGACAATTTCAGCCCAAAAAAGCCCCAAGAGTTCAAAAAACACCTATTATTGTAATACACGTGGCCATCTATACAATCAACACGTTAGCAAACGTGGCAATGTTTGGTTTTTAATAGTTACATCAGAAAGTGAGATAGTAGTTATTACTTAAAAGATCATCATCTTGGGAACAAACAGTCGAAGTCTCTAATGGATCGTGTGAAGACAAGTTGTTTATCAATGGCAGTTTCGTTACAGGAAGGGTTTAGCTATGTCAAGGCTTTTTTCGTCGGTCAGGTATGTGTGTACAAGACGACACATGTCTATGGATCGATGGCTCTTGGTTATTGATTTCATGTTATTATTCTAATTTTGTTTTGGATTTGGAAGACAAAGAGATTGACGGCTAAGAACGAGAAGGAAGCTACGAAAGCTCATCTAACGGAGTCAAAAATGCAAGTTGATGCAACCGATGAAGCTGAAAACGCCAAAAAAAGACTTCATCATCAATCTTGATTTTTAAAAGTATACACAAATATATGTTTTAGTTAATTAATTGTTTTTCAATGTTTATTGTGTTTTTGCGTTTGTAATATATTTAAAAAAATCAGTTATATGTCATTTTTTTGGTCTTCCACCTTATCAAAGGGGTTTTTGAAGGGTTTCTTAATGGGGTTCTTAGTATTTTTTTAATAATAAATCTTAAGAAACTTTTGTGAAAGTTTTTTATTTAAGAACTTTTAAGAGACTTTCAAGGGAGTTTCTTAAGATTTTAATATTATAAAAATAGTTAAGAAACCATTAAGGGTTTCTCCTTTGATGATGCTCTAAAAGCTCACACAAAGACAAACGCAAATTCGTCCCAACACATCAGAATTGATCATTTCCCTAATTTAACAAATTATTTAGCCCTTTTCTTTATTTGATAGATAGGTATAGGCGATTGAGATTACATCAACACATTCTACTGCGTGGCAAATATTTTTTAAAATATATACTTAATACTTTAGTTAATTAATTGATTTTTAGAATGTTTATTGTATTTTGCGTTCGTAAAATATTAACAAAATTGGGTTAACTTGGATAAACATTTGTTAAACAAAGGTATCTTCTCCAAGTGAAAAATATGTTTTCTAATTCGGTAGAGATGAATTGTGTAGAGTATTCCTGCTAACGTAACAGTAGAGAATGAGATCAATGTCAATATCCAGAAATCCTGAAATCACAATCCAAACAAACGTAATGGACAAGTTATCAAATTACATAAGATAGTTAAAACGTAAAGTGGAAGGTACTTACCTTTGGATTGGATACAATGATACCGAATAGATATGCCACCAAGTCAAGAGCTGATTGTAACGAATTCTGAACACCTCCAACTACACAACGGTCGGATTCTGAGACCAGATCCTAATGAAGAACCAAAACATTTACCAAAAGGTTCTTAAGATCTTTTAGATAACACAAAGGTAGTAGATATCATATAACTTAAAAATATGTTGTAATAGACCTGCATTTGTTGGATGACAGCAAGATCAAACATCCACAAGCCAAGTCTTGAAGCAGCAACTCCAGCCATTAGCATGTATGATGCTATTTTATCCTTTTTAACCCAAATCGATCCAACACACACCAATAGACAGCTCCACTACATGAACAAGGACCAGAGGCCGGTTCTCGGATGAATCCAAACTCGGTCCATTAACTGTTTAAAATGGATGATGAAGTTTCAAGTTTATCTATATTACCTGAGACCATAAGGACCAGAGGCCGGTTCTTAGCGTTGAGAGACGGGATTGCATTAGAGGATACAGAAACGTAGCTGCTAGTCCAACTGTTGCACTTATTCCTCTGCCTATACCGATGATATAAGTAGGTATCCCTTCCCATTGTAAAGTAGCAGTCATCAATGTTCCAAAGCTGTGTTAAGGTGGGAGATAGATCCGAATAAATCATTGAAAACCGCAACATTTTGCAGATGAAATCCAAAATGTTAAGAGAGAACCTGAGGACAGTGAAGAACAAGAGTGCTAGAGAAACACCAGGGAGTACAACTTCTTGATTGTAATAAATTTTCCATGCGCCAACAAAGGAACACTCTGATATTCTATCTAGAATCTTCAACATTATAGTTTTACGTGGTTGGTTTTCATCAGAACTCTCCTCTGTTCCCAGACCAGTAGATACAGAAACAGTTGCATCTGTTCCTTCTACTGGCTTTGTCTGGGAACGCAAGATCCGTCTCCTATTGCTTTGAGCTATTGCAGGAACACCGCTATACACAGAAGTAAGAAGCCAATATTCGACCCAAGCGGTTATAGTGGCCCAAGCTGCAAATGTGATTGCTGAGGCCTTAAGCGAGACAAAACTAATGATCAGACCTGTAATAACTGGAGACAGTAGCTTAGAGCTCAAATCAATGCCTCTGACAACAGAGTTCATTCTTGTCAATACAGCTGCTGGATGACCTTCTGACATAACTACAACCCTGTAATTGCCAAAATTGAACTTGATCAATATTTTGGTATGAAGTGTTGCCATCTAAATTTAAGCATTACCAGTCTCGTTCGATCAGAATTGTCCCAGCAAGTGTCGAAAGCACCCCTATAGCACCAGCAACATTTGTCAACACAACCAAGATTGCAAACTCTGGTACATTCAAGGACTTGAGATCCGAAACTAACAACAACTTGATAACTGCTCCACCAGCAACTGTGTAGGAGAGGTTCTGAGACAGGAGCCATAGTCTGAGAACTTTAACATAGTCCATTCCCTCGACCCATTGGCCAACAATGGGGCCAAAAATTGTAGTAGAACCAGATTCAATGGCACCATAAATCGCAGCGAGAAGCAAAGAGTTTGGCCACAAGTAGATCATATACAAAGCAACAGAGAATTCCCATGATCTGCATCACAAAACCCAAAAAACTCATTGAATGAAGAAAGTTTTCTTCTTTCTGCTTATAAACCAACTCTGAACTCATTTAGTCCAAGAAAATTGTTTGAGATTAAGACTGATACAAAAACCTAGCACTCCATCTGGCAAGAAAATATCCAACGTAAAGATATATCACGCAACGACGTCGTAAGGCTGGTGGATTCTGTGGCTCTCTTTCTTCACGTTCTTCTTCTTCCTGTTGAACAACCCTTAATTTCGTCTCATTCTCCATTTTCTGCTGAAAATTCTCAAAAGTTAAACATCATCGATCGAACCAACATTTGCATGCGTGTGTGTGTGTAAAAAGTAAGTCTTTTCTCGAAAGAAGATCGATCAAAAACCAGCAACTTGAGATTTCCGATATAAGCAATAAACATTAATCATAGGAATGAATAAATTGAAAAATTCTCAAAAAAAACAGCTGACTCATCGACCTTATTTGTAGCCGCACAGGAGCTTGGAGAATGAATAAGAAACAGAATCAAAGAAGAAATGCAGAATTACTTTTATGAGTGATTATCAGTTTTGGCAGAGGAATAACATAATTGATAATTCCCACTAGAGTCAAAAAACGGTACCACTTGCAATGAGTGATTGATAAAATTTCTCGTAATTCTGTCTTTAAAAAAAATTACATATGTATAAGCACAACAATGAAATACTCTAAAGTAAGTACAAAAGGGATAAAAAAACAAAAAGTACAAAAGCGAGAGAAGCTTTTGCGTGAACTCACTTCACATTGTTTCTTATGTGAGAGTAATCACAAAAGGGTAAAGCCATTAGATTTGAATGTCAAAGTCTTTCCACTGTAACCATATACCAAATCTTTTGTGTTTCTTAGCCTTTGGTGCAATACATTCAGAATTTTCATCATTTGGAATAGTAACCATAGATTGGCTTCAACTCCTTGCAACAGCTTTATCTAAAGATTCTAAGTGTTGATGATTCTGCTATTTCTCTTATTCATTTGAAGTACCAACATATGAATTGTTGCTTGTCGTTACTATTATTTTTCCAATTTTTAGGATTCCGAATTACCTTAACAAAACTTAAGGAACTTAAGCTTACGCAATCATAAAGGAGCTTCTTTTGAACTTGTTTATCCTACAACTTGAAGAACCTTTCTGAATTAACTTAACTTGGGGGAAAAAGGACAATAAAACCCTTTCCATTGCTAAGATTTCAACAATACAAAAACGAAGAAAGAAAAATTAGAGCAATTGAGCTACAAAAAGATCTAGCAAGCTTTAAATAACCTGCACTGAGACAACAAGATAATGGAACTTGGAACGTCCAAGATGGAGAGGTTATAATTATAAAAACAAGATCTTTCGATGATGATAATACTACTCACACACTGAATCTGAATCTGAATCTGAATCACTGGCGTTGTAACCTGAGAAATCAGACAAAAACAAAAGGTTAAATTCGAAAGCTTAAAGAAGCTTTTGTTGATTGACTTGTAATAATAAAAAGAGAGAGACCTGGTCGTTTGTCTTTCACTTTCCACACTGAAGAACGAACTCTTGAAGCTTTCGTAATCCAAAGTTTCCCCTAATGACGAAGAAAAACAGAAATGAATTCACTTCCAAAATGTCAAAAATTGCAAATCGACCTTATGAATTAGAGGGTTTCAAATGAACCAAAGTGAAAACCCTAAACTGTAATTGATGAGATAAAAGGGATAAAGGCAAAACCTTTCGAGCATCCTTAGGGACTCCATAGCCAGAGTAATACATCTGACCCAATAAAACCTGCATAGTGATGTTCCCAGCTTTAGCTTCTTCAAGAGTGTCTTTGAACCACCGCTTCGCACAATCCGATACCACCGAGGAAAGAGGGACGTAACGGCGACTACTATCACTGGTAGTGGCTGAAGAATCTTTTTCGGGACTCTCCATGGCCTTTGAAGAAATGGGTCGGATCGGTTTTGAGGATTTGATGAATCCAGCTACTGAAGCGGAGGCTGCTCTAAGCCCCGTTTTGATGAGAATTGATTTTCCCATTTTTATTTATATACAGAAAAAAAAGATAATTAAAAGGAAGAAGAGGAGAAATTGATATCTTCTGATTCCGTTTGGTTAAAATTGTCAACCAAATCAACATGTCGTTTCCAACAATCTGGTTTGTAGTTTGGAATTTTGATTTTACGGTTTGTGTTGGTTTAGTTTTCAGGATATTTTAACTACAAAGACAAATTAACACATGCTTTAGACTCTAGAGTTTAGTATTTTAAAATATATGTTATTGTAATAAAAGCCTTCAGTGTATAAATGATAACTACCAAATTATGCCGAATGTAAAATCTTACAGAAGTTTTTTAATTTTATATGCAGAATTACTTAAAATCAAATAGTAACAGCTAAATGTAGAATTTGGCAGAATTTTTTTTTTAATAATTAGATCGATAAAATCCAATTTATAACCAAAGTCTATCCTAGAATTTCATTTAATCTATTTATGATAGTGTGTTGAATCTTTGATGCTAGACTCATATACCAAAAAAATTCCACCCAAAAATATTTTTAATCTACTTTGCATGAAAACGTTAAATCCCTTATACCATATTTATTATATAAAAAAAAACAAACAAATCTGATGAGCCAAATCAAAAACTAAATGGGTAGAAAAAGAAATCTTAAATACAATAATAAATGAAAGGGTTAGATTTTTAATATTCAAAATACAATTATTAATTATTATTTATATCTAAAGTTTTAGTACTTTATATATTCAAAATTACAAATAGAAATCATCTATATTTGTTGTTGGATATTTATTTAGATTGTTTAAAAATTCCATTTTTTGTTACCATAATGGTTATTTATGAGCGTATTTAAAGTTATAATAATTATTGAATAAGATTTCACTATAGAAGTAGTAGTTACCAATGAATATACACATAATAGTAATAAAAGGATACATGTTACCAGTTAAAAGAGAAAAAGTAGACCTATTCTATACTTCCACTTAATTCAATTTCACAATTATAACTGGTAACAATAAAAGAGAATCCAGTCACATTGGACATAATTCCACAATTCGACATTCACCAGGTAAGGCCTCATACTCGGATAACTTTTTCGGAGAGTCCAAATCTTTTAATATATGCTGATTCAGTTTTCATATGTATTTTATTGCAATGATGTTTCACTCGATCACAAAATTTGAGACATTTTTGTATAAATGTTTCTAAATAATATAATATAATTTTTATGCCAAACATGTAGAAAAAGATGATCTAATCATATCAAACATATTACAATCATTTTGATTTTGCACATATCTAATAACTATTTTCATTGTTTCAAACACATAATTGAATTAATTTTCATTTTATAATTTTATTATATTTTTAGGAGAGATATCTATAAAAAATTTAGCTTTAAGTTTCAATGGCAAAAATAAAAATTTATTTATTGTTAGTGGCATTCTTTTTAGTCATTTTCATCTCAGCCCAAAATAACATTACCTAATCATATTATTTATATATATATTGTACAAGATTTGGACGTTATTTTCTGAGATGGATAATTGTTTGTGACTTATAACAAATTTGAGGATTGTTGGATTGAGATTAGATTTAGAATTAGAGTTTATGATTTATAACAAAGAAATTAAACGTTTTCAAGAAAAGTTTATTATTTTAGGAAAAAGTGCAATTAAATGTAGTTTATCCTAATAAGAAGCATAAGCCATTCCAAACTTTTTAATGTACACTAATTCAACTTCTAGATTTTTTCATAGCAACAACCTATTTTCTTTTTTTTTATACTCGTACACATGCAAATCATCTTTTGCAAATGAAATTTTACCACCATTTTGCATCAAATACTTTGGACACAGTGGCTTATACTTATTTCTCCACCCATGTAGAACAAGTGTTGCACTAACCATATATGCAGTATAAGTCCAAGAACAATCATGCTGAGCTGGTCTCTAATCAATTCAGTTTTTTTGTTTGTCTTAAACTTAATTCTAGGATTTTTGGGTAAATACTATGTTGATACAATAGTTGTATTCCAAAACAAATACACATGTTTTGTGTCATCCGAAAGACGCAAAGAACTCTGATGTTTTCCAACACATATTTGAATTTTTTTTCTTCTACTAATTTTTTCGAGTTTTCATGTGAAATCAATACTGACAATTTAGCTCTAAACCTAGACAACAATTTAGATGGAAGCATATTCAAAGTAAATGACCTTCTAAAGCCTCTCATCAATATTGCATCCTCCTCAAAACCATAGTCATAATTACTCATCTCATCAGCAATTGGTTTTGTCTCATTCACTCTTTGAGCATCACTTTGATTTCTACTTATAGTTTTCATATCTCTGGAAAGTTAATCATAATACTCTTTTGTCTTTTTTGATACTTTCCTTCTCTATTCTTGCTATTTCTTTAATTTTGATAAGATTCACCATTAATTATCAAAACCAAAATTTTTTTTGTCAAAACAACTAAGTGCCATAGATTTTGTAAATCAAAAGCAAAAGATCACCATCATCAGCTCCGTATGATTTCAAAATTTCCAAGTTGCGTGTTTTAGGGGACTTTTATTTTATTTTCGTAATGTTGAGGGAATGGACTCTTTAGGGTGACGCTTGTTTTGACAGTGACCCCAGTTAAAAAGTAGCAACTTCTTTGTATTCTATCTTCATTTTATTCTACTCGAATATCAACTCAATGATATGAATTAAACTCAAAAATTTGTCCAGATGATTTCAACTGTTGGTTCTAAGAAAGAGAACGATCATAACATTTATGTGTATTGGAATATGAATAGAATAATGGGTTGATATTTTGATATTTGTTATCTCAAAAGACACACATACAATGGACTGAAAAAACATTACAAAGAATGTTCTATGAAAGGAGAAAAAGAATTAAGAACAAATCAATCCGACATAATTTCCGTAAAATTTAATGCAAATTCCGGAATTATCTACTTACAACATACACACCTATAAAACCGTACAATATACATACATACATTCATTCATTCATATATATAAGCGATGACAGTAAGTATTTTGATGTTATGTTTGAAATTGACATTGTATAACCTACCTGACTCGAGCGCTTTTGCGCATTTATCAAACGACAATCACAATGCGAAAGAAACTGTGTAGCTAGATTCACGAATCACTCCAACTATCTGTATCTTCGTCCTCGTCGCTTCCAGCCATTGCCTACACCAATGTCACACCGGTTACGATGGTATGCGATAGAGAAAAAGAGTAATCTTATTGGGTCTATGATCAGGCTAATAACTAAATGTTTCTTCTTAAGAAGCTGCTCTGGATCCAATCTTTATATTATGTGAGACTAAATTCCTGAGAGTTGTTTTTGATTCATGTAAAATCGAAATGCAAGGGACCACAAAGGGGAAAAACTTTGGAAAACGATTACTATCTTAAAAGGAGATGGAAAGAGAGTCACAGACCTGGCGTATGGTGTTTGCTTTCTCTAATATTGCAGCTACCCTTATGTTCGTTTTAGGACCAGTTTGGATGCTGGGCCGTGTTGGTGTTGCAGGCTTCAGATTGACCGACTGCATAAACAAAAAATGCATAAAACTTCAAATCTAAAATTCTGATAATTAAAACAACATTCGATATGGCATTTGGGAGTTTACATGATCAGTATAGAAACATTTAGATATATTGCATTCGTCAGAGGCGAAAGACACAAATTGCCACGATTAATTACAAATAAAGAACAAGAAAGGAAGAAAAGTGTGTGCTACCTTGTTTCTTATTTGTGCAAGCAACGAATCTTTGTCATCTTGCTTTGATTTGATTGGTGGTTGGACCATCTCAGAGACTTTCTTCATCTGGTAAACCATCAGAGCAAGTGATTAGACACATATGTTTAGCAAAGGCGTAGTATTGCAGACAAAATTTAATGTTTACCGTGCGTCTGTCATGAGCTGCAACGGCATCCACAAGCGGACTCCTTGGCCGAGGAAGCCTAACTGTGGGGACTACTTCTGGCTTATTTGTATCCAAGGTAGGTGCAACAGAGAATGCGCTGACAGGCCACATAGCATCTCCCACTGAAACCGGAATTATTTTCTTAACTGATGAGTTTGATGGCTCTGCTGTTTCTGCCTTTGAAGCATCAAGAACCCAGTAATCCTGATCTTCTACCTTTGTTGATTGGATTGGCATCCAGGCTTTGATTTCGGGACAATTGTGTTGATCGCTTGAGCTTTCTGAAACATGTGCATCTGTGTTGTCCTTGATATCTTCGCATTTCGTTGATAGATCCTGAGGCACCTGCAACGCTGACTCTTGTGAATGAATGAGCTCGTGGTTCTGAGCTGCATGGTCAGCTGAAAGATTGTTCTCTTCAGAACCAAAGTCCTCTATACACCTCAGATTAGGCGTTGTAGCGAGCTCAGAATTGTCGAATTGACTACTTAATTCAGTGCCAATGGTTGGGAACTGAATGAATGATTGCTGCAGCACTTCTGACGCATTGTTCACAAACCCTCCAACAAGTTGTTCTGAATTGTCACTTCCTAAAGACACAGACAGCTCTGATGGTTTAGACTCAGTTTGAACATTCAAGCCTGAACCAATGTGTGGTGCTGCTAACGGAGCAGGACTACTGGTTTCAATGGATTCCCCCATGAAAGTAGGAAAAGAATGGGGAGCCTTCCCGATTCGCCATTGCATAGGAGGAAGGGGAGGCAACGGTGGCATGTCCTCCTGAATGGGTGGAGTAATCTCAGGGATGAAACCAAAGCTGGGAAAAGTAGAATTCAGATTCAAATCTTGTTTAGGAATGTTCAATTCTGTACTTGCTGATTGTGGTACAAACTCTATTCCCCCGGAAACATTTGACTGCGGCAATTCCTCATCTACAAATGCATGGCTTGCACAAGGTGTTTGTATTTTATCTGTCTGCTCAATAGTCACACTCTCTAACAGGTTCAGATTATTCATTGGTAAGGAATCTATGCAATTATCAACATGAATGCTTTTACAAGGAGATTTGGTTTCTGTATCTCTGTCACTTTGATCCAGAGATGGCATGGGGCTTTGATCCAGGTCATTGTTATCTCGGGCAGCACCCAGACCTTCTGAAGACACTTCCAGTGGGATTTTCTGCAGTTTTATGTCTGACTCTTGATTATTTTCTGCTGGTAGTTTACTGTCAGACTTCACAACTGTATCATCACTAATCTCTTTACCTTCAGATGATGATCGATACTTATTGGTCGAAAACCAAGGCAGAGAAGATGTCGAAGTAGTAGATGACAGGCTAATGGCACGGTCAACATCGCCACTGGAGGTATCAGCGTGATTATCAGACACAGAAGAATCTGCTTTCGTGACAATGTCAGTGGCTGCGTTGTCCAACCCTGGAAGGTCAGAATCTTCATCACATTTGCTAAATGTAGGTGAAGTATCTTCTATCAATTTCTCTCCTCCCATGTTAAAATCAGAAGTTACACTACCATCAACTTCGGCAGGCATGGAAAATTCTTTCTCTAGTGTGTCTTCATGGGTTTCTGAAACATATACATCAGAAGTGGTGCCAAAGAAATTTGTGACCTGAGCAACTGAACTTTGATAATTAACATCAGCAACTGAACCTTGAGAATCAACGTCAGTGACTGAGTTTTGAGAATCAACGCCAGCAATTGCATTAGTCAATGTAACACAATCTGTTTCATCATCCACAGTATCGTTTAAGTGAACCTTACCAACTGTAGTATGAGCAGAGTCTTTAGAGGGCATATCAGGTGAAACTTCCAGCCCCATCCCAACTGAGCAAGGTAACAATGTTGCTGTCTGGTTACTACCATCACAGCTTTTAGCATCGCTGCCTGAGTTAGCTAAAAGTTCAGAACAAGCAACTATAGAGTTTTTCTCAGTATCATTATTTGCAACAGGTAACTGTTGACCTGTCTTACTATCAACAAACACTTGATGACTAATGCCTGAGTTTACTAAATTTGAAGAGTAATCGACCACATAGTTTTTCTCAATGGTAGTACTGTACCTGCTTCCTTCAGAAGTTGAACTAATTGATGAAGTTTCAGAAGGGACGTTACACTTTTTACCATCAAAAGATGCACAAAAACGTGGAGAATCGACTACTGGATCCACCTTGCTACCAACATTTCCCTTCTTAATTAGATCAAGTTCTGGAGGACTGTCAACAACTTTTGGTACGAAAGATTGAACAGCCAGTGAACACGATTCAGAATTCTGAGAGACTGGCCTTGGACTTGAACATGTATCATTCGAACTAAATGAAGTCTGTCCATCTACGTTGCTGCTATTAACTGATTCCTGAACATTAAAATCATGAGAAACTTTCTTGGTTTCAGGAGTTATGTGAGACCTGGAATCTACCAGCTCACTCTTACGGCTAGATGTAGAATCCACCGGCTCACTCTTAAGACTAGATGTAGAAGGTGCACATCGAGACAGTTTCTCTCCATCAGATTGATAGTCAATGGATATGCTTGTAGTGTCAGAGCAAGAACAAATAGTGCTTCGTTTTCCAGACGAGCTTCGACCATTTTCAGACACTGGTGGGTTTCCATTTGAATGAGAAAACGAAAATTGAGGTGGGTCATCAGTCCTCCCTTCACCCACATCAGAATATGTACGATGGCTTCCATTCTTCGAAGAACCTGATTTATTCTTAGTTCTACACTCATCGTCTGTTTCTGTTTCCGACTCCATTGTGGCTGGTGCGTCCACATAATTGTCAGCCTCACTGGTTAAATCTTCAGAATAACTCCTATGTTGAAGAAATCCTGGCTTTCCATTCAAATTACTCTGTGAATCCTTTGTAATAGTTCTACCAGGGACCTCGTTGTGAGTAGATTCAAGCACTGTCTCTATGTCTTTTTCAATAAAACCTCCATTTACGTTAATAGTTGCCACATTTTCCTGCTCATTTGGCAATGGAACCTCTGATCTACTTCCTCTGTCAGACTTTTCCAGAGCAGCCACCATACTTATTTCAAGTATATCAGTTACTACGTCTCTAGTACTATCCATATTCCATGTCAACAAACCGGGTTTTGAAGTAATCATTTCATCATCTTTTTTGTCATCAACACGTGTCTGCACAAATTTCTCCATGTAACTTTCCCCTGATTTCGAAATAAGGGAATACCCATCCAGCTTCCTAGTTTTTAACTTCACAACTCGTGCTGGATCTGAATGACGAGCCTCTGAATGCTCCTCCAAAAATAATTCATGCAATCTGTGCCAGTTGAATGATATGAAGCAACCATCATCACTCACAGTTAAATTCAAACATAGGAACAGAGGGAAATAACAGGAATGACAAGCATACAAAAAAATAAAATAGATAATACCCACTTGGCGTGTGATGTTAGAGCATTTTCGGGTGTTCCTCCATTCCTCCATTGAGATGCTCTCCTCTGCAAGAGATTAGAAGGAAAAACTATGAGAAGTGCACAGTCAAGGATAAGATACACATATAAAACACCAATTGCATTGATATGATAACCTAACCATCATTGGACCTGTCTAAGTATCATGGTAAGCTATAAGACAAGTACATAAAAAATTTCTACTTCTTCAGCAAAAATATAAACAAGAAGGATCACATTGCAATCCACAAGCTACAACCAGAACTAGAAAGCTCCCTCTTTTGGCAGTGCTACTACCTTTGCTTTCTGTGATTTCTTCTCTCTCTGAATATCATCCCATGTTTCTTCATATGAAGAAGTTTCGAGCCTAACAAATGATGGATCAGTGTAGCGTTTCAAGCATGCCCCAGCTCCCGAAATATCAAATCTAATCAAAACCAAAAAAAAAATGTTATATCCTCAGATATCACAAAGGACTAAAGAAGAGATACAATCAAACAAGATAAATAATACTTGTCTAGAAGAAATAGCCGTGGTGGACCTCGGCATTCCTCATAAAAATCCATTACACATCGGGGTAAGTCACCACGTGTAACCACACTCTGATCAAGCTGTAGATTTGGATGCCATTCCATGCCTGAAATAGAGTTATAGACTTTATAGTCATCAGAAATAATCCAACAACATAGATCATGAATGTTCATAAGCAAAACAATATGTCCAACCTTTATTAGAGAAAAATGGTGAATGATCGGTTTGGCACAGTAATGCCTTTTCTATGGAAGGGAATTCTGCTTCCAGCTGTTGTACACGAGCCATTAGACCGTGGCTTCTAGAAGCAGTTGCCATTACTTCTTCGTGCAAGTCATGAAACATCTCAGCAGCAAACCTTCCAAACAACAACAAATAACATGAATAAGTAAAAAAATTCGTCAATTTCTCACTTTGACAACCAAATTTCTCGATAAAAGCCCTCAGATTCGTCAAACAAGTCGAAATTTTGTTGCTTTAAATCTTGTGGGTCGAGAAAAACGGATTCAAAAACTCCGAATTACGCCGCGATTAGAGGTCAATTACAGGAATTCCCAAGCACAAAAGGAAGAAAATGCAAGTGGAAATTAAAAAACTTACTCGGCGAGATCACCAAGTTGACGCAAAATGCCAACGAGACCAGCCATGGCGACTCCTTCAAGGAGAGCTTCAGGATCATCTTTATCAGCGGCTTGGTACAGATCCGGATCTGCTAATCCGTACTCGTTGCGAGACTGGTACCTCGTCAACGGCATTGTAGAGCTTCTGATTAGCTCCTTGATACACTTGTTGAATGGAAGAACTTTACAAGGAAAATCTACTTATCTCCACCTCTCAATTAATCTCTCTCTCCATTGAATTAGTGACCGCCCACATCAGAAATGTGACGCAATCACTTTATGGTGTCTGATACCGAAACGGACTTTCTGTGGATTCGAAACGGCGGATATTAAGGACCACGGGCACAGAGACAGAGAGCCTAAGACTATATAAGAAATTACCTAAAATACCCCTTAAAATGTTAACTTTTTATAAATACAATCGAAAATCATATAGCTCATTGTTTAGGGGCTTTTTTTGGAACAGGTTTTGAACTTTAGACCAATCTTAACAACCAAATTGACATCTTAAGCGACCAAACCATGTAGGGGATATGTAGACCCCTGAGTAAAGTTTGAGACTCATAATTAAAGTGGTCAAAACTGTGATTAATCATCTTTACCTAAACACAATTTAGTTTTTAAGAAACCGACGAGTCAATTCAAAATAAAAGAGAGTGAAGAGTCTATCACTGTAATTACTCAACAGGAACATGAAAAGACTGGATCAACGAAAGGAATGATTCGCCTTCTCTTTCCCACCTTGAAAAATCTGTCTTTAAATACTCGTACTAAAGTAAAGACAGTTCCTTTGTGAGCTCCATGTTCAAGTTTTTTCTTGCTTAGGTTTTTGTTTTTGGGTGAGTTTCACTGTTTGCAGGTTCAAATATGTCTTATATTCCTCCACATAAGCGACATTCGAAGGATCCGCTCAAACCTTCCCCTGTTCCAGATTCTCTTTCTTCGAAATTCCAGAAAAACCTCAACTTTAATAAGAGTTCTAGTGATAAATTCAACCGTATTATATATCAGAAGAATTCCAAATCCAAATGGTTTCTTGTTGGTTCAAATGGAATCGAGGATGAGGTTCCTTCATATGTTAAGTTTGCGCCAGTGTCTTCTGATTGCGTTGAAACCAGAAATGGAGAAAAGCCTTTGGTGCTTATGAACAACAATGTCCAAAATGGTAACAGACTGTTGCTTAGCGTTGTACTTTCTTTGTCTATATATAGAGGTGCAAGCTTTATGCTGCTCGTTTGTGTCTTAACGCATTATTTGGACAAAATCATCTAAATGCTGAAACGAACAACACTTGTGATTATTTTGTATGTTTATTTTCAGTGAATATGAATATTGGAGAAAGTGAAGAAGAGAGAAATCAATGGCTTTTAGTAGCAGAGAAGGTTGAGGAGGATCTTGTGTTGGCATATGAGCAAGCTAAAACTGAAATGGAAAAGCATCATCATGTATTGAGATTAGTTGCTAGGTTTGGTAAAATTCTGTTCTTTGGGTAAGCGATTGTCTCATTTTACATCTTGTTGTTTACTAAACTTTCTATTTTCTTAGTTTTCTAACGTATATAACACAAAAACACAGGCGCCAAGCTGGTCCTGTAGCTGAATCTTCCCGTAAAATCTTGGATAAGATGTTCTCAACAGACGTCCCAACTTCTTACTTGGAATACATAAAATCTAAGGTTTTACCAAGCCATGGATTTGGTATTGATTTGGAAAAGGAAAGATACACTGTGAAGGTACCTATTTTGTTCTCTTAAATCTATCCTCTTGATGTCATTTGAATTTACTATATTTGTCTGGCTTCTATTCTTAGGTCTCACATTATACTCGTCCCAATGCAACTATCAACTGTAAATGCATCCTTAAGGAAGATGGACGTCTCAGTATGTACAAGGCAAGTCTCAAATAGTTTTTGTGTGTGAGAATTATTGTTCTGTGAACATATGATTTGCTCTAAGTAGTGGTGCTACACATTTGAACATCTTACATTGAAGCTTAAATTAACTTTTGCAACAGGCCGAGTTAAATCCTGTAAGGCATTTGGTTGTTGATGTGTCCTGCATTCATAAGAATCTCGACATGAGACTAATGGTCTCCGCCAAGAGAAAAATAACAGAACTCAGCGTAAGTTGATATACATATTTTTCTTCATAAGTTATGTCTCTCTCGGACATAGCTTGCATGATCTTTCTTTAATGTGCAGGAGAAAGAGGTAAGTAACATTAAAGCGCTACTGGATTCAGCAACGGTTGATCCAAATGTGAAAGGCGGTTTAAGGTGGCCGCTTGGTAAATCTTCATCTGAAGATGGATACAGAGCATTTGAAGCTTGTCACGTTAAAGCTACTGTCTACAAAAACCAAACTCTAAGGCTTAGGGTTAGGGAGACTGATAGATACAATGAGAGGGTTGTAGCAGGGGAAATCAAAAGGGAAGTAACACTGATGCTTAAAGACATTAACACCAAGTTACAGGTAAATAATTGTCCTCTTGTAACTTAGAAACTCGAATGAAAGTGAGACTTATAGTAATTACACTTGTGGTTTGCAGGAACAAAGCATTGAGAGGGGTTGTGTTTTGGAAATGCTTCGAGATGCTCTTGGAACCATGTGGGACTTCTTGCATTGCGATGCCTATCTTGTGTGATTAACAACCATATGATGTAGCTGGTGCTCTTGGGGTTCTCTTTTTCTTTCTGCTGTGTTTTGATACATTAATATTTTGGGTTGTGAAGGATTGAACTTGTGAACGAAAAAGTTTCCTTTCATGTATGCGAACATGGAGTGTGTGCAGTTTATTGCATACTGAAGTATCATTTTACTTAAAATGTCTAATCACAATCTTAAGTATTGCTATACACTGAAAGATTTCCTATGATCACAGTCAAGTTTGATGTATGTGTTACCTTTTGATTAGATTACGCTTAAAGGTAAGTTTCAGTGCTAGCAGTGAAATAATTGGTGAAAACAATGTGGAACAAACAGAACAACTGTAGTTCCAATGTATAATAGCACTTGAGTTATATGCATTTGTAAGGTTTTCTCTTCTCCTTTAAATATGTCAAAAGACCAAATACATCAAGTTTGCAACTATGTAGGGTAGGTCACAACGGTTAAACTAGGTGTGCTATAAAATCAACTGCTTTATCCGTCAAACCTTTATCACATAACCTGCAAATGACTTCCTCAGTTCTTGAACTCTTAACAAACAAGTTCATGTTAAATGCTTCCACCAATAAACTGTGAGCACAAACAACCTCGTCCACCTCAATAAATGCACTAATCATAATATCATATGTGTGGCTGTTCCGGTTAACTCCATTCGTTTCCATCTCTTTCCATAGAGTCTTGGCTCGACTTAGATCCCCGGCCTTAGCCAATGCCTTAATCACTATGTTGTATGTAACTACATTAGGCTTCGAACCTAGCTTGTCCATAGAAGACATCATCTTTATGGCCCCTTCGATATCTTTCTGCTTGCATAAGCCATTGATATACACATTATAGGTATAAACATCAGGACACAAACCTAACAAGAGCAACTCATCAAAAAGGTTTTCTGCCTTTAGGTAATCCTCATCCACAATAATCCCTTGCAATACGATTGTATAACAAACAATATCAGGCTCTATTCTGTCACATTTCATTTGATTAAGTACACTTACAACTTCTTTTCCCCTTCCCCCTTCAACCAAGAACCTCATTACAACTGTATAATCCCGCAACCCTGGTGAAAATCGAGTCTTTCTGAGATCTTCCATATATCCAATTATATCAAAACATGAAGAATCCTTGTGTTTACATACATAACCCAGTAAGCGAGAGTATAATCTTGGATCAACAATAAAACTATCATCACTCATGTATTTCACTAAATCCGTAGCACAATCTACCTCACCTATTCTACAGAGAGCATCGATCAATATCTCGAAAGTAGATTCCTCTAACCTTACACCCATTCTACTAGCTTTAAGCAAAATCTCAGGCACCAATTCAATACTTTTTCTGTTTCTCACAAGACCTAAGAGCAAAGCATTAAGCGTGTAAGCAGAAGGCTCGCACCTGAAATTGGGGATTTTGAAGAAAACGTCAATTGCTTCTTCGATTCTACCCGATAAGTCATAAGCAACAATAACATCTCTGAAAATGGATTCAGGAGTATCAAACTTCTCTGACGTTTCAAGGTGACTGAGAACAGATGAAATATTCTCGAGTTGAGAAGCTTTAGCTAGGGTTTTAATAACAAATCTGTAAGCTTGAGGAGTGGGCTCGCAGTTATGGAGTCGGAATGAGTTCCTGAGAGTTTGTATGACACTAACATTCTCTGAACCTGCGATTAGACTGCTTCTTAGCTCTTCCATGGCATACTTCTGCTTGAGATTTTCATTCCATTTTGTTTTGAACGAAGAGTGTGGAAACTTCCGATATTTTCTGAGGAAATTTGACATTCGGTGCCATGCTGAAGATCTTGTCATTTCAATTTGATCGGTAAATTGTACCGTCGAGGTGAATTAAAAGACAGAAACGGGAAGCCATGGAAGAAGATAGTCCATAAAAGCCGAACTAGATTCTTAAGCCCACAATGAGCCCAATTCATGTATCTTTTTTTTTTTTTTCCCGCAATGAAACTTCGTTAATAACCGAGTTGGTATAAAAGAACACAACCCAAAAACAAACCGATTACAACCATTGGTAAAGACCAAGTTCGACATTAGTTAAAGCAGAGACAAAGATCATCCAAAAGTAGATAGCTAGAGAAGAGAAAACATTCGAAAAACATAATTATTCGGTTGATATAAGACGTCTTAGATGCTTTTAGACTTGGTTTTATGTGGAAATTTTTCAGGTTCAAATTCTCTTTTCCTTTTTGCTGCAGTACTAGAAGTTTCCACTGAGTGGGAGGGTTTGTCCGTACGAATGTTTTCGAAATCCAGTGGTGGCGCGTTCACATCAGATATGAAGGTTTCGTTGGCGTTAGCCAAGACATCATCGATGGTGATTATGATATTGTAAGTTGTTGTGGAGTCATTCTCGGTGGTGACCTCAGTGTTGGAAAGAGGTGGTTGCATTACCAGAGAGGTTGAGAGTGATGGATTGTCTGAGGAGGTGAGATTTTCAGATGTAGGGTTGTCCTCGGCGTTGGTGTGAATAGAAAGAATGAGATAATCAGTGGGTAGTGGGGTGAAAGGACAAAAGCAGGTGTTATGTGTGAGTCTTTGGCAGTTAAACCAGAATCTAGAGACCCACTCATAAAAGAATTCCACTTGAAACATGTCATCATTTTGGCAATGAACAATTTTGTAGTACTTCAGCTTGTCTTGAATATTAAAATTGATTTTTGCTCTTATGGTAAAGGGTCTTGTGATCGAACCTTCATGTAGATACACCTCCAAAACCTCACTTAAGGAGCTCGTGATAGTTCTCACTGCATATTCAGATGCATATTGAAGAGGAAGATTACGTACTTAGACCCAAAGTTGGACAGTTGAGAGGAAGTTAGGCGAGGGATAGTCTTCCCATTTCCCAATAGCCACAAGACAGCCAGTATATACAATAGGTTGCATTCTCAGGATTGCATTAAGATCCTTATCTAACTCAAAGAAGAATTGGGCATGTTCTTTGTCAATCATACGTCCCTTGACCAAGTTTCGGAGGCTCCAATCCTTCGGTAGGTCTTCAACCAGCTCCTGAAGACTCTGTTCCCAGCAGTTGAATGGTCTAGCCACTAAGCTTCTTCAGTTTTTCACCAACGTTTCCTCATAGTTGTGGGCTGACAAGAAGATTTTAGGATCCTTTATGCCCAAGTGAAACTGGTTTAGAGCCTGCCATAAATTGTTGTTCATCTCTGTTTCTTCAGTGATGAAGATCCAATATTACTCCTCCCTACTAATAGGTAAACTCCTCTAACCTTCGCTTATCTCGCCTCTTCATTGGTTCAAGCTTTTTGGGAGAAGCAATACACCTTGCATCGTTGCGTGAAGGGATGAAAAAGGCTTAGAATCACACTTAAAGATGATGTTCATCTCCATACTTAGGATCTCGGCTGTGATTGGTTGATATGTGAGGTTAAGGTCATTTGGCAGAGGATTATGTCTAATTTGGGGTGGAATTGAGAGATTATGATTAAAAATTAAATCCAAAACCAGGGAAATAGAGATTAGAGGAATGATTACTAGAGAAAGAATGAATATAAAGAATGATTATATTTAAAGAAATATTTTGTTGCCGAGAAGGGGATTGGCCAACGCGGCAAAATGGTTATGGGGAGAAGAGACAATCAACAACTAAACTTATAGTGGAATGATTACCTAGGAAGGGGGAAACTGAAATGACAAATGCAAGTGGCAATATCACTGATGGGCTTAGAGTTGGTGTTTAAATCGTCTAGGATTAAATGTGGGGATAATGGGTTGTAGAGAAACATTGACCAATACAGCTTTTGGACTTAGAGTATGATCGTGGCCCAAACGGTTATGATAGCTTCATGGGCTATTCCTAAGCGCATTGTCGGGCCAATTCATGCAATAAGAGTTATGGCCCAGAACTTCAACATAACAGAGGGGGAGTATTTTAGGTGGCTTTATTACAGTATTAGCCTAAATGGGCTTCATTTCACCTAAGAAAAGGTCTAGATAGGGAAGAAGTGAAGAGAGGAGGAAAAGGAACATGGCTATAGGGGAGGGAACAGTAGTTCCTCTGGCTTAGTCAGTTACTCCACCAATTATCTTACCTAAAAGAACCAAGCCAGCTGGGTTCACCTCTAGCTATGTAGTCTTCGTACCTCCCTTCCAAAATCACACTGTTGGCGATGACATTAGTCTTGTGATTGTATTTAGCATGTATAACTTTGAACTCGATGCAATCAAATCGCTCAATCAATTTGTGAATTCTTTTAGTCCACATCTTGAATCTTGGCCATTTCTCATGTTTTGTAATGGCATCAAATAACGTTTTATCATTAATGTAAACTTCAGCCTAGCCAATCCTGATATCCTTTAGAGCATTGAGAACCCACACCAGGCCGTGGAATTCTAAGTTCATAAGGGAATATTCACATTGCAATACATGCTTGGCGTGTAAGAGGGTATTAGCTCTAATTCCGTGATAATAAAGGCAGCACCGTGAAGATCACCGACCCATGATTTCTTGACTTTCTAGTTAATTGTGTACTGGTAGTTGGAGTGGTTAGTAGCAGCTCCTTGATAATTTTCCATAGCTCGTTTTTTGTTATTGTCTTTCATTAGACTTCGAGAATGTATCCACATCTCAGCGTCTGTACTGGATCCCTTTAATTCCTCCTAGATATTAGAGTCTTGTCCTTGCATAACTTTGGAGTTCCGAACTTTCCGGATAGTCCAAAGAATCCATGGAAATTTTCTGATGTTACCAGCTCTGGATTTTTTATGGGAATACTTGTTGATGAGAAATGCCAAATTATTATGCAGTGAGTTAGTCAAGAACCCACCTTGGGGATGTTGATGTTGGATAGAGCCCATATTAGTCTTGCATGAGGGCAATGAAATAGGCAAAAATTAATTTTTTCTGCTTTTATTAAGACAAATAGAGCATCTATCATCTGTGATAATGGCTCTACTTCTTAACATCTCTCTAACAGCAAGGGCACCACTTGCTACTCTCCATAAAAAGAGACTTATCTTGCTTGGAACGTCCAATTTCCAGATTTTCTTCTTCAGAGTTGTGATACAATTGGTGGAATTTTGGTTAGAAAACCCACTAGCATTCCTTTGATGAGTAAGGAGCCAATATTCACTTTTTACCGTGTAATGTCCAGAGTTATTATATCACCAAACCCAAGAGTCTTGCTCTGTAGTGGATGGTTGCGTGTTTAGAATTCTCTTGGCATATGTTTCGTGAAAGGTTTCTTTAACTTTATTAGCGTCCCAGTCTCCATTAGATATAAGATCTGAAGCTTTCAGGCAAACATCTAATAGTAGTTCTTTGCTTATAGGTGGTTTCGGGTGGGTATCAAGGATCACTTAGTTGTCCAAACATAAGTGTCTCTACTATTGTCAATCTGTCTAATGAGTCTTTTTGTGAGAAGTTCTCTCCCGCAACAAATGCTTCTCCATGTGTAAGATAATCTCATACCAAGACCACAATCCATGAAATTAGAATTCCTAAAATATCGAGACTTGAATGTTTTTACCAAAAGGGAATCTGAGTTATTTATTAGTTTCCAATGTCTCTAAAGCCTAGACCTCCATATTTTTTCGAATTAAACATCTTGCTCTATGAGATCCAAGGATTTTTTTTTTTGTCCTTAACAGAGTTCTACCAGAATTGTGTCATAGCTCTAATCATTTTCTTGCATTGATTTATGGAGAGCTTGAAACTTGACATTGCATATATTGGGAATGCCATAGCCACTGCTTTAATAAGTGTTTCCTTTCCACCAAGGGAGAGAGTTTTTGAGTACCAATTATCGGTTCTGGATGAAAGTTTATCAGAGATGTTCCGAAAGATTTCCTTTTTAGATTGTTTGAAGCATTCTGGCAAACCAAGGTACTTCCCAATACCATGATCTGAGCTTATATTCAGAATTGTTTTGATTGCTAACCTTTTGTCATTACTGATCTTGCTTCCCAAAGTGATCGCCGATTTGTCTAGGTTGATACATTGCCTTGAAATACTTTCATATTTTTCAAAGGAAGATTCAGACCTCACTACACCACCTAGTTTGTCATTATTATCTGATATGTCATTAAATTCTCTTACTAAAAACCAAGGTTGGACTCTACATTCCCAAAGCTTTTGATATTATTCCAAATCTCAGGTCTGAGATGCGTGACTGGGTCATAGACAAATGTTAAAAAAATGGATTGGTTTCCAATTGGTATTGTTGAATCAATGTAGTATGAGCATGCCTGGAAAATATTTACATTCATGTGGTCCTTCCAAAGAAGAGCCAGACTTCCACTAAGTCCCTTAGGCTTAATAGTGAATAGATAGATGGTCATAACCAGTCCATCTCTTAATAGATTCTAAGTTAGTCATATTATTTTTCGTCTCTATGAGGAACAATATGTCCGGAAATAACTTCTTACATATTTCCTTAAGGCGTCGAACTGTCAGGGTGCTCCTTAATCCCTGACAATTCCAACTCAGAACATTCATTGATGATTGGGTGGCTTCAGGAGTGCCACCACACCAGATTGAGAGTCTTCTCCATTCTCATCCATAAATGATTTAGAGTTTGAGGTGAGTTTTTATTTCTTGTTAGCCCCATGGTTGTCAGGTTCTGAGGCATTGATCTCTATGCGTTTAGTCTCTTGGGTAGTTACCAACCGTCTGGAGATTTGATTATCCTTCCTTCCCCCTGTCAGGGTGAGCTGCGTAGTTTGAGGGGAGTTGTAATCTTTAGTTATTTCTGAGGTAGTTGGGTGATTCCTTTTAAGACTGAGGATGTTGACTCTAGGAGTAGAGCTTGTAAGATCACTGCTATCTTGTTCCATATTTCACTTTTGTCCCAGATTCATTAACTTCCATTGGGGTGGAGAGGTTAATGTTATTCGCAGGGCTCTGAGACTCTTTGTTATGATCAGTGAGACCCTTATGAGTTCCCTTATCAGTGTTCTTATCAAACAAAGGATCTGGGGGGTTTTGAGATGTTTCTTTTTGTTCCTGAAGCTTATAATTGGCTGTGTTTTCTTTGTTAGATTGATTGGGGCATTTATCTTCACTATCTATCAGCCTTCTGCAGCCTTTACATAAGTTCAAAACTCTTTCGAATTCGACTTTGAACATGATGATTTCCCCAGTTGGAAGTCTGATGATTATATTCTTTCTAACTGGATTGTTGATGTTGAAAAGTATCTTAACACAGATGAAGGAAAGCAAGCAAGTTTTTTCTGGGTCGTAATCTATTTCCAAGACATCGCCGATTGAGTTGGCCACTGCTCTAAAATGGTCCACGGTGAAGTTCTTGACCGGAAGCTAAACTTCAAGATTTCTTTTAGATCGTTATTATATTGAAATCTAAATTGGAATAAGTCTTTACCTAAAGTCGTTCCCTAAATTCTATTCTGGAGTCTCCAGATTTTAGGCAGACCCAACATTATTTTAGCAATATTTTGGACAGTAAGATTCAGGAGCTTACATATGAGGATTGGATGATCATCCATGAGCGATATGTAGTTTCCAGAGTTCGGAAGATCGATCGCTCGGTCCTCCTTAATTGACATCGAACAGAGATCATCAATCATGTTTTCCGCCTTTGTTGATATCAATCAGGAATTTCTATCAAGGTTCTCCTAGTGAATTGATGATCGAGATTTGATATTGGAGTTAGCAAAGCGGAATTTGGGTTTACGGAGCTATAACGGGGATTAGGACTTGAGAAATGTTATCAGAAAAGTTTGAGAATGTTGGTTTAGTTGAATTGATGGTTGTCAGAGTTTTAAAATGCCGAGAAAAGTGTCGGAGACCCTGGAGAGTCACCAAAAGATATGTTTCCATTTATGTATCTTAAAAAATATTTTATACATAATTTAATATTTAATATGTAATTTAAATGGATATAACTGTGTAATTAAATGTTCACCTATAAACTTTTTGATTTTCATATCTTTGAGGTATAATCCCATTTGATATTATTTAAGATTTGGGGTTAATCCAATTTTATCGATTTAAATACTATTTTTTTTGTATAAAAGATTAAAAATAGGTATTGGAATACAATAAAATAAAATATTCTAAAAATCTAAATGCTGCTGAGTTGTTTTTATTCTGATGGTTAGAATGATTCAGCTAATGATTTGGTACTAGGGTTTGATTCTTACTCGTTGCATTATGATAACTTAAAAAAAGGATTATAAAGGATCATAGGGGTGGGTTTTAGACTATAGATCGGGTCTTGTCGATCCAATTGTTGACAAAAAAATCTAAATGCTTGACAGAGGCTGGTGGTCTTTAGTCCAGTGGCATGTGTAAGTTCACTAAAAATAGACGCATACATCAGAGATTGAGTTTTGCTGTATATGTTATGTAAAAATTTAGCTAATAGACCGGTCAGATGTGGTCCAAATGTTTGAAGGAGAGAGACGGTATAATTCAAAGATTATCTCAACACGTACTTATATGGATATGGATATGGTATAAAATCTCATCTCTTAAACAATAAATCATCATTAAAAAGTAATTATCCACCTAACAATAATACTATTCTTTTTTAATAGTTTCAACGTTGGCCACACTATGAAGCGCGTGGTATCACGCACTAGAGAAAGAGCGTGTAGCGGGAAGAAAAATGTCGTTCCAAAAAAAACTGAAGAAGAGAAATGATGATCGAATACAATAAATAAAAAGATTTTTGTTTTAATGTTTTTTTCATCTTCCTGGAGATAGAAAAGGGAAAAAAAAAGATAGGAGCAAAAGCAAAAAGATTCTCGCTGACTCCGTCCTTTCTTGCGCTGGAGAAGTTTATCTAGGGTTTTTGTTGATTTTCTTGAGCCCGTAAGTTATTAGTCGTCTTCTTGTGTTGCTCTCGATCGAAAAAAAAGATATGTCGTCGTCTTCAGCTTCGGCGACGGTGGCGGTTGATAAAGCAACCAACGATCTTCTTCTAGGTCCTGATTGGACTACGAACATGGAAATCTGCGATTCTGTCAATTCGCTTCACTGGTAATTCATTATGTTCTGTTTGGTGTTAGAATTCTGGTTAGGATTGTAGTTTCGTTCACTTGATTTCCTATGGAATTTTTGACTTAGTTGTTGTTATGATTAGATTATCTTGGATTGATTGGCGTTCTTTTAAGGGTAAACTTCCTGATTCATATATAGAGATTTAGTATAAGCCTATAAGGTTAGTATCACATGCAAAATTAGGATTTGGTGTTGGTTCCTCAACAATCTGATTTAAAAAATTAAGAAAAAAGACAATCTGATTAAAAATTCTTGATTGGAGTGGGAAAATCTATGTTGCGTCTGTAGTTAACGGTTTGCACGTATTGACATACTTAGGCAGGCGAAAGATGTCGTTAAAGCTGTCAAAAAGAGGCTGCAACATAAGAGTCCGGGAGTTCAATTGCTTGCCCTGACGGTATGATGTTTGTTGTAAAAATTGGGACCTAGTTCCCTTGCCAATTATTCTCTGCACAGTTTCGAGTCTCCTACTCTCTACATATTTCTTCTGTTCTAGCTTTTGGAGACGCTTGTAAAAAACTGCGGAGATTATTTGCATCAGCAAGTTGCAGAGAAAAACATACTTGGGGAAATGGTCAAAATTGTTAAAAAGAAGGTAGTTCTGGTTCATGGTTCTAAATTTGTGTTTCCATAATGGTTATTCTTTATATTGCTGATAATCCATTGGACGTTATAGGCTGATATGCGAGTAAGGGATAAAATATTGGTCATGCTGGACTCTTGGCAGCAGGCTTTTGGAGGTCCTGGGGGAAAGTACCCGCAATATTATTACACATACGATGAGTTAAGGGTGAGTAACTCGCTTTAAAAGTAATTGTTATACCTAAAAACATTTTTGGTCATCTTTTGTTTAAAATTTTAAGGTATTGTATATTTGTAGGAAGTCTAGTATTTGTTGCTACGTTTCTTTTTTGCCCCGGGCTAAACTTGAAAGTTGAGGTTTTATAATTGTGGAGTCGTGTTACCTTATGCTTTTTATCTACTTCAGATGCTCATTGGCATGATATTCTTTTTCTTAAGGTTATTGTTACATGTTGCAGCGTTCTGGAGTTGAGTTCCCCCGGCGTTCACCTGATGTGTCCCCTATAATAACACCACCAGTGACTCATCCATCTTTAAGACAACCTCAGGGGGGTTATGGAGTACCTCAAGCTGGTTATGGAGTACCTCAAGCTGGTTACGGAATACCTCAAGCTGGTTATGGAGTACCTCAAGCTGGTTATGGAGGGCCTCAAGCGGGTTATGGAATACCTCAAGTGGGTTATGGAATGCCTAGCGGTTCATCGAGAAGGCTTGATGAAGCAATGGCGACTGAGGTAGAGGGTTTAAGGTAAGTGTATTTGTTAATTGAGTATGCTGTCAATGTGAACTGGCTGATTTTAGACCTCACACAAAATATTCAACAATTTTATATTCTTTTCTTGGTTAAAATTGTAGCTTGTCAAGTCTTGAGTCCATGAAGGACGTGATGGAACTCTTGAGCGACATGCTACAAGCTGTGGAGCCCAGTGATTGCGCGGTATTAAAATCTGATATACAGCTTTTTGTTCGTTCGGGAACAAAATCAAGTGATTTAACCATGGTTTTCTTATTATGTAGGCTGTCAAAGATGAAGTCATTGTTGACTTGGTCGAACGTTGTCGTTCTAATCAGAAAAAGCTAATGCTGATGCTAACATCTACTGGGTTAGTCCTCTATTTTCAGTAATCACGTTCTAATTTTTAAATATGTCAGGAATTTGTAATAATCTTACTTGAGAGGTTCCATCGCTGTGCTGAATGTGGCAGGGATGATGAACTATTAGGCCAGGGACTCAATGTAAATGACAGTCTTCAAACACTGCTAGCTAAACATGATGCAATAGCCTCTGGTTCACCTCTACCTGTCCAGGCTTCTGGTTCTCCTCTGCCATCTCAGGAGAAACCTGCTGAGTCCAGCCCCAAATCTTCTGAAGCTAAAGATTCTAGTTCCATAGCTGGTTCTAGTTCCCCAATACCAGCCCCTGATTCTAAGGGGAAGAGCCCTATTGATGAGGAGTACGAAGAGGAGGAAGACGAGTTTGCACAATTAGCTCGAAGGTCTGTCTTACGATTGGAATTATGAACTGTGCATATAATATACTTAGTTTTTGACATATCATGCATGTGTTGTTTCAGGCATTCCAAACCGCCAGCATCGGTGACTACAGACCCCACTGCTTCAAGCAATGATTTAGCTCTTGCTCTGCCTGACCCGCCTCCTCCAGTGAACACCACAAAGGAACAAGACATGATTGAACTATTGAGTATTACACTGTCTACACCGTCAACTCCACCACCTCCATCCTCTCAAGCTTCTCCTCCTTCTGCCGTCTCAGATCAAAACGCCCACATCTATCCACAACCTACGCCACAGTTTAACAGCTATGTCGCTCCATGGGCACAACCCCAGAACCAACAACCGCAACAGCCTCAAACACAGCAGGGCTATTCTCAACCCCAACAATCTCAACAACAACAGGGCTATCCTCATCCGCAACAGCCTCAACAACAGCAAGGCTATTCTCAACCGCAACAGCCTCAAACACAGCAGAGCTATTCTCAACCGCAACAGCCTCAACGACAACAGGGCTGTTCTCAACCGCAACAGCCTCAACAACAACAGGGCTATTCTCAAGCGCAACAGCCTCAAACACAGCATGGCTATTCTCAGCCGCAACAGCGTCAACAACAGCAGGGCTACTCTTCACCGCAACAGCCTCAAACACAGCAGGGATATTCTCAGTATCAACCGCAAGCACAGTTCCAGATGCAACCATCGACTAGACCTCGGAACCCATATGAATATCCGCCTCCGCCATGGGCTTCAACATCAGCGAATGCATACTATACTCCACGGGCTAATGCAAGTGCGTCATACACAGACACATCATCATTAGCCGGAAGATCACTGCAGCAGTCCAACTCATTCCCCAGTAGAGCCGGAGATCCTCAGGTCAATTCAACTGCAAGCAATCCAGGCGTACCTGTAGGACAAAAGCCGTTTGTTCCATCGTACAGATTGTTCGAAGATCTGGATGTGTTTGGGAGCACAGACGGGAAGCATAATAAATCAACAAACAGTAGTAATAATTCCCAAAGCTTGTCTGGGTCGCAGGCACAACAGAGTATGATAGGAGGGAGGAAAATGATTTGACAGAATGGGATCCTCCTTAATTTCCCAATGTGAATATAATGGTGTACAATATTTTTTCTCTTTCTCATCTTGTTTGATTTTAGAGTTTGGTATGATATACTGAAACGCTTTGATGAGACCAGGAGATGTGTGTTTTTCTTTCTTCAAGTTATCGTACACATTCGTTGAGCTATGTAAACTATTGGTTTGGGTGGCTGAGAGTTTCATGCGAAGTAGTAGTGAGGTTCCATTATGATTATTGGACTTATTTGGGTTCCCTTTGACTCAAAACTCCCAGGCTTTCTATGGTCGAGAGTCTAGAGACTCATTTGTTCAGCATTCATTATATGCGGTATAAAATAAACGAAAAATCTCAAATAATGGCAGAGTTAGACATGTTTATTCTACATTAATATGTATCTATTACATATTTATCATCATCATCACTTGTACATATGTAATTCATTTAACATTTCTCGTAAACATACAACTTACGTACATGTGTATACCCACACACATGGACTCTTTCATATCGCGTTCAAAAGCAATTTGACATACGACAGGTATAAACCAAGGATAAGACTGATGTAGGATTTAGTAGAACTTTTGGTAGATTGCTCGGAGATTATTATAGATACAGAACGAGAATACAGTGATTGAGAAGCAACGAGATGTTGGCTCATCAATAATTTGGTTGTTCGTTGCATAATTACAAGCATAATTTGGCGCAAACTTCATAACCATATTTCATATTATCCATCTATCAATGTTGCTCTTTCTTCACATCTTCGCCATTGAGTAGTCCATCGCTTCCACGAGATAATCTGTGCCACAAAGAGAAATTTTATCATTGTGTTATTTTTTCGATGAATTTCCTATCACATTAAAGAGATGAAACGAGAACAAACCTGCATCGTCCTTAGTGAAGCAGAGAGGTGGTGTGATTCTAAACACGTTTCCAAAGTAGCCTCCTTTTCCAACCAACACACCCAATTCTGTAATATATTCATGATAGACAAATCAGTTCACCTTTTCACTACAAGTTTCATCTCAGACAAGTGTAGAAAAACCAACCTTTCATTTGATCCATGATGTGCAGAGTCTCGGCGGTTGCAGGAGTCTTTAGCTTGCGATCACTCACCAGCTCTACTCCAAGCATCAGTCCTCTTCCCCGTACATCCCCGATAACTGCATTAGAGAAGTATGAAACACATTGAAAGCGAGTTCAAGAAGAAAAGTTATGAAAAGAGAAAAAGAAAGAGAAAGATGTATACTTTCATGTTTCCCTTTCAGCTGAGTGAGTTTTTCTTTCAGATAAGATCCAACCATAGATGCATTTTCCTGAAGATTCTCTTTCTCAATCACGTTCAGAACAGCGAGACCAGCTGTAGTAGACACAGCATTTCCACCAAATGTATTGAAGTAGCATCTGCGAGTCAAGACTCCTGCTATTTCTGGAGTTGTTACAACTGCTCCCAGAGGAAAGCCATTACCAATTCCCTATTTTCACACCATAAACCATTAATCATAGATTGCAAGTAAGTTGTAGCTTAGATGCAGAATGGCACACAACTCTAACCTTTGCCATGGTTACTATGTCAGGGACGACATTGTGGGCCTCGAATCCCCAGAAATTGCCAGTGCGAGCGAATCCAGACTGAACTTCATCTGCAATGAACAATCCTCCAGCTTTCTTTACAATATCATAAGCTGCAGACAAATATCCTGGAGCTAGTTCCACAATCCCTCCAACTCCCTATTCACATTCACTCTAAGTTTTGATCTTCTAATAACTTTTTATGAATGAGTTTCAACATTAGTCAAACTAGATTACCTGTATAGCTTCACACATAAAACCAGCAATGTGTCCAGTCGTGCCATATTGTATGAGATCTTGTAAATCTCTTGCATACTTCACTCCATCAGAACCAAACACACCTCTATATGGATCCGGGTTCAAAGCATGATGAACTCCAGTCTGAACCACATTGAATTTCCACATGCTTTGAGCAGTAGCTCCCATCGTTGCAGCCGCATTCCCATGATACCCGTTTCGAATCGACACAATATCTTGACATCCAGTGTACAGTTTAGCCATCATGAGTGCTAATTCATTAGCCTCTGTTCCTGAGTTGGTGAAAAACACCACCTTGAGATCACCAGGGAGTTTAGAGGCTAGAGCCTCAGAGAAATCAGCAATGGCATGGTTAAGATAAAGAACAGTAGGATGCTGAAGTCGCTTGATTTGATTGATCACTGGTCCAATCACATCTGGATGACAATGTCCACAATTCACAACTGCAATTCCAGCAAATGCATCTAAGTATCTTCGACCACTCTCATCGAACAGATACTGCATCTTCCCATCCACAATATTCAACTACAAACTCTCAAAAAAAAAAAATTAATATATCGAATATTTTATTCTGGTTAGTCAATTTCAAAACGCTTCAACATGACCTCCATTTTTTTCATTTTCTAAGAGATTCAACATTAATCTAATAGATTCCATGATCGGTCACAGAGAATATTCGAATCTAAACATCGTAATCTGAACCAGTTTATAAATTATAAAACTTTAGCTTGTTGTCGAGGAGATAAAGATTTCAACTTTTTAATCATAAAAACTCCAAATTGATATCATCAACACATGATCAAGATCAAAGCTTGACAATATACGAATCAAACCACATGCAATATGAAAATGGATCGATAGATAAGATCACGATTTTGTTTTTCTCCATTTGAATAAAGTGAATTCAAATAATGAGAAATTTACCGGCTTGCGATAGAGACAAGGCATGGAAGGACTAAGAAACTCCTTCCTTTTATGAAGGATATCATCAGCAGAAGGACCTTCATACGGAGGCGGAGAGTAATCAAACGGTGGAAGTCTGGCCTGAAACTCATCGGAATACTTGACGGAAGCAGCAGCAGCCTGAGACGTCGATGAGATACATCGTCGCCAAAGAGGAGCAGAAATGTTCTGGACAGATTTTTTCGCCGTGAATCTCAGCATGATGGTTTTTCAAGTTCTTTTCTTTTTCTCCGTCTCCAATGGAAATTTGCAGAGAGAGACGACAACACTGTTTTGATGGTTGAAGGAGAGATATGACGTTTTACATATATAGAGAGAGACACTCAATGCCATTGGATCAATGATGACGTGTATATGGAACTCTTTATTTTACATAATGGTCCTTGAACTTTAATTTAATTATCAAATTCTCTTATGGCCACATGATCAACAGTTTTTTTACTCCAAAAGAAGTTTACTTTCACAATTTTTTTTGGAAAATCCAACCTATTAATATTAATTTGTAATTTATAGTACCATATTATTCCTTATTCGTTCCAAATTTATTTCCTTGATTTGCAAATGACATTATTACTAACCAAGGAATTTTGACTGGCATAAATGGCTTCGAGTAAAAAATATAGCAGAATAACAAAGGGCCTTTTATTTTTTTTGTGGTGGAGAAGGGTAAAAACATCTTTCAAACTTTCATAAACAATAAAAATACTAAGAACAAATAAGTTTTGGGATAGAGATCCCTTTGACATCATCTAAAACAATAGAATTAAACATTGGAGAAAGCTGCGTAAAAGAATAAAAACCCAAAGGTAAGGTAAAAGCATAGTTGGCCAACACATCCGTAAGACAATTAGTTTCTCTAAACAAGTAGACAATACGAACATTCCAGTCCTTCGACAAAAAGTCATGGCACAAATGTACCATGAAAGACAGAGGATGAGAGTCATCGATCCTTGACTTTAGAAAGTTAACCACACACTCCGAATCAATCTCTACCATTAGATGAGAAACCCGAAGATCCCAAGCAATATACAATCCGTAATAGACTCTCCAAATCACGTCCAAATGAGTAGTACAAATTCCAATGTTCAGGGCAAAACCGCGAAGCCATAACTCCGTATTATCCCAAATCACTCCACCTGTTGCAGCCATTCCTGGATTCCCACAAGAAGCTTCATCCGTGTTTAGCTTAAGCCACAAGTCATCCGGCTTAGTCCAAGCAACTGGCTTGAGAGCTCGCGACCGGGGAGCATTACTATTGGAGACAATCGCGAACACTATAGAAATCTCACGACCCGCATCCCGAAGGTATTGTACACGATCACGACAACAGATTTAAGAACCAAATACATTCGCACACCTCCACTTCCAACACCACCACATAGTTGTAGCTAAAAACGTGGACCATCTACATCTATCCACGATTTCTTGTGTCCCAAGATTCGAATAAAGCCATTCCAAAAGCGTCTCAGAGAAAAATAAACATTGTTGGCGACTACGAACGAGCCGTATCCATAAACCTGAGGCGGCGGGGCAATCACTAAGAATGTGAATTATCGACTCCACTCCTCCACGGCAGACTTGACATGTATCAGAGTCGCACAAATGTCTTCGTGCGCGCTCTTGATTACACATGATCACTTGGTGAGAAAGAATCCATAGGAAAAGTCTTACCTGTTATGAAGCTTGCATTGTCTATACTCAAGAGAATAAAGCTCCCATGCTCTATTTTGGCGTAAGATCGTGACTCAAAGATTGATACGCAGATCGTACAATAAATTTTCCATTTGAAGTTCCCTGCCACGATAAACGATCTGTAGAACCTGTCACCTCGTTAATTACCAACACACGACGACTAAGAATAATGTTATGTGGGATCAAGCTAGAAAGCCTTCCAAAATCCCAACCGGAGCCACTAACCCATAGATCTTTCATGTAATCCAGAGCATTCAGACCTGGTGTATTCGGCGTAACAGCATCGATAAGTGGATAAGAAAATAGCCAACGGTTAGTCCAAAACTTCATCTTTGAGTCACCACCAATTACCCAACGTAAACATGAGAGAATAACATCGCGTAATCCTACACATATGCTCCTCCAAGTCGACAACCACACTCCTTTGGGAAGCAGACAAAAAGCATCGTGTACGTCTTTCACCTTATACTTGCTAATAGCAAATCGAACCATAAACTTGATGAATCATTCACCAACTTCCATCCTAACTTTGATGTCAAAGCTTTATTCATAGCACAAGACTGACGAGTCCCAAGACCTTCATCAATTTTCAGTTTACAAACTTGTTTAAAAGAGAGGAGATGTTGTTTTCTCTTGTCATCCGAATCTCCCCACCCACAAATTCTCACCATTTTATCAAGCTTGTTTAAAACAGACCTTGGAAGGCAAATTGTACTCATCGCGTTCACTGGCAAAGATGAGATAACCAATTTAGTTAAAGTAACTCTTCCCGCAAAACTTAGACACTTACTCTTCCATCCAGCAAGGCGAGAGGAGGTACGTTCAAGCGGTTCACTAAAGGTGTCCTTATTAATAGTTTTATGCAAAACAGGCATGCCAAGATACTTACCCAAGTCTTTAATAGCACTAATACACCTTTCGAAGCTAATAGCCTAAATTAACTTACGAGAGACATTTGCCGAGAAAAAGATCTTAGACTTAGCAAAACTCACTTTCTGTCCAGAAGAGTTACAAAACCGCTCGAAGACTTGTCTCATGACTCGTATTTGGCTTATCGATGCCTCCGCAAATAGAATTAAGTCATCAACAAAACAAATGTGAGATAAACTCAGACCCCCACGAGATAGCTTAATCGGCTTCCAATCCTTAGCGATAACTGATTGGTCAATCATAATACATAACCTCTCGATACAGAGAATAAAACGATATGGAAAAAGCAGAACACCTTGTCGGAGACCCCTTTTAAGATGAAAGGCCGCATTATCCATGATATCCACTCAACTGGAAACTTAGCCGCATAAAGAGTATCCTCAAGAAAGTCCCACCGGATACGGTCATAGGCTTTCTCTAAATCCAGTTTCAATAACATTCAGCCTTTCCGTCCCTTTTTGCGCCTCATAGAATGTACTGCCTCTTGAACAACAACAATGTTGTCAACACTTAAGCGCCTCGAGATAAAGCTAGATTGTGCCTGACCAATCAAGTTGGACATTACATTCTTTAAACGCTCCACCAAAGTCTTTGTAATAGTCTTGAAGAGCACGTTACAAAGGCTAATGGGTTGGAATTGAGAAATATACTCAGGCAGTAGTACCTTCGCAATGAGGACAAGAAACACATCATTTGTTCCTGTTAGGAGGACACCCGTTTCAAAGAACTGTAGCACAAAGTGTGTAACAGAATCACCAAAAATATCCCAATTCTCTTGATAAAAGATTGGTTGTAGCCATCAGAACCTAGGGCTTTAAACTTTCCCATTTTTGTGGATAGAGCACTCCACCTCACCCACCGAGAAAGGCTGAGTAATAGAGGCTAAGTCTTTCGAGATGAGTTGAGTAAACTCCGTACTTGACAAAGAAGGCACCAAATTGTCCGTGCTCTATCGAGAGTAAATATGATCATAATAGTCTAAAGCCAGTCATTATAAATCAACACGGTCAGAGACCCAACCGTTATCCTCGTTTTTGAGCATTTCAATCTTATTCCACCTTCTTCGAATGATCGTCGAAGTATGGAAAAATTTGTATTACGATCCCCTTGAGAAATCCATTTTTCCTAGACTTTTGAAACCAAAGCATCTCTTCCTGTTCCAAAACCTCTTGAAATGCCTTAGATAAACGCTTCTCCTCTTCAAAGAAATCAGCCGACGAACACTGATCTATCTGGTTGTGAGTGAACTCAATTCTTCTAATAAGTTCTTTTTTCGACGATTAATATCCCCGAACACCTCTTTATTCCAACACTTTAAATACATTGCAAATTCTTTAAAGTTGTTGGAGTAGATATGGAGTTACTCCAAGAGGCCATAAGTAACTCTTTAAAGCTTGCATGACCTAACTTGGTAGCTTCAAACTTGAATGGTCTTCGCGCAGCATCACCTAAGACTTTTGGAGCCAACTGTAGAAATAACGACAAGTGATCCGAAGATAAGAAGGGTAAGTGTGTCACACAAGCCTCCTGCCACAATAAGCAGGCCTAAGGGCAGCACAAGATTCAGTCCAAGCAATTGGCCACAAAAGTACGATCTGATCGACCTCTTTGCCAAGTAAATTGACATCCTTTAAACCCAAAGTCAATTAGCGAAAGCTCATTTATCCAAGTTACAAAAGTAAGAGAATATGGTGAGAGATTTCCCCCTTCAGAGCGTTCATCAACACGAATAATAGAGTTAAAATCACCAACCACAAAAACTGGCACCGAGAGAGGTGCAATAATAGTCTTCAGATTTGTCCATACACCACTTCGGTTACTTGCCGATGGAGCCGCATAGACAACAATCACATGAATAAAACTCAAGCCAACACACACTTTGGCGTGAATAAATTGATCAGATTCTCCCAAGATCACGACCTGACCAACACTATATTTCCAGAGAAGCCACAGAACTCCACTTTGTCCTATTGCATCCATACATGCGAACAATCAAAGCCAAGATTCTGACAAATTATTTTTGCATGGTCACCACCAGCATGGATCTCAAAAACAGCAAGTATATCCACCTTCTAATGCTTAAGAGTGTATCTAATTGACCTTCGAAATGTGGGTTTATTTGCCCCCCCCCCCCCGACATATCCAAAGAAGACAATTCATCATCATAGTCAAGAAATAAAGAACCAGAATTATGAGGGAAAAACATCAAGCATGAGACTGATTTACCACCTTATCACTAGGTGGTAACCCCTCAGTATGATCTTCTCGTAACTGTCGTTGCTGATGGTCAGAATAAACCATAGCCATACACTCAGAGTCTGCCATAATGAATTGATTCGCCATCCAACCAAGATTTGTATCGCTAGACCTGATACATCCCTGAGTCATATCCAATCAAGGTTGCATATTAGACGAAAAGTGCCCCTAATTCACAGTCTCACCAGAACAACCAGACTTCTCATCATCAATTCTTAGTCTCTTCCCCGCAGAAGAGAGTTCCAGTTCACTCGTCACAGTACCAAAAATAAGTCCCCGCGTCAGACGAGATGGAATTTTCTTATGCTTCATTCGACTACCCTCTTGAGCCTTACCTCCATCAACATTTTTAACACCTTAGGACTAATTTGTAACGCCGATGAGGAGTTAATCTTCTAGCATCCATCTGCATTACCCTTGCTTGCAAAAACTATATTTTGTTTTGTCGATCCCTGTATAGCATCAGACCTCAATTCAGAAGGCATAACATTCTCTTTATTATTGCTAGAAACATTCATAATTGCATCTTCCTCTGCTCCTACATCGCGAGAGAGATTAGCAAAATTGTTCGAAGAAGTTTAATTCATATTAACTTTTTTGCCAGAAATATCTTGTAAAACCCGAGCAACATCACCACGAGAGCCACCAGCATAGGCCACAACTCCACTCGGTACTTCCTTACTTCGCCTACCAGACTTTCTGACGAGGGTAAAGCCATTAGAATCAGATAACAGAACAACTTGTTGTACAATCTCCGGTAGTGCATCATTAGACCCCTCCGGAACCTTCTCAATCTGTAGGCAAGATTGCACTAAGTGACCATAGATACCGCAACCAGAACAAATGTTCGGTAAACCTTCATAGGATACAAAATACCTCTCTCCATTAATCTGAATAGAACCTTTCAAGGGTTTCCGAAGATTAACCTCAATGCATACACGCGCAAATCTTGCTCGCAACACATTGGACGTGTTATGATCAACACGTAAAGGTTTTCCAAGACCACTTGCGATTCCCATTAAAACCATCTCATCATACATACTCATAGGGAGATGAGCAATACGAGCCCAAACAGGAGTGGTGTTAATAACACTATGAAGCAGATCGAAGGCTGCATCCCATGTCTTAACCAGGAGATAGCTACCAAAAACTTTCCATGGCCCACCAGTGAGTGCAGCAAGGTACTCATCGTGAGAGCTAAACTTAACAAGAAAATACTGACGTGGGAGATCAATGACCGAAAGAGAACCAACCGGGTTCATAATTCATGTAGTTTCTTGTAGAGAGAGAATGTTCACACTTCTATCAAGGACTTTCACAACCATACAATTCTGCCACCTCACGTTTCACCCTATCTAATACTTCCTGATGAATTGTAACAACAGCTTCTCATTCATTACCATTAGGGTAATCCACACGTAACATAGGAGCCACAAAATCCACCTTCAAACGAGAACTATAACCCAAAAAAAACCATCAGACTGGTCTGCGACCTTCGCCGCCCATGACGCATAGCCATCTGGTAGATTTTTTGGCGAAAGCCCTCTCTCTCCGACCTCCATCATCGTGTCATCAAAATCGCTGTTATTTTCCTCAAAACCCTAAGAACCGACATTTATTTTTCTTTTTTTTTCTTGGTTTTTAATAAAAGAAAAATTACAAAGGGCCTTTTATTAGAAGTCCAATGTTTAAATGTAGCATACTAAAAATGATGTAAAATTATTTTTAAATGATATAAAAATAAATAAAAAGAAACTGTGTCCGAGTTTGGAAAAAGGTCGAAAATCAAAATAGATAAATGGAAAGGTAGATAATGAATTAAATATTATTTAGGTGTTCATGTATAAATATTGGAAACAGAAAATTACAAAATTGGAAACTTTTAAAACAATCGATATATGAAAAAGTAAAGAATGATACTTAAATATGGAAAATGGAACTTTTTTAAAAAAGTGATGACTAAATATGTTTTAAGTTTCTAAAAAAAAAGTTATGATTTCAGTTATGGTTGTTTCAACTCAAAGAAATTTTTCAAAACTAAAATTGATAAATTTTATTGCAGTCAACTATGTCACAAGAAATATTATGTCAACTACTAAATTTGTCTGAAGTCTCTGTATTTTTGCACACAATATTATGTTGAAAAACACTTTCATAAAATAATTCACATGCTAAAATATCAATTTGTTTGATCAAATACCATTTTTGGTAACTTAATAAAAATACCACTGACATAAAAAAAAAAATTCAAGACTTACATTTTAAATTGATATCAAACAAATTGTTTATTTTCTATTAAGAAATTATAGCTTTTAGAATTATTGATTTTATTATTTAATCTTAAAACTTATGAAAAGTATGAGAAGTTGAATTGAAAATAATTATTTCACATATCTTAAAACTTATGAAAAGAGATTACGTATCTGTATTCCTCAAACCGCCGCTAGCTTTTACTTTTTTGAAAGGCTAAAGTTTTTATGCAATTTTTGGTAACAAATTTCACATATAATAAATTGAAATCCATCAAAAATGACAAACCCAATTACGAGTTTTCAGTTTTCTCACCGCTCACGATAGATCAAGATAAGTGTACAAGTAAATGTTTAATTCAAGTTGTTTCGTACAATTTAAGATATAATTAAAGGTGTTAGTATATTTGGTAGAACAGATTTATGTTAAGTAGTAAACGCTAAAACATTGTTAGTACATTTGTTGGTATAATATAATACCAAAACAAGTAATGTATTTGGTAAATGGAATTGGTGTCGTGTCACGAGACCTATCACTTTGGTCCTACAACACGTCAACACCATTAGAATCATGATAACTACTAAGTTTATGTCACATGTATCCAAAAGATTGGACATATAATTGTCTTTCCTATTTTCTAAACCATCATCTATCCTAAAGTTGGACATAATATTGTCTATCCTTTTCTTTAAACGTATTTGCTATATAAAATCCAAATATTCAATCATAGAGATCATGTAGTTTTTTGTATGATTATCTAAAGTAAAATTCTGATTAAAAAAACTGGAAATATAAATAGTTAACCACTTTACTTCGAAAAGTAAAAACTTTTAAGCAAAAAACTTTTAAAAATGTCGACTTATTTTAGTCCAAGGTCAGTATAATTCAACTATATATTCAGGTATTAGAGATTCGATTTTCCATTACAAATGTTAGGTGAAAATGAGTTTTAAGATATAGATGAATCGTTTTGTCTATCTATAATAAAAAATATATATATTAAAAATAATATAGGTAGTGGTAGAAAGGAACTAAGAACCCATTTTTATATGATTGATGAAGCTCCATACCTAACCAATCAACACTTATATAAATACAAAATATGGAGGGATCATTTGTGTACAAATCGACACGTGCTGCCAAGTGAAACATATGCGTAAAATATGTGTCTCGTTTGTCTCAATTATGAGTCCCAATGATTCACACTATTGTCATCAAATCAAATAATCAATTTCATATCCTAATGTTTCTGACTCAATAAAAGCCCAAATCTGCTTACTTCTACTTTAAATTTGGGCTTTTATTGTTTTTTCGTTTGGGCCTTTTATTGTTTACACGAGTGTATTGTTGATATTCTTACATATCCATCAACATTTATCTCCCCGACATAATCAAATAGAACTCATTTAACACCATCGTCGTACAGCCCTGATTCTCGGATTCACAACTCTACAGTCTGTCTAATCTGGCCTTGATTACCAGTCAAAGGTCTAAGATTTCCCATCCTAATCATTGCATCAACGAACGCTCCAAAGAAGACGAACCTATTGTTACTGTATTGGTTTACTAGGGGAATTGTGTCGGCACTTGGAGTTGAGAAGAGCACTTGGTCACTCTGAATTAGACCTTTCCCACTACGAAGATTTGTGTAATATGCATTATCGAAAAAAGCATTTGGAGTCGTGACATCGAAGTTGACTAGAACGGTGCCGTTTCCGTTTTGAGGGCATAAGCGACGGAGCTCAGTGAGGTAAGTAGGGTTCAAGCTTGGTTCAGGTCTGTTGGTATTGCTGAAGTTGTAGAAACGATGCATCACATCCCTACATAAACCATATATATATCACAACATAGTTATACAATAGCAATTAGATTCTATTATATATGTAAGTGATATTTATGAGACAAGTTGAGTGATTCCTTACACGAACAAAACAGTCATGGAAGTGAAGACGAAGAAGGCTCGCAGCAATACGAGGATCAGTGTGCAGTTTATCGAAGATGATATGTCCAATGATGTGGAAAACATGTGGACATGTCTTGGTGTAGAAGTCAGATCTTAACTGAGCATGGGTGTTTGAAGCTTGAAGCAGAAGGTAACCCAAAATTTGGGCTCCCATTGCATTGCAAGAAAACGATGGACAAAACCCCATTTTCTTTTGAACAAAGACGATTTGGGATTTGAATTTTAATGATGGTGAATCAGCTAAGACAGATCAGGAACATTTTATAGACAAGCTTGAATATTGTTTTTTTATAGAAATAAGAATATTAGGTATTTGAAAAAATTGTAGAATTCTAGAGAGAAGGCAGGGATTTTTTCTCTCATCAACTTGGTTGATACTACAATTTAGTCTTTTATCTATTATAACTCGTAAGAACTTTTATTGAGTTGAAATTAAGACTGTTCCACGCATTTTATTTATTTGTTACATAATCACATAGAACTCACAACACCATCGTCCTTCTCCACAACCCTAATTCGTGAATTCACAATCCTACAGTTCTGTCTTATTTCACCTTGCGTCCCAGTCAAAGGTCTAAGATCTCCCATTCTAATCATTGCATCAACAAATGCTTGGAAGAACTCAGGCATATTGTTGCTGAATCGGTTTACTATTTGGATTGTATCAGCTCTTGGAGTTGAGAAGAGCACTTGATCACTCGTAATCAAACCTTTCCCACTACGAAGATTGGTATAGTATTGACTATCAAAAGCATCTTGAGTCACTGGATCGAAATTGATCAAAACGTTGACGGGTCCGTTTCGAGGGCATAATTGACGTAGTTGAGCGAGATAAGTTGTGTTTAAGCTTGGGTCTGGTCTGTTGGTACCTTGGAAGTTGTAAAGACGAGCGGTCACAAATTGACATTGTGCTCTTCCAAATGTGTGAGCACCTACAACATTTTGACAAATCATTACGATGAGTCATTATTTGTCGTGATTATCAACTCATCATATAATTTACTTAAAATCACATACTAATAAATATTTGGTTAGAGATGGTCTTATATTATTATATATACTCTCTCTTTTTTATTTCTATCATCGTATATCTAGTCATATATAAATGTCAAGCAAATGAGTGAGTTGACTTTTTTTGTTAGAGATCGATTATTTTTTCTTAGGAAACATGGTAAATGGTGACTAAACTTCTAATAAAATATGTATTTATTTATTTATTTATTTTGATAACTAAAGAATTCCCACATCTTATCGAAGAATCTGAACTATTCTCATAGTAAGTGAGTAAGAAAATATGTTTTAGTTTCGCATAGCAGGAAAATCAAATTTACAAACTCTTTAAAGTTTTAGGTGTGCTCCTTACCACTCAATCCAAATTCTTTGTCAAAATATCTATTTATTAAATAAATAGACTAAATATTTTGACCAAAAGAGTAAGATCAAAAATATTACCAAAAATTTATGATTTTTTTTACGGTCAATACATATCATCAAAAAATATTCAATAAATTTTGATTTTTAATTGACCAATACAAATTTAATATAATTTTAATTGACCCCATAAAAATTACTATGTAAAATTCCTAAACCTAGTTGATGAGTTCATCACAAATAATATATAAATATATACATGAAAAATTTACCAGAAAGAGCAACAAGATCTGAGACGTTTCTGAGGCCAACATTAGAAAAAGCTCTTTTAAGTTGAGCAAGAGTGAATGATGGAGAAGGAAGATTTGAATTAGACAGATCGAAGAAAGCTTCTGTACTGTCTCTCCTCCCCAACTTACTCGCCCACGATGGACCTCCAGACTAGATCATTAGAAGCCATTAACGTAAGATTCATCATAACATGTTTCTAATTTCATCGATATGATTCAGTACTAGGTAGGTATTTATACATACCAAAAACACTGATATTTGAGTAGCTATTGTGAGAATATCAGCACATGAAACTGTTCTTGGACAAGCTGTTTCAACTGCTGCTTTCATTCTATCTATAACATCGAATCCTCGAGCCGAATTTTCGTTTGGACCTGCATCTTTCTCGGACTGGAATGATGAGGTACTATCAAGCAGGATTGATGCATCACATCCCTACAAAAACCACATAGATAAACATTACATATGAAGATTTCATAAACAGTTTTAAGTCTTTAATCTTTGTTAAGTTGAGTAAGTTCTTACACGAACAAAACAATCATGGAAGAAAAGACGAAGAATACTAGCAGCAATTCGAAGATCAGTCTGCAATTCATCGACGAGGATATTCGCAATGATGTTGGAAACATTTGGACATGTATTGGTGTAGAAGTCAGGTCTTAGTTGAGCATTAGAGTTTGTAGCTTGAAGCAGAAGGCAACTCAATAATAGAGCTCCCATTGCTCTGCAAGAAAATGAAGGAGAAAAACCCATTTTTGTTTGATATATGAGTTTTGAATTATGATAATGGTGAATTACATACCACACATAAAGGAACATTATATAGATAAACTTGGATATTATTAGGTGTTATTTTATTCAACAGGCTAGTTGTGACATTAATTTTTTTTTGTCAATATTGGACTACAACAGGTCGGCCAATTAGTTAAATTTCTACATAATGTAGACGGTGGAACTCGATTTCTGATTATGCAAATATGTATGTCTTATATAGACTTACTGTCTGGCACTAGATTAAATGGTTGTGGCATTGATTTAAGACCATTTGTTAAAACTATTCCAAATTGGCAATTAAAGAAGCTACAAAATTTACTTATTTAAAGAAAGTCACGGGTTCTAAGATGCTAAGATTCTTTGCACATTGATTGATTTAATAGATTTTAGTTGCATTATCACTTTGACTATTCAACAGATTTGATTATATCTAAGTGACTCCATATAAGTCCATTCATTGTTAAACATTTTTTTATCAGTAACGTGGTGTTGACCACCTCTCTCAATTGTTGATTTTTCATTTTTTATATTCTTTTATGAAGCATTAAAGTTTTGATAATCATATAATGTTATGTAACTAATTATAAAGTTTTTGTTAAATAAGAATTTAGTGGATACTTGTTATGCCTTATAAATTTGCTTTAATTAACATGTTTATAAAGTTTCATAAGGTCATTAGTATCTATAAACATTTACAAGATTTTATAAAGTTCTATAAACCCTTATAACACAAATTCTCAAAATGGTATTTTTTTTGTTAAACTCAAAATGGTATATTGAAAAATTGCTCTCTGTAAACTTATGGTAGGAATTCATTTTTGGTGGCATTTAACAGAGTTTTATATTTACTTTCAACATACAACTATGACTACTTACTACTCAAAAAAAAACAACTAAAACTATTCTTTTCTCTCTTTTACAAAGTACATAAAACAAAATAATTTGCACTTACTTTTTTTTTTGTTGAAAAGAAAATGAGAAAATTTATAATTTGCACTTACTTGGTATTGTACCAAATCAAATATTACATTTGGTGACTGGATTCGGTGTCATGAGGCTGATCACGTACGTCCTCAATTTTAAAATAATAATAAATGTTTTCTATGCTAACTTCAGGATTCAAATCATACACCCTAAAAGATCGGATATATTATTGTCCTTGTTTTGTTTTTATATATCCTCAATTAATTCCCAATGAATACTGAACACATAATTGTCTTTCTGATGGAATAATACATTTAGTAATTATACAAAAATGATAAAAGAAGAAGAAAAATGAATATCTAACTTTTATACAAAGTCCCAAAATCGTGTGATAAAATTATATAGGTACAAAGTATTTATTTGCCACATAATAAATACAGAACATGCTTTGAGCGCAAACTAGTTAGAGTCGGATATTCCGGCTTAAAACTTCTAATTTTGTTTTGTTTTTTTCCTCAATAATTTATGTGACTAATTAGTATATTCTTATTCTCTTGCGTGAGTCTAGTTTTTAATTGTTTTATGTTACACTGAGGCCAACACACGACCTATATGACCATCAAATTATGGATTGTCTGTCTCTCTTATCTCTTTCTCTCTATCTTTATCATATAAACATTGAATTAAATAAAAAAATATTCCAATTTGCTTTCAACGGAATGAAAAGTCTAATAGGAAGATATAATATAACTACAAAATTAATGCAAACCACTAGACTAAATATTTATTTAACTGATATTATTCTAATCTTTTTATTTTTGGTCACGAATTTTTTTTTTTTTTAATATTCCTTTGAGTAAGTTTGGACTATTACTAGGTCCTAATAGCTATGTTTAATAATCATAGCAATTTTTATTTATTTTCCCCTTTTGAGCGTCGGAATATTAATCATCTTAGTTACAGCTTTTACTTTTTCGTATTTCTATATTTCAATAAAGTTTAAATTCTCTGATAACATGATGGCCTAATCTACAAAAATATAGTAAATAAAATAGCCTTCGTTAACGTAGTCACTTCTTTTGCGGATATGAGATTCATTTCTCAAGTGTGTTGAAAACTTTTTAAATTAATATTCCATAAATTGAGTAATTACTAAACTTTTAAATTAATATTTCATTTCTCCTCAAACTAGGTATAGTCTATAAACCAATAAAATGTTCTTATCCTAAATTAAATGTGTGGTTTGATTGATATGATATAATGACTATTAATTTAAATTAATGATGTTGTTATCAATTGACAGAAGTTCGAATATCGGGGAAGTATTTATAGTTAATTTATTGAGTGTCACTTCTGCCCGTTTTTTCTATCTGAATTTATCTATGGGAGTTGTGAATGAAATGAAGAACACATTGCATAGTTTTCTCATAACTCGCGTGGACTTTTATTTAGTCGAAATTACTAGTTCCCACGCATTTCATACTTTTGTTACATATCCATAAATCAAATAGAACTCACAACACCATCGTCGTTTTCCACAGCCTTGATTGTCGGATTCACAACCCTACAGTTCTGTCTAATTTGGCCTTGATTCCCAGTCAAAGGTTTAAGATTGCCCATCCTAATCATTGCATCAACAAACGCTCCAAAGAAGATGTTCATGTCACTGCTATATTGGTTTACTAGAGGAATTGTATCGGCACTTGGAGTCGAGAAGAGCACTTGGTCACTCTGAATCAGACCTTTACCACCACGAAGATTGGTGTAATATGCATTATCGAAAGCATCTGGAGTCGTGACATCGAAGTTGACCAGAACGGTACCGTTTCCGTTTTGAGGACACAAGCCACGGAGCTCAGTGAGGTAAGTAGGGTTCAAGCTTGGGTCTGGTCTATTGGTATTGTTGAAGTTGTAGAGACGAGGTGTCACAAATTGACATTGTGCTTTTCCAAATGTATGTCCACCTAACATTTTGAAAGAAAAAAAACACATTAATGTTTAAATACATTGTATGTTTTACTTTAATTTATATAAAGATGAGTCCTATTTTCTCGTTTTACCAACTCATTTTTATAATTCAAAATCACGTGCTAGAGGATATTTGTTTGAGATTCTACTAATATTTTACTATACTCTTTTTCTTAACAATGGATTATCTTACTAAGTTCATGTTAACTAGTTTATTTGCCTAAAACATTTCTGAAAGATATCTTGAGATAGATTCAATGAAACCTTGTTATAAGAGAAAAAAAAAAACAATTTGTTATCCATATTTAAAAATGGTATATATTGAAACAACACTTTACCTGAGAGAGCGACTAGATCTGAAGCCAGATCTAGACCAACATCACGAAAAGCTTTTTTAAGTTGAGTAAGATTGAAAAATGGAGATGGAAGAGCTGTATTAGCCAAATCGAAGAAAGCTTCTGTACTGTCTCTCCTTCCCAATGGAACTGCCCACCATGGACCTCCTGACTGTATAACACAAAGTAGTGACGTCAAATTCATAACATGTTTCAGAATTTGGAGATTAGAGATCATGTTGATATATTTATATACCAAAAGGACTGATATTTGAGAAGCGATGGTGAGAATATCGGCACAAGACACTGTTCTTGGACAAGCTCCTTCAATGGCTGCTTTCATTCTATCCACCACATCTAATCCTCGAATCGAATTTGCGTTTGGAGCAGCATCTTTCTCGGTTCGGAATGATGTGGAATTGTCTAGCAATAGCGAAGCATCACATCCCTAAACAAACCACATATATCACAGCATTTAGATTCTATTATATATGTAAAAGTAAAAGATAAGTTGAGTGAGTTCTTACATGAACAAAACAGTCATGGAAGTGAAGACGAAGAAGGCTCGCAGCAATACGAGGATCGGTCTGCAGTTCATCGACGATTGTGTTACCAACAATCTGGAAAACAGATGGGCAAGTCCTGGAGTAGAAATCAGGTCTCAATTGAGCATTAGAGTTTGATGCTTGAAGCAGAAGGCAACCCAAAACTAGGGCTCCAATGAAAGAAAATGAAGGAGAAAACCCCATTTTTCTTTTTCAGAACAAAGATTATTTGAGTTGTGAGTGTGGATGATGATGAAACAACTAAGGCCTAAATGCAACATTATATAGAGAAGCTTGAGTCTTTTCTTCTACACTATTTTACATAAACTATTAGGTCTTTTGTATTCTTTTTCCTTTTTTATGACTACTAGGTATTGTCTTGAGGCCATTTGTTTTACCAGAAAGTAATATTTAATTTTTTAACAATTAATTAGCTGGTTATTTTTGTCAAGTTCTTTTCACTTGATTTAATTTTGTAATATCGCATGATTTAGTCAAGTAAGATTGATAATTCTCAATTCATATTTTAAATAAATTTTATTTCAGCTGTAGACATTTTACTTACTACAAACTGTGTATAGTTAGACAAAGAGATGGTTCTCAAATTTGCCTATATATTCTTATTTCTAGATTTTATTTTTCAAGAAATACATGATAACTTGTAAGAATTGAATTCGCATTATTGAGTACTTTGACAAACACTTTATATAAAGAACACAAGTTTCAACAGTAGTACGAAAATCAAACTTATGTAGGGTCTCTAAAGATTTGGTTGTTGATCAGGTTAAACGTAACTTATGATTATGTAGAAACTATAATATCCATCAAGTTGTGATCAATATATATTATCTAAAATTAAAAATTTGTGGTAAGCACGTTTTTATAGGTAACATGTACTTGACTTTTTCTAAATCTCCAAACTTAATTTTGAGAGGATTTTTGTGTCATTTACAGCATAGCTTTTTCAAAAATATCTCAGTTGCATAAAATATTTTAAAAATGAGTTTGAGGCAAAAATCAAATATTATCTATCCAATTATTTACAAATATCAGCATCACGGATATAGGCTCTATAGAACCTTTGACATCCTATTATTTTTGTGTGGAGATTTGAAGTTTTGATGATTACAATATTATGTGACTATAAAGTTTGGTTAAAAACAATTATATAAATTATGTATGTACTTAGTGTATTCGATTTTGAATATATTTCGTTTTCATTAAATCGGATCCAAATGTGCTGTCATGACTATGTTTCTTTTAAGGAGTTTCTTAATGTGTTTGTCTATGCATCGTATTCTTTATATCTTTGTTCTTTTGTTCATGTCCATGGTACAAAACATAAATTTTACTATAGAGGTTTATGCAACTATATAAATAAATATTTAACCATTTGATCAAAACCTTTTCAAACTTTTTTTTCATAAGATCAAGTGAAAAAGCATCCAAATGATTAGAAACTAGTACCCGATTTAAATGAAAAACTATGATTACATAAGGTGAGAATGAAAGTGAAAGAAAATTAAAAAAATAAAAAAGCATTGGAACGGGTAAGTCATTCCCTAAAACAAGATGAAAGCGAAGACAAAACAGAAATAAACAAAATAAAAATGTTAGTCTAATGGTTGATTAGATAGAGATAGAAAACCCAAACAAGAAGGGATGATGGACAAGTAATTGACGACACTCTACATAGCTTTATTAATTATCACCTTTTAGGTAAGAAATTGAAAGTATAACCTGTTTTTTCGGGCACAAATTCTTGTCAAGATTACTTATTGATAACTCTTATGTATTAGGGTTCACATAATCTTATCAAGTTTTTTTTGCTTGAAGTCTTCACCAATGTTATCATCGTCTTCTCGGTGATGTCGATACTGGTTTTTTAATTATCTTAAACAATAGCTCATCTTTCAACATATACAACGGATATCAAATGGTTTTGTTTAACAAAGAAATTATGAATTCAAGTTTCACTTGAAATGGATAATTTACATTTTAAATATGATTTTATCAACGGCTAGTTTCAAATACGGGAAGAAACTATATATAAGTCGAAAATTCAAAAGAGATTTTTGGGTTAAACATTTAGAACTCCTACGATTCATAAAAAAAATATAACAACGGATAATATAAAAACAGTCAGATTTACAATAGGTCCATATATAAAAAGTATAATTATAGTTGAAGATAAACTTTTAAAATCCAATAATTTTAATTATCTAAAGTTTGGTTTAACTATAGTTGTATTTATTAAAACAGGAGTTCACCAAAGCCATGTGAAAATGTTGAGGGTTAAAACTACTTGAAATCCTTAAATAACTTATCTTAGCCATTAACTACTAGTCTTGTGCCATCTAGACCATCTGATGATTTTACTCAATATATTCACATCACAAAAAAAGAACAATAATAATAATTAAATCATTTCTGCCAGCCTGATAACACAAACAATAATCATAATCAATTAAGTCAATACTGTACTCGATTATTTGGTTTCTAGTATTGTTTATATATCTGATATAAACTTTGAGATATGAGATTTATTCATGTGTGCATTTTTTTTATTTTTTTAATATTTATATCGACAAAATCTAATTTATAATCTAATTCTTAAATTTTTAATAATATAATGCAGAACAACATGGTTTTATGAAATCAAACTTTCGTAGATAAAATCATATATAAATATTTAACCAATGATCAAAAAAAATTCCTCTCGTACACTTACAAAAATCAAACTAGTTATCACAAGATTTTGTCCTATTTGCTTTTGTGGTTGTCCACCTTAAATATGGTATATGCAAGGACCTTTAACGTAGTCTATTTTCCACAAACTAGACAACTACTTTATTTTCTGAGGGCTACCCAAACTGTTAGTAACTCTTTTGTAAGTAACTTCTTCAACCTTTTGGTAATAAATTCACATCTTATCATAAAAAAGCTAGACAAATACACATTAAACTTATATATATAACCTACTTTTACAAATTATACAATTTTCTGGTCCTAAAATTGAATTTTTAGTTGATGGAAAATAAAATAAAAATTTTAGTTTAAATACTATATCGATAAATTAATTTTAAAAAAAATTCATAGTTTTAATGTAGACACAACGTTAGTAATTTATATAGGTTTGGAGTTTATATATATTCCCACATTTTGTTTGACTGCATGTTATAAGTTTTGACAATGTTAATTTTAAATTATATTAATACATATAAAATATGATTTTTCATTGCATCATGAAATTAATTTATCAACTATATATAATTAAAACAAGAACATGCATATTGCATACTTTTTTTTCATAACTCGCGAAAACTTTATTTAGTCCGACATACTTAGTTCTCACGGAGTTTATACTTTGTTACATATCCATATATCTCCAACATGCATAATCAAATAGAACTCACAACACCATCATCATTCTCCACAGCCCTAATTCGTCCATTCACAACCCTACAATTCTGTCTAATCTGGCCTTGATTACCAGTCAAAGGTCTAAGATTTCCCATCCTAATCATTGCATCAACGAACGCTCCAAAGAAGACGAACCTGTTGTTGCTGTATTCGTTTACTAATCGAATCGTGTCAGCTCCGCGAGTTGAGAAAAGCTCTTGGTCACTCTGAATCAGACCTTTTCCATTACGAAGATTGGTGTAATATTGATTATCGAAAGCAGTTGGAGTCACAGAATCAAAGTCGACCAGAACAGTGCCGTTTCCGTTTCGAGGACACAAGCGACGGAGCTCGGTGAGGTAAGTAGGGTTCAAGCTTGGGTCAGGTCTGTTGGTATTGTTGAAGTTGTAGAGACGAGGTGTCACAAATTGACATTGTGCTTTTCCAAATGTGTGTCCACCTAACATTTTGACATAACATATTAATGTTTAAATACATTGTATGGTTTACTTTTATCTGAAGATGAGTCATATTTTCTCGTTTTACCAATTCATTTTATAATTCAAAATCACGTACTCGAAGATTTTTGTTTGAGATGTAATTAATATTTTATTACACCTCTACTTTTTTATAAAAAAAATTATTTTTGGTCAAGAATTTTTCTAGCAAATGGGTTTTCCTACTAAAACACTTCTATAAAATATCTCTTATATAATAAAAACATAAAATTAACTTAAACATTGGGTTATATTAATCCGTTTTGGCCTAGAAAATATTGTAACAAATTTGTTACTAAAAAACATTAGAAAAAAATAAAATTATAATCTCTTAATCTTTTTATGATAACAATATTAGTTAGATAATCCTATATAATCGATTATTATTTTAAGATATTGTTAGTTAGTTTTTAATTTTAATATTCCGAAAATAAAAATATATTACTGTGAATGTATATTGCCTTTAGTTCATGTCATATTCACAGAAACATATATCATCTAGTATTGTAATATATATGTTGTCTTTGAAAGTTGAAACAACGCTTTACCAGAGAGAGCGACTAGATCAGAAGCCCGGTCTAAGCCAACATCGCGAAAAGCTTTTTTAAGTTCAGTAAGTGTGAAAAATGGAGATGGAAGAGCTGTATTAGCCAAATCGAAGAAAGCTTCTGTACTGTCTCTCCTTCCCAATGGAACTGGCCACCATGGACCTCCCGACTATATAACATAAGCTTATGTCAAAATTCATAACGTTTATCGATTAGTTTTATGCAAGATAAGTGACATGGTAACCAAGTGGTAATAGTCTAATGGTTTCTACTTGAAGAGGAAATTGTCATGTTGATCTAACCCAGAAATCAATTCCCCTCAAATGCGAAATTGCTAATTATTTACACTTGGCCACCGGATGTCTAAACATGGCCGCGTCTGGCCTCTGAGAAGTTGGTTTGGGTTTTCGGCCAAAATTCCTCCTCAATTAACAAAATAAAAAAAAGTGATATGGTATATTCATGTACCAAGAGTACTGATATTTGAGAAGCGATGGTGAGAATATCTGCACAAGACACTGTTCTTGGGCAAGATCTCTCAATAGCTGCTTTCATTCTATCTACAACATTTAATCCTCGAATCGAATTTGCGTTTGGAGCAGCATCTTTCTCGGTTCGGAATGATGTGGAATTGTCTAGCAATATCGATGCATCACATCCCTACATAAACCATATATATCACATGTAAATGATATATAAAAGTAGGTGACGTGGATTTTATATAAAGAAAGATTAGGTTTTCTTACACGAACAAAACAGTCATGGAAGTGAAGACGAAGGAGGCTCGCGGCAATACGAGGATCACTTCGCAGTTCATCGACGATGATATCTCCAACAATATTGAAAACAGATGGGCAAGTCCTGAAGTAGAAATCTGGCCTTAACTGAGCATTAGTGTTTGATGCTTGAAGCAGAAGGCAACCCAATATTAGGGCTCCTATATATGAAGGAGAAAACCCCATTTTTCCTTTTATCAGGACTAAGAAGAAAGATGATTTGAGTTGTGAGTGTGGATGATGGTGAATCATCTATGGCGTCCAAGGAACAATATATAGAGAAGCTTAAGTGTTTTCTTCTAGAGTATTTTAGACTATTAGTTTATTTTATTTTTAAGAAAAAAATTTTAATGACTATTAGGTCTTCTTTTAAGGCCAATTGTTTTAGTAGAGTGGTTGAAATTAAAGATAAATAATATTTTAGTCTTAACACTAATTAACCTATTCTTTTGACAATTCTATCTATTTTTTGCATGAATTTTAATTTAATAGTGATAATTCATTGTATTTGTCGAATGTAATTTAATAGTGTTAATTCCAAAATGGTAAGTACGAAAATCAAACTTGGATTTATGTAGGGTCACTAAAGATATAGTTGTTGATCATGTCAAACGTAGTTATGCTTTATATAGAAATTTTAATATCAGGGATGTTGTAGAATTTTTACTCGTAATATTTTCCTACAAGGATTGTTTTAATTTCCTAATGACGGAAAAAAAAGGATTGTTTTTCCTAATTGGCAAATATTTTGTAACTAATTTTTCCTTATATTTAACGACTAAATAGAATGCAGTTGTGTTTTCTCTTTTGTTTCGTTTCCCGTGAATAATGCAAATTCATCCTCAGGCCACCTTCACTAATCGTTAAACTATATAAATATAGCTAAAAATATTTAAATCTGAACAAAATTACCTAATACATATATAAAACTACACGAGTCCATATAGCTAACCTAATCTCCTTGTCTTTTCTTATTATTATTATTATTATTATTATTATTATTATTATTATTATTATTATTATTATTATTATTATTATTATTATTATTATTATTATTATTATTATTATTATTATTATTATTATTATTATTATTATTATTATTATTATTATTATTATTAATATTTATAACCAAGAGAGTTAAAAGCAGCAAATTATTAAAATATCACTGAAATTAAATAAAAAAACTATGTTGAGCCAAAAAAAAAATGATATCAAGAAGCAGTAGTGCAAGTAATTAGGGGAAATTAAAAAACTTAAAAATGGGTTAGTCATTTCCCTAAAACAAGATGAAATTGAAGAAAAAACAGAAAGAAACAAAATGAAAATATTAGTTAGACAAAAAGAAAAAAATTCGAAAATGATCTATGGAAAACTACTATTCCTTCCCTTTAATAAAAAATGTTATTCTATTAATAAAAAATAATTACACAAATAGTGTCATTCTAATTTTTCTATGCAATTTTTTACAAATAATTTTAATTTTAATCTCCAATCAAAATTAAATATATGAAATCTAACTAATTATCACCCATAATAATTAGAGTTATAAAAGACTTTTAACTTTGTTTCTTAATTTGTGTGATAAAACTTAGAATGATACTATTTAAAAAACGGAGAGTAACTAATGAGTAACGATACTCTAATTAGCTCACTTTATTATCACGGTTTAGGTGAGAAAATGATAAGTGTTATGGAGTGTTACCTGGTTTTCCGGGAACATAATTCTCTATATGCAAGATGTAGATAGATTTGATGAGTTTATTAGTATAGACCAAAAAAGGAAAAAGAAAAAATTAATCGACCGTTTAGACCGATTAATCAGACACTTAAGCCTATTGACTCTATGCTTTTTTGTTTATCATTTTTTATCAAATTCAAAATGCTCGGATTCGGAATTATTATTGCTCTATTTAATTGGTGGAGACCAAAAGTAAATATAAATAAAAATTAAAGGACAAACGGATTAAAGACTTTTAAACACTGTTCACGAGACGACCGTGGCGTGTGTTCCGACACGTCTTTATCGAACCAGTAATTATACACAACTCGACTGTTTTTGGTTCCGCTCTCATTTTTTACTCTCTACTCCTTCCAAAAAGACTTGTCTTTTTCTCTTCTCTTTACTCTGTAGCTTTCTATGGCCGAATCCCCACAACCGGACACTTTGATAGACCCGGGGAGCTTGATCCCTCTCTCGGATCTCTCGGGTATTGCGAATGGCCGAGCCGAGATCGACACATCCACGCCGTTCGAGTCAGTTAGAGAAGCTGCCACTCGGTTCGGCGGTTTCGGCTTCTGGAGACCTTCTCACTGTAAAGTTCCAGAAACTCCTCAGGTTTCTCTCTCTCTAAATTCCCTCACTTTGAATCCTTTTCTTTAGGTTTTGTCTCGAAATTATGATTTTAGGGATTTTTTGTTGTTTGCTAATTAAGTGTGCTTGGCATTGCTGTTGTGTGAAACGACAAAATGATATCATCAAATTTCGAATTGATGTTTGGTTTTGTGTCTTAAACGACATTATGATGAGGATACTTGATTTTCGTTTCATGTTAGCAATAATGATGAAGATAGCTTAACCCCATTATGCGAATTTTTGCAGTGCTTGCATCTATTAACTACTAAGATATGTAAAGGTAAGGGTTTTGATCTTGGTTGCAGGAAAATGTCGAAGAAACTGATATCATGGAACTCAAAGCTCAGGCTGCTGGCCTACAGAAGGATCTAATTGTGAAAGAACAGGAAACGCTTAAGGTGCTGAAGGAGCTTGAGGCGGCTAAATCCACAGTCATAGAGCTTAGCTCAAAGCTGCAGCAGAGGAATGAAGCTTATGAGGAGGAGACGTTAAGAGAAGAAGTTCAGGGTGATATCAAACCAGCGGGTGTGGTACTGAAGGATTTAAGCCAAGCGAAGATGAATTTGTGCAAGACAACAGAAGGTCTTGCTGGTATACGAGCAACTGTTGAGCTGTTGAACAAGAAACTGAATGAGGAAAAGGCTGCACTTGAAAAGACACGCGAGAGACTTATGCAGAAATCTCTGAAGGTGATTTCTTTAGAGGAAGAAGAAGTGAGACTAAGATTTGCCAAGGAGAATGGCTCCAGTGAGAAAAATCTAGAGAGTAATGCTTTAGGAATGTTGAATGAGGTTCAAAGACTGACATGTGAAGCCCAAGAGGTCGAGAAATTGGGAGAGGATGCACGGTCTGAAGTTGAGAAAGCAATGGCTGAGGTCGAACTTACAAGAGACAAGATCAGAACGGCTAAGATTAGGTTGGAAGCTGCTAGAAAGATGAAGGAAGCGGCCAGAGCGGCTGAGGCGGTTGCAATAGCACAGATTAAGGCTGTTACAGGTAGTAAAAACGCTAATGAAGCCGTGACTATCTCTCCTGAAGAGTATGCTGCACTCGCCTGTAGTGCTAGAGATGCAGAGGAAGAGGCGAACAAGAGAGTGGAGGATGCAATGTCAAGAGTTGAAGAAGCAAATATTTCAAAGATGGTGATTGTGAAGAAAGTAGACAAAGCGGCGCAAGAGATTGAAACCAGCAAGATGGCATTGGAGGAAGCTGTGGAAAGAGTGGATGCTGCAAATGCTTCAAAACATGAAGCAGAAGAAGCATTGCGAAACTGGCGCTCAGAGAACGGACAGAGGAGAAGATCATCTTCAGTGAACAACACTTCCAAGTTCAAGAGCAGAAGAGAGTCAACGCGTCTGATGGATGTGAACGGTCTAAATCTGACATACGAAGGGTCATCATCTTCAGTCCCCGTCTTGAAGCCAACAATGTCAATCGGGCAAATACTTAGTAAAAAGCTACTTCTTGCAGAGGATTCAGATATGAATGTTGCTAGTGAGAGAAAAAAAATGTCATTGGGTCAAATGCTGGCAAAGAACAGCAACAGTGACAAAATTGCTAGCAAGACAAGCGAAGGGAAAGAGAATGGGAAAAGGTCAACGACACGAAAGAGAAAGAAATTCGGATTTGCTAAGATCTCTGTGCTGTTGAACAAAGAGAGCAAGAATAAGAAGAAAAAGAAGATTGCTTTACTCTTAAGGTGATAAAATGATTCAGTGTTTAGACTTCTTGTTTCTGTTTGATAGATGAACGGTGAACCAGTAGTTAAAAGAAAATATGTATCAAATTTTTCATCATTATGCTAATCACAGCTATCTAATCCCAATGTGTATAGCATTCACATCCCACATGATATCACAAATTTGCAAGACCATGAAAATGTTTTCTGCTTCTGTATATAAAGTCAGTGAGTCACCACTAAAGGGTTCTGATATTGTACATCAACCAACTTATCTCGCACTTCCTATTGATCCCAAAAATGTTTTTTTAATTGAAATTAACAACAATTACAACGAGAATCAAAAGAAAAACTAATTAAAATAGAAAGTAAGTCGTTAGCTAGTTGAGAGTGCTCGGTGCCCCTTTCTTTCTTTTTGTTCGTTTTTTTTATACCAGTTTTCTTTCGTCAATCAAGATTTTTAATTATTGGCATTTACTCCCCATGATTCCCTCCTTTCATTTATTTAGTTTGTTATGTTTTTGTCATTCCGTAACCGTCTAATTTCAAAATCACCTAGTCACTTTAATAGACTTCATTTTATTTTGGGCTTTATCAAATCTAATATATCTACTTCATTAAGCCACAATCATTGGATAGACAGAAAATCATATGATTTGCATCTCATGAAAATTAACAAGATTATCTCATCAAAAAAGGATTGGTCGTCACTACTCAAAATTTTCACCAGCCTCTAATTGCCAGATGTGTGGAAAGTTTAGATACAATATAATATAGATCATACTTAAAATAAATTAGAAATGTGTATAATTTGTGTATGTTTTTCGAGTCAAAACAAGTTGTATTTCTTTAAATATTTCAAGGTAAAATTACAATAGGAAAGTTAGTTTTGAATTTAGGTATATGTATAATTTTACGTGATAAAATTTACAATTTAAATTATAAATCGAAATTTGTTGATCTAATTGTCGACAAAACTAACCACACAATTTAGCAAATTAAAATATATTAGATAATAAAACATATGATAGGTAATTGCTACCTCAAAACACTCTATGTCACAGGAATAAACTAGGTAGAGGATCTAGAAGACCATAAATTAATTTCTCGTTAAAGATAAACAGACCGGGTTAACCGGCTCTTTCCGCTTCTCTTCGGATCTTTTAGTTTCAGTTCTCCCATGCTCTTTTGTTTTTGTGTCTTGTTTTTTTTTTCCTTTTAGGTTCCATTTAATAAGTTTCGGTAGTCACCATCCAAATTTAGTCGTTGTCTTTTCAGCTTTTCCAAGTTTTAGATCTGATCCATGTATCAGTTTTGTCAATTTCCATTAAGGTTGTTGGTTATTATGATGTGTTGTGCTATTTGTTAACTTTTGGAGAAGTAAATCTCTGTCTTGTCAGAGTAGCCTGAGTTGGTATTCACAGATGTTTTTCAACGCCAGAGTTTATTTAGATTCAACCATTATGAAGGAAGTTGTAGTGGAAATTGTCTGATCTACCGTTAACTGGATGACCATAAAGAGTGCTCTCCGGTCATTGTTACGGTGAAGCAACACTGACAGTGATGGTGTATCGGCGTTTGCTTGATGGAATTCATCCTAAACAATACAAAGGAATCATTACGCATTTTCGGGCATGTTTACGATATCATATTGCCTTGCTAATGGCTTCGTTTGTTTGTTTTAAATGCTCATCCTTTTCTATTGTAACCCACCTACTTGGTTTTGGGCCATGTAATAAAAAACTTCTTTTCTTTTCGGGAAAAAAAGAATAAAGATAAACAGAAATTTCTTGGGCTTAAAGGGGCCATATTTTCGAATTGCCATAATTATGCCTCGACCCATAAACCTAAAATTCGCTCGAAATAACTCAATAAGTAAACGTAAGTTAAAAAAAGAAAAGAAAAAAGGAAGAAAAATAGTCACGGCTATTTGTCGGTGACCCGTAGGAAGGAAGGAAAGAGGAAGGTCAAATTTCTGTGTTCCATATATCTTTCTCCTTCCCTAACTTCTTACGCTATATTCTCTCATTCTTCTATTCTCTATTCTCTCCAAATTCTTCGCTCAGATCTGCCAAAATTTTGTGATCTCCAATGGCTTCCACGGCGCCTCCAGTTCTCCCCGTTTCCAATTCACAAACCGTTCCATCTGCCGCTCCTTCCTCCGTCGAATCTCAGCCACCAATTGCAACACCAGCATTCCGAAATTTCATCAATCAGATCACCGAAACCGTCAAAAACGGTCTCTCTAAGCGGCGTCCTTGGGCTGAGCTTGCAGATCGTTCTGCATTATCAAAACCTGAATCGATCTCCGACGCTGCTGTTCGTATTCGCAAGAATTACTCGTATTTCAAAGTCAATTACCTCGCCGTTGCTACAGCTATTGTTGGATTCTCTCTCGTGACTCATCCTTTTTCTCTCGTCTTCCTCCTTTGTCTCCTCGCCTCTTGGCTTTTCCTCTACCTATTCCGTCCTACCGATCAACCGATTGTCGTCTTCGGTCGCACATTCTCTGATCGTGAGACGTTAGGTTGCTTGATCTTGTTCAGTATCTTTGTGATTTTCCTCACCGATGTTGGATCTGTTCTTGTTTCGGCTATGATGGTTGGAGTTGCATTGATCTGTGCGCATGGTGCGTTTAGAGCTCCGGAAGATCTTTTCCTTGACGAGCAAGAACCAGCAGCCACCGGATTCCTCTCATTCCTCGGTGGCGCCGCTTCATCTGCCGCACCTGCTATTGTTGCAGTTCGCGGGTAAATGCGACTCCGATCTACAAGTTCCCGACGGGGGTAATCTTTTTTTTTTCTTTTGAAAGATCTTTCCATATGATTCGTTTGTTCAATCAATACTTAGGGTGTTTAATCGGAAAAATAAACATGAAAAATTTGTGGTTTTGGCTTAATTTTGATACTTGTCATGGTCATAGCTATAGATGAAATATATATCTTTGAATGATTTTGATGTACCACTTTTGTAATCGTTAGCCATTTTAACTTGCAAGTCCGTATTGGAAGCATTTGGATCCGTTATATGTTTACATAAACACAATCTAAAGAGTCAAATTTGGGTGCATGTGTATGCAAGATCCATCCAAATTTCATGGCTTTCCAAAAGCACCCATCACAAGAGATGATATAAAATAAGGTTCTTTAAGGTGCAAGCAAAATAAAAGCTAAGGCTTTGATCGGAAATCTAGGATTTCTAGTAAAGAAATTTCACGGTTCTGTAACTGTTAAATGCTTCTCGATTAGCAGCAGAATAATGAACAATGTTCACATTGTGGACTACCACGCATTTAATTTGAAACCATCCAAACATGAGCACGTTTTTGGGTCGTGAAATGCACATAAGAACTGCCTCACGTAGTTGAGTATCTCCTCTAATGCATTTTTTACCCAGATTTGACTAAAGAATTGCGATTACATAGAGTTACGTTTGTCCCACGTCATATTGTTTGTTAGGGGTTTAGAGATTTGAAGGTATTGTGTCGCTCCAATTGTGATACAGAACAAACTGGCTAAAGCTTTCTTTAATGGTGTTGACTGTTGAGTATGTATACACACAGAATCTGGTCTAGTGAAAGCCCATTTATTCAGGCCGTAAAAGGCCCAATGTTAATGTCAAATATTATGGTCAACGTCCTTAATACCCAATCATGTGGAGAAAATATTATTTTTGCCTTTTGGGTCAAGAACAAAAAGAATACTTTTAAGTTCTTAACTAATCTATAATTTAGATATAAAACAAAGAAACGAATAAATTTTTTTTGGTTAAGCCATAAAACGAAGAAAATTGTTCTACAAGTTAAACAAATTACCAATTAATGATGTTTAATAACGTGACTTTAAACTGTTTTTTCTTATGAACCACTAAAAGCCTTTTACATCATCAGTTAAAATTCGTTTGCTATATATATTTATATACAAGTATATAAGTTTGGGATGAAACAAGCCTCTGTGAGAAAGGAACATGTGGAAAATATCAAACTGATTGGTGACTTACACCGTAAGCCAATACGTTTTAAAGGGAGCTTTCTCTTTATCTAAATGAATACTATTTGCATTGGGTAACAATCCACCTTCAATTGTATATATAATCTCCTTTATTAGGTATGATTTTGGCTTGCGGATTAAGTTACCAATTTGACAACTTCCACCAAAAGAACATTAAGGAATTGCCAATAACTCCAAGTCTTACTAGCAAAGAAATATTTTAAAAAATCTAACTAAAAATAAAGTTAAATTGAAGTTTTATTGACCTTGAAAACCAGAATCTTCGAAAATTAGAATTCTCAATGCCAAAGACTTGCAATTTCTTTTTTTTCGGTAAAAGTATTTAATTTATATATCATTTTCTGAATTATGACAGAATTACACCGACAACAAAGAAACAAAGTAAAATAAAACTACAGTAATTACGAAAAATACAAACAATCATCTAAGTAGTGGCAAAAGCAACTAAAGCAGAAGTTGGACCATTAAGTATACGTAATGTTTAGATGATGAAAAGTATACGTAATCATGTGGTTAAATATTTAATGTAATCCTAGGTAGGTTTATTATTTGCGATATGGCCATCTAATTTTTGAAAAAGAAAGTTCAAGTGATAACGGATACATGTGAAGAATTTAATAAATTTGAAAGTTCTGCATAAATTTTAGTAATCTTTTATATAGTTTTTTGGTTCATTAATTAAATTGACAAAAGTCAATCTATAGCTACACTTTAGTATATTACAAGCAGTGACAGAAACAGAAAATTTATTTATGGGTGTCAATATTTATTTTTATTTAAAAAAAAACAAATAAATTTAGTGTAAGAAGGATCAAAATACATTAAGTTATATTAAAGATATATCATTCACAATTTCAAAATCTTTTATCACTCCTTTATTTGTTATAATGCTGCTTATTTGTTCACGCTTTCATTTGTCATATTTACGAAACAAAATTTTAATCTTGTATCCTAATTTATAAATATATGTAAACTCGAGTTGATTAGTGAAAAATTTGGTTTAAAACAAATCATTGTAACGCAAATGACCTTTAGTGTAGTGGTAAGTGATAAGTTTATTAAAGGCAGATACACTTGTATATTTAGAGATCGAATTTTACTCTATATATTATGTAAGAATTTGGCTAATGGATCGGCCAGTCGTAATCCAGTATTGATTTAAAAAAGCAAATCATTGTAACATCCAAATATTCCTTTTTAATTAGATTTGATATGTCTATTGTGAAAAAGTACAACAAAATAAATAATAATAAAAAGAGAAAATAGAAAAAATAGCAAAATGACAATAAAAAATCAAGTTTATTAGAAAAAGACTACTTAATTTGAACTTAAAAGGTATGAATTTAATTGATTTTATATTAGGCTAATACTTAATCATTAATATCAAATATACTTTTATTGAGTTAAGGTTAGATATATATTTGATAGGGGTCAAAAAAATAATTTAGAAAATGGTCAAATTTAATAAAAAAGACAGAATATAAAGAAAATTAAAAATTCATAGGTAACATCCCTAATCTTAGATTACCTTCGTATATGATTATATATAATTTTTTTGTCAACAATTGAATTGATAAAACTTTATCTATAACTTAAAACTCAGTCTTAAAATTATCAAGCTACCATAATATAATAGATAAAAATCGAATTCTGACTCTAAGTCATTAGCTAGATCATAATATTTACCTAAAAGCAATTCGGCTAAATACATAATCATTTAATTTTGAATACAAGTAGTTAAATTTTGATTAAAAAATTATAAAAATAAATACATAATCATTTAACAAAAATCTTTTAAAATTATTCATTGGAAGACAAAATTATTAAATATTCTTGTAAACATTAGTGTAAAACAAAGGAAACACGTGTCAGAAATAAGGTAGTGGAAGATGTCGATTGCTAGCTTGCACCGTAAGCCAAAAACCTTTGAAAAAACAAACCTTTCAATTAAGGTGGATTGTTGGAAAAATGGCATATTTCTCAACGCAGTGTCGATTTTATTATAAACTTTTAAATCCGTCGTATTTTTCAATTCCTTGCTTAAATTTTCAAAAAATCTACATAAATTATTTAATTTTGGTAATATCTAAATTGATTGTTAAATATGTGAATCAACCGTTAAAACCATGTGATTAGATTAGTTTCTCGCCATATATGCAATAATGTAATGTTATTTGTTGTTTGTCCTAACCAAAAAAACTTACAAAAACCACGTCATTTCTTTTTATGCTCATAATCTAAAACTAGAATCGTGATTGATTTAGGGCAAAATTTTAAGATTTGCTCTTTATTCCGTCACATATCAGTTTTAGATTATGAGTATAAGAAGAAACATTTCTGTAAAATTTTTTTGGGTTAGAACAAACAACAAACGATGTCGTTTGGCATATACTGCCACCTCATACGAGATTAAGCCACATTACTGTATATATAATGTGAAAATGAACCTAATCACACGGTTTTAACTGTTGATTTACAGTCTTAACAGTCAATTTAGATATTGGCCAAAACTAAATACTTTATGAAATTTTTAAAAAAATTTAAGCAATGAATTAAAAAATATAACAGGTTCAAAAGTTTGTAACGAAATCAGCACTGCGGTAAAAGTTTATTGAAAAATAGGTCGTTTTTCCGTGGATTGTTACCCAAGTTTAATAGTCTCTACATACTAGAATATTACGAAATTTCAGTTTCAAAGCCTTAATCGCAAAGAAATCTATTATCTCGAAAATAAATAAAGTCCTCGCCTACCCAAAATCTGCCAAAGCTAAGGACTCGTCACGTGTCTCGTAGCCGTACATTAATTGCCGTGCGTACCACGCGTGTTCTCAGACGGTATCTAGAGAAGTGTTCCCACCTTTAACTCTGACGACTCTATGGTTAATATAGTCCTGAAAGATATATTCAGACACTAACTTTTATAGTTTTATCGTATGGTTTTGTTGTCGACTTTGTTAATTATTGTCTTTTGTTGGCTCCATAATATTGTCTGGTGTTTCTTTGTTAGATGGAGAAAGAAGGTAATGAATCAAAACAAAGCTCCTTGAGAAGAAGACGAAGAAGAGTGGTTGAGACAGTAGAAGCGACGTTACAGAGATGGGTGAAGGAAGAGGAAGGGTTAGAAAAGGTTCGTAGGGTTCAAGCCAAAGGTTCGAAGAAAGGTTGTATGAGAGGAAAAGGTGGACCAGAGAATCCAGTTTGTCAGTTTAGAGGAGTTAGACAAAGGGTTTGGGGAAAATGGGTAGCTGAGATTCGTGAACCAGTGATTCACCGTGATGCAAACTCGAACCGTAGTAAACGGCTTTGGCTTGGAACGTTTGCTACTGCAGCTGAAGCAGCTTTGGCTTATGACAGAGCTGCTCGTGTTATGTATGGACGTTACGCTCGTTTAAATTTCCCTGAAGATATTGAAAACGAGCCGAGTGAAGAAATGAAGAAGAACGATGTGATTGGAAGCTCTACAAGCTATTGGTTCGATACAAACAGTGTCTATGAAACCAGTAATGGCATGATTGAAAGTAAGGATGGTCTCGTTGGCCATGACAAGATTGAACATCTTGATGGTATCGATACTGAGATAGTGGAATCTCTGGTTTATAAGAACGAACCAGTGAAAGCAGATGAATACTACAGTTTTGATGAATTGGATAATGGACTTTTTTACTATGAACCTGAAGGTTCTAGTTCTAGTTTTTACCAGGGAGGTGGATCCGATTGGTTATTAAAATATGTTGATCTTTAGGTTCTAGCTAAGGTTTTTATGCTGTATTGATTTTTATACCTTAAAAGACTTTTATACACTACTTCACTTCGTTGTTATTATCTTAATGAGTCATGCATCACATTACAAAAAATTATTGTCTCATTCTGACTTCTCTGGATCAGACCACAACAACTTCCATGGGCCGGTTCTTGTCCCTAATCTGAAACATGACGCAAAATCCTTAAGAAATTGTTGTCTTGACATAGTTGAAGCTAGAAAGGATTTTTAGTTTCTTACCTCCAGGTTCCGGCAACCAACCGCAAGGCCATGAAGAGGAACAAACCTGTCCAGATTCCGGCTAGGCCAAACGTTGGTGCAGCCAGAAGCATGAACACAGAAGATATAAATCCGACAATAACCTGTTCAAAAACGATAGGTTATTAACTCATCCCAGCTGGAGAAAAGGGAGAACCAAACCACCCAACTAATGAAGAAGAAAGAGGGACCATAGCGTAGGCGGCAAATCCAAAGTCAGAGACTCCATAATAGAGTCCATCAAAAACAAATGCTAGAGCATTCACTGGTTGGGATCCAGCCACAAACTGCATCCAGACAACATAAACATTTAAGTTGTCTGAGACTACTTTTCAAAACTTTTTGGAGAGTATAAGATATTATCTTACAAGGGTTCCTGATAAAGCAATCTTTAGAACTTCTTCATCCGTGGTGAATAAGCTTGAAAATGGTTCCAAGGTGATGAACAAAATAGCAGCTAAACCAGTTCCAGTTGCTAAACCTACCTGCTTAAAAGATTGCGACTAAACATACCCAACTAAGTTTATAGGGAAGAATATAAACAAGAGTTCTACTTAATACGAACCTGAAGGACTCCGAAGATAACTTCTCGGGCTTGTTTGTATTCTCCTTGGGAGAAAGTGGTTGCCAGAAGACTCTGAAAATAGAGGTAGATCATTTTTGTGAAAATTCTCCACAAAACGTAAGCTTGCTCGAATGATTGATTTCGAAGTTGAATTGCAAAAAATAATCAACCTGTGCAGCAATGGCTAAAGCATCAGTGAGTAGAGACACAGCCAACCAGATTTCCAAAACGATTTGATGGCCAGCCATTTGAGTAGGTCCCTTCTGAGCCGCTAAGGAAGTAGCCAATGTGAACGGCACAAGCAGTGCCACCGTTCTACCAATCAGAAGCCCACCTATGCATTAACTAATACATCTCATATCGTAGCCATTTGCGTTTGCATTGTTAAGGAACTCAAAAAGTTAGAAGAGATACCTGACTTTAGGTACTGGTTGGCTCTTCCCACTTTGATTTCAGGAGAGAGCAAAACCACATTCTCATTCAACTTCCACAGAAGAATAAACGCAATCAAGTATCTGATGATTAAACATTGACAAGTAAGAAATAAAAAGTCACAAACTACGATAAATGTTATTAGCAAACAAGTCTATATGTATCAAAAGTTTACCACATTTTTTTGGACGTACTCAGAAATCACAGTAGCAGCAGCAGCACCAGAGATACCAAAACCAAGAACAAAAATCAGAATTGGATCCAGTATCGCATTAAGAACATTCCCCGCAACTGTGATCAAGAGTTTACCGTATCAGAAGCATGTATGCGAAAGTACTAATACATATATACAGATACAAACTACAGAAATTGGTGATCATGTAAATATCAGTCATGCTTCTATTTTGGCAGATCCATTCATGCATAAATACATGGGGAAAAGAGAGAGAGTGATTGTGCAATACTTGCCAACGGCATATAGAGGCGTTGTTGTGTCCTTGAAACCTCGAAAAGCTCCTTGTGCAGCCAATGCAACTACGATTGGTGGTGCACCATACGCCCTAAGTCTGAGGAACTGCTCTGCTGGTATTCTCATTGGTGAATCCTGAAATTTACAAATCAAGAGAGAAAAAAGATCACTATATGAATCTTCAAAGAGAACAGCTATTATGAAAACAACTTCAACTTAAATTTCTGTGATCCGAGAAAAGTTTAGTCATTACCAGAGGTATAGCCATGATGTCCATTAAGAAATCAGATCCAAGAGAGAGCGCAATCGCTTCTGCAATACCAACTCCAGCAGCAAGAACTAAGGATGTTGAAATAGAAGGCAGCACTTTCTTGCCTTAACACCAAAAATAAACAACAGACTCAACGTAAGAAACAATCTTTTGAAGAAGACAGTAAAACAATTTGCATTAGAAGTTTGGAGGACAATAAACAACCTGTTTCTGTAGAATAATTATCATCTTTAGCGGCAATTGCCTGCTCCTCCGCAACAAACGATGTGGTGACATTTAGCAAAGGAACATTAAAGAGCTTCGACACCAAATTGTATACAGTAACTGAAACTCCTACCGCAGCTAACTCTGCAGAGCCTGTCACATTACATTGACGTAATAATGATGTTTAATGAAAAATTTGTAAAAATGTGAACTTGAAACCAAACACGAATAGCATGTAAAAGAATTTACCAATATGACCGACAAACGCTGTGTCGATAAGTGATGTAATAGGATCAGCAGCCAAAGCTATTGCAGCAGGTCCTGCAATTGAAAGTATCTCCATTCCAATTTTACCAATCCTAAGCAAACAAATAAGATATCTGAGTGAATAAAAATACAAAATTTAGAATCAGAAAGAAAATAAAAGTATACACAGAAGCCTACCCAGGATACGGTTCGGGAGATTCCATTAGATTCTGTTCATTCGGAGGGTTCTGCAGTTTTTCTGGTCTCCGAGAAGAGGAGGCGACGGTGGGACGGGGAGATTCATCCCGAGGTGAAGATTTACAGACGAATGTTCTTCGAATTGATAAATTAGGGTTCCGAGAAAGATTGTGAAGTTGGAAATTTGAAGGCGATCGAAGAGGAGAAAAACAGGAGGTCGCAACCGCCGCCATTCGGAGAGAAAGACGGACAAAAATGTCGGCGGAGGAGGAAGAAAGAGAACCGCATGTTCTAACTCTTTATCTATTTACTAACTAACTAACTGATTAAACGGTCGGATGAGAAAGGCTGAAAAAGTTTCCGAATTCTAAACTAGTTGCACCTTATTTCTGGACCTTTTATGGGCTTTATAATGGGCCTTTTACTAGGCTTTACATAACTTCTATCTCTCCTTTTTTGTTTCATTTTCCTACTTTGAAGTAAGAGAGATAGAACTACCAAAACCTCAAAACTCTTTAAGTAGAACTGCATAAAGTTTTAAAAGCGAAATTCTGGTTGAAGAAACCACAAAATTAAACAAATAATTACTTTATCAAATAATTTGGAAGAATTGTTATTTTAATTTTCACATTACAAAGTAGAAGAAAAAAATATATTGATTTTAAATTTGCATCACAAATCTGTGATGACTAAGCTAAATTAGTCTCGTGATTAAACAACTTAACAAAAAAAATTAACTCCGTTAGTTAAACTTGGTTAAGTGAAATTGTGTATTTTGGTTAGTAGAGAACTTAACCTTTTGTGACAAACCTTATTGCATAATGATGAATTTGGTTTAATCAAACGAAAATTTACAACTTTTTTTTTGTCAACAAAATTCCATTTATATCTAAACTTTTCTAACTAGAATTGTGTGAGATTCGAACTTACCATCTGAAGTTTACCTAAATCAAAAATAAGTCAATTGGTCATCATGTTTCTTGGCAATGAAAATTTACCATTTAAATCTAAATACAATGATAATTTCCTGCATACTTTTCATATATATATATATATATATATATATATATATTTATTTATTCTGAAAAAGAAAACTAAGTAAAAGATCAACCATCTTATTTATGGATGGGGCAGACTTGGATTTAATAGGTGTAAAGAATCATAGAGTACACGAGTAGTAAGGCATGGAATTGAAGTCAGCAGTTTCATCGTAAATTGGAGCGTACGTTAAAAGGAATTTAATTGAGAGAGTTGCGACGCCGTGCAGTATCAGTCAAGCAGCCTCACATGACTTCCGGTCCCAGCAACAACACAGAACAAAGACCTATCCTTCTTTTCTTTTTTATTGTATTTGAAAATGTTGACCTATCTTTGACTTCATTTCTTACCTGATTACGCACGTTATTATACACTATTAACACTAACCCTATTTGCCAATATCATATACACTAATGTAATGATTGGTGACAACAAATTAATATCAGCTTCTATTCCTCCTACGATTGTTCTATACAATAAGTCTGTATTATTATTTGGCATTATTTAGAGAAAAAAAAAAGAACTTTGTTAATACTATATTTAACTTATTATAGTTAGAAAAATTAATCCATAAGTTGACCCACTACAATTTAATAAAATCAAATAAAATTTTGAAAAATGTCTTTCGTCAAACAGTTAAATATCTATATATTTATTTTTAATCGGTATTTAATTCTAAGAAATTGTGTAGCTACCTCACATAAAAATATTTAGGATTTTAAAAAATCTAGCTATATATATATAGACATGCATATATAATTTAGTTGTTAATCTAAAGGTAGAGCTTAGACATGCATGTTTAAAAATTACATGTTAAATCTACAACTACCCTCTCTCAAATCAATAGTGGCCGATTATGATAGTTTCCAACTTTGAACTCAATAAATGGTACATTAAATAATTTAGTATTATAAACGGGAGGTGGTATGTGATAAATTCACTAAAGGTTAAAGGCAGACGCACTTGTATATTTAGAAATCGAATCCCACTTTTTATATTATATAAAAATTTAGTTAATGAGTTGTTCAATTATGGTTTAATATTGAAAAAAAAATGATATCTGAATTACTCATTTATGGTAGTTTAAATTTGAGAGTACAAAATTGTATTTAAAAAATATATAAAACCCTCTCAGAACTTTTCTGATATTTTACCCGAACTATCTAATCCCATATATGACCCTGACTCCAAAAGTACATATAGTGAATAACTTGAGCATGATTCCTTATTGAATTTCCATATTTTATTAAATATCTACATTGATTTTGAGATAGTAATAATATAAATATGTAAATCACCAGTAATCTAACTATTACACACGTAATAATATATTCAGATTTCCTAAATAGGCATGCCTAGTGGCAGGCAAAAAAAAAACAAACAGTTTTGGTCACTAAAATTCATGGTAAATGGCTAATTTCTTATAAATTCAATACAACGTTATACATCGCAACCTTTGCAACATAATAATGATTGTAAACAACGAAACTCCATTGAGAGCCATTATAATTCTTCTTATGCATTATATTGCACTTTGGTATAACTGTATAACTAAGAGTAAGCTTTATTTAACAAAAAAAACTAAGAGTAAGCTTTTAAATGTTATATTGTTTCTCTGTTTTTTTAAAAAAAAAAATCAAATAACTCGGGTATATATCTTCATCACAATAATCATTACGTTAAAAATTGATCCATTCTTATTCATTTTTTTTCTCTCTTTTTTTTTTGCTTTTTTCGCGAAGTGAACATATATTGGTATCTATTTTTCCTGATTACTATATAAATTATCATTTAAAGATGATCTTCACTTACAGTTTTACATACAAAAATGGTACTATTTTTGGTGGGGAAGTTGTAGTTAAGGTCCATGAGTAATTTCCCGAGAATGTATCAATCTTAAATTGCTTTCAAGTTAGTGAGTCTATATATGTTATTGTGTTCGATCTCATGTAGTATTGAGTATTACATTATTTTCACGCAATGTCATATTAACATAGTATATATGTGTGTAAAAGGGAGTGAAAACGTGGAAGAAAAATCACCAAGAAGATGCGAATAAAAAATCTAAACTTACTAAGAAGATAATACTACAAATTCCCCACTCACTCACACTGAAAATTAAAAGCTAGTGAAAATGAAGGTATAAGAAAAATAAATGTAACTGTGAAAATGCATGATGGTCCACGTGGTTCATGCAGAGCATATATATCTGTTCCCCACTTAACACTGACCCCAACCACAGGCCACTACAAACTTAAATAAATCTTATAAAAAGTAAATGAAAATTTTGATATTGCAACTTTTTGAGTGTTAATATATCTGATATGACTACTTTCATGTATAATTGATTGGCCTTCCACCTTTTTCAGAATAATTGGTTTAGAAAGTTTGTACCGACATTAATTAATCAACTAAATATTTATCACCAAAACGGTAATAACAACACTAATAATTGTAATTAATAAAGTACAGACTGAAACCTACGCAACGGTGACTCACTTACTCACCGGAGAAAGAGACATGATCAGACTAATTTCTTAATCTAAACAAAAGAATATATATATATATATATATATATATAGAATATAAAATACTTTTTATATATAATGAAGATGAGCTAAAAATGTAGATTATGAAAATGGGTTTAGGGTTTTTGCATTGTAGTAAGAAGAGCCAATGAAACTCAGGATGGATAGCGCCAAAAGAACATCTATGTTATAATATGATCATCATGGCGCTATCCCTCCTGAGCTTTACAGATTCTCCTTTACTTTCTTCATTTTTGTTGAAAATAGAATAAAATTTGTTGTAAAACAAAAAAAAAATAGAAAAACGAAAACGATTAGAGAGGAAATGAAGTGAAAGTGAAGGTATAAGAAGATGAGAGTGAGGAAGAAGAAGTGAAAGAGAAAGTGTTATTTATAGACAAACTCAGCTCAGCTTCGAAGAAGTAATTACACGTCACCATCTTCTCTTCGTTAATCGTGATATTATTTATTTCTATACTATACTAATATATTTATTAGTTTTGTAATAATTTTTTCTCTCTTTTTTTTCTGTAAATATTCTACTTGTTAAATCTTTTTATTATATTTTTCTTGGAAAGTATTGATACAATATAGTCCAGATGTGATTTATTGGATCCCGTATCGATTTCTTTGACTTTATTTCTTCTTAGGTCCTTTGAATCACAGAATTAAAGGAAGTTTAGTTATATAAAAGTATAAATACTTTTGTCGAAGAACAGATTAGAGATGCAACTAAATAATTACTAAATTTCTTTTGGTTCGAAATTCAAAATATTCGAAGACCTATACTTATTTGCAGACTACGTAACCTCACTTTTTTTCATTTTTTAATCATGAATTGGAGAGTATATATAATTATTACTTTGACACATCAATTTGATTAATAAAACGTAATTTTTAATTAGTCATATAGCCAATTATACAATAACTTAGAATCATTTTTTAATATAAAAAAGTGCGAATATCAGGTACAATTATTGCCAAAATAGGTAAAATTGTGGAAAAATTACGGTGATGTTTGCTTTCCAAATCTGTTTAGAAATATGATTAAATTAATGAATGTTAAGACTTTTACTTTAGCTTACCCTTTTAGATTTCGTTTTCAGGCATCCATGCCTCCCTGCCGACTATGGTCGTGAGGTAATAAAAATGTTAAAAAAGCATTTACTTGGTTTCAAAAGATATAAAAGAGGGGAATTATTTGATTAAGTCCATTTTCGATTTTAGAAAATTATGTATTTTTACGTAATATTGTTTGGAGTTTAAGATATAGGGTTTTGATTATAACATATATATACCAAATAACAAAAATTAAAAAATTAATCAAAGTATTTTTCAATTTGATGGTTAGGACAATCCAACTAATCATTCTGGTATTAGGGTTTGTTCCCTCTATATTACATATAGTAGATTAAAAATAGATTTTAGAATATGAGTTTTAGATTATGAATAGAGTATTATCAATCCAATTGCTTGACTAAATATATATATATATATTAACTAATAAAAAATAAATAAAACATTCTCTAACGAATATCAATAGAAACTATGGCAATGAATCAACAACCAAAATGATTGGAAATACGAAGCATGGTTGGGTTTAATAGATTGCATGGTTGGGTTTGAGCTTAATATCAAAAATTCCTGGTAGCTGAAAGTTTCTTTTTTTTTTGTCCCAAAAATTGGTAAGGGAACAGTCAAATCGGAACAAATGATCTGATTCGATATGTAACGGACCATGTTATTTTTGTTTAACGGTATATTCGATTTAACATGTGTATAGTTGATAGGTTTTGAGCTGCCAAAGTATTGATTGCAATTTTTTTTTTGTCAATGAATCTAAAACTTAATTTTCATCAATGATTTAATTGATAAGACTTGATCATGACATTAATTATTTGACCAAACTTATTTTCTTCCACAAAATTTTATTTATATTTCAAATTTTTCCACATCTTAAATATTACTATAACGCAAGGTTATGCAATTACTTTAAATCAAATTTCATTAAGAAAAACTACACACGTAACCATTTAACTACTTGTTACGATTTTGCTATTAAAAGAATATATGTCAATAATTGTGATGGTTTTTGGTTTGATGCTCAAACCTTAGATGTGAATACGTTTATTAAGAATTTGATGTCTAAACAAAAAAGAGGTTGATATTGTTTAATTTACAATGATTATGTTCCCCTATAACGCATTTAATCTGTGGCCAATAACCAATTTTAAGATACAATTTTCTCGTATAAAAGTGAGTCTGGGTATTATTAGTTACCATATTCACATCAAATCTCACATCATGCTATATAGTCAATGCTTTCAGTAGTCCTCTCATAAATCATCACTTTCGTCACTACATACTTCTCCGTTACATTTTTATTACCACTCGTTTTTCTATTTCTTTTTTTTTGAAAAATGTAAAGAGTCATGCCATCAAAACCACTAACCGACTTCTTAGAAAAAATATTTTGGTTTCTTTTATCGAAAACTAAATTGATAAAATATGATTTATAGTTCAAATAATATTATGTGAGGTTATACGATTTTTTGAAGTCAAATTTTGGTGGGAAATGTCAAAAAAATAGATCTAACCATTTTAGCAAAGATATATCTCCAAATACTTTGTTTAAATGATTTAATATTTATATTTACAGTTTTTCTATCATAATTCGATTCTAAATATTCTCATAGTAGAGTTTAAACTATATATTTAATTTTGTCAATTCAATATTGATGGGAAAATGACATTTTTTATTGATTGAAAACTATAATCAACCACCAAAAAAAAGAGAATTAATATAGCATATAATTCATATAAGGTTTTCAAAATTCGTTCATAATTTAGATCTTCATAAGAGATTAGAGGGTCTTCATTTCAGACCAAGATCTATCTTTTCCTAACTTCTAAATAGCTGGAAAACTTCCAAATACAGTTAAATTTTGATAAATGAAAAAAAAATTTTGGTCCCGATTTGGGCTAAGAGACTTAAATGAATAACCTCGCTAAATGCATTAATGAATAATTTTTTTGAAATCTTTAAAGACTCTATGTAAATTTAAATGAATAATTATCACATTTCATTAGATATATATTTTAAAAAAAATTCAATCAACAATATTTGTACAATAAGTCATTTTTTACAAAAAAGGAGACTAGTTTTTGCTTTTTTTAACCAAAATTCATCTCATCCTTGATTTTTTCTAGCGCAAACAAAACTTTATGAATATTCTGCTCGTGTTGTAGAAAGTAGTTTCGTAAGATGATTACTGTTTGATATGCTTCTTTGGATGACATATTTGGTGTGACGGTACTATCATCTAACTCTAGATCATTCTCATCAGTCAGTACAGACTCAATAGTTTCATCGTCGGTAGTCAATTCCATAACGATATCATTCTCGTTAGGATAGTTCAAAAGATGTTCGACGTCCATCACATTTCTATAGTGTAACTTAGAAATGACATCCGTTAATCCTTCGATATCTTCTTCTAATTTATCAACTTCTGCTTTAGGAACATCGAGTTCTTCAGATCGTATCTTGCAATGTCGGAAACAATTTGCAATTGTTGTTTTCTTTACATCAAATCTCCAAGCCAAGGTAGCAAAGTTAATAGCATCGAGAATATTAATCTTTTCAGGATTTGATGAGTCAACTTCAAGGCTCTGCAAGATGCTAGAATAAAAATGACGTCGATAGTGAAACTTAAGTACCCGAATAATCCTAGCATCATATGGCTGAATTTTAGATGTTGTGTTAGGGGGCAAGAAAAATAACTCTACATTTCTCAACCCTTCAACAACCTTTGGATGAGCTGGGCAGTTGTCTATTAACAAGAGAACTTTTCTACCATTCATTTTCTTGTCAAACCAATAACAAAAATTTTGAAAAAGCAAACGTCATCCAAGCTTTCTTGTTGAAACGATACTCACAATTAAGATTTTTTATGTTCACATTCTTAAAGCATTTGGGTTTTGCATACTTACCAAAAAACCAAAGGGGGACTTTGTCGAATCCATCACCATTACATCAAACCGCAATAGTAATTCTCTCCTTGTCTTTCGTTCATCCTTCGAGCTGCTTTGGGGCAAGTGAATGGTCAACTTCCTACCGATAAAACAATCATGTTTCATCCATATTGTAAATATCCTTCAACTGATATTGGTCTAATTTAGACCTTATTTCAGGTAAAGCATTTTCAATGTCCTCCATGTTTAGAAATATATGATAATGTAGAATGAATTACTTACCAAACCAAAACTTTAGAACTATATATATAATTTGTAGTGTAGGTTAGATACATTTTCTAAGACTACATATTTCATACAATATAATACAATGTCTCTTAGTCTACATAATACAATTCATATATGTATCTTACTAATATAATATAATATATTTTAGTCCACATACATATTATTCATGTATTACTAATATAATCTCTTCAATTTCCAATATATATATATATATATATATATATTATATTATATAAAATCTTATAAAATTAAATTATTATCTAGTAGGTACATTTGTACATTACAATATGTAAAGTAATTATTCATACGAAAATATAAAAATATGTAAAAATACTATCTAATTAAATAAAAAATTATTTATTGATAAATGAATAATATATTTATTTATCGATAAATAAATAATTTTGTTAAACGAATATTTTTTCCTGATCCCAAAAATATTTATTTATAGAGGTTTAACTGTAAAAAAATAAAAACATATATATATATATATATAATCACAAGAATAATCAATTAAAATATATGTATATATCTCTATAACTTTTACTGGCTGAGAATTTACAAACATTCATTCTGACATTTTTCAATTTAATTTGGGTCAAAATTTCGTTACGTCATTATCATAGGCAGCAACTCTCAATCAATAGCCTGAAACATTCATTGATGTCAAAATTCTATTTTAAAAAATACATGAAGGTGAACGAATCTAAATTGGAATGTCACTTTTCTATTAATATACATGAAACTTTTAACTCTCTATCTTCTGCCATCTCTACACAGTAGCTCTTATGGTGTGACAAAGGATTTATGAATACGGATTTCTTAAATACACATGTATTTTACTTTTTCTTTTACAATTACATTGACAAAAATCGATTAATAATTTAAAATCCCCAAAATTCTTAACAATGATCATATGTAGTAAAGATGAATTTTTAAAATTGAATTTCAATAACTAATAGTAGATGTAAATTTAATCACTTGACAAAAACATTTCTCACATACATATTTTAGGTAATTAGTATATTTTTAATTAATTCAATTTCAAAAATGTTTTAATCTCTATATAATATACAAAAACTAAAAACGAGTTTTAAAAATTCAATTTAAAAATATTGCTTTATGTACAATTTGTTTTTAACTTTCCTAAGGTCTTTAATAAATTAGGATTTCGATCATACATTTACTGTACATAAAAATCGCATAAGTGTTTTTGTTTGTGTAATTTGATCAACAAGATTTTGATTTTTAGTTTAAATTCTATACAATTTTTAGCCGGGATTATATGACTATATAAAATCAAACTCTAATAGAAGGTATTTAAAAAGAAAATGTTTAACTATTTGACTAAAATATTTTTTTTAATAGTAGAAGTTTATGTAATACAAATAAGGGATTTGAAATATAGATTAATTTATCATTAAGTGTTTTGTTCGTTTGAAGCTATTTAAAAATCTTAAAGGAAGCAAGATTTATAGAATCAGAGTAGTGGGAAAGCTCCATAGAAAAGGAACTAAAAAAACATTCAAAAGTATTAATTGGCTGAAAACTTTATGCAAAGACATTCATTCTGACAAAGTTCAACCTCATTTGATCAGCTTTTCGTTAAAATGGTCATCATCCACACAGTCCTCAATCAATGAGTCTATTGCCAGAAAGTAAAAATAAATATGTATAAATGAAGAACCAGATTCTTCAAAAAATCCAAAAAAAATACGATGCTTGAATTTTTTTAATAAAAAAAATGTAGTAAGTCGAAAATTGAGAAAATTATGGAGGAAATTCTGGGAAGAAATCAAAACAATAATTGGAGCGTCACTTCAGGGCAGATTTATGATTCTGCTGCATATGTCCTGCCAATTTCCCAGTTTCTCCGCCTTCTACTTTGTGACACAGAATTTAACACACACTCCTTGTTATGCACATTTTTCTTTACATTCTCAGTGGATTCTAACCATATTTCTAACCTAACCATAAGAAAAAATGATAAAATTATTTTTATTTTTGTTAACCAAATCAACAAAACTCAATGTATAAATCAAATACATATCTAAAATCTCTTATATATATGTATATAGGTATGTAGTATGGTAGAGTTAACTTTCAGATATAAACCACTAGACGTGAAAAAATCGTCAAAGTGAAAGAATTATAAGTCAAGTTTAATATGAACATATAGTTAATATGTTGATTATGATTGATGGTAAATAGTTGAACAATTTAGAAAACAACCTATATATTTAGTCCGATCAGGTTTACTTGATATTTCATAACATAGACGAGTAACTAGAAAAATATTTTTGGTAAAATAGTTAAATATATGTTTTTTACTATAGTACGACTTTAAATAGTTATATCATCTTTTATAATAAAATTCAAAGTTTGTGTTATATAGATGAGTGCTTTTTTTTGTCAAAATATTAAGCTACAATTGATTAGTCTATTAGCCAAGTTCCTATAAAAAATAGGTAGTAGGATTCAATCCCTAGGTGTGAGATAGTGTCTGCCTTCAGTGGACTTACCATCTGTCACTAGACCAAGACCACTTCACATATAGATGGGTGCTTGTCAATCTAATTATTGAATAAAATATGTAACGATTATGGTTACACTATACCTATATATAAGTTAAATTTTCAAAATTAAATTTAACCCATCAGAAGAAAATACAATTTCACCTACCAACCAAATTTATAGATGAAATAACAGTTGACAAATTTAAAAAGACATGTGTGATAAAGTCGAAGTGATGGTAATAAAGTAAATCAGCTGTACAATTGAAGTGGAGGAATAGGTAGAAAAAAAACAACAAAAGATATAAGAGTAGTACTTACAACTAAAGTGATGGTCATTGGTCAATAATATAAGCATAAAGGAGTTGATTCCAAACATCAGGAACTCCAGGCAAACACCAATGTATACAATCTGAGTAACTATTTGGATCCAAATCCTTTGTTAATGGTTCCCATTGTTTTCTGTAGATAGAAGGATGAGCTTCTTTACGATACTCTGATAATTGCGTAATGTTTATCATTTGCATGTTCAATCCTCGACTTTTGAGTCCATCAAGCACATTTTCTAAGACTCTCATCATCTTTGGATCTGACCCTTTTCCATTATATCCTTCTTTATCTATTGGATTTGTTTCTCCATAGCAGCTTTCATTTACTTTTCCTCCCCATTCTTCAGACCTACATAGATATTTCTTGTTCACTTGTTACTTTGTATTTGAAAATGTTGACCAAATAATTCACCAACGTTACAATCTCAATTTGTCACTACCGAGCGTATGCATCATTCATAAAACTTAATAATGTTTTCGACCGTCAAAAGTATAAATAAAAAAAAAGTAAAAAAAAATAGAGAGAAAATTCATCATATATATATATATATATCAATAATTATGTATCATGTAAAAGCAATTGATAATTTGATTCCAAATTGTTTTAAGTCTTTTAAATTCTTAAAGTTTTGTAAATTTGTTCCAATATTAAGGGTTTTTTTTTATCAACTTTACTTTTTATATAAAAAAAAAGATAGTTAGTTTGTAAGTATAGAGTTCACAAATGAAAAAAATTCTGGAAAGCCTTTTAATATTACTGCAATTTTATTTTCTATTGGTTTGGATAACAAAATTTTCTTTGACGATTCATAACATAAACCCTAAACTCTATCATGTGGGATACATTAATTACTATCTTTTGTTTTGGGCTTAATATGTTAATTACTATCTATAATCAACTTCTGGTAGAAAAATGACAACGATCAACATTTAACCACTTAAACCAAAAAAAATGTTACTATCATAACTTTTTTACATTCTCATTTTTGAAAATGTTTGATGAAAAAAAGTAGTATGTTATTGAGAAATTGTGAAATATGCATAAGGAAAGCAACTTGAAAATCAGATGGGCCTTTAATTATAATCATACCAATCTACATAGGCGTGTCAATATGAACCAGCTCGATCAATTCAGCTCAGCTCACTATGAACTCATCTATTTAGTAAGCTAGCTCAACTGAGCTCATTTATTAAATGAGTTTCAATATATAAGCTCACGCTCAAATCATTTATATCGTGAGCTAAATGATCCAGCTCGCGAGCTACCCAATAAAGTAATAATAATAATAATAATAATAATAATAATAATAATAAAATTTAAAATTAATTTAAAGAATCCAATAAGTCAATAACATAATCTAAATATAAAAATGTAAAACATGTCCAAATAAAAAATAATCTTTTGACTATCTTATATGAATAGAGTTCAAAATTAAAATAAAATAAAATAAAAGACTAATAGGATAAGTCCAAATTTATACTAAAACCTTTAATCATTGTCAATTCCGGTTTTTTTCTACACCCACAAACCAGAATTATACTAAATAGTATAATTTCTATTTTAAAAAATATAGTTTCTATTTTCTAAAAAGATAGTTTCTATTTTGTAAAAGAAAAATTTCTATATACTAAATAAAAGAACAATTTTCATTTAAATTTAGAAAAAAATAGAGCTCATGAATTAGCTCATACTCATTAAAGCTCGCTTACATAACTCGTGAGCTAAATTAGACTCAGCTCATTTAGCTCATTTATTAAATGAGCCTAAAACATAGCTCATGCTCGCCTAAAATTGAACTGAGCTGAACCAACTCAAGAGCTAACAGCTCATATTGGCACCATAATATCTACATGAAACTAAATTCAACTAATAAATCAATAATAATAAAAAAAAGAATACCCAACTAGAGAAAATTGTATTCCTAAAACCAATTAATACATTGGAAGAAATAACATTTTTTACCCAAGAAGAAAAGAAAGAATGAAGATATGAATCTATGAGGAATAAAAAAAGAGAGATAAAAAGCATTATAATTAATGGAGATTGAAAAGAGTTAGAAAAAGGTACCTTTCATGGGTGGGAGACATAGACATGAAGAAAAGTTTGGTAAGATTAGAGTTAACGTGAACCTCCAACCACTTAGCTAATGTTTCCAATCCCATTTCATATATTCTCACCATCTCCACTTCTTTGTATATTCCTTCTTCCTTCTCAAACGACCCCCACCTTTTATTTATTTCATATCTATTATACATTCATCCTTAAGAATAATTGAATTGAAGAAGTATATAATGAAATAAGTACTTACAATGACTTGATATGTGGCTTTCTCCACCACAAATATGAATTAAAGACAATGATATCAGATTCTGTCCAATGCCTTGCATGTTTCTCTATGTTTTGAATCCGAACTATTCGATCCGGTAACTTGTGGTATGTTGGGTCGTCTGAGTTTGATTCCACCAGCAATGGAGCCCAATAAAAATCGATTGTTGCATTGTATTCCTGATTATAAACCGTCACAGATTATTTGTTTGGAGAATTCGATTTATATTTTATGATCATACACAAATGTTTGGACTTATATGTGAGTGTGATTTGTTTGGACTTACGAGGGATTTGAAGGTGATGAGGTTGGAGCCATTATTGTGCATATACATAGCCTTTGGGTTTGTAATGACAGAACTAACCATACAAACCATTGATACCCATTGGCCTCTGTTCAATGAGTCTCCTACGTATACCATCCTCTTGTTTCTTAGCTTCTCCAGCATCTTTGTCCCATTAAACCTTTTTTAGTTTTACAAATTTAATAGATTACAATATGTATCAGTTTTAGTAACACAATTTAATCTATCACTACTAGTTAATCTTTTAGCCACCAATCGTCTTCAATTTTAATTTGTACTATTCCAAAATAATGACAGACACGAGTTGACAAAAAAAAAGAAACTAAGTGCCCATATTAGGCCCAATCACTTGTAAATTTACTTTACGTTTGGTTGAACAATGTCATATTTCTATTACGAAGTATAAGATATCTTATTTTTTTATAATTCGAGTGGTTCCAACTCTGATAGTATACTACCGCTATCCTCAGTTCAGATGCATTCAGAGACTAGGGAAGTTAGATAAAATCTCTTAAACACAATATAGAAAAAAAAGGTTCAAGTCCATATAGCTTATTATCGATGTCCTAAGGTTTTTTGGTTCTAGCGTACTACACCACGACCATGTTGGCAATAGAACTACTTACTTGTTGACCCACATCCAAATGTGTGATTCGAAAAGGAAAAAGAAATGAAATCCAACCGATTATGTACAAATTGAGACTCATGTATATATATAAAAACAATTACGATAAGAGAAGTTACTCCAGTTATGTTAATCCTTTTTTTTTGTAATAATCAACAAGTTAACTTGAAACAACAAAAACTTGGAATAGAAATTTAGATTTCCCATTTATTAGCAATATTGTTCTGCAGTGATTATCTCATGCACTAATTGTATCTGTATTATAAACATATGAATATGAATTTGAAGAACAAAAAAATGTAAAATGTGAAGTTAAAATGGACTAAGAAAGAAATGAAAGGAACCTGGGAAGATCACAAGTATGAGGTTGCCATCTCCAAAATTTGTAACTCAAATCTTTTCTCCCAAACTTCTCACAAGCTAATTGATCAGACATGAACTTACACTCTTCTTCTTTATAAAGAGGATACGCCTCATCATCAAATACCCATTTCCCTTCAAACAAATTACACTCTTTGCTACTACTCTCACCGTCTTCCGAAATGCAGTCGTTTTGAAGATTTTCCTTTGGTAAACTATTACGAGACAAAAACACGGCAGTGAATATAACTCCGGCCACAAGTACGGCGGCTAAAGTGTGAAAACTAGCTCTAATTCCTAACATCAACAGTTGTCGCTTTGCCATTGGTTTATGTGTTTGTTATTGTTGGTTTTGTTTTGAGTTATATTGATGTGATCTTTCTCTAACTTGCCTTTTAACTTCAGCCTTCTTCAATTTTTTTTTTTTTTTTTTTTGGTGTAGTTTGGTGGCCAATCATATTTCAGTAGCTGTCTTTGAATAACTTATTAATATATCTGAAATCGTATTGTTAATATAAATTCTAATTTCTGTTGATAGTTTGCCAAGCAATGCCCACTTGCACAAAAATAATATTTTTTCAAGTTGTTTAGAGAGACTGTCCGAGACTAAATCTTGAAGGCTTAATTTAAACTTTAGATTAACTTCGAGACAAAATCTCTAAGGCTGGAGATAAGAAGATTTTAAGAGGTAAAAATTAGCTCATGCCTTCAAATTAGAGTTGGACTAAGGACTCTAGGATATAAAATATATTTTATTAACAGTTATCGAAAATATAGCTTTCATTCTAAATTTTAGCACGCGGTTTATATAAATACGAAGAGTAGAATTATGGTGAGTATAGTTTCAAAATAGACATTAACCACTTGAGCAAATAATATTTCATATATATATATATATATCTTCATTTTCAAACAAATAATATTATGTGTAGTGCATTTGCACATACCCATTCTCAAAATTCAGTTTTTGTTTTGTAATTAGGTCTAAATAAAAATTAAAACCTAAAGATTTAATACATTAGGGGTTTTTTTGTCTTTTGCACCATAAGTTGAGCCGGGAGATTAGAATTTCAAATTGTGTGTTTATATTGGCTAAGTCTTGCTTAGGTCTCTACAAAAAATTAAGGCAACTGTAGACCTATGTTTCATGTGTTCTCTTGGCTCCTTAGTTCGACCAATGTTGTGACTGTTGCTGTTGTCATTGTTCAGTTAAGTAATGAATCGTCAAAGAATTTCATAAATTGTTTTGGATAGAACTTTTTAGGGCTCAAATAAGTGGGTCAGACAAATATAAGTTGGTTGTACTGATTAATTTAACGACTGTATTTTCTCTGGCCAGCAAAAAAATATAAAAGACCGTACTTTTGTTTGGTATGATTACGCATCTTTCTTGGTTTCCAAGTGAAGGTGACTATCTATTAAGAAACTCTCAACATTTTATATTATTTTGGCGACCCTCTGATTGCTTTTTTTTTTCTCTTTAGTTTTGTGCAACAAAATCTTCTTAAACAATATAATTTTATTACGAAATCAATAACAATACGCAATGTAACATTTATACAAATTTTAAATGAGTTTTTACAGTTACATACATTAAATTTTTAAAATTTTAATAGTAAGTTTAGACTTTTTGTCATTAAGATTGTGATTTGATATATTATTTCTTGTAGTTTTAAAAATTCGATAATAGTGACAAAAAAATTTATAGTGTATAATTTTATATTTCATGGTTTGGCTTACATTTTCTATTGACAAAAGATAAATATTCATAAAATTACGAGTTAGAGGTTTTTCAGCACAATTTTGTATTTTATAGTTTGACTTACATTTATTTTTTACGTTTTTTCTGTTAAAAGGCTTGCTTGCCAGTTGGTTTTGAATCCGCAGGCTTGCTTGCTTTTGCTTGTTAATGGAAGAATAAGTGTAAAAATGGTCAAATAATATAAAATGTAAAGGTAAGGTTAAGTAGTTGACGTTTCTACATTCATACTATTCGTTGTCTTCAAGTATCCTCGAATTTCAGTTGCCTTTGCTTCCTTTATATATTCCCAATTGTTTTCCTCAACCGATGCCTATATATATTGTGTTTCTTTTGTTTTTTGTTTTTCCTCTTCTGAATTGTCTATTTTTATATCGCAATCAAGAGTGGGTTTAGTGGAGTTAACGTATAATACATTAGGCTGGGTCTGCGACCATAATGTTGACCGGGTCCAGTTGGGTTTAGGCACTAGTTTTCTCGGCCCATTATTCGTACTTTGCATTAATTGAACATAAAATGGGTGGTCTTGCACTACCTTTCTTTTATAAAGCCGGCGCATGTAACTTGTTTTTAATTTAACTAGATATCAGGTGATGAATTCGAATTTTACCATATTTCAATTAAAAAGTTTAAACTATGGATCAAAACTTGTCGATTTAATAATTATTTATTTGACAAAAAATAATAATGATCAGACTTTTAAAATTGACTCGTGATTCATCATTTGTAAATATTGATCCACCATAATTATTCTATCAACTTTTTAATGAAATTGTTAACAAAAGAAGAAACCATTTTAATGAAATGTTAAGTTGATAAGAAAATTCGTAAACAATTTCATCGATATAAACACACGGGTCACAGATAATTAAATATTAAATTATTACTGTAATAAACTTTATTTGCCCCTTCAGAACATCCGATATACAAAAAAAAAATTAAAAAGTAAAATTTACAAATAAAGACATCCGGAGAATTTTCCAAGATGTTTTCTTAGAAATTAGTGTTTATTTAAAAATCCTTTAGAACTTTCTAGATATAGATTAACTACAACAACAATCGACGAAGTACTAATCTCTTGCAACTTGTAACTATATTCATATATTTATATTTGATACGTATTTATAAATTTATTATGATATTTTTCTGCTTTTAACGAGCGGAAACTTAGATAGAGGTCCAATCAAAATAAGAGGAAACGGTGGCGTGATGGATCACAAAAGCATATTTTTGAATTTCCTTTTTAAGAAAAAAAAAACTCAATTTGCAAATTACAATTAATATGTTTTGCCCAACTTGCAATATTTTTGCAGCTACCCCACTTCCACTTGCACCGCCAATTTTTTTTCCCATTTTTATTTTTTATTTCTTCGTGACCACATTAAGCATATATCTTATGATTACTTAGTTATATTATATTTGTCAATATTTAACAATCACAATATATAGTAAATCTAAATATGAAACCATTCATATTTTCTTTGTTTTGGGCTAGTTAAGTGGCACAAAGAAATTGGGATATCAATATAAGTTTGATTTATCTATTATGCGAAATAAAAATACATTACGTTAGACATTTACAATTAATATAAATATAAATATAGATTTTTGTTTTTAAGCTATTTTCATAACTAAAAAAGAGTTTATTCGTAAATTGCGTTTTCTATTAGGATTAGAATTTACCCTAAATTATCAGAAAAGGTAATGAAACCATTGATTTGTTATTGACAATATTCGATTGAACGTGAAAATCTATTTACAAGAAGAAAAAATCTTGATTTCATATGATTCATGTTTTGTCGTTTTAATTCATACTTTGTTTTTTGTGTGGATAGAAATGTAGAAAGCTCTCGCATATATAAAAAATAAAAAAAATATTGAAAGAGAGATCACTTGGAAACGAAACATATCGTGAGTCTCGTGATGTAAAAGGACATGCAACTTGCTCATCTCTGTCTATTCTATAATGTTTTTATTATTGTTAATAGAAATTTAATATTATATCCTTTGGATTGGGAAGAAGCATAAAGAAAAGATGGTGGACATTAACAACTTGCAACTTGCATTTCCTATTTTATTGAAAGGAAACTAAATAAATTACAGCTTGGCTTTGTTGGGTTATCATTCAAAGCATTTCCCACTTGCAAATTTTTAATTCTTTTAATTTGATCATCAACATGTTCTTATTTTATATTCATATTAAGGCAATTCTAGTACTTTATATTTACATCTAAGTTTTGAAAAGTATTTGGTTTTATTTTATAAACTTTAACTATTTGGAGCACATATTATCCAAATTTTGTAAAAATAAAAATTAATTTTAATCATCATGAAATAATAATTCTAAAGTAAAAGTTGGAGGAACTATTTAAATCTCGAAGGAAAGGAAGACATTATATCTTGCCCAAATTTAAAGTTACCTTTAAAAAATTCTTTTTTGTTAAAGGGTATTCATGTTTAATGCAAAGAAATTACAAAGCTAGTTCGAGGCAAGTTCTTCATTTGATGCATTCATGTTTTGGAATTGATTTGTTTGGCCTTCCTCTTCGGGTCCTATGTGAAGATGCATCAAATGAAGAACTTGAATCCTTAATAGAACATGATTTTCTAAGATAGATTAATCGAGATTGCTATCAAGGACACCCAAACCACATTCTCATTATCCAAAGTATCTGAATCAGGAGGTGCAGGGCATGAAGTGGAACGATTATTAAACAGTAGTGATATTCCTTCGTTATGGTCTCATAAATGGTTGAAGCTTAGGCTTACTGGCTGTAGTAGTTGTTGTAGTTTTTTTGATAAACTTCAACAAATGTGGAGAATGTAGAGACAGAAGTTGAAGTAGGTTTCTGAAGCTGAGAAGATAGTAGCTGAAACATATCCTGAAGTTGTCGGGACAACAACTATGGCTAGTCCTACTTGAGTTTATGGAGCAATGAGGGAGATAGAATCTTGTTTACTTAACACAAGAAGGGAGACGCTGAAACAGTTGCTCCAGGACTCCAAGGAGCAATGGACCATGTTGCAGCATTCGAGATCGAGTGGATTCATAGATATGAAAAGAGACAAAATGAATTAAAAATCACTACAGAATTAATGATGCAACGATAACAATGTCCTTACACGTCTTCTTTGTGATTCACCATGGTTACTTAAAAGCTGTTTATACGTAATTTATTTACACATTATTATAATACGAGTTTTAATGTGGAAAATGAAGATGGCCTTAACAATTTAATGTTACAAGTCGACCATTACCCATTGCAATATTTAACAGACATACGTATTGAGCACTTTATCTACGCATGTTAATTACGATAAATCTATAAAAAAAGAAACGAGATTATAACTTAAAAAATCATATCTTAAATTTGAAGGACAACACAATCAATTTCACCTAAAGTTGAATTTTATTTATTATCTTTGAGTAGTGAAAGCCGGAATAGGGCTTTACGAATCAGTTCTTTATGGATATAAAAATACAAAAAAAAAAAAAATTAAAGTAAAAAATAATAAAAGATTTATGATATGCATGAGAGATATTCATTCACTAATGTATTTTTGCACACATGAAGCCGGAAAAAAACATAGATCACACGACGGCTAAAAAAAAAAAAAATCTAGAAAACGACGTCGGATCTAAACAAACTAATTAACTCAGACGAACAAGAACGAAGACTCATTACATAGACATCTTTTTCTTATTCTCCGCCGCAGAATTCTCAGCTATTTTAGCAAGAGATTGAAGATTGCATTTCACAATAACATCAACGAAATCACATGTCTCTTCTTTCGTATTCCCTGGAGGAACATCAACGACGTAAGATTCAACCACAACGGTTCCAGAGATCGGAGATGGATGAAGAGTTGTAACGGATCGGTAGTTAGAAAGCCGATGATCTCCCCCGACGACGCTGAAACTGATGACGTGGCGTTCATCGTCTAAGATATCGAGTCTCTCGGTGGAGCTTGCGGCGGGGAGGCCGGAAACGACGTGGACTTGACGGAGACTACCGACGTTATCACCGTCTCCACCGATTACACTGCAGCTTTTGAGAAAGTGTTTGTAAGCTTGCGGATTATCGAATCGACGGACTACGGACCATACGGTGGAGATTGGAGCGGCGATTTCTTGGATTACGGCGGAGCAGCACTGGTTAGGACCTACTTCATGTGTGTGGAAACTAGCAGCGGTGGAATCGCGTGAAATAGAAGGAAAACGTTTTTGAAACGATGCGATCATCATCGGAATCTGAACGGAATCACCATCAGATACGGCGGAAGAAGGACGGTGAACAGCTAACATATCGATCTGAGTAATGATACTCTTCTCAATAAGAAATCTTAATCGATTCTAGATACTTGCTCAGAAAAAGCTAGGGATTGTAAGAGGAAAGGTGATTGAAGGAGATGAAGTTATTGTATATAAAAAGAAGCAAATCAACTTTACAGCGACTTGCCAAAAGTTTCGATTTGAGGAGAAATGAAGAGAGGAGAGAGGTAGAGAGAGTTTTAATGCAGAGTTCATGTGAGTGGTGATAACGAAAAAATGGAGCAAGTTGCTTATTGTTAAATTACGTTTTTGCCCTTTGCTACAGTTGTTGACTTGACTGTTTTGGGCGATTTTAAAAATTGAGCTAAGTGACTATATATTATTCGAGTATATTAACAACTAGGAATTTTATAATGAATTATAATTCATTATTCTTTATACATTTGCAATTTTTTAGACTTTTTTTTGTTGCTTGACTACAAATTTTAATATTTCTTCTTGGGATGCCAATATATATCTACAACTAGATATTATACAATAAATTATTTTGGTAAGGGGTTAAAATATAACTATTTCTATCCTCTGGTTACCGGAATTTGATTTGGTAGAATTGCGTAATCCATATAATAATATTTAGAGTTTAAAGAATTTATTTTGCGTATGGATCCAATTGTTTTTTTTGTTAACTAGGAATTTTAGGCATTCGGTCCTAATTCCCAAATCTGAATGCAGTGTTCAGATCTTCTGATCATATGCAAATGACTAACATTTTCGTATTTGAGGAGAATCGATCTCGTACCTTACGACTTCTTCTTTAAGTAGGAACTACTTGATCAAAGAGCTCTTAGATTCTATCTAAATGTTAAATTCTTCTAATTTACTATATTTGGATATGAATCTGAAGTAGACGTAAATATGTTATAATATACCGATGTACGAAATGTCAGATGTGAGCATATATTTAAATTACTTGAAAAGATTGATGAACAATGAAAACAAAAACAAAAAATTGATGAACAAGCAAAATGGAAAAAGTTCTGAATGAAAATTATCGTGTTGCTTTAGTTTTTTTGATACACAAAGCTAAAATTTGCCCCGTTTTAGTATTTAAATCACGAGAAGGAAATGCATTTACATCATGTGATGCACATAACATGGAGAGAGTTTAGATCAAATGTTTGGTAATTGAAGATGATTGAGATGTGCCTAAAGCAACTCTTTTAAATCTGTTAATACTCATATTTCATGTGGTTTATACGACCACGATCGATCAGATTTTCTTTCTGGACAGCTTAAAGCTGATTCAACGAAGTACTTAAGGTGTTTAGAACTTCTTATGAAGGATTTGTCACGTTAACTTAATGACATTCTAAAGAGTGAAACTCGTGTCGTTTTGATTATTGAATGACAAACGTTGTGCTGTTTTTTTTTGGTGGCTTAGTGGTAAAAAGACGGTGACTTGATGAGAAACCTCAGAAAGTCAAAAACCTCGGACGAACACGATACGCGGAACGAGAGCCAAGTTCTTCTCTTTTCTCCTTCGACGGATTAAGCTTTACGCAGGAGAAGAGTAATGGATCAGATAATGAACAAAGTAGGCTCGTATTGGTTAGGGCAAAAGGCAAACAAAGAATTCAATTCAGTCGGTGACGATTTCAATGTATCTTTCCACTTTCCTTTCTTTTAGATATTGTGTTCAGGAATTTGCTTTCATAGATTTAGTTTCTCCATTTGATCGATCCAGTTTGAGAGGAAAAGGAAAAACATCGTCTTTGATTAAGGGTTTCTGGTTTTGGACTAGTGTTTGTTTTGGTCAAGGTTTAAGCTTAGGGAATGGGTTTTAGGGTAACAATTTTGTGTTAATTTTTTGGAGTTTCATTGTCCTCCATCTTCGTTCAGTTTACAGACCTTGTCGTATTTTAATGGAAATTTCATAATTTTGTAGCTTAATTGAATCTTTCATTAATTTTGGGGACATTTTGCTCTTTAGTGGAGAGCTCTTATATTGCTATAGAAAGAAAGAATGGAAACAGATTTGGTATTCCAATTTAACAGATAATGCTGCAGTTTGTTTTTAATGGTAACATGTCATGAAAAAGTTTATTGCTGTCGATCTTGTGAGACTGAAAGTGGCTTGGTTCTGATGATACTTGAATTCATTCTTGCAGTCATTGTCTAGCAGTATTGAAGGAGGTACCAAGTGGTTGGTCAATAAAATCAAAGGTTTTATACTGCTTCCAGTTCTTGTTTCCTAATTTTTCTTATCTTCTGTTGTTACTCCACATGAGGTCACTCCTAACTCTGGAGATATTGATCTTTATCTCAAGCTCTTATTGACTAATAATCATACCTTCACACCCATTCCGGGCTTTGCGATTCTCAACAGTTTTAACCCTTTCATGTTGTATTTTGCTTTATGGAAGTTATTGATTGTAAAGATTCGCTGATGAGAGTCATATAGATTAAGCTTTTCATCAATGTTTGCTTCAGAAAAAATAAATCTTGTTTTTTTCCCTTCTCTTTAAATATTGTTTATTGGTTATCGACAATTGATATTGAACGCTACATTATTCTTGCTCTGAATAGGAAAAATGCAGAAGCCATTGCCCGAGTTGCTGAAGGAATTTGGTTTACCGGTTGGGATCTTTCCACAGGATGCCACAAACTATGAGTTCAACGAAGAGACAGGTAAGTTAACTGTATTCATCCCTGAGACCTGCGAGGTTGGGTACAAGGATTCATCAGTCCTGCGGTTTTCAACTATGGTAACCGGTTACCTGGAGAAAGGGAAGCTAGTAGAAGTGGAAGGCTTGAAAACAAAAGTGATGATCTGGGTGAAAGTAACATGTATCTCAGCTGACGCAGCAAAGGTACATTTCATGGCCGGGATGAAGAGAAGCAGGAGCAGAGATGCTTATGAGGTGATACGGGTTGGTGTTAGTGTTGATAAATTCTAACTTATGGACATATCATGGTACAATAATAAAAAAGTGTCCAAGTAAGTCTGTGTGTATGCTTTATTCCTTATGTAAGCAAACCTTAACTTCTTGATGTATAAGAGTGTTGGTCTTTCAATTTATCATATATATTCTTACAATGAATATAGCAAGTAGGTAGTGTGAATTAGAGTTGGTCATGGGGTATTTTGAAAGAAGGATTTGGAAGCTTCATAACTGGACCAGCAACTAGCAGCAGCAGGAGCATGGAGCAACATCCTTGGAACCCATCCAATCATTAACCCTCCATACCCATCTCTCTTTACTACACTCTCTATCACTTTCCCTATCGAACTGGTCGCATATCTGTCGCAACCGCAAACTCCCTGCTCAAACCATTCTTGTCTTGACTACGTCGAGTGGAGTTGTAAGACCCGCTGCTAAAGCCCCTGCAGCAGCACCTGCTGTTGCTTGAACCATAACATTTCCATCGTCAGCCTTCTCAGGTGATATCTTAAAGCCACGTCGTAAGTTGTGAAGTGAACGGCTGTGAAGGAGCGTTCATGATGACTCCTTCCCTCCATCACCACATACCTCGCGCAGTCTATAACTCCTTTGTACGGACATCCTTTGAGTTGAAGCCTCTGTTCCACCACGTCCATCGGGTGCGTCGCTTGCCAAAGTTGCTACAATCCCCGACACAGCGTGAGCCGCGTGGTTGTTTGTTGGGTCGGACAAACTCGAAGTCATGGCACGTTTGCCGAGCTCGTAAACAGAGAAGTACACCGCATGTGCTGGGCCAGCACTTAAGGCCCATGGCCATGACACCGCCGTAAAGTCCTGCGGGGCCTTCACTCCGCAAAATCTTCACAAGAACTTCTCAGACTCCAATGGATCGTGTCCTGAAAGAACTTGACCCCATGTGCTCGACGGAGCCCGCAATGGAACCGGCGATCATGAATTGCCAAAAAAAAGCCCATCGTAGATGAGACGTCCGAGATGTCGGTTTGGAGATCCGACGATCATTGGTGCTCACAGAAGCCGCGAACTGAAGCTTTAGTGTGGAAGTGTTTTGAGTGTCGTGTGATATCATGATACATCTAAAGTGATTATAGCCGATGAAAATCTCGTCTTACTTAGAGACATGACAGAAATATTCTTCAGGTGAGTGACTTAGCGAATATAACAAAATAAGACAAAAGATTCTCAACACTTGTGATTTTCAAGCATATAGAATTTGAAGAATCCAAATTCAAAACGCAAAGGTCTTAACATCCTAGAACAGAATGTCAAAATATCATTTGGCAATACCGCAGAAGTTTTAATTCCTAAGTAACAGCATATGGATCCAAGAAGAACAGAGCTCGTAATAATCTGAATACGATCCTTTCTTTCTGGCGTAATCTCGACAGAGATTAAAAGTCTGTAATCAAGAGGAACTCTAACGAGATAAAAGTCTGAAAACACACAACAGAGTTTTATGAAACTTAAGAAAAATAACAGTTTACGAGGCCTGTTGAGCAGAAAGCCTCTTCCTAGCTTCCTCGATGATGGTAAGCTTAATACCTTTCCCCTTTGGAAGTGACACCCATGGCTTAGTTCCTTTGCCAATGGTGAACACATTTCCTAACCTCGTGGCAAATTCATGTCCTGTTGAGTCTTGAATGTGAATGGTCTCAAAGCTTCCCTTATGTTTTTCACGGTTCTTGATCACACCAACACGCCCTCTGTTTCTTCCTCCGGTCACCATCACAACATTGCCAACATCAAACTTGATAAACTCCACAATCTTGTTCTCCTCAAGGTCGAGCTTGATGGTGTCATTAGGCTTGATAAGCGGGTCGGGGTAACGGATGGTGCGACCATCGTAGGTGTTTAGGTAGGGAATGCCCTTTTGACCAAACTGGATAGATCTCACTTTGCACAGCTTAAACTGCAGCCGCAATGAATGAAACTTGTTGGAAACTTACAGTTTATAACACAAAACTAATATCCTCATGCAATCCTATCAAGTAACAGGTAATACAAGGGATTTAGGGGAACAAACCTTGGCCTCCTCATCCCTGATGGAGTGGAGACGGAAGCGTCCCTTGGTGTCATACAGAAGACGGAAGTTTTCATTCGTTTTTGGAATAGACACAACATCTGCGAAAGAATGATAATGCATAGGATTACTACTTAAGTCATTAATTATAAAAGCTCAGAAACAAACGGGCGTGAGAGTCAAAAATAATAGACTTTAGCCTGTCTCACCCATGAAACCAGCAGGGTATGTCTTGTCAGTCCTCACTTTCCCGTCAACCTGAATATGCCTTTGCATCAAGATTGAAATGACCTCACGGTACGTAAGAGCATACTTCAATCTGTTACGGAGGATAAGAACAAGGGGAAGACACTCCCTGGACTTGTGAGGTCCAGAAGATGGCTTGGGGGCCTGCAAAGAGAGAGCATCGTAAGCATCAGGAAATAAACATCGAGTGAAATGAAGTTTCAAGAAAGTGACTTACAAATGCACCACCAAGTTTGTCAAGCATCCAATGCTTGGGGGCATTGAGCCTCTTCAAATGCTTCTTCAATCCCCTTGCCTGCATTAAAAGGTTAAAGAATAAATAAGTTAACCACATTACTCGTTCTTATACAGTACACGAAACTTTGCCACATAAACATCATTCGAGGCTTCCAAGTCACAAAACAAAGAATTAAACCAGAAGATACCATGAGTAGACTAAGATTATCAACAGAAAGAATACAGAAATTGTTTTCTGCTCAGATATGATGACGATCAGATCTATAGAAGCTACAAACACATGCCACATTTCAATTCTTATTGTTTCTCAAAACAAGAAGTAACACTGAGCTCGAATTCAACAGATAAAAGCAAATTTAAAAAACATGGTGATAGCTAATAAGCATATCACAACTAAAACGATATCTTGATCTCAACGCAATGTCGATTCTTTCTGGATCATAAAAACGTCAAATTTTCTCTCAAAGAGACACATTTTAACAAGAGATATTCCCGGAAAAAAAGGCCTGAGTTTCTCCAAATCTAAAGAGAAACACGCTTATCCACACAAAAGAACAAACTGAAAAAAGCTTGAACATTTTCAGAGCAAAAGAGAAAAAGAAGACGAACCATGTTTGCAGGTGAATCTCCGAATGCGTTGTGATTCCTCCGGCGGCTAAAGCAGCCGTTCTCTCTGCACTCACCCTCTTATCAACGAGTATGATAAGCTACAAAGTAAAGCCCTAATTTTTAAAAAACTAAACTTGTTTTAGAATGCCCAAAATCAAATTGGGCCGAGTCTGTAAAAAAATGCTGGTCCAGCTAAATAAACAGAGTTAAAAGGGTGAAGTGAGCTTTTTTTTTAAAAGACTGACCCATTAGTTAAGTTATAAAAATGATGAGACTCGATCTCTGATTGTGCAAGTACGCATGTCTTATGTAGACTTACCATTTGCCACTAGATTAAATGTTATTTTGCAAACTGAACGGTTAAAACAAATAAAATCTACAATCCTACAAATATACCAAAAAATATATGTACGGACTAAAAACTACATGAAATTTTCAAAATATGAAGGTCTTTACAAATTATCTGATGAAATACTAAATATTAGAAAACAGAATTATATTGTAAAGAACATCGTCTATCAAATAGAAATATCTATTTCTAATAGATTTTTCACAAAATTGAGTTTTATTCATTAGATCCAATTATTGAAAAATGGAATGTTTGAGCAAAATTGAGTTTTGATGGACTCGAAATTGGACCAAAACCCACACCAACACTCATGGGCCCGGCTATATATATATATTTTGTCAATAATAATTGAATCTTTTACCATATAACATAACATGTAGGAATCGAATTCTAGTACCAAATCATTAACTTGATTATGCTAACTACTAGACTGAAAGCAACTCGGCATATATATTATTTCCTACATCACATTACGGTTTGGTAAGGATTGAGATAATTACTATTAAAATAATTTTTTAGCTACCCAATACTCCAATAGATATATTCTTAAGTAAGTTAAATATTCGATACACTTTGATTAACTTTAGAGGCCATCTTCACTTTTTTGGTGACCATCTATACTATATTATAGAAATCATTTAAATAATTTCTTTTTATTTACATAAACTACCATTATAGCCATCTACTTAAATATTTTTCAATTCATATATATTTTGCAAAAATAAACCCTAATATATACAGAAGTATATGAGAGAAGACCTGTGAGATATACTCAGATTCGTGATTGATATGATCATTATATGTAACTTTGTTTGTTTATGGATTTGAAAACTGTGCAAAACAGGCGTACTTGTAATAAACATTTACAAAAATGTCGGAACCGTATTTGTCCGAATAATTTAAGTGATTAGAGGTTGACTTCACTGTTCACAAGTCGGGTGCATATACGAATCTCATCAGCACACACCTAACTTCTATAATCTTCTTTTTGGTTTTGGTTTTGTTTCTTTCACAGACTTATACCATCGAAAATCAATCGGTATGGAATGTGAAAGTGCAGAGAATTCGACACAAGAGGTTACTGATTATAAATCTATACACAGAACACTGTAAACACACGAAAAACTAGATTTATTTAAGTAGAACTTTTCTTACAAAAACTTCTCACTTTATTAGAAATTACTATCTAAGAATGCATTGGTTTTCAACCCTTGATCACATCCAATAAGAAGATTTGGTCTTATCTAATAATTTCTTTTTCCATTCGAAATTCTATTAGAGTACATATTCTCAATATTCGCCAAATTTTCATCTTTTCTTTCTTCTTGAAATTTTTCTGATTTTTAGGAATCACTTTTATATTCATGTGCATTTCACACATCTTCAGAATGCATTGTAACCAAAAAATAGACTTGCTAGTTACGACACAACTCTGATATGCCAACAATTTTGTTGAGAAAAGCATATTGTATGTAATAATTTATGTGTCTGCAAGTATAAATGAAATAAAATGTGAGTATGGAAACATGTGGACGTGTAGAAGCACATAGAGAGGGTTGAAATTAAGTGTAAAGAAGGAAGTTGTGGGGACGAGAAGCTTGTGAAGCATCGATGGGAAGCCTCTTTACACGTGGGGAGAATGACAAAGTTCTTCCTTTTATCAACTTCTTCAATGCTTATCAATTTCCTCTCCTCAACAACCTTTTTTCTGGCTTGCATATAATCATATATGTATTAATGTGTACAAATAAACATATATTTCAATATATATATATATATATATATATATATTAAAAATATAGTTGGTATCCAACTGAGAATGAAAATTTATGGTATTTAACTAGAAATCACAAATAATTATCAAGTGATGATGGATAAGTGACTTCTTTGATACAGAATGTATTAAAGATCCTAGGTTCGAATTCACTCATTGGAAGATATATCCATATGAGTTTTCTGGTCCACACATGGATGTACGGTTGCTTAGGAGATGATGCGTTGTTTCCATTGCTCGGAGTTGATGGTCATCTAGAAATTGAAAAATTTCTGTTTATCGGGAAAAAAATCATAATTTTTTTTTTGAATATTAATTTTGAATATTTAGTGATTAATTAAACCACTAGAACTTGGAACTACATCAAACTCTTGTTTTGTTTGCTAAGTAAAATTAAAACATTAGAACTTTGGAGTTTGTGGGCTAAAGTTTTCTAACAATATTTCGTACAAAAAAGAAAGTTTTCTAACTACATTTTTTAATACATAATTTTTGGAAGATCGATGTTAAAAAAACGGCTCAACTAACAACGCAATTCATCGATTCACGGGGTCGGATATGAGTATCGCAATTCAAGCAAGGACCACTTAAAACATAACTTAATTCTCTAATATACGAATCTACAAAAATACATCTAAAACATGTATATAATTTTGGGGTAAGAGACGAGCAATGTCCCGTGATTCTCGTCGAGCCACAAAAACAAAAGATGAACGATGGGGTCTACATCAGAGACAGCTGAGCAGTCACACGCATTGTAATCGTTATGTATTCGTCTATCTACCACTCTTCTTCATATGTTCGTCTTTTGCATTCAATTCCATGCAAAAACCCTAAACCTAATTTATTACTTTCTTAAAGCTGACACAATAGAGAAACATATGAAAGGCTGGTTTGATAAATTTATTTACTTTCATATTAATCTTCTTTTAAATTTATAAATGTCACGTTCTAAATCGCTGAGGATAAGAAATAAATTTGCAACCATATAATAGATAGTATTTTCGGAAATATCCCATAAATTTTTTTTAAAGTGGAAGTGACATTTTTAAACCTTAAACATTTTAACGTCATAATAAACCTCCAACATGGCTACTTTAGTTATTTAAACCCTTAAAATAACATTTTTGTATGAGAGTCCATAAATTTTCTTTCAAGAAAATAATTATTTTTTGAAAAAATAATAAAAATCTAAAAAACTTTAAAAATTACAAAACAAAATGAACAAAAAAATCTATGAATTCTAAAAATAATTTTTAAAATATTGAACTGAAAATTAATTACTTAATATATATTAAAAAAATTTAAAATTTAAATAACTAAAATAATTTCAAAAATTTGAATACAATAAACAAATAATTCAAAAAAATTTGAATAAGACAAATTTAAAATTATTATTAAAAGAATTTACTTTTACAAAAAAAGAAAACTCCTATAATTTTAAAAATCCAAAAAAATCCAAAACAAATGTATTATTACAAAAAAATTTCTACATGTATTTTTCATATTTGATTATGGATATTTTTGCTACATGTGTTTTTTCTTTTGAAAAAAAGAAAAAAATTCTTTTCATAATAATTTTTATATTGTTATTCAAGATTTTTTTGAAATTTATTGGATTTTATTCCAATTTTTGAAATTATTTTGATTTTGAAAATTTTAAAGTTTAAAAACATATATTAGCGATTATTTTTTGATTTTAATATTTTAGAAATTACGTTTATAATTTATGGGTTTTTCAGAAATTTTAGAATTTTAAAATCTTTTTAAAATTAATTTTAAAAATAATTATTTTTTAAACAATATTTTTGTGGGTTCGTACACAAAAATGCTAGTTTGAGGGTTTAACTATATCAAAGTTTATTATGCGACTAAAAATATTTAAAATTTAAAGTAGAAGTGCTTGTCAATTTAAAAAAATTTTATGGGATATTCTCGTATTTTTTTATAAGTAAAAGTAAAATTGGAGGACTTAATAAAAAAGACAATGATCTCGATCATCAATGACCGTAGACATTAATTGACAAAAGTCTTTTATTCAAGTTTCTTGAAAGTTCAAATCCTAATTCCGACAAAACTACTATGAGGGTATATTATTATTTTTGTAAATTCGATCTACTATTTAATTAATTTTTTCTGGAAACTACATCACAGAATCAAAATTATTTTAATTCTTCTTGTTTTGTTTGTTTCTCAGCTCGAATATATAACAACTTATTACATATAATAATGCCATTCATAGAGTGTTGGTCTCTATATAATTTTTTTTTAAACAATACAACTTGCTAGTCATTAAACAAATTCTTATATAATATATGTAGTGAGACTTGAATATTGAGTTTAAGATTGTGTATGCTTTCAGTAGACTTACCACCTGCCACTAGACCAAAATCATTTCACAACCCTATATAATTTCCATCTACCTTTGTAATTATTCAGAAGGGTTAATTAATTTGAAAAATCAAAGCAATTTAAGACTACTAAGAATAGACTCTGATTGGTACTAGTATACATAAAATATGTAAAAAAAAAAGATTAGAAATAGAGAGAGCTGTCTATAGAAGAAAAGGGCCAAAAACAATTAGCTGGGAACAGAAAAGAAACACTTTTTAACTTTAACAAGATTTAGGTGAGGCTTTGTCTAGCTCTAGCTCTATAGATGCCCCGGGAAGAGAGAGAGATAGAGAGTTATAAAAGTGAGAAAGAGAGAGAAAATCTGAAGTGTATCTTGATCTAGGGTTTTTCATCGACAAAGACAAAATCTCCATGTTTTGAACCAAGCACAATTCATCTTGTCTTTTAATCTCTTTCATCTCAAACCAAAGGATCAACCTCTCCACTCTAGCTAAACCTAGAGCCTCCATAAGAAGTAAGAAGTAAGAAGGGTTCCGAGTATGGAAGGATGCGAGTCAAAGACTAACAGAGAAGAAGAGGAGGATGAAGAGGAAGAAGGAGAAGATAGTAAGGTTTCAAGCAAAAGTACAGTTGAAGAGAGCGATAAGAAGCAAAAAGTTAGGCCTTATGTGAGATCTAAAGTCCCTAGACTCCGTTGGACTCCTGATCTTCATCTTCGCTTTGTCCGCGCAGTCGAGAGACTTGGAGGTCAAGAAAGTAAGTCTTCAGCTACTAATTTCATTCTTCATCAAGCTCTTCTACACATATATGAAGCTTAAGCAACTCTTTAGTAACTCTTAGATTAACTAAATTTCATCTGAATTTTCTCTTTTTAACGATTATCTTGTGTTTGGCTATGTATAGGAGCAACTCCAAAGTTGGTTCGTCAGATGATGAACATCAAAGGTCTTAGTATTGCTCATGTCAAGAGCCATCTTCAGGTACTTGATCTATACTACATATATACATCTATTATCTTCCTGTTTGCATTGTTAATTTCATTTTAAAGAGTCTTAGAAGACATAATTTTCTCACTAATTTGTGTTTTGGGGAATTTTAGATGTACAGAAGCAAGAAGATAGATGATCATGGTCAAGGTATTGATTCTTTCTATTTATGTCAATAAGTTATCAAATTTTTATACATATTTGATCAATAAAATTAAGTAGGGTTTGATTTGTTTGCAGCCATAGCTGATCACAAACATCTCTTCGAGAGTTCCACAGACCGAAATATTTACAAACTAAGTCAGCTACCAATGTTCCGAGGTTATAACCATAACCGTGACTCTCCTCCATTCAGGTTGGTAGATTTTATGTACCCTTCATTTGATTGATATTCATTTGAGATGGTTTCATAATCTTCCTTCTTCGTTTTTCGTTGTTGTAGATATGGAAGTAAAGTTTCAAATGATTCATTGTGGAACTCTAGCTCTCACGGAACAGACCCGAGTTTGATAGACCAAATCAGACCCGGTTTGATTCACGGCACACCGGTTAGCAACAACATTCGTGGCAGTGAATACTGGACTAGCAACAAGTCTTTTCACAACAATATCTACTCTTCTTCACTTTCTAACCACTTACCAAAACTAAGACACGACCACCAAGAACGGACCAATTCAATAACATTCAACAGACTTCAAGGATACTCAAAAACATCTGAAAAGTTCCAGATCGGTGTTGAAGAGAGCACAAATCTTCATGCTAATTGTAACAATGCAACAGGCAAAAGAAACGCAAGTACGAGCTGCATCGATCTCGATCTATCTCTTAAGCTAAGACAACCCGAGAAGACAATAGAGGAAGAGACAGAAACAGCAGCAACAACAACGGATCAAACTTTGTCTTTGTCGTTATGGTCAGGGCCATCTTCATGGAAAAAGAGCCGATTGATCAAGTCTGATGAAGAAGATCGGACGGTTAAGATCGGACAAGAAAGTACTCTGGATCTGACTCTATGAATTATATAGTTAAAAACGAGACAAATTCTAAGTGAGATCTTGAGGTACTTTACTTATCCGATATTTTAAATATTCAGTGTCGTTATTGTTAATTGTTTTCTGTATTTTTCTTTATTATTAGAAAGGAAACAAAAAGGTTTGATTAAATTAACTGTCTTGAGTTTGTTTGATACCATCAATTGTATCATCACATATATAAACAAATGTTACTAGCTAGATATCTTTTGTCTGTTTCCTTCTCATGCAATTTATAAGCAAATGTTTACTAAAAATTTGCATATCCATTTTATTTATATATATATCAGCTGGTGCATCCACTTGTATAACGTGAATAGTACCAACTAATTAATTTTGTAATGATCTAATTTACATATATGGACAGCTTAGTAATCTAAATAACACTTTACAGTTTATATGTTCATCAAAATATAATATTTTCAAAACTCGATCTTCATTCTTTCTTTTAAACATTTTCGTAATTCTCTTTCTGCAACAAATTAAAAGCCAAAGTTTTGATACTTTACTGATAAACAAGATTACAATTTTTGTAAGGGGATACGTCTTGTCTACATTTGTCGTCTTTCTATCCACTTAGAGTTGGATTCCATAAAAGTGTGTAGTATCACGTAATATATTTAGAGTTTGAAAAAATTTATATTATTTTTTTTGGTAATTTGAAAATTTAGGTTGAAAATTTAGGTTAAAAATCATGTTGATCCAAAAGTCAAAGATTAACATTTTTCTTTTGCTAATTTAATTGTATAGCTTTTTTTTTAATAATAATTGGATCGACAAAACCTGAATTATAACCAAATTGTTTCAATTGGAGCAGAATGATATTCGAATTCATCATTCGGTGCCAAGATAGATCAGAGTCAAACCAACTGAACCATGGTAAATAGCTTAACAGAAAACAGTCAGTTTTAAATGGTTGCAAGACCAAGAATGATAGAAATATATAAATCATTAAGAAAACTGTTGGAAATGTTTTATTGTATAGATTTAACTAACATATTGTCTACGGATGTGTGAGCTATATTACAGTTTGCTTGATAGGGTAATGAGTTGATCTGCAGTTTGCAAATTGATGTTTGCTTTTAACACATAATTAATTTCAAACAAATGCAAACAACTATTAACCATTTGATGATCGAATCCGTAAGGAACTTAGAATTAACGCAATAAGATTATAGATTACAACTACTACTATTCAACCTAGACCGAAACTAAACAAGCATAGACTAAGCAAATCAAACAAAAGACAAATTTAAACAAAAACATAACGAAAAAAAAACAAAAAAAATTAGACGAAGGTGAATGGTTTTAGACAAGGTAAATGATCAAAGGGGAAAACAATCAATTGATGATGCAACAAGGATCCATTAACCTCAACCTAAGACATGAGACACTCAATTAGACCAACCATGGCATTGAATCCCTTTATCAAACAATGAATCTAGCTAAACTTCTATTTACAAATTCAAAGATCAATAAGCATTACAAGCAAGCTCACTAAGTCCATTAAACACCCTAACTTCATCTTCCAATGGCTAGGGAAGCTTAGCTCATAAATATGTCTCTCATAAATTTTCACAAACACCTTCCGAGCAAGAAATTTCCTAACATATAATTTCAAATGGCCAAGATGAAACTAGCATTAAGATCACCTAAAATGAAGGATCTAACAACCTAAACATCATCAATCAATCATCTAACCCCTAGGATCTACCAAGCCATCAACCACTCTAAGAACTACTCACACATCACAATGATGAAACACAAAACAAATGACAAAATGAAAGACATGATGCAAAGAGAAGATAAAAGATAATGAGATTCTTTAATAAACTTCAAAGAAACAATCCAAATGGATCATCCAAAGGAGTCTACAAAATTCTCTCCAAAACTCACTCTCAAATGTGACTAAGTGGCTACAAATTAAAAGAGTGATGTTCTAAATCCTTAAACAATAGGAGTTTTAAGTCTAAAAACTGGGTCGGATAAAATGAAGAAAAATGTAATTGTTGCTGCTGTCGACCATCTCATTGGGCATATGGGTTGATATTATGGACCAGAAAGAGTTGATGTTGTGTCTGTGCAAAACTATCGACCTCTCCATCGGGCAAGAGGTCGATAGTTTGAACACTTGATATTCTGTGCAGAAATATCGACCTCTCCATCGGGCAGAAGGTCGATATTCTTGTATGGAGAGTCTTCTTCCTTGATCTAATACATCTTTACTTCATCCTTTGGTTTCTCTGTCCAAGTCCAAGCTCCAAATCCATCTAGATAGCTCCAAATCACCTGATATGACTCAGAAAATGCAAAATATGCAAATGCATAATCTTAAAACACTAAAATGTAAAATATACCAAAAACTTATCTAAGATGAAGATTAATAATTGCTAAATGATGTAAAATGATAATGAAAACTAAGTTAATATCTACTTATATCACAAATACAAAAAACTTGTCCTTTGATTTCGAGATTTTAAATAACTAATGTATACATATATATATATGTATATATATTTCAGCTGGGTGCAGTTGGTTGATATATGATTCGGTAATAGTTTTCGGTCGATCGATATCTACTTCTATGTCTAATAGGTTTTATTTTATAGAATACTGATACTAATTAATTACATCAATTTAATATTAACGTCGTTAATAGTAAAATGTCGACACTGTTGTGTATAAATGAATCTGTCTAACTCCGACGTGGCAAATACAACGTTCGAGCCAGTATCAATTTTGATTCTCCCAGTAAAAAACAAATGAGGAAACAATTTTGATTCACTTAACTTTAATGTTTAGACAAACAAATAAATCTTTGGTTCTTAAACATTCGATTTAGACCTGGTCAATTTATTCATCATTTAACATGGTCGCACGATCAAACTCGACAAAAAAGCAAGTAGAACTAACTCGATCGAACTCCAAATTGCTCGGTCTGATTCTCTTATCCAAATTTAGAATCCAATTAAATATCTGAAACTACACAAATATCTCAACAGCTAAAGAGAAATTTCACAAAGTCGAAGTATTTGTAAAGGACTAAAGAGGAGTTAACATGACTTTTAATATCGTAATCTTGTGCCTTATGATATTTCTTATGATTTTTGAAATATATGGTGTAATATATAAACACTCAACTAGACAAGAATATCTGCAATTGAAGTGTGTTTATTCTTCTGCTAAATTAGTCGTTGTAGTAAATAAATGAATATCCTTGTCCGCATGGTTGCAACTTCGACAAAATTGTATCAGACTCATGATTCAATGATCAATCGTTCATTCCTTTTCAAGGATTGATTTTTTTTCTTCTTTTTGTCAATCATTTCAACGATTGAATTAGAAAATATATAATTCTACACGCCGTCGACTTATAATAAATTGATTCAACTAATAAATCAGAAAACAAATTTACATATTTTCTTAGCTCTATGTGGATGTCATAGAAGATAAAAACAATGATTTCGTCTAATATATATCCTACATGTAATATAAATGATATCCCTTATCCATTATAAAAATATCAATGTCAACATCAAATCCCAACTTGTTTTTTTTTTCTTTTGCAAACTAGAATTTTCTATTATATTGTTAAATATTTTATTTATCCAAACAATTTTATTACATGCTGTAACACGAATACGAATATTGTATAAGTAAAAGAAAAAAAAAGCTTCGTTGAAAAATACCAAGACTTGTAAAATTACAGACAGAATGAAAAACTTATGTTTCGAAGACTTTTCTTCTACAACAACAAAAAACAAACCAAACACAACTTGTGATTTGTCTAGTTTACATTAACTCAACGTTATTAAACTTAAAGCTATTCACACCTACAAATATATTCGTACCATTGACTATAAACATTAGAAACACCCCACCAAAAAGTCTTCAAGATCATCATCTCTATTCTCTGGAAGAGAGAATATGGCCGGAGCTTATGGTGCGAAATTGCCTGAGGTTCCAGAATGGCTCAACAAAGGAGACAACGGGTGGCAGCTTACGGCGGCGACTTTGGTTGGTCTACAAAGTATGCCAGGTCTTGTTATCCTTTACGCCTCCATTGTCAAGAAGAAATGGGCTGTGAATTCTGCTTTTATGGCTCTTTACGCCTTCGCTGCTGTTCTTCTCTGTTGGGTTATTCTCTGTTACAAAATGGCTTTTGGAGATGAGCTTTTGCCTTTCTGGGGAAAAGGTGGTCCAGCTTTTAACCAAGGGTACTTAAAGAGCCAAGCCAAGGTCTTGAAATTTGTTATGCCCATAAAGTGTTCGATAATATGCCTGAATGAGAATTTTATCTCACTTTTTCTTTGTTCTGTCTTTACAGATCCCAGAAAGTATTAGGTTAAATGGGGACGGGTCGGTAGAGAGACCAGCGGTGACACCATTATTTCCGATGGCAACGTTAGTGTATTTTCAGTTCACTTTCGCGGCGATAACGACGATACTTGTTGCGGGATCGGTTTTGGGAAGGATGAATATCAAAGCGTGGATGGCTTTTGTGCCATTGTGGTTGATCTTCAGCTACACAGTCGGAGCTTATAGTTTATGGGGCGGTGGTTTTTTGTATCATTGGGGAGTTATTGATTATTCCGGTGGTTATGTTATTCATTTATCCTCCGGTGTTGCCGGATTCGTCGCCGCTTATTGGGTACGTCATTTCTCCGATCTATACAATTCTTTTTATTACTACCAATCGGCAAGACATACATAAAATCGTATTTTTATTACATTAGGTCCACTGATTTTTTTTTTATTGGCTACTAAATATTAAAATTAAAAGAGAATACTTTGTTTAATTTGGGCTAATATTTGCATTAAATAAAGATCGGAAAAAAGCCAAAATAGTCATGGAATCGACAGATATTGATGTTTGTTGAAATCATTGAATTAAATAATGTACGGTAAACGATAGATGACATAGCCATGGACTCGACAAAATTCTAAGTAATATTTATGTAGATTGGTCCTTAATTGTCAAGTTTTGTTTTTTGATTTCTCTTTGGGTATGATTACGTACAAGTGTTCTAAAATACGGCCGTATATACAACGTATATACATTGTACAATAAGGAATTGTATTGTATTTATATTATACAATATAGTTATACGGTGGAAAATAATATGCCATATATACAGTGTATATACAGTATCGTATATACAGTTTTTATTTTTTTTTAAACAAAAAAATGCTTAATAAAACTATGTCGTTTTATAAATTAACCATGACTTAATTATTTAACTTAATAAAACTCATTTTTTTTATAATAAGAGAGTTACATGAAGATGATTTCGTATTATTTTGAGTTTGAGTCTGGTAATGATTACGTGTTAAATTTATATGGAATAGAGGAGCATGAATTTAAGAGTTAAATTGTGTAACTTTTATCATGCATTTTATAGACTTTTATGGGTTATGAAGGTTAATATTTTTATTATTTTATTTTTAGATTGAAATTTTTTTGTTTGTATATTTTTTAGTTTTTCATAAAACATATTTTAAATTATTATTATTTTTTTTACAAAAATATTCACTGTATAGTTTCCGCGTAAACGACCGTATATACAACTATACACTATACGATAGTTTTCTGTACGACTAGCGTATAGTGTATTTTTGAACATTGATTATTATTATTTTCTTTACAAAAATATTCACTGTATAGTTTCCGCATAAACGACCGTATATACAACTATACACTATACGATAGTTTTCTGTACGACTAGCGTACTGTGTATTTTTGAACATTAATTATTATTATTTTCTTTACAAAAATATTCACTGTATAGTTTCCGCATAAACGACCGTATATACAACTATACACTATACGATAGTTTTCTGTACGACTAGCGTATAGTGTATTTTTGAACATTGATTATTATTATTTTCTTTACAAAAATATTCACTGTATAGTTCCCGCATAAACAGTTGTATATACAATTATATACTATACGGTGGCTTTCCGTACGACTAGCATACATCGTATTTTTGAACATTGTTACGTACGTATTCAAGTTCCTTTGTATATAGATCATTTTAATGATTGATAGGTCGATCGACTAACAAAAAAAAATTGATTTGCAAGTATATATAAATTAAATAAAATCAGTTATGATTTGACAACACGATCTTTAGATAACCAAGTTCGTAACTCAGCTAATTTAATTAGAGAATAGTAATCATATCTTAATAAAAATCCATGACTTTTTATACATTGATGTACATAATAAAATTGATCTTACTCAACTGGAAAACATCTGTTTTTGCCTAGAATGATATAATTCTCACATGTTTGAAAACAAAATATTTCATGAAACTTATGATTTTATTCGCAAATTAGATTTTGCGTTTTATTAATAAAAACTAATTAATTGAATTTACTTGTATTCTTTATTTTGTCGTATACATAAGCAAAATGATAAAAAGTCAAGTCAATTCCACATGACGACGACATAATATTCTACTTCTACATAATAAAAATATGCAAAAAAAGGGAAGAAGGTTGGTTAAAAAGCAAACACGAAGCTAGTTGAGATAAGAGTCGTAAGATGTTAAACTAACTGCGTCGAGTGGACGTGTAGGTGGGACCAAGGCCCAAGGCTGACAGAGAAAGATTCCCACCGAATAATGTTCTTTTAATGCTCGCCGGAGCTGGTCTTCTTTGGATGGGTTGGTCAGGTTTTAACGGTGGTGCTCCTTATGCAGCCAACTTAACCTCTGCAATCGCTGTGCTCAACACCAATCTCTCTGCTGCCACAAGCCTTCTCGTATGGACCTCACTTGATGTCATCTTCTTTGGTAAACCTTCTGTCATTGGAGCCATTCAAGGCATGGTCACTGGTCTCGCTGGCGTCACTCCTGGAGCAGGGTTGATCCAAACATGGGCAGCTATTATAGTTGGAATAGTCTCAGGAACAGTTCCATGGGCCTCTATGATGATCCTTCACAAGAAATCTCAACTCCTTCAGCAGGTAAATTATCTTAGATGGACCAATGAAGATTATAGCATCAATGTTAGTATCTTGAAAGTTAAAAGTTGAGTAAATGAAACAGGTGGATGATACATTAGCAGTATTCTACACACACGCAGTGGCTGGATTACTAGGTGGATTAATGACAGGTTTGTTTGCACATCCTGATCTATGCGTCTTGATACTCCCTGTCCCACACACCAATGGAGCTTTCTACGGAGGGAATGGTGGCAAACAATTTCTGAAACAGTTGGCTGGAGCTGCTTTTGTTGCTGTCTGGAACTTAGTGTCAACAACTCTCATACTCTTAGCTATTAGGATATTCATACCATTGAGAATGGCTGAGGAAGAGCTTGGTATTGGAGACGATGCTGCTCATGGAGAAGAAGCTTATGCTCTTTGGGGAGATGGAGAGAAGTTTGATGCAACTAGACATGTGCAACAGTTTGAGAGAGATCAAGAAGCTGCTCATCCTTCTTATGTTCATGGAGCTAGAGGTGTTACTATTGTTTTGTGAATAGATATCTTCTCATCAAGTATGTGTGCTTCCACTTTTCTTTTTCTTTTTTAGTTTCATGAGTGATCTCTTTTGTATAGATTAGAGATTTCAGTTTGCAGTTAATAACCATTTATGATTATGGTGAATGATGCTTCACACATTTAACTTAGAATATTTTGAAGTATATACTTATTTCTGTTTTATCTTTGCTCTAATTCACAAAGATGTTGAGAATGTTTTCTTAATGAAACAACAGTTTGTATTAATTAAAAAACAAAACTTTTTGGAGAGACAAAGATCACATATAAAGAAAATTAGAGAAACTTTGTTTGCGTTTTACACTTTGTCAAAAAAATCTGTAGAAAAATAGAAAAAGGTATTTTAGTCCCATCAAATAGGGTAAACGAATAAAATTGTGTAGTCATGTGAAACTTTTTATTTTGGTATTGAAAACTTAAAGATAAAGATTCATGTGAACCTTTTGTGTTATCCTTACAATGAATTGTCATTTTGCCTGTTGTTTCCTCAGACACACACACCATTAAATTAGTTCTCATTATTTAAATAATAACAATGATACTACTAATATAATTGTTCTGGAACTTTACTCTTTAGAATAATCACTGATTCTAACGTTGATGAAAACGTATACCAAACTTAATTGGACCTAACTCCAATGTTGATAGTTGAATAATTACGTGACTATAGCAAAAAGTGATGCTTTATGGTCAAGAAATTTAAGGAGGATCATAGTTTCTATTATTAAAATTGTTAGTTTCATGATATATTAATTGATCATTATTGAGAGAATATAAATTTTATTGTGAGGAAAAAAAGGTGTGTGGCCAGAATCAAGGTTTTAACACACCTTCAAGCTCATCAAACTTTTCTTGCCTAAGTAAACTTGCCTAAGGAATTGAAGGTATGTATTTATAACTTATAAAAGGAAAAAGCGAGTGTTTCAAGAAGAGGGAGGTGAAGAAGACTCACCGGAGAAGAAGAAGAACGTCACCACAATTTTGTAACCGGGGGAAAATCTAGATTGAAAAAGTTTATATGAAAATTTGGGGGGATTTACGATGGGGGGGATTTAGAGAGAGGTGAAAGTTTGGGATGAGTTTGGTGTATGAAAGTTTCTGGGGGGGGGGAAATAGATCTTTTATCGATCTATTTCTCCCTCATCTTGGTTTGGTTCAAGCGGTTTGGTAAGGAGTTACTTGATTTGAACCACAATTTTGTACCGGGGGAAATAGATTGAAAAAGTTACGATAGAGAGGATTTAGACAGAGGTGAAAGTTCGGAAGGGATTTGGTGCTATATAAAAAATTTTGGGGGGGGGAGGAAGGGAAATAGATCGTTTAGCCCATCAAATATGAAGAACAAGAATTTTAAGTAAGAAAACAAACTTCAAAATTTGAACAGACTCGAACAAAAATTGGTGTTTGAAATAATTGAACACTAATGAATAAATTATTTGTTTAACAATTTTGTCTGTATAATTTGTCACTTTTTCTAAGAAAAAGAGAAAAAATTCCATAAAGGTTTCAACTTTCCAAGGCGAAACCTTTGCAAGTGGCGTGGTTTCACTCGTTGAGCCTATAAATATCAGCGAAACCTCAAACCTTTCCACCATCGCCACTAAAACTAAATCGTGGCCTTACTGACTTCTGACCTGCAAAACACAAACAGAGATTTTGGTTTATAATGGAACCAAATATTTACCAACTTGCCCTTGCGGCTCTCTTTGGAGCTTCCTTTGTGGCTGTTTCAGGGTTTTTCATGCATTTCAAGGCACTGAATCTAGTACTTGAACGTGGCAAGGAACGAAAAGAGAACAACCCTGAAGGAGACGAGTCTCAGCATCAGACCCATGTGAAGCGGCGGGGAAACAACGTTCGAAAGAAAGGGATTGACCACTACGGTCGCAGTCCGGCTTCGGTTCCTGATGCTACGCCCTTTACCGATGGTGGCGGCGGCGGTGGTAGTGGTGATGCAGGACGCACCAACGGCCACGTTTATGTCGATGAAATCCCTCCTGGTTTGCCTAGGCTTCATACGCCATCTGAAGGTATGAACTTTCTTATTTACGATTCCAAATTTGGATATATCGAATTAGATTTTGGATATAGGATTAATACAGTGGTGTGAAATTGGTCCCTTTTGATGGGTAGTATTGTGTTAATGGTATTTGATTTTCATTTGCAATCGTCTGATGATGCTGACTTTTTTTCTCCCCAGCGAGAGCTTCTGTACATGGAGCTAGTAGTATCAGGAAAACTGGAAGCTTTGTTAGACCAATTTCTCCGAAATCCCCTGTTGCTAGTGCTAGTGCCTTTGAGAGTGTGGGAGAATCAGATGATGATGATAATTTGACAAATAGCGAGGGTTTGGATGCTTCCTACTTGCAAGCTAATGGGGACATGGTGAGTTTCTTGATTTAACATTTTTCAATCCCTGTTTTTGTGATTGAATAAGCTATCAAAAAGCCACATGTGGGTAGGCTTACAAGTATGAAAATTTTGTGCAGCCTGCAGATGCCAATGGAGAGCAAATAATGGGTGCTTCAAGCATGATTCGATCCCACAGTGTGTCTGGAGACCTACATGGAGTTCAGCCTGATCCTATCGCCGCTGATATTTTGCGTAAAGAGCCGGAGCAAGAAACCTTTGTCCGCCTGGAGGTTCCTCTTGGTAAAAATGGTTTCTAGTTACTCTTCATTTTTGTCATCTATATACGCCTGACTTCTAGTTCCTGTATTCTTAGTGCTCTTTTTCTGTTATAAAATTTTAGTTATTGGGAAACTAAGTGGGTTAACAGATAATTCAACAGCTATAATCTTGAGTGAGACAATCAGGGGTCAATTAAGGCTTTATTCTCTGTGAGAGCTGAGGCTTTCAAATCCTTACAGCCTAGTTTAAGAATAATAGCTTGAAATAGTTGGATTCAACACGTTTCTTATTCAGAATTTACGTCTGATCTGTTTAGAGGTGCCAACGTCCGATGAAATTGAAGCCTATAAATGTCTGCAAGAATGTCTTCATTTGCGGAAGAGGTATGTCTTCCAAGAGACAGTTGCACCATGGGAAAAGGAAATCATATCGGATCCCAGTACCCCAAAGCCTAATCCAGAGCCATTTGCACACTATCCTCAGGGGAAATCTGACGTGAGTCTGTGTTGCTTATTTTTATCATGTAACACCATGAACTGCCCAATTTAACTTCCCTACTTTCGTCTTTACAGCATTATTTTGAGATGAAAGATGGGGTAGTCCATGTGTTTGCAAATGAAAATGGTAAGAGCTCTACAAATGAAATTCTAGTGCTGCTTTCCTGAATCCATAAAAGTTGATTTAGTTACATTCCTTTCTTTTTTAAATAGCTGACCCTTATTCTGTTTCATTATTCCCAGCGAAAGAAGAGCTCTTCCCAGTAGCAGATGCCACAGCGTTTTTCACTGACTTGCATCATGTACTCAAAGTCATAGCTGCAGGAAACATCCGAACTTTGTGCCACCGTCGGCTAGTGCTCCTAGAACAGGCAAGAGTTTAGAGAAGAATGAATGTCAATAAGAAAGTTTCATCTGGTTAACGTTATGATTTTTTTTTTTCTTTTCAGAAATTTAATCTCCATTTGATGCTTAATGCGGATAAAGAATTCCTTGCTCAAAAAAGTGCACCACATCGTGACTTTTATAATGTTAGGAAAGTGGACACTCATGTTCATCATTCAGCTTGCATGAACCAGAAACACCTTTTAAGGTTTATAAAGTCAAAGCTTCGGAAAGAACCCGATGAGGTAACAACCGGAACCAATTATTTCAGGAAAGTGTATAAGTCGTTGATTTGCAGATATGATAATTTCTTGCTCATATATACAGGTTGTAATCTTCCGAGATGGGACCTATCTAACTTTGAAAGAGGTTTTTGAAAGCCTGGACCTGACTGGGTAATTATATTTCCAACTTCTAAGAATTACCAGCTTAAGTTAATCTAAATTAGATTGCTGCAAGACTGTTAGTTTTCTCTCTTAGGGGCCCCTTGGTTATCCCGAAGATTATATGCATTACATGTTTTCCTATTTTTAACATGATACTCACAAAATTAACCTTCTTCCCCTTGTTTGAACTATGCGCAGATATGACCTGAATGTCGACCTTTTGGATGTTCATGCAGACAAGAGTACCTTCCATCGCTTTGATAAGTTCAACCTTAAGTATAATCCCTGTGGTCAAAGTAGGCTTAGGGAGATTTTCCTTAAACAAGATAATCTCATTCAAGGTAAATGAATACCCTAGTCACGCTAACCACCTTTCTTTTTACATATTTTGTACCTCACTATGTGATACGAATGTCAAAAGTTAAATAGTACTTTGACATTTCTTTTCTTTTTGTTTTAGGTCGTTTTCTTGGCGAGATAACAAAGCAAGTCTTCTCTGACCTTGAAGCTAGTAAATATCAAGTAAACACCACATGCATCTTCAGTACCTTTTTGATTGAGTTCAAATGCAGTTGTCTTATCCATTAAGAACGAACAGTATAGTCAAAGAACACTGTTGTGAAATGATTTGCTGGATATACAAATAGTCTTAGAATATTGGTAATGGACATCCTTCTACTCTCCAATACAAACTCAAAGCCAGATAAAACGTAAAGCTTGCTATTTCTTGTTGCTTATGCTATATAGACAGAGAGCATAACAACATTAAACTTTTTGCGTACTTTATTATAGTAGGAAAAGATTGATAGTAGTAACAGCCTTGGACTTTTAGTCTCAGCGACCAAATCAACTTGCACTCTATTTCTAGTGTTTTGTAAAACATCAAGGAATACTGCTCAATTTCCGTGCTAAAAAATCTTTTTGCCAAAGCAGATCCATCATTGTTCTGTTTAGTATTGTTCCTGATCTCTGTTTTGAAAACTGCAGATGGCAGAATACAGAATATCTATATATGGCAGAAAAATGAGCGAGTGGGACCAACTGGCTAGTTGGATTGTGAACAATGATCTATATAGTGAAAATGTTGTCTGGTTAATTCAGGTTGGCCATCTCTTTAGTACCTTTGTGCTCCACTTCTGTCCATGTGTTTGTGACATGACTGCTAACTGAGCTATATTTTCCTTGTTTTTTGTTTGTCTGCTCACTAGCTCCCACGCCTGTACAACATTTACAAGGACATGGGTATTGTGACATCTTTCCAGAATATCCTTGACAATATATTCATTCCTCTCTTTGAAGCCACAATAGATCCCGATTCACACCCTCAACTCCACGTTTTCTTGAAGCAGGTTAACATCCATATCTGCGAGGAACCTTTTATTAGCATGTCTTGAACTATTAATGAGTGTGTTTGACATTGCTGTTTGTCGTTTGTTTTGATTATTTCTTTGGTTTTCTTGTTTGATATTTCAGGTTGTTGGATTTGATTTGGTCGATGATGAAAGCAAACCTGAAAGACGTCCCACAAAACACATGCCCACTCCTGCTCAATGGACTAACGCATTCAATCCTGCATTTTCATACTATGTCTACTATTGTTATGCTAACCTTTATACCTTAAATAAGGTACCATTTCTCCTAATCCCTTTTCTAACTGACTTAATGTTGTCAAAAGTGTGTAAATGAAGAATCTATTTTTTTTTCAGCTTCGGGAGTCAAAGGGCATGACTACCATCGCACTAAGGCCACATTCTGGAGAGGTGTTGATTTATTCTTCTGTGCTAGAAAAAAAAATTCAGTTACAATTCAGTTGAATTTTAACATGTCTACAAATTTCAGGCTGGTGACATTGATCACTTAGCTGCCACGTTTCTCACATGCCATAGCATCGCACATGGAATCAATCTGCGAAAATCTCCTGTACTTCAGTATCTCTACTACCTCGCCCAGGTTTGTGGAGGCTGCCTGCTTGTATCAGTATAACATGTCTTATTCTTTCTGTTCAAAAAATATTTGCCTCAACATTCATTCCATTTCTTTTGACAGATCGGTCTGGCCATGTCTCCACTGAGCAACAACTCTTTGTTTCTAGATTACCACCGAAACCCGTTCCCTGTGTTTTTCTTAAGAGGTCTCAATGTTTCCCTGTCTACGGATGATCCCCTCCAGATTCACTTAACAAAAGAACCATTAGTGGAAGAGTACAGCATAGCTGCCTCAGTAAGTCATCATGTTTTCATTATGCAGTCATGTCATTAAGCATAGGCCCTGAAAATTATTTATTCTTAGACAAGTCTTATTACATTTGGATGATTTGTCTGGTCTGTGATTGAAATTACCAAGGAAAACTAAAACTTATCTCTATTCAACCTTTACTGCTAGGATTTTGTTATAGTGATGTATTAATAATAACTGGATTTCTCAGGTTTGGAAGCTGAGTGCGTGCGACCTGTGCGAGATAGCTCGTAACTCAGTGTACCAGTCAGGTTTCTCTCATGCCCTGAAGGTACATGTTATATCAAACATAGCATATAAGTATAAATTAACAAGATGTCTCCGGTTCTGATCCATCGAAAAGAATTAACTCTTCTACATGTTTTAGTCACACTGGATCGGAAAAGACTACTACAAAAGAGGACCTGATGGGAACGACATTCACAAAACAAATGTGCCTCACATAAGGGTGGAGTTCCGTGACACGGTAGGGGAGTTAATATGTATTTTCGATACACAGATTAGTTTCTCTTTGTAAGGGAAAAAGTTAAATTTATGAAATTGATGCAGATCTGGAAAGAGGAGATGCAACAGGTTTATCTAGGCAAGGCTGTTATCTCAGATGAAGTTGTTCCGTAAAAAAACTGCAATCAGAAATGGCAATATGTAAGAATCCAACATGGATGTAGTATGTACAACTCAATGATCTTTACCACTTCTGTTGCAACATTTATTTATGATGTCTTATGCTTCTGGATGATCAAATTTCAGGGGAATACACAGAGAGAGAAAGAACCTTGTGAAGTATACAAAGCAGGATCCTAGTAAATAGGATAATAACATGAGTGGCTATGTATTGCCCTGAGTAGGAGACGATTTGGCTGTCAAATCCTATTGTTTAAAAGCTTCTATTATGTAAGAGAGATAAGGAGACAATAAGAGAGATATGATTCTACTCAGGAACCAGTTTTATTAGAATGAATAAAAATGTCAACTTTTTGGTGTTCAATCTAAAGTTATGGATTTTTATTCACTGAATCTCAGTTTATGAGTTACTATAATCATAGTACAAGTCTAATCTAATATAGTCTGGGTCAAATCCATAATCCGACTTTCTAATAAGCCCAGATAAAGCCCATAAATTTAATTTCAATCCATAATATAAGCCCACTAAGGCCCATATGAATACAGCTAAATGTTAAATAAAATTAGTTCATTTTTTTTACCGATAACTCTAGCAGCTCCGACGAAAATGGCCGCAATTACTTTTTCCTCCTCTTTACATGTCTCAGCTTCTCCGCGTGTATTTCGGCCACAGGTTTCCCGAAATACCCTTGGGATTACTCTCTATTCACGCTACACACCACCATCTTTCTCCTTTCCCTCGCTATCCTTCACTCTCCGTGATACAGCTCGGTCTCGTCGTCGCTTTGTAATCGCTTCCGCCGTCAAGACTCTGACGGAGACGGAACTGATTCCGATTGCGGAGGCTGATTCAATTCCGTCCGATTCTGGCGTCTACGCTGTTTACGATAAAACAGACGAGCTTCAGTTCGTTGGAATTTCTCGGAACATTGCCGCGAGTGTCTCTACACATGTCAAATCTGTGCCGGAGCTTTGTGGCTCTGTCAAGGTAAAGCTCTAATTCCTGATCCATGAAATTGTAAAAACGAATTCTGACATTGAGGACTCTGAATACTCCATAGAGTAGCAATTTTACTGAATAAATTGAAATCGACTAAGACGATACTAACAAGGTTGACTTTTTGTTTGCAAAGTTAATGCTTTTGGAGTTCTGAATCTTGAATTTGATAAGAATTCTTCAACTACAATTTCCACATTGGTTAAGTTAGTCACTGTAGGAGATGCATCAAATTGTTTAGGGTGTTGGAGTATTTTGGTTGGTTTGGTCGAGAGTTCATCTCTATGTGTCTCTGTTTGTGGTTCGTTTTGCTTTGATTTCTCATTGTCTGTTTAAAGGGTTTAGGGGTTTTCCTGTGTTCATGATCATTAACTCGTTCAAGTTTTATTATTGTTGATGACCTTCATAGCCAACATTATGTTTGAAAATGTTTCTTTTCACTCATCAATTTGCTAGGTTGCTATAGTAGAAGAACCAGACAAAGCGGTTCTAACACAAGCATGGAAATCATGGATAGAAGAACACATAAAAGTAACCGGAAAAGTGCCACCAGGGAATAAGTCAGGGAACAACACATTTGTTAAACAGACACCAAGGAAGAAGTCTGATATCCGTCTCACTCCAGGTCGCCATGTCGAGCTCACGGTTCCTTTAGAAGAACTGGTTGATCGTTTAGTGAAAGAGAGCAAAGTGGTAGCTTTCATAAAAGGATCTAGAAGTGCTCCTCAATGTGGATTCTCACAAAGAGTGGTTGGGATCCTTGAAAGCCAAGGAGTTGATTATGAAACAGTAGATGTTCTTGACGATGAATATAATCCAGGGCTAAGAGAGAAGCTGAAGAATTACAGCAACTGGCCAACGTTTCCACAGATATTTGTGAAAGGAGAACTTGTTGGAGGTTGTGATATATTGACCTCAATGTATGAAAATGGCGAACTTGCCAATATATTGAAGTAGTTCTTCTCTATTTCTTTCTAGTTGTCATTACTTAAAAAAACATTCATAAATGGAATAGCTTGGAGTCTCTTCTATACTTCAGTCTGCACATTTTTTCATCTTTAATTTCTTTGTCCATAATCCTTCATTAGATTCAATAATAAACGGCTAAAGTAAATTTACTTTTTGCATTACCCTTTTACAAATTGTTGAAAAGGAAACCCAAACGAAAATGAAGTTTAAAAAGGTTGGACCATTTTTTTGAGTCTCAAGGGGACAACTAGTGGCCTTTGCTTTGCACCAAGATGGTCAATGTCGGTGACAATATGTCCTATGGTCCCTTTCAAAGGAACGATCCATGATTCACCAATTCATGGCCTCAAGCTAAACCTATGCGCGCCAACCTTTAGATAATACCACCCTTGAACTGTTTTGGAGTAATAAATATTCTTAGGTGGTCCATAAAGATGTAATTGTGGTGAAGTTACCATGTTGATATCGAATACAAAAAGAATTTGAGAACTTGGATCCAAACGTGGACCATTTGATTTCGAGCTTTCCATATTGACCAAATTATCCAGGCGGAGAGAGGAGTCTTGATTATACCAGTTGGAGGGAGTACCGTTAGTTTTTTAAGATTTCTCCATATCAATGGAAAGGTGGTGTTATTTGAGAAGACAGTATCAACATCGAGTGGAGCTATTCCTTCTCTATTCTCGTACCAAAACTCATTGTTTCATCTTATCAATAAAATTCACTTTTTTATGAGTATTTAGCCAAATTTTACCTTATAAAACTACAAATATTGGATCCCCATAAAGTACTCTTAGAATATCATGGGATGTGTATTCAAAATGGTCTCCTTCGATTTATGTAATTTACAAGTGATGTATTCAAAAGGATCTCCTTCAATTTATGTAATTTACAAGTTATTTAATACAAAAATAATAATAAACAATTTTATGTGGATAAGGAACGTCACACGCATTGTCTTGCCATGTTGGATATGATTCTGAATCATCATCAAAAGAAAAAAAAGAAGAATTTATTTATCGATATAAATAATAAAAGATCTGATCACACACAATCGACCTAAATGGTCCCATTATCATAGGATAACTTGTCATTTCTTGAAGCTAGCACGTTTGGTACTTCATTTAGTTTTGTGTTTTGCTTTCTCCACTTTGACATCTTTTCATGGTAATTAGTCTATAAAACTAATTGTATTTTCGTATCTCTTTTACATGAAGATATTGTTGCTTTAAAATATTTAATAATTTAACTCCGCAAATTTCTCTATTGAAATTAAACTTAAGTTAGTTCATATTATCTCATACATTAAAATTTGATTATCAATCTAATTGTCGACCAATATATATATTACAAACGATATACACAATATCATTTATGAAAATTACAAATCTTAACCATTTAAGTTTAAGCTTAATTTAATGGTATACAAATGATTTGGCTCACCAAAATCAAAACAAAAAGAATGTGGGGTTAATACATTACTAAAGTCTCATTGAAACTCAAACATGTCCCCATACCAATCAATATATCCATTAATACACTAACTATTCATTCTATCCCAAACAAGCATAGACACAACAAGTTAGCTTTGGTTAAGAAAAGCTAACAAAAGTTATAGAGAATCATCCCTAGTAAGCTTAGCAAGCAATGCATCAAGAAGTAAATCTCTCTTCTCAGCTCTCATCTCTTCTCTCGAACGTCTATGCTCTTCTCTATCCCTCCACATACTTTCCATTGCCACTCTCTCCTTCTCAAGCTCCTCCATTTTCCTTCTCCATTCTTCTTCTTTCTCTGCTCTTTCCTTTTCTCTAGCTTCCCATCCTTCTCTCCACTCGCTCTCCATTCTCATTTGCTGTCTCATAAACTCTTCTAACACTTCTTTTACACCATTGCTGCTACTATTACTATTACTACCGCCTTTTCGTTTCTTTAAAATGTTATATTTCGGGTTTGCGATTTTCGGGTCATTGCTTATATCTACTAGCTCTTCATTCACATTCTCTTCTTCCTCCTCTGAGGAATACTCTCTCTTTCTCGTTGTCCCGCTTCCTCCTCCTCCTCCTTCGGATTCGGCCCATAGCATTCTCTGCATTCTAGTGGTAAAGATAATTTGCATATCATCAAAGAAAGGGAATTGTTGTCTCGCTGCCTCTGCCTCCATTGTCTCACATCCCTAAAAACATCAACCAATACTCATCAATGAGATTATGAGCATATACAAACTAAAATACTTATATAGAAGATCTCTAACCTTATATATAGCTAACAAGGATACAAATTTACAATGGTTTTGGTCTCTATAGCCAAAGATTATGGACTACTTATATGATTCAAAGCTTTATACTTTGAATAAAGCATAGTTCCATGCAAGTCCTCCAAGATTAATTATTAAACATAATAATAATAATAATTACACCCACAAAATGAAAATAAAAAAAGAGAAAGAGAAGATAATATTAGGACCTTAAAACGAGTAACGAGGTTCTTCCACTTGCACTTGCACTGTTCAGGACTACGAGGAAAGCTTTTGTCTCTCATCTTATTAGAGATAATCTCCCAAAGAAGCTTGTTTCGTTTTGTCTCCATGAAGGTTTGATCTAACTCTCCTCTTATCCCTATCAACTCCTTTGTCTCATCTACACTCCACTGTGGAAACCTATCCCCTACGGCCACCGGAGACGCTATTTCCGGCGTTTGCGTTTGGGGATGATGATGATGCTGAAGATGTTGCTTGTTGATGTATTGAAACTGATGATGCTGATGCCTATCCATATCAATAATCAAAGAACTAAAAGAGAAACAAAATCTAGAAACGATCTCTAAAAGCAAATATTAAGTTTCTTTTGTGATTTTGGAAGAGCTTTCACTTTTTTCAGATCGAAAACGAAAAAGAAATAAAGAATTTAATTTAATTGTTTTGGTTCTAGTTTTGTGTGTTTGTAATGTGAAAACGTCGAGAGAAAGAAGTCTGAATTTCTTTGATCGCAATTCTTTTCTTCTTCTCCACTCTCTCTTTTCTCCTGTCGCCATCTGGATACGCGTTTACTTTTTTGTCTTCGATTTTTTTTAATTACTTTATTTTTCTATTTCTCTGTTTTCTTTTGACAAATTATTTAAAAGAAAAAAAGCTTTCCGTAAATGTGTCATCTCTAATAGTATAAATTAGTACTAGCAATATTTGTTTAATTATGAATTTTTTTTTAGTCAAAAGACCAATCCATTAACTAAATTTTTATATAATGTAGATAGTATAGTTTAATGCATGTGTTTAAAATAATACATGTCTTAAATGAATTTACCATCTGCCACTAGACCAAAATTATTTACATTAATTATGAAATTAAGTGGTCGATACAGAAATTTTGCAAGATTAGGGTCTTAAATAATTATATTATTTATTAATGAATTGGCTGGTCATTTGGAGGAATGTGGATATTGCTATCGTTTTCTTGTAATTGTATTAATCATTTTAATTTGTCGATAATTTAAGATAAATAAATAATTTGCCAATAGTTTTCTAGATTTCGACTGACGAATAATCAAATTTTATGAAATGGATTTAGTGTTTAGCTTTTCTTTTTTGGTTTTATTATTGAGTTGATATGGTGGAACTAATAAATTTATTTCTAAAGATGGCTCACACAAACCAATTAGAAAAAATGTGTCACACAAACAGACTATTCCGAAACCAGAATTATAACATTGATTTAATGATGTTTTCATTGCAACTAAAATCATAACCACTCCTCTCAATTCACAATCAGCTATCTCTTTCGATTTAAATATTATTTTATATTTTCTAAAAAGATATTTAAAATGAAACTGAAAATACAATATCTTAATCTCATTCAACCTATTTCTAAATTTCCTAAATAAAAATTTCGTCGAGAAAATGGTATTTTAAAGGTCTTTGACAGAAAATAAAAACAGTAAACCTAATAAATGGCAAGTGTTTCTGATATATTCGTACGGAAATGCAGAGCTCTTAACACATTTTTTTCAAATATGCTTTAAAAGCAATAGACTGCTTTTTCTAATTTTCATTTATTTATATTATGATAAGGAATAAAATGAAAGTGACGATAATATTGCGTTGACGTTTCATCACCGTTGTGCGAGAAGTTTCTGTTTTAAGACACTGTGTGGTTCTTAAATATCGGCGACCAGTCATATCTTTAGCGCGTAAGGCCCAATCGGCAGCCCCAACCCATTCTATACAGTTTGGGCCATTGCGTCTTTCGTAATGTGAGCAACTTTGTTGGACTAAAGTCAACCTAATCAGGATTGGGAAAAAACTTTGGCAATTCAATCCGTTTATAGTTTAAACCTTCTAAATATTAAATAATTTTTTTTTCATCTTAATTTATTAAAAAGCCCAATAGACAACTAATTGTGAAAAATACAAGAAATAGGCTTGAACAATATGGCCCAAACAAAGAAATCGACTCAACACATTGACTCAAATACTTCTATCTGATTTGACCCGTGTTCGTCGCAGAAAAACACTGGCATGCAAACCACATATAGGTCACTAAGAAGTTGCCATAAGAATCGATTCTTGCCGTACTTTTCCACTAATAACACCACTGTTGAAGATTTGGAGCTCCACAGAGGAGCCATCGACTGTCTTTGATAAAATTGAAATCTTCTTACAGTCATGCCGTCTGTCATGGCCTCTTAGAGACGTCGATGCCATCAGACCCACTCGATTGGTCGTGACTTTTATTCACCAAGCTGCTCATTTACGATTGAGCAGTCAAAATCTCGATTGGACTACACGGCTAGCAAATCAAAGTTCTCTTCCGGTCAACTGTCCACCCAATCTCAAGGTTGGCGCCGTGTTCTGGCTCTGGGGAGGACTGAAAATCCTCGTGTCACCAGTTCAACTCTGGTAGAAGCTTTTGCCGCTCTTTTGGTAGAGCTCTTTTATCAAGGAAAAATAGACAATATGTAACTTTATTGCATTGGAAAAAACTATGCTACGGACCCCCCCTTTTTAGGTAATTTTTATTCGAAGACCGCCGATGAGAGGGAGGAGAATAAACAGTCACCGATGACAAAGTACCTAAACAAAAGGAAAAAGAAACCACCCACAGTAGAGAGAAAGAAAACACCTAACACCGATCTATTGTCGAGAGGGAACTAGAAGGATCTCCGAAAATTTATTAGAATCAAAGACCATACCATATAAACACAAAATAAAAACATAGAAAGCTAAATAAAACAAAACCAGTTTCTGAAATCGGAATTCAACCCACAGACAAAACTCCAGGATTGGGAATGGCCTAAAGTTGAAATGAATCCGCGCCAACCCTCTTTACTCCTTCACTAAAAGATAAAATTTTGAAAAGAGAGATGAAAAGCAAGAGATTGCCGGGAATTGATCCACGACACTATATAATATTGTAAATTTGTATCAATATTAAATAATATCATGCACCAAATTTTTTCACTTTGGAAGTTATAATGATTTATCTAATAATTTTAACATAACCTTTTTCACTATAGATAATAAACTAAAAAAAAAATTATGGAATGAACTTTAAACTATAAATTAAATTTTATATATCTAATTGTTAAAAAAAAATATTACATAAACTACACAACTAAAAGTTCTACAAAATCGAATTCTGCCAAAATGCATTTCTCCTCATTCAAATTATGTTCTTTTGATTCGTTTCATCTTATATTTTCACAAAATCGAAAAAAATACAATTAAAATAGTTTCTCCAGAATATTATGCAGCTATGGTCATATATATTTTTATTATATATGGGAAATTTAACTAAGACTTTTGTCAATTTTATTTTTCGTAGAACAACCACTTGACTGACTATAGTTTTATGCACATGTGCGCTAAACACGTGTAGCTATTATTTTTTCTTTCTTCTTCTTTTGGGCAATTTAGCTATTGTCTTCAAAACAATTGACGAATTAGATGTACAATTCTTATGAATAATTGTACATACCACATCATTTACCTTCATCATATTCAACATTTTGGGCGGACAATTTCTTCGTCAACACATCATGATCTAGTTTTTATTTGTAAAACATCCCCATCTTGTTGTGAATAGTTTCTATCGTGAAGATTTAAGGTAGACATATACGTACGATAATGTTGAATTTTAGTACCAGAACAGTCTACTTAGTAATAAAACACACAACAACGACCAACTATTAATATTGTATTTGTTAAGTTCTTCTCAATCTGAAGATGATCCAATTAATGGCTTTAAGATGCGAATTTAGATTATAGATAATGTTTTATCGATTTAATTATTGACAAAAAAGAAAAAGATTAATAAGTACATTATGTCAATACATTTCAGCTGAATAAATACGAAAACTTAATGTGGTTAAAGTCAAATAATCACTTGTTTGTTTAGCCATTATGGAAACAAAACTAATGCACAATTTATATGCAAACAAGAAAATTATAAAAATATAAGAAACAGTATTTTGTAAAGTGTTTAATATTTATTTCTATAATCTTTTCTATCGGAATTCAATTTTCTAGAGTGGTAAAAAATTTAAAATTTCAAGAATTTGAATTATAAATCAAAATTTTTCGATCTAACTATTAAATAAAAAACAATATAGTTTTTAATAAAATAAAAATAATATAAACCAAATTTTTCTCAGTCTAGTGGTTACATATTCTAGCTAAAGATTTAGGTATTTGAAGTTTGATACCACTCTATTACATATAAATAAAAGATTTTAGAAATAAATTAAATTTGTGTTATGGATCGAATTAGATCTTATCGATCTTATCGATCTGGAAGACAAACAGAACGTATGCAACGTAAGCCCTGTATTGAGGTGTACGTAGCATTGATGATTCAGCGGCTTTGAAATTGTATAACTAATGTAAAAATTCTTCAGCTAACTTGGGCGGTTAACACATAATAACCAGCCGATTTTAAAATTAAAACATGTGTTTGCATAAGCATAAGTATATTGCGTACTCTTTACAATATGGTCCCCTTTATTATCAATTATATTCCAATTTACGAAAAAATATCTCCCGACAACTAAAGATATGGTTAAGGTATGTTTTTTTCGAGAATGTGATTTTTCTTTGATCAATGAATATATAATAGATGCCAAAGGGTTATAAACTTACAATTCAATAATAATAGGAAAACAAGCTCATTTTGCTGCACGACGTACGTTAGCAGATTTAGAAATCGATTTAGTTTTATAAATGTAATAATGTATCATCACTTATAAAAATGTATTATCAAAATACCAATTTTTGTAAAATTTAGAAAATTCAAAAGAGTTTTGTAATAAATGGAATGTCACTCTTTATGTCGTCATCATTTGAAAACACGATTCTATGTCATATATATATATATATATATTTAAAAAAATTATATTATATATATATATGTTGGAATTACAAAAAAAAAATTCACTCATCAATTATTTTGTTGAAAAAATAAACCAAAATACTTCCACTTTCAATTCGTTCAGCTATTTTGCACCAAACAAAATATGGTTGAAAGACTACACTACAAAAAAAATGATAATTTTGGCCAATTTTAGATTATTATCGATTTTTTTTATCAATTTTGATTAAAAATATGTCAAAAAAATATTTTTTGACCAACTTTTCATTTTTATTGTGGTCAAAATTTAATTGTTTTCTAGTAGTGATAATCAAACAATCTTTCAAAACAAATTTTGTTCTTTTGTTTTTGTTTTGTGATTTACTAAAAACATAAGTTAAGTAAAAGTGTGCACTATTTAGGTACGTGATGATCTCGACTATAATCTATAGATACATTAATCAAATCACTTTATTGTTTGGCTATTTTGGTTCAATGTTGAGATTCTGTGATAATGTTTCGAATGGTAGCAAGACGTCTACCTATAACCTGTCGTTGATTAGTTATTTTTAGGTATGTACAAAATTGATTCTCAAAACAGTATTTTAGTATTTCTATCACAAAAATGCAACAAGTTAGTGATGATTTTCATTAAACTACCAATTAATTTTTTTTCCGTTAAAAAAAATGTGAAGAAATGATATTTAGTTAAATGGTTAAATGTTATTTTTACCGTTTTTTTTCAGAATTTAATTTCAAAGAGTCGAATTTGCTGTCAGAATTGATAAATTTTGAAGAATTATAAACCATGTCTTGTTAATCTCACTGTTAAGGTGGATTTGTTATACAAAAAGTTATAGATATGTAGAGCATACTTAGTTTACATGAACAATTTTTAAAATAGATTTTTTTGTTTCTGTTTTGGTCACGATACTTGTATAATATAATAATAGACACATAATAGATTACATTTGTGTTGCAAACCGTCGGACGGCGCCAAAATTCGTCCCCATCTCTCTCAGTTCAAAAGTCATAAAAAGACCCATAAAAGATATATTGTCGACATATATCTACAACTCTTTTTAAAAATGTGTCTTATTATGTTTTTTCATCCAACTAGGTTAAGCATACAAAGTTTACAAGGTCGACCTCAATATTTAATAGAAAAAAAATGGTTAGAATAAAAGAATTTATATCAATTAATTGCTCATTTTAAATATATTTTTCTATATATATCCCCACTCTTCCTCACTTCTTTCACCATCTAAAACTTTTCACTCTTCCTAATATCTTTCTCCTTTAGTATCTTCTTATCTAAATCCCAAAACAGTTCAGAAAATGGCTACATGCTGGCCTGAGCCGATGGTTTCCGTGCAAGCCTTTTCCCAAACCGGAGTACCAAACGTACCAGACCGGTATGTAAAAGCGGTTTATCAAAGACCAGTCTTTAACTCCGATCAATCCATTGCTGAGATAGAAATCCCTGTGATTGACATGAGCGACGTGTGGGAGAAACCGGAGGAACTGAGGCACGTGAGAACCGCATGTGAGGAGTGGGGTTTCTTCCAAATTGTGAACCATGGTGTGAACCACGAGCTGATGGAGAAAATGAGAGATGCGTGGCGAGAGTTCTTCGAGCTTCCGTTGGATGAGAAACGGAAATATGCAAACTCACCGGAGACGTATGAAGGATATGGAAGCAGACTTGGAGTTGTGAAAGGTGCTAAGTTAGATTGGAGTGATTATTTCTATCTGAATTTCTTGCCTTCTTCCTTAAGAAACCCCTCTAACTGGCCATCTCAGCCTCCTAAGATCAGGTATATATATGCATACACTTTCTTGTCGTTTATGTAATATGTTATTATATAATGTGTTTGTGCAAATAATGTTTTGAAGTCGTATATATTTCACAATATTATCATTCATTAGTAAAATGCTAGTTAATCAAAATCATACTAAATCATGAATCATACAATACAAGTTCATACGTATTTTGATTATTTTTTACGGGGACATAAATTAGATTTTCAAATTTTTAAGAAAATATTTGGTTTTTAATTTTGTTGCGAATACATTGATTTGATATATTATTTATTACTTTTTAGAATTCAGTAATATCGTGTTTATAGATTATATTGCATATTATTTATATGCTTTCGTATGATTAAGTATTTTTGGAGATGAAAGTTAAAATTACAATAAGATACTGTAACTTCAAATATAATATTTTAGTTTTGTTAACTAATTTTTGAAAAGATTATTATTCTTTGCATTGGTTATCTCTGCCCAATGTATGGTATATATATACACTATAAAATATTTGAGGTATGTATTGTAACTAAGAATATTAGTAATAAATTATGACGTTTTAAATATAATTTTGTTACAGATTTTATTTGTTACGAGTATAAAAAAATTATTGCGACTCTATTGCGTAATGTTTTGTGACAAAATTGTTTTTATATTTATTTGTCACAAGTATAGTATATTGTGATTTTTTGTTATCAATATACATTTATGATAGTTGTATTGTAATAATTTACAAATCGTTACAAATTCATAAAAGTATATTTATATTGCGACGATATATATTTGTTATTGTGACGAAATATTACATATTAATAAAAAAAATTCTTGTAGTGATATATATATATATATATATAATATGTGTGTCATGTGTGTAATTTCTGAGTATATATGTTACTACGATATTTTATTTAAGTGAATATTCTGCATGGGGACATGTTGCTTGTGTGTGTTTTGATTTTTAGGTCTTCAAGCACCTGAATTATGACGTGGTACAGCTTGCATATAAGTATACTGTATACACATGGCCGTTTGGTCTAAAAGTTTATAAGCACGTTTCTCATGTGTGGACATGTTACATGTTGTCCTTTTACGCACGTGACAATACTTTTCTTTATAATACGTACACATTCGTTGACCGATCGACCAAATAATAATCTATGGGATCTCGAATTGAATTAATGTTGAAAAGATAAATGTCATATTATTAACTAATTATAGAGGTATATATTCAACTTTCTATATGTGTTTATATACAGATAATTGTAATTGACATTTCGAGGAAAATAATAATTTGCAGAGAATTGATCGAAGAGTACGGAGAAGAAGTTATAAACTGTGCGAGAGGCTAATGGAGACATTATCAGAGAGTTTAGGTTTAGAACCGAACCATCTCATGAAGGCTTTATGAGGAGAAGACAAAGTCGGGGCTAGTATGAGAACAAACTTTTACCCAAAATGCCCTCAGCCACATCTCACTTTAGGTCTCTCTTCCCATTCTGATCCTAGTGGCATTACCATTCTCCTCCCGGACTAGAAGGTCGCTGGCCTCCAGGTCCGTCGTGGTGATGGCTGGGTCACCGTTAAATCAGTTCCCAATTCTTTGATCGTTAACATTGGAGATCAGATTCAGATATTGCTTCTTATATTCTTTGTTCATAAATGTTCGAAGACTTCAACTAGGCAGAGGTACTCTAGTAGTATTAAAACCGAGACCGCGAGACCTTATCGCGTAAATTCGTAATGTCATAGGTTCAAAACTTTCTAAAAGTTTTAATTATATATATCCAGCAGTTTTCCACAGACTAATGAATAAGATTAATCGGAGTAAAAACTCGGATCATCATTGTCAGTGGCGGACGGACACTATGACTATATGGCTAGGACATGTGCCTCATACATTTTTTGTTTTGTTTTCTTTCGTATTTTCTCTTGTTTCTGTTTTGTATTTAATTTTTTTTAAAAAAATTTAATACATTAATGCTCCAGATTAGAAATGGTTGTGGATTCGTGACTGATCATGGTTATTAAAAAAATACAAGAAGTTTATTCGGTAGAAATATTGTAAATGTGGTGATATTGATCTACTTTCTGAAAATGGAACTAGATGCGAATACTAACCAATAATATGTTGGATAAACTTGTAGATACTTAGCAATGGAATTTACAAAAGTGTGGAGCATCAGGTGATCGTTAATTCCGGTATGGATCAAGTCTCTTTGGCATACTTCTACAATCCAAGAAGTGATATCCCCATTGGACCAATTGAAGAACTATTAACTGAAAACCGACCAGCTCTCTATAAACCAATCAGGTTCGATGAGTACCGGCTCCTGATTAGGCAAAAAGGTCCTTGTGGGAAAAACAAAGTCGATTCACTGTTAGCAAATCGATAGTAATTCATATTCGTCCCAACTATAATCAATTACTCCTATATTCTTCTCTATATACCTATACAAAATAAAAACCGTGCGATTACACTATATATGAAAGAAAGAAAGAAAAACTTCAATAATTTTTCTATTGAACTTTGAATTTATTGCTTCACAATTACTTTATATATATATATATATGTAAAGTTGTGTAGACAAAATATAAGAAATTGGAATTATATATATCTCATCAACTACTAAAAAATTCAATTACGTAGCTTTTCACCGGAATTTGAATTTACGTAGTTGTATAATTCGCCTTATAGAGTATAAAAGAGAGGTTATAGATTAGGTTCTCAATAGACAAAAGAAAATGGAAATCATGAACTCAATATCGGCCCGTGACAATATTCTACATGAGGACGAAGAGATGTAATCTGATACAAACAACTTTTGACAATCATGTGAGAGTAAGTCGCTACTTGGCTTTGTGGTCGGCCATTAATGTCGTCATACGTTACACACTTTTTGTATGGTTTCTTAACCACTTGCTGTCTTAATCAATGCGTCACCAACTAGTTCCTCATTTCCATTTTCTAGATTTTCTTTCTAAGCCAAGAAAAAGCTGACCTTGTAATTATAAATCGAGAATATTGGTTTAAAGTACTATTAGTTCAAATTTGAAGTTCTCAATTTGATTAAAATATGTCATACAAGTTGAAAAGGAAAAAAATGTGTTTCTTATAAAAGCCAAATAATATTGAAATTGCCATAACGTTATATAAATCATAAAATAAAAACATTTTGAATAATATTGATTGGTTTACTCAGAGCGGCTAGCGAACCTTTCAACCATATCATCCAAATTAATACCAACCATTGCTTCACCTAAGCCACAACTGACCTCCGCAAGCACCGCCGCATCTTTATAATTCGTAACCGCCTGAACAATAGCCTTAGCTCGCTTCGCCGGATCTCCACTCTTGAAAATCCCCGATCCAACAAACACTCCGTCGCATCCCAATTGCATCATCAACGCCGCATCAGCCGGAGTGGCCACTCCTCCAGCAGCGAATTGAACCACTGGTAATCTCCCGAGCTGCTTCGTCTGCATAACCAATTCGTACGGCGCAGCGATCTTTTTGGCGTAAGTGAACACCTCATCATCGTCCATGGTTCGCAACAATCGAATAGCTCCATTCACACTTCTCACATGCCTAACGGCTTCAACGACGTTTCCAGTTCCAGCCTCACCTTTGGTTCTTATCATAGCAGCTCCTTCACGGATCCTCCGTAAAGCTTCACCGAGATTCCTACATCCACAAACGAAAGGAATTTTGAAATTGTGTTTGTTGATGTGGTTATCTTCGTCGGCGAGTGTGAGAACTTCACTCTCGTCGACGTAATCGATTCCGATTGACTCGAGAATCTGAGCTTCAACGAAATGGCCGATTCGAGCTTTAGCCATCACCGGAATTGTCACCGCTTTTTTGATTTCCTTAATCATCTCCGGATCACTCATTCTAGCAACACCGCCTTGAGCCCTGATATCGGCAGGAACACGCTCAAGAGCCATGACGGCGCAAGCGCCGGCTTCTTCAGCGATTCGTGCTTGATCGGCGTTGACAACGTCCATGATGACACCGCCTCGGAGCATCTGAGCGAGACCGACTTTGACTGCGAAAGTTGTTTGCTGCTTCGTCTCCGTCATGGCTCCTTCTCCATACACCGCCAAAACTCCGGGTTCTGCCATTTTTTAGGGTTTTGTGTGTGAAGAGATATGGATTTATATAAGGAGAGAGTGGAGGGCGCGTTTCGAAATTTGTTTGTGGCTTGTGAGCTGTCCGATTGACCGAACATAGTCAAAGTCATTAAATCTGACGGTCCATAAGAAATAAGATCTTGAATTATAGTGAAACTGAGTGTACAGAGGAGAAACTACATATGGAAACTTTGACCACAAGATTTGTTTCTCTGATTGTAAAGTGTACAGTCCCGAAGAGATTATGCATTATCTTATTGACGTGGAAGTTCATTTCCCTATATTATCGTGTGTACCGAAGAACCACTAAAATGAAAGAAGATTTTTTTTTTGATATAAATATCCTTATATATTCTAGAAAATCTTGTATTTTGTGAAAAAATAACATGTTCTTAAACTAAAAAAAATTACTTTAAGAACTTGTAATGTAAACCATGGAATTTATCAAATGAACTTGCAATCATTAATAAAAGTTATATAACAGCTCAAATAAATATTAAAAATAAAATGTAAAGACATATAAGAATTTTATTTGTTTCAATAGTAAATCATTTAATATTTTTATATAATTTAATCAATCATAAAATATATTATAAAGTATTGATAGTTATTAAATATTAAATTACGAATTTTGTTTTTAAAAAAATGCAAAACATCATATAAATAAAACAATTGTTTTTGTTAACAAAACAAAATTAATATTAAAAACAATTATACAATAAAAGAGAGAGTAATAATTTGCTAAGACAAATGGAGTATTTTGGCAGATAGAATAGGTAAAATATTCATATATTTCTGTTCTCTAAAATATTTTAATTAGAGTAAAATATAATTGGTTTAATTTTAATATTTTTTAAAAAATTTGTTCTTCAAAATAATAAAAACAAAATTTAATCGGGCCCTTTGGTAAAGCTACGTGAATATATAACAACCAAATTTCCAACAATTACAGATCAATTCAAGTAAAACAAAGATAATAAAATTATCGCCAATTCAAAACATTGCGGAAGAACCGAAGAACCCACTCAAAAAACAATTACTATTTTTTTTTCTCTGTCAACATATATGTTACACATTTTCGAAAATTTTGTATTTTGCCTCGAAAATAAAAATGACATGTCAAATTCAACTGAGAGTTTTTTCTTTTCCAAAAGCTTGTATTATAAAATGAAAGTTAATTAACTTACAGTCATTTATAAAACTACATCCAAACCCAAATTAATGTAAAAGATTCTCTAATATGATGAAAGTTATAAAAAAAACTAATTATTACCATCTTTAAAACTTAAAGATTTACATTTATATTTGTAAATCCAAAAGATTTCAAAAGATTTTTTGCAAGAACTAGCCCTGTGCATAACGGAAAACGGGATGGAAAATCACGGGTACGGGACATGAACAGTTAGTTCGAGAAATTAGATTTATTTCCCAAACAATTCTCGCTATATAACGGGACGGAAATCCATAAAATTCTCACTTATTGACCAACATTACTATTTTTTATCAAAAATACTAGTATATCAATATTGAATAGTTTGTATTCATTATAAAGTTGTGAAATTTAAGTCAAATTAATATTGTTATGAGTTTTATCTTAATTATTTGAAACATATCTAATATTTGAATCCAATATATTTTAACATTTTGTTAACGTAAACAAATATCCAACGAAAATTCAGAGAATTTCCGTACCCATTCTCGACCCTTTCTCTTACCCGTTAAAATATTATTTTTGGACCCGAACGGGAATTTAGAATTTTTCATTCCCAAAAAATACAGGAATTACGGGACGGGAACGGAACGGGAAGAGAATCCTGATATGCACAGGGCTAGCAAGAACATGCAATGTTTCATTTATTATAAAATACTAGTACAAAACAAGTAATTCATTTATATTAGGGTATAACATCCCACATCGGAAATTGGAAGAGATCATTTCCACTCATTGTCAATTGGTTTTAAGCGAAGAAGCTCATACCTTATATATACTAAAGAGGATCTCTTCCAACTTCCGATGTGGGATAGTTATTTCCTAATAATTTACTCATGGAGAACTTCTTTTATGGATTTCTTCTTCTCAACAATAATTGGATCGATAAGGTTATATCCGTAATCAAAGTTCTCTAACTAGAATTGGATGAGATTCAAGCTCACCATCTAGTGTCAAGCTAATTAGATGAAGGGCAAGCCAACTGGCCACTTGCTTCTTGGCTCTTTCATGGACTTTAAAGATTTAAAATCACACGGCAACGATATTACCACTCATATGATATGTCATATCTCCCCAACCTGCATGAATACTCTGACTACAAAGCTATCTGTTTGGTGTTTCGATCCCATTTCGGAATATGACTCGCAAACAATGATGGATTCACTTATTGCCTATACTCTATATGCTGCTTTTAACAAAGAGAGTCAAAGGACGAAACGAAATATATAATGCAGAGAAAGAACTGAACCTTCTCAATATCAAATTATACTTTTATTTATCATTGCTTTTATAAAATTTGACATTATGTTAAGAGGCTCATGACATTGGTTAATTTAATTACACTCTAGAGTCGCTTCACCTTCTTCATTCTCATGCGACAAATTGGACATTTCCCACCAGTTCTTGATATCCTGCACATGTTGCAAATTCACAACGTTTGATGTTTTAGATCAACATCACAACATGATATACACATTCGCTTTGAAAAGACTTACTTTCTTCCACATTTGTAACAAGAGGCGCAATGGCCACATGGGAGGAAAAAGCAATCTCTTGGAGCCTCAAAACAAATGACACAAACACGTTTACTTGCTTCACCTTCACTTACCATAGACGCCTCCAAATCAGCATCATAGTTTGCAGAAGAACCATTCTTATCTTTTCTTTTAAGTAGAAGTGCTCTCGCTGAATTGTTTTGATGTATCTCTCGACCATCGAACCTATACAAGTATCGTGTAGCTACCAGCATGAAGCAAACCACCAAACCTGCATATGATAATATACTACATGTGTTTGATTCCTCTTCTTTTTTATAGAGTAACTTTCCAAAATCCATTTATGAATATAGACTTTGCAAACATTTAAATGTTTACCTGTAATGGTAACATATGTCATCCATCTATGTTGATATGATAACCTTATATACCATTCGTCTTCTTCAATGGAACATATCTGAGGCAATGACATGATCACTCCCTCAGTTCAAAGCAATAACTCAGATAGTGTTGATGATTCGTTATAAGTATACATATATACCTGGCTCAATGCTCGTGAAGTAATTAAGACAACAGAACTTCCAACCGAAGAGTTTGCATCGAATGTGCAATGGCCGTTGCTAAAGGAACACTTGTAGAATGATTCTTTAGTATCATACAAAATAGCCTTCACTTCAATATCCAGCTCCACCTGAACAAATATTAATCTCAAGTAAAAGTATAGTGGATGGTGCAACAGAAACCAAAGTCTTTACATGATCAGTAATTATTACCATTACATCTTTCCTCTTCAAGTTAGCCACAGCAACATAATAACTTGAAGATTCATTTATCTTCACTCTAAACACACCACTCCCTCTGAAGGGACTTTTATTAACTATGAGATAATCAATGTAACCAGTGCATTTATAAGATTGAACTTCCACTTGACTAACCATTAATTACATTCCATGACTCAGCAGTTTTAAGAACTTCACGCCTGTTAAACGACTCAGAGATATTTTGCCCTCCTATGAAATGAGAGCCATGACACAATCAGTTTATTATATCCCTATAAAAAGCCACACTTTCAACATCTAAGATATCTACTAACCTTGTTTGACCACAAACTGAACTGAAGAACCTTCTGGTTTAACTTATATGAAATGTTCAAAGAAGAAGCTTTGTTCAGATAGTATGGCCATCCCTGACAGAAATTAAATCACTTCAATAAATTGTCTTAAAAGAATTCAATACATTGTTTAACAAAAGGAATGTGTAAAGATTGAAACTTTGATTTTATATGAAACCTGCCTTGTAAGAAATCTGTGAGAGAGGTGACAAACGATAGTCAGACCAATTCACAAGAACATCAAGAGGAGGAGTTTTATAGAACCCAAATAGCTCAAGTCCAGATTTTGAATCATTCAAGTTTTTCACCTGTCAAAATAAAACATTTTCAATAAATAACACAGCCGCAAAGATAGAACCAATAATTGAAAAAGAGAAAGACATAAACTAGTCGAAGAACTTATGATTAACTCGGTGATCAGACGAAACATTCATCGAAATAGTGATCGAGGGAGATAATTCGATGTCCTGTGATGAGAGAGGAGAAGCTGAAGCCATTTCTGCGATTGTAGAGAAAGAGAGAAAACAAAATGAAGCGATGAGATAAGAATAGTTGTGAATTGAAGAAAACCCTAAAATTTATAAGGATAATGAACCTGAGAATCTGTGGTGATGAAGAGAATGCATGAAGATAGGGCAAGATTATAAGTGTAACGCTTACTCTTTACAAAGTGCTTTACTAGCGAGTCTCGGTCGTTGAAACGGTAACGACGATAATCGAGACTCTTTTGTAATAACAAACGAAATTTGAGGGTATTTTTAAATTTTTATAACTTAAAGAAAAAGAAAAAAAAAACATTTTATGACTAAGTATTTTTGGCCAAAATTACAAATTTATCCTTTGGTGAAAGTCCCGTTAATTAACTGTTAACTTTAAGTGTTTAACGATCAAAATAAAATACAATTAAACCAGACAAGCTTAAAGCAAAGCTGTAATGATAGCAACTTATTAGAAATTTTTGTGTTCTCTGTTGAAAAAAAAAAAACTTCTTCAACTAAAACCACATCTTCTGCAACCAATGATTTTGTTCATTCAAAAACTTGTATAATAAAGCATGAAATTTATTAAAGTCACTTACAATTATTTATTAAGAACTATATCAAAACCAAAATTAATATTAAGGATGTTGGCGCAAAACTCAATTAATTTAAGAAAGATAAAGAAGTTATTAAGAATTATTTTCATACATTATTAATTATTATTAAATACATAAAAATCTAGTTATCTTGAACTTAAAATTTCTCTTAATAATCATCGTAGTTTCCTTTAAACTAATATTTTTGATTTTAGGAACTCAGACAAAACATATACTCCTTTATTATGTACGTAAGAAAATTTTTTTCCGTCAAATGGTTAAATGTCAGCAGTCTTTTTTTATTGCAAAAATGATATAATTTCAGGTGATAAGAAAACTTATTTACCATCCTATGTGAGATGCCGTTTATATAGTTTTACACTACGTTTCAGTCTAATTAAGTATCTGCCTTACTAGCTTATAGATTTACATTTACATTCGTAAATCCAAATTAAAGATTACAAAAATTGATTACTTTGCAACAGCATGTAAGTATACGTGCTTTACTCATTATCATTAATATCAAATAACAAGTAATTCATTTATTCATGATTATTGCATCCTGATGAAATCCCTAATGACTCATTAATCATATTTGTAAATTGTTATAGGCATCTTTGTGGATTTTGAAGATTAAGAATCACACCACAACCATATTCCCAAGTCACCAAGATTCCACTCATTTCTCCCCAACCCATTTCGGAGTATGACTCACAAACAATGAGTCACTTATTACTTACTCTATGTTAGTTTTTAACAAAGAGAGTCAAAAGGACCAAACGAGTAACGCAGATAAAGAAAATATCCTTTTATTTATTTATTTTTTTGTATGAATGTTAAATTTTATTCAACAAAAAAACTGAGTATGAGTATACAAGCTTTTTGAAATGAGTTCGATAATGATCTAATATAGTAGCAGAATAAATAAATAGCCAAGTGAATTAGAAACTGTTGTTGCCTATAGAAAAGGATCCATGTCAAAGACCAATCCTCCCGTACACCCAACAAGAGTCTTATTCCATTGGCTAGAGAAGTGAGAAATCATAGAAATGGTACTCTAGTAGAGAACCATGTTGTCATAGCTGAAGTATAGCGAGTATCCTTAGAGAGTGTAATGGCGCTGATGTTATTTCTGATTGTTTTGTCAATGATTTTGCTGAGAAGCCTTGGATGAATGTGTCGTTGTCCATGATTATATCCTTTTATTTATCAATGCTTTATATATTTTTGACATCATGTTCATAGATTCATATTCATTCATCTAATAATTACACTCTATAGAGTCGCTTCACCTTCTTCATTTTCCGACGACAAATTGGACATTTCCCACTAGTTCTTAATATCCTGCACATGTTGCAAATTCACAACATTTGATATGTTAAGAGTAATCACAATACGGTAAACACATTAGCTTTGAAAGAGTGGATAAAAACTTACTTTTTACCACATTTGTAACAAGACATGCAATGGCCACATGGGAGGAAAAAGCAATCTCTTGAAGCATCAAAACAAATGACACAAACACGTTTACTTGCTTCACCTTCATTTACCATATACTCGTCCAAATCAGCATCATAATCTGCCGAAGAATCATTCTCATCTTCGTTTTCAAGTAGAGGTGTTCTCGCCGAATCGTTTTGATCTCTCTCTTCATATTCATAACAGCACCAATCCCAGAATCGTACAACTACCACCATGAAGCAAACCACCAAACCTGCATATGAAAATTTACTTACATGTATTTGTTTCCAAAGAGAAACTTTCCAATTTACTATGCTCAGTCAAATCCGTTTATGAATATATACTTTACAATGATTAATTTCTTTACCTGTGATGATAACGTATGTAATCCATCTAGGCTGATAAGAGAACCTGATAAACCATTGTTCTTCTTCCATGGAACCTCCCTGAGACCCAGGAGACAGTGAAATGAGCACTGTTTTTTTACTTGAAAGCAATATACAAATAATGTTGGCGATTCATTCTAAGTATAAATACATATATACCTGGCTCAATGCTCGTGAAGTTAAGACAAACGATCTTCCAACAAGAGACATAGCATTGAATGAGCAATGGCCATTGCTAAAGGTACACTTGTAGAATGATTCCTTAGTATCATATAAGATTGCCTTCATTTCAATATCCAGTTCCACCTGGAAAAAAAATGTTAATCTCAAATAAAAGTAGTGGATTGTGCAATTCACAACAGAAATCAAAGTATTAATTACTTGATCAGTAATCATTACCATTACTTCTTTCCTCTTCAAGTTAGCCACAGCAACATAATAACTTGAAGATTCATTTATCTCCAATCCAATCACACCACTCCCTGTGAAGTGACCTTCATTAACTTGTGATATTCAATATATTTATAAGATGGAACTTCCATTTGACTAACCATGAATTAGATTCCATGACCAAGCGTTGTTAAGAACTGCAGGCCCGTTTAACGACTCAGAGATGTCTCGCCCTCCTATGAATGAAATGCGAGCCATGACACAATCAGTTGATTATATAAAAGCAACACTTTCAAACATAAAACACACGACAAGATTAATTTCCTTTAAATCTGTTTTCCTATTCTAGTTGGGAATTTGGCTTTACATCGTAGCATATTCTATATAAGAATGGAGTCTTGGTTGTGAGGAAACATAGAGGGAAAGCTAATTAGTTTTAACACACAACTAATTTATTGTCAATATTGAACCAACAGGAAAGCATAAAAAATATGAAATCTGAGATATTTCCTAACCTTGTTTGACCACAAACTGAACTGAAGAACCTTCTGGTTTAACTCTATATGAAATGTTCAAAGAAGAACCTTTGTTCAGATAGTATGGCCATCCCTAAAAGAAAAACAAATCACTTCAATAAATTTTCTAAAAGAATTCAATATATTGTTTGACATTAAGATTGTGTGTAAAGATTGAAACTTTGCAAAATGAGTTCAATTGATTTCAGCTTTTCAATGAGAAGCAAAGGAGAGAAAGGAAAAAAAACAAAAAAAAAACACAAAATGCATCTTAGACCTACCTTGTAAGAATTATGTGAGAGAGGTGATAAGCGGAATTCAGACCAATTCACAAACACATCAAGAGGAGGAGTTCTATAGAACCCCAATAGCTCAAGTCCAGATTTTGAGTCATTCAATGTTTCAACCTAACAAAAAAAATTAAAACATTTCAATATATATAGCACAGCCGCAAAGACCGAACCAATAATTGAGAGAGAGAAAGACATAAATTAGTCGACCTTTATGCTTTGCACAAATATGGGATTGGCTTCAATAAGGACCGAAGAACTAGGTCCGACCCGGACAGTTAATGGTCCGTAGATGCCAGCAATCAGAGCTAGTGACACTGCGTCATCGAGAACTAGTCAGAGTCCAATAGTCCAAACGATTCATATAGTCAAAAAACAGAAGAACTTTTCGAAGGAATCAGAAACAAACCAAGGAACCAGATAATTAGAACCAAGCCGAAACTGTGCATGCTTATCTCGGAAATATTCCTGCACCAATTGAACATTTTATGATGAACCAAGAGATCCGATTCAAGTTCCTGGTTAACAACATCTTCTGCTTCTGTGTCAGACGATACACTCATCGAAAGGATGATCGGGGGAGATAATTCGACGTCCTGTGATGAAAGAGTAGAAGCTGAATCCATCTCGGTGATTTTGGAGAAAGAGAGAAACCAAAGGAAAGGGTGTGAGTGAATTGAAGAAAACCCTAATTAAGATTTATAAGGATAAAAAAGCTAGATAATCTGTGGTGAAGAGAATGCATGAAAGATAGGGCAAGTTTATTAATGTAACGCTTACTCTTTATAAAGTGAGCTTTACCGGCGAAACTCCGTTGTTGAAAATTAACGACGAAAGTCAAGATTCTTTTGAATAGAATACGAAATTTGAGGGTATTTTTATTATTTTATTTTATTTTAAACAATAGTTGTACCTCCGAATATATTGTCTTTTTAATAAATTGTTAGTGATTTTGTTTCACAAAAAATCCAAATTTAGCCTCTGAACCCCGTTAGTTAACTCTGTTAACTTAAAAACTTATTATTAGTATTTTATATTGATTTAACTTAGTAATTTCAATATAAATCTTGTAATTTATTTGATGAAAATAATTTGAAAATATTTACTATCGGTATAATCTCCACTGATCAGAGTCGATAGTACCTAAAATCTGGAATCTATCGGTTAAGCAAAAAAAACCAAATGTACGTGTTTTACTAATGAGTCATTTAGGTGAATATACAAGAAGTTAAGGTTAATTAGGTATTTGCCACCGCTAGTTTGGGTAGGGTTCTGTTTGTAAAGTACGGACCATTGTACCCCTACTGTAGGTGTATTACTGACAGAAGCAACATGTCGCTTCCCTCCCTACATTGAAGATAAATATATTAAAATATTAGTAAAAGTGCTTTGACACAAGTAGTGGGTAAAGTGAAAGTTTGGCTGGGTGTGGGAATATGGAACGGCTAAATCCTCTTTTCCTTTCTTCACTTTGTATGATGAGCTATTACAGACGCGGTAGAGGAATATAAAGAAGTCTAAAAAAATTTGTAAACAGAAGAAGAAAGTACAAGAAAAGTTTCGATACGCGTGAAGACCGGTGGTGCGAGTAATGATTGAAGGGTAATCTTGAAGCGCAGAACTCCCATCCGCCAATCGAAAGGTAAGAGATAGTAAAGCCTTCGTTATGCGAGTTTGTTTTGAGGCCGACGTACTGCAAATTTATATTTTGGGTTGATTTGGTGGTTGAGCGAAGAGTCCGAGAGTGACGTGAGTTGGGAAGGTGAGGTTAATTGCAAAATCCGTTATATATAGGGGCGGAGGTTAGGGTTGGGAATGCGAGTGTGGTTTTGGATCGATTTCGTGTTAGGAGGTGGCGATGTCGTCATATTAGATATGTGGTGGTTGGGTAGAATTCGTCATAGTAGGTGTGTGGTGTTAGGCAAACATAAGTTTAGTAGATGGCTTACAAACAGAAGGTTTCGATGATGATTTGGAGCTCAATTGTGAACAGTACTTGCATGTGTAACACACAAATCAAGGAAGGCGTTGTGGGTGGTAAAATTGATTGTACTGGGTAGACAATGAGTTAGCAGCTATTGGGCGATTTAGATCAAATAGGTGGGAACCAGTAGATGGTGGTGTAGTTTCTAGAGATAGTGTGAGTGTTATGGGTACGGTGACGTGAGGCGTCGTTAATAAGTGAGAATGGCTACATGGTAAGTTGAAGTATAAATGGTAGGTGATATATTGAAATTAAGTATAGCTGATAATAGAAGAAGGTTCATGGGTAAGTGAATGTTGTGGACAGTGCAGTACAGTGTAGATGGTAATATATTGGAATGGTAGCTGCAAGGTGTGTGAACTTTTAGAACAAAACTCATGAAAGTTGTGGTTTGTAAAATTGATTGTATAGAGTATAGAATGATTTAGCATCTACGTGACGATTTATGTCAAAGAATTATTGGAAAGAAGTATAGCTGGGAAATTGAAGTTACATGTGGAATTGACTGTGGTGGCTGTACATTGAAGTGTATAGATAGTAACTGATGATGTATTTGAATGATGTTAGTGATAATTGTCCAAGTGTGTATTCAGATTGGTAGGGAAAGAATGCTTAAATAGTTAGTGTGGTGATGGGTGTATTTAATCTGCTAATTTTATATATGATGATATTTGCTGATTTGGTGGACGCATGTGCAGTTAAATGGGTGAGCCTGTGAAGCTACCAATGAGGCTGATGGCGGCAGGGCATGATCCATTAGGAGAGCGTGTAAATACATACCAAAAAATATCAACACTGAAGGTTATAATCCATGCTCTTGACAAGGACGAAGTGGATGAGTTGAAGCAGTCCCCACTGCAACCAATATTTGAATTGAGCAAATAACCGGCGTGGTCAGGTACATTTGGCATACTGCTCCTGAGGAGGCAACTTTTAGTGAAGAAAAAGAAGGAAGTATGACTTCTATTTGCTGGTGTTCCCATTAGAGTGTCACTGCGTAAATTCAAAATAGGTACTGGACTGAATTGTGGAAAAATTCCCGTCAGACCAAGTAAGACCACAAGGGACGGCTGGTAAGAAGCAGCCTTTCTACGGGGAACTCTTTGGGCTTGAACAGGAAGTGATGGTGGAGCGGGTAATTAATATGCTAGAGGAGAGAAGTGGTAGACAGATATGAGGATACTGTACGCTGCTCTCGCACTTGTGGATGGATTCATTGTGCCCACTTCGCACAACCAAAAATAGATCGAGATCATGTAGAAATGGTTGAGGACCTGCAATCATTTCTAGCTTACCCTTGGGGGAGGGTGTCGTTCGACATGCTTATGACATCGATTAAGTCAAGGGAAGTGGCACAAATAGCTAGGTCTAGCGTGGCTGTCCGCGGATTCTTCTATGCAGTCCAGCTTATAGTTATGGAGGTTGTACCAGCCATTCAAGAGCAATTGTGCATATCTTCTGTCTATGAAGAAATTTGATATTGTGCGTCTTAAAAGCATAAGTGAGGTGGTCCACAAAGTTGTGACGAAGTTGATCTCCTCTGAAATTAATAAAAACTTGGTGGTTCACCTGCGGAGTGACGGTACTGGTCATTTTCATCGGATTTGGATCGAGGAAAGACTGATATACTGCAAATAATGAAGCATACTATTAAAGAAAGAACAATTTTCTTCATCATGCGCACCTCCGAGCTGATTTGTTTAGAAGCTGAGTTCTTTCTGTGTTTGAAGTTCGAACACGACGATTGGGTTGCCCGTAATTGCTACATCTGAGCAAGATGACATGATCAGAGCTCCTGTAATTATACGTTAAGTGAGAGGGAGAGAGATGACCTTTTATAGGGGCTAACAAAGTTTGCTTTGGTTTAGTTGAACCGAAACCAAATTCGAATTGAATATTGATCTAGCTGAAATTAAACCGGAATTTCCTTTTTCCTTTTTGCAATGCATATAATATCCAGCGTGTGATGAATAAATCGAATAATTTAAAAAACTAAACCTTCGAAGACCAAGACAATCATCAATTAGAGACCACCACAATTCAAATGTACATTTTTCTAAGCATGTTTTTCTTTGTTGAGATAATGATAATAATTCCAATTGTTGAAAACTTAATTAGATTAGCTTGGACGTGGTCAACTCTGTTTGGATTACTTAGTTACTGTATCGTCTTTCCCAATTCCTGATCAAAAGATCCGAGGAACGAGCTCTAAGGTCAATTCTTAATGAAGGCTATTAATCTGATATAATGATTACAGAAATTGAACAAAAACAGAGGTGGGATTGCTTAATGAAGGACAGGTGTTCTTCGTGCCTAGGTCTTCCTTTTTTGATAACTCAAACTAAATTATACTATACACGAATTTATTTATTTACTCTTTCTTTACTGGTTAGAAACAGCAAATTTAATGGAGATCAAATGCAGGGAACTTCAAAAAAAATTTATGATCTTAAACCAAACGGAAACATAATAAAATTTGCGAGCAAGAGACATTATTCTTCGCTATTTAGCTTATGAGTTTGTTATCTTGGCTCCTGTTTCAAATGTAATATCTTATGAGTTTTTGTTCTGACTTGCGTTTTTTGTTCTGAACCCTCAAGTACTGTTTACTTGGCCTTGATTTATGTGTGTTTTGATTTTTTTTGACATGTGCATAATTTACAGTACAAGTCAACTGTTTGACGGCTCTCTCTCTGTTTTTTTTGTTTTTTTATTTCTTTTATTAATTGACTTCTCGTTTTGTACTATACCTGTGTGTTACAGCATGTCTGTCTGTTGAGAAATATCCAAACAATCCAATGTCTGTTGAAATTATGATGGCCAAAGTTGCTGCGATTATAAGTAAAATGTAGCATTTGAAATTAGGATGGTTTTTCAGCATATTGCACCGCTGGCCTGATTTGGTTAGACGAGCAGCTGCCATATCTTAGATTTTGGTGAGAAAATGCAGGCACGAGAGCGAAGCAACACGAAAGCAACGATTGTAGCAACAAATTATAAACATAAGCTAATTTCAAAGGATCTTAATAAAGGCAACTGGCAACTTCGTGGAACGTATATACATTCTACAAATGCGAGACGTGTGAGACGAAAAACGTGCGAGACCCGTTTGGAACTATTTGTGGATCGTGCCGCTAGGGATTAATGAAGAAAAAATCCAGAGTTCATTTACTCGATGATGATCATGAACAGGTTCCGCTAGCAGCCGAAAAAATCGAGTTATTCAACATTAACGTAATAAAGTCAGCCCTTAGATCTAGCTAGTATCATCTTATGTTTCTACAATCTAACGGTCAATAATCATCGCGCAGATCGTAAAAGCAATTAAAAGAATTTGAAAGATTGTGTTTTTATTTATTTTTGGCTGTGTTGGTGAAAACTGAAAGTAGAATTTGAAAGCTATTTAAATGAATCCATGTTTTTGACATATCTACGTGGCTCATCCAACTGGCACACACTCTTTAAATTTTGCATTAGGTTGTGATTATAGTAGTAGATTGTAAATCGATGATATTAACAAAACATATATTAAATTTGGCAGCTTAGGAATAATTTAACCCGTGATAAAGATATATTGATATACCTCAATTAGTTAACTAAACCAATAATACAAAATTCTTTTATTAAAAAAAGTTCAGATTGCAAGTTGCAAGCGATAAGTCCTCTAAGACATGCGTATTTGCACAATCAGGAATCGAATCTTGCCGTTTATATTATGTAGGAATTTGGCTAATGTACTGGTCAGTTGTGGCATAATGTTAATAAAAAAAAATGTTAAGACAAAAAAAAAGTTCAAATTCATATAGTCTAATATGTTATTAACTGCATTATCTTTTTTTTTTTGGTCAACATTGGATCGACAAGGCCCGATCCATAGCCTAAAGCTCACTCCCTAATAATCCCTTTTTTAAGCTACCATAATGCAGCGGGTAGAAATCGAACTCTGGTGCCAAGTCATTAGCTGGATCATCCTAACCACCAGACTGAGGGCAACTCGGCTATTAACTGCATTATCTAAATGCATGTTTTAATTTATGTGCTATGTCTGAATTACATATAAAAACTTTGAAGTATTACTCGAAATGCAATAATTCCTCACCAAATCAAAAATTGTAGAAATTTTCCCTTCTCTGTCCTCCGACGTTTGTACTGACAGACAAAGTTCCGGTTCACGGTTCACCACTTCTTTTACTGATGGTCGGTTTTTCTTACCACCACCGGAAAAAGGGTTCCCCTCGCCTAGATTTATCTTCTTCGGTCAGTTTCTCTTCTCGCAATAAACCCACGCTTTTCGCTAGAAGACGGTGGTAAACTCTCTAAAACCTCCTCCTTCCCTCTTGGTGATAGAATGAAGGGAGTTTCATCGTCGGGTCGTTGGTTGACGCCGATTCATCTTTTCTAAAATCTTATTCTATTCCCTTCTTATCATCCTACTCTTTTCCTAAAATTTTCAAAATATTTTCTTAGTTGGTGGAAATCTCAAAGAGATCACATGATGGTTAGTGGTGTATACAAAGTTTGAGTAACGAGATCAGATGATGAATGCAGCTTGAAACACACAATTAAGAGACGGTAATGGTTGCATGTCAAAAGTTGAGAAGCTTTGATGTAGTGCCTCTAACATGACTACTGAAGAGTGATGGAATTATCTTACTCGGTATATCGAATCTGTAGATTAACAGAATTTCATCAAATTATTCTATCTACACTGCAACTTATATTATACCAGATAATAACACATGCAACAAGATTTCTCTAGGATGGCTTGCGTAAATCGGTGTTTTTTTGTATTAGATTTCATTATGTAGCAATTTCTTGTCCGTTAATTATCGGGAATTTTATGGCTTTACTGATCGACCCACACTCACTCAGGTAAGAGTTTTGATGTTTTGGTAAAGTGGCTCTGGGCGAAATCTGGTTTGTTTTTGGAATGTTTCTCATTTGATTATGTCGTCTCAAATTCCACCGGCATCAACAATACTTTAAATTTGTTTGAGGTACCGTAATGTCAAATTTAATTAGTCATTCCAAGGTTTAGTTTCCGAAAACTTTTTAGTTTTAGGAAGGATGTTAAGATTAGAAGAGCAAGACATGCGTTGGTTGAATTTTCAGCTTTGTCTTTATTTCTTCTGATGAACAAGAAATTTGGAATAGATGGTAGCTTTGTTTACAAATTTAATGTTGTTTTTATCTCCGAAGGACTTTGATCCCGTTAAGTTTGTATGTGTCCTTATCTTATGTGTCTTTATCCTACCATAACCATAATAGATTTATATCTTTTATAATAATAAAAATAATATTTTATCTCTTAATAAAATTTTTTAACTAATTATTATTATTTTTATCTATATATTATTATTAATTATTTTTATTTAAATATATTAAAAAATATAACAATTAAATATAATAAATATCTACTATATGTAAAAAACGAAAGTTAAACATAAATTTTTTGGTAAAGTATATTAGAACATAAATTGTGGACAATTTTACATTGGAATATTTTATATAATAAAAACGTACCATTAACTTAAAATACTGTATTCTAGAAAATATTGTAACAAATTTGTTAGTTATTAATAATTTAAAACAAAAAAAGACAATAATTTTTAAAATACAAGCTTAAATGTCTAAATGAACATATGACTCATGTTTACCTAAATGAACATATGTCTACAAATCTAAATGAACATGAATTTAAAAATCTAAATGGATATCGGTTTAAAACCCTTATCGAGTGTTGGTTAGAAAATTTAAATGAATAAATTTCTAAATGAATATGGATCTAAAAACTTAAAAGATACGAGTAAAAAAAGTTTATATACGAAAATTGTAATACATCAAAACTTAAATCAATAGAGATAGAAATATATATTTCGTGTACAACACTTGTCATTATTATAAATTGATATTTAATATATTAAGTATATATAGAAAAAATTATATATACAAATCAACCATGAAATAAATAAAAAATATCTATATAAATATTATAGATAAATTAAAATATCTATAATATCCCATGCATGGGGCATCTAGTTGATGAAAAAAAAGAATGTGAAGTAGTACTCGAAGTGGGCTCCTGGCAATGACTAGATTTGGGCCTGCGTTAACTCTTCTTCTGAGTGGGCTCTCACGGCGGTCTAAGCACCCATAAGTGGCTTTTCTGTTACTTTCGTCGGAAGTATGTCATCCATTAATCCAACATCTTTGAGGGTATACGTAGCTCCAGAGGAAAACAGAGTTTCTAGTTCAAATGCATATCTTTTTGTATACCTGAAGCACCACTAGTGAGATTTAAGTGTGGCAATACAAAGACACAACGAACCTAATGACAAAAGAAAGCTTCCAATAAAATGTTGAACTACCAATATGAATATCCAGATACAAATACAGGATGAAACTGGTAACATCATCAAGATATCAATGTAGAGGCATAATCTCTAACTACGCAGTTGTTTTACAATCAGGGCGTACCAGGTGGTGGCTCCAACCTCTCGCTTCTAGCTAACTCTTTGTCATAAACGCTTATAGTGTTTGGATCACCAAAATCAAACGGAAACTCAACAGGTAATGACTTCCAATAAAGACTTGGCTTCCAATCTGCTTCTCTCACTGTCTTTAATATCTCCTTCACGACAACCTCGCTTGCCTTAGCTGAGAAATGAACTCCATCTCTATGAAGTAAAACAATCCAAGGAGTTAGGTCAATAAAAGAATCATTTTAGAATCAAATGTGTACCATATAAGATTCAATAGCTCACGTGAAGCAGGTGTTCAACCAATCATCTTGTTGCTTTATCGCGGTCCAAAGATCAATACCTTTCACATTGATTTCTTTGCAGAGATTTAACAATGCTTCTGCGTATTTACTGCACAGCTCGTTACTCCGGCCTCTCATTGCATCTCTAAGGAAATGAATTACACAGCGCCATTGATCAAATTTCCACAAGGATATATACCAAAAAGGAACATTTAACCGATTCTCTAAGACATGTACCCAAAAACTAATTCCAGTTGTGTCTCATTCATTGGCGGAGGTGTGAGGAAAATGACACGGGTCTTGTCTGAAAGGCTCTGGTAAGAAACGTAATAAGAAGACACCAATACTGAGGAAGTAAAAAAGCAAAAAAGGTGAAACTTTTGTAAAGGATTACCAAAAGATGCTCTCCAATTTTCCTCATGTTATCGATAAATTCAGATAGAGGAACATGAGGACCATAGCCTGATGAACGAGGATGCGTTGAATCATTCCCACCGAAATAGACTATCACCAACGAAGGTTGCACTACAGCATTCTAACAGTACAAAACCAAGCATGAGTTACAGACACAGTTCATTGCTCAATTACAATGAATAGAGTCTACCTTTGGGAACACTTGATCTAGGACCTTCAAGGCAAACCTAGAATTCCAACCAGCATATCCACGAAGGATAATGTCAGCCTGCGAATGCAAATCAAACACACAAAAGAAAAAAGATAATATTTGTGTTAAAGTTAACGAATTTGAGTAAAAAATTTAACTTCGAAATCATTAGACAATGGAAACAGTTTCTCCACTAGAGCAATTGGCATAATAGATTAGTGGTTAATTGTTAGATTATTCACTGAAAAATCAGACAACTCTCGCGGCAGATTCCAGAACTAAAAGAGTCGAAGTTTCACGGAAAAGGGGAAGAATTACAAACCGTACGAGAGTATATGTCAGCGAGTGTAGCTCCCCATCCACCATTACCGAAGCTGAATTGAACAATTGAAGAACCAAAAAGGACGATTTGAGGTCTTCCTGGTCCAACCATGGCTTCTTTCTGATCGATCGTTTCTCGCCACCAGATTTTTGCTTGTTCAACTTTGTTACTAAGATAAAACAAAAGAAAAAAGATTCTATTAATCAATAACTTTGACCATGCAAAAGGGTGATTGCCTTTTGTGTAATCGTCAGATGACTCAGATCGCACTACTGAAAGATAAACAAATCAACCAAAATTCCTTAATTATTCTATAAAATTAAAGAATTTATTCCTTTGTGAATTGTGATCTAACCTAGTTAACACATTTTTTTGGTCGAAAAAACAATCTTTTTGAATGTCACACTGGTCTCGATTTCTACTAACAGGCTTGTTTGGGAGTTTAGCTCATTACCTGTTTAAGATTGGTTGGTTAGGTGACTTAGGTCGCAATTGTTAAAAACGAGGATGAGAATGCGGTTGGTGACAAAAAAAAAAATTTCTTTTTTTTCAACCATAGTATCACAAAATTCTATCTATATCCTAAAGTTCCATTTCTAAATTTATTTTTAATCAACTGTATAGTATAGTAGAGTGAATTCGAACCACTACTTCTTAGTCCTAAACCATTTTTTCACATTTTATATTATCTTTCTCTTTTTAGTATTTATAATTATTATTAAATTTTCACGTTTGTGAAAATTATTTGTTATATTAAAAACGTGTTAGAATTATTTGTTATATTATATCACTAATCTATTAATTATATTATATTTTAATATATCTTTGCTTAGCAAAGATTATAAATCATATACTTTTTTTTGGTTTTGGTAGGTAACTCATATACTTTTTAACGTTCCAAGATACACGAAAATGTAAATCGCACTTTTGGACAATGGGTTCACCAATGGGTTTTAAATATCATAGTTGCTGTTTCATAATGAAGAAAGAGATCTAATTTTAGATCATCTCCAATATATAATTTTATTTTTATTATAAAATAGAAAAATTCTATAATAAAAATGTATTTTACTCTAATATATTTTTCTATTTTTTAATCTAAAAATAAATGTTCGAAATATATATAATTTTTACTCTAAAAAAATTACTTCTAAAATAAAGGGAAAATAACATTCTCTTATATATAAAGAGAAAAATAGTATTTACTATTTTAAAGTAAAAGGTTGAGATAAGTTGAAGTAAATTTACTCTAAAATAATATTTATAGTCAAAAATAAAAATGGTTTGGAAATGCTCTTTAAGTACATGCTGTGCTTCCGTATCCCAAATTCTCGATGCCCAGATGATAGGAATCCAATAATATGACCCTAGTCCCTAGATATTATTGTATTCTTTGTTTCATACTATTGGAATATATGCACCGGTTCAACTTTGTTTGATATTTTATTATGCATTCCTTTACTTAACTGTAGAAATTTTTCTTATAATCTCAAAAAAATGATAAAAAAAAATCACAAAAAAATAAAAAAAAGTTACAGAAAATGCCTAAATAGTCACGAAAAAAGTCTAAATAGCCACAAAAAATTTTGTCATAAAAATTAGTCATGATTTAGTAGTCACGATTTTTTTCCATGCCATTTTTCATGGGTATTTAGACATTTTTCGTGAATTTTAAATATCTTTTTCCGTGACTTTTAACCAACTCACGAATATTTTATCACCTTTTCGTGTCTATACGGAAGATTTATACTAGGAACCCATTATATGTATATAATTTGTTGGTGTTGGGTGTCCTAGAAGACAAATGCACCGTTCAAGTCTATGAACTGAAATCTATTTAATAAAAAATTGCGATGGAGGAAGGAACGAGAATCGATTAGGAAAGGTTCACGAGGACATGCAGAAAAAATCCGGGACAATAAGAGAACAAGGAAGATATATGTGATGAGGAAAGTTTGAGCTAAAGCAGCTCGAGCTCTCCTAATCGAAAAAACAAAGCCTTGAATTATACTCTTTGTATGTATGAATCTTTCCAACATCCTCAACAAATTAAGATCCAAGACTCTTTCAATGAATTTTCTGTTATACGTCGGATTAAGTTATTATATGAGAGCATCTAGTCTCCATTAAATTATGTTTCTCCTTTGAGATTCTGATTGCCCGATCAACACAATTGTAATAATAAACAGTTCAAACTGTAATAGTGATGTGAGTTATCGACGGTAAAGAGTGGTAATTGGTAAGTCGTTACAATTGTCATCTATGATTAGGATTCTTTAGGAGAAGATACGATTGTTTTGACCGCAAAGATGGTATGATTAGGATTACTTCTAAGAAGATATGATGTGTAAGGTACGATTACGTCTCTTGATCCGTACACATTAAAGGGACCACACACTTGTGGAAAATGGACTGTGACAACCCAAGGCTAGATAGCCTAAGATATAGAACTAGAAACAAAACTAATAACGTAGAAGCTTAAATTCCAATCAATTTTAGAAATCTTATTCAAACAAATCCAAGAAATGTGGATAACAGTATCTCACCCACATGCATGTGAGAAGTGTAAGACGTAAGCTCCAGAAGGCAGTTTCCGGGAAGTTTCCCATAACGTTAAATTACATAATTCATTTTTTGGCCTTTTCATTATTATATGACCCCAACGCATTTCGGTCCAATGTAGCCCATTTGTATTGATCAGAATGAATAAAAGAATTTAGTGTAAAGTCCAAAATAACCAAAAGATTTGTGGGGCTTTTGAAAAATATTTAATGTTGTTCTGTATTCGGACAAGACAAGAACCAGTTTCTCGGCTGTGTTTTGCGTCTTTATTTACCCACTAGGTTCCCTACTTCTCTTGTTCTTCGGCGACACTGCTCCAATACTTAAGTATGGTTTAGAGACCATAATTTGAATTAATGTATACTTACTTATATTTTGATAGTTAAGCACTCTCAATCATTTTAGAGTATTTTTAGTGATATAGAATATTGCTGATGGCTGAAAGCTTTGGCAGTCAAAGGAGCTTTAAGGTATGTGTATTCAATGGGCATCCAACAACTCGAGATCCGATCGGATTTTCTTCTATCATCACTGCTATCAAAGAAATCTTGACTTTATTGGAGATTTATGACGCTTCTCAATATAGCCAGTCTTCTCATTTTTTTTTCTGTTAAGTTTGCATGTGTATGTTTCAAGAGACTTTAATTGTTGGGATTGACTTATCTAATTCTATTTTTGACAAAAAAAAAAAAAGTGGCATGGCTTTTATGTTTTTTATATTTTTGTTAGATTCCTTTTTAAACATTATAACGTGATTGATATCCAAATCGGAAATTTTTTTTGTCTAATATTAGATTGACAAGACCCGATATGTAGTGTAGTCCAACTTTTAAAATTCCTATTTAATCTACTAACTTGTAGAGGGGAGGAATCGAACCCTAGATGTCATAGTCATAGCTGGATCATTCTAACCACTAGACTGGGAAAAAATTGATATCGAAATCAGAAGTTAGAATTATTATAATCTAAAATTATAGGATATAAGGGTATATATCTAATTATCGTCAATTGATTTTGAATTAGGAGATTGTAATTTATCAAAATGGTTATTTTTTGTAGGTGAATATGAAATAAGATAAGGTAAAAGTGAACTTAATAGATAGTGAGTGATAAGTATAAGAGAACTAAAGCCAGAAGCTATTTGCCGACCTTTTATGAAGCTGTTCTACCTTCTCGTTAAGCAAAAAAGCCACACCTCAATATCGCTAACTTTGTATTCCTACTAGGCGACAAAACATATTTCTTGTCTATAGAACACTCTCAAAGCACGTATTATATATATATTGATTGATCTTAAATTTGTTTTCTTATGCAGAAATATTTTTTTTTAAAGATTAAATTTCAACAATATTGATTTTTGTATATAACTCGATTGGACAAAACACATGCTCTTGAGTTTTGGCGTTATGCATTGGTTGTTTCCTACAGTACATATCCACCATTTTGACGTTTCCATTGAGATGTACAATACGTGCGTAAATTTTCACCGAAGATTAAAGCTTAGCAATTTTTGTTTTGATCGACATGGGACATCTCATTTTTAATCGTTAACTCGATTACTATTTTTCAAAGACTACGGTTCGCAAATTTATCTATATATTTGGTTACTTTTGTTCATGTTCGCTATAAGATGCATAATTATTAGTTTTACTAAATTTGTTTAAAGTTTTACTTAAAATTCAAGGTTTCATAAGATTGATTTTGAAACTTTGATGTACTTCATAAGTATGAGAGTAGCTTGTGATTATATGTCAAAGAAAATATAGCTTTGACATCATTAATTCAGCAACACGATTCTTTATTTTGATATAAAAATATATATTAGGTTAAAAATATGCATAAAATACTAGTATTGGGAATATTAATAAAAAGTAATGGCTTTTGAGTCATTTAATATTGTATTTACAGGAAACTATTTTACATCTTTACATTTGTTTTTGTTTTCTTTCCAAACAGCCATTTACTGTGAAAGTCACACTTAACCTTAAACTTATTGGCTGCCTACTAATGATTAAAAACACATTTTGATAATCCAGGTACCGCATCACTATCACCGATGTCCCTAGTTCAAGTTCAGCTACAAAAGAATCATGTAAATATCCTCTAATATACACTTACACAAACTTAATTTAGTAATTTTAGCGTATTATTGAGTCTTTTGATTCAACCACTATACCAGAACTACCTCAGCCAAAAACACAATTAGTCCAAAACATTTTCCTTTTAAATCTTTGAATCTCTTAAAAGATTACTAGTCAAAATAATAAAAACTAATTACTTTAATAGTTCAATATGATGCTTTAATTACTGTAATAGGCTCGTTTGAACCTTTAAATAGGTGAGGGTGTGGAAAAATTATGAAATTTTTATGTGACTATCTTATTACAGAAATATTATTGTTATAAAAAAAATTTGTCCAAAAAAAGAAAAAAAGACAAATTTTTTTAAAAAAATTAAATGTATTTTGTTTAAAGACATTTAAATTTGTAAGTTAGTTTAAAATCTTGTTGGTTCTTTGGATTTTGTTTAAAAGTTTGTAGGTTTATCTGAACAGATACATGTAATAACAAAACGTGTGGTTTAAATTGTTTCTGGCACTTTATGATATTTATAGTTTAAAGTGTCTAAACTCAATGTTTAAACTAAGGATTTGAAACATAAATCTATAAATCTACAAAACATGTGAATTAAACTTAGGAAACATAGTATACATTAAGGTTTCCTAAGCAACTTCTCAACTTCCTATGTAGGAATTGTTGACACTAAAACTGAATTTCCATCTATGTATAGCGATGGTTAGATTAGTACCTTTATATTTTTATTTCTACAACACTTTATAACTAAACCTACAAATTTCTCTTAGATTTTCTCTCTAATAACATATAATTATTCATTAATAGTACTTTCATAATTATTTTTTTGTTTTCAACGAGAAAAAGGTTCAACGGTATTATTCGAAGCGAAAATATTAGATTTATAATTCTCATCTTTTTAAACCATTTAAGTAATAAAACGATCATATTGGACTATTAGTGTAATTCAACCAAATAATAATTATAATTTTGTACTATAATGTGTTTTTTTAATCGGGATTTTGTACTATAATGTAATCCAAAGAGATTCCCAAAATCTAGATTTGAAAGCCATGTGTTTCTACTTTAAACTGCCCATATCTTGAACTACCATTTTTGCATTTTGTTTCCAAATTCATAATACATAACATACCAAAAAAGAGAACTTAATAAATAAATATAAAATCAAAACGAAACTTCGCGGAAGTTGCCTGTGGACCAAAAAAACAAAAAAAAACTTGAATATAAATAACACCATGACGCAATTCTCTTTACACAGAATCATCAGCAACCATTATACTAAAACAAAAAAAGATCATTTGTGACTAAAGAAGTCACATAAGCTTAAGACAGCGAAGAAATGGCAGGAATCGTGTCGGAACCGTGGTCAGTGGCGGAAAACGGAAACGTGATAACAAAAGGATCAAGCAGAGAGTTGATGAGACATGGAAGAACAGCTCATAACATGTCTTCTTCTTCGTTGAGGAAGAAATCAGACCTCCGAGTCATCCAGAAGGTTCCATACAAAGGTCTCAAAGATTTTCTCTCTAATCTCCAAGAGGTTATTCTCGGTACAAAGCTTGCTATTCTTTTTCCCGCCATTCCAGCTGCCATTATCGGTACCTATTGTGGCTTCAGTGAGGTATATATATGATTTTTATACATATTTTATAAATTTTTATGCCTTTAATACAAAACACCAAATTTATCCTTAGATTTATCTCCTTTTTTTTTAATTAATACACCAAATTACATCATTATATGGATAATTGTACGTTTCGGGAAAATTGACAAACTACCACACAATCAAACCTTGATTTTCTCCCATTAAAAAATTGCCTTAATTTTATAATTACGAAATTTTAAAATATTTTAGCATTATAGGCGTGTGTCTAATTAAATTATCATTTACTCACTCTTAAAATAGATTTGCAAATTACAATAATTGATTGTTCTAAAGTCAAAATTATGATGTATGCCACATAATTATGCAACTAATATAAATGATAATCTACATACTTATATAATTAACATTTTGAATAATATTACAGCCGTTGATATTTGGACTGAGTTTACTAGGACTCACACCTTTGGCTGAGCGAGTCAGTTTCCTGACAGAGTAAGTATTCATCCTCATCTTCTTCTATCCATTTTCCATAATTTATATTATTTGAATTCTTTACCTTGTCAAAATCTCTTTACGATCATGACAAAATTTAGCCAACTGTCCATTTCATGAATCGCATCTTTCCATCTGTGCCTACAATAAAATTAACATTATATTTTTAGTTATTTTCAAAATTTCTTCGTAGCCACACATTATTGTATGATTTTCATGATTTGTATATCGAGAAACTATACGTGTCCCTAAATTTGCAAATCTTTTTCAGTAGCTACTTTAAGATAGTTAGGCGTTATTATCATGAATATCACGTTACGTTGGACAATTGGACGAATATTCTTTCGTGATTCGTCGTTCCATGATTGGGTGTTGCCTACCGCACACAATTATTTCCCACTCACATGTCAACGTTACACAACACTAGAACAGAACAAACTTTATCTGCTTCCATATTTAAGTACAGTGTTAACTCACAATCTCTCGTGCTTCTCGTGCAGGCAATTAGCTTTCTACACTGGTCCTACATGTAACGTCTTCTTAACCAACCCTTTTTTTTTTTTAATTACTTAATCTTTTATCAGTGGAAATTTATATGGTTTGTGTGTTCTTTTGAATCGCAGTGGGTGGTCTGTTGAACGCCACGTGTGGAAACGCGACTGAATTGATAATCGCGATTCTTGCATTGACCAATAACAAAGTCGCTGTGGTGAAATACTCGTTGCTTGGTTCGATTTTGTCGAATCTTTTATTAGTTCTTGGGACTTCACTTTTCTGCGGCGGAATCGCTAATTTACGAAGAGAGCAGCGGTTCGACCGGGTATTGTCTCACATTTTACTCCGGTTCAGGTTAATTAGTTGATAATGATTAAAGTGTCTTGGAACCAAACTGATGAGTTTATTGTGTGGTCATTGTTGCAGAAACAAGCAGATGTGAACTTCTTCTTACTTCTAATGGGATTGTTGTGTCACATACTACCAATGTTGTTGGGATACGTGGCAAACGGAGAGGCTTCAGCTGATCTTATTTCCGACATGTCGTTGAATATATCACGAGCCAGTAGTATTGTTATGTTGATGGGTTACATTGCATATCTCGTTTTCCAGCTTTGGACTCATCGTCAATTGTTCGACGCACAAGATGAGGTAATGATCAACACACACGTGAGACAACACATTGTATATTATTTTGTTCTAGTGGATGTTTAAAACGAAACTTGGTACAGGATGATGCATATGATGACAATGTTGAAGATGAAGAAACTCCAGTTATTAGTTTTTGGAGTGGATTTGTTTGGTTGGTTGGGATGACACTCGTTATCGCATTGCTATCGGAGTATGTTGTGGCCACCATTGAGGTAACTTTTGTTATATGTTCAACAATCCGATATGACCTTCCAACTCAAAATCAATTTTCATGTTATAACACATTATCTATTGTTAATTAGGACGCATCGGAATCATGGAACCTATCAGTGAGTTTCATAAGCATTATATTGCTTCCTATTGTTGGAAACGCAGCTGAACATGCTGGAGCCATCATTTTCGCTTTTAAGAACAAGCTCGTAAGTCTCATTTATATAAACAAATTTTGCATTGAAATGATTCAATGCATAAACTTATGTGAATGCAAATGATTTTGTAGGACATATCTTTGGGAGTTGCATTAGGTTCAGCGACTCAGATTGGTTTATTCGTCGTTCCTTTGACCGTTATCGTGGCGTGGATATTGGGAATTCATATGGATCTCAATTTCAATCTCCTTGAAACCGGTTCTCTTGCTCTTTCAATTATCATCACTGCCTTCACATTACAGGTTAAGCAATTTCCAAATATCTTAATTATGAAATTATTAACCATTATACAATCTGAAAAGTGATTAAATGTTGTGTTATGTTTTTATTGATCTGTAGGATGGAACATCTCACTACATGAAGGGACTTGTCCTCTTGCTTTGCTATATTATTATTGCCATCTGTTTCTTTGTCGACCATCTTCCTCAGAGTGAGTTAAAACATTTAAACTTCATTCTATTAGATTGATAATGATTATTACATTACACTAAATTGTGATAATTGTATATTTCAGAACAACCAAACGCTATTCATCACTTGGGACATCAACTGATGAACAATGTTGTCACTGCAACCACCATAGGAGTTTCCTCATCTTAAATTTTTAAAAAGTTACCAATGTGTTGAAGCAAAATTCGAAACCGAGAAAATGGAAGAATGGAGAAGTACCAAAAATTCTTGATTCGTTTATATATATGATGAAAGGCCTTGTCTGAGAGATTCCAGAGTTTCATTACTATGTTGAGTGATCTTGATGAAGATGAGTTTTGACAAGTTTCTGAAGTCCTCCATTGGGTTTTCAGTTACCTATCTATATATGAATGGATTATTATTTGAGAAAATGGCCATTTCTATACTGAAAGCCAAATTAATATCAAACTTTAGGCTTTGCCAAATTAATATCGAACTTTGAAAGTCTTAATATCACACCCACAAACACATTTCAATGGAATTAACGAGATCCAAAAGATTTCGATATCAAAGATTCTGAATTGGAAGACATTACAGTGGTTTCGCAGGCTCTAACAGAAACAAAAATGAAAAAGAAATTCAGTCTAAGGTTCGATCAAAATTTGGGAAAATTGTATGTGTTTATACAAAACACACCGTTTCGTTTGAGTCTATTTTAACAGTGCATTAACGTTGTTTAATGACATTTAAGGGCATCTAATATTGTGTTAAAGTTGACTAAACTTATGTTTAAATTGGTGTTGACTTTCAAAGTTCTTGCAAAACCTAAAGTTCGATATTAATTTGGTTTTTTCGTGAAAGTTTCTCATTATTATTTGGTTGTTGTTATATATCTTCAAGTGGAATTGGAATTGAATGGTTATGTGCAAGTGTAACTGATCAAAATCAAACCTATATGGGCTTATATAGGCTTTAGCCCAATTATTCAGATATTGGGCCGCTTAAATGAATATAGTTTGTAAACAACAGAATAAATGATTCACTCAGAAGTTTGAATCACACGATATACGAGGCTGATTAATTGGTCAGTCTATTTAAATATCAAACGTTCGATTAGTCAATCGCCGTTGCACATCAACGGTTCAGATTTCATATGTCAGTGAGTGGGTCCTACGTTTTTTACACCTATACCCGTCCCCTCCTACGCTCCATCTCCTAGTAAAACAAAATAAGAGAGCAGCTCACAAACAAACACAGAGGAGTGGCAGTTTCGTGAATATATGACTGAATCAATATCTCTGTTAGTTTCTTTGTTCTCCTTCACGTCATTACTTCTTCTTCATTTTGTTTGAATTCTTTCTTCATCACTAACCTTCTGTTTCGTTGTTTTTGGTGCTACGATCGTCATCGATGATCAGCTCAAAGTGAACTCGTTCTGAAGAGGTTTCGATGATGGAAAATGTGATAATGGCTCGAGATGGAGATGAAGAACTCTCTCTGTTTCTGGAGATGCGAATGCGCGAGAAGTTTCAAGCCGATTCTTCTCTTCCAGAACCTGGTGGTGAGTTTACCAGATATTCATTTCTCCAAATTTGACTTTAGTATCTCCGAATCTGAGCTCCTGGAACCTAAATCTAAGAAGTGAATAGGAAATTAGCTGAAGCTCTTCTTATTGGATACGATTATACATTTTTGAACTAGCTCACATTTCTATATTGAAGCTGATTTTGTGTCATCTCTTACTACGTTTTGCTGCTCATGGTTCATTGGAGCTACGAGAAGTCTATAGGATCTATAGTAGTAATCGGCTTGCTAACTATGTTGTCAATTTCCTGGATACTATCTTTGATTGGATCATGATGATGAATTTATTGACAGGACCAAACAGTGTTGAGAAGAGTAGCACAAAGAGTTTAGAGCTCATAAAAACGAGCTGTGCTCAGCTGCGTAGGAGCGCAGTTGAGAAGTTCTTGGACTCTGAGGACGACAAATCAGATTACGAGTGGTACTTCTTTGAGTGCTTTTTCTTGTGATATTTTTTGAGATGTTTCTGTGTTAATAGAATGTTTGATTAGAGATGATATGATCCCAGGTTACTTGCGGCTCCTGAGACGCTAGGAGGGAAAGAGAACTCCATGGTTAAAGTGATAGAGCCTAAAACTAGGTCCACTGCTCTAAAGCCAAGGGTGAGAATTGATTACAAAAACTCCCAATGACAGACTTTCCTGAAACCCAGTCTTACCCATGTTTTGTCTCTATGTGTCATGTTCTTCAAGGTTTTTGCCAATTCATGGAGCATCTCCTAGTCCTAAGTAATATGTGGTCCATGTTTTCAGAACCTTAATGATTCGTGTTATGTTTTTGTTTTAAGGTTGAAAACATTCCTCAAGAACCTGTGACACGGAACGTCAAGGCTTCCAAGCCAGTCCCAAAAACTGCTATTAGCAAACAAACCAACACCGTTGCAGAACTAAAACCAAGCAGTAAACCGTCAAGGCAAGTCACACCAACTTCAGGAACCACATTAACGACGTCCACAAGACAAACCAGCTCTGCTCAGAATTCAGATCCAGACAATAGGACAATCTCAATCAAATCAAATCCACGAGCATCTGCCTTTACCCGTTCATCCTCTGTGGGGAAGTCAGTACCAAGTGCCAAATCTACATCTCTAGAAAGCCAGGAAAGACATGCTAGGCCTGTCTCAACCTCAAGAAGCAGAGTCTACAGTTCAGGTGAGAGATTAACAGGACGGTCAAAGATTAGCAATGATGTGAATCCTGTATTAATGGGGACTCAAATGGTGGAAAGAGTTGTGAACATGAGGAAACTACCACCTCTAAAACACGACAACAACACGAGCTCAAACTTCGGAAGAACTCTTTCTAGGTCGTCTCTCGACATGGCCTTAAGGCACATGGTACACATCCTCATTCCTTTTAACCATTAAACTACTTACATAGTTATAACTTGCTAGCTTTTCTTCTTGACTGTTTCACATAACATGTTTTTATTTTGTTGTTGCAGAACATAAGACATAGTGTTTCGAAGAATCTAAGGGTAACAATCAATGTTCCAAGTCCAACAAACTCTATGGACAAAGATGAGCCATCGTTATCCTCTTGATAGCAAGGTTGTCCTCAGCTTTCAGATTAATGGACTCTATGGAAACCACTTTATCGATACTTAATCTTACTAATATGCAAAAACCATTTGTTGGTTTGTATGATTCGTTACGAATCTAGTGAGAAAGATATATTCTACAGAACATCGTACATCGTTTCTACTGTTTTGAAGCCTGAAAGGTTTCCAATACTCATGATCATAAAACGTATGTTCTCATATAAAAATCAACTAAAGCATTAAAGAGTTTGGCAAACAAAATCAATCAGAACAATTAAAGAGTTTGGCAAACAAAATCAATCAGAACCATTAAAGAGTTTGGCGAAAATAGAAGAGTGATTTAGGTAAAAATACATAAGTTTATGAAAAATTAGGTGTATTTTTCTAAATTAGTTATTTCTCATTGGTTAAGCATAAAATGACCACATGGCCCCTACACGTATGTACATATATAACTACATTCATATGTACTGTTTACAGAATCCTGCCTCTGTTTACTGTGAACATCAGTGCAAGAGTTTTATTCCACGACTTAGCAAGTTAGAAGATTTGCCCCAAACATTTTTTGTACTCCTCTACTAGACCTCTACCCATTTAGGGAGTTGTTTGCTTGGTTTACATTAGATCAACGACCTAATTGCCATAGTACGCGTGTAACATTGCTTTATAAATACTGTGTTATGGTCTCTAATATCTGTATGCATGTTTTTGTGACATCGTTTATATTAGAGTACAACCTTATGTTTATCAACATGTACACATCTTATTATGCCTTTATTGTGCCTGGTACACCCACACCTATTTGCTTGTTCATATATGTAAGATATTACTTACAGCGTGTTGTCTTTTTCTATCACCACAATGTGTTTTAACTTAGTAATTTGGGTGGGTTCTCAGTTTTAGCAATAAAAGTTTTTGTTCTATATTCTAGTGTATAACCTTATGTTTAACTCTACACATGTACGCATATTGCTATGTCTTTACGATGCCATGGTACACCCACAACATTTTGCTTGATCATATACATAAGATGTTGCTTACCGTGTGTGTTGTCTTTTCCTATCATCTTATATTTAACTCTATACATGTACGCATCTTGTTACGCTTTAGGAGGTGGAGAAGAATACGAAATAACATGTACAGAAAAATTGTATGACACAAATCTCAACAGATCTAAGGTTACAGAAAAAAAAAAAACCCGACTTGGACGAAATACAACCGGCAAAAACGAAATCAATGACAAATTTGGCAATTCCCACAACCCAAAAAGGTTTTAGATGTCTTCTTCAAAGAAACAAATGAGAGGACAAATGGAAGGTAACAGTGCAAAGAAAGTGAATTGTGGGGTGGAGAAGAAATTTTTTATGTATTTCTACCTAAAAGGAAAGTTGCAGAGAAGTCGTAGATGAGGCCTTGTTAACTTGAATGTTGTGAGAAAGCAAGCAAATAGTTTTGCAGAGATTGGGTGAAAAAGACATTACTAATAATATTAAATTTAAAACAAAATTTCCAAAGTATATCTTCCCCTAACAAAAGGATATACATTGATTTGGAGAGATATTACTTAGGTAAGTAGAGGCACTTAAGTCTAAAATTGTGAACAGTTTCTAGGAGATAGAAACCATGTATGATTACTAATTTTGAAGAAACTTAAAGCTATCTACTCAAATTTCCCAAAATAGAAATGTAGAGCAAGTTACAAATTTTATATTTCACTAATTTCTAATTTATACGTAAATAACTCTTGTTGAATCATTTTTTAGTTATAAAAACTAGAAAGAATAATGTAAACAATAAAACCTAGAAACAAAAATGTTTTGTTGTTATGAACTTTTTTTCCAGCAACGAGCAATTCATCAAAATTAATTATTGTGTGACGAAAGTTCATGGAACAATACGTGTCCATTTATTCATTTTTATCAGCACACTTTTTTTGAAACTTATCTTTTTTTTGTATTATGTTTTATCTTGTATGTAAATTTTTGTTGTGATACTAAAACGTTATTTTATCAATAAAATTTAGATGAAAAAATAAACAACACCAATGATATACACGCGGCGTGTATACCATGAATATAATTAAACTAATTCATAGTCATACTTTACAAATTTAATATATAATTTTTAAAATAAAATATTCTGCCGAATTATTCTGAGTCTGATGGTTAGGATGATCCAGCTAATGATTTAGTACCAGGGTTCGATTCCTACCTGCTGCATTATAATAACTTAAAAAATAAATTATTGAAATAAATTTTAGATTATGGATCGGGCTTTATCGATCTTAAAAATATTTTAAAACTCATTACTCCATATAAATTTAGTATTTAGATGTACAATTATAGTAATATTTTCCACTCTTAAAAGATATTCCACAAGAACTTTGAAACAAAGATATGATACTCCTACAAGTTAGTGGTCTGCACATCTGCATCATATTCTACATATACAATAATCATATGTGATCTATATATGACAACCAAACTCCCACGTAAGGTTGACCTAACTATTTTCAGAAAAATTCACATAGTTTTATAGTTTAACAATTTTATCAAAAGCCAATAAAACATGAAGAACCTTAAATTAGCCTAATCCCAAAACAATACCTAGAAAATGAAGAAAATGAAGAAAAAGAATTCACCATATTCTTTAGCTCTACCTCAAGATTTCAACTTCATTACTTCCTAAATTAATTCAACTACCTAGACTAATCACCTTAATCTATATATAAAACAATGCAACTACTTAGATTAAATCACATTAGTCTACAAGAAATAATGAAAATATCATAGAGGAAATGTTTATTATATACTTGTTTTATCATTTCCATTATCTGTAGACTCCAAATGTTTATTATTGCTTTGCCTCTCTTTCCAAAACATTCTGAAACAATGGAGAAGGTCCAGAAGGATAATACTAATAAGAAGGAAGCATTCCATTTTCGTCAATTCAGGCACATGAATTCACCGGTGTACTCTACAGCCATTTTGGCGGTCATAGTACTGTTCATTGTCGTGGGAACAGTTCTGTCAAACATGTCTCAAAAATCGACTTTCTTCTTGTCTTCAACGACAATACAAAGGAACAGAATGGAGAGAAAGTCATTGGCTCCTCCAAAGAACAGTACAAGCAAAGCCAGGATTCTTTGGCTTCGATCTCATCTCTCTGAATTCGAGGTTTTCAGGTCAACGAACATTTCAGAACAGTTTCATCAGAGGGTTATTGAGTCTCTAGATGACAACTGTGAGGTTAGATTCTTTATGACATGGTTTTCACCAGCAGAGTTTTTCGGGAAGAGAGAATTTCTGGCTGTAGAAAGCGTCTTTAAAGCTCATCCTCAAGGATGTTTGATGATTGTATCAGGATCTATGGATTCTTTACAAGGAGAGAGCATTCTAAAACCGCTAATTGATCGTGGTTACAGGGTTTTTGCAGCCACACCAGACATGTCAATGTTGCTTGAGAACACACCTGCAAAAGCCTGGTTTCAAGAGATGAAAAGCTGCAGAAGAGATCCAGGAAGGATACCGTTGCATCAGAATCTTTCAAACCTTGCAAGGCTAGCGATTCTATACAAGTACGGTGGTGTTTACTTGGATACTGATTTCATCGTCACAAGAAGCTTTAAAGAGTTGAAGAATTCGATTGGAGCACAAACAGTAATGGAAGGAGATTCAAAGAACTGGACAAGGTTGAACAATGCTGTTCTGATCTTTGAGAAAGATCACCCACTTGTTTACAGTTTCATAGAGGAGTTTGCTTCGACTTTTGATGGCAACAAATGGGGACACAATGGTCCTTACTTGGTAACTAGAGTAGTGAAGAGGGCACAAAAAACGATTAGGAACAGTTTTGAAGTATTGCCACCAGTAGCATTCTATCCATTCAATTGGAGAGACATTCCAAGACTGTTTCAGATGCCAAGGAGCAATAATGACTCAGCATTGCACAGAACCGATCTGGTCAAGCTGGAAAAGGAAAGTTATGGGCTCCATCTGTGGAACAAGATCACCGGAAAGCTTAAGATTGCAAAAGGCAGTGTCATAGATATCATAATTTCAAACCATTGTGTTGTTGCAGAGGAATTCAGAGATGACACGAAATCAAACTAGGTATATATGTTCTAACTCTAATCCTGATATTCTAGTTTTGTGTAAGATTGTGATCAAACCCTAGATGGTAAACACTTATTAACTTATCAGTCATATACGGAAAGATGAGACGATAATTCTTTTCTATACAATGTTGATATATACACTTGTCTTGCGACACACGCATCAGAAGCTGAAAACTTTAACCAAAATCAATTGTCTTGATGTCCATATTTGTATGTTTTGTGATGGAAAATTGTTAAAACTTAGAAGATAGGAATGAATTTTGGAGTAATGAATTTAGAAACATGTCGTGATTTCCATATTTGTATGTTTTATGGTGGATGATTGTTAGAACTTAGAAACTTAGGTATGGCTTTGGAGTAATGAAGAAGAAATCACATCTTTGAAATTTTAGGTTTTCTTTTTGTAAATTGCGAGAAAATAGGATTATCATGTTCCCTCTCATTATTTTGGTTAGAAATTCCAAAATTCCCAAACAAATTTTAAGCGTGGCATAAAGAGATTGGATGAGAAGATATCTCAATAAAATATTTTAATAAAATCCAACTTTGATTCTGTTATGGAGATTTATTTAATTTTTCAAGAGCGGCAATAATAATACAATCCTATTCCATCTACACTTAGGAATCAACCCATCAGTTCCTATAAATATACCTATAAACCATCTAAGAACGATACGAAGCAACAGATTTTCAAGATGAGAGCAAGGAAGTTTCCGGTGATCGCGTTCTTAGCAGTTGGTGTTCTATTGGTCTATCTCCTCTACTTTGAATCTCCAAACTCGACTGTCTCTGTCAATACACCACCGTTCAAAGCACTCGTGCCTTTTCCTAGAACCGATGGTCCCATGAAGAGTAATAGTACTAAGCATGTTTCACTTGTCGAATCAGTTCAAGAAGATAAAGACATAGATCCATTGATACCTCCTCCTAAAGCTAGCAAGAATGAAAGAATCGATTGGTTCAGAAGAAAGCTACCTGAGATAGAGATACTAAATTCGACTACCAAGAGCAAGAGATTCCATGGACGAGTTATGGAGTTGTACAGCGAGAATTGCTCTTCTCAGTTCTTTATGGTTTGGCTTTCTCCAGCAAAATCCTTTGGACCAAGAGAGATCTTAGCTGTTGATACTTTCTTCACCACCAATCCTAATGCTTGCTTAGCGATTTTGTCCAACTCCTTGGACTCCCCTCAAGGAAACACCATCCTTAAGCCATTGCTTGATCGAGGTTTCAATCTTCAAGCTATAACCTTGGATCTCCCGTTCCTTGTCAAGAACACTCCTGCAGAAGCATGGCTTAAAAAGCTAAAGAGTGGCACCATGGATCCCGGTTCTATCCCCTTGTTTATGCATCTCTCTGATTTAACCAGACTTGCCGTTCTCTACAAGTACGGAGGAATCTATCTAGACACAGACATCATCTTCCTCAACAAGGTGACAGGACTGGGAAACGCGATTGGATCACAGAGTATAAATCCAGAAACCAAGAGATGGACGAGACTAAACAATGCGGTTATGGTATTTGACATCAACCATCCGCTTATGTGGGAGTTCTTGCACGAGTATGCCACAACTTTCAATGGAAACAGATGGGGATACAACAGTCCTTACTTGGTCTCTAGAGTTATCGAGAGATTAGGAAACAAACCTGAATACAATCTCACAATCTTTCCACCCGATGCTTTCTATCCAGTAAACTGGATTGATATCCCAAGGCTTTTTAAGAAACCTGCAACCACAAGAGAAGCAAAGTGGGTAGAGAAGACGGTACACGACTTGAGCAAAGGGAGTTACATGATACATCTGTGGAATAAAATCACAAGAAAGATCAAGATCGAAGAAGGAAGTGTCTTGCACAGTCTCATCTCCAGTCACTGCACAGTCTGCGCAAACATCAAAAAGTCCCACACTTCCAAGCATTGACAAAGATTCATTCATATGTGTAACTAAGATTCTTATTCTTTGTTTCCCTTCATTGTTTACATGTACTTATGGATTTTCTTAACACACTCAATTAGTTTTTCCCTAAACAACTCAATCACACAAAAGTAGATTCATCGGAACATAAAAAAGAGATGGAATTTAAGGAAGAAATAAGCAGATTTTCATAGAAAGAAGAGAAATTGCAGATGTTTAACAACAAAAGAGTCGCAGCATCAAAGCTTGTAAAATCAAAATAATATTACAGGTAGACAAATTTCTTTTCTAATTAGAGAAGAGAGACTCGTCGATGTCGATTTTGATTTTCTCGTCGTTCTCAAACTTATCCTTCCTCGGAGGTGCAGGAGGGACAGGTACTCTCTGCGGTCCTCTTCCCTTGTTCTTGTTTCGTGGCCTCGCCTGTTTACATCAAACCAAAATTCAAATTGCAAGTAAAATTTCGAAATTAGAAGAGAAATTGATTACTTACATTCCCGAAAGAGTGATTGAAACGCTTTCCTTTCGCTGTTTTGCGGTCACCTCTGCCACAGTACACTGTGACCGGAAAATTTATACCATTTAAGTATTAAGAAATAGAGATAGCTTCATGAGGAGTGAAAGAGGAAGAGAGACATTACCGAGTGGAATTGAGCTTAACGAAGAAGCTGAGAGAGACAATTGCGGAGTGGAGCAAGAGAGGGAGACACCGATGGCTTCAGAGTGAGATGATGATAACTGAAAGGAACATGATGCAACGGTGACACGCGGAGGAGCTCCGAGAAGAAGCGACGCCATGGCCGTAATGCTACTTCGAATGTGTTTGAGGAAGATAAGGTCGCGAAAATGGAAATGCGTTTCGTTATCTGATATTGTTTTTGACAAATATTTTTTGTAACTTTGGGCTTAAAAGTTTTATATTATTTCACATGGGCTTTCTTAAGCCCAAATCAATTCTAGAACCCTACATGCTTGTCACGTGCGTGTAATCGACTTCCTTCTCCTCCTTCTCTTTGTAGCTTCTTCAAAATCAGTAAATCACCCAGTCGCAACCTTTGATGAGTTGATCTTTCGAATTTAACAAAATTCTAACCTTTGGTAATTATAAATCATCTCACTCTCTCGGCTTCTGAAAATTTTCTAATTTGGTCATCCCATTTCTTTCAAATTCTTTAATCAATTGGTATTTAAAGTTCTGTACTTTTATGCTTCATAGGGTTCTTCCTAATCGCAATTCGTGTCGCAGAAAATCGGTACGCTCTCTTGTTTCTCGAATCTCAACTTCTCTATCCAAATCGTTTGATTTACTTCTGCACAGAGTGTTATAGAGTCTGGTTGAGCCATTTGATTCAGCAACTGTTACTTGCTTTTGAGTTTACCATTGAAGCACTTAAAGTTACAATCTTGAACACAATCTTGAGTGAAGTCTTTATCCTTCTCTGTGCAAGTGTGTATTTCGGCATCTGAATCACTTATTTCAGTGGAAGCAAAGGATGGAAGATAAGGAAGAATTTGATGAGGCTGAGATTGAGTACACGAGTTATGCTGGTGAGCATCACCTGCCATTGATTATGTCTCTCGTCGACCAAGAACTTAGTGAACCTTACTCAATATTCACATACCGGTACTTCGTCTACCTCTGGCCACAGCTATGCTTCCTGGTATTTGAATACTCGTAGTTTTCCCTTCTCATTATTTTTGTATGACAATAGATTATGAGTAGCGTTTGTTTTTCTGTAAAGGCGTTTCACAAAGGTAAATGCGTAGGAACCGTAGTTTGTAAGATGGGGGATCATCGACAGACTTTCAGAGGGTATATTGCCATGTTGGTCGTGATTAAACCATTTCGTGGCCGCGGCATAGGTAATTTTCGAGCTACTAGCCTACTGCTCCTTAACTTCTTACAGAATCATATTGATTGTGGGAGTAAAGATAACTGACTTCCTGTTATTCTGATTGTGTTTGTTCCACTGCAAAGCTATGCCATTTTTAAGCATGGATATATTTGTGCTTACTTTTCATTGTTCTTTACAGCCACAGATCTAGTTACTAGATCAATAAAAGTGATGATGGAATCAGGCTGTGAAGAGGTATGCTGCTCTTGCATTTTCACTTCTCTCTTTAGTCTGCTCTCTTGAGAACATAGAAATTTGGTGGCGCTGGAGTGTTATCCTTACCTATTATGCTGGTAGTATAATTGTAGATAAGATATTATAAACCATCTTCTCTCAGAATGTTATAATTCCATTGCTGGCCTCAAACATTGCTTCCTTTTTTATCGTTGCATTTTATGGTTAGCTATGAAAAGATTGTTGATCACTAAGCGTGGATGTTTGGTTCCACCTATTAGAGAAGTCGTATGGTTGGGTGATTACACACTCTAATTAATGAAAACATGTATGATTGAAGGTAACTCTGGAAGCAGAAGTAAGTAACAAAGGAGCATTGGCTCTTTATGGGAGACTAGGGTTCATAAGAGCCAAACGTCTGTACCACTATTACTTGAATGGGATGGATGCTTTTCGCCTCAAGCTTTTGTTCCCTAAGCCACGTGTGCTTCATATACCTTCTCAAGATGAAGCCCAACAAGAGCAAGAGAATTTTACTGGATGACTCAGTCTCTTGCTTTTCATCTGATGAGAGAAGTTTAGGCATCATTGTCTTATTAAGACCATGACAAAGGTGTGTTTCTTCTATGTATTTCAGATAATGAACATGGTATGACTGTTCTATTTCAGTATCAAAATATTTTTTTAGGGGTTGGTACATTTCTTGTCCCATATTTATGAAGTCTTTTTGACTGGACTTAGGTCTTAGATTGCAGTTGGGAGTCGAATGGGAAAGAAACTAATATGTCAGATTATGTTTGGAATTTTGGTGGGATTGTGGTAGGGTAAAGTGGATGGTAAAAGAAATTTTCAATGGGTGGCTTGGCGTCTATTAACATAAAGAGAGAGGGAAGGTTGTAGTGAATTTAGAATTCTTTACAACTTCAAATGGACACTTCGAAACAGGTTTGACGAATACTCATATAGCCCCAACAGCATTTTTCACACGTCGATCGATTTAGAGGAAGTTGTTGTAGTATGGAGGACTTATTGTTTTCACTGTGAAGGAGCCACATGTTGTCTGGATGGAGATCTATCCAAGCTGAAAGAGAATTTTTGCGTAAAGATCTACAATTTGGACTGGTATATGGGAACGAGATGTATAGCTTCCAATGCTTCCCTTAAGGCTAGTGAAGAGAATGTGACGGTTAGGTGATGACGGTATTCGTACCTATCCCATAAATACAAACTATATATTAATACACTTACTTGATCTTGAGGACAATAAATAGGGGCTGTGGGGCATCTCATCCATTTCCAACCTCTTGAGTAACGATTAATCGGATCTGTCACTTAGTGGTGGTCTCTTATAACTTAGTTAATTGTAAAAGAACATCTGAATGTTGTTACAAATTCATAGAACCACTTCACTTACTTTTTATCTCAAGCTTCTGTTGCCCTGTGTTTGGGTCCATGTTAGCTTCGCTTTTAAATTGCACAGTCCATATTTTACTAATAAATAAATATCTGTAATAAAAAGAAAGAAAAAAAACTAAGTAGTGTTGAGAGTCACATGGGCCAAATCAGAAGAAATTAAAGACGATTCATCTCTCGCCACATGCAGAGTTACTTACATTGACTAGTTGAACCCACTCAGTAACCATCTCCTTTCCAGGTCCCACTTTATATCCCCAGGCCATGACTCATATTCACTTTCTTCCTTCTCGTTAAACGATAATATACTATTATTAGAAAAAAAACAATTTATGTAAACAAAAATAAAAACCTCTTTGTTTTTTTATCATCTATACACAAATGATAAAAAGTCAAATGAGAATATTAGTTTTAAAAAATAGAGTAATTTAATAAAGGGCAAAGTACATGTGAAAGCAGAGCATATGATAAGGGGAGGATTGAGATAGAGTAAGAACACATGCCATATTTAATAAGAGAGACAAAAACGGTCCTTTGATCTACTTATTCTTTCATCACACAGAGAAGAAGAAAGAGTGTGAAGTAAATAATGGCACGTGACTTAGACATTGAACCCACGTGCGATCCCTTCCCTACACCCATGTGGTCTTAACATATGACCGGCTACTTCGGTCCAACTTGTCCACGTTCCCAAATTTATTTGTAACACTCTCTTCTTATTAGCCAATAAATCAAAGTTTCACATTACTATTTTATGGTTTGATTCTACTAGTCCTTTACGTCTTATTCTTAAAACTTAAGTTAGTAGCCATAAAAAATATAGTTAATGGGTCAAATGATTAAATATCGCATTTACAATTTTTCTACTAGAATTTGATTGTATAGTCATGTAACCCTGCATAATATAATTTAAGATATGAATTAATTGTCAAGAACCAGGTGGTTTATCTTTGATCTAGTTTGATACCAGGTGGTGAATTCGAAATTTATCTAACTCTAGTTGGTGCATTTAGCTATAGATCGAGTCTTATCAATCCAATTGTTGACGGAAAAAAATATGGATTGATTTTTTTAGAACAAAATAATAACTTAGTAGCTCGTAGTATTCTTGCCAATTAGTATTGTTATGTTATTATTGCTCAAATTCATATAATCCACAAATGGAACTTGTTGATATAGAATTTACTTAGCAAGAAGATATAAAGCAAGCACTGTTTGGTGTTAATAAAGCCGAGTAATATTTAAGAAAGAGAATACATTTCTTAGCCTATTGTTTTAAACAATACCAAATTAAGAAATCACACACTACTATATTATCAACAAAAATACAAAACCCAAAAGATATTAAAAAAAAATTAAGAACTTAGCACGCATTAAAAAGGGAATGTGTAGAAAAAGTACACTATCTTCATGACTTTTTTACTCCCTTATGTATACGAACACAACACCAAAAGAGCAAATAATTTCAATAACCCTCCACAAAAGCATTGGCTCAATCTCTCAAAGACTGTGATGTATAGCAGAGACCGGAGCATGAGCCGTGGCTGCAGCAGGAACCGCTGGTTTACATTGGTAACACTTAGCAAAGAGACCAAATGTATCAACTTGACGGACAAAGTTGGTAACACTTGCCCATCCACCAAACCCGAAACCGACTATAAGTACCCAAATCACCACGAAAAGGTTCAATACATACATCGCCGTCCAGCTTGGCATGAAGAACGGTGGCTTCTCCGCCGCATTCTATAAGAAAAACATCATTAAATATGTAAGAAACGATTGAAGAAAGAGTGTATGTGTTTTGTGGGTTTTGGTTGTATAGTAATGGACAAAATCCAAAGCTTTGTTGACCAATGAAAGAGATAAAGAGATATGATTGTGATTTGTCATAATTTTAAGACTCTCTCTCACTTTTGATTCATGTTAGGCACTAAGTCCCTGTTGTACAGCTCCTTTTCATTTCTGATTATGACTCTTACCTATTCCTCTTCCCTTATTTTCCTCCCAAATTATACCTTTTCATCTAACTTTTTTTTCTTTTTTTAAAAATATTGTTATAATATACACTAGTTTAAAAAGAAAAGGGAAAAAAAAAGAATTTTTAGTCAACAATTACAAATACTAAACCTAACCAGTGACACTATACAAAAATTTCTAATAAGCTAAAAACCAAATATTTTGATTGGAGCTAGTAAGAGTGATGATCCATACTTCCGTGAGATACGGAACTTAGAACCCCATCTTTCTTATAAAATGACGATTTTGCCCATAAATCTTATTATCTATTCACATAACCCTACCTCAACTATTCATATTATAGTCTTCCACCGACCCTTCATTTCTATTGGTTTTAAAGAGAGTGGATTTAAGTGTACTGTGTTATGTACCTGACGAGCTGAAGCAGATCGGTAAGTGAGCATGTGGGCGAGAGAAGGAATGATATAGACAGTGAAACTAACGAGAAGAGCACCAACTGCAGAATTGATTGGACCGAAGAATGGGAATATAATAGCTATGAACCAAATTGGTATAACTACAGGCAATCTAGCTAAAGCCCTTAAGCAAATGCTCTTTGTGTCATGCATTCCAATCACTTTCTCCCATACAAAGTATAGAGGCGTACACGCGAATCCGAATGTTATAAACTGCAATAACCAACACATTATTGCATTAATTAACCTCTTATGATCAAAGAGAAGAAACAAACTGTTGATTTGATTACCTGATGAATAAGCATGAGGATAACGGCACCGTCACGCCATCCATTCTTAGGAAGAAGAGAGAAAGCATTGGAGTGATCGAGAAGCGCGTCTCCGAAGGCCCAGTACACGGCGGTAGCTGACGGAATCGTTAACGTGAAGACATATAACGTAGCCATCAAGTAAATGTACTTGAACTTCTGTGGCTTCCACATAGCATGCATTATTTCTCTGCAATTTTTATTTCATTATCATTAAAAGATTCGGTCCAACCAAATCTGAAGGGTATATTTGACATTTTTCATATATAAGTACTATTTCACTATAGTAGTATCTTTTGTGGCAACTGGCAAATAGTGTTTCTGATATTTTCTTTATAAAGAGATAACTAATCAGAAAGGTTAAAAACTATTTTAAGGATTAAAAAAATAATGATAATAATAGTTACACCTTATTAGCCGGCAAAAGCTGCAATAGAAGCGGCGAGGAAACGATACAGCACCCAGAATTTAATATTATGTCACCGATTTTTTTAATAAATGTTTTATTACTATTTATATACTTTTTCTCCTATTTAGCTTTGGATTAAATAGTAGTATTCAACTATGTTCTGACTGAATTTATTGATCTTTTTATATATATAAAATAAAAACTTTGGATAGATTTTGAACTTACACAGTAACTGCGTGACCTCCAAAAGTATACAAAATATTAGTTGCTCCGGTGAAGTAAAGCACTAGCTTTGTTGGACCTGTATGTTTCACACCTTCCGTCTACCAAAAATTAAACAAAAATTCGAGTTTTAGGAGAATATATTTTAAACAGTGATAATTTTGTCTATATCTACACTTTTAATAATTAAAAATGATTATAAAATAAAGAATATTAAATATGGGTTCAGAGGCACGAGAATAATTCAATTCCTTTTTCCTTGATCTTAAAAGAGAAATACGAATTTTTTTTTTCTTTCTAACTAAAGGCATATACTGTCACTTCATTACAAAGCATATAAAAAATGTAAACGATAGTGTAATAATCTTTATAGCATAAAAATAAAAACTTTATGTGAAAATTTTAAAAATAATTATTAACCTGGCCATGGATGATGGAGGCAATGGCTAAGTACCAAGCGGTGTAAGTAGTCATACCCAAACCAAGGAATGACCAAATTCGGTAATTATGAAATGATGGTACAAAGACAGTGGTTGCACAACACGCGCCGAAGATATAAGTCCATGTTCTCTTGTCCAAATGATCGTTTATGTAATAAATGTTGCTGTGAACACATACCCCATCATTTAATTATTAATTAAAATCATTAATTGGTATAATTAACAAACGATTAGTCATTAGAGAGTGATTAAAGGAAAACAAACCTGGCACAGGCAATGAGTTGGATAACAGATCCAAACAAGAGAAAAGTGCAATTAAATGCAAGTCCTGCTGCTTTCCAGTATGTACCCAGTAATCCATCAAGCACTTCAAACCACTGTTTAAGGATAAACAAATTCGTAATTAAGAGATTAGTGAAAGTTAATTATGATAAGAAAGATGTGATTTGGGGCACCTGAATGACGTGGTTTTTGAAGTTTTTGCCTTCTTTCTCCTTACGAGCTCTGTACTCAACGTAAAGTACAGAGATGAGATAAGCAGTCCAGCTTCCAAGTAAACCATAGAAGATCTGAAGCACTATTCCCGATAACATCCCTAATTGACTGAACGAATACGGTAACGTCAATAACACTTGTGCTACCTACAAATTTTACCAATAACATTTCAATAATCAGATCTTTTTGAATCAGGGTTTTGAAAATTTGTAATCAAGTTTGGGTTTTTTTTGAAGCTTTTACTTGGTTAGATGCACAACTGAACCAAGCATCCCAAACGGAACCACCATGCCAGAGGAAATTGCTTAGACTTGAACCACCAGAGCCATTACCGTCATGATCTTCGTTATCTTTTCCTGTGTGGCTTCTGTTCATCTGATCTGTTCCGTTATCATTATTAGCTACTATTGCTTCAACACCTTCCGACATTTTTTCAAGCTTCTAGATCTGAAACAATATACGAAGATGGTTTAGTTAGTCACTCACTAAGTGAAAACAGAGACCAAAAACAGAGCATAGAGATAGTGAGGAGATCTCTTATGTATGAAACAGAGTATCACGTTTTCTTCTCTTCTTTAGTGAATTGAAGAAAAAACAGAGTAAGAGTAAGAAAGACATACGTTTGTTTGTTTTTACAGAAGAAGGTGAGAAGGAATCAGAAGCAACAAAAACTCAGAAACCTGTGTGGTCTCTTTTAGTTCTTCTTTTTCACTTTTCAATTAAAAAGCCCGACTTTCTTTCTATCTCTCTGTCTTCGAGAAACAGAGCATAAGAAGAAGAGAACCCAGAAAATGGCAGAGGAAAGAGAGAGTGTGAGCTTAAAAGAGAAGAAGAAGAAGAAGAAGAAGAAGAAGGAGAAGAAGACTTTGATCTGAGCAAAGAGAAGGAATGAAACTAAAATACTCTTAAGATGATGCTTCGGACTTCCCCCCTCTTCTTTTTATATACCAATCTCTTTTTCTCTCTTTTTTTTTCTTATTTCTCGAATTTTTCATTTAACAAATTAAAATAGAGAAATTAATTTTTAAAATTGGTGCTGTAAATCACACCGTTAACTTTTTTAGGTAACGGTAGCATCTTAGCTTTATTTTACGTTTTCGCATTTGTATGTAAAGAATATACATTTTTGTTTTCATATACTTTATCATTAGTTGTGTATAATTAATTGAAATTTTTTTAAGGTATGATGACATAAATAATGTAACACATTAAAGTTGACAAGTTATTGACCTCTATATCTACAACATAGATCTAGATTTAGGCATCTCTATATTTTTCAATAGCTATCTACATTAAAATATTTATAAATAGACTATAATGTAAATCTTCTTAAACAAACATTCAATACTATACCTAAATTTGATAATTATAGTTCCTCACTTCTGAAAAATATATATATTTTCAACTTTGGTTATTGGATTTGGATCAACCAAGTTTGATCTATAGCCTAAATATTTAAATTAGAGTTGGTGGGATTCGAATTCTTATTTCTTAACGAACTTTGAAAAATATTCTAATAGACGTTTTCTGATTATTTCTTTCTTTTTTAAGTTTGAATAATGAAAATAGATTTACCCAACTTATAATACAAATAAAAATAGATATTTAATTACTCTACCAAAATTGGTTAATAGTCATATGTTTGAAAATTTATATTGTCGGCACATATTTGTAAATTCAATCATGGACTGGAGTCTCATGTTTTGAGTGATCATCAATTTGCAAAAAAAAAAGTCATTGTTCATCTAAGATATGATTAGATACTACGACCTACCAAACTCATAATACTATGAAATAATTGGATACTATGGCATACACTTATACGCATATTAACATATAGTTGGAGTAGAAACGTGATGACTTTTTTTTATTTGACAATTAAAATGATTTATTTAAAAATATTTGATTCCTACCAGGTATATATTTTAGATCATTTCATAATGCATGTTATGGTTGAATAATTTTGTAACATAATTTCCAAATATTTACAAATTAAGTTTCAATTTGGGTGCTAAAAAACAAATGATTCAGTTGATTTGTTACTGATTTAGCTAGACACTAAGTGTTGAATTCGAATCATACTCAGTTTTACTTAGAAAACATAAGATATGGATTATACTTTTTTGATGTAATAGTTATTTATTTTTTAAAAATGTATTAATTTGGTTTGAGTCAGGAAATTAAATGTATAATAATAAATGTAAATACATGTGAATTACCGAGTTCCTAAGGTCAAAGGTAGGTAGAAACTGTTATACTTTCATACATACTGGTCTAATATGAGTTTTTACTAATTTTGATAATATAAGGATTACATATATATAGTTATTTTCTTCAAATTGTTATTTTAAAAATATTAAATTGATGTGCATTGTACGTATTCGCACATAGTATGAATATTAGTGTGAATCTTTGTTTCTAAGTTTTGTAAGTAACTTGTTTTCTCAGCTGCTTAACAAGTTGAAACCAATTGATCCCTCAGAGTATTCTCATTAGTAATTATCTCTAAATATAATATATAGCTCAATATTACGAGAATATTGTTAACAAAAAAAAATATTACGAGAATTTTGGATATTTATACATAAATATAGAGTGAGTTTTTTACGTAAAGGCGGTAACGTTGCAGATCTTCTTTATTTAATTTGGCGCAGAAACTGCAGATTTTACCCTGCGACTTGCTTCTTTTGCTTCTGTTTCACGCAATATTAATTGAATTTTATTTTGCAGTAATTAATTCATTAATTATATAAAACTTATATTTCCAAGCAACTGTTCAGACTGTTTTTTTTTTGTTGATTAGAGCGTCTTCATGACTCTACCCAATCTCTCAAAACTGCAATAATCACACTGAAATATGGAGTAATATTGTTTCACAAAAAAAAAAAAAGCTTAATATTGTGCTTTATATTTAACTCCTCCGAATTGAAAATGATAGTTGTTATTGTTCATCACTCTATTCAATTTACTCTACTTACAAATTAGTATTATAAATTTCATTTCATTAGAAGTGTATTTAATGTATTGTAAAATTATATTTATAAATAACGAAAATAAAATATGAAAACGATTGATAATCTAAAATAATCATATTCTATTGTTGGAATTACTGAGGGTGAAATGTTTGCGGTGAAATGTTTAACTGTCACATTTACTAGATTTCAAACTATATAGTAGTTCACACTAAATTGTATTGAAATTGATTTGGTTATAGTAGAAATTAAAGACACATATAAGTGTGATACGAACGTACTGTTCCCGATTCAAGGTCTCACAGCTCACTCGAAAGTGAAGTAAAGTCCGACGCAAGATAACCGATAACGGACCGGCCAAGAAGTCACACGCTTGTGAAAGCTTTGCAAAAAGAAAACATGCGCACTATGAACACACCTGCGTCCCCACACGCCGCCGTTACATCATTTATAAACATGCCTCTCTTTTTTGCTATTGAGCCTCTTATCGGCTTGTGGGTCCATTTTCTTTTTTCCTACATTTTTTTTGTTAAAGGGCTTAAAACTTTTTTCCTACATTTTTGTTTTAAGGATTTTTTTGTTAATTATTTTTTGTTTTGATAAACTTTTAACTTTTTTGTTAATTGTTTTATGGATTTCCAGGTCAAATAGATTTTTCCATTTTTTCAACGTTTGGTTCACATTTTTGTTTCTTCCATTTTACAGTCACCTCTTTTTGACGATTTTTAACATTTTTTAAATATACTCGTTTTACATCGAAATTGTTATGAATTGTTATACATTTGTAGAGACGTTATGATAATGTGCAAAAAGTACATATCAACGTAGTTTCCTTTTTATAAATATAGAAATAAAATTTTAGGTAGCCGTGATTCGTTAAACCATCTCTAATGGTGCTTTAAACCCTAGTTCAAACACTATATTTATAAATTAAAAAAACATTTTTTAGTACTACTTCATTTCTTATTTTAAATTTGGAAATCTCTAATTATTATTTCAAATTTGAATATTTTTATTTCTTATTCTCATAGACTATTTTTATTGGCGTGAGTCAAAAAAAAAAAAAATGATATTGTTTTGTTGTTAGCCTAATTACAATTTCGATTCATCCCCAATTTCTTAGGATGATAACAAAACGATGTCGTCTGTTTTAGTTTTTATGACTCACAATTTCAATCAAAACAACAACGTTACAATTAATCAACTACTTCATTTGTATTAAGCCATATCAGACGCCATGTAGCCATTTAATTAACTTAAAAACGAATTATTAAAGATTGACTAACAACCTGTTAGGTCAATGTTTATTTTGGCACAAATTCAAAAGTTTGTGTAAAGAATTTGAATTTTTAAACACTAATGGAAAAAAAATATCGGAGTCAAAAATTCATGTCGAATTTGGTATGACGGAAAAAATTCAATGGAAAAATTAACTTTTCTCCCAGTTAACATGATGTTTGTTTTTCTTCAATTTTTCAAACTAGTACCAATTTTCAATATTTGACAACGTATCTAACGAATCGAGTGGGTCCATTTATCATGTAAACATATCTCGGGAATCTTTACTCATGCTCAATTCTATAAAATCCTTAAATTTGGTTAGTGAGTTTCCTTTATTAATCTTTGAAATATGTATAAAATAAGTATACTCGTATCTTTGGTCACATGGGGAAGACTATAACTAAGAAAGCTCAAATGGTGGAGCCACATTGCCACCAACACTATTCAATTACTTCCCGTATTTAACACTTACAGTTTTTCCAATAAATAAATATATGTTACAAATGAATTAGTTTTCCTGCAATATTATTACGAGTTAGATCTGCCAAATCTCTTATTCAGTGTCTTTGTTCGGTCTCGGTTATTAAAAAATGCGATTTCTCGTTATCGTATCACATTATGGTAATTAAGACGTACTATTAAATCTTAATACAATAGGCAGAGTTGTTATTAATTGTTTTTCTGAAGAATATCGGTTTGACTTTTCACATCAGCTCGATGTTTTTCATTTTCAAATCATATATTTTGACAGATACAAATTGGGGACCAATAATAATATTATCAGGTGATGGTTTGAAATATATCAACACAAAACAGACACATATATACACATATATAATAAAACTTCTATAAATTAATAATATTGGGATTACACTAAAATTATAATTTTTTATTAATTTGTAAAAATTATTAATTTATCGATTTATTAATTGAACCAAAAATTTAAGTTGAGACTACAAAATTATATTATTTTATAAAAATTATTAATAAATCAAATATTAATTTAAAAGGTTTTACTATATATATGTTATAATGTAATGGAAGCATTTTCCGACCAAATCTACTTTTATATCTATTTTTATATTTGTGGTTTTATTAACTTATTTTTTTTGAAAATTTTAAAATGATATTTTTCCCTTTATGACTATGAGAATCAACGCTGTGATATAAATTTTATGTCATGCAAACATAAAGAGATGTGTATGTTTATATGTTTTAAATATGATAAGAAACTGAAATATCCATTATCTTAACCCAAAAATAAAACTCTTAAATACTTTGTTATCTCATATGGAATTTATTTAAAATCCAACACTTAGTAAAGCAAGGATATCATTGATATTACTAGAATCCAAACTTTTTTTTAACCCAATTCTCATGTTTGTATTATTGAACTGAGTTTCACATACATTTATATTACAAATTGTGCCATTGATCAAAACGTAGGACTATTAAACGTATAGTCACCGTAAAATAAAATAACAAAATAATATTTTGCTCAAACTAATATCAAACAGTCTTGCACAACCCGGGTTTTGTCGGATAGGTGCGGGGTTGCCTTCTCGGGCCAACATAGCTAAATATTATGGCAATGTCGGAAACTACCTGATATATATATTCCATTTAAATCATATAAAACAATATCCTTTTATATTTTTTTTTTCAACTTTAAATACATTTCAACAACAAATAGACATATCGTTATAAAAAAAAAAAAGAAGCTAGTAAATAATACTACTGACGAAAACCTAATAATAATCGTGTATCTATTAGACGTAATAGTAGATGCTAATGAAATATTCATAAATTTAAGATATTTGTATGTTAAACTCTTCTTAATCTCATGGTTTATGACACAACTAATAATTTTTGCATCAGGAGTTCGACCACTCTTCACTATATATGAAAAATTGAAAAAAGTTTTAGAAAATAGACTTTGCAATATAAATTGAGAAAAAAATATAATATTTGTATTTAAATTGCTAATGGTTTTTAATAATTTCAAGTATCGTATATCCCACATCCAAATACCAGCAAAAAACACTTGTGATTATCCACATACACATTTGTATACTCTATCGAAATCTTTTTAGTAACACATTTTCCTGGTCCCCTAAAAGATATGGATCCATGTTTTCGGCTCATTTGGACTGCATCACCCAAAAAAAATAGTTCAAACCCCTCACACAAGGTTTGAGACTCTTGAATTACCAAAAAAAAAACTAATGACTGATAAACATATACGTTAAATTTCATTTTTGGGAAGTGATTATCAAAGTTTTTTAAAAATATATAGAACTTGAATCTAAACAAACTCACTAGACATTGCAAAATATGTCTAAAAGATAGTATATAGTACGCATGAAAGTGGTGGGAGTCTCCTTTGCAAATATTATTTGAATAAAATCGTTGGTGATATCTAATGAACCGCATAAGAAATTTATCCGATTTATCTGGTTATACCGATCTAACTGTATTGCATGACTTTTTGGTTTTGCATCAATTTTGGTACGGTTCAAACTTTTAGGGAATTTTGATTAGATTCAGTAAAACGTTTTGTCTCACGATTTTCTTTTACTTATGCTCAAATTTTGATGAGACGGAATAGCGTTGATTTATTTTTAAATGGTATGATCAATATTTGATTCATAAAATTTTTATAGACACTCAAGTCCAACTTTTTTGCATATTTCCAAACAAAGCCTAAACGATAAATGAAAAAGGAGTAGTGGAGATCTAAATACAGATAAACTAACCTTTGTTGAAACTTGAAACCAATAGAGCTAATGAGTTCACAACTCTTAGTTTGGCCACTAACTTATAAGATCGAAGGTTTCAAATTCAACTATGGTCGGCTCTCAATGTAGTCATGTTGTATATCCTCGAGAAGTAAACGAATACGACCATTGTTCAACAATAAATGACTGTAATAATGCCACGTAACCCTTACGAATATATAATTATACTTGCACAGAAAACAATGCGTTTTGTACTACCTACAAATTGTACATCGGACAAATTTTTACACCCAAAAAAAAGAATAAATTTTGGATATGATGAAAATATATATAAAAAGAAGATATATTAGTAAATAATTAAGCAAGATGTGTATCGAAATAAGAATTTAAATAGAAAAATGAAGATATAATAGGAGTGGGAGAAGTAATGATGAGAAGAAGGAAATGGAGAGCAGAGTCTGGTCTTTCCAACGGGGATCATTTTCCGGACCTTGTTCCCTTCTTCTCCCTTCATTTGGGTCCTACCTTTTTTTTTGGCCTTTATTTATTTATTTTTGGTCAACTAATTTTTACTTAATGATTCCATGTGCTTACTTATCTTTTCTTATTTATATTTGTTTTTCAATATTATTTTTTATCAGATTGTTTTTTCATATTTAATCATATCCCATTTAAAGTGAGCTGAATGGTCTTTTACTGCGTATTAATAACTAAATCACCAGCTACTATATAAAGTCCCTACTATATATCTATATAAAAAATTATATTTTTTACCAACTAACTATATTCTTATTAGTTTAATAAAATGTTTTATCTTCTTGATTAAATTATGAAATAATCGGTTAAATTTTGGTTATTTTTTTTCACTGAAATTATATAAAATGAATATATTGTTCCGATTACAATGATAGAAATAAGATTAAAACCGGCGGAAAATAAAAATATTACCAGATATACAAAACACAAAAAAAAAAAAATCTCAAAAAAAGGAAGATAAAGATATTCTCAAATACAAAACCCCGGATACTATTTCGGTTATTTTTATTGACTTTGTTTAGTCATATGTGGATTTTTTTTTTTGTTAAACCATAAATGAAATATAAAACTGTTATCTTTTTATACTGACTGAAAAAAGAAAAAGCAATATGCTTTTTTCGTTGATTCGATCGCCATATCACCTCTGTCCAATATTCTATTGATATGAATCCTTACTAGATTGCACTTCAAATTTGATGGCCAAAGTATTTTGAACACTACTAATTACTAATACACTGATAATTCTATAATCCAATAAAGAAACTAATGTTTTTTTCATAAAAAAAATTCTTTAATTTAGAGAGTGTACCAGAAACATGAATATTTGATGAAAACGAATAATTTCTTTAACATTTTTTTCTTTTTTTAATATTTCCGTAAAAGATATTTAAAATCGTACACAATGGGCATTCAAAAATAAAGTAGTTTTGTCGACAAAGAAGAGTGCAAGAAAATCATTTAAGTGAGGAAAAATTGTTTGTTTGTGAGTGTAATTTATCTGAAACGACACCAAGAAACAAACATCTTATCATTTTTGCTGGACTATTGAATAGGCTTTTTGAGTGGTTATAATGAATATTTGGTTTGAAACTATTTGGTGTAGTCAACAAAACTTTTGAATCTATCATAGATTCGATCTCTATAGCTCACCTCTTCTCTCATTAGTGGGACTACAACACGACACATTTTAAGCTTACTTTGATTTTCTTAATTTTCCAAAGATTTTTCTTTTTTAACATTCTTTGACCAATGAATTCATTAGATCTGCACCATGATTTCCATATGTTGATAATAATTAAATTCGATAAAAGTTAATCTTGTTGATTTTATTGAATGCAAAAAATATTAGATTAGAAGTAATTACAATAGTCATAAGGAAGACTTAAAGTGCAAATATCTGTTGTGAAGTCAAAAGAATTATTTTCCATTATTGTTCATTTATTTCTCTTATTAACATATTTTTATAGGAGCGACTGAGTGTGCTGATATTGTAAAAATGGTGGCAAATCATGATGAGTGACCGATTTTTTCTTTACATAGAAAATTATGCAAATCTGAAGAATTAGTTTTTCTTATTTTCTCTTTATTTAATTCATAGATTTTTGAATCAGAAAACTGATTTATTCGCTCATAATATTAGATGTATTACTTGTAATGTATAGGCCGTAAACTCTATTTTAATGAGTGAATTTCTTATTTTAGTGGAAATTAAGTTGACAAATTATTTTCTTCCAAATAATATTTTTGTTTCAAATTTTTTAAAAATATGTTCTCACTTAATTGAATTTGTTGCTCTATCTTTTTTTAATAAAATATGTTCTCACTTAATTGTATTTGTTGTTCTATCTTTAAAAGTATTTGATTCTCTTTTATTTTTAGCATCACAGTTATTTGGGACAATAACACACAAATTAGCTAAAGACAAAACAAACACAGTAAAATTGGAACTAGAAAAGTAGTGGAAAGAGAAACTGATTCGCTAAATCCCTAGACGATTCTTCTACTTGTACTTATAATGCAAATGTGACAACAGCATGATGTAATCACTCTCTAATTATTTTTAAATTAGTTTCAGTGTGAAAATACATTCAACATTGACCAATAAACATCAATTTCCATACATGTTATAGCACCATAAATTTGAGCACCAAATCTATCTATATATATACATATATATCACCATGCCAATATATTAGCAAGTAGGAGAAATTTCTAAAACAAAGTCAACTCATAAATAAATCTAATATGATAAGTCAACATATTAGGAGAGGTAAATTTCACTCTTCAAGAAGAAATTGAATAAGATATCACAATAATAAATGTTTTTAAAATGTCGGCAAAACTTTTAAATTAAGGAACGAGAGCCACCATACTCACATACGGCTGAGATTGCGTTCGCCGGCTTAACGTTCCCGATGTGCTCTGTCTCGTTACTCTCTCCATCACTACTAACGAAAAACTTTGCACACTTGCAAACCAGTTTTTGACAACACCAAAGCTTAGAACATGACAACGAGATTTAACCTTTTGTATCTTAGGTCGAATCATATCCGTACTTGAATTTAATTAATCTAAATCTTTCAGGTAAACTAAACTAAACTATAAATTTCTAATACTAGATTATCACTATATATATGTTAATTGTTTAACAAATATGTAGCCATGCCAAATTCATCTCAGTCTGGTGTTAAATGTGGTTAACTGTCTTGCTAATTGTTCTGACATGTGGAATTTGATCTTTCTCTGTTACTAATGAAATATAAAAAAAAAATTTAGGAAAACTTTTTTGAGCTATAAATCAGATCTTTCGATATGTAGCCATATATATCATCTGGTGGCTGTGAATTCTAGTCGGCAAATTTCAACTTGAAAAAAATTCATAATATAATTTGTTTTGAAGCTTAATAAATAATATTTAGAAAAAATGTTTCAAAATAAGGAGAAGAATCAGATGATATTGTCTGCTATGTTGGAAAATGGATGATGAATCAGAAACATGTTTAGTTCAAAGGGGCTCCATAAAAGGTGCACTACATTAACATGAAACTAATGCGCTATAAACTAAAATCATGAGTCTGTATGATAATAACTTTAGACCAAGCATGAACTCTTTGTTATTATTGTACCTTACGGCTTTAAGAATCTTACCTTCACTTTTCCCAATTCTCCCTTTACTTTATATATAATTGGTAAAATATAAGTTTTGAAAATTCTTATTTAGCATAATCTTAGAGAGTAATTTAACTCACAATATCTAACGATTTTATTAAAACATTTATCTATAAAACTAGGCAGAATTTTGGATTTTCATAAAACATTGAAGTTATTTAAGCTATTTAACATTTATTTATTTATTCCTTTTGCATCATATTGACAAAGTTAATTCACTCTTCAAATGATATGATGTGTGGGTTAATGATAGAGACTATTAATTAGTGAAATTTAATCAATGTAAGTTTGGTTTTGACTGCAAGATTAAGGAACTAGGAGACATAATTATGTTATGTAGATGAATTAAATAATCATCAAAAAGTGATATAATTTCGTTTCGTTTCATTTCGCAAAAATCGCAATTTGCAAAATTGCTAATAACACAAGAATATGCAGTTCAAATCAAACATTACCAAACAAGAATAAATAAAAAAAACTCTGTTTGGCTGAATAATTTGGGTTTATTGATTTTTTTGTCAAACACTTGAATCGACAAGATACGATCTATCGATAATGACCCAAACCCATCACTAAAACTCCTATTAACGATCCATGGTTTCATCATCTTCTCATTTTTCACCATTTAACTCTATATAATGATCAAAATTTGTATAGGTTTGTTTCTAGTACTCATTGTTTGGTTAAGTTGTGTAATAATTACTGATTGAGCATAAAGGGAAACATTCGTAAACTTCAGTGCCGGAGATTTAAGAACAAGTGATCATTGATCAAGTATCGCGTAAATCATGTACTGCTTCTTTTTTTTTCGTTTGTTTGTGTGTGTGAGATTGTGGTTTGTGTAAGGTGGAAATAAATATTCGACCTTTTTTCTTGCAGTTTTGACTTTTGAGTTTGTTGACCCTGAGATAAAATACCAAAAAAGTATATAAACTTTTTCTGAATTTAATTAATGACAATAAGGTATCTTCATCACTCCCATAATTTTATAAGCTCCTTGTTGATAAACAAACAAACCAATGCCAATGAAATGAACAATCATCACTCATCAATATCTAAAACAAAATCAAAGAAGTATTGAACTGCATAAATTAATGTCCACAGTATATAATTCTATTATTTTATTAACTTTTTAGATGCCTATCTTGTCTGATACAAAACCACGTTAGATATATCTGGTCAATATTCGTCGTTGGACTACACTTCATTTCATTCAACCACTGGTCCATAGATATTTTCTGTGCTCAATGATCAATACATTTTTTTTCCTTTTTTTTGGATTTAGTTTTAGGTATTTAAGACCTATCGACTAGATCAAGAGTCACTATAAAATCTCTCAGATAATCCGTTTGAAACATTTTTCAAACGAATTATATCAAGAAACAGAGATTGTAGGTAAAAGGTTTCTTAGATTGATTAGAGAAAGCGACGCCTTGTATACAACAAGTTAACCTAGTACAATTAATAGTTAAATGACTAAACTATACAGCTTATATTAGCTAATTACATTGTAGACCATATATATATCGTCTAATAAATTACAAATAAAATGTCTAGACCAAAGTCTTAAGTGACTAAATGGCTCACAGGTGCACATGGTATAATCGAATTTGGGGTTGTAGCGAGTTTCGGCCCTATAGATCCAAACTATGTGCCAGTATGTACGGGTTGCGTCACATATATATGGTTTATTCAGTTTATTGTTAGTTTATTATTATGCTTCTACATTTTGAATTTCACTTTATAATATTTGATTATTTATGTGGTGATATCGTGATCTCAATTCGATGTGGTTACAGGCCGTTTACTGTCTTTGTACTTTAACTCAAATTAATGAACTGCGAAAAGGATTTGCTTTCTTAAATGCATAACCTACATATGTGTTGTACGACTGTCACAACATATGCAAACGACATGACAATAGTTATCAGGACAATGATCTTGTAAAGGGTCTTGCTCTAGTGTTCGTTGCGGTCTTGTTGAGTAATATTCGTACTAATTTACTTGGTGAAATACGGTTTATTAATTGACTCATTTCTCTAAGTTAGTAAATATCCAAAATCAACATCCAAAGGATATGGCTATAATCATTCACACATAGTTTACTTTAATTTATCATTCTCAAGCACACAAGCTAATTAGTTTATCATCCACACTTTGACCCTTCTAAGCCACAAAGGTCCGATTTAGCTAGAAAGGATTGTAAGTTAATCACAAAGGTTGTTAATTAAAGGCCTAACTTATGATTAAAGGTCTCTTATTGTATATTTTTATCTTAGTTTAGCGATAATTTGTTGTGTCGACAATTAGAGACATTTGATAATTTAGATTATCCGCATCGTTATATACTAATTTATAAACATTTTGATGAAAAACCTTTATTTTGTAAGTATTTAAAGGATTTTCATGATGAAGAGCAATTTTAGTTGAACTAAACAGCTATAATTGAAAGTCTTGTGTAAGAATTTCAATAGTTCTTACAAAATAAGAAAATAATTTCAATGGGTCACAAAAGACCTTTCAAATTATTAGTTGGATTCATGTGAGCATCAAACCGGCACCTTTCATTTTCTAATAAATTCCTATCCAACTCACCAAAAATAATAATAATGAATTTACACACACTACATATAATTAGGAACAAAAAGCTGTCTCTTAATTTTTTCTTCTAACTTTATTCAGGCGTATATTCAAAGAAAAAGAAATAAACCTAACCACAGGCTGGATTTCCTTTTACAAAGTTTCAACAAAAAAAAAACCATAAAAATGAAAGAAAAAGGCTATTTTTTGGTTTTGTTAAAGATACATTTACAAAGGGACCATAAAAGAAGGACCATTAATACAAAGGTAATGTGTTGTGTGTATTTTAAGTGTGTAGGGTCAAATGTTAACAACAAAATAATATTATGAAGTTGAAATTAAAAACCCATTATCAAAAAGAGAAGTTGAAATTAAGAAAAAGGGTTTTCATCGAGAATAATATGTGCTCTTTCATCTTTTTATAGTAGTAGGTAAGTGGGGACAAACATTTTTTACTCCACATTATTTCAAAGTTTTAGTACTAATAATTTTTAGCCCTTTTTCATGATTGTTTGGTTTGGGAAGCTTTGAGGAAAATATTAAGTTAATAAATTTCTATATTTTTTATCAACAATTACAATTAGATTAGATTGATAGAAGCTTAATCCATAAGTCGAATGGTCGTATCATACAAAATTACAAATTTTTTTTATTTAGTTAACAACTAGATCGACAAGAGTCGATCCATAATTTAAACCTATCCATAAATCCTATACTTTTTAACATTTATATGCAGACATAGTCAAGTTTTAAATACTAAAGTCATTAGTTAGAGTATCTAAATCATCAGATTAAGAAAAATTTGACAAATTATATAACTCATTGAAGTTAAATTTTGATAATAGATTGTAAAATAGGTATTTAACCATTTTTCCAAATCAGAATGTTTGTAATCAAAATCAAAACAATACATGTTGGTATACTCTCGAGTTGCTAGGAGAGTTTATTCATTTACAGTCGATATATTATGTCTTATTATGGTTTTAAAAGAAAAAATATTGTAAGAATATATACCTTATCTTCTCTTTGGAATCTATAGGTTTGACGTTATCCTAAATTGACCCCACTAAAATTCCAAGTAACTCTTGAGGCCTAATTCACAACAATTATTTGATATCAAATTTACCAAATAAGCCATCGAATTCCATTTTATCTCTAGGTCGCTATATGAAAATGCAAGGGCAATTATGTAGTTATAATGGTTTTCTTCGAGACTTCGTGGATAGACTTTTTAACGACTTTGAGAAGAACTGAAGTAAAGACTTAAGACAGGGAAGGATCGAAGGAGAGGACGAAGAACGAGTCAATATCTCATAAAACAAAAGGCACGTGTTTGTCACGTGCTATTTATTGCGAGCCGTATTTAAATATTTATTGCGATGTTAATGTACATTCATTCTTGTTAGAATTTAGAAAGTTGGTAACGTTTACCAGTTTGGTAAGATTTTAATTTCTTTTTGTAAGCAAACTTATATCTATACAAAAGACAAAAATAGTCATTGAAGCCGATCTTTTTTGTCATGATCGAACAAAGTTTAATCTATATATAATCTTCGAACTACTAAACCGTTAACAATATTATTTGGAATTCAGATAAATAAAACAACAAATATAACATTCAACTATTTAACCAAAAACATTTTTTATATTATTGAAATTGATTTAAAATTTATATTTATTCTTAATGTAATACGAACAAAAGAAAATATATACTTATTCTTTATTCTGTTTTCAAAATAAACCATATTTTAGTTTTATTTTTTGTCTCCAAATATGATGTTTTAGGTTTTTTTTATTTTCTCCATTTAATCATATTAATTATAATATAAAAATATTTTAAGTAATTTTACAAAAAATTTAATTCATCGTTTATCTATCTCAAATATTATATATTATGAGACGGCGAGAATATATTTTGTTGAAATGAAAGAAAGATTTAATAGCCGATTTTATAGTTTGTTGATTGAATATATGTTTCCACTTCCATTAGAATCGATTAGTATATTTAAAGTTTTTGATAAAATCTACTAATAAAATTGCACGAGTGGATTAGACAGGAGGTGGCAGACATTGAATGAAGAAAAAGATAAGAGCCTGAGCTTCCGGCTTCAATAGTCTTTTCAATTTCCATTGTCCTGCTTTATTTCCTACTTTTGTTTACTTTTTTTTTTAATTCATTAAAACAGTTGAAACTTTTTTTTTCCGAAAACTAAAAACTGAAGTCACTACCATTAAATTTTCTTTGTCGCTAATATTTTAAATAGTAATAGGTTGTAACAGACAATTATTTTCACAACTGTAGCCATTTCCATTTATTTATAACAGGGATAACTCTGTCTGTTTTTAGGTCAAATCCATTCGATATATACCTTGAATTTTTATTTTAAGGTATATAACTTTGATCAAGCTCGTACGATCGTACCCTCTTATCCAATACGGAATAAATACTAGAAATTTATTCTATATCAAATAAAATGGCAAAGTGGCGCTTTTAAAGTAAATATTTTCCAAATTATTTTTTCTTCTCCAAAAACCAATTTTGTTTTCTCTCTCGCATGTTCACTAATCACTGGAATGAAAGTACAGGCCCAACCACACAAAAAAGCCTTATAGCGTTGGAAAGCCCAATATAAAACCATCTCTCCTCTCAACATCTCACGATGGAAAGCTCATATATGGCCATGATAAGCTCAAAGAAAGCAGTCCACTATCAGGATGCTTAACTTATAACATCAGACCCAATTGCTATAAAGCCCACAAACCCAAAGATGATTGAATCATGATCATCTATGCGTTGTTCATTCGCGGATAGTTTTTTTTTTTCCACGAAACTCACTTATAATATTACTGTAAGGGATCAACCCAGGTTCTACAAAGTCTGCAACACCAATAGGTGTGCGTTGGAGACAGAATACTCAAGATAAAAACACTTAAGTACAAGAGGCTTCATTATCGATTAAATTTTGAGCCAAACTGGTCCATTCCTAGCAATATAAGATTGCAAACGATTGCCCGTGATGACCGAATGAGAAATATGATCCGCTACTCTGTTTTGCTCCTTACTTACTAATCTAACAGACCAGCCAGTGATATCTGTGAGATTAGCTCTTATGGATTCCATGAAATCCGATCTTATGATTCCATTTGAGTTCTGCGAAATGGCAGAAAGCACGTGCTGTGATTGGAATTCAAAAACTACTTGATTTTGGCTCATGTTGCGCATACTCTCTATAGCCCACTCTACGCTTTGCGCCTCTGCTTCCAGACTCGTATGAAGGTGTTACGCGCCTTCCAGAGATACCAAAGAAGCCAAGGAATGCTTTGGCGTATCCTTTCATTCATCCGCGTGTTGTCTTGGAGGCGAAGTAAATAGTTGATATTCAGAAAGATGGAGTTTGCAGAAAATCCTCTCTCAGGAATTATTATGCCGCTGAGAATCCAGACACGTTTTGCCACTTCACAAGTAAACAAGGCGTGATTAATTGTTTCAATACCTAAACCACAAATCGGACATTGGATGTTCTGTATAATTCCCCGAGTTTGCAAGCGTTCTGCTACTGCCAAAGCCCCAGGTAACGCTTTCCAGAAGAAATGACGGATTTTCGGAGTTGTGTGCATCTTCCAAATCTATAACCAAGTGCTTCGTTCTAATGGTGGTTGTGTTAGACGTTGCTGGTGACTTGGTCTATCAAGCTCTTCCGCTAATCTATGCCCACTCTTCACATTATATTCTCCATTGTTGGTAAAGAACCATTTATGGCAATCATCTCTGTCATCATAAATTCTTAGCCGCTTGATATTTCCAATATCGTTCTCTATAAAGAGTTCTCAAAGAATATGGATGTCCCAACAATTTGTACTCTCATTCCATAAGTCTGATACGTATAGATTAGTGTTCACTGATGGGTTAACTCTAACTGGGCATCTTGGTTTAGTATCGTGAATCCATTTCTCTGTCCAGACCTGAGTTGTTTTGCCATTACCAATCTTTTTAACCAGGCCTTGCTTCAAAAAGTCCCTTCTAAAACATAGGCTACGCCATCCATAGGAAGGTCTAAGACCAACTCCGCAATCCAAGAAACTTGAGTTCTTAAAATATCTACCTTCCAGTGTTTTGGCTAAAAGTGAATGTGGCTTGTTGATGATCCTCCAAGCTTGTTTACCCAAAATAGCTTGATTGAAAAGACTTATGTCACGAAAACCAAGTCCTCCTTCAGATTTTTTACGACATAACTTTCTCCAAGCTACCCAAGGAATTTTCTTCCTGTTGTTACCATTGCTCCACTAATATTCTCTCTATAAGTGATGTGATTTTCTTGCATGTGTGGACTGGTAGTTTGAAGCACATCATTGCATACACAACTAGTGAAGATCAACAGCTTTGATTAAGACTTCTTTACCTCCTTGAAAAAGTGTTTTAGCAAACCATCCGTGCATACGTGATTTGAGTTTCTCATGAATGAAACTCATTATGTCCTTCTTAGAATCTTCAAAACACTCAGGTAGGCCCAGATACATTCCTCTACCACTCTCCGTCGATATCCCTAACACATCCTTAATTCGCTGTTTGACTGTATGATGCGCTTTGCTACCAAAAAATATCGAAGACTTTTGAAAATTAATACTCTGGCCAGAAGCATTCTCATACCTTCTAAGACAGTCTTTGATGGCTTCACATTGATGCACATTAGCTTTACATAAGAGTAAGCTATTGTCTGCAAAGAGTAGGTGATGCACTGCTGAGCAAGAAGGTGCAATACATATACCGGTTTTTCTATTCGAACTCTCAGGCTTGTTTAAGATGTGGACTAACGCTTCTGCACATAAGTTGAAAAGGAAAGGAAATAGGGTATCGCCTTATCGCAGTCCACGTTCGGGTTTAATAAACCCATGTGCCTTCTCATTCAAAATGACCGTGTATGTAACCGTAGACACACATTGCATTATCAGGTTTATCCAAAGGGAGTCAAAGCCCATTTTTGAGAGTAGCATTTCCAAAAACGACCATTCCACCCCTATCGTACGCATTGGACATGTTTGTTTTAATTGCCATAAAACCTTTAGCGGATCTTGCATTGGTGCAGAGAGAATGAATAATCTCATGGGCTATTAAGATGTTGTCAAATATGATCCGACCCGAAACGAAAGCACCTTGCATTTCCGAAATAATCTTAGGCAATAATTTTTTCAATCTGAAACACATAATCTTTGAGACTATCTTGTAGTGTACTGAGCATAAACTTATTGGTCTCATTTCAGTCATACGCGTTGGGTTTGTCATCTTGGGGATAAGACACACTTGTGTAAAATTCCATTCATGAGGCAGTCTCCCTGACGTGAAGAAGGTCTTGATTTCACTACATACTTGCAGACCAACAATGTCCCAAAATTGTTGGTAAAATTTAGCCGAAAACCCATCAGCTCCATGACACTTATCACTACTGATAGCAAAGGCAACAGTTTTTACTTCATGATCAGTTACCGGCAACAAGAGATGCTGATTCATTGTCGAGGTAACTCTCTGGTCAAAGCCCTCAAACATATCCTTGATATTTTGTGGATTCGAGCTAGAGAACAGATTCCTGGAATAATTTGCTGCAATCTCACCTTTTGAGCCCTCCGTGAAATGTTCTCTACCATTCTCGTCCAAGAGCATGTGTACTCTGTTTCTAATCTTCTTACTTTTGACACAACTATGGAAATACTTGGTGTTCTTATCACCACCTTGAAGCCATTTTCTCTACTTTGTTGTTTCCAAAACTTTTCCTCCTCCTTATGAGCTGCACTAAGGTTGATTTTAATCTGCTTCATCTTATTGTAATAAGGATTTATCTTACTCGTCTCCACTTCCAGATTCCTCTGCAAATTTTGGATGACAGTATGCGAATTAATATTAGCTGATTTCTTCCATATACTCAAAACATGCAGTTTCTAATGCGTTCCGAAATATATAACTGATTAAACCGAGAGCTCATATTCCATCCTGCAGTTACCGCTTCCTTAATTCCTTTCTTCTTAACCTAACGTCTAACGTATGTGAAACGCTTAGAGTCACGAGAGACATCCTCTTCAATGAAAGAGAGTAAAATAGATCGATGGACGGAAGCACGTCGATCTAGATACCTTGCGTGGATTGAGGGAATAGGCGAAATAAGGAGTCATTACCAAAAGTATGGTTTAAACGGCATTGAACCCAAATGGTATCACGCCATCCTACACACGATAAAGATTTCCTTGTTCTGTAAATTTCTGTAATTTTACAGTTTGATATCATGTCTCTGAAATCCCAAAAAGTAGATTCATTCCTTAGTGGACCTCCAACCTTTTCTGTGTTATTACGAATCTCATTAAAATTGCCTAAGAGTATCCAATTATCATCTCGATAAAGGCCAATAGAGGATAGATAATCCCAGACAAGGTTCCGTTGGTTCCTGACCGGATCTCCATAGACAAAGGAGACATAGAAAAAAACTGAATTCATTTCCACTCTTAGATCGATGATCCTCTTGTCAGCATACAAAACAATCACATCATAAGAATTTTTCTACATAACTGAAAGCCCCCCACTTAAGCCTATGGGTTCAGTAGTAAACATTTTATTATAACCTAAAGATTTCATACCTCGTTCTCTCAGAAGCCGATGAAAAGGGTAAAACTTGTCTCAGGTCTTTTGTTGCACTTAATGTGGTTACTGAAAACAATTAAGTCTTTATTTAATGAAGTTTTATTTGACAAAAAAAAAACCTAAAGATTCCTTCAAACGCTCCATATAAGTATCCTTCTGCTTAGTTTCCATGAGAAACATGAAGTCCGGATAAAACTCTCTACGAATTTCCTGGAGATGACGAATTGTCTCCGTGTTTTCCGCGCCTTGACAGTTCCAGCTTAGTATACTCATTTGGGGAGCAACGGCTTCAAAACGGAAGCCACCGCAAGTGTTGGTGTTGTTTGGTTTCTTTTTGCCGGTTCTGGTGGTGTTTCTTCTAGCTTACGTTTGCTGTTTTCACCATCTGTTGGAACTGTAACATGGTGTGTCTTCCGAACCCAACTATTAGGTCTCTTTCGTGAATTCTTCACAGTTTTCTTAGAGCCTTCATTGTCATAGCTGACTGAACCAATGCTAAAATTTGGTGTATCCTTACTTGTCGGGTTCTCCAGAGTTGTGACCTCTGAAACCTTAACTTCATAGAGATTAAAGTTACCCTTAGCCAAAGCTAAACTCTGGCTCCCATTCTGCTCTGTTGGATTCTCCAAATTCTCCTTGTTCTGCATAGCCTTCAGACTATTGTTTGTATCTTTCCCTAGTTCCAGCTGAAACAATGACTGTTTAGACCAAGAAGCCTCCTTCAAATCCTCCACATACTGTTGAATTCTCACTATGCGTACTTCTCGTTCCCTCTGGTCAGGATGCGTGATGTATTGAATAGCCACTTGCCTTTCTTTCTTTGATAGCAACTGCAGGTCAGGAAATCCTCGAGGCACGTGAAGGCTGAGTTGTGGAGAGGCATCTGTCAATGCATACATTGACTCTTTCTTTTGTTGATTTACTAACTGTAATAAGAAAAAAGAAAAAGAAAAAAAAAGAAAAGAAAAAGGAAGTTCTATAGACAGATAAATTAGGTAGGACCAGGGCGGCGGTAAGACTTTTCCTTTTACAATTGATAATTTCAACTGGCTGCATTTTTTTTGGTTATCAGGTAAGATATCATTTAAAGAATATTAAACTCTTAAGAGTGCATTTACTTAGTTTAATATTTTTTCCAACAAGTATAATTAATTAATAGACGGTATATAATGGTTCACGAATACTTTATTACGCTACTTCTTTTGCAACTATTTAAAATGTAAGAGATTAAACTAGCGATATATATGTGAGAATAAACATCTTACTTAGAAGTTTAATTCTTATTAAACTAGCGATATATATGTGAGAATAAACATCTTACTTAGAAGTTTAGATAAGAATTAAGTACTGTATATAAGATAAGGTTAATCAACTTATTGCGAATTAGTTTTGAGTTGGAAACCCATACTCTAATATGGTATCAGACCCTGAACTCACACTGTCCCACCCGAACTGATCCGGCTCATTGAAAGAGACCTAATTAAATCTGATCCGAAATTGATCATATAATGGATATTGTCGAGACTAATGGCTAGACGAACCATTATCTCGAGGAGAAGGTGTGAGAATAAACATCCCATATCGAAAATTTAGATGAGACTTAAGTATATATATATATAAAAATAAGGGCTAATCTACTTATTGCCAATTAGTTTTGAATTGGAAACTCATATTCTCATAATATATGATCTTATCGATTATATTGACAAAAACTATTTATTAAAAATGTAAAATATTTTTTTTTGCTAATAATTAGATTCATAATATCCAATATATAACTTAAATGTCCAATTTGAATGGAGTGAGATTTAAACTAACCATCCAATGCCAAACTAAATTAAGCGATGGAAGTCTGTCACTTGTTTTTGATAAAGAAAAAAAAAATTATAAACCCATTTTCTCTTTTTAATTATTGGAAGATGTGTCTTGCCTGAGCGAGTTAAAGCTTTATGCTACTTCGTCTAAATGGTGCTAGTGTTATTTTTTTCCTTTTAAAAAAAATATGGCAATAAAGTTTTAAATGTTTGGCAGATTAAATGCAAATTAAATACAGTTAGGGTGATTACATTTAAAGTTACCATTCATATCAATTTTTACAGACTAGAAAAATTAATAAAATACTATATGTTCTGCTGCAAACATATTTTTTTTTCTTTTTTAAAGTAGTCTTTTATTTAACTAGTGTAGACACAAATAATTTTTCTGGATCATTTTTCTTAAAATATTATTATTTTAAAATTAAAATAACTATGATAAGTCACATACACATTAACTTACGTAATTATACTTTATACAATATATACTGTTTATAATTTAATCTTAAATTAAATTATATATAAATTTACTTGAAATGTAAACTCATTTTAAAGTTAAAGATAAATTGCTTAAATATTTGTAGTCTCAATAAACTAATTTTAAAATTTAGTAAGATGTATATTTTTAGGTTTTTATATTTTTTATATTAATAAGTTAGGTAATTAGAAGAACATAAAATTTTATCAAAATTACAAAATTGTAAAAAGAATCTGTATGATATGCATGATCTGCGTGATTTGCTTATGATCTACATGATCTGCACTTTTTGATTACATTCACCATTCCAAACATAAGTCTAACTATCACAATGATATCCTTTTTAATAAAATAATATTTAAAAATAGAATTTTCAAACTCTCTATAAAGTATAGTGAAAGTTTTCATACTGACAAAAAAAATCTGTATAGTGAAAAAATACTATTCAACAAAATTAGATAAATAATTAGGTATTTTATGTCCTATGCCCCTTGTCAATTTTCCTTTTGTTTTATCTCCTTTGGGGTAGAAAGGGGTATACTGAAATGACGAAAATATTCATAGCCGCTGGTTTCTTAATTGGTGGGATAAAGTAGAAGACATCTGTTCGCTACGTCTGGTGAATGTGGTAATGGATGATACTTTTTAGGGAAAATTATGTATAATGTCATCTTTAATCTTGAAATTATGACACATGTCACCAATGTGAGAGTGAGTGCTTCATTTGGTGGAGATCAATTCAGTTTTTGGAAATATTTGGCTCATAAGATGTGTTTGGTAATGAAGGTAAAAATGATAGTTGTGATATGATATGGTACGAAATCGGACATGTTTCCATGACGTCTAGAATGGACAATATATGGGATGTATTCAGGCATTGATGTAGTTTGTGATGAAGATTGATTGGATGTCACAAACATGGTAGGAGTGTACGAAATGTAGGGTAAAAATTAGAATTAAATGAGGGGACGTAGAAGATGGATACAAAGAACAAGGTAGTAGAACAAATCAGACGTTTTCCCCGGATAAGTGCATGGAGATGTCTAGAATGGACAAGAAAGGGGTATAATCGTCTTTCTACATCATGCGAAGGGACTAAAAAATAAGAAAATAAAAGTGGATATGAGACACAACTTCGGGAAAAAAGGGGCACTAGACGCAAATATTTCTAAATAATAATTCTAACATTTGATACTCCAATATTTATGCACTTCTTTTGATTTGTGTTTATGGAATACATACCAATTTTGTAATAGTAACTCCGAGTGTTTAGATTAAACACTTCAAACGCTCTCAGTCCCAATTCCTGAAGTTTCTTCATTATCTCTTCTTCTCGATGTCAGTAACGCCGGAGGAGGTGATTTACGCCGGCGTCAGGAGATCCTTACCATGCTTTCACACTTATTTCACTCGCTCTCTCTATTCCTTTCTCTCTCTAACCTTATTGAAGATTTGGCCGACGATGAGTCTTTTCGAAGCTCTGCTCTCTGAGGACATAGATATCTTTGGCATCATCACCACCACTTTCCTCTTTCGGCGAAGAGAATCAGACATCACCACCTCCTCATGTTTTCTTGGCTCCACTGAGGTTTTTCTCCGGAGAAGATATCCCATACTTTTCTGGCGGTCTTTGACTACCGAGATCTACACATTCACACTTCATCCACCAGCGTTTCAAGTCCATATACTCTCGCCTCTAGTGAAAGTAGGACCACATCTAGTGCTCCATCTCTTCCACTATCATGTTAGTGGGCACGTGTTCTTCACGACAAGTCTCTCCTGGTGATGCTCCGTCGATCTTGCTTTCACGGTGTCGACAGCTGCAACTCAATTAGGGTTTCCATTGTGACATAGATCTCACCTAATAATAGGTCAGGTTCTTGGGCCTTAATTCACAAAAGGTACTATGTAACCATTTTTCTAATTAACCATTTGGGCCTTATTTTTGAGGACAAATTATGGTTCATGGGCTTTAGATTAAATTTATACAGAGGCTCAATTATTTTAAGACTAATATTAACACTAATCTATCTAACGATAGAGTTTGGTTCTGTTTTAGCCTCCCACTAGGATATAATTGTTTCTCTGTTTATCGCAGAAAATGTTTATCAAAGCTCGAAATTCAATTTTCAAAGAGCTCCTTTTCTTATTCAACTGCCTTTAGTGGCGACAGAACTCGGATTAGTTCAGATTATGATTCTGATTCGAAAACAAAAATCCACAATCTATCTAAGAGTCCTAGAGGTTTGAGTTTCTCCATTCGGATGAATTTTAATTTATGCATTTTGTTATGTATGTTTGTGGTATGTTCCACTATTGCATGTAATCACAAACCTTTTATTATGGATTAATGGAAGAAGCTTGGTGACAAAAAAAAAAAAAAAAGGAATACATACCACATTCCATGACTCTAGAGTTGAATTGTACTTTGTTAAACCTCTTATTGCTTTAATATATGTTCAGTTTCATATACATTGATGGGTTTTAATCGTACTTATATGTGCTTAACTTATATATATATTAGGTTGATGACGATTAACTAATTAATGCTAAAATCATGCGCACAATTAGCATGATTCAGGGCTGAGGTTTACAAGGTTAGGATCTCATTAGTATCATGTGAGAAGATTAGGAATCTGTAATGGTCATTGTAGAGTAATAGCTGGTCAACACATAACTCATGTCGATTGTTGATGATGTTGGCTAGACAATCGATATCTTTGTGAGGTGATTGTGATATCTTGAAAGGGCTTAATCTAGTTTCGCTCTCTTGTCTCTTTAATGTTAGATAATGGTTTTGTTACGTTTGGGAGAGGTTAACATGAGGTATTATCAAATGTTGAGTCTCTTCTCCACTAATTAATTCGACCATTAAGAAGGACAATTGCTATTAATGAGGTATTATCAAATGCTGTTCCAAGGCCAAGTAATTCGAATTGCGTGGTTAGCATGCAGCCTTCCGGTGAGAATTGTGTGGTTAACGTACACACTAGTAAAAAAAAAGGGCTATACCCACGAAAAAGCCACGAAAATTTTCGTGGGTATAGCCCAAAAGCCACAAAATGTCACGAAAAACCACGATGAATAGTAATTTTATACCCGCGAAAATTTTCGTAGGTATTATATTACCCACGAAAAATTTCGTGGGTTTTCATGGGGTATTATTTTACCTGCTAAATTTTTCGTGGTATTTCGTGGGTTTTTCAAATTTTTTTGAATTTTCCCAAAAAAAAAAAAAAAAAATTTCCGACCCAACTCGACTCGACCCGATTTTTTTGGTTCGGTTATTTTGGACCGGTTTTATACTAACTGAATAACCCGATTACCGATCGACTCGACCCGACCCGACCCGAATTCCCACCCCTAAGCTATATGCAGTGTGTTGTAGTTGTGTTTTTAATTTTAAAGTTTGGAAGTACGTTGTAATATTTATTAATATAGCTTGCTGTGTTTTACTAAAAAATTGTGTCGTTATGTTTAAAACTTTTTTTCTTATAGAATACATAATTACTGGTACATCATTATAAAAAAGTCACATGAAATGAAAATTCGATGACCGTATTTAAAAAATAAACTATCTTAAATAATTACGAACATCCATTACTAATGATATATATTAGTAATGGTATTGCTTACCAATAATTGTCCCTAGCTCCGCTGGTAACATCCTTATAATGATTCACAAGGAGTCCCGTGTTCGAATCTCAAATTGCCAAAAAGAAGGGATTAAAAGCACCATTTGAGACCCGAGTTTGAATCCTTGCGGATGCGAAAAAATGAATATATAATTATCCACGAAAATTTTCGTGGGTTTTGGTGGGTGTAGCCACGAAATACCCACGAAAAATTTAGTGGCTTTTCGCGGGTAGCTCAACCCGCCAAAAGCCACAAATTTTTTTACCCACGATGCCATACCCACGAATTTTTTTCGTGACTTTTCGCGGGTTAACCTACTAAAAGCCACAAAATTTCTTTGTATTTACCCACGAAATTTTTGCGGGTATTTACCTTTTTTTTACTAGTGACACTTTTCACCGTTTGATTTTACGTAGTCGCGTAAATTACAAAATTTAGAATTTATGTTATAGATTAGATTTTCTTAATCTAATTATATATTGATGAAAAATATAAAAATGATAAATCAATTCATATATGTATATAATTATTGCAAATCAAGAGTGTTCGAATTTTTTTTCCCTTATATGAATTTTTATACAGTATCAGAATCCATGTGAACAATGTGAGGTCATATATGATAACTGTGTCGTATTCCTATGTGTTGGAGCTAAATTGGGAATTGTAGAGGTATTATTTTTGATAGGGTTCAACAAATTAACAAACCATAGATCATCAATTATAAGATAATGATTTACAGTTACAAATAAGTGACCAAATCCTTTTTTTCTTAAGGCTTAGACTTTTAAAGAAAATCAAGTTTTTTCAGCATGGTGTTTTAGATAATCCATATATTAGGGTTCAATTCTTCCTACAAGATATGTTGTGGTTCTTTTACGATCTGATATTAATTTTGAAGTGGGACATATCTCTTAAATTTACCAACAGTATTGAAAACTATATGTAATATAGATCATTAATTAATTAAGTATATCATCATAGTTATTGGCATATAGTAGTATTCTCTATGTTGTGAAACCTAAAAAACTAGTTTGTAAGTTCTAACCAAATTGGATTTGGTTTTGCCTCATAAGAGATGTATAGTGTTGTAGGTTTCTTTGCACCAACTTTTAAGTAGAAATATAAAAGTGTTCAGAGTGCATATTATATTATATAAATATGTATATATACACATGAAATATAAAGAGTAAATGCAACCCAATATAATCCTTTGGTAGGTAAATTATATAAAGTCCCATGTGGTATCCACTTAATTTAGGTATTGAGTATACTAATAAAACTGGAAACAATCAATATATCAGTATGGAAATCTTATACTCTTTCTATACGTTTCAAGAATTTTCATTTTTAGTTTTCCTTTATCATTATCAGAAAATATTTCAACTATCAAGATGATTGATTAACAAAACATATTTAAAAAATTAAATTGATGTTTATAAGTCTGGTCACATAATTTTTTTAAAAAAAACTAACACCAATTTAATTAAGGCCTCGGTTTTTTTGCCAATTGCTGACGACAATAATTTTATTTTGTCAGATCGACTATTTTTTTTTCTCAATCTGTTGAGCTAGTAGTGGCTAATCGCTAAAAAATTTGGTATATGAAATTTGTGATCGATAATTGTGAGCGATTAGTTGATGACTTAGTTATTTAAAAAAATAGTCGTTGGCCATAGTTGTTGATCGTTGATTCATGAACTAACAAAAAAAATCGTTGGTCGCTGGCGATTGCAAAAATAACAAAACCTAAGTCTAAATAAACTATTTTTACCAACATGCAATGTTTGAAAATTTCTCTAAAGAACCACTGAAGTAAGAGGCAAGATTTGTGAGGAGATTTAGTTGATTAAATTTTGTATAGTTCCGTGTATAAAAAGAATGATAACTACTCTTACAGGGACCGGAGTATCGCAGTTTATAATTACTTCTTGTTACACGAAAATGTCAAAATTGAAAGACGAGTGACATAAAATATGACATATCAACTCCTATCCAAACACAACAGATTAATTAAGCTCTCTTCTTCGAAATTGTTCATAAATTTTGACACCAAAAAAAGGATATCTAAAACACATGTGTGGTGTTTTGGTACGATCCTTGGACAACAATTGGATCTCTCATTGTTTACATTGGTAGCTATGAACCTCATAGACTCAAGCTGCAACGTTGGAAAATTGGATTATCTTAGGAGCTAGGAGCCACAAATTAGCAAATTCTCTTCTCTGCCATTTGCAATAGTACTTTAAGTCTCACCAACAAAGAAGATTAGGTCATAACCGGTGACAAAAAGACCATATATGACCGAAAATATGGTAGACAAAACTCGCTTTCGGATGTCAGACCATTAGGCATTGTAATTTTAGACTAAGCAACTAAAGACGGCACCAATAGTGATTTTGTTTTTGTTTTTTTTCAATCTTAGTCAATTATAAATTACTTTAATATAGTTAGTGTGATACACATGAAAATTACCTTTATTATGCACATTCTCTCATTTAGAGTGTACGCTTGTAAGAAGCATTTTCTAACTGGTGTATGACTGATTTTTGAGGGTAAGCAACGTTTTTCAACGTGTTAGACAAACAATCTTAAGAGAAATGTGTTAAACTAAAGTCTTACCTTTCATCTTAACATGTCATATGATAGTCAGACGATCTAAAGTATTGAAAATATATAATTTTTTATGTAGTCTCTCTTAAGTGACCCAATTTCCAATTTGTGGGGTTGAAGCTGAAGTTTCCCAACCGGCAAAAATAAGCCCAAAATCGATATAATGTCCGGTATTTTATTTTAATATAACACATACTTTTATTTAAGTATATATTATACTAACAATTTGATTCAATAGTATTAGGTGGTTTTATTATGTCATCCATATTAAGAAAATGTTTTTTTTACATTCAAATTGACTTTTCGGGTCATATGATATATATATTGAATCTTATATTATTAATGCAAGATGTAACTTGCAAAAGATTATTTAACTACACATACAACTTTTACGAACATGATGGACCACTCGAACAGATAAATATATACTATGTGTTTTAAGAAAACTTAATGGAATCACCTACGAAATTTTACAACTTTAAATTGACAATGTATATATTCAGATCTATGTATTATGTCTTTCAATCAAAATTCAATGGTAAACACACCAACCAATTTGTTTTCTATTTAATGATGGTTGAATCTTTTTAAAAAAAAATTAGTATCCATATGGCTAAAAATAAAATACCTGAGAACGTCATGTACTAATCGTCAAATATTGTAAATTTTAAGATTGTGAAACGTTAAATCGTTAAATCATTCACAATTTTTAAAGTGATTGTACCAAAAGTTACCGTCGTCGGCAAAATCGCCGGTGTAGCAACCAGTACCTGCGTTATTTAAACCGTGCTACCACTAACAGTGGTCGCTGGACGGTTAATGGCGGTGTTTTTCTTTAATAACGTGATAATGATTTGGTTTAAATAGTACTAATGTATTTTGAAAGCGAGGACATGTGGTCTAGTGGTATCACTAGTGGTCATTTTACAAATTTTCAGACATTATGTTTGATCTCTCCTTTATACAGAAGTGGAAGAAATTTTTTTTTTTGGGATATAGGTTTTGACTATAGATCAGAATTTATCGATATAATTACTATAAAAAAAAGTAGTGTAGTTTGAAGAGAATTATATTTTTCCAAATTGTTAAATATTTATCTTTAAAGTTTTGTCAACCAAAATTTGAATTCACAAAGTCGTCTAATATCACATAACAAAATTTATGGTTAGAAATTTGTGTTGTAAATAGAATTTTATTGATGTAATCAATCACAAACAAAAGTGGTGTATTTTATATCAAGAGGTTAAGAGTTCGAATCTAGTTTCACACCATTTTTAGATTGAAATTTATATTGAAAACGATGTACTTTCATTAGTTATATTACGAATTTTCATGATTCTTTATGAATTATACAAAACGTGGATGATTGAAATAATTTTTTTTTTTTTTTTGCATTTTCTCAAAAATAAAACATTAAGAGAAGCAGAAGTTCTAACTATAAAACGGCGGCGAGTGGGCCGCTATCAATAACAACGAACAAAAATAAAATTAATAATAATTTTGAAGAATTTTTGGCTAATGAATAAGATTGGTGTCCGTCTTCACCAACTTTAACTCCTTTCTCTATTTCACACGTCTCAAACCACTTCTTCTTCAATTAATTATTCTCCCTAATTAAACAAATTTTCATATCCACTCTATTGGCCTTATTATCTCCTAAATCACTTTCTTACGAATTCGGAAGATTTAATAATTAAATCACATTACAACAGTTATAGTCACATAGATATTGTTATCTATTATGTATATGTTTTAATTTAATTATACGTTTGAAAAATCAAAGCATGTATTTTCTTTGGCATACTAACATCAAACCACCACAACAACAAAATCATGCCCATTCTCTCTCACTTCTTTATATAAACGAAACACTCCCCAAAGTATTCACCAATTCATATCATTTCTCACCTTCCAAATCTCTCCTCTCTTCTCTCTTTAGCTTATACACTCATGGGAGCTCAAGAGAAGCGACGTCGTTTTGAGCCGATATCAAAGTGTGACATTAAGGACCGGTCTAACCAAACTGTAGCTGCTGATCTAGATGGTACACTACTCATCTCTCGTAGTGCCTTTCCTTATTACTTCCTTGTGGCTCTCGAAGCAGGAAGTCTTCTCCGCGCGTTGATCCTACTCGCGTCCGTTCCATTCGTCTATCTCACGTACTTGTCCGTCTCCGAAACTTTTGCTATCAACGTCTTCGTTTTCATCACTTTCGCTGGTCTCCAAATCCGCGACATCGAGCTTGTGGTCCGTTCCGTTCTTCCAAAGTTCTACGCCGAGGACGTTAGACCTGACACGTGGCCTATATTCAACACGTTTGGAAAACGTTACATATTAACAGCGAGTCCTCGAATCATGGTCGAGCCGTTCGTTAAACCGTTCCTAGGAGTTGATAAAGTTATTGGAACCGAGCTTGAGGTTTCCAAATCGGGTCGAGCAACCGGGTTCACTAAAGGACCCGGTGTTCTTGTGGGTCGACACAAACGCGACGCTGTTTTAAGAGAGTTTGGTGGCTTAGCATCTGATTTACCTGATTTGGGACTCGGCGATAGCAAAACTGACCACGATTTCATGGCCATATGCAAGGTTATTTTTTATATTTTAGCTTTTAAAATTTAATTAGTCGTTTTCGATTATATTTATGATTTAACTACATTTAATAATACGACGTTATGAATATATAAACTATGTGTCTCTGGAAGTTGTACGTTTGAGGCAGCTTCTTTATAATAATAATTATGGTGGATCCCTATAGAGTTTACTACTCTTCCAAATAATTTTGGGGCCAAAAAAATTTCTAGCCAATCATATTTGAGTCTTTTTTGTTGAGTAGTAAATGGCGATAAAATTAGGTGTAGCTATTTAGAGTATGTATAGATATACATTTATTTGTATTTTCTTAAAAAGAATAAGTGGGTATTATTTTTCCAACTATACATTATCATTAAATACCCTTATATATTATTATTACCTTTTTGAAACTTACCTTATATTTTTCTCTATATAATTTTTAATATTATTTAAAAATACAACGTCCCAATTAAATATGTTTTTCTGACAGCTTAATTTTTTCAGGTATTTACTGAAATAACTTTCATATATACTTTAAAATTTTCTAGAGTTGTTTTGGAACCTTTTTATAAACTCTATAATAGTATATTTTTGTAAAAGAATAATAATAATTGTTTTGTAAAATTCGGAAACGGATTTTACTTTTCCTCATGTAAAAGCCATGATCATCATATTCTGTTTTCTTTTTCACTTTAATTTCTAATTTTAAGAAATTAGCACGTATATATATTTCTACATATATAATATAAAAATAAATGTATTTTTTGAAATTAATACAAATGTTTCTAACCACTAATAAATTTGATAGTACACATGTATCGCTCGTGACGACTTTGGTCTAAACTCTCCAATACAATAATTTAAATAAAAACTGCATGCTACTAAAAATTTACGTACAAACTTATCACAACCACTTTTTGTACTTTATTAATTTTATTTTTTGTATTATTGACTGCAGGAAGGTTACATGGTACCACGTACAAAATGTGAACCATTACCAAAAAACAAACTCTTAAGCCCTATAATCTTCCATGAGGGTAGATTAGTCCAACGTCCAACGCCGTTAGTTGCTCTGTTAACTCTCCTTTGGCTTCCCGTTGGTTTCCTCCTTTCACTCATCCGTGTCTACACGAATATTCCGTTACCGGAACGCATCGCCCGTTACAACTACAAGCTCACTGGTATCAAGCTAGTCGTCAAAGGTCATCCACCTCCACCGCCAAAACCTGGCCAACCAGGCCATCTCTTGGTTTGTAACCACCGATCTGTTCTTGATCCGGTGGTTACAGCTGTCGCTCTTGGCCGGAAAGTTAGCTGTGTCACTTATAGTATTAGCAAATTCTCTGAGCTAATCTCACCAATCAAAGCTGTTGCATTGACTCGTCAACGTGAGAAAGACGCAGCGAATATTAAACGTCTTTTGGAGGAAGGTGATCTCGTGATTTGTCCAGAAGGAACCACGTGTCGTGAGCCTTTTCTTCTCCGGTTTAGTGCTCTATTTGCAGAACTCACGGACCGGATTGTTCCTGTAGCGATCAACACGAAACCGAGTGTGTTTCATGGTACAACTACACGTGGCTACAAGCTCCTTGATCCTTACTTTGCTTTCATGAATCCAACTCCAACGTATGAGATTACGTTCCTTAAACAGATTCCAGCTGAGCTTACTTGCAAAGGAGGCAAATCACCGATAGAGGTTGCGAATTACATTCAAAGGGTTTTGGGAGGAACTTTAGGGTTTGAGTGTACCAATCTCACAAGGAAGGATAAGTATGCAATGCTTGCTGGTACCGACGGTAGAGTTCCGGTTAAGAAGGAGAAGACGTAATTAATATTGGTTTGAAGTAGTAAACCAATAAATAATACAAAGATTGGTATTTTTCATTTGGATGGTTAATTATCATTATTCAAGGGGAAAAAACATTGATAAGATTTTTATTTTGTTGTTGTTACTTTTTTTTTTTTATCTTTTGTGAATGTTTCTTTGATTTTTACTTTTTAGTATAATAACGGTTTCAAATAGAAAAAAAAAACTTGGATGGTATGTGTGATTGTATATAATATTTGTTGGGAAATCAAATATGTGTAAACATATTATTTTGTTATAAAATATTTTTAATGTAAATTATTGAAAAAACAAAGAACATATTTAATGTATATAGGTGTTTTAACTTTGACAGTCTGTGAGCTGACATATCGTACATATTGAATGTAATATCATACAGTAAGTCCTAACCACTACAGAACAAACGTACAATTGAATGTTATATCATAACTCATAACCATTATATCCAATTAAAATTTTCTTTTATTTATTTATATATAGTAGCTTAATATACATGATCATGGCAGTATTATATATACTTCACAAATTATTTATACATTATAAATCAATCAAGTAATTTTCGCCATGTTTTTTAATTCATATCTTTCACACAAAAAATGTTATATTCACACATTTTTTTAACAAGTTACTTTCAAACATTTTATGCAGATTAAAAAATGGTTGGAAAAAACTCTTATATATAAAATAGTATACTATATAATAAATGTGCATGTGTATGTGTTGGGTTAAATTTGGTATTGTTTGTCAGATTCAACTTTTGGAATAACAATATTTTTGTGAAACAGATAAATAAGTTGGATCATATTTAAAGTCATATCAAGTTGTATGTTGATGCAAGTACATCAAATTCATCTTAGCTAGAGTTTCATAACTATTAAAAAGCTAAATACATTAATGTAACAATGGATCCATAATCAACATCAATGTCTAAATGTTGGGTCTACAATAGTAATATCATTATGACTCGGCTATTCAATTTCGTAAAGCATATATATCTACTTAGGCAGCCTCTTAAATATTGAACAACTCTTTGTTTCGATAAGAAACTCTCCTTTATGCCAATATTGATTTTTTTTTTTTTGTGTTGCAAGTTTGCATTTCCAGTTGGTTCCAATAAGATTCGGATCTTAACCTATTTATTATATTTTTTGGATTTAATGGAGCAATTGCCAATTGCATGGATGTAGTAGCTCGTTGAAATTTAAAACATGGAAAAATCAGTTTTGATTTCATGTATTAAAAAGTTTATTACGAAATAATTAGTTTGATCCCGACATGAAAACAGAGAGTTTTAACTTCTTGATATCGAGATTGAAATTACAGACAAATTCTTAAGGACAAGCTTTCGTTTTATTGTATCTCCAAAACAGTCGAATCTGAACACCTTTCAAAACCTATTTTTAGATTCTAAGATGTTTTTCTCTGGTTTTAAATCTAAGATGTTTAACTAAATTTAAGAATAAATTCTTAAATTGTTATGATTTTTATCATCAAAGAAATTATATACAGAATTGTTTTGTTCTTGCAGAAAAATAGTCGTATGATTCGATAACCTATTTTGGCATGTATTTATTGGCATTATTTATCATACTTTTTTTTTAAAATAAGATGACTTATCATAGATTATTGGAAAATATGTCCAAAAAAAGAGAAGAGATTATTGGAAAATATGAGCTTAATATTGGGTCTACACTGGGCTCGTAAGCCCATCAAGTAAACAGATTTTGATTCGAGTTCCGGTGATGAAAAGATAATCAGATATATTTCGTGAGACCCCCTTTCTTCTTCCCACGAGAAACAATTGTGAATATTTTTGTATATTAAGTATTATTTGTTTGGCCGTCAAGTATGTGTTTACTATATAGCTTGACATGAACTGGCAAAAGTCCTGGTCTCCTCCAAAATTGTTAGTTTATCTTCAAATTTCTGTATTCTTCTGGGCTGTGACAAACAGTAGTTTAATCAGAAGATGATAAGAATATTTAAGCCGGTCACTTAAATTTATACGAAAATATTAAGCACGTCTATGCCTCCATTGCCCTTCTGTTCAATAATTGTTAGTCATTGATTTTGTTTCCACATGAGAAGTAATTAATGGCGTCTTTTCTACGAGTCATTGGTGAGTTTAGATGGAACACATTGCATCTTTGTGATCATCACTAGTCAATTCTTGTATATGTAAATTGATCATTATGTTTATTCTCTTGTTTGTTAGTACTGTCATGGGCTTTTACAATTGCGTGGTTTACTCTCTGGATGTTGATGGTATACTTAACGAACGAGATGAAGCTGAATTTGACAGATGCAGCTGCAATTGTAAATGTGTTTGCTGGTGTTTCAGCTATTGGTCATCTATGGATGCAGTTTCTAGTTGATGCATTTATTGGTCACTTTTGGATGCTCTGTCTATCTACGTTAGCATTTAGTTTCGTAAGTTCTTCACCTTCTCTTGAAAAAAAAGCACCTATCATTGTGTATCTGCTTTGAATTTATGTGCTTTGTGGTGGTTTCAGGGCTTCGGATTCTTGGCAATATCAGCATCACCACTAGTTTCTGGTGGAGGACAAAAGGCAATGTTTTATACAGCATTAACAGTTATATCATTTGGCATATTTGGAAGGTCAATCTCTTTGGGAGTATTTACAGAAGACCAAATTGAAAACAGTGGCTATAAGGATAATCCTGCAATGTTTGTTAGCTTTGTCATTGGAAATGTTGGGAACTTTGTATTCCCTTTACTTGCTGCTATTGCAATTCCTCAGATAAGTCCTTGGTTTGTAAAGTTTGCGATTCTCGCAGGCTCTGAGGTATTAGCAATGCTGATATTTCTGTCTGGTGCTTGTTCTTACAAAAGGGAAAAACCAGAAGGGAGTCCTTTGACAACAGTTTTCAGAGTCTTTGCTGCTTCAGCTTCCAAAATGTCTTGTGGATACCCAAATGACTCAACTCAGCTCTATGAAGATACCCAGTGTGATCTTGATCATATGAAGCCTCACACAAATAGCTTGAGGTTCGATCACTAGTGTTGTTGGTCCCTTCACACTTCACATGTAGGATTTCTAACAAGAGCTACATTAACGATCTAGCTCTTGTCTTGTTAAGTAACATTCTAACTTTTGATTTTCAAACTCAGGTACCTAGACAGAGCAGCGATGATACTTCAAACCGAGCCATTGGAACAACAGAGGCAAAACAGATGGAAACTCTGTCGTATAACAGAAGTGGAACAAAGCAAAAGTGTCATACGCACGGTTCCATTGTTTGCAACATCTCTCATTTCAGGGATTGTCTTCTCACTTGGAAACACTTTCTTCTTAGAACAAGCCAACCATTTTGACTCTACATTTGGATCATGGAATCTACCTCTCCCAATCCTCTTACTCTTTAGTGAAGCTGCAAGGCTAGGATCACGAGAATTATGCGTCATGGCGGCAAAACGTAGCCACAACATTGACCAATCTGAATCAACAAAACAAACCAAAACACCATATGGTATACCAGTCTCAATCATCCTATCGATTTTCTGCTGCTCCATTGCTGCACACATTGAGTCCAGGAGACTCAAAGTTATAACAACTCAAGGTTTGGTAAATGAAACAGTCCCAATGAGTGTATTCTGGCTGCTTCCACAGTACATTCTACTAGGTTCAATTACAGGAATCTACGAGAACAGCTTTGCACTTTACTTAGAAGAAACAGTGCCTGCAGAGTTAAACCGATACATGGTTCTATTGAATGTGGGCGTGTGTGGTGTTGGGATCATGAGCAACATAGCTCTTGTTAGTGTGGTTGGCAAAGTAAGTGGAGGCAAATGGTTTCAAGAGACAATAAACAAGAGCCGTTTGGATTACTATTACTGGGTTTTAACAGCTTTGTGCTTGTTTAATCTCTTGTTATATTTGTCTGTAACTTATAAATACACAATGGGCCACAAGAAAGACAGAACAGCAGAAGAAGATCGATAATTGATCGCTTATGTCTACTTGTGAATTATGTGCTTAAAGTTTCATTTGTATTTACTCATAGGCTCACGAGGTTAGGTGATTTGTTGGATCTTTGATATAAAAATGAAAATAAAAATATCAATTTATTTTACCAAATCCTCAATTATCTTAGAAGCTCAATCCAACTTTTAATATCCTAGATTTCATTACCAAAACCAAATGTATAGATATTGTTTGGTGGTTAGAATAATTTAACTAATGACTATGATATTAATAGTTGATCCTTCAAAAAACGATTCTAGAAGGCTATATATCGGGCATGATTGGAATTGTTTTTGGTTTGTTGCTTTGAAAAGCAACAATCTTTGTATGAGATTTAAATTAAACAAATCATATTTTAGTTTTTTTTACTCTAAAGTACGATTAGTTTAATTTAAATCTCATAGAAATATTTTTGCTTTTTATACAAAGATTTTTGTTTTTGAAAACAACAAACCAAAAGCAATTGCTAATTGAGAGACCCTGATTAGTAAAAATCTTTTGAAATGAAACCAATCGTATTCTAGTTTGTTTTTAACTCTAAAATATGAATAGTTTAATTCTAATATTTTACAAAAAAAAATTTACATTTTAAAGCAACAAAAGAAAACAATTCTATTCTGGTTGTCGATCTAGTTGTCAATAAAAAGAATTTCATTACCAAACAAACAATACAAAATGGTAATAGAATTATTTTCTTGTCCTTTTGGAATACAAATATATAAAACCAAGAACGTAACTTTAATTAAACCAATAGAACTTTAATGACTTTAAGAAATTTATAAAGCAGGTTATGACTTAACAGGAGGAAAAGGAAAACGAATCTAATATAATAGAAAATGAAAAAAATCAGTCAAAAATCAGATTTACAAATCAACGGTCTTGCTTTAAAGTCAAATTTGCAATTATTTGAAGATACTTCTCATAATATTACTCACCAAAAGGCATCTAAATGGATCCCACCAAACATCAATTTAAAGAACAGATTCACCAAATAATTTGAAAAGTTCCTCAATATAATAATAACTTTGAACTAAATTTTTAATCCGATAAACAAAGAAAATATCTTAGTTAAATGGTTAAATATCTATTTTCATAATTTGTTTTATCAAAACTTAACTTAAGAAGTATTTATAAGGTAGTGGCTAGGATCTACATTTCATCTACAAGTTTGTCTGGGTTCAAAACTCAAAATGTAAATAAAAATGGAAATTTCTGAAAGATGAGAATTGAAAATTGCCAAGTTGGTGAAGAACAAAAGCATATCAATGATTATGGCTTTTTTTGTTTATGGTCTTTCTTTAGGCTCCCTCTAGATTCTCATTCTCTTGTCAACTTCGAACTTCAGACAGCAAAAATATTAAATAAAACAGTTGGGAAAATAAAGTAAAAAACAAATTATAATTACTTAGAAAAAAAGTTTCGATGTTGTTGTTAAGAGAGAAGGCATCATTATCAGCACAAAGCCAGGTTTCGATTAGAGATTTGCCAGTACAACAAATTTAATAATAAATAAATATCTCTAATTAGTGGAAAAACCACTTTACTTAATTTTATCATATGCTTTTTTATATATATAAGAATTAAATCGAAACCTTTGTCGATCCAAACAAAGAGAAATTGACTTCGCAGAGCACCAATCGGATCTGGAGTGAGCAAGACGAGCTCCTTCTCAGAGCACCAAAAAAGAACCTGAATTTAACTGACAACACCCAAATTTATCCTATTACTTACAAATAGTTACCATTTTTCATTCATTGTGCAGTCGATTATGATCATATATTATAACTTTTAAATAGAGCATCTCGTTAACTAGCAATGATTGGATGTAGGAGCTTGATCTAATGTTTTGTATATGCATATATCGATGGTTTTAAACTTGTCTTTTGATTGGTTAAAGTGTTTAAATACAAAGAGTGAAATATATCAAAATTTACTTACAGTTTACTTACATTTACATTTTTGGAATCATCACTACCAAAAAATTTATTCACCTATTAATTTTCAAGATAATTTAACGAATTCAATGAAAAATTTGTGAATATTTTATACATTGTTTAGATTTTGTTTGTTAGATTCTAATTGATGTTAGTGGATATATCTTAAATACTTGATAAATTATGTTTGTTATTAAATTTTATATGTATTAGGATATGTTTTTGAAATTCTTTTTTGTTAGATTTTAATTTGTTCTAAAAAGTATATATCTTAAATACTCATGCTATATTGCATTAGTTTTGATTTTATAATATAACTTTGATATTATTAAATATAAAAATATATATATATATATATACCTTGATATCAAAGTTATTAAAAACATATGTTTTACATATATTCTATCTGTTACATTAAACTATAAATATGATTTGTAAATGACTAATAATCTCTTATTATATTATTATATAAATATGTTCTATACTTATATAAAAGGTCTCATAGAATAATCTATATGATATGATTAAAAATATCTTAATAATCACGTCAATGAAATTTAGTCATATATATAATACATGTACACATGCTTTAAGCTACATATTTTTAAGTTTAATTCCAATTATATTTAAGTATAATAAAATAATATAGTTTTCATAAATTAATTTTGAATACAATAAATCTTTAAAATAATTCTACAATTAAAATTTGATAATATTGTATCTAAACTCTAATCAATATTTAAATTCTTTGAATATATATTTGTTTTTTATTTATATTATATGGGTTAAAAAGTAAACTTATTAAATTTATTTATTTATTATAGTTAAATATTTTGAAAATGGTTTAAAGTGCAATTATTTACAAATTCAAAATCATTGTCTTAAAAAAGATGATCTTTTAATAATATAGATTTATATATACATGTCTAATATTGACACAAAGGAGACTATAAAGAGCAAGTGGGAAGTTGCAAAATATCTAGCAAAGTGAAAAAAAATCATAATTTATTAATTTAAAAATCTAACAATGAGGAATTTTTTTAAATAAAAACCTACATGATACAAGATAAATTATGACAAGCAATGTGAGCCTACAAGAGTTTAAAATCACACAAACAATCACTCAGTAATCTCTTAAAAATGATGAAATCTGATTAATTTGCTGAAAACCTCGTTGAATAAACCACGGAAAAACAGGGTAAACAAACAACAAATATCTCGAAAAATAAAATAAAAATAAGAACGACTAATGTTTTTTTTGTATATGCACACTGATCAAGAAACAAAAATAGTAAAAAATAATATTAATGATTTATTAACTCATAAACTTCACCGAGATCTTCACCTTGTGCTACATTTGGAGATACGAATTGTACGATTCGAATTGCGATGCGTTCAGAAAACTCTGCTCCTGCAGTTTTGCCATATACGGCGTCGACGACATTCCAAGTAGCGTTTCTGGAAACGCGTTTTGATTATAAAACGCAGTAGTCGTTTCATCATAAAGAGGCTGTTGACTTTCCCAATCCGACGTTTCTTGTTGACTTCCTCCAACTGACGGCGGTGAACACGGTGCGTTTGCGGTTGCGGTACTCCCGGCTGCTGCCTCAGGAGAATCAGGAATGTTAACGGTGGTGATATCGTGGATACTTGATCGGCGTTTGTCTTTGCCACCGTTGACTTGACGTATAAAATACTTTTGTGCGTGGCTCGCGACTTGGGTCGGTGTTCGTGTTGTCACGAAATTACGAGCTATGTTTCTCCAATCACCTTTTCCATATCTCTTCAATCCCATCAGAAATTGTCTACACATTCATTAACCAAACCGAAATCAAACACAAATCCCAATTAAACCAAACCGACTCCAACACATACACTTGTTATTAACCGAACCAAACACAAATTAAAACCATTACACATATCAAAATCGTACAAGAAGCAAATTATCATTTCCTCTGCTAAGTTGACCAATGGATTTATAAAAAAAATGTAATACTTTTATATATATAAAAACATGTTTTTTTGCCAAATTTTTCGTAGTCTGGTGGTTAGGATAATCCAACTAATAACTATTACATTTCGATTCATTTCTCTACAAGTTAATAAATTAAATATAGGAATTTTAAGTGTTGAGTTAAGTTATGGATCGGGTCTTATTGATCTAATATTAACAATGTTGACAAAAAAAAACATGTTTTTATATGTATCTACTACTCAATAATGTTCGTGTGTGTTCTGTCTATCTGACTAACCCATACGTCTGCCATATAGACACGCACTAAAGATGCATTTGTCTTGGTGAGTCACTGTATATTTTTCTTTTTGTCCATAACAATTGGATCGACAAAACGGATATTAAGCTATATCAGAAACAAGTCAATTAGGCTACTTAATTTTTGGCGAATGATTATATCTCTAAAGTATATAAAATATGTATATATATATATTTATACGATATGAATACTTTTATACGTATTTTGATAAAATAAAGTACTATTAAGGGCCCAAATCTAAGAGAAGAAAGTATTGACGTTAATTGAAAAAGTAGAGAGTTAAATTATTGAATTTACCTATGTTCTTCTTCTGTCCATGGAACACCTTTCTTCCTCTCATGCTCAGCCGTCCGTGCGGCGGATCCTCTCTTTCCTCCGGCGGCGGCGAAGTAATAACCATTCATATTAAACCCATTGTTTCCTCCAGCTCCTTCGTAGCCTCCCCAATCAAGTGTAAATGACTCAGAAGCATAACCAGGGATTGGTATAAGACCAGCTTCGATGTCACTTACGTCTTCTTCGAGTTCTCTGTATTGTTTGATAACATCTCCGACTGTTTTTCCGGGAAGCATAGCAGCGACTTTGAACCATCTGTCTGGTGTATCTTTGTCGTATACAGCTAAAGCGTTTTCGAATTTATTGTTTTCTTCAGCTGTCCATTTGGTTCCTCTGTTCTCTTGGAATAACCAATTTGATGTTTCTAAGTATGTTGCTGGTGACATAACTTCGATTCCTCTGTTCATCATTTCAACGATTGTTGATTGAATTAGGAAAGGAACAAAACAGAGATTTTGATTTTGTTTGTAATGGTGGAACTGAGAGAGAGAAAAGTAGAAGGATTTGATCAATCAAAATGGCATTTTTGAAATGGAATCTAAGAGAAAGAGAGAGAGATGAGCATCTAAGCTTAAAAGAATCAAAGAGTTAAGAAAAAAGGAAGCTGCTTTTTCCAGAGTCTAAGGACAAGAAGAAGAAGAAGAAGTAAAAAGATTCGATCTTTGAAGCTTAAACCAATTCCTTAATGACCAGATCCGAATCCAAGCAAGGCCCAAGAAGAAGAAAACAGAGGATCTAATATTTGAAACACAAACCCAGATGAGAGAAATGGAGATAGCTCGAGAAATTGAATATGAACAAAATCGAACCTTTGTTGTTGTTCTTTCTTTCTCTCAAACTCTCAAGTCGGGAAGCGTCGAGAGAGAAGAGAGAGAGAGATGTATATGGAAGAAGAATGATATGAGAGTGAGAGGTGAGTTAAAAAGCTGTTGAGCTGTGATTGTCTGTGTGTATTTCCCAGACAAAAATTTCTGAGCTTTTTTATTTTTATTATTTTTATTATGATCTACGAGTATTTATATATTAATTAATTAAATCACTTTAATCTACCTACAACTTTAGTAAACGTTATTGCATTTTTTTAAAAAAATTATATACCACTTATGCAGAAACAATTATAACCAATTTTTAAAAATAAAAATAAGACTAATGTTTTTATAGTTACAAAAATTGAAACAAGACAATAATGTATGCTTTTCTTCAGTATTGGTATAAAAGTGGTGATAATGTTCCATGTAATGAAAAAAAAATAGTATAGCTCATAATATAAACTCTAACACACATAATTATGTGATTATTTGTAGTGGAATTCAAGTAAAATATATAGTAGAAATAAACAGTTAATTATTTGACTAAATTACATTTTTCTATGAATAAACTATTTTTTCTGTTAAGAATATGTATTATGCAAATGTGAGTCTGTAAAATAACTCATCAACTTTACTACAACTTGTTTTGATAAATATTTCTTTAAATGCAATATTGGTAAATATGAAACATTATGGTTATATGCTGTTTTCCAATACCATTATGAATATTGACGCAAATAGATAAGATGCTTTATAAAATTATAATGTTAATGTATACTTTATATGATACTTAAGTAAGTATTTCACATCAACATAGTACAAAAGCTATTAGTATAATTCAAATTGAAATTATAAAATACAAAAGTTTCAATTCAAAGTGAGATTAGTTAATATAAAAAAAAAAACATTCTTTTTAATTTTCTTTCCGTTGAACCTTTTTCAATTCAATCAACCAATAAACACTCGTCCTTGTATTGTTTCTGACATAAACCTTCACATAAATCAGGACAAGACATGTGTCATCTTTGAGTAAGGCAAGTTACACGTGTTTAGATCTCATTAGCTCTCAAATAACTTATACAATTTTATGAATTCGAGGATCTTTGATTGAATTTTTATTAATTGTTTTGTTTTACCCATGAAAAACTCTTACTAATGAGAGTGGGTCTTTGCGGCTAAACGTTGGCTAATAATAGGTCGAAACGTTGAGCCAATCAGAGACTTCGACAAGACATATAAACGAGGAGCAATTCTCATTGGCTAGCAAGATTTAAGGTCGGTGACAAAGGGTAGTTTCGTAATTCAGCATGGTGTTGACATTTAACCTTTTTGGCACATGAGTTGTTTGTTTGTATATATATCGAGATGCTTTATAAAACAAAAAAAAAAATTCCTAGGTGAATGATTTGGTGACAAGAAGACTGTTTGAATACTATAGTTTTGGACCACAATTTCGATAACTAAAAATAATTTGGAGGATGTGATTAAATATAAATACTTGAATTAGCATGCTAGGAAACAGAAAAAGAGCATATTCTTCCATAATTCATATTATATCAATTTGATAAATATAAATGAAGTACAACCTAAGACCTATGTCATTAGTATAATTGGAGGTATACTTTCTCTTTATTACATATTCATATTAAGCAATGTTTTACATATTTTTGTTTTGTTTTATTATTTCAATGTAATTACCTGTGAATGTAAAAATGGTAAAATATCATTTTTTTATTAACTATAAGCTTAATAAACCTTTTTTTGTATTACCTGTTTAGTGTCAAAAAGAGATTTATTGGATAACCATTACAAAATATAGTGATTAAATAGTTTTAAAGATTAATATGGGTTAAGTTGACAAAAAAAAAAGAAAAAAGATTAATATGGGTTTTGGTATGAAATCATAAACAACCTTGCAGGACTTCAAAGAAGAGAGTCAATATATAATGATGATACTTTGCTTAAATTATTGGTTCAGCAACAACATTTTTTAAGCACCAAAATATCAAATATTTAGTGTCATAATTGTGTGTCTAAAGATAACCAGGTTGTAATAATGGAGTTTAGTGAGAGATCGAAGCTTAAACTGATTAACGTAGAAAAATATAGTCATGAATCATGATGATGATGATATTTTAAGATCATCCAAAGTCTCAAATAATAGTATTCAGGTTTGTTAAAGAACTAGTATTCTGTTATAGTGTATAGACATTGTTGCAATGTGAAATATGAATTTCATAAGTAAAATGTTTATTTTCTCGTAGTTTATTAATTCTATTTATTTTGTTTTTTTTGTTTTCATTTATTTATGTATTCGAAACACTTAGGAATGACGCCAAGAAACATGTGATGATCTAGTTGGCTTGTTCTTGATTTAACTAGATACGAGGTGGTGAGTTCGAATCTCATCCTATTCTATTTGAAAAACTTAAGCTATAAATCGAGCTTTACTGTCGATCCAATAGTTATTTGTTAGAAAAAAAAAGCAATTAGGATTGGGCGATCGTATAGAAAACGTAAATTAAATATATGTGAAAATGCTAATTGATATGTTTAACTGATACTCATAGTCTTGTTAAGGGACCACACTTACTTTCTGGGGCACTAATCAATTTCTAAAAATAAATAAACAGGCATGATTTATTTATATAAATGGGTTAGGTAGCTTAAGTGACCACGCCATAACAGACAATAATTTTTAATAAACTGTTAAATTTTCTTGTATTTTTAATACTGCAGTTTGGAATTCTTCGTATTGGTCTAATTTGAGACAAAGATTAATGTTGGTCCGTTGGGGTTTTAACTATCAACTTTATGAAAATATCTTAAGATTTACAATGACTCGACGCATAAGGTCACATGCCACTTTCCTACTATCTTTTCTTTGTTTTTAATTGTTGACGAAGTATGATTTATAACCTAAACTATAAATTCAATTATACAGGGTTATACGATTACTTGAAATTTAATTTGGTAGAAAAAACTGTATAGATAGATATTAACCACTTGGTCAAATTCAGTTGCTCACTATTTTTTATTTACCTGTTACATAAGATTTTCAACTTTGAACATTTCATTTATCATCAAATATTTAAGTCTATTCTTTTTCAAAATCAATGTTACCGAAATTGTTATCCACGATATTTTCTGATTTTTCAAAGTTTCCAATAAAATCTAGTGGTTTGTTGTACTAACTTAAACATTAGAAAATATTCGAAAACATTATTTTCTGTTGCATGAAATTTATCTCCAGTGGATTACGATACAAATATAAAAACACAAACCTATTAATAAATATAAATGTTTGAAGATGTAAACAACATGTTAATTTAGGTAATTGTCTGGAATTAGCAAAATTTTAGGATTTGAAGTTATAGAATATTTCGTCTCTAAACCACATTTTATACACACGATTTCAAGATGAAATATATTTCATTGTAGTTTGTCTATTAATTTCTTTACGTATTTTAGAACATGCGATAGCTAAACTAATTCATTTAGAGGCAAGTGGATGCCCTCAACAAAACCGATTGTTGACGTAAATTTTGTGATAGGCTGAGCAAAATGTCTAAACTAATACTATTATTTTAGAGAATTTATGTTTTCGCAAACTTTATCTATCTCATAATATATGTTCAAGATAGATCACAATAGTTAAAAAAAACTTGTAAAATTACTAAAAATATTCATATATTGTAATTTGTAATTGACATGAAAATATAATAGGGTTAAATGAAGAAAATAAATCAGTTTTTTTGCTTTTTTTTTTTGGTGTTAGAACCTAAATTAAACATCATATATTTAAACCGGTTTAAACTAAACTGTATAATCAACATCTAACTAATCCAATACTAAAAACATCATTTATATTAAACACAGAGGGAATATATAAGTTTTTGATGTGGAAAATATGTGATTCTAGAAAAAGATCCACATAAACAATTAATAGATCAACAAAAAATATTGATTCTCAATATTTTAAAGCAATCGTTTTATAAATTTCAGTTTCATTAAATAATAAGTATGATTTATTGTTCAATAATTTTTTTTGGCAACAATTGGAATGATAAAGTCTGATCCATACCACAAACTTTCTCAAAATCCTAAACAATATTACATAGAGATCAGACAACTCCCTAAAACTGAATTCTGGTAATAAACATAAATAATTTTAACTATTTGACCAAATGTATTTTTGCTTATTAGCTATTGATGTATTAACTATCACATAATTTTAATTCTGCATATAACATGTTAAAAAATGGTCAATATACATGCAAAGCTTAAGTGGAAAACGTTAAGTAGCAAAGAGCCTTAACAACATATCAAATTTTAATATGAAACGCCAGATATTTTAACACTTAAAATTGAATATATTAATAAGATGTTCTCCACAACTACACTTTAGAATATTAGAGTTGTTTAAATAAAATGTCAGTTGTTTGTCCACCACTCACACCCAACACACGATTATTTTTTTTCTGAATATTTTAATTAATACATTCATAATAATAAATTGAGTAAAGCTATTATACGTTGTTTTAAAATATTGGAGTGGTGCAAGACAATTACTAGTTTTGTTCTAAATATTATTATTGTTGAGTTTCCTCAAAGGGAAAGCATCTCTTATTTCCGAATGAGGACACTTTTTTTTCCCCAATAATTTATTTTGTTATTAATCAATGCAGGTTGGTAAATGAACATAATTATTATATATTACTTAATTCATCTTTGATACAGATCTCAGACCTTTTTAGGTTTCTTTTCTGTTTTCGTTTTACAGTACCTAATGGTTTAGCTACAAAGCCTACGATCATTACAATAATTTTTTTTTGTTAAAACGATCATTACAATGATATTTGCTCTATTGCTTCTTTATATATATTTCTTTGCACAAAAACTATATAGATCCTTTTTTTTTTGTTAAACTGCTTAAAATTATATAGATCTTACGCAAGAAAATTCAATATAGATGCTACACTTTTTTCTTCGGTCGCATAATTAAGATGAATCTATTTTGGGGGTCAAGGAGTAACTTTATTTATGTCACTTAATTTTTTATGAGTCCTACATTAACAGTGATCTAATATATTATATATCAGAAATAATTACATAAATATGAAACACATAAACAACTTTTAATCTATCTTTAAGTCAACAAAATCCAACTTATAATAGATTCCATATAATTCTATGAGATGAAGTTAAAGTTAAATAAAAAAACGTACTTTACAACATATATTGGATTAAATTTATGTTAAGATTTGATCATGTAAAACTTTTATTTATTAAGCATAATTTTTAATTAAAAAACTAACTTCCTACCAATATATATATATATATATATATAAATTAGCTGGACCATCAAATATATGTATTTAAGAAAAAGAAAGAAAAAAAAAGATGACCAACTACATATTTTAGTAAGAATTATAAAAAATATTTTATATTTATTTAGATACATATTTTAATTAATATAAAAGCAACTTATTTTCTTCACATGAAACTATTTGTTGTATTTTTATAAAATTAGATATATAATAATAATAAATCAACATTGTCATAAAACCAATAATTGATTTTAAAAAATGTGGATTCTGTAAAGCGACAGCAAAACAATTGAGGTATTGTAGAAATAATAAAGAAATAAAATAAGAAGAATATAAAAATGAGGAGGCAAACAGAAAAACGACACGAAGTTGAGAGTAAATAGGGAGCACTGGCACACAATTTGACCCACCGGAACGACAGCCGAAGAGTGCGAGCGTGCCTGTAGGGATCCCACTCATTATGCGTTCCACACGCTTTCTACGTTAGTGCCTTTGCACATATCATTTCTTTTTATTTTTCTAGTCTTATTATATATATTAGTTTTCTATATATTATTCTAAGTAGGAATCCATATATGGGGCATATTTGACCATATGATATAAATATATAGCTTAAGAATATTATTAGATTAAAACCAATCTATGTATGTGTATATAAGATTGTGACCATCATATTAATAAGATGAGAAACCTTTTTCCAAATCTTTACATCATATTTTACGTTCCAAGTTATATTTTCGGGCACCAAGCAATTAAATAACAGGATCCTCATAGTCTTTTGGAACAACACAAATTTCGTTGTTGTTGTATCACTAGATTATCTAAAATCAAATTACAATGTAAAAGAGAATGAAACTTTTATATGTTCTTTTAAAAAAGGTTATTAACTATATGTTATCATTAATAATTAGAATTTACATATTTAAATATTTTTAGCCTCTAAAAAACTATAAGAATTTTACATTTTTGTGTTAAATAATTTTTTATAAACAAGGCGGTAATAGTTTAGAAATATTAGGACTGAGACTTTAAGAAAACGGTTTTAGAGTATAAATTCACAAGAAGTTCTAGGAAGTACAAGTGAACATTAAGTTTATACCTACTTATTTATGTGTTTAGCAGTTTTTTATGGACTAATGAACCCAAAGTTAATTAGGTGATAAAAACTTGGATCACCATTATTATCAATAGAAAATTTGGTAACATGAGATGTAAAGAAAAGCATTATGCTTAAAAAGAAATTATATGTATATTCGATCTAGAAATAGATATATTGACGTCCATTTAGTTAACTTTATAGTCTTGTCGAACTTCATATGTATTGACGTCCAAAATTTACAAAAAAAATTAGTGCACCTAGCCATTAACTAAGTGATGCTGAATGTGGTAGCAATAATTATTAAGCAACTTTAAACATACTTAATGAGCTCATTTGGATTATTCTGTATTTGTGAGAGCACTTTTGAGCTAGATCTGAAAACAAAAAGTTCGTTTTCTACTAACTTACTCTATTTCAGTTTCTTAATTATAACATACTTTTTTTTTTTTGTCAACTAATTATAACATACTTAATCTATAAAATTTGTGGATCAAAGTTGTCGTGAATTCTTGTCATTTAGTTATCTTTAATCACATGGTCTCCTTAATCACAAATTAAGAGTTAAAAAACGGTGATTAAATGCTTGTGTCTAAGGAGTTTAAAAAGTTAGAATTCCTAAATTGTAAATATATAAAGACATTTACAAAACAAAGAAAAAGTCGAACTCCTCTCAATTTGATTATTTAATAGTCGAACTAATCTTTTTAGTATCTGTAGTTTGATTTTTCTCAATTACAAATGAAAAAACAAATTTATGAAATGGGTTTTAGGTAATGGATTAGTCTTTAGTATATATGTCCTACCGACTCATGAATCGATTTCATCTTATTGTATATAAAAAATAAAAATATAGAGTTTTAGAGATAAATTTAAGTTATGAATCTCAATTCAAAAAAAAAGGAAAAAAAAAGCTACCTACCTAACCTAAATGTAGATTATAAGAAACTCCAGTTTCATGGCAGCACAATGGAAAAGAAAGCTAATTAAGAAATAAAACGAATAATTGAGATGATAAAACGTCGGTTTATTAGAGGGCGGCTTAAGGTCAAGGTCAAAAGCTCATGTGTTTCAAAAGGCCAATTTAGATATAACCCTCATATATATACTTCTGTTGTTTTCTTGAATTTATCTAATGCACCGCTTAATCAATCATTTTATCCATTTTTTATTTTTTTGGCAATATATTTAACGTTAATCCTCGTATTAATCAAGAGCTTAACATTGTCCTAATCCCACATGGCTATGGTCTACCTATGTAATAAAATATGTTGTAGATGGTCAAGAGAGATAAAATAGACAAATTTGTACGACACTTCTTCTTAAGGGATAGTACGTTTTCTATGGACATCCAATTAATTATACAACGTTAAGCTTGATTAAATTCTTCATGTGCAATTAATTGTCTCTTAGCTTTTAAATATACTACTAAAATATTCTTATCCGTTTTGTTTAGACGTTCTATAAAATGTTTTAGATGAATGTGAAGAATATATAAATGATCTCTACAGCTTTCAGCATTGTTTTTGACCAATATGAGTTTAATATAAGTCAACTAACAACTAGCAAACCGATTAGTGTTAACTTAATGGTAGGACCGATTTGGGACAAAACATAAATATGTCAGTTTTTTTTTTTTTTTTTCAACATTGGACCACAATAAACCGGTTCATTAGTAAAGTTTCTATATAATGTAGGCGGTGAGACTTGATCTCTGGTTGTGCAAGTGCACATATCTTATGTGGACTTATCGTCTTTCACTAGATTAAAAGCCACTTGCAAATATGTCAGTTTTGAATTTGATTTCTGTTGAAAACTAAAATACAATTATTTTATTAGACAAAAATGAGATTATATCTTAAATTTCAATAAAACTAGAGTCAAACTAATTAGTACGAATTTTCTGGGGATTAATTGATTTTCAACCCGCATATTTTCGTTTAAACAAAAAAAACTAATAACTAGCTAGTATAAAATTGACTTCCTTTGGGTTCAATCGTATAACTAATCGATTACTGTTGCATATATGTTAGTTAAGTCACAATCTGTATCAAAGTCGTATAAACACTTCTCTTTAATTTTGTGGTTGTATAACTAATATCCTTCACGGGGATTACGTTTCTTCTAATTAGTAGAATGTTTGATGATATTTTTTTTTTCAACTGGATGATATATAAGAGACTCATAAGAATTGAGTACAAAGCTATATCACTAAATTATAAATTAATTCTCTAAAATGACAGACGAGAATATTAACCTTATGATTAAGAGATTTCAGGATTACATTACATTAATGTCTGATGATGTTAAAGAAAACTAGTATAAAATTTAGATATATCATCATAATAATAGAAAACAGAAATAAATCGTCAAAACATTTCATACAAAACGTTATTTAATGAAATAATAAAACATTAATTAGTTTCATATTTTGAAACCGGATGGGTTGGTTTGGTTGAATAACTTGGACATAAGTGAAGGTGTAATAAAATACGCTGTCGGTACACATACCATCTACCCAAATTTCATCTAACAATAAAGTTGTTGGACCAAAACAATACAAATAAAACTCATGGGCCATGTTAAAGTTAAAGTTTGTGTTGGAGTCGACAAAATTAAAACAATGGAATTTCGATATAATGATTAAAAAAATGATAAAACAATGGATTTTGATATAATGATTAAAAAATGATGATAATACATTGCTCTTGTTTTTGTTGTCAGATTTTCTTTCTCTTTATTAAAAGTTTGTTTGAGCCAAATAAATCAGACCTTTTGCTTTGCTCAAAAAATAAAAATTTGTCAACCAACAAAATCCTCTCATTGGTCTTCTTTGACGTGGCTTAATCTTTTGATATATCTTGTTGTTTAATTTTGAAAGATTTAACACTTAGGATAATCCTTAGGCGGTGGCAAAATCGATTCGTTAGGTCCTTTGCCGTTTTCCACTAAGAAAGCCATCTTTAATCCCCACGTCGTGTGTACCTCCAAGTGACAATGCATGAACCAAACTCCTATAATTCCAACATTTCAATCCATCAATTGTATAATATATAGTATTTGACTTATTACCATAATAATATTGTTTAACTCATAGTTAGTGTAGCTGCAAACTGAATCATAAAATGACAAGAGAAGATATGTCTAGAAGAAATTGTTCTACGACCTAAACCAACAATAGTATTAACATTTGGTTAGATTTTAAACATTGATTTAGTGAACGTACCGGGATTATCAGCTCTGAATCTGATGACGACCCATCCACCAGATGGAACTCCGACTGTGTTTCGTTCCACTGGATCAACCAAATTGAAGTTTTGTGGGTCTTTCTTGGGGTTGAAGTTACCTAATCCACGACCTACTTCAAAAACGTTAAAACCGTGAAGATGAATTGGATGGTTCTCAGGTGAGATGATTCCGGTATCTTGGAGGACTAACTGAACTGTGGCGTTGTACGGTAGTTTATAAAGCCTCGTGCCACTTTGTGTGGCCATATTGGCCACTGATCCTCCGCTATAGTTGAAAACGTGTGGTGGGTTTTTGGGGAAATCTGTTGTAAAAACTCCGGAGATATTGAAGTAATGAGCTCGGAGCAAAGCGATTTTAGGCATTATGAAGGTTACATTGTTGATGCTAGCTACAACACGGCTTCCGTTACCAGCCTTGCAAGTTGGACATGCGTTAAGTCCAAGACCAACGGTGAAGAATAGGTGATGGTCGATGGTGGTTGGGAAGAGGGCAGGGTACTTCTTAGAGTTGAGACTACGAAGAGAGTTTGTAAAGTTATTGGCAATGATTGTAGCGTTTTGCGGCGGAGGAAGTGTCAGGATTGTTTTGGAGGAGGAGAGTGTTCCAGAGTAATGAACAGTTGCTGTGGCGGTTACGTTATCGACTGCAATTGGAGCGTCCATGAAAGGGGAAGCGGTTAAGAGGTATTTTCCGGCGGATTTTGAAGTGGTTAAGAGAACGTTGGTGGTTTGACCGGGAGCTATTAGGACGGTGTCGGTTTTGAACGGTTTAACGTAGCAAGCATCGACTTCAACCACCGTGAAAGTATGACCGGCGACTTTGAAAAAGAGCTCTTCATTAAGTGCAGCATTGATTAGCCGTAGCAGATAGGTTTTGCCATTGTCTACTGACAGTTTGTAACCTTTGGATACAGAAAGAACCTTTCATAATTAGCTTCTTTTTGGTTAAAGTCGGTTTAAGAAATCATGAAAAGTTAAGAAATTTACCTTGAGATGGACAGTTTTTAACAGGACCAGAGTGACCATTTATCATATGAGCATCAGAGACATTAGGAGCTAATCCAGACTTAAGTGCCTCGTTAATAACATTTTCAGTATCTGATTTCCACCATTCACCTAGAACGATGACTCTCTCATGGTCTGGTTTAGGGAAAGGATAAGGAACACCACGTTTTGGAAGGATCACTATCGCACCGTTAACGGTGGCTCGGAGCCAAAGGATGTGAGCATGCCACCAGAGAGTTCCTCGTTGGCCGGTTAAGGTGTAGTTATATAAGTAAACTTGACCTGGCTGGATTGGGCACTGAGTTATGTAAGCAGGCCCATCGGCCCATCCAGTTCTAAGTTGTTTCACACCATGCCTGTTCTCAATCATACACAGTTAACAATCAGTTATATAACTACTTTATTAATGATGATTAACATGAAGGTTAAGTAGGAGCTAGCTTACCAATGGATCGAGACGTTGTACTTGACGTGGTTAACGACTTTGATGAGTAACGTGTCGTCTTCTCGTGCGTAGATTGTAGGACCTGGATATTTACCATTGATGGTCACGATTGGCTTGCTTGAACATAGTCTAGTTGTGTTCTTCATCACCACCTGCGTGGTTTCAGACACGAACATATGTTAAAGTTCACATACATACATGAAGATATGTAAATGGAACATTATTAGAACATATATAAGCTTACGTTAAACTTGTAATGGCGAATCATGCTCTCTGATGGAGCTGGGAAGACAGATAAGAAGGAAACAAGAAACAAAAACCAAACCATATGAGACCCCATTTGTGTCTCTTTTCTCTGAACTCTTGTTGATGTGTGTGTGTGTGTTTTAGTCTTTGTCTCTCTGTTTTTAAGATGAATACTGGCCAACGCAAGCTTATAAAGGAAGAGGAAGAAAAAGATTGGAAAGCAGAGAAGGAGGCGACGTCGTTTTAGGTGGTAGGTCGAACCAAAATCCAATTCTTTGTTATTAAGATTTCCCATTCTCACCTCAACCAATCTCCCTGACCAAACACAAGATTAATTCAAAATATTACATATTTATTGGTATGTGAAGTTTATGTTTGAACTCTTTTGGATTAATTTTATAAAACCTAAAATTGTAAAATGCTTTTTTTTTTAGTTATAACTAAAGGCTTGATTGACATATTTATCTTATTTAACATGCGAAAATAACTTGTTCAATTATTTTTCTTATTTCAGTCTTAAGTTTTCTTATTAACAATAATTTTTACAATCAGGTCTGCAGTCAATAATTTTAGTGCATATATGTAGTTTAGTCTTATTTAATATTATTATCTGACGTCTAGTATTTGTTACTAGTACATGTAGTTTGGTAATTATATGGACTACTAACTAATCTTGGAGATTGTTCACTTGAATGTAAATGAAAGAGTAAATATAAGTTATTATTGTAATCAGCTTGCAAATTAATTTATTGAGTTTTATTTATATAGAACAAGTATGTAGTATTGTGCCGAATAGTCTACAAATTGGAGCAGATGAATAAAAAGAGCTCATTTATGTATGATAGATTCTCATTATGGATTTGTAGCATTATTTTCTTTTTTTATATAGCTTGAAATTGATGTTCAAATTATTTTTAATCTTTTCGATAACAGTGCACCAACAGCTAAACGTTTACTTGTACATGTCAATTTTCCCTGGTCAAGACTAATTAAAAGTTAATTTATATGATATACGTAATTTATTTAAGTACAATTCATACGTCAATTGGTATTTATGTATTACAATCTTTCAAAATCATGACACATTATAAGCAATCTAAATGCTTATGAAGTCTTTTTTTTCTATAAAATAAATATATTAAAAGGTGAATTTGCAAAATGACAGATAATTGTGAAATTGGCAAAATGACAATGCTAATATGTTAATTGGTAATCTAACTTTTGTTTCTAAATTTAACCCTACATTCTTATCTGCAACAGTGAATATAATTAAAATAGAATATGGTGTCAGAAGAAAGAAAGACATATGAAATTATTTAGAATGCTCCGATGATCAGATAATAATTTATATAACACGATAATGATATAGATAACAGTACAATACAAATTATACACGATAACAAGTCGTGTAGATTGATAATTTTTTATTTAAACACATAACAAGATGGATATATAGAAATAACTGGAAGAATTAGGATGAATAAAAGGGGGTTTAGAGAAAGAATATGAGAGGGTTGTTGGATATATATAAGTAATGGATAATTTATGCTGATAACTATAAATCTATTGTAATAAATTTGAAAATAAACATACAACACATAACACAAACACATATTACATTATAGGGCTAATTTGGCCGCATAACCTACAATTTTCTCGTTTGTCATTTTGCCAATTTCCAATTTATCTTTTGTCATAAACTCATATTAAATCTCTTGCTAATTAAAATATATAGGCAACCAGAGAAAAATTGACTATTGTTCTTAATTAATAGTTGACTAGGTTTTATCTGATAATTAATTATAGGGACTTTCATCCAAAATACCCCTTCTAAAAACATAATTATATAAACTACCCACTTTTTGAGACCTTGTATCATCTACCCACTTTCTATCTCTAAAAAATGTTTTTGCCCCTAGGGAAAGGAGACGTGTTGTGTGTCTTGGGGTAGCGATTGCTTGGCTCAATGCTGACCAAATAAAAGGGCAAAGAAACACAAATATATTTTTAAAATAAATAAAGAAGTTTTGTTGAAAATGACAGTTTCGAAGAGAGAGAAAAGAAGGTCAGGTCGATCAAAGTTTGTGTCCTTATCTAAATCTTATATTATCCCAAACCCTTCTCTCGAGGCATTACAATTATAGGCAATGTACATGTCTTTATGAAAAGCATATCTATGTATGTGTTTTGTCATTAAATTATGTAGAATTATGAATGCTATGTCCATGTCATGACATTAAATTATGCAGAATTATAAATGTTATGTCCATGTCCTTATCCAATAAATGGATGAACACTCATGTCCATGTCTTTCACCTTGAATGAACATGGATATCACATGAAGTGATGGAAAATAAGTGGCCATAAACAAAACAAATATGTGAAATCTCCATGTCCCTAGCTAAATCATATATTTTCCTATATAGTACACAAATATACACGTAGAAACAAATATTTTTCCATGTCTTCTCGTTAAATGTCCATGTCCGTGTCCTTAAGTAAGTTATATATTTGTCCATGTATGCTGGCCAAATTACGAATTATGAATGCAATGTCCATAGTGATTACTCATGTCCATGTCTTGCACCTTGAATGGTATGAGGTATATTTATGTCCTCAATAAATTATATAGCGTTTCTGTGTATGTCCATACATCAATATAAACGTTGGTCCTCTAAAAGGTGTCTATATGGCTATGATAGTAATATCGAAGTCCATACAACAATGTAAACACATATGTCATTGGAAAGGCGTTTGTCTATGTCAATCCCATTAATATCCATGTCGATGAATGAGAAATGTGAACACGAAGGTGTTCATGTCCATTACTAAAATATTTGTCCATGTTCCTCTGTGACATTATATAGCAATTATGTCCATTAGTTAGTGATAAATATGGTCACATCCATTAAGAATACATTTGTCTATGTCCCTTATAAATTATATAGTGATTCTGTCTATGTCTATACTGCAATATAAACATTGGTCCTACGAAGGTGTTTGTATGGCCGTGACGGTAATATCCATGTCCATACAGCAAATTAGAGAAATTTGTCCATGTCCATGAATGGGAAATGTAAACACGAAGGTGTTTATATCCAAAACTAAAATGTTTGTCCATGTCCCACTGGGACATTATATAGCAATTATGTCCATTAGTTAGTGATAAATATGGTCACACCTATTAAGAATACATTTGTCCATGTCTCCAATAAATTATATAGCGTTTCCATCTATGTCCATACAACAATATAAACGTTGGTCCACTGAAGGTGTATGTATGGCCATGTCGGTAATATTCATGTCCATATAAAAATGTAGATAAATTTGTCCATGTCCATGATGGGAAATGTAAACACGAAGGTGTTCCTGTCCATTACTAATATGTTTGTCCATGTCCCGCTATGACATTATATAGCAATTATGTCCATTAGTCAGTAATAAATATTGTCATGTCCATTAGGAATACAATTGTCCATATCGGCAATAAACACTACAAAAAAAGTTCATATTGATAGCACATTGGGATAACGCACTTTGCTATACTGCTATTGTAGATAAGTTTTAATTTTCAGTTTAGATATAATAGCATTTAATAAATGCTAAGAAAATATTTACACTAGGCGCGATAATAACATCACTTATTCCTCCAAACACTTAGTGAAATTTTGACAAATCCTCTTTACTTTTCAGTTCCCCTCTTTCACGACTAAACCTAATTTTCCTCTCAAAAATTTCTCTCTCAGATTTTTACCGAATCCACTCTCCCAACCTTAGAAATCTTTGTCTCTGACCAATAACTAACCTCTTTTCATTGTCATCGGTCCTATTTTCGCCATAATCCGTCTGCTTCGAGCTCCAATCAAAGGTAAGTAGATTTTCACCTTTAGTTTTAATTTGATTTCTTACTCTCGTCGGCCATATTATATGATTTAATAATCTTTTGGAGACATATTCTAGGTTTGTGTGAATGCATGTAACAATTTCTTTGTCAATTGATTCTGTAAAAATATATAATTTTCCGATGCATCTTCGAGCCTTAGTCGAGTTTTCTCTTTATTCTGAAATCGCTTATTACTTAGTTAGATTCTGAGTATCTAATTTTGTATTTTGTGAAAATATATGATTAAAATCAACAAACGAGATATGATTTTGTGAAAAGATATGATTTTCCTATGCATCTTTGAGCTTCAATCGACTATTCTGTTTGTTCTGAAATCGCTTATTACTTAGTTAGATTCTGAGTTTCTGATTTTGTGATTTTGTGAAAAGATATATTTGAAATCAACAATTGAGATATGATTTTTGTGAAAAGATATGATTTTCCGATGCATCTTTGTTAGATTCTGAGTTTCTGAAATAAGTTCATTAGTTATTCTGAGATTCTGAGTGATAGCTATAAGGAAAGAAGAAGGAAACAAATTCCTCATACTTGTAGTCGCAAATGAATGGTTAGACTAGCTGAAGAAATGCTAAGTACAACCTGATTCTGTGTTTTATATATTTGATGTTATGCATACACTGCTTTAGACATTTTGTTGACTTGTATGCAGAAACATAGTAGTGGAGACCCATCTGAAGTGTCTAGGCTAAAGGTTTTGGTTAAGTTGTGTACAAGAAAGGATGGTACACCTATGAATACAAATGCAACTAAGAAGATTGTGAGTACTAGATTAAAATTTTATCAATTTTTCATGAAGTTTGATTTTATTATTACTTATCAAGGCATTTGTATCTGTTGCAGCAAAGGGCAGTTGAGATTATTAGCAATGACAGACCATCCACTGTAACGTATGAAGCGCAAGACACACTTAGTCAACTATTAGGCCCTGATAATCATGGTCGAATGAGAGCGTTGGGCAGAAACATGACTAAGACGAAGTTACAATGTTTCCAAATTAAGAACAACTATGTGGAAGCAATGTTGCAGAATCAAGTCCAGCTACAACAAAAGGTCAATGAGTTAGAAGATGAATTTTCAAAAATGAAGAACCAGGTTTGTATTTGATTTATACATGTGGTATTGTTGAATTATCTGATGTTTTATTTTGACTTATTGTCTTTTGGAACTTTAATGTGACAGAGACATGAACTGAAATTGGTGAGAATTCAGCTGCTAGAATAAGTAATCTATTTCGCTTCACTTTTACTTTTTGAGTTAATTAACTTTCTATCATTAATTTCTGGTGAAAATTTTTCTAGAGTGTGAACAAGAGATCAGAACCAAAGTGTGTGCTGATGGATTGGTGCAGTGGTGATGGTACAGTGGCTGAGGGTCGTATTATATCAGCTGATCCGAATGACATAGTTAATGGTAGTGATTTAGGCCCCTTGGATGTTAAAGTGTTAGTTGAAACTGATATCATGCCAGAAGCGTTCCTTTGGAGACCTATGGATAATATCTATACAATTAAATAAGTTGTTGGACATATGATTGCATGGCATGCGTCTAGGTGTATTAATTTAGAAGAGAAGGTCCAAACAGAAGACATTGTGCAACTAGTATAGTATATGAGTATGTAATATACACAATTACAGCGATTTATGTACAATTAACACTTAACGCTTGTTGTTTGAATGTGACTTCACAGGGACACTGTAAACTACTCGATTTGTCTGATGATGGTGTAGTTGTCGCTGAGGGACATTGGCAGACACAAGACCCGAAGGCATTGGTTTATGGACTGCCCCTTGGACCAAAGACAGTTAAAGTATTTGTGGATCTGGTACATATGCCTGAGACATTCATATGGAGGCCTACGATTGATGTGACATACCTAGAAGATTGCCTAAAGTCTTTTGTAGCATGGTTTGCAGCTAAAGTTATATTTTTGGACACCACAGATGCAACAACTATTAAATCAGTAGGAGAAAAATCAGTAGCAACAGCAGCAGCATGAGGCTCAAAGTCTCCAATTGTGACATTTCCACCAGCATGTACAACATCTGCAGCTACAATTTCTAAATCTTGTGGTGAAACTTATCCAGCCACAGGTGTGAAGTCTCCTATTAAAAAACTGACTACACAATCACATATTTAGAGATCTTCGGTAATTTTAAATTCTGATTTTGGTAATATTGTTTTGGTTAAGTTTTTATCTATATTAAGTGGTTTATGTCTTTGAACATGACAGCGCAAACATGTTGCTGGAGTTACCAAGGACAAACAAAAAGTCATGTTAATGGATATCAGTGGTAGGAAGCAGGTAGTTGCTGAAGGTTGTGTGCATTCAATTGACCCTGAGCAGAAGGTCCATTTCATTCGCTTAGGGTCTAATGCAGCTAGAGTTTGGGTGGACATAGTGAAGGTAGATGATGCAGCGGTTTGGAGGCCATCCGATGAAATCGAGTATATGAAAGATGCACTTGGTTCATATATTGCATGGCCAATGGATAAATTGATAGCCTTATGAAACAAAAGGAACGAGTATGTAGTGAAATCATTGTGTTGCTTGTGATTTGGTTTAAATCTGATATTGTTTTCCAAAACTAGTATATAGATAGTTTTGATTATTGTAGAGAATAAAGACACTTTGGTCCAGCTTAGGTAGTTTAAACTACTTGACTAAGCCAACTTAACTAATGTATTTTATATTATGACTTTTTTCTCGTAGACTTAATGTCTTTAAAATTAAGACTTATGTTATCTATGTAGAAGGTATGTTGGATTGAGACTTGTGTGTTAGAACCAAACATGTTAAGTTGAATGAATATGATGATTTTTAAATTTAATTCTATTTTCAATTATTCAAAACAGGTTTAAAATATAACAATAGATAGCATTATGTAAAATATATAATAGCAAAAAAAATTGTTTGATCTCATAAGATAGCGTTGGAATATAATCATCGAAGAGTCGATTATAGCAAAATTTATTGCCATAATGGAATATAGTATAACTTTGTAAAATTGCTATTATAGTTTGAACTACAATAGCACCCAAACTGAATTGTTGTAATATTTTTTAAAAAATATTAAAAATGCTTTAACGGCACAAGAATTGTGCTATGGTATACCACATATTATAGCACCAGTAAATAATGCTATCGTTTGTATCACACCTACCATAGTTGTTGATGACATAGCATTACAGAAAACGCTATGTTATCCCTATTATAGTATATTTTCCGCGCTAAAAATAGGTATTTTTCTTGTAGTGAAATTATATAGCGTTTCTGCTTATGTCCATACAACAATATAAACGTTGGTCCTCGAAGGTGTGTATGACCATGACAGTAATATCCAAGTCCATACAACAATGTAGACAAATTTGGCAATGGAAATGTGTTGTCTATATCCATCCATAAATGGGAGATGTAAATGCATTTGTCCTTACAGAATTAGTAAAACATTTGGCCATGTTTTTTAAATAAATTTATATATCGATTATGTCTATGTCCATACAACAATATAGAAGTTTGTCCATCGAAGGTGTTTGTGTATTGCGATGATAGTTATATCTTGTCTATACAACAATGTAAGCAATTCAAACATCTTTCTAGTGACAAAATTGTTTACGTTCATAATTAAATAAATGAAGTCAAGGGATGTAAATGATGAGAAAGTTGAGGTGAAAGACAAATGAAATAAATTGGGCAGGAAGAGTAACAAAATCGGGTAGGCAGAAAATTGGGATTGCATATGAAAAAAAGAAAGGAGAGAGTAGATTTGATGAGAAAGAGGTAAGATGGGTATTGAGGAGGAATTGAGTTATAAAAAGGATAGTATCAAAAATTCACCATAGATTAGATCATGATCATTATTTTCTATCCTATATGGATACTTTGAACTTCAATTGTTGTCAAACGCTAAAATTTTAAATTATAAAAAAGAGACAAAACTTAAGATTGAAAATATGTTTTAATTTGGTTAGACGTATTCATCCGAAGTATTTCAACAACCACAAATTTTTCGACATTAATTTCAACTATATAGATGGTCAAAATGTCCATTTTAAAATCATACATCTTAATTCCTTCTTGTATACATAATACATTATCTCCTTCTGCTTCACACTTAATTTTTTAAATATTTTATTTGTGACAATGAATATTAACATAGTCACAAAATATACATGCAATAGTACTCCTGAATTAAAGCACATAATTATCGGCTTTAGGTGTCAAAATGTAAAAAAAATTTGGGATATTATGTTTGAGATTTTGTTGTAGAGTAATAGTAGCATACTGTTCATTTGGCTTGAAGAAATTTGTTCAAATCCTTTAAAATCTTATTTATTTTATAAATATTTTTTTTTGTTTTAAGTGTGAAAAAATTTGGGCCGTCCTGATATATGTTAAAATTGTGTTAGAAGCTGTGTTTAGTGGGTTGGAGATTAGAATGCTTAGAAACAAAGAGAGTGCAAAAAACAAAAAAGTTGAAAAATGGCTTTCATGTAGTTGTAAACAATGACCCAACAAAGACAGCTTCTCTTAGGTTTGTTTCAAAGCTAAGGCTTACATATGAAATGCTTATCACTGAAACGACATCGTTTGGGGTCTAACTTAATACATTTTCTGGTCAAAATTGGTTAGTAGTCTAGTCGTATGTTTAACCGTACGGACATGTCATTATAGTTAACCACTTAACTCAACAGCTGATTTGCTATGTTGTCGTGGTTAAAAATGGTTAAACTGTCAACCACCTCTCTTATTTGTAGTTAATTTGTTATTGTCATTTTCTTCAACCATATTTTGAAAGTAACATCTCTTTTAAATTACACTAAAGTCCAAAAGAAAATAATGTTATAGTGGAAAGCAAATGTCAACTTTTCCCATTTATGTTATTTTAATTTTTTTTGTAACAATAAATAATGCGTATATAAGTGTATTTCTGATCAGCTTGGACTGAAAATTGTAGCGACTGTTGTTCAACAATTTCAGTCAATACTATACGTTGTGATTGGATTATGTTTGTTACTGTTTAATTGGCTAACTAAAACCACTTATGGGCTTTCTGGACCGAAATATTGGGCTACGCTAGCCCGTTGTAAATCTCTTTGAATAAACCACTCAAATTATCATGATTCAATCTTTATAATCTCTTTGTATAAACCACTCACATTATCAGCCTAATTTTGAGTTGACCTACATAATTATTTATATCTAATTAAATAAAAAACAAACCAACTGAACCATATATTTCTTGGCATAAAATCTAAACTCTCAACTATATATCTTAGTCTCGCCGGATAAATAACCAATCAAAAACAACACAACATAATCTCTGAAAATATCAATCTTTATAAAACCATCAATTTTTTTTAACAAATTCTAAAAATTGACTTTTATTTAGAACAAATTTTAAACCAACATATTGTAAAGTGATAGAAGTTGTAATTTTGACCTCATTGAGAAAGATATACTAAAAACTAATTGTGCCAATTATTCTTTTGGTAAAATGATGAAATCACTTTATACCAAATTTGATTTCCTATACACATAAAGGCGGTGTCGACCCAAAAAACACACACAAAAGGCGGAATTTTGTTATTATTTGAGTAATTTTATCAAATCTTTTGAAGATGTCTCTTTTTTTTTTTTTTTGTCAACATTGAGCCACAACAGGCCAGCCCATTAGCTAAGTTCCTACATAATGTAGGCGGTGAGACTTGATCCCTGGTTGTGCAAGTGCGCATATCTTATGTGGACTTACCGTCTGCCTCTAGACTAAAGGCCTGAAGATGTCTCACTTCAAAAATCTTTTTCCCTTTGAAAATAAATCAAAGCATAGATTGGTTTTTGAAAAGGAAATTGGTTCAAAGGATATTTTTGAACTTCTACTTTATTATTTTTCATATGACATCAAATAATTTTGGACTCATCCTCCTTCCACTGGTTTTTTTTGTCTCCTTTACATGTTCCATTTATCTGCAACATGTTCCTGGATGAGGAAAAGACTTATGGAATAATTGATTCTTACAAAGCTTGTATCTCTTGTGTGCTCATCAGACATCCATTATTTGCCTTTTTTTTTTTATTATTGGATCATAATTTACCGACCTATTAATCAAATTTCTATAAGCAGTGAAATTCGATTCTTAAATGTGCAAATATGTATGTTTTTAGTGGATTTATCACATACCACTAGATTTGATCACTTGTAAACTTACTTTTTTTCGTTTCGGTTTGTTTTTTAAATAAATAATCAAATAAAAATGATACATTTACTCAACAACATTTTTTAAAATCATTTTGGTCGTATACGATTTGAGACTGTAACACCTTTTTTCTTTGTCAACCAAATTACTAATGAGCCTTCTTTTCTTTTCGACTTTAAGAATAAAAAGACAAATAATTGTTGCTTTTTGACTTTTGACGGCAAATGTATCATTCATTTGTGAAGTGAAAACAAAATATAAAAGTTATAAAAAAAGGCCAAATTGAAGCGTTATGCGAAAATCTCGGATGATCATTAATGAGATATATTGTATTGAAATCGAACCTTCTTATGGCCACTGGTTGCTTCTGATTAAGCTTTAGTATGTCATAAATCTCACATGTTACCCTTAGGGTCAGGCATAATATCTGAAATTTAAATCGTATTTGACCCAAAATAAAATAAATTAAACCGAATCGAATTCAATAAAATATCTAAATGAATTTTACATCATAAAAAATTGGGTACCAAAACCAAACAAATAAAATCTGAAATCCGAATGGGTACCTAAAATATATTATATAAATTAAAAATAATTATATATATAAACTTTAAGTTACTTAAATATTCAAATTATAATTATAAATCTAAATATATTACCATTTGAATTAAATGAATGAAAAAAAATTAAATATTCAATTTTAAAATTAAATTATGATTTTTTTAAGAAATTTTTTAATTTTTTAAAAAGAATTAATAAAAATATCCGAATCTGAACTGAACCCGACTCGAAATTCTATAAAACTCGAATGGGTTTTATATGTGTAAATCCAAAAACTTAAAACCCGAAAGGATCCGACCCGAACCCGAATGGGTACTCGAATGCTCATGCCTAATTATCCCTTTTACTTTGGTATCCTCTATATAATACAAAAGTAACTTTTAAAATAAATATAATCTAAATGTGATGTGGGATATTACATCCTATATGCCATTGAAAATTAGTTTTTTATTTAGAAATTTTATAAAGTTAATTTCGGTATTCTAAAATAAACTTTAATTATGACATTATTGATCAATTTTAAGATTAGTATAATTTGAAATTCACTTATTTTAAAGTATTTCTTTAATATTCCTATATTTGTGGTGATGAATTTAAAAAATATATTATTTAATTTCTTTTAATGTTTATATAATCTTTATATTCCTTTAACTCTATTTAATTAGTCTCTTTATACGTTCGTCTTTCATATGCACATATAATCTTTATATTCCTATCATTTAATCTTTAAATATTTTAACAAAAAACAATATTTGTTATTTTTATAATATACATAAAACAATAACAACATTTCATAACAGACAGGTTTATAAATTTAAATAAATATGTGTTTAAAAATCTAAATGAACACGGTTTAAAAAATTAAAATAAATACAAGTTTAAAAACCTAAATAAACGGGATCTAAAAACTTAAATAAACACGGGTTTAAGAAACTAAACGAACACGAATCTAAAAATCTAAATGAACACGGGTGTAAAACTTAGTGAACATAGATCTAAAAACTTAACACGTGTAAAAAAAATTATATACAAACATTGTAATGCATCAAAATTTTAAAATCTCAAATCAAAAAATATATTTCGTGTACAACACATGTCACAAACTATGAAATAAACAAAATGTAAACAAATATCACACACGGTTAATCATCTAGTTAAGTAACAAAAACTTAATCAACTCAATATTCGGTATACATAACATAGCATGTTTAATGGTAAGACTATGAAAATATAATATAATTAAAAATAAATAAAAAAACAAATGAAACTAATAATACTTTGTTTGATATGTCTCTACAAAGTAACACTAATGATACAGTCTCAAAGATAATTTATTACTAAACAATTCTTTAGAGACTCTCATAATCTCACCATTAAACATGCCCGGATTGTTTAACTTTGAACGAAGATTTCTGAAATGGAGTAACCAAATCTCAAAACAAGAATCAGATTGAACTGATACAAAAAATGAAAATCTTTTGAACGTTTTCTGTAAATACAACCTCACCAGTCACCACACTTATTTTAACTAGATCTAAAAAAAGATTAAGAATCCATTACAATGTTGTCAGTAAAAGTTCATAACATTTCTATTACCAACTGGTCGAGAAGCTGGAACCGGCCAGTTTGTCTCTCCGATCGAATTGCTTCCTCGTCGCCTACCTGTACTTAGCGTTGAGTTAAACTTGAGCATTCCATTCTCAATCTTACTTACCTTCTTCTTCTCATCAATGTATCCATCCACACTGTTCCGTCGAAAACCTCCTCCACTGGTACCAGAACTTCTCCAACTCACACTACTATTGCTCCTCATCATCTTAGGATCAAACCCCTTCCGGGTTTCTACATTCCACAATCCTGAGAATATTTGATCTACATTGTTTTTCTCTTCTTGTTCGTATTTGTTCTCCTTTTTCCGATGAAGCAACCCAAATATGTTCCAACTCCATCGCCGAGATTTCTTCTTCGTAGTCCCCTTCTTGTTGCATTCAATAGTCCCTGCGTTGTTTTCTCGGACACCCATCTCGAAATTGTTCTCAACAGAGCAATCATCTCTTAATGAATTCGAGTGTGAATTTGAATGTGAGATCGAGTCTTTTGCGTTTGAAGCATTGATTTCAGCCACAACAGCGGCAGATATCTTCCTGGTGGAACTAGAACGATCAAGGCTCTTCCTTGTGGAACTAGAACGATCAAGGCTCTTCCTTCGACGTGAAGATGAGTCTAAGTAATACTCACGAGTCTGTACAGATCCACCAGGAACAATCTCTTCCATTACATGCTCTTGTGGTGATGATGGTGATGGTGGTGGCTTTTCCACCGAAATGTGAGTAGCTGATCGGAGAACATGATTACGAATCGGTGAATCCTCCACTACAGATAACATCGATGGCATTCGCGATGGAGCAGCTGTTCTTAAATATCCATCCCACGAAGCGCGTGGCTCGTCAAAAGAGTAACGAGGATCGTCCCCCGAAACCCTACCGGCGTCAAGTGAGAATCTTCCGGCGTCAATTGAGAACCGTGGATCTGTGTCACACGATCTCCGGCCGTAACCATACTCAGCGATTTCAGACTGTGTATCTCTTAGCTGCCTCCCAATTAGCTTCTCCACTGGTAACGTAGCGGATCCGGCGCCGAGATTCCCGGTTCTATGTTTCTTAAACTTCTGCTTTTGTCTCCATTTCTGCAATTTCTTGCTGAAAACTGATGCCGCCGACCAGAAACTCCCTGCAATCTCTTTGAAATCTCTGTTTGGCTTCTTCGTTGTCTGTGGATTGAACTCCATTTGCTCTTCCACTTTGGTCGTTTCCTCTTCTTCAATTTCTTCTTCTTCTTCTTCTTCTTCTTCTTCGACTATTTCGTCGATAACGCTTCTAGGTTCCTTAAAACTCCCGCATTTAATGTCCTTTTTACATTCAATTTCTGTTTCTTCCTCGAAAATAGGCGACTTGACGGTGGAATTAATGCGTTCAAGATCAATCTCACTTAAACCCTCTTTGGTTTGAGAATTATGCTCAACGTCTTCATTAAACAGAGACCACAATGTGTTCCTAACCCTAACATCACAAGATCTCCTCTGCGGCTCAAATGCCGTACCCAAAGAAAAAGCTTCGTTCTTTGTAGCTGAGAACGATTTCGTTCTCCGAAGTTCCGGGAACAACAATCCGGGTATGATCCAATTTTGACTAGTGGAGGAAGATGACAAAGGCTTGAAGCTAGCCTTAAGAGCTGCGGAAGACAACGGCGGTTTACTTGAAGAAGAAGAAGACGCGACAGAGCTGGTCTTTCCCGTGATATCTATAACAGAGAGACGCTGAAAGAGGCAAGAAGGACAAAATCCAGTGAAACACACATCCGGGTGAAGATCACAGGAAGTGGAAGGACGGTGAGGCTGCGGCGGATGTAACGGCGGAGCAATGGCTAAAGACGCTGCAACTGGATTGTTGTTTGCAGGATTATTCATAACCATAACCACCTATGGCTCATTTCGGGATTCGTAAAGAGAGATAGAGAGCTTCCAAGGAGAAATGTCGATCGAGAGAGAGAGAGAGAGCCGTTTGTGTTTCAACGGATAGTGACAGAAGAAAGAGAAAAAGTAAACAAGTGAGACTACGAGTGTGGGAATGGGGGGTTAGGAAGTAAAATTAAAAAGAAAAGGGAGTGGAATTAGGAAAAAGAGTAAAATAAAAGGGGTCGCTTTTAAGAAATATCATGTCGCTAGTTCCGTTGAGATTAACTTTAGCAGTAGTGTACTAGAACACTCTACTACTACTACAGCAGAGAGTAAGTCTAGGGCCTCTCACTTGTAAAATGACTGTTACGCCCCTAACTTTACACTTTACACTTTACACTATGGCTTCCATTTCCATGTTGTATAATTGCCTAATTTCAGAAATAAAAAAAACTACAAAACAAAAATTACAGAACAAAAACTTGTAGAATATTATATAATATTATTAATATATAACTATTAATCTTTTAAATAGGTTTTAGTATACTATAAATAATTTTTACATTTTTATCTCAAATATTCTTATATTCTTATATTTAAGAAACTAATAATTTATAAATTTAAATTATATATTAATATTTTAAAATACATTTATATTATAAAAAATATAACACATCTACTGAATTATTTTTTATTATTTTTATATTAATTTTAATAAATTTATGATACATAAAATATTTGATGATATTGTAAAGCCTTAATTATTACTACAAGTATTTGGTTGCCTTATTCATAAAAAATTGTTGAATCCTCCTGTTACTAAATCATGTATTACATTAGGAATAAAAACTAAAAATAAAAAATAAAATTATTTTATTATTAAAAATAAACATTAAAGTTCATTAGGCAAAAAAACAATAAAACCTGTTTATTTACCTAATAATTTTTTTTTGTAAATTTTTAAATAATAAAAATTGCAAAATTGCAGTACATTATATTAATTAGCGAAATTTCAGCAGAATCGCATTACAATAGGCGGCCATTAGACAATTATACCATTACCTATAAGAGCCTATGTAAGAAGTAATAAAACCATCTTTTTCTCTTTTCTATTCCGGAATTTTGAAGAGACATGTCCATTGTCAAATCTTTCTTTTCTTTTTATGCACTTTTCAAAAAAAATTATAGGAAAAAATAATCAACAAATAATCTAAAATAATGGTAAAGAGAAAAAAATATAGGAGTTCCACGATCCAATTTTTCTCAAAAGTATCAAAAACCAACTCTAATCTTGGTTTAAATTAGACTAATTTTGATTTATTCTACCATTTAAATCAATTCTAATCAGGATTAGTGAGTAATTAATATGCAATATTTGTGGAAGAGAAATTAGATTTCTAAATTTTTTACAAAATCAATTATAATGAGGCATACTTTTAGATATATATATATTTTTAAAATATTTTCGAGGAGATTTGGATCGTCGATTCCTAGATATAAATAGAACAAGTAAGGAAGGAAACTCAGAATAATAACTCAAACGCTAATAGATGTCATTACAAAACACGACAAGGAAGTTGGTAACAAAACCTCTCGTTCTCTCTTTTAGGTTTTAGTCTCTGAAGATATTCTTGTATTCTACTATTTTTAATAGTTCATCATTGTATTCTAACATTATAAAAGTTGAACAGTATATTATGGTTATATATCAGTGAAAAAAAATTAAAATCATTGTAATGTAACAAAACTTTCTCTTTGGAATTATATTTATTTTTAGATAAATTAATTTATGTCTCAAATTATAAAATTTTCTACCTAAAACCATATTTATTAAAGAAAATTGAATAATTTTCAAAACATATCATTTAATAGTCTGGTTTAATATAATCTAACCAATTTGGATAGTTCCACGGTCTAAATTCATTAAATACATTTAAGTTTACATTAAAAAATACAACACGTTCTAGGCTTGATTGAAATTGTTTTTATTTTTTTGTTTTAAAAATCAAATTTTTTTGTAAAATATTAAAATTAAATCAATTATATTTTAATAAAAATAACTAGAATATGATTGGTTTAGTTAAAATATTTTACAAAGATTTTGTTTTTCTACCAAACGAAAGCAATTGCTATCGAGAAAGCCTGACTGAAATTGATTTTGGTTTGTTGTTTTGAAAAACAAAAATCTTTATAAAAGTTTTTAATTAAACTAATCATATTCTAGTTTGTTTTTTATTCTAAAATATGATTGGTTTAATTTTAATTTTTACAAAAAAATTTTGCTTTTGAAAGAAAATAACGAAACCAATTCTAATCAGACTCTTAGTCTACGTTTTTACTATATGATAAAACAAAAAAAATATCTAAAACATTTTAGTTTTGATCAAAAAAAGTTATTTTAAAACACTCTGCTAAATTTTAAACACATTTATAGATATTTATCAACGTTTGAATTTTTCATTTTACGAGAAACTGATAACTTTAATAATATGTTTTGGGAAAAAAACATAATACAAATATTTACGAAAAATGAAAGTGAGGTAATAATAGCTGGAGGATGTTTCTGCCATTACTAGTTCACTTTATAATCTGATTTCGTTTTCTTTGTTTTCCTTTTTTTGTCTTTCACTTTGTATTTTTATGTCTTTCCACTTTCAATTTATATTTTCCTTATTCTTGTTCTATTTGCTCTTTTTGTTTTCTCTGCCTTTTTGCCTTTTGAGAATGTAACAAATAATGCATGTTAAATACTTAACTCTTTAATTATATTTATGTACGTTCTATATCATGACGAATTCGTGTCAAGTGATGATAGTATTATTATGTAATAAAAAATAATTTAATGATTCAAAGTTGAAATAGAAGAAAATATTAATTGGGAAAATGAAGAAGGGCGTGGGATAGCACCGACGGCGCACGGGGTTGAGTGATGAAGATTGAAGAGAGAGTCCCGTCGGTGATTCACGAGTTTTTACTTATATCAGATTTTGACTTTTATTTTATTTTTTCTGGGCAAAACAGTATTTGAATTAAAGATTAAAGAAAGATAATTTTATGCCAAATGCCACGATCAAAGTGGAAATTGCGTGAAATGTAATTGCAAATCTAAAATTGTGTGCAATGCTATAATTTGACAGATTAGGGAAGAAGAGAAAAGATAAATGTACTCCAAAAAAATCTGATGAAATCGTAGATAAATATAAAGTTGTCCATCACAAATAAATCTGTATTATAACGATGTACACAAATCTAACGCGTGTAAATTGTTTGTCTGCATTAACATCTCGATGTTCAGAATGGACGAAATGTTGATGTCCAGCACAGACATGTAGATATCTAAAGTCGAATACAAATTCAGACACATGTCGATCGGCTATTCGATAGAATGGACAATTCCTCGTCGGGCATAAACAAATCTAAATGTGCAGTATGGACATTTATTCGTTACCAACGACGTACATCTTTTTCGCCACGTGTCGGGCATCTGCTCACCATGTATTGAAAAAGGCAAAAATATCGTACACATGTGTTAATTATTTTGTCAGCATTAAAATGTCAATGTCTAAAATACACGAAATATCGATGTCCAATATAGACATTTATTTATTACTAGTGTTTGTACTTTTTTTACCATGTATCGGTCATCTACTCACCATAATTTTTTCTTTTATCACATATCGAGAGATCGGCTGAATGGGCAAAATAATTTTTTCATTCTTGAAAAATTTGAAAAGGTATAGTAAAAAAGGTGCATAACATTTACTTGAAACAAGACTTTAGTTATTTTTGTCTCCTTAGTACACGTCTCTCTTTTGGGCTTATTTTCGGCCCAGTTTAGTCACCCCCAATGCTAGTCGTTTTTTAAGTTTGATCACATAAAGATTGGTATTCTTATTTTTTTTCTTTTTAAGGATTCGCATGTAATATGTGTAATGCGAACCTAAGTCCTAAGATAGCCATTTCTTCAACTTTATAAAGTATCTATACTGAGGAAACTAAAATTTTACTTTTATTTATTGTATAAAGATAACCAAACAATAGTAAAGTAAGTTAATAATGTTAGGATTACATTAAAACTATAATTTTTTATTAGATTATTAATATACTAATTGAACCAAAAACTTAATTTAGGACTATAAAATTATATTATTGAGAGTTATTAATAAATTAAGTATTAATTTAAAGAGGTTCTACTGTATGATGTTATGGACAATTTGAGATAAGATGTAAATCCATCATCAATTTTGATTTTGATATTTGTCAAAAACTAAAAATAGAAGGGTCTTGGGTTTCATTTGAAACTTCGAACTGAGAGTAGTGGTCCATGACCATGTTGTCTTATTTGTTTATAGATGTAGCTAGTAGGAATTTTAATGGAGTTTGCAATCTTTTATTAATCAAGGAATGAGTTCAAAATATGCGAGGTAATGCTAGCTTATAGTATATAGCCGCTTAGGGATCTCACTACAAACTATTAGGAAAGCATTACTATGATTATATGCTATGATCTAATCCACACCACATGACATCACTTGTGACTTGTGAGATTGCATAAATACGACTACAAGGCTATGTAACCTAGCTATACCAATACTATGTTTTAGAATTAGCATTTGTAAATTGAGTTTGGACGAAACACTCTTAACCTTTGGAAAGGTTTTGATGGTTTTCTTTTTTGAGAATCCTAAATCTGAAAACAATTCACATAATAATCTTTTTTAAACTATACTTTTCTTCTGATTGAAAGATATACCATATTTGTTTACGAAAATACTATCTAAACATAATCCACTTTTGTCAAAAGAAAATAGTTAGGAAACAGTACTTGTTTTCTTTATTACTTAGGACTTGTTCTTTGTACCGTTGCGCGACGACGAGTCATTTATATTCTTATAATAGCATATGTAATATGAATGAGGCGTTGAAATTAAAATAGCGATGAAAAATAGTTATCATAGTAGTCGCTAAACATATTAGTGACAGCAACAACCTATAATTTTTTTTTAGTTTTTGATATTTTTTCAGTCGATGTATTTATGTTTTTCCAAAGTGCATATTGTTTTTAACTTTTGTTTTTTTTTTGTAAGGAGCAACTCTGCAAAGAACATGCCCTTAGTTAACCGACTTTTTAAATTTAAAATTTTTGCAATACCAAAAAAACTCTTTAAAAATCATAGAGTTTATACATATATTGTTAATTATTCTTACTACATTTACATTGTTATTTTTTGGGATTTATTAGAGGTGTGATTTACATGGATTTAGAAATTCTTGTAAAATTACGTGTTATCAAGTATTGTTTTAAAAATTATAATCAAAATTATGTGTTATTGATTATATCATTTGTAAATCATACTTAAAATTATTTTTTATTGGTTCTATCATTTGTAAAATCACCTCTTATTCAACATCACAAAATTCTTACTCAAAACATGTTATTTAGAGTTGGTTTTGTAAAATTTATTTTGACTTCAAAATCTAAAAAGATTCTCCATTGATTTTAATTTTTTACTTAGATTTATAAATCAACTCAAATGAGGTTTCCAATAAACCCCCGTAGATTATACAAACCCCTGGAATAACGTATATATGAAATTCTAACACCGGTAAGACCGGATTCACGATTCAAATTCTTTTTTAACACCTCCTATTTAATTATCATAACGTAGTATTTAACTGCGAGATTGAGAGGAGTTGACCGAAAATTTTAAAATTTATGAAATTCAATAAAAATTGTACCTTCATTCGTACCAAAATAAGATAAAATATTCTACCTTCACAAACTCCCTCCGGGCTTAGTAAGACATCACGTGTCTCCAACGCAGCCGAAATTAATTTCTACATTGACTAAAATACCCTTCACCACCAAACACCACCAGCTCAAAGACTTTCAAACGCTTTCATGGCGATTCCTTCTCTCGCTCAATGTCTCTCTCTTTTTCTCCCATTACTCTAACCACTCCTAAAAACTCACATCGTTATCGGCATGAAACTTTAATCATTCCTATATATTCATTAATGGCGGTAACAGCATCAGTAAAGCCTCTGCAACATTCGTCATGTCTATTGAGTTTCCAACGCAATCCGATCGCAACCAAGAAAGCCTTTCTAGGCTTCGGATTCAAATCCCGAAACAATCAGAATCGATATGAAAAACTACATTCCGCGTCGGAAAGCCATGGGAAGAGAAGAGATGAGGCGGTTGTAGCTACGGCGGCGAAGAAGAGGAATCAATCACCGGAAAGATGTGCAGCGGAAGGAATATTGATCGGAGGAGTAGGAGGAGGAGAAACCGAGGTGATTACGATGATGCCAGAGAGGATTAAGGTAGTAATATTGACAACTTGTATGATGTGTTTGTGTAATGCCGACCGAGTTGTTATGTCCGTTGCGGTGGTTCCACTCGCCGACAAGTTAGGCTGGTCAAGTTCTTTCTTAGGGGTAGTTCAGGTATTTTTCCTTAATCTCTTATTATTATTTATGGTTTATTCTTTCAATAATTCTCACTTAATTACATTCTTGATCCGCGAATATTGAAGAGATCAACGTTACAAAAACAATAAAGATTTCGTCTTCTTCTAACGTAAACATATTTTCCCAATAATTGTATTTATAAACTGTAAAACATTTGAGTGATTATCCGGTTCTTGTTTTATTTTCTTTTCTCAACTAGCCGGCACATTAAAGAATTGGTTTGGACTCAAAGAAATAAATATATATTTGTTGATAAAAATAATAGAAAATAAAGAGTGTGGTTGTTAAGAAAACGTTAGGTGCGTTAGATTGGGCGGCAAGAGTGGAGAAGAATTGACCTTATTTATGTGAATGTGAGACTTGTTACCAGATAGTTTATGTGTGTGGGTCACGTTTTCTGAGTTTTTTTGTGTGTCTCCACAGCTTAAAAAAGAAAATGCCAATTCCTCTGTTTCTGGAAACATTTAAAGCCAATGCAAACCACATCCATTTGATATGGGGATATCAATAATTAGATCGGTTATGGATCGATGACTAGAACCGTAAACCCTATCACACCAATTTACAATTTACACGATTGCTAGTAAAGAAAATTTCATATGTGAACATTCATGGCGTTTCTTGCTACCTAATATTTGAATGAGACTAGTAATAACGAGTCTTTTAATCACTAGATGGAGTACATCTACATAGGCTGAATCTTTGATGAAATTGATTGGCTAATAACACTAGATGGTTTTTTTTAAAATATAATTGTGAACTAAAATGTGTATGTTTTGCAGTCATCTTTCCTATGGGGTTACATTTTCTCATCGGTTATAGGAGGGGCATTGGTGGATCGATACGGAGGAAAAGTTGTATTGGCTTGGGGGGTGACATTGTGGTCATTAGCCACTCTACTAACCCCTTGGGCAGCCGCACACTCAACCTTAGCTTTATTGTGTGTTCGTGCCTTCTTTGGCCTTGCTGAAGGTGTTGCATTGCCCTCCATGACTACCCTTCTCTCTCGGTATATGTTTTGAAAACAATATTTACATGTAACTCACAAAATTAGGGTTTGAAACCGTCACTGCCTAACTTGTTATACTTATTGTGTGTTCAGATGGTTTCCAACGGATGAGCGAGCAAGTGCAGTTGGTATATCAATGGCAGGGTTTCACATTGGGAATGTCGTGGGACTTTTGTTGACGCCACTCATGTTATCTTCTATTGGGATCTTTGGTCCATTCATTCTTTTTGCATCCTTTGGTCTATTGTGGGTGTCCGCTTGGTCAAGCAGTGTTACAAACAACCCTCAGGACTCTCCTTTCATTACTGAGTCAGAACTCAGGCTTATTCAGGCTGGAAAGCCGGTTCAGCCGCTAAATAATTCGACGAAACCTAACCCATCTTTGCGTAAGCTTTTGTCTAAATTGCCAACTTGGGCGATCATTTTCGCCAATGTGACTAACAACTGGGTGAGTCTTGAGTTTAATAGTACCTTTGTGTAAGAGCATCCTTATCCTTTTGTCAGAAAGTCTTCACGGTTTTTCTTTTTCTGTTCTCAGGGATACTTTGTTCTTCTCTCATGGATGCCTGTTTACTTCCAAACGGTAAATAAGGATTGTTTCATGTTTTGATTTAGTCATAAACTAAAAACTGAAAAGATTAGTGATGTTTTTGTATTGATGACTTGTTGAATCACAGGTCTTTAACGTGAATTTGAAGCAAGCAGCCTGGTTCAGCGCTATTCCATGGGCTACAATGGCGATCTCAGGTTACCATGCAGGCGCAACATCAGACTTCTTGATCAGAAGTGGTCATTCTGTAACCTATGTTCGAAAAATCATGCAGGTGATTAGTAAAAAAGTGCATGACTTGTTAAATACATCTGATACATTCTAATAGAAACTCATGGCTTTCAATTGTCAGTCTATTGGATTTATAGGTCCTGGTTTGTCTCTTCTCTGCCTCAACTACGCAAAGTCACCTTCTTGTGCAGCGGTTTTCATGACCATTGCATTGAGCTTGAGTTCCTTTAGCCAAGCTGGGTTCCTCCTCAATATGCAAGTATGCTAATTGTAAATCTCTTATAAGTTATAACCATTCATTTCAAACTTGATTGATCACTAAGCAGACCATTCTGAGATCATGTTGAGTCTCATAACATTGTTTGGTTGCTCTTTGCGAAAACAGGACATCGCACCCGAGAATGCTGGTTTCTTGCACGGTAAGTGTTAATATACGATGAATCTCGATATTTTATGATGTATCTATATTGTTATTTGTTGAGAAAGTTAGGGTTTGATGTAATTGGTGTGTGAAACAGGTATTTCGAATTGTGCGGGTACGTTGGCTGCAATCATAAGTACAATAGGAACGGGATATTTCGTGCAGTGGCTCGGCTCTTTTCAAGCGTTTTTGACGGTAACAGCGTTTCTTTACTTTGGAACAACCGTGTTTTGGATCCTCTTTGCAACCGGAGAACGAGTCTTCTAAATCTACAAAAGGCTCTTCTTTTACGCTTCAAAGCTTTGAATAGAATACCTGATAAACCAAAATTAAAATTCATTGTTTAGAGATAGATATTACACACAGGTAGAGATACACATAGAATTATATAAATTGAAGTGCAAAGCATACCTACTTAGTAATCACAGGGTCTTGTATCTGGTTTTTCATTAGTCACTAACTCACAATTATAGGCTTCAAACAAGAACCCGAGAAAGTCTTTGGACTTGAGATAATTTTTAAATGAGAAATGGTCTTGATGGATCAATTATGCATAAAAGCAAGTGGGTTAAAATGACTTGTAAAGTTGTTAAGTAATCATTGACCGCATGAGGTCATTATAACATAGATATCTACATGATTATTTACATGGTAAACAGTGTTAGATGGTGATAGAGAGTTTATTAGATACTTGATTTTAATTGATTTTGAAATGTGTAAGATTTAAAGATATACGTATAATTTTTCAATTTGAAAATATACGCATAATTCTTTGATTTGGTAATATATTATTTGTCATCATTACATTATTTTTTATATATGATAAGAACATAGACATAAAACTAACTGGCAGGATTCATAAGATGACAAACAACGAATTCATAAGATATAAAGACGATGTTGAAAACTCAACCAACGGCTAACTTAGTCTTCTAATTTTCGTATCTTTTCTGTTATAAGATAGTCTTCTAAAATAAAAAAAACTTGGAATCATTAATTTCGGCTTGGAATCCTAACGCGAAACAAACGAATACAAACACAAAATCTGACCATTCTATAACAAACTAAACATCAAAATAGAAACAAAAAAAAACAAAGGAAGAAGGTAGCAAACAAAGGGTCCTCTAGAGCTTTCGATGGGTAAGAAATTTTGAATTTATCAAATTCAACTCAATTTAGAGTCTTTATATATATATATATATATTTGTCAACATTAGATCGACAATGTCTGATCCATAATTTAATCCAACCTTTAAAATTCCTATTTAATCTACCAACTTGTAGAACGGGGAATCGAAACCTAAATGTGATACGTAAAATTCTTATTTAACTAGTCTTTATATTTTGAGAAAATTGTCAAAATGTCACACTCACACTCCATAACTGTCAAAATGCCACAATTAATAAAAACACTCTAACACGGTACTATTACCGCTAATGCTCTAATTTTCGAACCAATTTACCCTTAGTTACACTTCCTTTCTCTTATGAGCTGGCTTCAACTAAATGAAATCAACGAGCCCCATAAAGACACGTGTATTGCGTCATCACATTTAAAACGTAAACCTCAATACTTTCTCAATTAAAATAGACAACCATATATAGACCCAACTAGTAGAACAAAATTTGTAGATCTAGATATCTAGATTTCTTAACTTTTTTAAGATTTGACTTCTTCGCTTCAGCGACAAGACAAAGCCGAAAAAGCATTTCTTCTTGGAATGTTCCAATTATCCTCCTACAGATTTCAAAGAAGGGTACGAAACATTGGAGTCATTGCTTCTACATTCACCACGTATAATCGAAGCCGAAGATGTTGCTAATAGAGTTTTCTAGACTATGAAAACTATAGGGATTACGAGAGTGCAAACATATCTGGGATTATGGCGATTCCATATCTTTAAAACAGTATATGGGTTGGCGCGGAGTGTTCCATTGAGAATAAGTGTAAGGATTGATTTATATGGAGGAGGTCATACGATTTCGTAACAATGTTATGTAATGGGTTTTGGGAGACAATTGTGCGATGTAATTTACTGCTGCTTTCTTTTTGTTAAATGTTACATCGACATAGTACAAGTTCTTGAATTACACAATATATGGTTTCTTCCGTAAAAGATATGGCCCTCGATTACGTCATCAAAATACATGAATACATAGTATTTCCGAGGGATGAATTCCAGAAGACTAGATTGGGTTCTTGCAAGTTACACAGTTGTGTCCTTTTGATTTGCATTTGCTGCATGTCTGTCTAGAATGTTGTCATAAAACGAAAAATTTTTGGGATAATTAGGACATGCTAAAGGAGAAGGCCATACACAACATTGAAGGAACTTACTTGAAGTTCACCCCGAGATGGTATTCGTACTTTCCTTGGCCTTCCAGCAGGCCTTTTTGTCTTTGGTGGCTGAATAATGACGTCATTCACAAGCAATGGTATTTCACAGTCTGTTGCGGATTTAGGAAGAGAGGACCCGATCGGGTATTTTGTAAGTTAGGGTCGGGTTCATGTTTAGGAAGTTCGGGTTCAGGCCTATAGAGAAAACACGATTAATACCTGAACATATATAAATTTTGGGTCCGATTGAGGTATTTTCAAAATCCAAACCAAACATGTGTTTATGTATCCGGTTCGGGTCCGGTTTGTGTCCAGTTCGGGTATTTTCAAAACCCAAACCAAAAATGTGTTTATGTGTCCGGTTCAGATTCGGCTTGGGTCTGGTTCGGGTCCAGTATATTAAATTTTGGTTATTTTCGGTTTACTTCAGGTTTTGGATTTTACCCGAACCCAAACCCGATCCAAAACCCGAAGTACTCAAATGACCATATCCGATCGGGTATTTGTTAAGACCCGAACCCAATTTTTTGAGTCGGGTTCAGGTTCGGATCAGGGTTTTGGATCTATTACCCATGCCTAGGAAGCACCTTTCAACTGCTTCCCCTTAAACAAGGTTTTAGGCATTTTGGGTTGAGGAACATCCAAAAGATCCAACTCATCGTACCCTCCCTGCCAACATCCTTGCTCCAACAAACATTCTTTGCAATTAGTGACAGTAAGTATGATACATCAGGGTATTCGACGTTATCGTCGCATGAGACATCATCCTGACAGTTTCCGGGTAGTATGGACAGGACTTCAAGCTACAACAAACACAATACGTCATTTATTTGCTGTTAGACATATAGTATTACACGTCTTCTGGAAAGACATAAACTTGATTGATGTCTTTAGCATGGAATATACTTACATATGGATCATTTTCTACAGCGAGGATATTGACATTGTGATAGGATCAGAGGAGACTCTGTTTGAGAAATGGTGGCTCGGTGAATGGTTTGTCCATCGTGGACGTCGGCATCAAAGATGTCAACTTAGGGATAGCCTGCATTATCCATAATTGGAACATAATTGGAAATCCATGGAAAGTTGTGTGCGACTGCAACATTTTGTCAAGTAGGAAATTCTTCTTATGGGCATTCTCAAGTGGCATTGTAACCATTTTTAGAGTCATAAAATATGTTTCACGCCCCCATGGATAGTTTTCGAACTCATCCAAGTCTCGCAGCATCTCAACAGCTTCCCGGGATACAATAGGCTTTGCAGCTGCTAGAGTTAAAACACCTTCAATAATTACAAGCATTGCTAGCCGCAACGCTCGTTGTCGAGACATCCTTATTTCTAGAGGCAAAAGCCTATCCTATTTCAGCCATTGCAAGACATGCTCCACTTCAACATCAGCTCCACTACCCATTAGCTTGTTATAAAAAGGTGTCGCTGCTTTAGACGTCTTTGTTTTACATCCATTAGGGAATTGCCCATAGTTTAGACCGGTCACAATGGCAAACTCTTGTAGTGACTATCTGCAAGGATGTCCTCCGAAGAAAAACAACATCTCATTTTTTTATTTGCAAACGAGTGCACGACATAATAGGGAGTGCACCAATCTCCTAAACAACGAGCATCGCCTTATTGGGAGTGTGAATAGTTTGCCAAACGAGGAATCCATCAGGAATCCTAATTCTGGAGTACCATCAAATATCTGGACCAAATCAAGCATGTACTCTGGTTTTTATGACGAATTGATTCTCCCATCCGGCGGATACCGGTCCACAGCAAATAGCCAGCGAGGCAAGCGTGATGAATCAACCTCACAACAAGATGCAAATACACCCCTTTAAGGAATTTTGAGGCATTGAAACTCTGTATAAAAAGCAAACACTACAAGATCATTACAAATCTCCTTTTTACGTCCTCAACATCCAACGGGAAAACACTAGAAGACATTGTTCACAGACATAAAATTTGTTTAATATATACATCAATAAACACTACTGCAAATCGAAGTAGTTTCGTGAACATAGCCCCAAAAAATGACCAAAAACTGCAAATCCCATAAATCCTAGACAAAAATGTTAATTGTTTCGAAATTAGGTTTTTTTTGGTAACCAAACACAAAATAAAACACATCTTAGTACGAATAGAACATGCACACATCATTAATCCTGAAATTGTCATTTCAGAAAATCATGAATTTGGGCAAATTCCGACAAACATTAACCTACATCAAGCAGAAATTGGCTCCAAAACGAGAATTTAATTTTCTGAGATCACCACTTTTTGCGAAATCCAAAGCTTTTCTCATTCAAATTGTGATATTTGAAGCGTAAGTATTTTGAACTGGTTATGGCAGTTATGGGAGGAGATGAAAATGGTCGAGAAACAATACAGAGGGAGAAATGATGTTATTTTGAAAAGAGATAGTTGAATTACTTTTATTTATTTAATGTTTATTTAATCCTCACCACTTGAGGGGTATTAAGGTCTTTTTTGAACTAAACTAGTTCCGCTTTTAGTTACCTGTGGTATTTTTGACAAGAAAAACATGATTGTGACATTTTTCACAATTTAGACTTCCAGTGTGGCATTTTTGATGATATTCCTTATATTTTCATTACCAAATCCCTTCGAACTTCATTATAGAAACAAATTTATATTCACATTTTTTTTTGTCAACAACTAATCATTAGATCGACAAAATCCAATCCATAACCTATATTTTCTAATTATAGTAGATTTTCACTATCTAGCGCCTAGATAAATCATAGTCAAATCAAATTTATATTGAATAAAATATAACTTTAATTAAAATTTACAAAACCATTAATAACATATGATTTTTTAAGCATTTCTTTTTTTTTTTGTCAACCTTAGTCATTAGATTTTGGATCAACAAGGCCTGATCCATAGCCTAAATACTCAAATTAGAGCTGGTGGGATTCGAACTACTCACCTGGTGCCTAGCTAGATAAGAGGCAAACTAACTGGATTATCTGATTCTTGGCAATCTATTAAAATCTATCTTCCTATAATTCTCTTTAAAATTATTTGACTTTTAAGATTGTATGATAATTTCATCAATTTGAAGGAAAATCTAAATCTGTCACAAAACTATTCCATTCTTTATAAAATTTACAGTCAGCCCCACATCCAATTATCAATCAAGTTAAATTGAGCTATATTTTTCATCAATCACCAAACCCGTATTCGACTCTTCTCGGAGAGATCTGATTGTCCACCAACTTCTTGAACCTCAAAATGGAAGAGATCGCCGATCAGATCTTCTTCCGTTACTCTGTACTCACCCTAATTATCCTCGGCCCACCCACCGCCGTCTCTCTCAAATTCCTCCAAGCTCCTTACGGAAAACACAACCGTACCGGATGGGGCCCCACTGTATCTCCGCCGATTGCTTGGTTCGTCATGGAGAGTCCAACCTTATGGCTCACTCTTCTTCTCTTCCCCTTTGGTCGTCACTCTCTCAATCCTAAATCTCTCCTCGTTTTCTCCCTTTATCTCATCCATTACTTCCACCGCACCATCCTCTATCCTCTTCGTCTCCTCCGTAGCTCTTCCTCCGGTAAAAATGGTTTTGCGATCAGCATCGCCGCCATGGGTTTCACCTTTAATCTCCTCAACGCTTATATCCAGGTACGATTTAGCTGATTTTCGGTTTGCGTCTAATTTGCTTACGTTAGTATCCGGTTATACTAAACCGGAGCATTTCACTATGTACCGGATTAAAATCTCAGTTCAATTCATAATTCTGAACAGGCGAGGTGGGTTTCGCACTACAAGAACGATTACGAAGACGGATGGTTCTGGTGGCGGTTTATCATTGGTACGGTGGTTTTCATAACCGGTATGTGGATAAATATCACATCGGACCGGACTCTGGTACGACTGAAGAAAGAGAACCGAGGTTATGTGATACCGAGAGGAGACTGGTTTGACCTTGTAAGCTGCCCTAATTACTTCGGAGAGGTGGTAGAGTGGATGGGCTGGGCTATAACGACTTGGTCTTGGGCCGGGATTGGGTTTTTTCTTTACACGTGTTCCAATTTGATCCCTCGCGCACGTGCGAGTCACAGGTGGTACTTGGACAAGTTCAAGGATGAGTATCCCAAGAGTCGAAAAACTGTGATTCCTTTTCTGTATTGAGAAGGTAGAAGTTATAACATTTTGAACTCAATGGTATTTTGTCTCAATTTGGTCCAGTAACCGGTTTAGCTCTAACCCGGCTTAGATCTTATATGTTGGTATTTATTCTAGAGCAGTGCAAAACAACTGTGTATCATTTAAACAAATTCTATAAATATCAAAAGGTTTTGTGCAGCGGAGTGAATAGTGTTACGTACGTATGCCATGTGAGACGTAAAAGACAAAACTAATGTTCTAAATAAAGACATAACAATACAAAGAAATTAATCCAACCAAAGACAAAAGTCACTCCAATCCAGAAATCATGCTGCAGAAGCTAAACTAAAGTAAGCAATGCTTTGAAGTTCCTCCGCTGCTTTTCTGTGTTTCTCTATGATATTGCTTAGAACATGGTAGGAAAACCTCTTACCAAGGAAATTGAAAGAGCTTTAAGATCCTGCGATTTTTGTCTCTCTGTTAGCTTTTGGTTGGTTTGTGAGTGATTCAAATGAAGGTGTTTTGATTTACTTTTTACTTACAGACAATGTCTTGCTTTGTACTTCAGGCGAAGCTGGGATTTACCATCTCCGATTTCCCGGAACCTGAACCATCTTCGTTGTCTTCATCTTTCTTCACACTCCCATTTGATTCCCCTGCAGCAACTTCACGTGCATCTGCGAGCTCCTTCTCAAGCTCCTCTTGCTTTTCCTGTAGTCCTGACATGCTTAGAGCCTCTGCGATCTTTTGTTTTATCTGCTGCTCAAGTGTCTCTATTTCCTGATTTGCATCGGTATTACCAGACGTCTTGCTGGCCTTTGCAGTCTCCACTTTTAGCAATTCGATCATGCTCTTGATCTCTGGTGTGCTCACCACCTCCTCAATCTTCTCAGTGATTTCTTGGTTCAGCTTTTCAAGTTTTTCTTGAAGGTCTTCAGACAGGACAGAGGTCTGCTCCGCCACATCCCCCACATTCGGTTTCGGTTGCACAGCCGCCAGCTCCAGATTCATTGACTTCAACACATTCGCCATCTCTGCTTCGACCTCCCCTTTTGTCTTCATAACTTTTTCTTTCAGTTCATCAGGTAACTCTTCAAAAGATGAAGCTCCTGAGCTCGCAACCTCGGCTTTGAGTGCCTCAACCTTTTCTTTCAATTCAGGGCGATCTACAGCTTCCTGAAACCGCTTATTGATTTCATTTTTCAGTGAAGCAGCTTCTGATGCTGCCTTGGCTCTGGAAACGTCCCTCAGCATGTCCACTTTTGATTTTAGGCTCTCGTAGTTAGGTGCGTCAGTCAAACGGGTATTGAACTCTTCCTTGAACTTCTCAATTTTCTCATTCAAAACCGGGTGCATAAGATGCTCCTCTGAACTTGCTTTCGAGAACTCTTCGCGTAGTGCTGTTAGTCTCTCCTCTAAACCTACTGCTTTTACAGCTTCAGTGTACTCGTCATCTATCTCGGATTTGAGTTTCTCAATCATCTCATTAAGAACTTCACTCGAAGGCCCATCCTCTGACAATGTCTCCTTGGCTTTCAGCATCTGCTCCTTCAGCTTCTCAACCTCGCCCGCCAACTGCCGGCTATCTGCGACTACGGCTTCCCTCTTTTTCATGTTGACTTTTCTATTCGGCTCTATTGGTTCACCCTCTATAAACACTCCAATTTTTCGGTACTTAGCCATCCTATGCTTCAGCAACTCATCCCCATTCATTTTCGCAAATTCCTACAAGAAAAAACCCAAAAAAGTTAGAAGCCTTTTTGAGCAACGTTTGGCGTTGAGGCAAATATCTATGCCTACATTCATGTTTTCATTGATAGCAATCTTTATTTGCTGCGAAGTCCATGAAGGATCAGCATGGGCGCCACCAAGCGGTTCCTGTGCAACACGTAAGAGAGTAACTCACTGCTCCAAAGCGAGAAAAGAGGTGTATGAGGCAAAACCAAATAAGATTAGAGGTAAGATAAGTTACAGGTATGATTCCATCGGCTACATTGAGCTTGACCAGCTCCTTGGAGGTAATTCTAAGCTTTTCAGCAGCCTGCGTACAAGAGTTTTATTAAATTGTGACATACATGATCACTTAAGCAGAGTAGCAGAACAGTGTACGGACCTCAGGAGCAGCCTTGGAAGTCTTCCACAAGATTGCTGCACAAGCCTCTGGACTGTGAAAGGCAAAACAACAGAGGTGATTAATTAATCTATAATAATATCATATTATCATATCTACATCAAGGGGGAAATATTACCTGGCAACATAGAAAACTGCGTTTTCGAGCATCAACATTTTGTTAGCACAACCGATAGCTAGGGCACCACCAGAACCACCTTCTCCAATGACAATGGAAAGAATCGGCACTTTCAGGCCGAACATTGTCCTAAGATTTTGGGCAATGGCTTCACCCTACAATACAGGTAAGCAAAAAAAATGAAGTGCTGCAGATAAACCAGTACCAGTACACTTCAAACACAAAAGGCATGTCCTGTACCTGTCCAAGTTCCTCAGATTTAAGGTCTGCGTAGGCTCCAGGAGTGTCAATGAAAGTTACAATGGGAAAACCATGATGGTCTGCGTAGTACATCATCCGTAGTGCCTTTCTGTAACTGTAGTTGGCATTACGCAAATATGATAAGAGTATTGTTCGGACTCTGAATATTTCTATTTAACTACAAACCAGGAAGTTCCTATTCATACCCGTGAGGAGTAGGCATCCCAAAGTTACGCATTATATTTTCTTTGGTGTTTCTACCCTTCTGGTGACCTATAAACATATATCGTTTCCCATCTATGGTTCCAATACCCGTCACAATTGCAGGGTCATCATATCCTGCTCGGTCTCCATGAAGCTCCATAAACTGAAAACAATAGCAGTGAGTCCAAGAACGAAAAAACATCATTGTATACTCAACACATGACAAAATAAAGTCATAGTACTTAGAGATCAGACCTTGTCAGTGATGTTATGTATGTGATCAAGGAAAGTAGGTCGGTTCGGATGGCGTGCTATGTTCACACGTTGGATAGGAGTGAGATGCGTGTAAAGATCTTTCAGTGCCTGAGATTAAAATTGGCAGGGTCAGTAAAACGTTGTTCCCAAACAAATTGTATGGTGGGTCTCCTTCAGCCATATCAATTGAGAACCAATCTATATTTCCATTTTTACCTGTCTATACTTGTTCTCCAAAGTGATAATCTGTTCAGTGAAGTCCAACCCGGTTTCATTCGCCATCTTCCTCACCTGCATCATATGACCAAGGTTAAGAAGAAACTACACACATCGGACACAAGCACTTTATTGGTATTCGATTCGTACATCGACAATCTTCTTCTCTAATTCAACAAGTGGCTTCTCGAAATCCAAAGTTACAGGCTTCTGTGTATCCCCCAAAGGTTTGAACTCAGACAGGTAAGACAAGACGCCTCCTTTGACATTGGGATCAGGATTTGCGGGCCATGGATGCTCAAACTTCTTACCTTTCTTGAGCCGAGCTGTCACCGCAAGGTCCTTCCTTCTGGTTGTCGTAAATATAGCTCTTCCTAGGGTTTTCAATGGGACCCCATTAACACCATTGCTCGAACTACGCAAGTAATCCGAAGCAGAAGCAGAAGCTCCTCCTAATGCTAATGATGAATGAGAAATTGAAGTCATTTTTCTCGCTCAGTAGCTGACTCTGATATCTTCAAATTACTTGGATCCACTCCAAACAGATCTCAATCCTCTAAAAAACCAAAAACCAAAAAACGAATTAGAGAGTGAATCAGCAGAACAAAATCAAAAGCAATCACCGATCACTGAATCCGCGAGGATATTAAATTCATCAGAAACGGTCAGATTCGTTTCCATTTTGTTGCCCATTTCATCTCTACTAAAGAAACAAACAAATCTAAATACCAAAAAGACTCGAACTTTATCAACAACAAAACAAAACCCAACTCAAATCATTAAAATCTCACCTAAAAAGACACAAGATAAAAACCAGAGATCCGAGACAAAGAAGGAGAGAATCAGAAGAGAACGAAAGAAGGAAGTGAAAGCATCGAAGAGATCGTCGTCGTCGTTTTGAAAATCAAGAGGATACAAGTGTGATGCGAGTGTGTGAGCGTGAGAGAGCGCGTGGATTAATTTGTGTGGAAGTGTTTCGATAATTCTTATGCAGATTGGAATGGAAAAAAAAACACAGCTTGGGTCCTTTTAGCCAATTGCCCAAATTTTCCGGTTGGTCGTTAAACCATAAAGTTTAGACCTTGCTATTTGGCACGTGTGCACGTGATGCTTCGCTCGTGTGAGTGAAATTACTAGTATTGGATATGTTCCGTTGGATTTGGTGGGGTTAGGTTATGAGCCGGTGGCAATTATTGGACTATTCTTTTGGTAAATTACAATCCGATGGCCGACAAAAATACAAAAAGCTCCGTTGCCGGGACTCGAACCCGGGTCTCTCGGGTGAGAGCCGAGTATCCTGACCAGCTAGACTACAACGGACTTGTGTTAGCTTTGGGATATTTTGATAAGTGACCGTTAAACTTCCATGGCTTCACGTTTCTGTCTTCCTCCTTTCAGTTTCATTGAGTCCAGAATACGAAACCCCTTATCTCTCGTGCAAGAGGTTTTCCATGGAGCTCAAACCTTCCAACAGTATATACTTCATTTCTGTGATTGCTTGTTGCTTTGTTTTTTTTCAATTCCCAACAACTTCATCAATTACTGAGACTATTTTATGGTGCAGATGACATTCTTGAGCAGCTAAGAAATGGATTCGCTCGGTTCGAGCTTGTTTCGTCCCCTACTGCTTCTGTGTCAGATTCAATCTCTTCGACTTCACTCTCCGCTTCTTTCTTGAGCGCCACGAAGAGTAATACCTGTGTATTCTTCGCGAGAATTGGTTCCACAATGTGAGTTTTCTGATTTTCAGCTCTTAAGCCATTAAACCAAATTCGAGTCTTTGTTAAAAACCTTTACTCTACTCTATGAATTTTCCTCTCCAGGAATCGGTCTCCGGCAGCCAAAAAGGTTGAACAATACGCCGTGGATAAAGTTAAAGGGGATGGTCGGTGTCTTTTTCGAGCACTGGTATTTTAATTTGTGTTCTGTTCTATCTTCTTGTTGGTTTCCGGAAGAAAGATGTAACTTTTCAATGTAAAATTAGGTGAAAGGAATGGCCTTTAACAAGGGTCTTACTCTTAACCCCCGACGAGAGAGAGATGATGCAGGTGACTATATTTTACCGTAGCATTCTTTTGATGCTTTTGTATGTTTTTGAAAACTAAGAGATTGATCTGTGTTAAGCTTGCGGAGTTTGGGAATCAAAAGTGCAGATTTTTTCAGTCTATTGGCCTCTTGCTTTGGTTGAAAATCAATATGTATGAATAGGTTTTGTGTGTTCTCTGGTCTATTATAGATTGTTGAGAAGTTGAGGAACCATCCACTTGAATGTATATCTTTTGTTCATCATGTATTTTTTGTGGCAAAAACTTTTATTTCTTCCACAGATGAATTACGAATGGCTGTGAAAGAGGTTATATGCAATGACCCGAAGGAGAGGGAGAAGTACAAAGAAGCTTTAGTGGCTATCACAGTTGATGAGTCTCTGAAACGGTTAGTCATAAGTATTCATCATCTATCTTTCAAATTTTCAGCTAAATGACTATGTTCTCTTATCACATTAAACACTTATCTTCAGCTACTGTCAGCGGATTGGAAGAAACGATTTCTGGGGAGGGGAGTCTGAGCTACTTGTGAGTCTCCTGCATTGTAAATTCAGATGCCATCATAGAGGAACGATCTAATGTCAATATTTTGCGTTGAACAGGTTCTTTCCAAGCTATGTAGACAGCCAATTGTCGTCTACATACCCGAACACGAGGTAAAGTCCTCTGCTTTTTAGTCTTTAAGTAGATACGAACTGGTGTCTCTTTGTTCTAGTAAACCAGTTCTCCATTGTATTTGGATCTGAGTGATTTGGTATTCGTTCTTCCAGCACGGAAAAGGAGGGTATGGGTCAGGTTTTATACCGATTGCAGAGTATGGAGCTGAGTTTCGAAGAGGATGGGGAAAAGGGAAGACCAACAAGAATGTTGTTAGGCTTCTTTACAGTGGTAGAAACCACTATGATTTGCTTCGTTGATCAAACCATTTTTGCTTCATGTCTTACTTGAATTCAATTGAATGTGTATATCACATAAGAATGGAAATGGGAGACAGTTGCCAAAGCTTTTCGTAATGAGCTTAACTCATAATTGTAGAATTAAAAGAATATAGAAATCTATGATAATTGAATACATTCCTCAATGTCAAATTCTGGACAGTTATGAAGTATGAATGTTGGTTTCACCAGAAGTCTCATTCCTATTATCCGTCAAAGTTTGGATTTTAGAATATTACTCAAAAAATGTGAATATTTTAATTACTTTTTTTTGGTTTGTTAAATTTATGATCTGAAAAATTAATAGAAGGAAATTTATAAAACTCACATATCTAAAGTGTACCGGAGCAGAAACAATTTTTAATATTTGTAATTTTTAGAATGGAAATAGATTTCTAACGAAACGAGTATTGTGTTTAATCCAAAAAAAATAAAACACACAGAATATGTTTTAAAATAATATTTGAAGAAAACAGGATCGTGGCTTGCTTGATGTTTTTGCTGGCTCTGTGCTCCGATCTCTCTTTCAAAACTCCGATCTTCCGGTCGATGAAGTCGTCCCTTGTTCGGTTTTCCACTTAGAGCAACTGTGTATTCCGTTTCTAAAAGTAAGTTTTCTTATTGAATGTTGTATTTCTTTCCATTGAGGATTCCTTAAACGATGATATCAAAGGGAGATATAAAGTAAAGACATTGATGAATTTGATATCATTGTTAAAATCTTTCCCCAGATTATTCTTCATATAACTTACACATTGATGCTCCCTCTTTTAGAGACTGGAGTTTAGGAAGCGGAGCTTTTTTCAAATTGATCGCGCCTGCGTTGAATCCTTAATTTTGGGAGTCAAAATTGCGATTTTAGGTGATTAAAAGAGGTCTCTTTTAACAATTTATCGCTCCGTAGTTCTATTGATGCTGTGATTGTAGATAATACTGTTTGCCTTTATCGGAGCAGTAGTGTACATATCTGTTGGTTTTGATTAATCTTTAATCTCATTATTCATGTGTTCTAGGTCCTAAGCTCATTCCTTATAGAAGCGTCTGTCTTTCGAATTCGTAATTCACCTAACGTGGTTTGCAGGATACATATTTCACTGACTGTGCCAGAACCAAACTAATGATCCAAAATCGTTTGATTGTTCTGCAGGTCCTGAGAAAACAAGATGGCGAACGTTTCCGTTGCTGCAGAATGGCAGCTTCTCTATAATCGATATTACAGGAAGCCTGAGATATACCAAATGAGATGGAAACATGTAGATTTGAGTCGCAACAAGGTGGCATGTGCTTCATTTGGTGGGCCAATTGCAGTCATTCGAGATGACTCGAAGATTGTCCAACTATATGCTGAATCTGCTCTAAGAAAGCTCCGCATCTTTAACTCAGCAGGTCTACTCCTCTCCGAGACGGTCTGGAAGCACCCCGGGGGACGCCTCATTGGAATGTCCTGGTCTGATGATCAGAATTTAATCTGCATTGTCCAGGATGGAACTATTTATCGTTACAACATACACGCTGAACTCATCGAGCCGAATATGTCAATGGGCAAAGAGTGCTTTGAGCAGAATGTGGTCGAGTGTGTTTTCTGGGGAAATGGTGTTGTCTGCTTGACAGAAGGAGGGCAGTTATTTTGTATTTCCGATTTCAAGACCATGAAGCCTTATAAGTTGGCTGATGTGCCAGGTTTAACAGAAGACGATCTGCTTCAGCCAACCTGCTTGGCTGTGAGGGAACCTTAATACACGATGACTGGGAATGCTGAAGTGTTGGTAGCAGTCGGTGATAAGATTTATGTTGTGGATGAGGACTTGGACACGGCACAAATTATTAGGTTTGATGAGCCTAATGTTGAAGACTCCGAAATGCAGAATGCTGATTATGGGAATTTGATAGGACCAGTGCAGAAAATGATTGTGTCACCTAATGGAAAATTTCTAACTCTCTTCACTCATGATGGCCGGGTTGTTGTTGTTGGCATGGAATCAAAAGAAATTGCTATTGACTACAGTTGTGAGGTAAGCACCGTTGCCTCTTGAGATGCTTGGTTCTTTCATCTCGGCTGGTCATTCCGTAGTATAATGGCTATAATATGGTGGCTTATGTGTGTCTTTAATTGCACTTTTCTAGTCAGCCCTTCCTCCGCAGCAAATGGCTTGGTGTGGAATGGATAGCGTGCTGCTCTATTGGGATGAGGATTTAATGATGGTGGGTCCTCTAGGAGAACCAGTTCACTATTTTTATGATGAACCCGTAATTCTAATCCCGGAATGTGATGGTGTGAGATTATTATCTAACTCGAGCCTTGAATTTCTGCAAAGAGTCCCTGATTCTACTGAGTCAATCTTTAAGATTGGAAGCACATCACCTGCAGCTTTGCTATATGATGCTTTGGATCATTTTGACAGGCGAAGTGCTAAGGTTGGTTTATTACAGCATATTTAATTTACTTTACTAATCAAGCTTTCATTCTCAGTTCTTCCTGCTTTACTAATATTTGTATTGTCAGGGATAATATTGAGGTCTAAAATGATTGTGTTGTTCTTACAAATAGAAAAGAATGAGTTGAGAAGAATGATTTATAATTAGGTTTCCTATATCTGGATGATGAACTTGATTAGCTCTTCTTCTGTTAGGCAGATGAAAATTTGAGATTGATTCGTTCATCACTGTCTGAGGCTGTTGAATCCTGTATTGATGCTGCTGGTCATGAATTTGATGTAACTCGACAGAGGGCTCTGTTACGAGCAGCAAGTTATGGACAAGCTTTCTGCAGGTTAGTCTAAAAGAATTAATTTACAGTGATCTAACTTCTGAACTAATGCTCAGTGAGCTGCGACAGCAATTTTCAGCGTGAGCGTGTTCAAGAGACTTGTAGAACTTTACGGGTTCTAAATGCTGTTCGTGACCCTGATATTGGCATACCTCTTAGCATTCAGCAGTACAAGGTTTTTGTAAATTAAATTGTTGTCTCGAGAAAAAGAAACATCTGTAGCTACAGCTACTGTTTCCTCACAAAATTTATCTGGCGTGCAGTTACTGACACCAGTGGTTTTGATTAGTCGCCTTATAAATGCTCACTGCCACCTTCTTGCTCTGCGGATATCTGAGTACTTAGATATGAATAAAGTAAGTCAGGAAGTTATCCATATCTCCCTGTGACACACTCCTTTATCTTCAATATTTTCCTATCTAGCCTTAGGGTGACTAATATTTCCTATTATTGGCGTTATATAGGAAGTGGTGATAATGCATTGGGCATGTGCAAAGATTACTGCTTCACCGTCAACTCCAGATGCTCATCTTCTTGAAATTTCACTTGATAAGGTTCAAATTCTAGATTATAATAGTCTTTGTAAAACATATATACATAGAATGAAGGAAACTCATGGCGTAGAATGAATTTTGCTCATGAAATTTCAGCTCCAACTATGTAAAGGAATATCTTATGCTGCTGTGGCCACACATGCTGATAACTGTGGCCGTCGAAAGTTAGCTGCAATGCTAGTTGAACATGAACCACGCTCCACAAAACAGGTTTGTCTAGTTATGATGGCCACCTCTCGTTTGGGGTCTCAACACAAGTAAAAGATATTCATGTTTTTGGGGTGATAATTTGTGTAGAAATTTTGTTTCACATGTTTCTGTGATCAATTTCTGTAATTCCAGGTTCCTCTTTTATTAAGCATTGGAGAGGAAGACACTGCTTTAGTGAAAGCAACTGAAAGTGGTGACACCGACCTCGTTTATCTGGTCATATTTCATATATGGCAAAAGGTGCATGACTGTTTTATTAGTGGTATTATACTTGTAATTATAAGTCTGTATGTTAACAAACAAGAACTTACTGGTTTTAATATGTGGGGTTGACCAGAGGCCTCCTTTGGAATTCTTTGCGATGATCCAAGGCAGAGTTTTGGCCCGAGATTTATTTATAGCTTATGCACGGTAGGAAAATCGTCCATCTATCACACTTGATTTATGGAAAAACTTGGTTTTATCCAAGCAGTTGTTATTTTGTAACAAGTATCTAACAGTGTTACAAAAAAATTCCTGCTGTAGGTGCCATAAACATGAATTTTTGAAGGATTTCTTCTTATCTACGGGCCAGATTCATGTACGTTTCAGGATCAAATTTTTTTCTTTTTTCTCTTGGTTCAGAAGCTAAGTTGGGCCAATTTGTTTGATGTTTTTTCCCTGTAAACACTGAAGTTGATCATTAAATCATTGCTGTTCGTGTACAGAAATTGTTGTTAAGCTTGAATTCTTTTGGTTGTTTCAGGAGGTAGGTTTTCTTTTATGGAAAGAATCATGGGATATGGGGAAGAACCCAATGGCTAGCAAAGGATCTCCACTGCATGGTCCACGCATAAAACTCATAGAGAAGGCCAGAAATCTTTTCTCCCAGACAAAGGAACACATATTCGAGTCTAAAGCTGCTGAGGAGCATGCAAAACTCCTGAAGTAAAAGATAGTATACTTCTCTAGATTGCAAGCCATATGCTCTTTGGTCTTCATCTCATGATCTTTATTTCTGACATGTTTTAGGATACAACATGAGCTAGAAGCTAGTACAAAGCAGGCTATCTTTGTAGATTCAAGCATCAATGATACTATACGCACATGTATTGTCCTGGGTAATAATCGTGGTGCAATGAAAGTGAAGACAGAATTCAAGGTCTGATTGGATTTTTTTTCCCTTTTATATCATGGATGACTGTAAGAAGCGCCACTTCACCTCAGTACCGATTGAATTTTCAGGTCAGTGATAAAAGATGGTACTGGCTTAAAACATTTGCTTTGGCTACAATTAAGGACTGGGCAGCGCTTGAAAAGTTTTCAAAGGAAAAGAGACCACCAATGGGTAATTCTACCAGCTTCTCTAATGGTTACAATGTTCCCATTCTCTTAGTTATCAATTGCATCAATTACAAATTCATTTTGGGTTTTATCTTGTGTTCGTTTCCTGTTTTAACTGGCATGTATCATAAAGGTTTCCGTCCATTTGTGGAGGCATGCATCGATGCAGACGAGAAAGCAGAAGCACTAAAATACATCCCCAAACTGTCAGATGCTGTGGAAAGAGGCGAGGTCTGTTCATATAAAACATCTACTTAGATTCGATAATTATAAATCTATCAAAAACCTTCAGTGTAAGTTGTTGTGGCGTCTCAGGCTTATGCACGTATCGGAATGGCAAAGGAAGCTGCTGATGCAGCAGCTCAGGCAAATGATGGAGGAGAATTGCTGGAGAGATTCAGGAAAACGTTTTCACAGAATGCTATTTTTGATACTCTTAAAATGCCATTCCAAGGAACCTCCTAGCTTTAAGTCTTCAAGTTACAGCGTGATGGAGATTTTTGTTGATTGTATCTAAAGAACTCACAATAAAAGTGTGTAAAACTGTACGAGTAAGTAATTATATGATTTGTGAGAAAAAATGTTTTTCAATATTTTCTTATCATATTTTCTTTTTGCATAAATTATACATTATCAAGCTATATAGGAAAAATTGTCATATAACGACAAAGGCGCTTGAAGAACCAGAGAAGCTACTAATGGGTCCAAACAACGACTTAGAAGCTCCGAAATGTCTAAGTCTGTAAACTCCAGCTACAGCAGATTCCGGTATCCTCCACTCAATAGTCGCTTGGCTCTCCGGACTCAGCTTGGCCGGTCTCGACCACTTAAACTTCAAGCTGAAGTCATCGTCGTCATACACTGGAACCCATTTTCCTCCCTCACGTAGCGTCTCTACCACAGCAAAAGATCCTTCAGTCATCAAATCATTTCGAGGACATCCTGACCAAAACGTAGCGTTGACTTGTTGACCTCGCCTAAACTTTGAGTTCGGAGGGACATCGGCTTTGACGTCTCCGAAGTTAACTCCTAGAGGAGTGGAGTCTACGACCACAGGGGAGAGTAAACTGATCTGTTTGTCTAAAAGGTCTGGAGGTTGTGGCCCGCTTGGGAGTGTTTGACCGTTGACCAAAGCTGTGGCTAGTTTCGTGAACTCTTGGATATAAGCAGCGAGTGTGTGTGGTCCATATAGCGTTGAAGCTCCCTGAAGAAACACAAACAGTAGAGCTGTTAATTCAATCACAGTAGTAGCATATGACTGAGCTGAATCAAAGATAAAGAGTTTATGCAAACCTCGTATCTTTGAACCTCGTACTCTTCGAAAGTGGCGATGTACTGGGAATAAGTATTTGTGAGACCTGCGATTACCACATGTAAGTTGTTGTTGAATTCCTTGGGGTCTATAGAGATGAGATAAGACTTCACAGCATCACGGAGACGCCTTCCAGCCATTGTCGTGAACTCTGCATCCAATAACATAGATTCAGAAACATAACAAAACCAAACCGTAAAACCCAAGTATCCCTTCTAATCTTAAGCCTTTTGCTCGAATTAGAGAAAGTCTCATTGATTTTACCTCCGGGGACACTGAGGATGACTAGTTGGCCAACACGAAGTATTTGAATAGGAAGAATCGAAGGCTGCAGTTAATACAATTAACTCATAGTCATTACACTAAAAGATTTCCAATTTCTTATCAGTTATAAGGAAAGAAAGAATGGAGCCACTCACCGCCCAGTCATATGGCACTTTCATCTCACCAGTGTCAAGTAAAATGGGTTTTGGTTTTTGGCATTCGACCTGTTCTGGACCAGGTGTTGTCAACACGTTCCTTACTAATCTCCAAAAGGCATTACCCTTAATTACACACAGCAGAATTCTTTTTTTTAGAGAAAATATTCAGCGAGAGGATAGTTGATAAGCTTTTGCTTAATTAGTTACCTTGTCATCTCCTTGTTTGAAATCAAAAGCACCTGGACCATCAGTTGTTCCAGCAGCAAAACCAAATCCCATTGCAGCTGGACATGTCTTAACTGTCTCAGAGCCACCACCTGCTTTAGGAACTGTGACTTCAAGATCTGAGAAATCTATGTACGCATGTTGGTAACCAATTTTTCCCACCAGCTTCTCTGTAGCTTTGTTGAATAGTTCCACTGCCATTTTGAATTGTTTTTCTCCAATGATACGTGTACTCTCAAATTCATCAGGGTATCTACAAAAAAAAAACAATAGTTAGAATGTAACAAAAGATAGAATTGGACAACAGAGAAGAACCATGAAGCAGTATACATACCCTGGACCACGGCCATAGCACAATTCGTTCTTCCCATTGCAGGTACTGTGGTTGAAATCACAGAGTCGTCCAGTGTCAATGCAAAAGGCACCAAGAGTATTTGGACTCACGTCACCACAGTTTGATTGACAGAAGGCAGAGACGAATGTACGCTTCGAAGCCTTTCTTACCCGGATTTTAGCATCCAAAGCCTGTCCTTTAGAGGACTTATAAGTAGCTGCAATATCCAAAAGTCTACTCTCTGAAACAAACAAGAAAAAAACCATAACTTTCATATGATCAGTCTCCCCGCCATTTCAGTTGTCATATAACTGCCACATTAGGTAACTCAAAGAAAGGATTTAACTCACGGTTTCTACTCAAATCAGAAACAATAGTTGATACTCGCCTAGGGATTTTTCTTGAACTATCAGATTTCTTCTGACTATTCGCTTCAAACCAGTCCTCCATAAACCTTGCTGCTGCTCCTTTGTTATCTCCACTTATCAACGAGTTAGTCCGACTCATGGAAGTCCCATGAGTTGCAAACCAGTTAAAGCTTCCAATAGGTCCTAACTGAGAATCAACAAACTTGACAAGGGTCATTTCTTTGTCGACGTCATACTTATATTTACTCCTTTCAGCTGCAGGATTGTTGAGATAAGAACTAGGACTTCGGTTCACGCCAGCATCCAAGAGATCCCCTATTACATTATCACACACACACACACTCAATGTTTTAACAAACACAATTTATTCGGATATGGAAATAAAATACCATTGAAGGAGACAAAGAAAAGATTATAGCTTTACCTTTGTTGACAAAAGCAGAACCAGGACGAAGGCTTTCGTGAGCTTGAATAATGCTTTGCTCAATGCCATTAACCACAACGTCAAAAGATTGGCGAACAAATCCAAGAGACGTCACGATATATGTGACGTACTGAAGATATCCTCCAGGTCCAGCATGCGTGTGAATTCCACTTATTGCTACATTCTTCTCTGTGTAAAGATCACCATACCTGCAAACGAAAAACCATGGATTCGTATTGATTGATTTCAATTCCTTAGCCTATGAGATTCTAAGTCTGGATAAAGATGAATCCAAAGCAGATAAAGTGTCAGATTCTAGCTATCCAAAGATTCTGGAATCTATTCCTGTCGTACCTTGCCTTGAGTCTTTCTAAGACTTTGATAGTGACAATCTGAGAAGCCATACACGCATCAAGATTCACAAAGACAACGCGTTTCCCTTGAGGCTCAGCGACGATGAAGGCACGAGCTCTTAACCGGAAATGAATACCAGAAGCAATTTGATCAGAATTTGCGTATCCCATCATGTTGACGTCAGCGGCAGGACCAGTAATGTCATAGCTTCCAACGCCGATCAAGTACTGAGAATAAGAACAAACAACTCCGGAGAGAAGAAGTAGAAACTGAAACAATAGCACTGAAGCAGTCATGGCTGGATAGAGAGAGTGAGAATAGTAGATATGAATCTTAAGAAGAGAATCAAACGAGAAAGAGAAAAATCGCCATGAAAGATTGAGATTGATGAAAGGCGTGTGAATGAGTGAGAAAGGGAGAGAGTGCGTGAAGAGGAAAATTCAAATGTGGACGCGAGTGGATGTCGGTTAAGTGCTCTTCGTCTGCTACCACACTAAACTTTCTTTGTCTACTCTTCAATTTTCATATTAAGCCGCGTCTATTTTTAATATTTTAAATTAAGTGGAATTGGAATAAATAATACCAATGGAAACTAATACTCAGAGAATAACTATAATAATACTTAAATGTTAAAAAAAAAGTTATCTAATGTGATATTCTCTATATTTCATAGAATATTATTCATTCGTACCTTTTTTATTATCTCTACTTCTATTTTCTTTACACTATATCCTTTTAAAAAAATCAAATCTAAATTTTCATTTAAAAAAATAATTTTCTCTATACATACTAAAATTTGAATTTGAAAAAAAAAACTTACTATAAAAAGAAATCTTTATTAAATAATTCTATATGAAATAAATATTCATTTTATATAGAACACGACATCTTTTCTATTTTATTTTATATAGAATATGTATTTTCTTTGTAAATCATAACCCGTAAATCTTATACTTTTTTTTAAATGTTTTTCCTTCTTTTCTTCTTTTTATACCATATAGATTTTTTTTATACCATATAGATGAATAGTATTGTTATTTTCGTATAAAAATTCTATACTATACTATGGTATAGTCTCTTCTCATTGCAAGAAATTATTTTTGTTCTATTTTTCATTAAATGGTTATACAATAGGTTTCAATCTTTGAATAGCTATATTCTTAATTATTTACTAATGCTATCTCACAAATTCACCTCTAAAATAATTGCATATAAATATAAATAAAATCTTAACACTTCTATTTTCTTCAATAAAGGAATCTATGATCTTTCATTGATCAAAATCTTCTTTTTTACTTTTTTGAGAAGTTTGAAAACTGAGTTTTTGTTTGTTTGCAAAGTTACGGTCATAACTAAAATGTTCTGTTCCAACCACCGCCCGAACTAATAAAGTTGTATTTATAGCATCCACACACTAAATAACATCTGTCCAAATTTTACCTCAAAAAAAGACATAAACAAAAACTCAAATCATATTATATTAATTGTTGCATAAATATACAAAAAACAACTCAGAAGTTCAAATAATAAAAAGTGAAGATGATTATTAAGAGACAAATTAAACAGAATTTTTCCAAACGAGCTGGCTGTGATAATCAGACGACATACGTTTTGTAACTTGAGATTGATATATACAAATATATATGGAAAAAAAACATGAAAAAGACTTTCTTTTTATTTTTTTGTTGAAACATGAAAAAAGACTTTGTCGTCGTCTCATCGATAATGATCGATATATGTCCCATGTAATACGGCATGAAGCAATAATACATCATCACATCTCCTTAGTTGTCTTTGTAAAGACTTGACCAAATGCGTAATAATTTCCCTCGTGAATTTTTCTTATCTTGCGTACTTCACAAAATCAGAAGTGGGTGAAAGTCTTTAACAGTTTCACACGTGGCCTATACGGACCCGATCCCACCCGACCCGATTAGAAAATGGGTCTCAGCATCGTGTCTCTGTTTCTTGTAATGAAATTCACGTGGAGAAGATGATGAAGAAGAAGCCAGACTTATTAAAATTGGGTGAAAATGAAATCGATTTGACCTGGGATTTCCTTACTTGTTTAGAAAAATCTCTACTTTTATCTTCTTCTTTTTTCGAGATTATTGAGAAGGCAGAGAAATTTGTGATCCATGGATAAGCCTCTGCTTTCAGGTATTACTCATCTTCTGTGTTGTAATATTTCATATGAATTCTCTGATGACTCATAATCTTTGTCTTGTTGGAATTTCTCTCTTTTGGAATCAGAGAAAACGAAGGACTCGGAGAGGTGGGATTCATACCAATACTTGCAGAGAAATAGCTCCTCTGCTCGTAACGCTTCTTTCGCCAGAGGAGCTGGTGTCACCGTCAAGGAGATTCGTTCCGCCTCAGCTGTTTCTGATACCCACTCCCTCTATCCTCCCGTTTTAAATACTCCCGTTTCGTTACCCACTCGTAAGTCTCCTTCCATCTTTTTCTGAATTTTTGATTGGTTGAATCGAACATTGGAAGAGAAGATTTTGTAGCTGAAATTATACGAGTCATGATTCTCATTAGCACTTATCTGCGATCTATTACATGCTGCTTTTCTCTAGCTTTTGATTTTAATTGTCCAAATGTGTAAAGTTTCATCATTTCCTTTATTCTTCTCCTCACTGTGTTCTTGCAATCCTCGAGCTGGATGATGATTTTGATGATATAATACTGATTTACATTAGCTATTTTTGTCATTTTAATAGGCTACAAAAGAATATTCTTTATCGAGTTTCTGATTTCTTTTTGTCGTTACACAGCTCAAGCTGTTGGTTATCCAAGTGCATCTGTTGCAGGTCATGAATTGCAAAGGTAAGTCCAGTGAAAATGGTTTCTACTTTAGATTTATTTCACTGCTTGTTAGATTTATTAAGATTCTTAGGATGCAAAGATTTGTGGCTTTAGATTTATTTCTCTGCTTCTTCTAAACATATTTTGAACTTGTGTAAATTTTCAGGCAGTTTCTTGATGAGATTGAAATAAGAGAGCTGCTTATTGATCATATTGGCCATCGTTGCTGTTGGGGAAGCCGTCCTGCTCGTACATGGAAGATCCGTGCTGTTGAAGACTGCAATGTTTATGTGGGAACTCTTGACACTTTCATTGAGGAGAGGGAAACGTTAACACAGACAGTGCCTTTCAGTAGCGGAAATTTTAATAAAAAGAAACATGATTCTGAACCGGGGTTATGGCAATTGGACCTGAGATCACAGTTTCCTACTCTGTTTGTCCCTTATAAAGAAACTCAAGTCCCTGTTCCTAACTCTGAGACTGTTGAGAAGTGCACAGGTAACACATTTATGTCTCTAAACTGTTGGCAATCTAAGAATGTTGTAGATACTGATTGAAGCTCGGTTAAATTGATCCACAGGTTGCACAGGAAGAGGAGAAGTAGTATGTCCAACGTGCAATGCCGATGGGGAGCCAGGATTTTACAAGGAAAAACAAATGATGAAGTGTTCTGTTTGCTATGGAAGAGGTTTGAATGCTCATAAAGATGGATCCGACACAATGTAAACTCAAATCAAAAACTCAACTTTCACTGTGATTGTAGCAAAATGCAAACTGTGGCTTGCTTTACTGAAAACTTTCTTTTCTCCACAGATGCTCAAACTGTAACGGTGAGGGAAAGCTTCCATGTCTAACTTGCCAATCTCGTGGACTAATCAAATGTCAGACTTGTAACAATACTGGTTCTCTTCTGACAAGCAGGATCGCAGTTGTAAAATGGTAAGTCTTACAAATTCGTTAGAACATTTGACTTCTGAGTGGCAATTAAAAGATATGATTTTTATTCTTGGTTTCGACAGGAAGACTCTGCCGAAGCGAAAGGTAAGTGCAACAAGAGGGGCTGGTTCGGTACCGGAAGAAGTATTTCACAGAGCAGAAGGAGTGCAGCTTTGCAACACACAAGCTTACCAATGTTCACCAGCCTACTTTGCAGACTCGTATTTTCTCAACAAATTCTCCTCAGAAGTGATCTCGTTAAGAGCTGAAGTTCCACCGACGGCCAATGTGGTCTGCGAGAGACACATTATATCTGTTGTGCCTGTGACTCGTGTCACCATGGAGGATCGCGGAAAGGCGTTCAGCTTTTACATAATCGGCTTTGGCAAAGAGATATACTTGAAAGATTATTATCCAGCCAGGTTCTGCTGGGGTTTGTGTCCTTGTCTGGAATGGCTAAAGGTTTGAAAAATCAGGAGTTCATCTTTGAACTTGTCTACTTGAATGTAAAGAAACAAGAGAGAATGCTTGTAAACAGAACAGTAAATGTGTCGTGTTAATATTTATTGTGGATAAGAACTCGGTTGGAAGGGGAGCCTGAGAGCTTTACAGAGAATCATACTGGTTTCTAGACCTTGTGAGGTTTAAGTTCTTTTCTGGTGGAAAATGAAGACGATAAGATTAAAAGATCGTAAACATAAAGTATTTCGTTAACAGACAGAGAGCCCATGAAACCCAAAATTTGTTTTGTAATGGAAAATAGACAGAGAAGAGTGAAATGGACAAGGGAGAGTATCTTCACTTGGCCTTGTTGGTAGGCTTCTTCTTGGTGATGTCCTTCTTAGGTTTCAACTTGTCTGGTCTTCCTGACTTCTTTTTCTCCTTCTTTACGTTATACATGTTAATCGCCTGAATCATATTACATGCCACAGATCAACACAATCTTTTCACATAAAAACATCTGAAGCAAGAGACAAAACCGGAGAGCAGAGTAGTTTTTTTATTTTACCTTGCCAACATTAAGGATCTCATGCGAATGCTTTGAGAATATCTTGCTAAGTACTTTATCTGTTTGTTCTTTTTCCGGATTAACAGCCCCAGGCCCTGCTACGACCGGTAGATACTGCAAATATCCCACAAATAGTATGATATGGTCGTTTAGAAATCCCTATTACATGTCAAAAAGTTGGCCCAAGGAAGGAAATATTGATAAATTACCTTGTGATGTTTGCCTTGCTTCTTAGGAGGTTTCTCTCCAGGCAACTTCTTATCGAATTTTCCACCACTAGCAGTTGAAGTAGCGGCTATACCTGCTACGTCTCCAAGTTCCTCCTTTCCAATTTTCTTTGGTTGAGCTTTCGTGCCTGATATGGGCAATGCAGTTGCCGCAAGTTGGACATGGCTGCAATAACGTGAAAAAGGTGGTATGATACCTCAGTTAAAACATGAAACAGCTCAAACCAAAACTGAAAATATGCAGCTACAAGAAGCAGCAAATAGTCAGCTTAAAGCCTTAAACTTATAGAAAATGTCCTACATTGCACTGACCTATATTTGTTTCCATCAGATTAGACTTAAATGTAACACCTATATTAAGGAAAACATTTGCAATACCAATCAAAGAAGCTATTATACCTCGGTAAAGCACCAGCTTTTGCAGCTGCCTTCAAATTCTGAAGTCGATTCTTTTCGTGCTTCCCAACTCTATTCTTTTTCTCTTCCAGTCTCTTGGCAAAAGGATCTACTCCTGGTTCTGCAGTTCAAAAGCTTTCATAAATAGTAGGAAAGAGACAACTTGTAATGCAACTGTATCCTTGTCTTCACACTCAACAAGATTAGATTTAAAGTGTACTTTCCAAACAAATGCATGTATACTTCTTTAGGATACTAACAACATAATCTAGGTGCTGAAAAAAGCAAAGATAAGACAGGTTTTTCATAAGACCTACCATCTGTTGCCTTTGCCTCAATAATGGGAACATCATTGTCATCGTTAACACGGTCATAACCATGGCGACGCTTGAACTGATCAGTTTGTTCGTCCCATACTCTCTTGTCCTTCTTGCGCTTCTGTATATCTAAGAAACAGAACCAAGAACAAGTTCAAACAAAAATGAACATTAGTATCTTAAAAACATATAGCAAAGAGGTTCTATCAAAATAAATCTTGCAATCCTCAAAAATAAGCTTCCCGATCTGATTTACTTTTCTTAAGAGCAAATTCCTCCCACTTTGTTAGAGGCTTAGGCCTTGGAATCTGGGGAAAAGAGAAACGTTAGCATGCTTTTAGTACGTTGAGAAAATAAGTTATGAGCAAAATATAAACACCCCTGTACGGTGCTAGATGTTTGGATAGGCTCTGGAAGAAACCACTGGTCTGCATTTCAAACTGGTAATATACATGTATTGTCTCATTTCGCAAACTTCCGAAACCCATACTATAACAACATCCAATGTAGTCTTGCCTGAACCTGGAGATATAAAATAAATGGAAAATCTTACATGTTTCTCTCTAGGAAGTTTGGTTGTAGGCGGAGGCAACTGGACAATAGGACCATCATTAGTTTCAGTAGAAGGAAAGTTGAAAAGAGAGTTTGCTATTGTCTGAACAAGTTTTGTTCCCTCCGCAATGCACTCCTTCACTAGCTCATCCCTAATATATATCGGAGAACCAGTCATCAATAACAGAACAAACTCTCAACATAAACAAGCAACTCAACTCAGACGATATTGTGTGATACCGACAATAGTATTGTTCCCTGATAACAGAAGAAATGTAACTGAGAGAGATGTTAAACAAAACTCTCAACAGCACTGAGCCATTGAGAGAGATGGCTAAAGATACAACCTTTTAGATTGGGGTCATAGTTTATAATATCTATTTCACTTGGAAGGACTACTATGATAAATTCATCTCTTAAGCAACCCAATCCTTGATTGCTAACTAATTTACACCAATTCATATCCAATTTTAACAAATAAAACGAGACTAGCTAACATTAACATCACAAGACCGAAACGACTTCTTCTGTCTTCAGGAAACAAGGAACAAAAGTTAATAGTTCTTACGAAAAATGCAGACTTATACTTATCAATCAAAAAATTTTCAACAAGTATGAAGATAAACTCACTTCAGATAAACTAAAATACAGGCATAAAACAAGAATGACATCAAGCCGCCGCCGAAGAACTCAGCACAAGCTTTACAAATAGGCTGAGAAAAGAGAGAAAGACGAACCTTGAAGAAGAAGAAGAGAGTTGGTGATTAGGATTGAAAGCCAATAGATTTCCAACGTCGACTTGGTATATCTGGTTTGTTTCTGTCTCCATCTCCATGTCTTCCGTTAGCAGTGTTTGGAATTGGAAGCGGAGGAAGAAGGAACTTTTGTTAGGGTTTTGCGATATTTTGACTAAACCTTTCTCTCGCCCAACTTAAGTAACGGAAAATTGCTAAGAAATCCTTTTAATCCCCTAAACATTCAAAATTATATTCAACTTTCAAAATTTAACAATTAAGTACCTAGAATTTTTTTCTACACAAATACGTACTCAATTTTATTTAGGGTTCTTAGTCACACATAATTGTATACCGCATTACCTTTCACATAATGCTGTATATTTAAGTAACACCTTTAGTTGTTGTTTTAAATAAACATAAATTAAAAAGAATATTAATCTAACCAACCTTAGATTAAGAAAATCCGAAAATTCGCAAATCCTAGTCCAACGTGACGTTTACTTTGGTTCTTTACTTTTGTTTTTTTCGTTCTTCATTTGTTTTAGTGTCATATAACATTGAGAATGGAGATAAGTTTTGGTGTGATAATCCAAAAACCTTATTTTAAACAATAATGTAAAGATGTTCAAAATTGAAACCAATATATGAGTTTGAGGTTGAGAAATTCTACGGCAAAAGAAGACTAAATGTAATCTCTATTTACAAAGTTAACTTACGATTTTGAGCTTATATAGTGAATCTTACTTAACACTTTGACTTGAAAATAATAATATCCAATAGAGCTGAAAAAAAACACAAGAAAGTAGATCATTTTTTCATCGTGCGTACATTTAAGGAATCAAGCTGTTGTAATTGTGAATATGTTGAGTTTTGTTTTTGTTGAAGAATTTTTTTAAATAAAATAAATAATATTCTTACAAAACATAAAAATATTTATACTAAGTCTAGGTTTTTGCATCTAGGAAATGGAAACCTTGTAACTGAACTTCATCTTCATCTTATGATTTTTATAAAATCTATATATATAAAATGTTGCTCTTTTCTTAGAGTGCTACATCATCATTCACCTTTAAAACATACTCTTAATTTTAAACCATAATTAGAAACAAATTATAAATGTTAAACCATAATTAGAAACAAATTATAAATGTTAAACCATAATTTAATGGATAAATGTACTAATTTAGTATTTAAATTAAAATGTTTATCACAATTAAAAATATAATATGAAAACATACTTTTTATGATTTCGTAATTAAAATATAAAACCACAATTAATAAAAATTATTAACATATATCTGAATTTAATTTTTTTTATAAATTCATCACAATCACAAAAACAAATTGTAGATTCTCTACATACCTCATATAATTTTATATCATACAAAAAAACAAAAATTAAAATATGTCTAGTAGTTGGTAAATTTAGTATTTATAAATAGATATGTAATAATTTAAATCTAAATTTGTAAATAATAAAGAAGAGATTATTTTAGTTTAAAAATTAAAGAAGATATAGTGGTGGTTGCATTTAACTCATTTTATAGTCACCATAACTATTTTTAGAGAATTTAATTCTCTAAAAAAATGGGTATGATGACTATTAATTGATATAGTAACGGTGATTATTTTAATATTTACATGAGCATCACATATAGTGAAGATAAAAGTTTATAATGAGTCAAAAAATTTATTTGTAATGGTTAAATATTATAATATGTTTAAATGTAGCCTCATATTTTATGTTTAATCGGATGTTAATAATGTCTCTTCATATTCTCCTAATCAATATGTGTAAAAAATAATTTCATATTTAATAAAAACATAATTAAATTACTCTGAGTAATGACAATATGTACCAACTAAATAGTTTTTAACCAAAAAACAAATAAAGTTATTTTTAATCAATAAAATGTAACTTTTCTTTTTTTCTTCTTTTAAATAGATTATTTGGTAGTTATAACTTAGCATTGTCACCTACTAAAATTTTACTTTCTCAAATTTTCACCAAATCAATATGAAAACTTATTATCTCTTTTTCCGATTGAAAGCTGGTCGAGACTTTGAACATGTCATTGCAAAGCTTTTGCAATTTTAGGAAGCTTATGATATCAAAATAAATGAAGAGCTCATGACATGAATGTAAACATGTTGATCCTTGCTGAAAATATATAATTTTTATAGTTTACATCTAATAAACAACTCTATTAAATTATAAATTTCTACACTTTCTTTTACTCTTGCATTTAATTCCTCCGAATAGCGGGTAGCCTTAAATGTAAAAAGCTTTATCAACTAAAGTTTAAGCGACGCTAGCAAATACCGAATCCATTACAGAAATTATTAAAAATATTGAACATAATAAATTACACATTATCTGGTTGGTTCTTAAGCCATCCATTAATCACAGCTGCATTCACAATTGATTAGGTTTTTCTTAAACGAGCTAAAACATGTGAAATTTTAGTTTTTACCTAAATGTTCATTACAAGAAAACATAATCGAAGGTACTTAAGAATGATAGCCAATATATTCTATTAATCATTGGTTTCTTTTTTTTTTGTTTGTTCTGTGAATTTTACCATAATGTTGAATTTGTTTCCCTTTAGCTGATATGTAGGAAGATCATGATGAGGTGTCTTTATATCATCATATACTCAAAAACAATTCTTCCTTTTCTTCAAGAAATAGCTAAATAAATCACCAAACGATCAATTTATATAAAACACATTCTAAAACAATACTGATTAACGTGCAAAACATCACTAAAATAACTACATCGATTTGCAACACTCTTATCTTTTACCATCGATTTGCCTCTCACATTTGTGTACTTTTTTGGTACAAAACATAACACATGACTATACCTCGTCTGAAAAGATAAACAAATGATATGGTACTGTACTAACGCAAAAGAGAGATCGTGTATAAGCCGTCTGATTCGGATCCAACGGCCATGAAGATGCAGAAAACGAAGATCACGCTTGTGCTTTTTTGCCGACCGGCTTGAGATCCGCAAAGTGTTTGGAATTAATCCACGTGGAGGGGTTACGTGTCCAATCATCTTGGCTGCAAATCTAAGGTTTGGCCCACATGCTTCTTCTTAATTATGTGTTTCTTTGTTACGTTTTTGTCAAATTCTATTGTAATCAAATGGAATTTGCTAAAACTTTAAATTAAAACGATAATACTTGTTTTATACAGGTAATGATGTCTACTAAGTTGGATTGTTCAATTTTCCGAATTATAAAAATAATAATTAAGGGGTGAACAAACGACATGTGTGGATCTGCCACATGTATTATATTGGGTGTGGTCGAGAGATCGTGGTTCGGGTATAATCCATTTTGTTGTTGGTTAGGTTTAATTAAAACTATGATTTTTGAAGTTTTACTTATCCTTAAAATGATGAAACTTAATGGACTTTAAGACTTTAAAAGGGTGTGTAATATTTTATTTTGTCAACATGGAAAATTTTACAAGCACAATTTTTGTTTTCAAACGTTTTATTGTATTCCTTTAATTTCTAAAAATAAATTTTTTTTACAATTGTTATATAGAAAAAAATCAAAACATGAAAAATATTTTTTATCAAATCGTTACGTCCACATTTGCATTATTTCCTATCAGAATTCAGTTTTAGAAGTTGTATAACTTCGTACAATACTATTTAAAAAATTTGAAAAATTTACTTTATGAATTAGATTTTGTCGACAAATTATTGACAAACAAAAAACAAAACGTTGATAAATTCTCTATCTTATAGACTTTTTTTTTCTTTTTTGCATAGATGCATTGCTGAAGGCGATTGCATCCTCTGCCATTTCCAGCTAAGCTTAGCTTCTTACAGGAACATCCAATTGACTTTTTTAATATTAACTAGGCTCAGACTAATCTGAGTCTAATTCGTGAAGTTTGTATAAATTTAGGTTTTTCTTTGTTATTCAAACATCTACAAATGACCAAAAATGTTTTTTGCAGCTGAGAGAATTTTTTACCATAATGAATTTTTAGCCAATTGGATTAACTCGATTTAACCAATTGGATGAAGTGGTTCATGTTTATGGCTATGATTCTGTTGACCAATTATCAGTTACCCTAACGGTTTAATATTTTTTTCTTTGTGAATGTGTTTAATCACTTGCAAGGGTGAATCATAATCAGTTTTATTGCCTCTTAAGAAAAAAAATCTATCTACAAGAGCCGATTCACAATATATTTCACTCTTTATAATTTCTTTAAAATATATTTTCTATAATAAAAAAAATTAAATCCTTAATGCCATAATGGCATAATCATTAATTAGATCACCTAAACCATCCTATTGAAAAAATTCAGCAACAACTACTTTAGTATTGAGATTTTTACTAATTCTTCTTCATATCACAATGGTGTTCTCAAATAGACTTTTTTTGGTTTCTTTTCATATCTTATATACTTATGTAACTAAGTTGATTTGTAATGATGCTTAACAAAATATACAAAAATAAAAACAAATCCAATAAGATTAATGAAATGACACAAAACTCCAAAAAAATAGAAATGTAAAATGAACCCAAGCTTTGGCCGATTATAACGGTGGTGGCTGATTACATAAACCAAAAACCAAAAACATGCCCAACCACTACTAACCCTCTTTCTCTAAAATAAACCCAAATTTCTCTCTTTTCTTCTAATCAGTAATCAAAATCAATCCTTTTTTTCAATTTGGCGCTTTTCCGATTTTGATTTTTACTTCTCAGCCGGCGATATGGCCGCCGCTGGTGCAAGCCCTTTGGCCGTTGCACCATTAACCGCCGGACCCACCACTACACGTCGCCGTGTCGGAGATTCCCTTGAAAGTACTTCTGAAAGACCTTCCATTTCTTCCGATTACTGCAACAATACAGTCACCATCGCCGTTTCTCCGGATTTAGACGATAGTGATAACGGTTTTCAAGGAGGCGCGTGTTCTTCACCTTCTTCGATTGGTTCATCTTCAAGCGGATCTCATTACCACCATGATCATCATTATCATCACCACCATGCGGCTATTCGGTACTTTCTTCTCCGTAAACTACGGTTACCGTTTCTCTGCGATGGTTGTGGATCAACGGCTGTGATTGGTCAAGGGTGGTGGTTTTGTTCTGGGAGAAATGTTGGCCGTCGGATCTTGGGTCTTCTTATGATTCTCGTCGTTGCTTCTCTTTTCCTTCGAGTATCGCTTATGGGTGGGCGAGTCGTTGACCATGCTCACCGGAGAGATTTGAATGAGCTTGTTGTACGGACGGTACACGACGATTGGTCGATGGCTCAACACGCAATGACGGAGAATGTTGCTTCTTCTAAATCAAGGCTAGTCCTTGAGAACCTTCCCGTGAGTTTTCTTTTTCTTCTTCCTTGCAGTTTGAGAATTTATTTTCCCGAGAAAATTTGTTTTTTTTAGCTATACGCGTTTTGGATTTTTTAATTGATTGATGCTCAATCGACGAACATCGAATTCTAGAATTAGTTCAGTCATTTGACCAATCAATGCCTGTGATCAGTTTTGTTTTTATCAAGTTTTGATTAAATTTTTCTGTTTTTTTTTCTCGAGAGAATCAAACGGGAAACAAGTTTTGAGCTTTCTGATCATAACCAAGAAACCATCGAAGAGCCAATTTGGAATATGTTTCTTAACTTTGTTAAAGAGATTTTTCGATCAAAGATCGGATTATGAACAAAATTTCGCGCTCTCTTTTTTATTTTCTCGGAAAATTTTTAATAGAAAAAGTGGGGGTAGGTGACGTAGGAGACGACGTGGAATTCTCGGAATTTCACGAACTAATCAAATCTTTTTGGCTTTACCAATTAAAATTCCTTTGCATTTTCTTAGATTCGTTAAATGAATATGAGGAGTAATAGTCAATGAAAATGAGCTGCCTTTGTTTGGTGTGGATCACCAGTTTCCATAGTTTTCATTGACCTTGAACTTGTTAATATTGAAACCGATGCATTATTAAATAATCAGACGAAAAGGCCTGAGATTTTGTCTCTTTGTGCCAAAATCTGGTGAATGGTGACCCTTTAATAAATTTAATGGAAGGATCTTAAATGTTAAAAGTCTTTTGGGTTTTGCAACGTTTTTATTGAGTATCTTTTTAAATTCTGATTGCAATTTATGAACTTTGACTAGAATTATAACTTTGTTTGTCTTTAACGTATGAAGCCAAATTTACTTATCTGGGGATTTGGGTCTGTTTTTGTATAGATTCTGGAAATATGGCAGAAACCTGAAAGTGGAAACTATCATCAGTGTGTGACACGTCCCAAGAACCGTTCAAGTAAGCTTTATATTGCATATACTGATTCTTCAAGTGAGAGTTACAGTTTCTGGTTTTCTGAATCTTGTGTTTGAATCAGGGCTGCGCAGGAATACCAATGGTTATCTTTTAGTACATGCAAATGGCGGATTGAATCAGATGAGAACTGGGGTGCGTTAATGTCCATGTGTTTTACGTAGATTTGATGTCTGGTTCTTATCTTACTTCATTGATTTTCAAATATAATGCAGATATGTGACATGGTTGCTGCAGCAAAGATTATGAATGCCACTCTTGTTCTTCCTCTCCTTGACCATGAATCTTTCTGGACTGACCCAAGGTTTAATCTTATTTACTCTACACGACAAAGTAATCCCAAGAAAAGAAGTGAAATTTGAAGAAATATTCTTTGTCATTTGCAGCACTTTTAAGGATATTTTTGACTGGAGACATTTCATGAATGTATTGAAAGATGATGTGGACATTGTCGAGTACTTGCCCCCTCGGTATGCCGCCATGAGACCACTCCTTAAGGCTCCTGTTTCTTGGTCCAAGGTCGGAACTTTGTTTCCACCATTCACACATGGATTTCCAATGGTATTTGTGGTTAAGAGTTATTTGCTTTATTGCAGGCTAGTTACTATAGAAGTGAGATGCTACCACTGTTGAAAAAGCATAAGGTGATAAAGTTCACACACACGGATTCACGCCTGGCCAACAATGGCCTGCCACCATCAATCCAACGGCTGAGATGCCGTGCTAATTACCAAGCATTAGGCTACTCTAAGGAGATTCAGGACTTTGGGGAAGTGCTGGTTAACCGTTTACGAAACAACAGTGAACCCTTCATTGCTCTGCACTTAAGGTATTGCGAAGTTTCTATTTGCATCTCTCATTGTATATTTTGAGACACAGGTTGGTTGAAAAATGAGAATCTGAAATGCAGATACGAGAAAGATATGCTTGCCTTTACTGGCTGCAGCCACAATCTCACAGCTGGGGAAGCTGAAGAGCTGAGAATTATGAGGTACAATGTTAAACATTGGAAGGAAAAAGAGATTGACAGCAGAGAGAGGCGGATCCAAGGTGGTTGCCCTATGTCTCCTCGAGAAGCAGCCATATTTCTCAAGGCAATGGGATATCCATCTTCCACGACTGTATACATAGTTGCTGGTGAGATCTATGGAGGAAACAGTATGGATGCTTTCCGAGAAGAATACCCAAATGTTTTTGCTCATTCAACCTTAGCAACAGAAGAAGAGTTAGAGCCCTTTAAGCCATACCAGAACCGTCTGGCTGCCCTGGATTACATTGTGGCACTAGAAAGTGACGTTTTTGTATATACATATGATGGGAATATGGCTAAGGCCGTACAGGGGCACCGTAGATTTGAAGGATTTAAGAAGACTATCAATCCAGACAGGTTTGAATCAAGCATTACTATTCATTGTGCAATTGCCTAGTGTTTTTGAACTTTTGATAATGGAGTCTGTCAATGGCAGGTTAAATTTTGTGAGGCTGATGGATCATTTTGACAAGGGTGTGATGTCTTGGGATGAGTTTTCTTCAGAGGTGAAGAGATTACATAGAAACAGGATTGGAGCGCCTTATGCGAGACTGCCCGGTGAATTCCCTCGGTCGGAGGAGAATTTCTATGCGAACCCACAACCAGATTGCATCTGTAACAAGTCTCAGCCTCAGCAACTCTGGAAGAACTCAAGAGTGAAAGATAAATGGAAGAAGAGTGCTTTAAGATAGAAGAAAGAACACAGTGAACAGTATACAACAAATTGATTCAAACCTTTATTAGCCTTCTTGTACAATATAGGAAAGGAAGAAGAAGATCTTGGAAGATCCATACATATGTGTAGAATTGATTCCACTATACACAGAAGCATCAAAGATGTAACATGTTTTGTTGTTCCTTTTGTGTCTCTTCAGAAGCTGATTAGAAATCCCAATAGAGATTTGAGTGATCCTTGCAAAGCAAAGCATGATTTGTGCTGTTTTTTGGTCCATCATTATTCTTTCATCACATTGTTGTTTGTTATTAGTGTGATCTCAAAAGTTCATTGTAACATCAGAGTACGAATTATACATGATACGTTGATTCCCTGCAAAATTCGTCTCTGCAGTTTCACCAAGAAAACTCTCAAGCTTCTACGTTGATTGCTCTTTTACATGCTTTCTTGCTTGTTCTCATTCTCACCGAGAATTGGGTCCTGACCCGAATGCATTCGAACCGGGTCAACCCTTGAAAAATAAACCGGTTCTATTTTTTCTTTTTATTTTTTCTTCATTGATGGTTAAAGTTAGAAATGCGAAAAACAGATCGGAGGCTTCGTGAACTTCATTCAACACGATCTCACCCTCACCTGTAAGTATCTCTCTCTCTCTCGAGCTGCTGATTTCCGGCGGGGTGACACTTATTCGTGAAATTGCACTTCGGACTTGATTCAGCTCTCAGTTTTCTGGCGATTGATTGAGCCTATTAATGAGTCATTTAGGTTAAAGGATCCTTTTTGTTTTGGAATCATTCCTCGATACTGGCAAAGCTGGTTGTGAGATTTGGGGTTTATTTCTTTAGGAAGATCAATCAATCAGTTTGCTTGAATATTTCAAGAAATCGTGAATCTTTCGATGAAATAATTATAAACTAGGATTTGCATTTGACCTCTCTATTTAGACAGGATTTGGATTACTTTAGTTTCTGTATCTAATATCATCTTGTCATTATGAATTAAAGCCGTATACATAGACTGATTGATGAAATCTGTTTATCTGTCTCTTCAGATATTGTGGCCAGGACATTCAAACAAGTTTACTTTACTTGGTCTGCATACGTTTGCTCTATAAGCTAGAATTCCCTCTTATAGCTTTTTTCACATTTCGCTAATGATCCTCATGTCAAATAGCATCCATGGTTTCAGCTACTGAGCATGAGAATCCATTTTTCTTAATTTAAATACCATTTGATGTTTGAGGTTTATACTATTTGAATTCATATCATGAGGAAACCATGTCTAGTGTTCTTAACTCTAGGAAACTTTTAGCTATTTAGGAGATGCTTACAGATTCTTTGCAAACTAATTCTGGAAAACTGGAAACAGTTTTAATACTTCCAAACACCAAATGATGGAAACCAGGACCTCCCGATCTCTGCTGCTGAGGTTTATTCATGGCTTATACTGAACCACTTATGTAGACTAGATTCGATTCCATTGGTGGTTGAGCTGTATATGTATGTTTCCACTCTTTTTATGCATGATTCTGATTATTATCGGTTACTGGTGTGTTGCAGATAAATCATGGGATTTTGGACACTGATGGAAGGTTTGCTACTATTTGCAAACGCATTGGCTATCCTCAACGAAGACCGTTTTCTAGCTCCCAAAGGATGGACGCTCGCTGAACTACACCAAACCGGCAAAAGAAACTCTCTCAAAGGCCAAATCATTGGTCTCATCCACGCCTGCCAATACATGAGACTTCCTCTCATGCTCTTTAACTTAATTGTCATTGTTTTTAAGCTTTTCTCCGGTTAGAATGATCCATAAAAGCCCTTTTTAAATCAATGCAATCTAAAACATTTCTTCAACGTCTTCTTGACCATTGTGAGATTAAGCAGTTTGTTTTTGATCACTTCATTCTATAGAAAATTAAGATCGAAAGCTAACATTTTATACATTATTCTTTCTGTTCATATTTACTACGAACACAAAGTGAAACAAACAAGTTCTTTGACATCAAAAGCTGGAAACTTTGGATCATTCATTCAACAGGTATCATGACTTCGTTGGTCTTGAACGGTGGAAGCGTCCATGGTGGATTATACCTAGCAAGAACGAAATCTCCGGTGATCTTAAACCCATCTCTCTCGAGATCACTCGTTAGCTTCTTCACCTTCTCACTCACCACACTCTCAGAAGCCGTACCACTGAACTTAACCACACCGTACTTTCTCCCTCCTTCCTCCCTTATCACAACCCTCTCATCCGTCGGACGTGGTGCTTCCTCCGCTTTCGTGTACATCGACGGCAACAGAAACTGCATAGTCACCATCTTCTTCCCTCCTTCTCCTCCTTCCTTAGTCACCACAGGAGAAGTCATCTCAATCTTCTCACTCTCCTTAGTGATCACCGGAGCAGTCATAGCGATCTTCTCACCTTCTTTGGTGATCACCGGAGCAGTCATAGCAATTGTCTCCGGTTTCTCGTTCTCTGGTTTGCCAAACACACCTATGTACTTAGCCAACACCTGAAAGCCTCCATCTTTATCGCCTTTGAACTCCGACGAATCATAGGTGACCTCCGCCGCAACAGCCGGTGGATATTCCCGGATCTCGTAACCATCACCGGATTTAGTCACCGTGTACTTTGGAGTCTCCACAACGATTTTACCAAAAACCATTCCCATTATGTAAGCTTTACCAAAAACTATTCCCATAGGAGAACTACTATTTATCAGTTTGGTTCTTAAATTGGTGAGCATTTTATATGGTCTGTGAATATTAAAATCAATATACTTATAGAAAAAGACGAAGAAGATATCGATAAACACCAATTCGTATTTTGGCTTTTGGTTGAAAATTCAGAGACGTGACATGTTCATTATTTGCTCGATGACTAAAATTGCAGAAGTAGTTTGACACGTTTCTGGTTAGTGTGGTTCAGAGCATTCCTTCATTACTAAGCTTCTTGTGTGGAGGTTCTGTTTCCACGACAGAGATGAATGGTTTTAAAAACGGCACGAAGTTAGCATCTTTAAAGGATAGCGTATCCTTTCCATGTGACGGTTACACATATATTTGGTACCAAACATAAGGCTAGGGTTTTGTTTTTTCCTTTTTTTATGGGAGCCTGATATAAATAATACCTCTCAGAGCCATTATTTCTGACCGAGTTTTCGACTGATTTTTTATTGGGTTAATCTAGATCTAATAGAGTTTTCTTTAAGTTTGCTCAGATTCGTTTCTTCTCTTTTCTTTGCTTTGTTATAATGAAGCATCGATGATGAATCCATGAAAAAATTGTTATCCTTGCACTTTGATTGCCAGTGAAGATACAAATGGGGTTTTTCAATTTCTGAGATGCTCCTCAGTGTTTTTTCAATGCTCGATTGGTTTTTCTTTTGCTCCATGTTTCGGATTTGGATCGATGATTTATTAGTTTAAATACTGCGTTATCTATCTGCAAATCTCCTTCAAGAAGTTGAAGATAAACCATAAAAAACCTGAGATCCAATTTTTAGCTTCCTTATAAGTTTGTGGTAAGATTGCTTTGGTTGATGTTTAATTGGTTGTAATCAGATCGATGATGTTATTTACTAAACTGCGTTATCTATCTTAAAATCTCCGAAATAGGAGTTGCAGAAACTAAACAGAAAACGCTGAGATCTGATACTTCTTCATTTTGGTTTTCTTATATTTTGATTCGTTTTGACAAAAAAATTTATATAGAAATTGGGTTAATGATTTCATGTCGGAATTCAGAAATTTGCTTATACATCTGAATGATGGAACCAATGGAACAAAAGAACAGTGTGTACATCTGATTAACAGTTAAGTTAATATGAAAAAATAGAACAGAACTAAGCTAAGCTGCTGCAATTTGGCAACCTGATGTAAATGATATAAAACTCTAATTTAACAAAAAAACATCAAATCAAATGATCTAAAACGTCCGTGGATATGTTATGCTCTGCTCGTTATAAATGAAAACAATGGAGCTGAGAAGAAAATTCAAACGAACCGCCAAAAAGGTGACAGATCAAGCAACAAGCGTAAGTTTGTTAAATGCAGTACTGATGGTTCTTGGTACAAAGAAGGTGAAAACAGTGGTTCCGAATGAGTGTTGAGAGATCAGAAGCATTGAGATGGGTAATTCAATCAATGATCATCATCAGATATGAACGTGTAACTTTAGAAACTGACTTTAAGCTGACAGTGGAAGCTCTGCAGAAAAAGGATGAATTGTTAAGCCTCAGACAGTCGGACCAATTATTCAAGACATTATTTTTCTTTTATCAACCGTGCAGGATCCAATGGTAAGTTTATAGTAGTACATCGAGAGGGGAATGAAGTGGCCAAACAGTAGTTAGGAAGTCTATTTCTGTTTTGAATTATGATCCTAAGCTTTATTCTCTAGTGCCTGAATGGCTAAGAATGCTTTATTGAAAGAAGATTGAGCAAAAAAAAAGAATTCATATCCCATATGTAAGAGTTCCTATAAATTAATCAATTTTAAGACTTCAAATAAGAAACTTCAAAAATTGATCACCTCATTTAAGCAATGTTTACATGAAAGGATATTACTAATCAAGAGAGTCATATTCCACACATTATTATTATTTTTAAAAAAGTTAAAACTAAAAATAATATTAATTTATAGGATAGATGTGTTTTGGTGTTTGATATAATAAAATTCACCCATAATTTTTTTCAGACGAACCAGTCCATACAGGACGGCCCCAATTAATAAGCTCAGAAGTCTTGAACCGAACGGTTTAGGAAATATGGACTTCAAAATCGTAACCAAAATATTGGGTTTACCGCCACACAGAATATCCCGGCAAAATTGAAATAAACCGTTTCAAAGGTTCCATAATCTCCCGCTCCTCCCTTCTTTTTCTTTTAATCATCCTCTCTCTGTCTCTGAATTTTTCATCCTTTCTCTCTCGCTCTCGCGCTCTGATTCTTTTCACATTCACAGTCGAACTTAGGGTTTCGGAGCAATGGTGAGGTCAAACAAACCCAAGACTTCCGAGCGTGTAATAGGCAAGGGTGAAGTTACTCCGATTCAAGTCGCTTTCCTCGTCGATCGATATCTTTGTGATAATCGCTTTTTGAAAACCCGAGCCCTTTTCAGATCTGAAGCTTCTTCTCTCATCTCCAATTCTCCTGTTCGTGAAGTAAGTATCTGGGAATATTTATTTATACTATTTCTTGATTTGATTAATCTAGTACTGCTCTTATTATCGTTTTGCCCCTTTCGATTTCGTAGGTTCCGAACAGTTTGATACCCTTAGATGAAATCTTGAACGAATACATCCGACTCAAAAAGGAGAAGATGGTGACGGATCAGGAGAAAGTGAAAGTGGATCAAGAGAAAAACCGGGTTCAAAATCTATTGAATGGAATGCAAAATGTGATGAACGCTTATAACTCCGCCGCTGGAGCTCCTCCGATGACGACGATCTCTGCGGCTGCTCCGAAGATCCCGGTGGCTGCTCCGACGGATATCCAAGCAATTACTTCGACTTATCAACAGAACAACTTAGGCGTCTCTCCTTCAGGTACTGCAGATTTCTTCCGGTTTATACTCATTCTGTGACTAATATTTTGCAAGGAGTACTACCTTCGTCTGTGTTGATCTTGATTCCGACATGCTCTAATTTTATGATTGAAGATTGTTGAGCTATTATTTGGTTTGTCATTGATTATTGGTTTGCAATGGTGTACCTAAATGATATGTAGGTTACACAGCATTGTTTTCTATAACATAGATTATAGACTTAGTCACCAATTTGCCAATTGGTTGATTTGTTTCCAGACAATTTTCATCGGAAGGGTGATATGTAACTTGATTTTGGTTGGTATTGTCTGGATTTTGTTTTCTGGAACTAATGACATGTCCTTATTCTCAGGCTGCTCTTCGTACAAAGCACCTAATCAAATGGCAGTATCATTACCAGGCAACAAAAGAGTTGGGAATTTCACAACACCTATCAGTCAGTCCGTAAGCAAAAAGCGAAAGAGTAATGAGGTTTCTTTAGGGTCCACTTCTGTTGCTAGGAAAGGTAATTAATACTGGAGCTTATACTTGAAATGATTCATTTGATATGAGTCTCCATAACCCTCAATCCTGTTTTTGTGTGATCTCTTCTTATTCCAGGTATGAAAAAGATGCCACAAGCTGATAAGGTAAATAATTACATGACATTTCAAACACCATCGGAAGCACAAACGTCAATGAACAACCGTGTAGCTGATGAATCGTCTAATCTTGCGCCAAGTGTGGCAAAGTGTTTGTTTAACAACAAATCAGACATGTCTCCTCCGACCATTTCAGCTTGTATGGGGACACCACAAAGACAAGTATCTAAGCAGGGTGATAAATTCACCACTTCCCAGCAAGAAGTTACTCCTACAGAATGCACAATTGTTACCACAGAGAGAATTACAGTCAGCCCTCTCAAACAAATTGCTTCTTATACATTGGAAAGGAGCCATACGGTTTCTTCTTTTTCTCCAGTTAAGTCTAGTATGAATATGTCGAGCAAAAGAGATCATGTGAAAGGAAGACTCAACTTCGATGACACTGAAGCCACAATGTACATAGATGCACCTTCACCTGTTGATCCGGTTTCAAGTTCTCCATCTGGCTCTGAACCAGATTCTGATGATTTACTTGACATTGATTTTTCCAGTATAGATCTCCTGAATGTAAACTTGTCATTTTCGGACCTGCTGGGTGATTTTGATCTTGGTTGTGAAGGAATGTCAGACCCTTTCCTACCTCAGCCCTCAAATCTTCAAATAGAGCTTGATACAGGGTATATTTTTCTTCTCTTCAGCTTGATAAACTATCTGAAAGTTCCAATAATTTGCTATCAGTTATTATATGCCATTTTGTATTACAGGTCATCTCCTGAATCAATGAACACGAATTCAATGTCTGGCCAGTTCTTATCAGAGTATACATCAACAGCTACAGGGATGATTCAGGGGAAAGAGATGAACACACAAGGTGGGTTTAGTTTAGTCTTTACTTTTACATTTTTGATGCAAAATGTTATAGCTGTTTTCACTGATACTCTTACTGTTTCAATTTGCAGGAACTGACTCAACTTCTACTCTAAAGTCCATAACAAAATCAGTACGAATCGTAAGCCCTGGTAATTTTTCTTTCTCACTGTGTGTATAGTTATGTAACCATACCACAGATCTCTTTATGTATCTCTTCTCCTAAACTTAAGACATTTTTTCTTCCATCTGCAGCCAAGAGAGTTGCAGACAGGTAGCCACAATTGACTGATTCGATCCTCCAAGTTGACTTAACCACGCTTCTATGTACTTTGAGATCTTCAATCTTTTATTTTTTGGTATCCGGATATATTGTGAGAATGCAGCAGCCCCTTTGGTAGACCTTAGCTAGTTCTAGATGTAAGTTATATAACATTATTAGTTATTTCTTCTAAGCTTAGTATAGTTTTGGTAGCTGAATTCTCTTCATGACAAGGGATAATATTAGAATCAACTTCTTACTTTTACAATTCCATCTCTCTATTTGCTTTACCACAAAAACCATCTGAAACAAGCCAAGTACTTATCCACTTTATTTCTGTCTCTACCTAATTTGGGCCACCAGCCAATATGTATCTGTTGAACAAAACATAACATTTAGATAGTTAACAGTTTTTGGTCTTTGTATAAACAACTTTTCCAGTTTGAACATAAAACTGTTGAGACAGAGCAACTACTTGGGAATTGTCCCTTTCAATCTTCATTATCAAACAAAACATAAAGAGTCAAAAAAAAAAAACAATTGGAAAGAATGTATGAACAACATTCGTACGAGGTGATCTTAACGTGTTTGTTACTAGCTAACCCATTTAAACATATTCAAAACTCAAATCGAATTTTAGAGATTTAATCCAAATATGTTTAAGAGTTAGGACTATTGAAAAATTACAAACTCCCCAATGTTCAACATGTTGCGTCACGTAAATTGAGTTAGTACATATCTCCTCCATTGAAAAGATTATTAACTTATTTAATTTTGATAGAAGAAAATGCCAAAAAGAAGATTGAATAGGTATGTCTTGTCCATTACAACTAGACCCACCAACTTGATTAAACTGTTGTCTTCTTATTTTATTTTTTTCATCAAAATTCGTTTTAACTCTTTTTGCTTCTTTTATTCCTTTGTTGTCCATGGTGGTTCAACATTTTGACGTGGAAAATGAGATTCCTGTTTCTTTTTAATTCTAATTTATATGTCTTTACGAATAAACTGATATTCCTTGCTTGTTTGAAATAATCTTTCTTCATATAATAAAAAATAGGGAAGTAATCCAAGTTTTAGATCTGTTTTTCTGGTAGCTTCTAACAATAATACAGCTTTTTTGTTGTTGATAAAATATAAAGTTTCACCCTTTAATTTTTTTTTGTTAATTAAGGAAGAGCGTGAGCGGAAATCCAAGCTAACTTTTTAGGGAGTAGACGCAGTCCAAGTTTAGACATCTGGTGATCAAATGAAAATGATTAACAATTCAGCACTCGAAGATAATTGATCCCTAACTTGCACCAACATAACAATTTCTTCTTTAACTAAAAACCACTAGACCACTACCATTTGCTTTCCACTCTTTAACTTCATCAAAGATTTTAGTGGCATGAATTTCGTAATGTTCACATAAATCCACTTGTAAATACAATTTTTTTTTAAAAAAGTTTCCAATAACAATTAGATTGATAACAATTAATTCTAGAACTACACAACTTTTTAAAATTTAATCTTGGTGATAAAAACGGTAGCTATGGACATTTAACTGCGATTGTAAAATGAAACGTCTTTTGAGTATAGGATTGAGTGTGATAGTTACACAAAATACAAAAAGATGAGTCATAGCTTTGTGAACTGTCGATTTTACAACTGTACAATGAATAAAATTGGTATGAGGCGGGAATGGGTCAAAAGTAAATCAAAAACTGAAAATTATATGATGATTTAATAACTTATACATTATTATTATAACTTATAGATAATACGGTGATAGTAAAATGACTTTGGTCTACTGAATTCAGTAATGTATGTATTATTTTATATCCAGAAATTGAATATCACTAATTTACAGAATTTGGCTAATGGCCTAATATTAAAAAAATAATACAGCGATCCCGCAATATGAGCCGTTGGATACGATGTAATCACGTCGCTTAAACGTTGAACCATCGACCGTACAAAATCGAACAAAAATCCCTTAATTTTGGTAACAAAAAACTTGTTACCTTTTCTTTTTCTCTTTTAAAAATAAATAATATATCAACATTTTTAAAAATTTAATTAAATTAATTAAACGAAGAACAATATCTTCTTCCTTCATAATAGTTTTCAGTTCCTAAGCTTCATAACCTGCTCTATTACTACTCACTCCTACAACTTCCTTACTCAATTTCTCTGTAAATTATAAATCTTTCTTTTGTTAATCACCAAATCCACCAAAAATCATTTCTTTTAAACTTCTTCAATTCTACATTTAGTTATTGTGGTTAACAAAGAACAAAACCGACTCAGTGTTGTAATGATGACAGATATCGATTTAGAACAAGGAGGAGCATACAGTTATAACCGGCGGTCATTCAACGGAAGTGACGTCAGTGTATACTATTCGGACGGTGAAGATGTGACGTCATGTTACTCTTACTTCTACTCAACGACGGGAGGATCGTACGAATACGAAGGAGAGTCGAGGAAAGTGTCGTCTGTGACAAGTTCTTCGAATTTAGATGATGAAGAAGACAGTGAAGCGACGGCGCCGCCAGAGAAAGACTGCCGGATATGTCATTTAGGGGTGGAAACGAGTGGTGGTGGTGCGATTGAGTTAGGATGTTTGTGTAAAGATGATTTGGCTGTTGCTCATAGACAATGTGCTGATACTTGGTTCAAGATCAAAGGCGACAAGTAATTTTACTACTTTAATTGAGTCCTTAATTGCTTCTTCTTATCGTTTTTCTAAAAAGAAAAAAAAAACTTGAATTTTCTAGTTATAAATTTTGATATAACTTGATCATAACTCTTCTCAGGATCATTGACTTAATTCTTCTAAGGAATATGTCAAAACATTTTTTATTTAGAAAATGGAATTTGTGAAGCTTAAGTTCTTATGGATTTTAAAAGTAACATTGAAATTTAACGTATTATGATTGAAATAGAATCTGCGAGATTTGCCAAACGGTCGCTCGAAATGTAGGCGGTGCCAACGAACTGCTAGTGTTAAGGGTGGAAGAGAGAGAGTTAACAAACGGTGAAAACAGTCGGGAAACGGCGGTGGAAGGAGGTGGAGGAGCAACAACGACGGTGGAGAACAGGTGGCAACCACAGAGATTGGTGAATTTTGTGTTAGCTTGTATGGTCTTTGGATTCTTTATATCATGGCTCTTCCATTTCCATGTTTCATCTTCTTCGTGAATCCAACATCTATCACTTTACAATGTATATAGATATGGTCTTGCAATCAATTTCTTATTACGTGAGAAAGAGATACTCAATTTAGTTCAGTGAAGACCATCTGAGTTTCTTTTTCTTTAAAAGTGCTCGAACCTGTAAATAGGGCGACAATAACACCATAACAACATCGTCTCAAAAGCTCGTAATAGTTTACTTGGGGAATAACAAAATTGACATTAGAGGAAAGTGACGTGATCCAGCAAAACTTGGGAAATAAGGAACTGAATAATGTACAAATAGCATTGGCCCCAATTTGTTCTCTATCAGTGTTCTTTTCTGGAGTAATAATCAAAAACAAAAGATTTACCAACTTACAGAATTTTAATCCAAATTTGATAAATCAGTGAAACCAAAGAACCACAGGTCTTCATGATGCCATTGAAATGATCATGTTTTCCAAGTTTAATGGGAGTTTCATGCGCCATTCATTGAGTTGTCTGTGTGAACTCCGTTGCTGTCAATCTTCCCGTTCACCTGAGCCCGTGGCCTCTAAACCCGCACCAACAAACACATTTCAGAACAATGGGATTGGTTTATACTTTATATTGAAAAGGAGAGAACAAATACAGATTCAGATGCATACCCAATCAGCAGGATCAACACCGTTCCCATTCAACAGCTTGTGGTTCTCTTCTTTGGTTCTGTCTTTGGAAACTACTGGGAGCAACACTGTAGTCCGGTCTGGTAATTCTGTTGAATGGACATTTTCAGAAAGATATGAGAAACCGTTCTCCGCAAGATTAATTAAAGTGTTAAATTTCCGTGAAGAGTTTTCTGAGATCAGACCTGGTAATTTCTTGTCTAGACAGAACACCACTAGATTCACGGTATACCTAAACAGGGAAAGAATCAAAACAACAAGTCAATATCTATCATTGTGTTCAATGGAGTTTGTTAGGTCAATTTTGATGTTATAGTAAAACATACCAAGCAACAACTACATCGACAGTGTAATGTTTACGGGATGCAATGATTAAGACGCTCTGCACGATTGCAGTGAGCCACCCAACAAGCTTTATGAACCTGTGACATAGTATAATCAGAATGCAGAGATGAGTCTTCCGCTGTATCTTGAAGTTGCTGCCTTTAGAAATTTACAAAGCTTTACCTTTTAGTGCCGTATTTCTGGTAAGTGCGGACAAAGACTAGCGTAAATATCATGTGCGATGAGAAAATCAAGTCTCCACATCCGTACATTACCCCATGAGCTGATGAGATCAGAGTCATCACATGAGAACAGAAGCAAATAAAGCAATGCATGTAAAGACAATCTATGATTGAGGAAAGAAAAATATGTAGACTCACGGTTTATTTCGAGCACCTCAAGAGCGCTTTTGGGCCATGGTAACCTAGCAACTTTTGAGCCCTGTAGAAAAGGTACGCAAAATTAAGCTTAACCGATTCAACACATGAAACCTTTGTGTATGGTTCTCATGTAATTTACCTCGCGACAGTGGTAGTTAGGACCAGGAAGCTGAGTAGAATAAAAAGTTAAAACACGGAGAAACTGGCAGGCCTGAACACAGAAACATCGACAAAACTTCAATATTAAAAAGACAAAGTCATCTCAGCAAGCTTAAACTATATTATCTAGTAAAACAGAGCACTTACAACTAAGAATGCTAGAACTCTGCACCATATCAACACGGTGTATATCTTTTTGCTTTTCAGGATGAATGGATGAAAAGTCCACTGCGATAAAGGCTCAGGGTATTAATATTGAAATATAGTAATGTAATGGCAGCTTGACAAAACATTTTCAAAGTACAATTTCAGCTATTGCCAAAAATATATTGCTATATAGAGAGCTAGCCTGTACATAAATTTACGAGGAAACTATCAAGGTCGAAAGACTCACCAGGAAAAATGAAACAAACACAGTAGTGAAAACAGTTTCACTTATGTAGCTTCTTTCTTGACCAAGCTCCTATACAATGTAACACCAAAGTAATAAGACATCTATTCTGATCCAATGAACAATAAGCTCAGAACTGAGAGTATGTATGAGAGTCAAACCGGCAGTAGAAAGAATCCAAGATCCTGAAGAGTTGGGCCCGCACGATGAATATAATGAACTCCTTTAGCAGCTAAACCATGAATGTACTGCGCATAACAAATGCATTCACAAATGTCAAAAAAACAAAATCTGAAGAAGTAAAGAACAACCAAAGAGGTGAAAAGCTACATTGTTGAATCCAAAACAAAAGCTAAGACACATGTTTCTGCTGAACAAGGCGTTAGCTAACGCCTGAGTATTAATTATGTAGCCAAAAGCACAAGTTTCTCTGAAAAGTTACTATGTATAACAAAATCATGATCATATTCTTTTACAGTGTCCTAAGTTTTCCATTCCAAACTTCAACAAAAAGAAACCGTAGTCATCATTAACACTCAGCATAAGAAATAACGATCCAACTAGAATTTAATCTGAATCTGACGAGTATCATATCAAACTGACAAAAAAAAAAGCTTTTAAATTTCAAATCAGGAGATATAAAAGTGAGTGAATCTCACATACCAAAGTTTTTAGTAATAAATCCAAGTTAAATCAGGAAATTAGAATATAGATGAGAACCTGACAAATTAAACCAGCTAGAAGATATTTCCAGTTCTCGGCGAGAAGACCGATCTCCGTTGTTATCTCAGAGCAAAATCTCTTCCATAGCTAAACAAAAAATAAAACGAGAGCCAGAAAGTAGCATATTAGCCAAAAATCTGGAAAACCCAGAAGTCGAATTAGGAAACAAAAGCACGAACCTTGGAAGATTCGCGACGAATGTAAAGTGTCATCTTATTCTTTTTTGTTGATGATGTTCTTGTCGTGTGTCAATAAGTTCCATAAGTACTTCAGAACCCAAAAAATTGGGTCGACATCATCAACCTCAACAAATATTTAACCTTAATCAATTCTAAAGTCTCGAGCTTGTCGCCGGAGAAAGGTCGGATTTTTAGCCGAACCCAAATTCGGGGTCAACGATTCGAGTCGGTCAATCCAAGATCTGAGAAAAAGAAATGCAACGAAAGGAAAACAAAAGTAACAGGGAGATCTAAGACAAAAGTATAAAGAAGATTAAAACTTTGTAAGTAGAAGAAAAGAGAAAAGAGATTTTCTTTAGCAGAATCTGAGAAACGAAGCCATAGATTAAAAAGGCGAGTTCAACACGGAGGAACGGTTGAATAGAAAAATAAAGTAAAAACAAAATAAAATTCAACCTTCAAAAAGAAAATTACAGATAATTATTTCTACAAAACTGGAAAATATAAAAATAATACGTTTCATCTTTACATTGGGATACATTATTTCTTATTTTGAATGTAATTTAATAAAGTCAAAACATATGTTTGCATAATTGTACGTTTTTTCCTTCTTTGTTTATAACTTTTATTAATTAAATCAAGTAATAAAAACTAACTAAAGCAATATGTGAACCATCAAAAAACATTTTAAGGAATTCTTTTCTAGTTTTGAAAAAAAAAAAGAATATCGCAAAAAGATAATAAGGTGGCTAGACAAGTCGTAAAAGTCTCCTAAGGAAACTCAATTTATCAACTATATTATATTAAAGGAAGCACGGTTTATTTCCACTTCAGAAATTTGATACAAAACTTTATCCAGCCAAATTTTGACTCTCTGTTTAATTGCACAAAAATATCAATTTTTGGGTCTGATTGCACAAATTTGCAATTTAGCATAAAATCGTTAATCGACTCGTGTAATTTAGTCATAAACCAAATCGAAACCAAAACTTAACCAAATTTTGACCCGAAAGTTGACCCGTTTATTACTCTGGGTACTCGATTTTGACCTGATTTTCTCAAACAATATAGACATATCCAACAATAGGATCGAAGGCAAAATCCCTGAGTGGCTCTGGAAACTTCTTTGTTTGAGCATGGCGAATCTTGTAAACAACCATTTTACAGGTTTCGAAGGTTCTTTATAGGTTTTACTAAACTCATCAATGCAAATACTAGATGTTGCATATAACTCCATGACATGAGCGTTTCCAATTCCACCAATAAATATCATCTACTTGTCTGCATGGAACAATAGTTTTACAGGAAACATACCTCTATCGATTTGCAACCGAAGCTCTCTCATTGTCCTGGATTTATCATACAACAACTTCACTGGTCCAATTCTTCAATGTCTGAGTAACTTAAAGATAAGTGAATCTCAGGAAGAACAGCTTGCAAGGAAGTATACCTGACGTCTTCTACAACGGCGCTTTGACACAAACACTTGACTTGGCTTCAATCAACTTATCGGGAAGCTTCCAAGATCGCTATTAAATTGCTCTTATCTGAAGTTTCTTAGTGTTGACAACAACAGAATTGAAGACAAGACCAGCGATTGTAGAGAGGAAGATAGAGAGTAATTGCCAGCCTTGTGGTGTGGCTCCTTCGGGTACAGAAACAGCAAATTGGAGGATAAGACCAACGGAAACAGAGAAAATTAAAGGAACAAGTTTCGCTCCTTGAATCGGTAGAGGAGACGGAGATAGAGATTAGGAAGGAGGAGGAGTGTCGTCTCGTGGCACGGCAGCGATTCGTGTGGGGAATCTGGGAATGGGTTTAAGGAGAGGGAAAAAGATAGGCTGAACTGAGTGAGATCGTTGAAGGCGGAGATCTCAAGGCGGTACGGCGGAGAAGAGAGAGACGTGAGGGATGTTTCTAAGAGAATTCTAATTCTGTTCCCTCCTACGCCCTTAGAGACGTGAGAGAAGAAATTGTGCTAAGTTAGGGTTTCGATTTCAGAGGAAGAAGACCATGGAGATGGAGAGAAGCAAGTGGATCCGCCATTGTTGATGCAGGTCAAAATCAGGTTGAATCGGGTCAAAATCCGGTTAAATTCTGGTTTCGATTTGGTTTAGTACTAAATTACAGGAGCCGATTAATGATTTTACGATAAACCGCGAATTTGTGCAATTAGACCCAAAAATTGATATTTATGTGCAATCAAACAGAGGATCAAAGTTCGGATGAATAAAATTTTATATCAAACTTCCGAGATAGAAATAGAGCATGGTCCATATATTAAACTTTGGTGTTCCAATTTCAAAATATCATTAATTTGTTTTTGAGGATTGGTCGTAAATAGTAACATTTTGGTCATTTTCAGTCCGAGAAAATCTGGCTGGTCATGACTCATGCTTATCGATTGATATTTCCTCATCAGAATGCATTTTTCATGTTTTTATTCAACAAAAGAAATTCTCTATTTATATATAAAAATTCATCAGCAAAAGATCAAAGTTTTTCTAGGTCGAGTATAACTTAAAAATAGGAAACAAATTCGACGGCTCAGTATTAGAATTTTCAAAATTCATAGAAAAAGAAAGAATTCCACAACAATAAACCTAAAAAGTAGTCAATGGTCACGAGATGACCCACCATCCCTTGTGGCGTTGTTGACGCTTTATTTTAAAATTTGAAAAGGTTAATATCGAGGGATTGATTCAAGCTAGTAGTGGCCAATTTGCAACTTCAAAATAAAAAGTTAATACAAATTTTAAATATTAATTGTGTATAAAACCTACACGTGGAGGGGTATGATTTGGAGGCAGCATGTGAGTAGGGTAAAGCAGCGAAGCATGTCTGTCAATATAAATCCTCACATGGCCTCACTTGTCTATTAATAAACTGCATTTGTATAACCAAGAGACTCTTTATGATTTCGAGCTAATGACTTTGACCAGACAAAGAGCTCTCTACTAAGTGATCGTTTTTGGACAGCCTCTTTTGCAAGAAGCCTTTCCTTGGCTTTTTTGTCTCAGCCCGAGAGACTTTGGACCCATTATGATTCCTCCTGATTTCTTTATGTACTCGTCCTGCTTGTCATTGAAGTTAACCTTTACACCGAAACCAAGTTCATGATGATAAGAATTTTCCTGAAATTTACAGTTATGAAAAGTGTTTTTGCTTTCACATTTTGATAGTCTCAAACATATGCTTAACTCTAGTTTGTCAGTAGCCTTTGCCTTTGAGCAAGCTGAAAGTGAGTGACAAAAGAATATAAACCCAATCCACAAGACATGAGGGAACCAGACATTGCAGTAAGGGCCTTCCATCTTCCTACACAGAGCAAGCAATAAGACGACCAACTAGATTGGTCGATATCATGAGCGATGTCAACAAGTTGTGTCTAGGCCAAAGAGACATATGCTTTGGGTCCCAAAAGACTAGAAAATATGTCTTTTTTTCTATATTGATTAGGGTCTCTATAATCTCAAGACTCGTCTTGATAAAAGGTTCTTCCTAGCAGGCTTGACCTCTGGACTATTCTTGATAAGGATGGTTTTAACAAGACTAATATCTATTATTAGAAGACATGGTGAGTTAAAGGCTAGACACATAATACAAAAACTATCAAAAAAACATATCTCAGTATTGGACGTTGGAAATATAAACAACAGAAGCAACTTACCGAGACTCTTTTTAAAAGTCTTGGTAAATTGGTTAAAGGCTAGTGGACCTTCAACTGTTTAAGGATCCTCTTCTACCCTAAATTAGTTAAAAGACATACCCTAAGCTGGTGATTATGTGTAAGAGATACAAGCCCAAAACAATGTCAACAAGGCCAATACGATCTCACAATTAATCTATATGTATTTAGGGTTTAGCAAGAATGCTATATATATATATATGTTTGTAATATTGATTTATGAGTAACTTTGGCTGCAACAAAGCAGCCTTCCTTTTCTCATTTATATGTAAGAAATATAAACCCATGACATTACGAATATATATAGAACATTCTTGATAAACCCTTAATACATATGAGTTTGTGAGATCATATTGAGTTTGTTGGCATTGTCTTAGGCTTGTATCTCTCACACTATATACCAAGAAATATCCTAATTGGGAGGCAAAACTCTGCATGTCTTGTAGACTTGTAGTGTTGAGCTTTATCATCAATTCACTCCTAAACTCTAACAGTTTCCAAATCTTTGGATGAATATATGAATCTAATTCAGATTACGCACAATTTTTAACTGTTAATTAAAATCTCGACACGAGTATTTAGGTTTTAGGATGTGGTGGTATAAAAGACAAAAAGTACCGACCAGATGTTGTTGATATCGTTGTCGTTGGTAAGAAACAAGACGAAAAGACTGCAAAACTAATCCTAGAAAACCATAAATAAAATAGCACAGAATATCATGCAAATCTCTCTTTCTCTTCTCAACGGCTATATCCACACTTATGGCATTATAAAATTAAATAATAAAAAAAAACAATAATAAAACGCATTATATTCTTCATTATTCCCCCAACGGTCTATTTTCCCGCATTTCTTTAACCTTTCCTTTATAATCACTTCTCAACAGTTCATCTCTTTCTATCAATCTCTCATACATTACCAAAATGGATCTTATTGTTTACACAGAGTCTACTATTCCTACCAAAATCACGCATGTTAGCAAGACTTCGTCCGACGAATTGCTCCGAAAGTTTGCTGATTCCGATGACTTTGAAGAGTCAAAGCCAACGAAACGTCGTAAGAAATCAGCTAAGAATTCTGGAGAGAATGACACTGAAAGTAACACGATTGGCTTGATGGAGAGGAAAAGGCTCTTGCTTGCTCCGGCGAGTAAACGGAGATCTTTATTTCTCCGGCAGCTTGCTTCCGGAAAATCACATCTCAGGAACAAATCTCTGGTCAGAACGATAGGCAAGGTAACATATTATCAAATTTAACACTAATTAAGTTCCCTTTCAATAACTAGTTTGTAAAATTCATTTCTTTTTATAAACCATTTTAATTATTTCTTATGCTGCTTATGAATTTGCTCAGACATGGCGTAAAACAATGGAGGGAGCGTCTAGAGTTTTCATCGAGAAGCATTATAACAGACACAGGCGTCTCATTAACGACGTCGTCTAAGCTTCTTCAACTTACTTTTCACCATTTTACATTCGTTTGTATTAAGTATTCAGGTTACAATTTAGTAATTTACATTCGTTTGTATTAACTTTCCAAGATCCTTTTTTGTTGTGGCGACTATGAGACTCAATTTTACATTAAAGTCACTTTGATGGTAATTTTTTTTTTTAATTTAATGATACTTTCGTGGATATACTATACAGTAATACTAGGAGTGGCTACATCTATTAGGGTAGTTGGAGCCTGTGTTTTTATTTTGTAATTAATTTACTTAAGTCAAGTTTTACTGCTGTGTTTTACAATGTCAGACACAAATTTAACTGTTGCAATATGCTCAACGCATAAAACCCTGCCTGTCAGAAAAATATATTATGTTCTCAGCTCAAACCTGATGTTCAGTGTAACCACATTGTAGTTGTACGATGAGCTTACTCGATGCCAATAGTACAATACAGAGCACATTTTCATTATTCGTACATTAGATTGAATACTCAATATTCTCAACGATAATCAATATACATTCAAAAAAACACAAACGTATAAAAAAAAACGTTGCCAGCAAAATTTAACTACATTTATGATGACGCTGCTGCCTGCACTGCAAGTTTAAGAAGGCTTTCTACTTGGTCCATTTACAATTTTTTTACATATTTTTGTTTGAATTCTTATAATTAACAAGCTTTATCAAAATTCAACTCTTACTAACCCCTCCTTTACAGTCATATTAAAGTCCAACCCGTCCAGCTAAGCCCAGACCAACCAAACTGTTTAGCTTTTTAAAGTTTATACCCGACCGATTGGAGAAACCGGTGGGTTTGGTGTGTACTTCGATGTTTCTCTCTTCAACAGACTAACTCTGTTCGAAACTGCTTCTTCCTCCTCACACCAATTCTGATGACTGCTTACTGCTAACGAAATGAAGAACGCTTCCAAGATAGAGATCGATGAGCCGTACTCAACTGAGTGGAGTTCATTGTCGTGGGTTACCAATTTGAATGCTGGGTCGTCTCTTTCCTGTGAGAATTTGTGTTAAAAATGATTCAGAAAATCAATTCTGATTTTTAAGAGCCTTGAACAGAACAAGTTACCTGATCAAACAATTGAAAGGTTGAGAAAGTTTGAGACTTTGTATGATAATTGGAGAGGACACGAAGTTTGCAACCAATGTCCCAACCACCACAGTCGCAGGTTCCACCGGATTTCCACCGGTCAATTAACGGCAAAGGGGCATTGCAGTCTTTAGGCAGTGTGTGACATCCACTTGGGAATATAATAGTAGTTGAGCTATGCCTCTGAATCCTGTTTGTTGTCTGAACAATTGCTGCAAGCTCTTCATTTGCTTCAACACCGAACAAAACAGTTTCTGATTTGTGGGTTGCTAAATCTGAGGTGACAAAAGTAGCAGTCTTCATTCGACCAATAACTGTATGTGAAAATGGATGATTTTTCTCTTCATTCCTGTGGCGGCCTAACCAGTTGCCACTCTTGTTCTTTACTTCTTTGACGGAATACAATGTGTAAGACCGTGCAGAAGAATTAGAACTCTTCATGGTGGCAGCAAGAACGTCATTGTTGTTTTCAACCACAAACTGAAACAGATTGATACCTTTTCTCAGCGTGAATTGCAAAAGAGCCCGGACTCTTGAGCTGCACTGCTTCTGCTCCATGGTTGGTGGTCTTGTGTTGGAAGGTTTTGAAGCCACATGCAATGGGACATTCTTCTCGGTCTTGAGTTTCAATATAGGACCTGATCTAGTTCTGCTGTGACCTTTCGGCTTTGTTCTGGTCGAGTGAGTGGTGTTAACTGAGTCGGTGAATGTCAAAGGACCTGATTTAGCTGAAGCATGAGATATGCTCGATGATGAAGAAGAGCTTTCTTTGGAACTGAAACTTCTACTCATCTGACTAACACTGAAGCTAAACCGCCTATTAGGAGAAGCATCCCTTCCTTTTTTTAATGTCACAGTGGGAATATTATGATCCAACAAGCCTGGTTTCTCAGTAGGAATTTGGTTCCTTTCCATTACATTCATCGGACTTGAACATTCGCCTTCGACATCATGTCTTCTATCTCGACATTCAACTTTTCTAAATGCCTCAGATAATAGCTTGGGACTTGTCTCTGACCCTAGATTCGTCTGATGGCTGACATGCTCAGAGGCATTCCTATGTTCTTTATCTGCCAGATTCTTATTTGGAGACAGATTATGTTCCTTATGCTTCCTACTCAAAGGTTGGTCATCTAATTTTCCCATTCTCATCACAGTATCAGCATCAATGGCATCTGAATCTTCTTGTGACCTAAATGAGAAACTGTGATTTCTCATGCGTGGAGAGAAATTGACAACTGTTGCTTGGGGCTTGAGATCAAGCTCCAATCTTTTGACTACCCCGGTGGATAAATCTAGTTCCAAAGAACTTGCAGCACTTTCCACATAACTACTACACGCTCCTTTGGTTCCATCTGCACTAGTATCCTTCCACTGTTTCCAATCCAAAACCCCAAAACTGAGCGCCTTTCCGCGAGAATCTTCAGTTCTTCTCAGATACCTCGGCGGACTCAACAGATCCTGCTTCACCAGCTCATCCTTGACTTGATGCGCCGAGGTGGTTCCACGGGAATGACACAAGGGATATCTATCCTCATGAACCTTGGAGGTTCTTTGTTGCCTCACCATATCTATATAACTTGCAACCTCAAAGCAATGGCTCTAATATTGCATTCAGGAATTTGCCAAATCTTAGTTTCTTCATCCACCTTTAAGCTCAAACACTCTGCAATAGCAAGACATATACAAAATATGGCAAAACAAAAAGATCAGTTTTTTCACTAGAGAATTCAATGGAGTCACTCAATAAACTACTTCATACTCAATTCCAAGCAAAGCTAAAGCAGTATCTCAAAGAATTGAGGCTCTGGAGGATAATCAGTAGATCGCAACGATTCTGAATAGTTTTCAAGAAGACAATTACAGCGAACAAAAATCACAGATCTACCTAAAATCTAAGAGAATTACAAACCTTTTGTCAAGAAATCTGAAAAATACCAATGGATCAGTAAAGTGAAACGAAGACAGAGACAGAAAACAAAATTGAACACTTTCCCTTTTCCTTTTCTCACTCCAACAAAACCAGAGCAAGCGAGAGAGAGGAAAAGTGGAAAATAGGGACCACTTACGAAGAAAAACTCAGGCAGATCGGAGAAAGCTGGAAGAAGAAAAAGAGAAACTTGGAGCTTGGGTGGCGCGAAATCAAAAGGTAGATGATGAAGGAAGACGAAGAAGTAGTATCTCTGTAGATTCTGAGCAAAGCAAAGAACTTAAAAAACTGTCACTGAAAGTCCAAACACTTGAGTTTCTGTTACTCCATTTAATTCTTTATTTATTCCACACACGTTAATAAAATTGGATCTCTTTCCGTTTCAAATATTCATTTTTACTCTTAACCTTTTTAGTTAATTAAAAAATTATCGGTAACAAAAGTGGTGATCTTTATGGTAATGGGATTTTAATTACGAGTAATAATGAAAATGAGGATTAAATTTTAACAAATAACCACGTATAATTTAATATGTTTAGTGGAAGCATTCTCTAGGTTTTTGGTATGATTTTTTTGGTAAATTTCTAATAAGTATCTTTCTTCTCTTACATGTGGTTTGATGATACGGAGATCGTGATGAAATGTATCGGATGTGATATGAACTTGGGTGGTCCAAAGGTAATTCCGCATGACGTGATGAGTAAGAAAGCTGACAATGATCACGGATTTGGTCCGCGACTCTGTGTGTCATATCGCTATCTATATTAATCATTTGTGCACTGTTTCGTTGGAGAAAAACAATAGAAAGCTAGGAGCTTAGTTGATTAATTTTTTTTAACTATAGGTGCCTAGACATTAATTAGATCTAAATTCAAAACCAATTGTTCGATCGAATTTTATGCTTTTGCATCAATCAAGTGGAATTTGAAATGCATTCAAGAAAGTGGTGTTTTTGAAATAGTTTTCTTTTTGTCACTCATCATCAACAAAAGTGTAAAGTTGGTTAAAGTTGATCTCGTTGTTATCCTTTTAAACAAAGTGTAAATGATAGAATGGCGACTACAGAGAGATCCTTCTTCTCACTTCACTCAACGTTAGTATGCTTTGTAAATCCGATAGACAAATATCAGTCAGAATTTTAAGCTCTTTTTGTCAGAGGACTTTCCGGAAACTGACTATTTGGTCCAATATTAAAAAATTTGTTTGCTATAAGCATCCATGTAATAACTGCTAAGCCGCACTTATCAATGTGATCATTGATAAGAATAGGAGATACACATGACAAACATAGATATCTCATAAAGTATTGCAAGAAAAGAGATAACAGAAACATTGATCTCATTTTCATTATTTCTCCCCTCAAACATTGATCCCATTTCATCCATTCCATAGAATAGCCAACTAAATGTACAAGTATCAAGAAGTGCATTTTAACAAGAAAAGAAGAAGCAGATTTAGCTATGAAACCCACACATAAGTTTATATATGCACTGACTTTGGAAGAAGAATCTAAGTGAGTTGAAATCATCATCGTTGTTGTTCAACAATCTCTTATATCTTTCCCACAAGGTGAGAGGTGCCAGGTTCGAGTTTCATCAGCGGCGGGAAGGGGATTAAGCAACCGGCTCTTGTCCCTGATCCAAAGAGATTACAGGCTTTGACTTTGAACTTCTTGTGAAAAAAAAAATCTCTTATATATTAATTAGCATGCCTAATTTAACTTATATAAATGTCTAGTGCCAAAAAAAAAAAGAAAAAAATACCTTAATGTAATAAAATTTTGGATCTTAATTTTTAGTAGTCCCTAAATAGTAAACAAAAAAGAAATTTCGGGAATGAGCCTTGTACAAATGCACTTTTTGCACATGTAACAAACCTAACCTGTTAATTTTTCATGAATACTACTCACTTGGATTCACCGATAGACAACAACTTGAATCACCTGTGAAGAGCTATACCTCTAATCTAAACATCCTCAAATCTCAAAGTCTCAAGGTAAGCCAATTGGCCAAGCTATAGCTGTTTTCTCAGCCTCAAGTATTGACCATATCCTTACCATGTACCTCATCTCTTAAGATTCAGCCATGACCCTCCTTCTTACTTTCTTATTTATTTAAAGTAAATCTCAAACACATAGTACTGTTTAAATCATGTTTTTGTCCCACCTTGTTCAAATTGAAGAAAACACAAGAATAAGAAAAAGACAAAACCACCTTTAACAAAACAATAGTTTATGTAGAAAAATAAAATAAAAAGAAAAGATACTTTACCTATAGTTAGCTAGCTACTTAGCTTACAATATATGAACATATGCATTACTATGTTTGAATATAAGCTTTTAAAACGAATTTTCATTACAATTATACGTCCAAATGCTTTAGACAGAAATGGTATAGCTTTTTCGAAAGAAAAATCCGACAAGTAAATCTTGAGTTTGCTTCATAACATGAACATAGCATATAATTAGTAGGACCAGTCTAATTCCTCTCAAGACGAAACACTTTTTATAAGCGAGGACTCGAGAGTCTCCTCTTTCCACTACGACAACGACTTCTCATTTCTCTTTATTGTTTTACTTTCTTAAGATGTTGTCGAGTAGAAACGTCGTCGTAACAGAGGCTTGGAACACTACTACCGCAACGCAAACGCAAACGCAAACGCCACATAGACCTTCACTGTTACACCCAGCGTTTTATTGGGGGTATGATTGTCAAGTGCTATTCTCTGGATGGCCTGGTTCTGACCGTGGCATGTATGCTCTTGCTATTATCTTAGTCTTCTCGTTGGCTTTTTTAGCTGAGTGGCTCGCTCGATGTTCTGATGCAGCAGCTTCGATTAAACCTGATGCTGATAAGCTTGCTAAAGTTGCGTTTCGTGTAGCTATGTATGCTGTTAAGTCTGGCTTTAGCTACCTTGTGATCTTGTCTGTTGTTTCGTTTAACGGTGGTGTTTTTCTTGCGGCGATTTTTGGACATGCGTTTGGGTTTGCTGTTTTTCGTGGCCGGGCGTGTCGTAATATGGGTCGGGTCGACGGGTAGGAATCTGGATTATCCGGTTTCTTCGGAGATTATTGAACCAAAAGAGATTTGAATTCGTTTGGTTATTGATTTGTGTTTGTGAGTGAACATTCGAGTGAAAATAAAAAAACAAAGACAGAGTTGGTTTGTGATTTGGTGAGTGGCGTGACGTAAGTGACGTTTTGTTTCTTCGGTTTTCATTCTATCTCTATAAATAAGTTAGACAAATATACAAATACATATGATTTTATGGAGTATTTAAAGTTTATACTTTTTGAAAATGCAGTTATTGTAAGTACTACAAATTGAGCTGCACGGTAACGCCCAATCACTCATATTTATAAAAATTTAGGAGGGTTTACTGAAGACTGTATTTTTTTGGATTTAATTGTATTTTAAGTATAAAGTGAAATCCATTGTTATTCAACGTTGTATTTCAAAGAACATATTAAAATATATTGTTATTCAACAATATATTTAGATGAAATATTCACAATTAGAGCTGGCTTGCTGGTTGATCCGCCCCGCCCTACAACAAACCCGCAAATTTTCTACAAAATTTAAGAAACTCGAATCTGTCCCGCTAAAAAATAGATTACCAAAACAAACTTTGCAACCATCCCGCATAAAACCGTGGCCCTGCAGTTAATCTGCTGAAAAAACTACAAATAACCCACTTTAAACCCGCATTCTTATCCAAAACAACATGTTGTTTTACAATCCGCGAGTATCCGCACAACTTGCAGGCTTTGACCGCTAAACCCACCATAAAATGGATCCCGCCCCGCTAGACCCGCAACAATGTGGACTTTGAAACATAAGTCCAAATCCACCCCACACGTATTTAAAACCGCGGGCTCCACAGATTTATATCTCAATTCCCAGCTATATTCATAATCACCTGTTATTCACCATTTATAATAGATTTTAATGTAACTGATTTTGATGTATTCTGGAGTTCTTTCGCTACAAAAACAAATCATGTGCTTTTACTGGGGATTCTCAAATCCAAAGTATTATCAAATAAAAAAATCAGACTCCTTCCGTCTAAAAAATCATCAATGTCATTATGGGTTTTTGCTTCTCATTGATCTACTTGTGGAATAATGATGAGTCAATCAAATGGAGAACACAAATTCATACCGAAGAACAGAAAAGGTATGTTTGGAGTCGTCGATTGCATATCCAAATAAAGAGGCCTACCTGAAATTCGAACTCCTTTTATAAAAACCGATTCATCCTCGTGTCTAGCAGTAGAAAAATTTAAGCCTGCAGGTTATCCCCAAATATCTCTAGTTGTTTAATTGATTGATTATCTTCTCAATTTCTTCGGTGTTGATGATTACGATTGCAGTCTCAGAGATACAACAACGGGGAAGGATCATCAATTTCGAAGCCGGTCTCCAGTTCCACAGGTAAGGGTTGGTACTGGGCACTCTTTTATTGACTTTGTTTAGTCTTTGTGTAAAGTGTCTTTTGGCCTCATGACAACAGCCAATTATGTAAACTCTTTCCGTATTGATGGTAATATAATGCTTAGTTGGAGGAAAAAAAAGAAGACTGTATTGATATATTATGTAAATGTGCACATATATTAAATATATATAGTGAGAGGTTACTCTTCAGAGCATAGATGAATTATATTCGACTCTGCCTCAATGAGTATATGGATCTTAATTACGAGTATCAAAACAAGATGCAGAAATATATATATCAACCTCAAAAGCATCACTCTGGAAGGTACATATAAACGCATGAGTACAAGCATCTATATGATTAAAGTCTATATCAATAGTTGAGCATAGAGAGTCCATTATAGCTTCCTGTCTTGTTTAACTGGAGATTGTGTCACTTCCAACGGCTAATGCTAGCATAACTATTAGAACAGTCTGACTTGTTTATGCCTGATAGTGTTTTGGGAACAGTACTAGTTTCTTAACATCAATCTCGAAAGATAGGATTGGCAAAAACTACCTTTGTACTTGCCACACCAATCTCAGCACCTGCGTTTATATGAACAACACTGTGTTTTTCTAAGTGAAAACAATAGAGGATTTAAATAAATAATACCAGAGTTGTCATTTAATTCTTTAAGAAATTACTAAAAAAGTATTGAACCTTGTTTTGTTCTTTAATAAATTGAATAAACAAATAAAGAAGTAACAATTGACATTGAAGCTAGCATAAAACCTGAAGAGGAGATTCAAGGTTGTAGAAGAGATCGTTAGCGAGAGTTGAAACACAGACGGTAGCGGCAGAAATGCCGTGAGGCCTGAGTGACTCGTCCTGCTTCGTGGATTTGAAACAAATACTCGTCATATGAAGGTTCCTAGCGGTGGCACTCGATGTTGTGTAAAAATAAAAACCGCTCTCAGAATTTTAGGGGGTGTATTCAAACTAAAATTTTAAGAGATTTGATAAGATTGAGATTTTGATAGATTTTAAGAGATTTTAGTGAGTTTTCATAATATTTGAAATGATTTAAGTTGATTTTTATTTATTGTTCAAACAATCATATGGTGATTTTAGGAGACTTTTTATAAATTATTGTAAGATTCTATGTGATTTTATGGAAAATTTCATATGATTTAACATTTATTAAAATCTCAAGAACTACCAATTATGATTCGTCAATTCTCACCAAACACACTCAACAATTTCTTGCATTTACCATAGAAATGAACAAAACTTGTAGCCACAAAGCATATTAAACAAACTCAATTCCCAGAATCAATTCATAAACCGTTAACCCAACACGAACTTGTCCACTGTTAGAACAAACTTTCATAACCAAAAGAAAAATATATTCATCAAGTTGAACCAATCATATTCTCATTATATGCACAACAAGCGATACCGTCTCAAAGAAGAGAAACCTATTCAAATATCCTTTGATAAATCGATTCTAGAGTTAAGTGCAAGGATGACCAACTTTCTCAAAATTCAAGGAAGAGTACGAAGGAGAGGGTTGACGTTGACGATGAGATGAAGATGGAGATCGGATTCTCGTGTTGCTCAAGAACTTTACGGATGATTTGGGCATGAAATTGATTAAGATGAGTGTTAGATTTGTAGAGCTATTTGCAGAAGATGGAGACAAGAATGATTCTTTGCAGAACAAATTACAGTTATATTCCTAAAGCTGAATCCTTTGGACAAGAGAATTTAGGGTTTATGAGTGCTTAAATTGTCTTCTTGGTTTAACTGACGTTTTTGGTTTTCATTTGAATGTAATTTCGACAAAATGGAGGTCTTTTTTTTTCTTCAAATAATAAGTCTTCAAAATCTTCTAGAATCATGTTGAGAAGTTTTTCTAGTAAAAAATGTTAATAATAGATTTGATATGATTTTTTTTTTTTTTTTATTGAATAACAAGATATTGTATATTATTTTAAGTGATATTGTAGAAATTTCAAATTCAATAACGCGAAATTTAGAAAATGATTTAGACGATTTCTATAAAAAACACCGCAATCACTTGAAATTCTAGTTTGAATACACTTATATTACAGAAATACAAAAACGAGAGTTCTGGAAAATAGATAAGAGTTTTGCTCGACTCTCTCGGGCCTCGTTCGATACCAATGGCTACGATGATCGGATTTCAGCACACCTGCTACAAACCATTATCGTTTTCGTCGTCGATTTCATCACCGGACTCCGATTCCTTTCACTCGAAGTTCTCTTTTCTATCTCTCAAACCGTCTCCACAGCCGCGAAAAATGACGATTATTCGTATGGGCGGGGGTCCGAGAACCTTCCCCGGCGGTGTTTCCAAGTGGCAGTGGAAGAGGATGCAAGCGAAAAAGCAGAAGCAGCTCCTTAAGGCGCGATTATGCCGGGAACGCCAAATATACGAGATGCGGAAACGCGCCGAGCTCAAAGCGGCGGTGGCTGAGCTTGAAAGACCATGGGAGCCGGTTCAGAAGCCGCCGAATCTATTTTCTGTATCTGCCGATGAACAAGTTAAGGTCCTCGCGGATCGGTTTCAGAAACCAGGCGGATTCGATCTCTGGACTGATCGGGATGGACCACAGTTGTTTGAGACCGTTGATGATTTGCCTTCCGCTAGGTTTTTCCCTAAAGATGTTGTTCATAGTGTGAAACCGTATCGCAAATTACCGAGCTCTGTTGATTCAGATGGCGAAGAGAATGCCCCAAAACTCGAAGAAACCAGCAGTGATAGTAGAATCACTGGAAAGCTACGTGGCCGTAGGGTGAGGAAGAGAGTTGAGATCAAAGGTATACCGAGAAGGGAAGAAGGTGTGAGGATTGAGAAACGTGGTAATGGCGGAAAATTGAGAAATGGAAGATCTCAGGTATACGAAATGACTTTGCAGAGCGATGGGAGATACGAAATTGGAACTTAGATAAGGCTTTGCTCCAAAACTTTCAGTATTGTTTCTTCTTTGCTGTGTTCATAATCAATGACGCCTCTGAACATAATCGTGTATGTAGTAACTTGTAACAGTTTTTATTGTGCTTAATGCTAATTACAGATTTGAGCTGCAAAGTCTTTACTTTTAGTATTTTAATTATCTTGTTTATTCAATTAAATGTTCTATAAGTGTTGTGTTGCATTTTTCTGGTGAAAGTTTGGTCACTTATTGTATATTTTGTTGTGTTGGAGTTTGAATATAGGGAAACAGATGTATATCAGTTATCAGTTCTGGGTGATCGTAATTCCTGATAAGCATTGCCAAATGTTTAGAATTATTCAATCTGATAAAAGTGATTGTTAGTTCTGCAGGTTTAAGTTCCAGGATGTGATTTTCACTGTAGGAGATTGTTAGTGCTGATAGGAAATGATATGATTTTTCCAATTCATCTGAGCTACTGAGATTGTTGTTACATGTGAAGTCATCAAAATTGGCTGCGGTAACCTAAAAGGGTGATGGAACAGGCTGCATTACAAAACAAACTTTCTATTATGTGATTCGGATATATATATTTTTTATCAGCTCTGGTTGGCTTAAACTCCAGGAATATCCACTTAGGAACTTCTGTTCAATAACATACAACCTAAGGCTGCCTTTCACCTTTATCTCTGTGCACCATCTTGATTTTAGGATTCTTAGGTTTTCCTTAATATGAGAATTGCGTCTTTGTCTCTGTTATCACAGTATTTATGGTTTATCCAATTTTTGCCAGCATCCTGTGATGCAAGTGTGGTGTTCCAATTACATGAATTTTGCTGCCAATATGTTTCTACTGTATCTGCGTTGTACTTAGATCCACCCAAAACTTGAATCAAAGCCTGGGGAATTCACATAGTTTTCTGCACCAAGAGCCTGAATGCCGTAAGGTTGGTGAATGATTAATATTATGTCTCTGATAATCTTTGCTAGTCATGCTTTTTAGAACCCTTTGAGTTGGCTAAGTGGTAGATGGATTAGTTTTCCATTTAAAGATATAAGAGAAAAATGCTTGCTGAACTGAAAATTGTTAATCTTCAGAGTGATCCTGGAAATGTTGCCACAGTATGGTTCTCATGTAGGACTCTATTGAGTCTGATAAGAAATGATGTTTATCTTTTGCAATCACATGTGAGCTAATGGAAGTCATGTCGTATGTGCAGTTATCCTGTCAGTGCTCACATGTCATTTCCCAGTAAAGTTGGAGTATGGTTGAACAAGAAATGGGAGTGAAGTACACTTCTTCAATAAGTTATTATCTGTTGGAATGGTATCAGAGCATCATCAGTTTTGACACAGATCATGTTCAAGAGCTAAAACAATACTCATACTAGGTGATTCTCCTTACTATTTGAAAATTGAGTGAACTAAGACGCTCATAGATGATTTCTTTGGTTCAAAGGATCTCTCTTTGATTGCATCCAGGAGACAAAACTGAAGTTATTGTCTTCTGATTGCTATCTGAAAGAGAGTTGCTGTATTATAGTTTGGCTCAATATGTATGAATGGTACTAGTTTCAAGAAGAAGAAGACTTATTTGTGATAGACTGATAGTATAGCAAGAAGAGTTCATTTTTATGTCTTGATTTGTGATAGATAGGATGACCACATTCATCATGAAAGATGGCAAAAGCAAGCTTGTGCTTAGTTTGTTAAAATATCATTTCGTTATGTTCACATGGATAATTGATTGGAGCCTCTCATTTTTTTGTTATTCTTTCTTATTGTTGGTCACGACTTACTAAATGGAGAAAATCTATATGATAATGAAATGGCTCAAGTATATTGCTTGCCAAATAGTTTGTCTTGATAATGACATGATCCACGATTCTCCTTCTTGCCACTGCTTTCTCTGGTAGTTTAATCGTGAAACCAATTATTAAATGATTGGACTCAGTTTCAAGATAATATATTGATACTATTCCTTCAGGTACTCTGGTTCAATATCAAATGCAATGGAAGTTATTCCACTTGAAAGGCTATTTGGTGTGCTCTGATTTATCCATATTACCAACGACCGACTTTCAAATTTGTGATCTTGATGGTAACATCCTGTGACTCACCAACCATTGCAATGGTGCTTCATTTGATTTACAGCCATATGTTTTGGCATGTGTCTTCTACTGACTACTGTTTCAGCAGTTTATAACATTGGGAGACTGTTTCACAAATTTTTATGTGGAGCAAAGCTCGTGAAATAGAAGAATGTTTAGTGGAGATTAGTATTTTCCATCAAATGTTACATCGTTTAAAGGTACTTTTATTTATCTTGTTGCCATGAGAAAGTAGTCATTTTGATAAAGGCATGAATAAACGACTATTCATGGGAAAATGAGGTTTTTATGTGGCAACACTCAAAATTGATTTTGTGTGTAGTGTCCACCATTTTACATATTCCTACTTGCCAGACTGTGCCAAGTCTTGATAGAAGATTCTCTCTCTTTTTTCGGTTCTTGTTTTAGTTGGTACTGCTTGTAGATAATTCAGTCAATAGTGATTAAGCACTCTGAGGAAAAGTTTATCCACTTTCATGAGCCACAAAATCCCATTTGATATAAGATAGATGTTGACTCTTAGTAATATATTGATTGCTAAGTGCAATTGGAGCGTATTAAATAAACAGTATTTGGAAGATATTGGTTAGCGTTGGCAAATCCACTAAACCTTGCCAACTGTCCCGTGGATGATCACAAACTAATTGTTAATTGGTGTCATGACCACAAAGATATATTATTTTGTTGAGAAATGATAAATCAAAATCTTTTAAACGTCTTATGAGCAAAAACTTAATACAGAAATTTAAGCTTTAGCATTTTCTTGATAGGATTAGCCCTTAGCTGTCATTCTTTTTCCTTCTTCGGGGATTGTGGTAATTAATAATGTAGTAGAGTAAAATGATAATGAAAACTATGGTTTAGGTAGGAACTTAATCTTTTGGCATGACATTGTGATTATGTGTTGTGGCTGAACTTTTTTTTGTGATTGTTGAATATTACGTATAATCTTATAAATATGATCTTGGTGTGGGTGCTGAAGTAAATGGCAAGCTTGCATAAGAGAGTTGATATATATTTTCGTACAAAGAACATTAGTAGTGAATAAAGGAACCATTGGATTTATTGAACTAAACATTCGTTTTCATTGCCTTTTTGTTGTTGTACTAAAGCGTCTCGGATCTTAGTGGAACATTGTAATATTTTCTTGAAGAGATGCTTCTGGCAGGATGCAGAATATCGAGATTAGTCAGTTTTTGAATTGATTTTGTATTCTTCATTGTGGTATGATAGAAAACTATAAGATTTTCCGGTGTTAACCTAGGAGATAAACTTTCCAGTAGACTGTAATAAGAAAAACTTTAATTGTTCTTTCTGCTTGATGAAATTTAGAAACTGTCAGGTAGATGACGTTAAGTTCAGGATAAGATTTTGAACTTGAGTTTCATTTTGGTATGTCTTGATGAAAGTGAGAAGTTTAACATAAGGTTTTGTAGACCAAGTTGTTGGACAATTAATTAAGATTCTTCTCATTTACACTTCAAGTGCAACTTTATATGACATTTTAGATCACCTGTATTTTCATCTATGTGAATACAACCGTTGTGTTGACTTATCATACTCTACGTGAGAGTAAAACGAAATAGAGATAATTAGAGAATGAAAACTGCTTGAGGCTGAAAACAAGACAACGTGAAAAGTTGGCACATGATCTGGAAAACACTGTTAAAGATGATAAGTCAACACAGTAAACTTAAGCTGTTATAAAGAGCACCAAGTTTACTTCTTCTCTAACAGATATTCATTATATACACTTCTCAACATCACCACTATTGTGTAGTGTATTTTGTCTATAAAGTTGAACAGATGGAGCATAAGAAAATTGGAGCAGAAGTTCAAGATTCATATAGTGATCAACAGAAATGGGTTCTTGATTCTTCTCTCGATAGCAGAGGACGTGTTCCTCTTCGGGCTAAAACTGGCGCTTGGAGTGCTGCACTCTTCATCATGGGTACAGAACTTTCATTGAGATTGTATTTATTGAATATTTATACGATAGAATTGAATGTATGCTATAATAGCCCAAAATATAAATCTTTGTGAAGTGTTTTGTTTCATTTTCTCTGAGCAGCAATCGAGTTCACCGAGAGATTAAGTTACTTTGGGTTAGCCACCAATTTGGTGGTTTACCTAACAACCATTCTCCACCAAGATCTCAAGATGGCTATAAGAAATGTGAACTTTTGGTCTGGTGTCACTACTTTGATGCCTCTTCTTGGAGGTTTTGTAGCGGACGCTTATCTCGGCCGTTATGCTACTGTCTTGGTTGCAACCACCATTTATCTTATGGTAATATATGTTATCACTTCTTAATTGCCCTACTATGCAAAGAACCCATAAACAACATTAGATTGTGTCCTTATCATTCTCTCTTGTTGCTTCTAATATAAACAGGGTTTAGTCCTACTCACAATGTCCTGGTTCATACCGGACTTGAAACCTTGTCATGGAGAAGTGTGCGTTGAACCTAGGAAAGCACACGAAATAGCCTTCTTCATTGCCATTTACTTGATCTCCATAGCAACTGGAGGTCATAAGCCTTCCCTTGAGAGCTTTGGTGCTGACCAATTTGATGATGATCATGTTGAAGAAAGAAAGATGAAGTTTTCTTTTTTTAACTGGTGGAACGTCAGTTTATGTGCTGGTATACTTATGTCTGTGACTGTTCTTGTCTATATAGAAGACCGGGTCGGTTGGGGTGTTGCCGGCATCATACTTACCGTAGTCATGGCTATTTCACTTCTCCTCTTCCTCACTGGAAAACCATTTTATCGTTACCGGGCACCTTCGGGTAGCCCTTTGACCCCAGTGTTGCAGGTCTTTGTTGCCGCCATTGCCAAAAGAAATTTATCTTATCCCTCTGATCCTTCTTTGCTTCATGAAGTTTCCAAGGCAGAGGTTACTAATGGCCGGGTTCTCTGCCACACGGACCAACTTAAGTGCGTAGAAGCCAACTAAAAAATGACTCATTTCTTAATTTCTGATTTCTGATGTGGAATTTTCCTTGCAGATTTCTTGACAAGGCAGCAATTGTCGAAGACAACAATCCTCTGGCCCTCGAGAAGCAGAGTCCATGGAGACTCGTAACACTGACAAAAGTAGAAGAAGCGAAGATGGTCATCAACGTGATTCCCATATGGCTCTCCACGTTGGCCTTTGGCATATGTGCAACACAAACTTCGACCTTTTTCATCAAACAGGCAATCGTCATGGACAGAAACATTGCTGGCTTCACAATTCCTCCAGCTTCCGTGTTCTCTCTAACTGCCCTCTCATTGATCATCTCAATTACCATTTATGAGAAACTCCTCGTTCCCTTGCTAAGACGCATCACACAAAATCAAAGAGGCATCAACATTCTCCAGAGAATCGGAACGGGCATGCTGTTCTCCCTCATCACCATGATCATTGCAGCTCTAGTTGAGAAACAACGACTGCACCGTACCAATAACAGCAAGCCAACGATGAGTGTTCTATGGTTAACTCCTCAGTTCATAGTCATTGGCATTGCGGACGCCTTCACACTCGTTGGACTCCAAGAATTCTTCTACGACCAAGTCCCTGATTCCATGAGAAGCTTAGGTATAGCGTTTTACCTAAGCGTAATAGGCACGGCTAGCTTCCTTAACAATCTCCTGATCACAGCCGTTGATACCCTTGCCGAAGAATTCTCGGGGAAGAGTTGGTTCGGAAAGGACCTAAATAGCAGCTGCTTGGACCGGTTCTACTGGTTTCTTGCTGGTCTTTGCGCTGCCAATATATGCGTCTTTGTGATAGTTGCAAAGAGATGTCCTTACAAAAGTGTGAAACCAAGCCAAGCCTGTGGTGACTCGTCATCGTCCGTCGCCTAAGTAAACAAAGACACACATGTCGTTAAGCTAAACATTACCAGAAGAAACCAATCACAGCCCAATAAATATGTTTCCAATGGATGTGATTGGTAAATCTACTTACCTCTAGTGAAATTACTAATCACAAAAGCTATATTATAAATGGTATCCACTAATTTATCTATTTGCTTACAATTATTTTCTTACTCTTATCTTCTACTTAAAAAACTTTTAAGCTCTGTTTACATACACCTATTAAAATCAATCTTAATAAAATCCGACAAAAAGAAAATCAAACGTAATAAAATTATAATGAGTGAAAGAAAAAGTCATGTAACGGAAAAAAAATCAACTTGAGAAACCGAACCTGCGACGCATATTCTGCGTATCTCTGTAATTGCTAGCTGTTTTACCAATATACCCCTTCCTTCTCCAAGCAGGTTTTAGGGCTTCTCTCAACAGATTTTCTGTTTCCCTCTCTCCCATGTCGATGTATCTGATTTCCTTCGTAGCTCAAATTCCTTCAATTGATGTGACCTTTGATTTCAATATTCCAAACCCAGAGACGGGTTACCTTATAGAGTTAGAGATAAAGAGGAATGAATATTAAGTCTAGAGTAGGTGTGGCGGTTGATGGAGCACAGAGTGCTCTTAATACTGCAACCACTGTGCATACAAGCGTCGTGCCGCAGGACAAATCGGGTACCTTTGAGTCTCTCCTCGCTGGAGGTATTGCCGGTGCATTTAGCAAGACTTGTACCGCTCCTCTTGCTCGCCTCACCATCTTGTTTCAGGTCTGGTTCCAGATTGAGTTTCTCCTTAATTGGTCATTGTATAATCATAGAGAATTCGTAAAAACAATAAGTTTTTTTTTGAGCTTGCTGGTTGGTTTTGGTTAGCGATAAGACAAAGTATGTTTTGGGGTTTTGGATTAGGAATTGATGTGAGGGTTTTAGAATATGCAACGAGCTGATGAATATTCGTTTTACCCTTTTGCTTTTATCACACATTTGAATCTGTAGCAAAGTTTGAGGCTTTAAAACAAAAATCTGTAATCATTTTGCAATGAGGTGTGAGGTTGGCTGACAACATCTTGTCTCATTGATTCCTTCTTTTTTTGTCTCTTGTAGTTGCAAGGCATGCATTCAGAGGCTGCAGTGTTAAGCCGTCCAAGCTTATGGTGTGAAGCTTCCCGTATTATCAACGAAGAAGGATTTAAAGCCTTTTGGAAAGGAAACTTGGTTACTGTAGCCCACAGGCTTCCTTATTCTGCAGTAAACTTCTATGCATATGAAAAATATGTAAACGTGAGTTGCATTATACTCATATATTAACTGTGTCTTCTGTTATCATGATCTATAACTCAGCCTCCCAACGCTCCTTTATTTTGCAGTTGTTGCATTCAAGTGCAGTTATACAGAGTTATTTACCAAATGCTAGTTGTAACCTGATTGTGAACTTCGTTAGTGGTGGCTTGGCTGGAATAACAGCTGCTTCAATTATGTATCCACTCGATCTTGTCAGGACTCGTCTTGCTGCACAGGTTTCTATCCTTATTTTAGTTTCTTCTTGAATATGATGTTTGAAACCTTTATTGTTTTCTTAATCTAAGCAATTTTTTTTTGTCTTTTCTTGGTCTGAATTACTTCATATTGTATCCTTGGCAGAGAAATGCAATCTATTACCAGGGTATTGGACATGCTTTTAAGACCATTTGCAGAGAAGAGGGACTTTTGGGTCTATATAAAGGACTTGGTGCAACATTGTTGGTACGTTTTGTTTGCTTTTCCCTTGTTCCATACTGCAAACTGTGTTGGTTGTTAATTGCTTCTTGGTACACCTTTCTCTGATTCAGGGTGTTGGGCCAAGTCTTGCAATAAATTTCGCTGCGTATGAGTCTATGAAGTCATTCTGGCTATCTCATAGGTAAAAGTCATCTTTCATGTAGGGTTCTTCTCGTATCTTTGCACACGCCTATCAAGTATATTAGTGTGTTAAGATGCTAACTTGTCATATGTATATTACTATTTAACATCTTCAGGCCAAATGATTCAACATTGGTTGTTAGTCTTAATTGTGGAGGTCTAGCTGGAGTTGCCTCCTCAACAGGTTTTCAAAATCGACCTGACCTTCTATGTTGTAGTTTCAAGCTTTGTTTCTAGAGACATCCGCTTCTTATCATATGACTTACTTTTTAAATGCCCACAACGTTTTAGCTACATTCCCATTGGATCTTGTGAGAAGGAGAATGCAAGTGGAAGGTGCTGGTGGAAGAGCGCGAGTGTATAATACGGGACTCTTTGGAACATTCAAACACATATTCAAGTCAGAAGGAATCAGAGGGATATACAGAGGAATATTACCTGAATATTACAAAGTGGTTCCTGGCGTTGGCATCGCTTTCATGACATTCGAGACTTTAAAAACACTCTTATCTACTTACCCCAATTGACATTTCCCAATTATACTTAGATCAATTTTAGCTGCTTATAGAGAGTTAGGTGACGAGAGAAACATGTTTATCTCCACTTGGACATCTTTTAAACACATTGGTAGTAAACTTTACAAATCTTACTGCCATGAGAAAATTGTCCAGTTGTAGAAACATTTAAAGGCATCATATATGTACACTGTTACACGTGAGCAAATCTACTGAGATAACAATTTGTCTTCTTTGTTTTTATACCAATTCTACACTGTAATGATACAGTACGTTTTGCTTTGCTTCATCTCAACAGTCTTCGAAAGCAATGTTTTGTCAATTTTCCTAACAAAAAGAAGATTACACTGAAAGAAACTCTAGAAACAATCATATCAGTCTTTCTAACAAAAAAACGTTTTACAAAGATCATGAACTCAAATCCAAAATAACCTACAAAGAACTCAAATCCATAAAGACCTACAAAGAAATATATCTTCAGGAACTCTCAAACCCCTAAACTCTCTTCGAAAAGAAAGATCTTTGAACGTTACAACCTACCAAAAAAGTCTGAATCTTTTCTGATCTGTCTTCACAATCTCTGAACCAAGAAGACAGAAGTTGATGAAATGGATATATAAGTTAATCACCAAAGGCAATTCAGCTAGAAGTTCTGAGCAAGAAGATACTGAGTTCCTGAGCTGAGTTAGCATCAGGGTTAATGAGATGAAACGACTCTGAGTCAGAGCTACCCACAACATGTTCATAATTCGCCCTCATATACATAACTTCATCAGTATCCGATTCACCCGACCCGGATCCAGATGGCAACACACCCGCTCCAACTGTCATCGACTCCAATCTCTTCAACATAAGCCTCGTCTCTTCATTAGCACTTCTCCGTACAGCAAACCCTAATTTTCTTCCGTTACAAAACATAGTCCAAACAGGTACGGATCTTAACAAGCAAGAAGTCAATTCGGGTCGGGTCGGGCATTCCAAAGCGACTCGTACAAGACCCGAACCCATCTCGTGAACAAGCTGGCTCGTAGCAATGGAAAGTTCGAGGAGAAGAAGTGGTTTAACAGAGAGACGGTCATGCTGAACACAGAACCAAACATGTCCTTTTCTTCTCCCGAAAATCGTCCCAATCACCATCGTCTTCGACGGTCTCTGCGGCACCGTCACGGCGGATAAATTGTAGTCAGAATCTGCAGCGGCGGAAATAGCCTCGGAGGAAGAGGCGGAAGAAGAAGCTGAGTCTTGAACATCTATGTCGTCTCTTAGAGAAGTACTGAGACGTTTCTTGTGAACTCCGGTGGATGCTGCTCCGGTTAATGAAACGGTGGCTGGATTCGTCGGAGGTGTGATACATGGAAGAAGAAATCGACGGAGTGAGTCGATTTTAGTCATCTTCTTCTTCTTCTTCTTGCTCTCTCTTTTTACCTGAAAGGTCAAATGGATTTTTTCTGAGAGTTAGCAGAGAAATCAGAGATCTCTGTTTTTTATAAAGAAAGGCGGGAGAACAAGAGAATATCCGTTGTGGCTTTGACTGGTTTGACTGTATTTACACGTGGCTTATAATTAATCTGCCACGTGGAAAGTGAATATTGGATTCTTTGTTTTTCTGTAAAGATTCTCTTCCGATGATTAACTGTTCCCTAGCGAATTAGATCATTTCTGTTCATTTTTTGTTTTATTTTTCTCTGATTTTGGTAGGTTTTGTATTTAATGACTATCAATTTTGTTTTGTTTTGTATCCATTTATTACACTTGAAGTTCGAAATTGAAAGAAGAAAAAAGAGCTATTTTTGTGCGGATTTCAAGATATTGGTCACTATCATTCATTTTAAAAGTTTTTTCTTTTTGTTTTAAAAGAATATCATTTACATATTCGATATGATTTTTGAAACTAAATTTCTACTTTACATATCTGTCATTTATCATCAAGGATCTTTTTCTTTTCTTTCTCTGTAATGTGCTAAATGTTAAATGTGATTTGTTCTTTTAACAGTTTGTGAGTGCGTATGGCATAATTGTAACTAATTGACCCACATTAATATTTTACATATTTGATTCATAGTTTCACTCAATAGTAGAAACTAGAAAGCTTTTGAGAGCTAAATGAGAAACCACACATGCAAAAGTGTCATTATAATAAACATGTAAAACCATCTCATATTCATATATAGTGCAACAACATCTATAGTTCACATTTCTCCTCTACAAAGGTAAAGTGAAAACATTTATTTTATATATTTTTGGAACTCCTCTCATCAGTTTGATTGATTCCTCATAATCCATAAAGTCAAGGGAGATTTATGGAACAATGTAACATAACCTGCAAAAAGAACATGGAAACATAAATAAAAGAAGTAAAATTAAGTTTCATGTTATGTTTTGGCTCAAGAAGAGATTTAGATGAATAGAATTCATACGTCCACATCGTTTGCCAGCGGGGCGATTACGGATGTTACAACGTTTTGGAACAGTGATTGCGATTCCAGGATTGATTCCTGCTTTCCTAGCTAAAGGAGAGAGCATGACTGCACAAAGACAACGAGGATTGGTTCTAATGAGAGCTCCAACTTTGGCACAGCAAACTGGTGGAACCCTTCCTCTTGGGTTCTTTGTAGCAGGCAAACATGGGCTTAGGCTAGCCGCGGCTTGACCAATTGGCATGCGTCCACACTCACCAGCTGCTTCAGTGGAAGACAATGTGATCAAAAGACTCATCAAAGTCACTGCAACAAACTTATAACACTTCATCTTGTTCTGTTGAATGTCTTTGTTAGTGCTTTGATGATTCTTATATAGTAATATGTTTAGTGGGGTGGTTGTGTTTTAGTGACGTGTATAGTTAAGTTTGGATCTTTTCACATTCTGTAATCATTTGGTTTTTGCTTACTTTGAATTAGATTTCACCATCTGTTTAGTGTCTAGTCGCTTGAGTTCTTGCGTGTTTGTTTTTGTTTCCTCCTTACCTTCTTTCATCAACAACATTGTATTGCCTCAATTTCGACACTAAAATGTTAGACAAGGCTATAAGAATTCAAGATTCGACCTGAAATTTTGTATTATTGAATATAACATGAATGTATAGTAAACAGATTCGAAATGAAACCACGTGGGCTACAACAACATATGGTTTCATCAAATTAGACACACAAAGTGGATAGAGTTTTGGTCTTTCTCACTGACAACCGCTCAATCGTGCCCAATCAACAAACTGCATTCCACCGTAGATGTTATTAGCCAACCGTACGCCTACGGTAAAGGCCATAGCCGCCGGAGGCACTTTTTTTGCGAATGGAGATCCTTCGACTACTCTCTCTAGACCATTGATGATCTGATAACGAGTATTCGAAGAAACACCTAAGAATACTCCTGCAATTATTTACCATTGTTTATAAAGATTAGTGATTTAGTTAAGTGAAAGTAAATAAGGTAGAGAAAGTTAAGATATCTAATGTTTATACCCCAGAGAGCTGCACTCTTGATTAGCGGTGGTACCGGAATGTTCTCTTCTGATTTATTCATGTTTCTGAGAGAAAGAGAATGACAATTCTTGAAAATGTAAGCCAAATCCAAAAACAAACTAAGTGACCCTTTTGATTTTAGCTACTGGAAAGAGGTGCATTACCGTTTGGCAGTCATGATGAGATTTGCGATGCCTTGACCTACAATGCCACATCCAAACCCAACTGCACCATACATTATACCCTGAAAAAATGCATCAGAAATAGATCAGCAACAGAAAAAAGTTATAGAGCACTGGAGATAGACTCTGCGATTTAGTTACCTTGTAGAAGTATGTAGCAAGTCTCTGTTGAGCAGAAAATCTACATCCTGGTCTTTCAGCTTCGAACACGCTGCATAAGTTCAAAATCTCAAAAAGTTTACTAATGGAGTTGCAAAATGAGAAATGCAAGTACTATTTGAGAATTGAGTGTCTTCTTGAGGGAACTTACCTGCTTGGAAGCGCATTATAAGCAAAAATCATGCGTCCTAGGAAGCCACTTGATGCCGATGGTTGACCAAAACGGACATAAGGCGCCAGCATACCGACCAGAGCTACGTTAACCACAGTTCCAACCAAAAGATCAGCAACATACAACTCGAATTCAGCCCAAAAATCCTTTCCTCTCTTTTGAACTTCAGCAACAGTGGCACAACAAGAATCAATGACTATCTGAAATTTTGGCATATCAAATGCAGATTATTTCTTCAATACAAGTATAGTGTTGAATATTCAATGTAAAAGTACAAGGAGATACTATTTTGTAGATGAAAAAATTGGTATGAGTGGCTTACCTCAGTCCCTATTTTGAAGAGAAAAGATGGATCAGCCAACATTCTGTTGCGAAGCATCGCCCACGATCTTATAGCAAAGCCAAGCAGCCCTGCTGAACTCTAGACTTTGAAACTCAGAACTCCTCTCTAAGACTATTATTTCCAAGGATCAAACAAAATAAAAGTAGCAAAAATCTTACCTGCAAATCCAAGTACCTAAGGAGAAGCACTTTGCGGATACCAAAGGTCTTAGCAGCCTCTAACATATCAGATGGAAGAGTTGCTCCTCGAGCTTTTGTCTCCTTCATGACCTCTTCAATTTTCAAAAGGGGTCCAAACTCTTTTTCTTCATAGTCGTCTCCATCACCTTCTCCTCCATTTCCATCTCCTCCACCGTTATTAAATCCGCCATTACCGCCACTATCATTAAAGCCATCCCCAAGATTGCCATCACTCTCAAATTTCTCAGGCTGATCAGTTCCTAAATTTCTAACGTTGTCTTTCCCTAAGACGCTATCATCACCTTCTCCGTACGCTTGTTCAGTAGCTGCAACACCACCAGCTTGCGGCTCAGCTGGAGACTGAGACATATTAACCATCAAAAGCCTTGACCTTTGCCTAGAAGCACCTCTAATCCGCATAACAGAAACTTTCATTGGCTTCACCAAATCACTACATACAAAGTCTCGATTGCAAATCCTTAACGAAGAGAAATCTTTTCGAACTTTCACAACACTAGAGAACTGAAAGTTCATTGCAAATCCTGCCATTTCCTTTTCTGTAAACAGGGCAAAGTCGACAAATTTAAACCCTCTCCAATCAATCCAAAAAATGAAACGGATAATCTGCTCTCCCACAAGCTTCTGCAAAGACAAAAATACCCAGAAATGTATCAAGCAGAATAGCCTAGCCAAAACAAAAACAAAACCGAGAGAATGAGAATGAAAAGAAAAGAACAACGCGTAACGCAAATCTCAAATACAGAAACTTTAGCCGAAGAGGATGAAACCCTAACCTTGAATCTGGCCAGAAACAGGAGAAATTGTCACTGTCAAGGAGAAGAAGAAACGTAGAGTGGTGACTGCAAGTCTGCAAGAGTGATTAGATTTAGGGCCACTGGCGCTTATTTTCTTCCGCTTCACTTGTATTTATTGCTCTTCGGTCCCTTGCACGTGCGCTAACATCTGCACACGCGTGGAACTGTAACCTTCTACACTTTCTGACAAGGTTTAAAATAAAATAAAAAACTACACTTTCTGACAGAATTTGACACTTTCTTCAAAGTGTAGAAATTGAAAGAAGGAAGAAATTCATTGAAAGAAAACCATCAACATAAATCATCATAACAAATTTTGGTATGAAACCATAGGAAAAACAACGGATTAGGATTGAAATAGAACAAAGAAAATGTTACAACATCCATCACACACATCATATCCCCAAATTTCCTCCAGATTGTCCCCAAAAGAATAAGAATATATGATTTTTCTGTACAAAAAATAAATACATTTTTCTCTTTCAGAAAAAAAAATAAAACACAAGAACCAAGAGATCCCAAACCGAGTGAATGGGTTTACGATTGTTTGTTCATCATGGCTGATGATCCTTGCAGCTGAGTACCTGAAGTTCTTTTACGTGACTGCAGATGTTTTAATCTTCTGCTGAGGAAATCGATATATGTCCGCAGACGATACCTGACTGAGTTTGTGAGAGAGAGTGGCAGATTCAGGATCAGCATTGGTGCTTCTACTAGAAGGAATATCAGCAAACGCACAGCTTTTGAATATTGGTTTCCAGCTTTCTCTATATCACCCATAACTTCCTTAACCTGCGGAGATTGCCACAGCCACTAATGGAATTGAATTTTGTTTTATATATGACGATGAGCATACACTTATTGATTGTAATGGTTATAGGTTTGCATTGTTCATCAAGATCTTTGGAATAAGGCAAAATAAACTTACTCCCCCAAGTTTTCCAAGATCAAGGGCTGCTTCAAATATGGTCTCCATTGCATCGGGCATTTTTGTATTTCCTATAAACAAGATAAAACCTTTAATGTGCTTTAATAGCTCAAAAACGCAAAGAAGAAGTGTTTTTTATTTGAAAAAAACATACCAGGTTCGATACTCTTAGCAAGTTCTTCAGCAAGCTAAACCTCCTGGATAAATTGCCTCTAAATCTGAGAGTATATCTCCTCCGATTCTTGATCAATGATTTTATCATAATTTTGGGTATCGAGTTTAAGGCTGTGACTTCTTGCTCTGTTAATGTCTTGGCCTGGACCTCCTTCCAAACCTGAAATTGCCTGAGTATGACATATGTGTAGTGCCTGTTTCCAAATTGCAAGAATCACCAATTAGATGGAGAAAGCTTCTAGATGTCTGTTAGATTCGATCTATGCAAGGAAGCATTACAAAATTAGTTGGAAATTCATGATGGCTGGTGATGGCACGATGATTATATGCGATTATCTATAAACAGTGTAAAGTTTGTTACCCTTTCATGAACTAATTCTGTGGTTGTTGCTGCACATTTTCTCAGAGACCTGATTCTTGTCAAGCTGTGAGTTGATGGCTGTTCAAAAGCATCTCCAAGATCCAGAGACCCATGAGATGTGCTCGGGGCAGAATTCTGACTGTCCATGCTCCCAAACCGACCAATGTTGTTGCCAGGAGCACCAATTATGGGCATGGGAGCCGTTGAACTTATGCTTTTGTTGAATAACTCTACAGGAGGAGACTGAGACTTGAATGGGAAATTTTAAGGCTTCGATGAACTCGAGGAAGATGATGGTATGTCCACTGGTGGTCCAGATACAAGAACGAAATCTTGATCCATGAAGTCTTGAGAGTCCTCTACAGAAGAACTGACTGATGTGAGAAACCAAAGAAGAAAGCTTTATCATTCTCCAGGGTGTAGAAAATAGTGATGATTCAATTACCTATCGCTGGAGAAATAAGTGATCTAGAATCAGTCAATCTTGTAGGTTCTCTACAGTTTCTCCTATCCGAATTTATTTGATTTTCAAATCTAAATCTATTGTTTTCCACTTTCTGGTTGATACTACTATATCCAGAAGTTAGTTCGCCATATTTTACAGAACTAGATTCTGCCTCCCTTCTCTCAGTTCTGGTATTAACTTATTCCAGAGGACGACTTTACTGAGGGCATTTTTTCACATCTGAAGGGCTCCCCTCAGGTTCACTAGAATCATCATCCAGAAGGAATGGCAAACAGTCTTCTTGAGAACTTTCTTCCATGTTTCTCGACGGACTGCTTCCAGCAGAAACAAGATCATCCATTGTTCTTAAACCCAATCTACTCCTGCAGCACAGATATTTTCATCAGTACAAATGTAAACAAAGGATAGAAAAGGCATTAGCCATGAAAACTGCCACTTCTACCTTGAGAAATCATATGACTGCCCGTTCCAAAGAAAAGGGTGATTAAAGAACTCTTCAAATGTCAAGCGTTCCACTGTGAAAGACAAGATATTCAAAAATAGCTTGTCATCACATTGGGCTATTGGATACACACAAAGTAGGACTGCCCGTTCCAAAGAAAAGGGTGATTAAAGCTCTTCAAATGTCAAGCGTTCCACTGTGAAAGACAAGATATTCAAAAATAGCTTGTCATCACATTGGGCTATTGGATACACACAAAGTAGGACCATAAGCTCTTTAGTAAATTATGTGATGTAAGAGATGAACAGAGCTTAGTGTAAACCGCTATTCAGATATTACTCCAAGTTCTGGACAAATCCGCAACTCCCATTGATATTTGTTACTTGGAAAGTTAGGACAGTCTTAGACTGAAATGGAAAAAGTGACAATTTCTATTTTCAATTATGCTAATCAAACAAATAACTATGAACACGATACAAATTATAAATTTCCTGAAATGCCAGTCCAACGTCATGAATGGCCACAATTCTATGTACTTTTTACATTTTTAGACCAACCCACATATGCCAATAGACTCTGGGGCATATGGGCCTAGGGCAAAAGAATAGTAGTCTCCACTACTTCCAGCAAAATAAATTTTATACTGATGCTGACCTGGATTACTGCGCAATAACTTCTGACACAGATCTATGCAGTCTAAACTTAAATCTCTACTTTCCGCTGGAAAATGTAATTCGGTTGATCTTATAATGTTCTGGAGCAACTGTGAACACAAGATGGAGAATGAATTATGTTTATGCGCTAGAATGCAAAGACTTAGACAATATAGAAATAAGTGAGACAGAGACTACAAAACCTGAATTTGGCTATTTCCTGTAAAAGGGGTTCTGCCTGTCACAAGTTGAAATAAAATAGCACCAACACTCCAGAGATCTGCCTGTGTATCAAGCAGGTTGTAAGGAGCTGTTGTTAAAGAGAAAAGTCTAGGTAGCTCAGTAAAATACTGACCTTTGCATCATACTTCTGAAGTTGCATAATCTCTGGGGCTATATACAATGGTGAACCACATAAAGTTTCTGCCAGTCCCCTAGGCTGCAAAGATCTGTATCAAGAAAAGTGTAATGCTCGAAATGCGAACTGAAAAGTTTTGAAATGGGGGAGGGGGTATAATAAGCATAATCCCCCTAGAAAAGAATGAAATTACCTAGAAACTCGACAATATACATTCCAAAGCAGCTTGAGCCCATTTGAAACCTTCTCTGATTCATTCATATTACACTCTTTGATCTAGTAACAAGGGATGCTGATGACAATACCTTGCAAATCCAAAATCAGTAATCTTCAGATCTGCATCATTTTCATCTGTGGATAGAAGAAATTCTGTTTCAAGAACGAAAGAACCTTAGGTAATAAATTTCAACAAAGATGAAATCCCTAGAACTATATCTCAGCTTGGACAAGGAAACCCGGAGGAAACATATCCAACCAAAAAGAAGAATTGAACTCAAATAGATCACCCTTCTACAGCATCCTTTTAGTTTTAAAAGTTCAATCATTTTACAATGAGCTCAAATAACACACTAGTCTGCTTAAAAAGACTATTGAAGGAATGAGAATCAGTCACACCTGAGGCTTTAAATCGCGGTGAATAATATTATTGTCACGAAGAACTTTTAACCCCGCCGCTGTTACATAGAAAACCATCCAAGGTTAAGAACATGACTCCCCAACCAAACAGAGAAAAACTTTGTCACAGAATTTACGTAATTGTTACATAAAATGCTTAGCAGTAGCTTCAGGGACACTTCCATGATTCTGAATATACAGAGACAAGTCACCTCCTTTGCAGTATTCCAGCACCAAATGTATTTTCCCAGGAGACTGTATCCACATTGCTCCAATACATAAAGGAAAAAAAATGAATTTGCAAATTAGACCCAAATTTTGTTCCACATTCAAGCTTAGTTATATACATATCATATGATCCATTTTTTTCTTCACGACCATGAATTTCCAACATATATTTGAGAATACTACAAAAATGGCAGAAAAAACCAAAAAAGAAAAATCGAAAATTGCAATTAAAAGAAAGGGACCTTAATCATGTCGATCATACGGATGATGTTAGGATGATTGATCCTCCTTAGGATGAAAATCTCAGACATGAGACTTCCCTGCAACTTCTTGTTAAGCCTGTCCATGGCGATCTCCTTGATAGCGACTTCGGTTCCATCGACATGGTGCCTCGCCTCCCAAACGACGGAGAACGAACCCGAACCCGATTTGCCGACCGACCAAGTAGTTGCCAACCATCCGCCCTGTGGACTGAGCCATTATTTCTCAGAAAATCCGGCGCCGAGAATCTAGAGGATCGAAGCACCGAAATTCAGGCGAGACAGAAGAATCTTTTGGAATTTACGACCCGTCGGGTTGAAAAGGATTCAATTGGGCGTATTCGGATAATGAAGAGAGAGATATAGAGAAGGTTTTATGAAATTAAATGCAAGTTTATTCTAAGAATCTTCGTGCAGTGTCGTTTATTCGACTTATATGATAAGATCAGGACACTATTTTATTACTAATTATGTCATTGTTAAGATTATGTTATGGTTTAGTGGGTAATGATAGAATTAGTGGTCTCAGATTTTCAAATTTTGTTGCTTTTTATGTTTTGTCGTACGAGATAAGATTCAAACGGGTATAGGTTTGCCGTGTCTGTACATAGGACCTAATCAAATTTCCTTCTCTTCCTTGAATGTTGTTGTTTTGTTTGAAGTTCTTTTGTTGTTTACATGGTTGATATTGTGGATGTAGCACCTGCTTTTTAAAAATATAATGGTACGTAAAGAAAGCTTATATCACTAAATTTTTTAGGTCATACATCCAGAGAAAATTATGTTGGTAAGTGTGCTTAAACTAAATTTTTTTTCTCTGATGATCGAATTATCGGAAAGTGATTGTTACTACCGTATAAGTAAGTACAAAATACAAAAAATATCAACTAATAATCTATAGGATCGATAAATAATTCCTTAAATTCACCGGCTTGAGAAATGACATGAGGTCTACTAAGAATAATGGTCGGGGTGTTACATGTGATTTCAGAACCAAACCCAAACGAGTATAGAGTCAAGAGAGTTCACACCGCTGAAGGTGACGGTCTCAATTACGAGGTTTACATACAGAGAGTAACTACTTTAATCCATAGCCTAATAAAAAATAGTTTTGAATCCACGAAGAGAAAGAGACAAAAAAAAAATTTAATTTTTTTGCTAAAATATATATGAGAGAAAATTAGATCTAAATCTAGTCCAGGTCTATAAAAAGTTCAAACCAGGCATGCACTAAGTCTAACTTCTGTTTAATTGTAAAAACAGTTTCTACTATCCAGATACAAAAATAGGAAGATACGACAAAAAAAGACGAATCTCTCTCAGGCACTACTATCGAGAAGCAAACACTAAGTCCACTAAGTCCTTCTTCTTCGGCGCCGGTGGTGGAGCTTCTCGCCGGCGTCGGAAAAATTCTCTTCCTTTTCGTTTTTCTCTGCTCTCTTAGTCATGTCCACCACACATCTCTCTCCCCACTGTCTCTTTTCTTCTTCTTCACTCCGGTGGTTTTTTTTCCTCTTTGATTTTGTTGAGATCTCAGATCTCCAACTTTCTACGGTGCTTTAGCCAGCAAAACTCTGTTCAATGCTTTCGTGGTGCTGCTCCTATTTTCCGGCGAGATCACTTGTCTCCACCTCAAGCCAAGCTAGGTTTTGCGCCCACCTCCTCTACTCCGAACCACCGGTTCATCGCAGTTGGCTCAGATTCCAACCAGCCGAAGTGTTATCTGCGATATAGGCGTTTCTCCGGTGAACCCTCTGGGCCAAGAACACCTTTTAACAGTCCGAGATATCTTGCTCATCTCCAGTCTTCGGCTTCCATAGATTGTTCTCCCTTTGAGGCGGCGACACCATCGACGTCACCAATGGAAGACGATCTAAGTTTCCGAAGGCCATGCGGGCTCGTTAAACCTTCCTCTACAAGTTTCCTCTCCAATGTTTCATCGTCTGAGTACCTTTCCACCATGAGACCAACCTCACTGATTGAGACATGAGCCCGTCGACGAACGTCCCTATCCTCGATGCGTTGGAGTTCTTCCGATCTTGGCGATAAAGACTACGGAAGTGATGACGCCTCAATGCTCCAAACCCTAATTGGCTATCTTAGGTGTTTGGGCTTGGGCATGTACCAACTTCTTTTGATCTTGGGCCTTTTGGACCCTGAATATTATCAAACTTTGTTGGACCCAATTTTCTCTCAATCTCCTCTATAAGTGAGAGAATCCTATCCTTTTGCTGTACTTCAATGTCTTTCAATGTTTTACTGTTATGTTTATGACTATCTTCAATTGTATTCTGCTCCAAATTCTGTACGATGAAATATTGAAATACAATGAGTTTTCTAATTTCTACCAAAACAAATACAAAAATATCTGTGGTTATATAGTTACAAATTTTTCTTTTGGCTACAATGTTGTAGCTTTTATGTTTGTGACTATAATCACATTTTCAAATTTGTAGTTTGTAATTATTTTGAAACTTTTCTTAATTAATTGTAATTTTGTGTAGCTTTTGTGTAATGGCATAATTTGTGGCTAGATCATGATGACTGTAGAAATTCTTTCTGTTTTTTACTAGTTCTACTTCTCATGAGAAACTAGAAGAAATACCAACTGATTGAAACATGCGTGATTATGTGCATACACTTTACTTTCTCATGTTTGAATCTGGTCAAAGACCCTTTCAAATATGTCAAACTGAACGTTAAAGCCAATTGGTCCAAGTTCAATTGACCAAGTCAATTCCTCTACGTCCTTACAAGTAAAACGTCATCTCATACTTGGCATCAAAGAAACCAAGCATCATACGGAACGTTATCGTGAATTCGTGATCTCAAGTTTTACCCGTATTAATGAAAACTTTGAATATATATACATGTTAATAACAAAAGTCAAAGTTAATACAAACTCACACGTGTTTTGTCTTTAGGCAAACCTCAGCAAAAAACTATATATATACACAAGTCGAGGACAATTGAATGTAGCGATTTTACTTAAATGGAGCCTTGGAAAATAATTATCATAGCCTTTGCTTCGTTTGTTGGTTTGTTAATAATTCTTGTGGCCTTGACTGCAAGAGGAGTCAAAGGTGGGGGTGGTGATGATGGTGGAGGTGGAGGAGGAGGCGAAGGAGGAGGAATAGAGGGAGGAGGAGAAGATGGCGATGGCGGGGGAGATGTGGAAATGGGGGACGGAGGAAACGGAGGTGGCGTTGGTGGTGATGGAGGCTTAACAGGTGGTGATGATACTGCAGGTCATGGAGGGTTTTGGTCCTTTTGGAGTGGTGGTGGTGGAGGTGACGGAGGTTTTGGAGGTGGTGGTGGTGGAGGTTTTGGAGATGGCGGCTTTGGTGGTGATGGAGGTGGTGGTGGTGGTGGTGGAGGAGGCGGAGGAGGCGGAGGAGGTTTCTGAGCTTCGGCATTTCCTACCCTAATTTGGAAAGTTAATGTTTAGAAGACTCCTAGGTTATATTTTGTGTGAACATTTCTAATAGATATGTTAGTATGTATTCGATTTGTTGATTATTTATGTATATTATTTGTAGTTTTTGGGAAGTTGGCTTAATCTCATATTTCACAATAATGCTATATATATATGTGAAAATTTTACTGCCCAATTTCCTTACAATTAAGAAAATATACTTTTGATTTTCAAACATATCTCCACCTGAAGTTTAGACATGTCATGAACCAAACTTCAATGAAATACTCTCCATTACATTATCAAGTTAAAATGAATTACAATTTATAAAACTCTCTGTTCAGTCCACTCAGTCTTACTTGAACCAAGTTTGGTCTCTAAACCAAACCACATCGGTTTTTTTCTCTTCACTCAGAGGTCGAAACCATACTATGGGGAATTATGTCTAGTTTACTAGATTTTCAAATAACTGAAGTGACGTTTTGTACTGATTATGTTGAAGTTTTGAAGTTGCTGGACCATCAAGATGATTAGCCGGCCTTCTTTCCATATTTTGAAGATTTACAAGGGTCAAGAGTTTTTTCAGTAGTTTCTCTTTGTCACTGTCCCATGTCCATCAATTACAAAGATAATTTTATGGCTCGTAGTGGTATATAAGGATAAGAAAACAGAGAAAAATAAAATAAAAGGATGATGAAAAATATAAGAAAAATGAAAAAGACAAGAAAAAGTAGAAGGAAAATGGCGAAGAAGAACGGGAGAAAGAGGAGAAAAATGATAATGAGAAGGGAGAGGAAGAAAAATAAGGAGAAGAGTAGGAAGAGAAGTTAAAGTCGAAGGACGATAAGAGAAAAAATGACGAAGAATAGAAGAACAAATTAATAAATTAAATTTGATGAATATTTTCTAAAAATTATATATAAATTGATGGTTTTATAAGAAAATAAATATTCTATATCAAACAAATATTTTACCCATTTTGAAAACTCAATTAATTAAGAATAAATTCCTAAGCAATACAAACTTAACAAGTTATCTTTTGACAAGAAAAAAGCTTAGTAAGAAACTATATATACATATATCAGGGGTAATTAGACGTATTGAATTTTTGCTTAAGATGGAGACTTGGGTAAGAATCGTCATAGCTATTGGTTCTTGTGTTGGTCTTTTGATATTTCTTGTACCCTTGGCTGGAGGCGGGGCTAACGGTGGAGGTAGTGATAATGGAGGAGGGGGAGGTGGAGAAATTGAGGGTGGAAGAGGGTACTGGAATAGTGGTCATAGAGGGTACTGGAATAGTGGTGGCGGAGGTGGCGGCTGGTATGGTGGTGATGGTGGAGGTTTTGGCGGTGGCCGTGATGGAGGAGGAGGTGGTGGAGGCTTTGGCGGGGGTGGTGGTGGTGATGGAGGTGGAGGTGGAGGCGGAGGAGGTTGCTGAGCTGATGTTTCATATCATTTTAGAAAAAGTTTAAGTTCTCAAAATTCTAAGTCGTTGTTTCTTTTTTAATTTTGTGAAGCATATGACATAATTAACATTTAATTAGTCTATATGAGAGTTGTAAATTATTTGTTCTTGTGAAGTTCGTTTGTTGTCCATAATATATCGTGGTAATAACATGGCAATGATGCAGTTTGGATGAATATTTTAAAGTCAAATTTTGAGAGTCGAACGGTCCAGATTGTCGGTTAGTTTGACCTTAAAAATCCCTTTGCATATATGACATAACACTTGATGATAACAAGTCATCAATTGAGCAACAAAGAAAATTACATCGAATAAGTATTAGAAGACTAGATGGTTCAAGAGGTTTCATAGATCTCATAAAAATAAGATCATATAGAAGAAGTATTAGAATATGCGTGATCGGAAGTAGGCTGGACCAAAAACTGAAATGTTTGAATCTAATCAAGACCGTAAGAAACAATTGTCAAGTCAAGTAGTTGACCAAGTCAATCCATCAATATCTTTTTTTTTCTTATGATAATAAAAATATTCTAGGTCTTTTACCCATAATCCCCTTAAAGGTTTAGCTGCTCGTTTCCATGGCTAGAGGCGAAAACTAGTGGCTAAATACTCTGACCATGCACCTCCATTTCGAAAATTTACTACTAGACTACAAACGTTGGTTTAGCATGAAAGAAAGCAAGCACTAAACGGTACGGGTTTCTCTTCAAGTTTTATACGTAATGAAACCGTGTAAACATATTGAAAAATAAACTTCTAAGTTCTACCCGTAATCAAAACCTTTGAATACTAAGCGAAAGTCTAGCCAAACTTCACGTTATTTGTCCGGAGGAAAACCTCAGCAAGAAGCTATATATACATCTTATCGACGCCAATCAAATTTAAACCGTCGAATCGATTCTACTTAATTCAAAATAGTAGTATACCATTTTAACCAATCTATCTTTGTTTGATTCTAAATACATACAGGCATTGATATATTTCTCCTATAATGCTATATGGTTCAAGAGATTGTTTATAGGAGGATCTCATAAAAAGAAGATTATATGCATGAGAATTTGTGAGAACCGTACACAATTAATTTGTATATTGTTAAGTTGATGTGCTATTACAGAAAAGATGATTGTTTCAAGTTCATAAATAGTTTGTAAGACTTAAGGCACGAGATCAATGTCACATCAATTAACCGTAAAAAGAGTTGTCAAGTCCAGTCGACAAAGCTAATCCATCTCTGTCCTTAGACAAAGATATAGTTATCCATAGTTGGCAATTGGCAAGCATCATACGCTACGGATTTTTTATTTCTCAATTTTTATCCGTAATAAAACCTTTGAATATGTAAACTTCCGAAAATATAAACGTTTACCCGTAATAAACTATATTAATATACACATATCATCTTATTGACTGTATGTTTTCTTAACTATATAAAGTTTCACTCATAAAGGAAACCTTTGAATATATATATTGCAATATATTAATATACGTATATTTCAATATATTAATATACGTCTGAATAGAATTCTAAGTCTATGTTCGTACTGGTCTTAGCACACTTTTTATACGAACGTTTTATGAGAATGACTGCACTGTATTCAGTTGCCTACGTACCCTCTAAAGGGATCAAGCCGGTCGTAATTTTATTTTTTAGTTTGTCATGTGTTTTATTGATTTATTCTTCGTGAGTCGAGATTTTTGTGTATGAAGTCTTTATGTCAGCTACGAACGTATGTTCTCCTTCACCACTAGGGTGTTCGTATAGCTTCTGTTCGTATTGGTGTCCTATATTTATGTGACCAATATGATTATCATTCATACTATATCGTTGTAATAGCATGCTAACCAGAGCATCGAACGGTCCAAAATGTTGGTTATTTGACCTTAAATACCCATGTACATGAACTTTTTCTTAGTCAATCAATCAAACTAACTCTCGTTGCCGATTTAAAGACTAACAAGCATTACAAACAAGCTCGCTAAGACCACTAATCACACTAACTTCATCTCTCAATGGCTAGGGAAGAAAAGCTCATAAAAAGGTCATTCGGGAATTTCATCGAACACTTCTCGGGCGACAAAACTCCTAGCATCTAGATTCAAGTGAGCAAGTTAAATCTAGTTTTCAGAACACCTTAAATGAAGGAATCTAAAGATCTATCAACTTAAGCTCAAGATTCAACTATCAAATCCTAAGATCTACCTAACCATCAACCTATCACTTCACTACTCAAACATCAAAAAAATGAAACAAAGTAAGAAAATAATCATAATCATAATGAAAGGGAGATAACAAAAGAGAACAATAAATCTTAATAGATGGGAGATGATGATCTTTGGATCATCATCCCCAAAAGGGTCTCCAACTATTCTCCCTCTCAAAACTCTCTCTAAGTTTCTTTGTAGCTTCAAAATAAAAGAGTGTATTAAAATACCCTAAACATTTGGGTTTTAATGTGTAAAGACGGAATTGGGTTGACCCGGGACAAACTGGGTCAAATTAAACTTAAATGGTGCGCGTGTACGGGAAGTCGGGTCAGTGAGGTCGGGGTAGGGGCCAACGTGGGGAACATCCATAATGCTTTGCTCGCATGTTGCTGAGGTCGGGATCGGCCCGGAAGTGGCGTGCAACAGAAAAGCTACACATCCGTGCGTCTGAGGTCGGGATCCTGAGGTCGGGATTGGCCCGGACGCGAGACGCATCCAGATTGGTCTTCACGTCATGCGTGCGAGGTCGGGTCCGTGAGGTCGGGGTTGGCCCAGACGTGGGACGCAACAGAAAGCTCGAACCTTCATGTTCGTGAGGTCAAGGTCTTCACGTCGGGTTTGGCCCGGACGTGGGACACAACAGAAAGCTCGAATGTTTTGTGTCTGTGAGGTTGGGGTCCTGCCGTCGGGGTTAGGGTAGATGTGATGCACAACATAGTGGCATTTTCCTTCCTTTCTCAATCTTTTGGTTATCCAACTCCATGACTTGAAGGTGCCTTTCATTCCAAGGTCTTCAATGCTCCAATTCACCTAAAATTGACTCAAAGCCGAAAATATGCGAATCGATCTAACTAAACTTTAAAATGCAAGAATAAACCAAAATCTAATATAAAATGATGAGTTATATAGACAACAAATGATATAAAATGATGCAAAATGGTAATGAAAACTAGGCCAATATTTACATATATTAGGAGGAGGAGGGGGAGGAGGGGGAAGACTAGGAGGAGGAGGAAGTGGAGGTTTTGGTGCTGGTGGAGGAGGTTTTAGCGGAGGCGTGGGTGGAGGAGGAGGTTGAGGTGCCTCTGATATTAGCTGATAGATCATCCTACCCACGCGTGTATTGTGTATTTGTAAAATTTTTTATTCTAAGAATCGTATTTGAGCTCTGATGTAATTATATATGCTTTCAATTAATTGTAAATTTGTTATATCGTTTATTGTAAAGTGTGTGTTTAACTTTAATGTCCTTTCAATTTTGTTAAAAGGCAAAAAAAAATCTTCTAAGCAGTTAAGATATGGTATGATATTACAGAGCACATTATAGTTCAAATTATGTTGTCAATATTATTGAAGTCTATATTAATTAGCCATACTTCAACCAAAGCCTAAGATATCATACTTGACATGTCTGATAAAATATTATCTATTGCTACTAGTTATATAGAAGACTAATTGTTGCCTTCTATAGCCTTGAGCAATCTACTTTTGTCACTAATTAGTGTTTTTAGATTTGAAATCAACAGCTGACAATATATGAGATATGTAAAAATTAGTCTAGTGTAACTCAAATAACAATTCTAAACCGGTCGAACCAATTCTACTTAATTTAAAATAATATTACATGCATATCAGCAAGCATGTTAATAAGCATATAATACATCATTGTGTGTGTGTTTTTAACCAATCTATCTTTGTATGATTCTAAATGCGTCCAAGGCATTGATACATTTTCTTACCTCTTTGGTCAGTCAACTAATAAACGGTGTGACAGTACTCTGTCATGTATCCGAGAGAATAATAATGTGATTTGACTTCAACAGAAACAAAATGTCAACAAGAAAATCACTTTAAGAACTGCAAAACCTTTGAATATGTAAACTTCCTAAAATATAAACTTTACCCGTAATATACTATTAATGTAGACATATCATCTTATTGACTATATGGTATCTTAAATATATATATAATGGAAACCTTTGAATTAATATATACATCCAGGGAATGAGTTCCACCGTCTACATTATATAAGAACTTGGCTAATGGGCCGAACAGTTATGACGCAGTGTGACAATAAAAAGAATATATTAATATGTAAACCTTTGAATAGAATTCCATTTGTACAACAAAGTTAACACGTTATTTGTCTCTGCACAAAAACCTCAGAAAGGACTATATATACAGCTTATCGACCATAATCAAATGTTGCAGTTTTTCTTAAGATGGAGACCCCTTTAATAATCTTCATAGCTTTTGCTTCTTTTGTGGGTGTTATATTCCTTTTTGGGGTCTTGAGTGGATGTGGTGTCGAAGGAGCCGGAGATTTTGGCGGCGGTGATGGTGATGGTGGTGGTGGATCTGGTGGGGGTGATGGAGGTGAAGGTGGAGGTGGAGATGGAGGTGGTGGGGGTGATGGAGGTGGAGGTGGTGGGGGTGGGGGTGGATGTGGTGGTGATTGAGGTGGAGGAGCTTGTTGAGGCTCAGTGTTCCATATTTGTATAATTCTTGATTCTAAGAATCGTATTTGAACTTGGATGTAATTAGGAATTTTAAATAATTGCAAATTTATTATACTAATTGTTTAGTTGTAAAGTCTTATAAAGTGTGATATGGTATGATATTACAGACCGCTTTGTATTTTAAATCATGTTGTCAATATTTTTCTTTATCTTTGAGCTTTATATTAATTAGCCAAACTTCAATTACAGCCTACTAATTAATGCTTGACATGTTTGAAAATATATTGTCTATTGATACTGTTTTCAGAAGACTATTATGATAGATTGCTTTATATCCTTGAGAAAACCTTTTGTTTCTAATTGGGGTTTTTAGATTTTGAATCGACACCTGCAGAGTTCATCTTAGTTTGGTAGTTATAATGAACTAACTAATAACTTTAATATTAAAGATTTGACCATTTATCCATTACAAAAACTATACTAATAGAGATTTTGGGGAGTGAACTTTAAGTTATGAGTAATTTTATTTTGATAAAAAAAAATATCACTAAAAATATATAAAGGTACGTACATAATAGTCTGGTGTAACTCAAATAACAATTCTAAACGGTCAAACTACTTCTGTTAATTAATTTAAACACTAGCTATTAAAAATTTCTTCTATAGCAACAAATTACAAATTTTATTCATAACTAAATCTTAATTAGTTAAAAATCATGCAAAATTTTCACATAAAATTATATATATATATATATATATATATATATATATATATATATATATATATATATATATATATAAATCTGCCGACCGCCAAAAAAGTAGTCACACTGTAGACTTATAATCGCCAGTATAACCTTATAAGTAGCACAGGAGTGTGAGACTTCTCATCTGTTTTCGTATTTAGAAGAATTGTTGACAATATTATTATTATTACGTTTTAGTTATTTTTAGTTATGTTTTTTAAATTTATTGCAATATATTTATAATTATTATCGTAAATTTTTGATTACTTTTAAACATTACAAAAAATTAGAGCTATTATAACGATTGTATTGTGACTAAGAATATTAGTAATGATTTGTGATGTTTTATATATATTTTTGTTACAAATTTTATTTGTTACATTTTAAAAAAAATCATTGTGACTCTATTTTGTAACTATTTGTGACGAAATTGTTACTATATTTTTTCCGTCACCCTGTGACATTTTTTGGACGAATATACTTTTATGATGTTTGTATTGCAACTATTTACCAATCGTCACAAATTCATAACAATATGGGATGAAATATGTGTTATTGTGACTAAATATTACGTCTCTATATATACTGTTTTTTTCTTTTCTTGTAGTGAAGTATCTAACAACCCCCTCATATTCCTCCTATAAACCACCTCTTACTCATCCTGATTCTCCCAGTTACTTATTTATATATATGATTTGCATTATACTGCTAACTATATTATTATCGTGTTATATATATTATTATCGGATCATCCCCTATCATTTCACATGTCTTTCTATCTTACCATGTTCTATTTATCTCACATTTTTTAAATTAGATTCATTGTTTCGGATAAGAATACATGGTTGAATAAAGAAACAAATTTTTTTTATCAACATTGAGCCACAACTGACCGGCCCATTAGCCAAGTTCCTACATAATATAGGCGGTGAGACTCGATCTCTGATTATGCAAGTGTACATGTATTAGTGGACTTACCGTCTGCCACTAAACTAAATGTCACTTGCAAAAAATGAAATTTAGATTGCTTTGCAAAAATGAAATTTAGATTGCTTATTTCATAATTATCTTTTGTCATTTCGAAAATTCACCGTATATATATATATATACGTAACAATATACGTTATGTTCATTTGACCAATTTATTTTTGTAAGATTCTAAATGTCTATTAAACATAGAAGACATATATATCGAGACATTTTCCTAACTTTTTGGTCAGTCAACTAATAAAGCGTGTGACACTCTACCATTTTCCTATCTTTATGATGCGACTAATTCATCAACTGAGCAGCAGAGAAGATTATTGAGGGTTTTATTGAAAACGCCACATTTAAATTGAAAATTATAAAAAAAGTCATCATTAGTTTAAAATTATCTCTAGTCCCATAAATGTACATTTTGTGGCAAAAACAGAATGTGTGAAAAGACAATTATACTTCTGAAAATAGGTGAAAAAGTAGCTGACATATGGGTTAGATGTCCTTGGTGGACATCAATGAATCGTATTACTGACATGTGTTCCGTGAAAAAATGGCGAGTAAATAGATTAACAACACGTGGCAATTGCTCAAAAAACTGTAAATTTATTTTCATTTCCGAATGCACTTGTCTTTCCTGAACGTCTACCCCATATGTTCTATTTATCATCTAAAATTTAGTAAAGAGATCGACAAACGAACAGCACCAGTTTTAAAACTTCTATTTGAACTTTGATGTAATTGTACGTTCTAAATCTTCTCAAACCTTCAAAAAATATCATGTACAATTACACTATTCAAATCCCGTGGGAACAGAATTTAATTGTAAATTGTGTATTTGACTTTCTTTTACTATCTTTTTTTCTTAAATCCTTTTACTATCTTGTAAGCATTTAAGATAGGAAGCTTGATATTATATTATATATTCCAGACCGTATCGTAGTTTAAACTATGTTGTTAGTACAAACCAATTGGACCACTTATTTTTTGGACTCGTTGTTTAGAAGATTGAAAGAATAATTATTGCTTTATAGCCTTGAGAAATTTACCTTTGTTTCTAATTAATAATTTGGGTCTTGTGCACAAAAAGCTTCAAAATAATCTTTCAATAAAATAAATGTAAGTTAATATCTCAATTTTAAAATCAATGCAATATATATATATATATATATTATAAGTTTTTTAAATTTTGATAGAATAAATTTCAAATCGAAGTCTTGATAATAAATAATTAATTTTTTTAGATTTAGAATCAACAGTTGACATATATGTATAGAGATATGTAAAAAAGTAGTCTTGTGTAACTCAAATAAAAATTCTAAACCGGTCGAACTAATTCTATTTTAATAATTTAAAATAGTTTTACATTTCCTTAAGCATATACGTTATTGTGTGCTCTTTTGACCAACTTATTTTTGTAAGATTCTAATTGTCTATTAAACATATAAGGAGGCATCGAGACATTTTCCTACCACATTGGTCAGTCGACTAGTCGAAAGTCAACTAATAAACGGTGTGCACTCTGTCACAATTATACTTCTTTTATATTTGAAAATAGAATAACATCTATCTAAAATAAATAAATGTATTAATCGGCTGATATAGTGATCCGGATCGATACCTCTACTCTCTAGTAGCAATATAATAGTACAACTGTTACCAATTTTTTTTTTTTTGGTAAAACTGTTTCCAAAATTGACTAATTAAAACCTGAATCAATCTGTTAGAAATAAAAACTTAAATTTTTTTAAAAATGTTTTTATAATAAATCGAGTTTGTATAAATCCAAACCAAATCGGAAGTAGACCGGACCAAAACTGCAAAGTGCTTATGTGCTTGCTTGCACGTCTTCTCATATGCGTGGATGTAGTTCAGAGCGTGCCACTGAACGTGATAATAATATTGAATTCAAACAAATCGACCGAGTCACTCCAATTTGATCCTTAAAATATATAACTATCATTAATTATATATCTTTTAAATATATAACTATCAATCGAGTGAGTCACAGCTGCATCAAATAAAGCGTACTTCTCAAGTTCTACCCATGATGAATACTTTGAACATGTAAACATATTATTAATTCAACTTTATCCATTTTGAAAACCTTTGAATAAATAAACATATGATTAAAAAAAGCCTAAACAAGACAAACTTCACGTTACATATATAGGTCCTACATATATATAGTAAGAAACTATATATATACATATTATCGATATATAGGGGGTAAATTGTATGTGGTGATTTAGCTAGGTGTGTCAGAAAACAATAAGAGTATAGAAGTTTTCTGTATTGATTCTAGGTTCCAAGACCTTTCTTTATACAAGGGTTTGTTCTCTAAGCTATCTTCATACAAGGAAAGTAAATATGTACAATATAGAAAGAGATGGAGAATGGATAGGGATTGAATCAAATCGAAAAAAACAGAGAGGATAAGAGAAACTGAGAAATAGCAATGAAGAGAATGATATTAGGGAAATTTTTTTAGGGATTTCAATTTGTTTTGACAAAATTGGGTTTTGTTAATTTTGGGGACACAAATTTGATAGATTGAGTCAGATTAACGGTACTTTAACTAAGGTTAACATTCTGTTAATTTTGACTAATGGTAGTTTTAAATTGGTGAAGTTCACAAAAAGTTCATATTATTTTTGGAGAGAGAAATAGTTGATATTGTATTTAGTAAAAACGGATAAATTTGGTATTAAAATGACCGTTTTCTCGAAACATATTACATACAATTGTCAAGAATTTTTTTAGAATTTAGTAAGATTTTTTATTAAGTTGTGGTTACAAAATACTGAAATTTTGTCTGATCATTTCAAATAAGTACTAACTTGTTGTTCACTTGTGAATTGCAACATACAAAATTTGTTCACTCTCAAATAATTGAATTACAACAAAACAGATACATTGAACTTTTTTTAATAATTTGATAAAAGAGAATTTGAGATTGACGAAAAAAATATAAGATAAATTAAATTAATATTTTAAACCATATATATATATATAAGATCAATTAATAAGAAAAAGAAAATTCGACCAAAAAAAATTAATAAGAAAAAGAAAAGAAGAAGGGAGTCTCTGAACACCGCTATATATCTTCTACTTTTTATAATTTTAACGAATTTTTTTTCAGATATTGGCCATTACAGCAAAAATATCTCTATACAAATTATAAATGATAAAATTCTTAATAATAAGGAATCTAAATGAATGGTGGAGATTTTCGGTTTTTGATTTATTGTGTTTGGTTTTTAGATTTTGAGTGTAGATTTTAATTTTTTAGAAACAATGGCAATTTTTATCGTATTTGGTTTTTAGCTATAATTTTCTTAAAAGTTTTTTTTTTGTTTCAGTTTTAATATTTTAGTTTAGATTTATTTTTTCTAAATTTATTTAAATAATTGTATTCTATGAAACCTATACTCAAAACTTTCTTTTCATATATGTATATATATATATATATATACTTTTTTTTTTCAAGTTCTCTATATTAATCTATTTCTCAAATGAGATAATGCTTCACTTCAGACAAATTATGTGGCCTATAGTGCACATTGACCATATCGCCATATATGGTCAGTCAACTAGCTGGGTTAACTAAACTGCTGTAGTGACTGAGTAAAGTTATCATTCGAATTATGCTGACCATCCGTTGGAGTTTAGCCTCGCGGAAGAAAGCGAATGCATGGTTTGTCACGAACCGTGCAAATCTTGGAGGTACAGGTGTGAGTTATGTAAGTTCGATATTCATTTGATGTGTATGGATCCCGACGCATTGGGTACTAAAAGCAAAGGTATGAGTCTGCAATGTTTTGGGTTGCAAGAGTTCTTTTTGAACTCAAAGGGATTGATTTGCCCGAGTCATGAAATGTCTGTTTTTTTATATAAAAAAAGGTAAAATTATTTAAAATATTTTTATATGAACTTTTTTTTGTCAATATTGAATCACAAATAACTGGCTCATTAACTAAGTTTTTACATAATGTTGGTACTAAAACTTGATTCCTGATATGCAAGTGTGCATGCTTTTAGTGAACTTACCATCTGCTTATATAAATTTTATTTATTTCTTTCCAATTTAAGCTCAAAAAAAAAATTAAGATTAAAATTTATAATATATTAGAGTTCTTTTAGTCTTTCGCACATGGCCTTTAATTAATGTAGTAGAGCCGGGCACTGCTTCATCGTGCCCACCACTTGGAGTTTAGCCTCTCGGGAGCTAGGTTTGTCATTATATGTGCCAATCTTGGAGGTATAGATGTGAGTTATGTAGGTTCGATATTCATATGGAGTGTATTTTAGCCGCGTGCAACACATCACCTTTTAACCAAACCGAAGTACTAAGACCCGAGGGCTGAAGACAGGACAGCCATCGTCACCATCATAGTCATCACCACAGCAACTGAATATGGTTACCCGTTTGGGTACGTACCCATTGGACAACATTCTTGTAATGATTAGAATAATTTGAATTACAGAAATATGTCGTATATGAATCCAAATCAAGAACCAGTGGGTGGGTTGAAGTTTGAACTCTTAATGTTAAAATAACTAGCTGAATATCTTTTTTTTAACAATTTGGTCTATAATTTAAAATCTTCAAACTTTAAATTCTATATGTGAGGTAGTTTGTTTAAAAAGAAAATAATAATAGTTATAATACTGCCAAGAGTTATAGACTTAGCCAAAACTATGGGGTCATTGACCATAATATATGGTCCGTCAACTAGCTTAAGTTAAAAAAACTACTCATTAATGATTGAGTTTTTTTTTTTCATCTAGAAATTTATTAAAAATATAAACCACCATGATGTTGCAACCAGTAGCAGGCAACGTGCCAATCAACAATCAAAAACAGAGCATTGTAAACAACGATCAGAGATTTGGATAATAATATTAGCAATTTTGATCTGTCCTACTCGTCGTCCCCACTTGTAATTCAATTAATTGGAGCTCACAAGTGAAGAAAAGTCGTATTTTGCAACCACAAGTGAACAAAAGGTTAAGTATTTTGTGACCATGTGTAACTTAATGAAAGTTCTTAGTAATTTCTGAAACAATGCTTGGCAATTGTCTATGAAAATTTTCTATATAAACCTATACTCTTTCTCATAGTTCTAAACATTCTCAAGTAACTAAAAGTAATAAAGAACTATATGTCGACGATGACAGAAGTCCAGCATTTCACCCACATTCATCCATTGAAGAAAGTTGACGAATGTGGCGATTTCATGTGCGATGGTTGCAAAACCGGAGGCTTTGGGAAGACCTACTACTGTGACATGTGTGACTACAATCTTCACGATAAGTGTGCCACGTGTACCCCTAGCCTCCTCAGCTATATGCATCCAGAGCACGAGCTTCGTCTAGTCTTTAGAGGACCAGAACAGACCCTTCAAGATAAACGTATGTGCGATATCTGCGACCAATCAGTCGAGGGGCTCTTTTACCAATGTGAATCTTGCGGCTTCGATGTCCACCCTCTCTGCACGTTGCTGCCTCAGCAAGTGGCTCACGTGCTTCACCCTGACCATCCGTTGAAGTTTAGCCTCGCGGAAGAAAGCGAATGCATGGTTTGTCACGAACCGTGCAAATCTTGGAGGTACAGGTGTGAGTTATGTAAGTTCGATATTCATTTGATGTGTATGGATCCCGACACATTGGGTACTAAAAGCAGAGGTATGAGATCGGCAATGTTTTGGGTTGCAAAAGTTCTTTTTGGACTCATAGGGGTTGATTTGCCCGAGTCATGAAATGTACTGTTTCTGGATTGTTTGTAATGCACTGTTTGTCTGTTTTTTTTTTTGGTTGTAATTTACTGTTTCTGGGTTGTTTGTAATTCAGTGTTTTTGGGTTGTTTGTAATTCCTTGTTATTTGTTAATTCAGTCTAAGTTGTTTGTAATGCACTGTTTTTATAAAAAGAATAAAATGAACTAAAGTCTCATGTCGTGACTTTTTGTTTACTTTCTCATCAATTTCGATGCTGGAGTATAGTTACAACTTGCACTTACAAAGGTTGCAAACAAAAACCGAGTTTGCATAAATCCAAAACATATAGTACTATAACTTTTTTTTGTGTGTTGGACAGTAAAATTCTCGATGTAATCGAATTTCAGTAGAGAACTTGATAACAGGTTTAAATAGATTTCGGTACAAGACATTTTTTCTGATTGTAAATTCCTAACGATTAGATATTTTCGTCAAAAATATCATCAGATTTTTTAGTTTTTTTCTTGTAGTACTAAAAAGATCTTGGATCTTATATCACAGCTGCATGAAATGAAATAATTAAAGTGTACTTCTTCTCAAGTATTTTTTTTTTTATGAAATGTTAAATTTTATTCAACAAAAAAAATTAATATTGTTTACATTATGAGACTGAAAATAATATGATTTGAAAGTCGAATTTGAAATAGAAAGAAACAAAGAGAATAAGAGACTGTTGTTGCCTATAGAAGAGGATCCATGTCAAATAACCAATCCTCTCGTACACCCAGACAGAACCTTATTATCTTTGTAAGAACGAACAGAATTAATCAATGAAAAGAAAGTCTTGTGGATAACCATGTATGTATAGTCGCTGAGAATTTGCCACTATTGAGGTCTCGGTTCGCATTAATGTTGTTTCTAATCGTCTTATCAATAATCCTGCACAAAATCCAAGGTAAAGTAGATGGCTGTCCATGTATTCTTCCATTGCGCTTTCTCCAAATATGATAAATAGTAGTTTGAAGTGTATAGCAAGCAAGGAAGTATCTACTCTTCTTCTCAAGTTTTACTCGCGGATTAATTAATATATATGGATACTTTGAACCTTGGTAGACATTATTCAAAATTTTTAAGAAGATAATAACATAAAAGAGAAATTGAGATTAAACTATAAAATAATTGATAGATATATAAGAAGAAGAAAAAAGAAGAAGAAAGAGATAGATAAGACAGAAATGTTATACGTCTTTCAAATCAGTGTGCAAAGAATACTGTTATTCTTTTTTGTAATTTTTTAAAAAAAACATCGATCTCTTTACTAAATTGTAGATGATAAATGGAAAATTTAAATAAGTAATTATAAGTTTTAGCATAATTAAGAAACTAATCATTCACTATTCGCTTGAAATTGTTCACTTTTTTTGACTAAAATACTTTTATTATAGGTGTATTACTTACTATTATAGGTGTACTACGCATCAATTTATAAACATTGCTATTGCATAATTAAAATTAAAGTGTTAACAAACATGTTACAGGTCTTACTACTATTATTATAGGTGTACTATTATTAATGTTATAAGTGTACTATTATTTGTAGTTGTTAATTTAAAAGTTTACAGGTATAACATAATTGTTATCGGGTCATTATATTGGTTATTATGTAATATTAGATATTTTTCATATACCCGATGTACATAATTATATGTCTAATGTAAGTAATTACTTGTTACTTATATATCTAATATGTATGTACATGCGTTTTAATTACATATTTATTTATATGTCTAACATGTTTATATGGATAATAAGACATGTTACACAGGTGTTACTACTATTTCATAATTAAAATTAAAATGTTACTAATATTGCATAATTAAAATTAAAGTGTTAACATGTTACATGTGTTACTACTATTAATGTTATAAGTGTACTATTATTTGTAGTTGTTAATTTAAAATTACATGTGTAACATAATTTTTATCGGACCATTCATTACAAGAAAACGGCCAATTTGCGATGGCCGAAATAGTTGTAAATCCGTCGCAAATAGCCATTTTGCGATGGATCTGCGACACTGTCAAAAAGGTCACAATTCGTGTGTCGCAAATTGGATTTGTCGCAAAGTCGTCGCAGAAATTGCGACGTATTAATGTCGTCGCAAAGCTGTGACGGCCAGGACCCTCTCAGATTCGTCGCAGGATTTGCGACGAATCTGCGACGTTTTTGCGATGTCAGTTTTGCGACACAGTTGCGATGTCTGCTTTGCGACGTCTTTGCGACATCAGTACTGCGACGTGTTTGTGATGTCAGTTTTGCGATGTATGTGCGCCTATTAAAAATATATTATTTTTTTAATTCGAAAATTTTAATAAAATATTTTTAAATTATTTTTAAATTGTTTAAATAAAATTTCTATTAAAATTTATTAAAATAAAAATATTAAATACAATATTTTTAATATATTACAAAAATAAATAAAAATCTAAAAATTGTCTAATAGGTGTACGTTGGAGTCCGAAATCTTGTCTGGGTTTTGATCCATGCTCCCGTCCGGGTTTGCTGAACTTGATCCGGGCTCACCGGATTATATCGCGTTTAGCTGAGCAGCAATGTCGGCGTCTTTTGAAGCCAACGTAAAGAACAACTGGTTGAACTTGGCGATGTTGTCCTGCAACTGGTTTTACAACGTACATGTTAGGAGTCGTTCTAAACTTTTTTTGAATTACGATTTGCAAAATGTTTTAAAAACGTTTTATTAAATTCTAATCGTATTTGGAATTAACATAATTCATAAAACTGTTGTACAAATTTGTAATTGTAATTTGTAAAACGTTTTTGAATTTTTTTTATTAAAAATCATAACCGTTTGAAAAAATGTAAAATGTTTTTAAAAATTAAAAAAAAAGTTTAAAAAAATCCAAAAAACATTTTTTAAATATCAAAAAAAAATTTCAATAGCAAAAAAACGTTTTTAATAAATCCCAAATTGTTTTAAAAATGAAAAAACGTTTAGAGAAATTCCAAAATTGTTTTTAAAAATATAAAAACCAAATTTTTTAAAAAAATCACTTTCAAAAATCCAAAAATGTTTAAAAAATTTAAAAATCATATTTAAAAATTCAAAAGCGTTTTTAAAAATCCAAAATGTTTCAAAAACCCGAAAATCATATTTAAAAATTCAAAAACGTTTTTAAAAATCCAAAAATGTTTAAAAAATTTAAAAAACGTTTCTTAAAATACAAAAACAAAATTTGAAAAACAAATATCGTTTTTAAAAATCCAAAAAGCGTTTAAAAAATTAAAAAATCATATTTAAAAATCCAAAAATGTTTAAAAAATCCTAAATTGTTTTAAAAAATCAAAAAATATTTTTTAAAATCCAAAAACGTTTTTAAAATACAAAATCGTTTAGAAAATTTGAAAAAACGTTTAGAAAAAATTCATAAATCATTTTGAAAAATCAATAAACATTTACAAAAATGCCAAAATCGTTCCATGGCCTAATCTACCGTTTATCTTCCAAATCCTAAGTTCTATGGCCTAATCTAACATGTATGTTCCAAATCCTAATTTCCATGTTGTAATCTAACATGTAAGAAGACTTACCTTGGCGTTGGGAAGAGAGGAAGTCGCGGTAGAGAGGAAGAGATCTGAGGAGAGCAAGCCCACAGGAAGAGAGGAAGAGATCCGAGGAGAAGATGGGACGCGGGAGAAGAAGAAGAAGAAGAGAGGAAGAGGAAGAAGAAGAGAGGAAGAGGAAGAAGAAGAGAGGAAGAAGAAGAAGATAGGAAGAGAGAAGAATAATCGCGGAAGAAAGAGAGAGAGGGAAAGAAATTGGGAATGAGAGGAAGAGAAAGAGAAGAGGAAAGAAAACCACGCGGCTAGAAATTCTAAACCGCTATACGACGGCCTTGCGACGGAAATTAGGGGTTTTTGGCCGTCGCAAAGCTGCGAGGGATTTGCGATGTTCTGGATCCGGGTGTTGCAGATCCATCGTAGATTTGCGAGGCAACTGCGACGTTTGGGGTAAAACTGTAATGTTTATCGGTTTATCCACTATCTTGCAACATTACGGATGGCCGGAACAACGTATCGAGGATAAATACGAAAAGACCAAGAATACAACAATGATCATTCATCAATTGAATTTGGTATGTGTAATTCTCTACAAAACCGACAAACTATGTAGCGAGATTGAAAATACATATATCTATAGATTGAAAATACATATTTATCCTCGATACGTTGTTCCGGCCATCCGTAATGTTGCAAGGTAGTGGATAAACCGATAAACATTACAGTTTTACCTCAAACGTCGCAAATTCGTCGCAGATTTGCGAGGCAACTGCGACGTTTGGGGTATAAACGTCGCAATTTCGTCGCAAGTTTGCTATGGACTTGCGACATTTGGGGTAAAACTGTAATGTTTAGCGGTTTATCCACTTCCTTGCAACATAACGGATTTCCGGAAATAGACATCAACGTATCACATTGGTGTTAAATCTTTTGGCGGAAAATAGTGTCTCCTTCAGTATGTTACCTTTTTCAAACAGCTCATCTTCCGACTCAACACTTTCTCAAGAGTTGTGTCGGAAGACGAACTGTTTGAAAAAGGTAACATACTGAAGGAGACACTATTTTCCGCCAAAAGATTTATTACTAATGTGATATGTGGATGTCTATATCCGGACATCCGTTATGTCGTAAGGTAAATGATAAATCACATTGTGGGCTATTTATAGGGAAACTGTTAAAATTTGCAATGTCATTGCGATGGACTGCATTAACATCGCAATAGCATCGCAGATTACTCGCAAAATTTGCTACGGAGTATATGTATCGCAAAAACGTCGCAATATTGCAACGCAAAGTTGCGACGTATTTGCGGTGTTTTAGATTACGTCGCAACTACGTTGTAATCCCATCGCAATCTTGCGACGTCATTTTTCCATCGCAAAAATCCATCGCAAATGGCTTGTTTTCTTGTAGTGATTACATTATTTATTATGTAACATTAGTTATTTTCCATGTATCTGATGTACATAATTACATGTCTAATATAAATAATTATTCGATATTTATATGTCTAACATGTAATTTATATGTACATGCGTTAATTACATGTAGATATATTTATATGGATAATATGAGTATTTCGGTCTGTTTGGTGGTGAGATCCATAGTTTCTTAATTTACAAAAGTTAATTAATTGAAAACCTATAGCTAGTTTCGTAATTCATCCATTATAAATCTCTCAACAAACTCATTAATGCAAAAATTCTTTTTTTTTTTGTCAACTTAAAAGAAATATCTGTTAATGAAAGAAAAAATCTGTCAGATTATATAGTACTGTCAAAATCATAAACACTCACCAATAAATCCATACTATATGCATTTTAGTTTGTTAAACAATTATATAGTAGAAACAAAATATTATGTGGCGGAATTCATAAAACGAAAAACCATTCTTCACAAACTTGGGTTACTTGAAAAAACACTTGTGATACTTCATTGTCTGAGAACAAGTTTTAAATTTAGATTGTAGGCGTCGAATTACGCACAAGAAAGTTGAACCACAAAGTTGACTAAGATGAGGACAAATTATTGCATTGTCCCACATTCAAATTGGACCCAATTATAGAGTATGTGAAATTTTTAAATTCACAACCAAATATTTTTTATCTTTTAAGTAAGGTTTCGATTAGGAATTATGTTACCAGTTAGCCCATAGTTTTTTTCTTGGATTTACTCGATTTGGTATTCAGAATATTATAAAAGTTCGATGTATATCTTATTCACACCCACTTGTGTATATTTTAATCATAAGACACAAGTGAAGAAAGTTCCTATTCTAAACAAAATTAGTACCTACAATTGACCTAATAAATGTTCATTTGTACAATTAGGGATCAAGTTTCATCACTTATTTTATGTAAAAATTTAGCTAATAGGCCGGTCAGTTGTGACCCAATGTTGACAAAAAAAAAAGTTAGTACTTACCTAAAACAAGTTGTCTATGAAATATTTCTATTTATAGTAACACACTTTCTCACAAATTCTAAATATTATCAAGTAACTAAAAGTGAAAACGATATGTCTTCGACTAAAGCATCAAGTACTAGCTCATATGATGACGACATCTGCAAGGACTGTAGAAGCAATAACTCAGTGAAGCGGTCTCGATGCAAAGCGTGCAGAGACCTAAAGTGGGCACGGAGAACTAAGAGAGCAGAGAAGGTCAAGAAAGTCGTCGAAGTGGCAATGGAGATTGTTAGTCATATGGTCTAGACCGTGAGATATATGTCTAAATCCTTATAAATATCAATAATGTAATAATTATCATAGCTATTATATATTGCTTCTTGTGTTGGTGTCTATTATTTATCAGTTGTACCTTTTTCTGTTCTTCCTTTGAAGTTTTAATCTGTTTAACTACAACTTGCATTCTCACTTCTTAATCAATCTTAGATGATTACAATTATTGATTTTTTTTAGATTTTGATGCATAATTATAATTATGATTGGAGACTAAAAATATTTTCTTTATCAAAAGTTACATTTTATTTAATAAGATATGATTTATAAAATTTGTAAAATTTTGCTGCCGAAAGTTTATCCAGAAAAAAAAAATAGTGTGAGACACTTGCCCCATGCATGGCCTATGTAACACTTTTTAACCCGTAACACAACATTTTTCTCTTTTTTGTCATGGTTTTCTGTAATTACTTAATTTGAAGATACTTACAATTCTTATATAAATTTCCTTTTACTTCAAAAACTATGGGACATTTTCTCAAATGAAATAATACTTGTACTTCAAAAAGACAAAGACTATGGGACTAGTGCACATTGACAACATTGACCATATGGTCCAGTCAACTAGCTTCATTTTTTTTCTTTTGTCACATCGTAGCTTATGTTAACGAAATTGTTTTACCAAATTAAAGTGCTTTTTTTCTCTAACCACTTTTGTCACATCGTAGCTTATGTTGATTAAACTAATTTTTTTCTGTAATTACTTCTCTGTCCATAACTAATTACTAAAAAATGTTTCTAGTTGAGATAGTTAAACAGTCATCAACTGATTTTGATGTAGTGGCAAATGACAAATTCACTAAAAATATATACTATTAACAACCAATGATCAAATCTCACTACTTATAATATGAAATTTAACTAATGGGTCGGTCAATTGTGATTTAGTATTGATAAAAAAGAAAAACAAAAAAGTCAATTATAACAATAAGGGGAAAAAAAGTTGTGATACTTTAATTATTATGAAAAATGTCAATTAAACAAACATTCAACTTTTACTTAGACATTTTAAACATCAAATTTATTATGTTGACTTTAAAATTAAATCATGAACTTTCGTTGATTGAGTCGAAATAACCTCACCGTTAAGTGGGTTAACGGAATTGTTTAACTCTGTTAGTTTCTGTTAATTAACTTCAGGTAAATGAAACACAGTGTTTTGATTGTTAGAAATTTTTTCCCCAATTTCTAAATCATTATTCCGATTTGAAACCCTAAAAGTGTAAAAATCACAAATTCCTTTTCAAATTCGTTTCAAAACTATTTTCTTCCCTACGTCGAATCATTTTTCTCTCATAGCTACCGTTTTGCGATTCTTCAATCTGATTTGAATAAACTTAACAGTTCTCGTTATAGCTCAAACAACGAAAAGTTTTTGAAGATTTCGAAAGGCGTGGAAAGTTTTAAGCGATGAGATTAGTATAGAAGATTTGTCAATGAAGATCGATGTAGAAGGTGAAGTTATTGAGCTTCTACTCCTCGATGACGTTCACTAGTTCGTCTTCTAACTAGACGGAAGTTAGAGTCTCGATATCGTTGTTTGGTAATTGCAGTTTATTTTATTTTTTGGTTAAAGGGCATTTGGTAATTGCAGTTTCACCATAAGCTCTTAGAACAAACAAAATTGAAATTAAATCTCAATTTCTTCGAGACCCGCAGGTTTGTAGAAATCAGAAGTAGAATCGAGCAAAAGAGGAATGATTTTAGTGCAAAAAATGATTCATTAAAAAGAAATTCTTTACAAAAATTTCATTCAACAAAACACGGTCGTTTTATTAATAAGATCTAATTTAACAAAACGTTTCGTTTAACTAAACTGATACTAGTTAACAGAAATTAACAGAGTTAAACAAATCCGTTAAGCCCAGGGTGATTTCGACTCAGTCAACAAAAGTTAATGATTTAATTGTAAAGTCAACATAAATTTGATGTTTAAAATGTCTAAGTAAAAGTTGAATGTTTTTTTTGCTCATTTTAGTAAGTTGAGTGTTTAATTGACATTTTTCCTTTTAATTATCTTAGAACAATTCTTCTTAAATTTAATAATTTAATCTCTACTAAAAGTATGATTTTATCTATAATAAAAAAATTTATCTCAAAAGGAGGTGGAAGGCATTTTTGTACGCACCACAAAGTTGATTGAGATGTGGACGAAGTAGTACATTGTTTCATATTCAAAATCGTATCAAATTGGACCCAATAGTAGAGTGTGTGAAAAAAAATTAAGTAAGGATTCGATCAGGAGTTATGTTACACGCCCATAGTTTTTTATTGGATCTACTCGATTTGGATTCAGAATATTATAAAAGTTCAATGTATTTGATTCGTATATCCACTTGTGATATATTCTAATCATTATCAACAAGTGAAGAAAGTTCGTATTTTGCACAAGGGAACAAAGAGTTAGCACTTGCCTAAAATGGTAAAACAACTTTCATTATTTTGTAAGCACAACTTGATGGAAAGTTCTTAGAAATTCTGAAACAATGCTTGGCAATTGTCTATGAACTATATCTGTTTATAGTAACACTCTTTCTCACAAGTCATTATCAAGTAACTAAAAGAAAAACGAACGATATGTCTACGATCCAACATTTCACCCATACCCATCCACTAACGAAGAAGTTTAATAACGTTGCTGACTCACCTGCAATGGCTGCGGAATCGAAGGCTCAGGCAGCAAGTATCGATGCGAACTGTGCAACTACGATCTCCATGAATACTGTGCCACATTTCCTTTTACCCTCAAGGTATTTATTCATCCCCAGCATAAGCTCAGCCTTTACGACCGCAAAGATCCGTCCAATTGGCAGAACGGACGATATTGTGACATCTGCAACAATTCGTTCAAAGGATTATTCTACAGAAGTGAGATATGTGACGCGCACCCTTACTGCACCAAGTTTCCTCAGTTCGTGAAGCACAAAATTCACCCTGCTCATAACTTGGAGTTTCTACCTTACAGCCAGGGAATTACCGCATGCGATGTTTTTCACGATCCGATCCAATCTTGGAGGTGTGGTTGTGAGTTATGTAGGTTGAATATTCATTTCCGGTGTCTGGTAAATACGTGTGAACGTCCACCTTCTGATCAGACTGAAGCATCAAGTACTAGGTTAGATGGTGACGCCATCTGCAAGGATTGCGGAAGCAAGAACTCAGTCAAGAGGAATCAATGCAAACTCGAGGTGGTATCAGAGTTTCTTGGTTGATAATTACAACTTACAATGGTACCTTGAGCTCAGAAGTGCTTAGATCTGGTCCAGAACGAGAGATATATGTCTCACCATTGAATGTAATAATAAATCTGAATTTAAATACAATCCATCGAGTCATTCTATTTAAATCCTTACAAATATATATAAGTATCAATAATGTAATGGTTATCATTCCACAAATGCCGCGAATGACTCATCATCGAACGTATGCACTTCCTCCGTTTCAAGTGGCTGCTGATCTCTCCCGCTTGCTAGATCCCCCCTTCTTTGGAATGCCTCGTTTAGCATTTGTTCGGGGTAAGCTTGATTGTGAGATGGACAATAACTCCCTATGTTGTCCCCCCTATCAAAGTACGTTGCGTTTGATGATTCTCCTTTTTCCATGAATACTTCCCCATGGTTACACCATACATAGTAATTGCCCTTAAAACCAACAGTGAAAAGATGACGCGTAACCACTCTAGCATTTTGTAGTTTTTCATTTTTACACCGGGCGCATGGACATAATAGTTTCCCGGTCGCCGTGAATGAAGGTTGTTGGCAAGCGAAGGTAATGAAAACGTTGATCCCAATGCTAAATTCTTCAGTAACACAATTGGTTAACGGGTCTAGACGGTTATCCATCCACTCTCTCGAATGATTTGATGATGCCATAACAAATCTTTTAAAAATTTTAAACGTTTTTGTAATGGATTTCTATGCTGATAGACAATATGAACAAGTGTAGCACTCTTTTATAATACCTTGTGATGTAACAAATCAACCGTTAGATTAAGCGAACTAAATCCGACGGTTGATGTTAATCCCACCAAAGTGAAACAAAACCTATGGACATAAACGATTCATACAAACATGATTTGACATGACAAATAATGATTGCTGCTGGCTTTTGTAAAGAACGGCCCAGATTGAGTCTGCAAAAGACAATGGATAGAAGTGGCCATTACTGATGCGAGCTAACAAGATTTGACACCTCGTCGTAGTGGGGAAAATCATTTATGCAAAAGCTTTCAAAAATATGTGGATACAAATATTTGGTACCAACCTGATTAGACACCTCTTATTAATGGTTTCAAATCATACCCCCAATAGCATTTCTAGCAAAACCAAACAATAACATGTGCCTGGAAGTGTTTATTGCCAACAAGATTAGACACATGAGGAAACAAATCTTAGTATAACATGACGTTAAACACTAACCATAAAAGATATATAGTAAGTGGTGTACAAAACACACACTACTCTATAAGTTAAGCACCAATGAATTCTTCGGTTACTGAATTGGTTAACAGATCGAGCCTATTATCCATCTACACTCTCGAATGCCTTGAGGATGCCATTACAACTTTAAAATATTTAAATGTTGTATTTCAATTGGTAATTTTTTCTTCTTTTGAGATAAGAACATGTTAACCAACATCACAATCCTACATATGTTACCAATGTTGCTTCACTAATAATTGAACGGTCAGATTTACCAAACCACATCCAACAGATTCATATTTTTTGCGTTTAAAATTAATTCACGCTATTGACCCAATACCTTCTCAGTCCGAAATGAGTACACTACACACCATAAAGGCTTGTCCATATTCCCATGATTTGACACAACGTAGCAATCTTTGTCCCCCACCCACTTGCATCTTAACACATCTCTGCTCTTTTAATATTTTGTCCTTCATTGAACCCCCCAAATTCAAAGAGTCGTGGCCAACATGATTTAGTGGACTGCAGGCTTTTTCTACCAACTTGGCAGTCTCTTTGGATGGACGTTGGATATGTCTTCATACTTCCAACGGCTCATATCTTCTCAAGTAAAGCAAACAATTATATATGGGTACCATACATGTGTACCAAATTGATTAGACATCTCGTTTTAATGGTTTAAGTAGCCTTCCAATAGTCTTCCACAATTAGGACAAGTTGTTAGACATTTAAAACACTTACGTAACCAATTATTTTTGTGTAATTCTATGAAAGACTTACAGTAAAATTAAGAGATTAACATAAATTGAATACAAAGTTTATTCATAATTTGAACATCAAAAACTTAAAAGGACAACAAACGTACAACATTTTTGTTAGGGCATACATTAAATACACATCCTTATCAATAACACCAGATCGACTATACTATATAGATTTCATAAGTTCTTCTAATTATTCGTGCCTCATATAAATATTCATCACATTGTGATTATCTGCTTCATGTCTAAAACCACCCACGCCACCCTTTTCCCTTGATTGATGGAGTCTCTAAAACTCCGTCGCATAACTCCCTCTTCATTGCATCTACATCAAGATTTAAGTCTGGGCTTTCAGGTCTTTGGGCATCGTCATAATAACATGCTTCAGTATTTGAATTTTCGCAATAGGTATCTGACTTAATCTTTGAAGGAGAGGGTTGTACATCTTTGCAAAACCTTTCCCACAATTCATCTACATCAATATTAGGGTCAGGACTCTCCGGCCTTTGCGCGTGTTCCTCTTCGTTAAATGCGTACGAGTCCTCAACATCACATTTTGGACTCGAATTCCCACATTCTAAGCAATCACCACCTTCCGGGCAGGTTTCAGATTCCCAGCTGTACTTTGGTTTCTCCCCGGTGAATTCATCGCTTTGGGTTTCAGTTTCCCACGTATTTTTCGGCACTATAGTGTGGAACCATTCTTGGGTTTCTTCACTATCTTCATTAGATGATTGACTAGTCATCTCTTGTGTTTAGAATAATTTATTTTAATTTTTTAATTTGAGATTGTTTGTGGGATGTCTTTATTACACCAATCATATTTATAGTGGAGTGGCCACGAAAAAATCGTGGGTTTTCGTGGCATATTTATAGAAAGCCACGAAAAAATCGTGGGTTTTTGTGGGTCAGACGTTAGCCACGGCACGTTTAGTGGCTTTTCGTGGCAACCGTGTAGTGTGCCACGGCACACTTCGTGGCTTTTCGTGGCAATTGTCTTTACCCACGAAAAATGCGTGGGTATTCGTGGCAATTGTGTCTGCCCACGAAAAATTCGTGGCTTTTCGTGACAATTTTCTCTTATCCACGAATAATTAGTGGCTTTTCGTGGCAATCCTACCCACGACAAGCCACGATTTGCCACGTTTTTACATCGTTACTGTACACCGTGGCATTCCGTGCGATTTGGTGGCTTTCGGGCTGTAGCCACGAAAATTTTCGTGGCTTTTTCGTGGCTATAGTGTTTTTTTTTACTAGTGCTTATTGATTATTTATGTTTGTTATTTCTTCTTGTGAAGTTGGTTTGGTGTTCTATATATGTGACGTATAAGATCATCCTTCAGTATATAATGCTACCAATTAATGATGCACTTTGGATGAATGTTTTAAAGTCCAATCAGAGCATCGAACGATCCAAATTGTTGGTTATTGTGGCATTATAAATCCCTATGCATACATGACTTAGCTATTACTTGATGACGGGACTAAGTCATCAATTGATCAACAAAGAAGAACATTGGTACGGTTAGTTCTGTATCTGTATGTTGTTTGCAAAACTATAAATCTTTCAAATTCACTTTTTTTCCAACAAATAGCAAATTGGTTTGTGATGATCTCAGACACTTGGAAGAGAAACGGTTCAAAATTCGGACACCACCATACTGCCTACATGGCCCCTGCCTCCGATAATTTATAGATTGAAAATAAACTAATGAAGAAATATTTTTATATCACACAAATTTAGGCAAAGATTTATAACGAATCAGTTAATACTTACTTTTTATTTTTCTTATATATATAAGGAAATCTAATATATATATATATATATATATATTAATCAATTTGTCAAATGAGATAATACTTGCCATTTAACAAAAAAAGAAGAGATAATACTCTTGCACTCAGAAAAATTATGTGGGCTATAGTGTACATTGACCATATCGTCATATTTGGTCGGTCAACTAACTGAGTCAACTAAACTGATCTAATGAATCCAACCCAAAGATAAAATAAGATTTAATGCCTTCTATGATTCATCCCTTTGACAACAACACATTTGATTGAGATGTTGTTAATTAGTGCATCTTTTATCTTTGCTATCTAGGAAATAATTTCTTGGTGACTTATTAATTACATTGTTCGACATTCAAACTCTTATCGAATTCAACCCAAAAATAAAGAATGTAAAGTTTTTTTCCATTCTTAATTATATATATGTATATTTAGAAAAACATAGAAATTCCACAACATTTCACATACAAAAGTTAATTTTAAAATAACGGAAGTGCATTTTCCAATTATATATAAAATATCAGATGATAATATCATCTAAAATATTATGAAAATATGTGTACGATATAATGAATTTCAATCTGCCCTATTCGTACCCACTCGTAATTCAATTCATTGGACACGTGAAGAAAGTTTGTATTTTGCTAAGTGAACAAAAAGTTCGTAATTATTTGAAATGGACAGACAAAAATTCAGTATTTTGTGACGACTGACTGAAAGTTCTTAGTAATTTTTGAAACAATGCTTGGCAATTCTCTATGAAATATTTTTATATAAACCAACACTTTTTCTCACAAATTCTAAATATTCTCAAGTAACTAGCAGAAAAAAAAAGAAACGATATGACTTCGATGCCAGCTACAGTCGAACATTTCACCCATAAACATCTATTGGAGAAGTCTCACAACGTTGTTTAAGGGTTTGTAGGTTTGTCTAAATTACTTTTTCCAGATACGTGTAATAAAAAACGTGTGACTTGAGTTCTTTATGGCACTTTGCAGCATTTCTAATTTGAGGTGTCTAAACTCAATAATTGAACTAACGATTTGAAACACAAATTTACAAAACATGCAAATTGAACCTATTAAACATTGAGAATTAAATATATAAAAATAAGTAGTAGCTTGAATGAAGATGAAAAATGGTGTCAAATGGTTGTTGACAACGTCGTTTATGTAGAAGAAGGAGGTATGTGTGTTTCAAATATTGGGGCAAACAGTCTTTAAAACTTCTAAGTTTTATACCCAAAAAACCTACAAAAGAGCCACCGAAAACTTAGAATATACTAAAGTAAAACCTACAATGCAGAAGAACTAAGTCATATGATAACAGGAGAACGACGAAATAGGAAAACCTACAAGACGTAAAAGTAAACCTACAATTAGAGAAAGATGTCTTACACATATAAACCTACAAAATGAATGTATTAAGTATTGAAAACGGGATACCTACAACAAAGACCGTAGAAATAAAAAATAAACCTACAACAAAGACCTTAGAAATAAAAAATAAACCTACAACGAAAACCTTGGGAACCTACAACAAAGAATCTTTAAACCTACAATTCACAAAATAAAAACCTACAAAACATGAGAACTAAGTCGAGAGAGAAGAAAAATCAAACCTAAAAAACCTACAATGTCTGATAGATAAGCCTACCAAGAAAATGATATCTTGCAAACTTAAGCTTACAACAAATAAAAAACAAAACCTACAAAAAGAAGAACTAAACAGACAATAAAGGCGAACACAAACCTACAAAACAAATGTGTTTAAAGTTGCGTACGAGAAATATCAAATAAAGCTAAACTTGTAAACCTACATAACTAAAAGAATTAAATGAAAAACCTACAACAAAAAAACTTAACTTAGGAGAACTAAATCCAAAAAATATAACTTGTAAACCTACATAACTTGAGATAATTAAACCTACTACAAAGGAAAATGAAAATTTACAACACTTGACAGCGAAACCTACATCGTTTCAGATTTTTTTGTAGGTTTTCTGTATGATGACGTGGAATTTTCTCATTAATGCCAAATCCGTAATTATTTTTTTCTTTTCAACTGGAAAAAGGTGAAACAGTATTATAATCCTGAAAATATTAGAACTGTAATAAAAATCTTTTTGGACTATTGTAACAAATAAGGGGTAGTAATAAAATAGTTTAGTAATTCACGCAAATTTGAATCAGATACAATTTTAGCATTTTGATCTTTCGATACTAATGTAAAATAATTAGGCTCACATTCGGTGGCAGTGACTAAATGTGACCTACGTTAAGCATCACTTGGTCTTGGACGCATAATTTTGATGGTAAATGGTGATTGTCATCGTTTATACAAATTGTTTATCAACTAAATGGTGATAATTAATTAAGTTACAATAGAAAAAAAATTCTGTTTTTGGAGATTGTTTGTCTTACGCATTTAGATTTAGATCCTTGGAGATTGTTTGTCTTACGAATTTAGATTTAGATTTGTTTTCTTATCATTTCTTTTGGTTGTTTGTTTCCATTTTTTGAGCTCTAGCTAGGTTTATCTTTTGTGGATCTTTAGGTTTTAAGGATTTTAATATATTCCATTGTCTATGTTTGTCTTATCTGGTCTTATTCGGGTGATGTGTTTGTAATCCTTTTAAATTAAGCATTAAGTTGAGTTAGAGGAAATCTGGACAAGATGGTCGAGTGGTTACGGTATTAGCCGATTGATCTCTAGTTGTTGAAATTAAGTTAAAGTTTATGGTATGAACGAACTGGCTTACTGACTCGTCATTTTCCTTTGATATCTTGAAATCTTTACCATTTCATGTTTTGAACCTTTCACAATTACTTTATTAACAAAACAAAAAAAGTCAGTTAATTACCACTTGATTTTGTATTCGGTCCACATGTCAAAGACTCTTCTCACTCTCTTGAACTCGTACGCGTGTGCCTAAGAACTTGTTCTTAAAATATTATTCCTAGAACTTCTCCCTCACGTTAAGGTAACCTTAACTATCTTTGTCATTTACCATTTCATGTTTTAGATATAACCAAAACAAAAAATCAACATCAAATGTTTTTGATAATATATATCAAACTATTCCATAATTAAGATTAAGTACATATCTCGTTGAGTTAGTGAGTTTGACCATTTCCACCATTAGTATAACTCGTTTTCTGGTCGGTTAATTGCCATTTGATCAGGTCCACATGTCAAATACTTTTCTTACTCTCGTAAACTGCAAAGTGTCATCCCAATAACTTGTTCTTATTACCATTGTACAGCTTCTCCTTCACGGCTAGTTAGCCCTAACTTATGCTGTCTTACTAAAAAATTTTTTTATATAACCACGTTCTAGCCATAGAAAATTTGGATGAAGAACTTTCAAAACTATATTTCTAAATAAACAAAATAACTACGGATTTGAAACTGTGACTATATAGCAATGAACATATATAGCCATAAAAAAATTCCATGTTATAGTTATATACTTTTAATCCATTTTTATCACTCTTCAATTAGCCATAGTCAATAACACACGAATATGATATCTATTTTCTAATGGCATTCTAAATTTCTTTAAGCAATGAGCTCACAAGTCACAAGTACGGCCAAACATTAACACAACTTGGTTAAGTCAACCGTGATGTTGTCCTTCGACACTGACTCTGGTCTTTTTTCCCCTAGACTCAAAAATATACGTTCTTTTTTTACTTATTTACCAAACAATGATTTGAATGGCGTAAATATTGCTTCTTTTAATACTACCACCAGTTCTTTCAAATCTAAACCATTACCAAAGAAAGCAAAAACAAAAACAACAACGATATGACTTCGTCAAGGCGAGAACAAAAGGCAGTTCAACATTGTAGCCATATCCATCCATTAACGGTGCTTGTCGTTGATGACTTCATATGCGACGGCTACAACACCCACGGCAGTGGACAGACCTCTGCTGCATCAATTGCGATTACCATCTTCATGAATACTGTGCCGTGTGTCCCCCTACAATCCTTAACTTTATGCATCCACAGCACGAGCTCCGGCTAGTCTTTAAAGGACCACAACATATATGCGACATCTGCGATGAAATACTTGAGGGACTGTATTACCGTTGTGATGCTTGTGATTTCGATGTCCATCCACTCTGCACACGTCTGCCTCAGCACGTGAACCATGGGCCTCACGGGGCTATCCTTTAGAGCTGAGTCACTCGGAAGTAAACAGGAATTGCTCAGTTTCTCGCGGTGCGGTCCAGTCTTGGCGATATAAGTGTGGTCCATGCGGCTTAGATGTCACTTGGAGTGCGTTAATTCGTCAGGTAAGGATCCAGTGCGGCGTCGCACTAAAAGAAAAAGAGCACTTCGCGTCTTGAAGTTCATAGCGGTTGAAGTTATCCGACATATCATCACTTCTTAGCCAAGCTACTGAAGTCAGTAGAGGTTCATTTTGAAATGTCACATTCTTAACGTTATGCAATTGTCTAATGTTTAAGCATTGTCATATTTCTCCATCGTTTATGTTTGCTTCTGTTACTTTCTAACATCTTCAACTATAAGGAACATATTACAATAATCAAGTGATCTAAACTCGTGGTAATGGTTCCCGTATCGAATATTATTGAGGCAGCAATGTATATTTAATATTCTAAGGAAAATACAGAAAACGTAGGAGAACCAATTATTGAACCTCGCGGTTAGAAACAAGTTGCATTACTAAAGAACTGATCTGCACCTTCAATGATCAAATCAGCTGAGTCTCATATCTCACCGTCCCATAGTTCTTCAAGACTCTTGTAAGGACTCGTCTCATGAACAAATGACATTCCTTTCACCAACCTACCCTGCAACATTGAAACACGCATCTTCAATATTCAAGAACTCGAACGTGTGAGCAAAAGATAGAACAATCCTTGACCTATCTGCACTGTTTGGAAAATCACACTAACCTGTTCAATCTCAGAAAACTTGGAAAACATGTCATCGGGTATGGACCAACTGAAAACATCGAAATTCTGTTTGATCCTGTCTTCATTGGTGCTTTTTGGAAGAACACTATGACCCATCTGGAGACCCCAGCGTATTGCAACTTGTGCAGGAGTCTTTCCAAGCTTCTCAGCAACACCAACAAGAATAGGGTTCTTCAGAACATCGCTCTTGAGCCATGTTGTCCCTGGAGATCCCAACGGAGAGTATCCCTACAAGAATATCAAGTAAAGTTAACTTCCGAGATCTTTTGTTAGTTTTGCATAAAAAGATATAGACATGTTTGTTCTGCATACTGAGAGGTGAACGCCTTTAGATTTGCAGAAATCCCTGAGCATGGTTTGCCGCCAAGATGGATGACATTCGACCTGATTAACAGCAGGAGGGATGCGAGCCACCGCCAAGAGATCTGCAAGTTTCTTTGTGGAGAAATTACTTACACCAATAGCTCGGGCCTTGCCCGCATCAATGAGTGCTTCCATTGCTTTCCATGTGCTAGAAATGTCAGTGGGCATAATGTTCTCTGGTTTAAAGCCAATGGAACCTTTTTTGAGGCTAACAGGCCAATGAATCTTCAAAAGGATGACAATAACTGTCGGTTAATCGAAATTGTTCCAAAATTGACCGAAAAAGTCAGGTAAAATAAAGTTAAATGTTTGAGCAATATCTCACACAAGTCTTAAGACTATTAACATAAGCAGTAATATACATGATTGATAAGACCACATCTATAAGCCTGGTTCAGGTAAAGTACCAAATCAATTGCTGCAAGTTTTGTCTGGGAAAAACACACATGGATAATTGTCCAAAGGGAAAGAAAAACAAGTTTTTCTACTATATTACTTACGAGATACAGATCGATGTAGTCAAGC